>JAJGRX010001229.1:0-1442196 GCA_025461125.1 Carex kokanica
ACCGTTCAACATGATTATAAAATGAATATGTACTTGCAAACCAAATTTTACATTTTTTCGAATTTTTTTACTATTTTTTTAGATAGGTAGAAAATCACCGTTTTTGGATGGTCCAGAATTTTCAGATCAAGTGATTTTCTACCTATCTAAAAAAATAGTATAAAAATTCGAAAAAATGTAAAATTTGATTTGCAAGTACATATTCATTTTATAATCATGTTGAATGGTTTGGATGGACCGTTAGGATTTTGAAAACTCAAATTTTGAGCCGTAGCACGGACCCAACCGTGCTATGCATAGTACCATAGCCTCACTCAACAACCTTTGTTATTCGAGTCATGTGGATTCATTTTGGTCTAAATTTTAAAGTGACCATTCTAATTCAGAGTTCAGAACGTTTTTTTTTTTCTGAGTCACCGTAGTTTTTTTTTTAAGTGGCCATTCTCATTGAACTTTTCGAATCTCTGTAGTTTCGTAGGATCTTTTAACCGAATACTCGTTTGTTTCTACACATCCTACACTAATATATAGGTCAGGTAGATGATCCCATTACAAAATGTCAGTAGGATTATGCTGAAATTGGCACTTTCTCCTTGACAACAATTATGCTTTGTAGGCAATGGACAACAATTATGCTTTGTAGACAATGGAAGCTGATTTTCTGCAAATTCTCGTACTGAAAAGTAATAAATAGAAAAAAAAAAAGATCAAACAAAATGTAAAATTCATATAGTTCTGCACATTTCCTGGTGGACCATTCCTAATGCAAAAGATCTCAAACGTTTTATATTGTAGTAAAACCTCAAAATACAGGCTTCTCAAAATTCTACGATCCAACAAGAACTCGCATCTTCTATTCATACCTTAAGATCTACTAATCCATACCCACAAAAAAGAAGCCTAAAAAGATAAGAAAAGAAATGAAAGTTCTCAAGCAGATGGAGGTTCTGAATTAACAACAGATCCAGTATCCTCTCCATCCTTCACTCCCCAGATTCCTCTTCCTTCGAAGAAGACATATCACTCTCCTTCGCAGCCTTAGATTTGGCGAAATTTAACAACCGTTCACTTACCACCTTGGAGTAAAGCTGGAGCGCCTTGATCCCTTCCTCCACGGAATCGGTCGAACCGTCAGCGGATACGGCGGCGATCGCCTCCTGCTCGATCGACTGCGCCACTGACTCCGCGTCGGGGGAGGGAACCACGCCGTAGCGCTTGGAGAGGACGCTGGAAGGCGTGGTGAGAGTCTCGACCAGGCGGCGCACAACAGCCTCGCGCGTGCGCTGACTCGGCGGCCAGATTGAGAGGCCGGCGGGGAGAGGCTTGGTCGGATTGGTGGATTCGAGATTTTCTTGGGCCATTTATGCGTGGTTTTTCTCTGTGTGTGAGAGAGAGAGAGAAGAGAATCGACTGGAAGTCTGGAACAGCGGTACTAGCTACTGGTTGGTGTGGGGTCTGGGATATCTATGCGCTTAATTTAAGATTCGAACCCCTCAAGCAACTCAAATTTTGAATTTATATCCGGACCGTTCAATCTGCTCCGTCACGAATATTAAAAGTTCTGTGCATTCTAGTTCGGATTGGTTCGTATTCCGATCAGACGGTTAGATGTAAACGTAAATTTGAGTTACTTTATGGAATTAGACCACTTTGTTAATTGCTTAGATAGATCTCTACAGTTCAGATATCAACCGTTCAATTTGATCGAAAGGCCTGTATCGGTTTGTGACGGGATGGTTTAGATTTAATCGGAGGGTCATAACAGAAGGGTGCAATTAATTTTGACCAAGTCGCTGCAGATGAATCCCGTAGGTAGGAAAGGAAAGTTCGGGAAGCTGTCAATTTTTGAAACAGAAGTGAGCCATTCAGGTCTTTCTGTTCTGATCCGTTCCCCTTTTCAGGTTTATTTTACGGTTCGGATCCGTCCTCACCCATTCAGGTCTTTCTGTTCTGATCCGTTCCCCTTCAAACATCTCTTTTTGATTTAAAGATGGTGCCTATTGATAAATGATAAGGTCTAACATAGGTACCATAACAAACCAGACAGGATCTAGGCAAGAGGAAAATGAAGGTGGCTAAAAGACAGAGAGACAGCAAGCTCACCACCCAAGGAAAATATGCGCACGGATTAGGTAAAACCGTAAAAGCTCCGCCGTAACCGAGATTAATCAATGTAGAAAAGCAACTATGGTTTTAATAGGGATGGATTCATCTCCTGTCCTCAGTGCACAGGAGAGAACCAGTATTTTAGGATTTTGTTTATCGTAAATTTTCAATTTTTCAATTTTTTTGTTACTACTTTTTTATACAAGTAAAATTCACCAGATTCAAAGATTATGGACCATCCGAAAGTAGTGATTTTCTACCTATCTAGGAAATAATAAAAATAATTCTAATAAATATAAAATTTAATTTATAAGTACATTTTCATATAAAGATCATGTTAAACTGTTTGAATTTATGGTGTAAACTTTATAAACGGTTTGGCCTAATAATATAAGTGGCCATCTCAATTTAAACTGTTTATATATATATCAGAAAGTTAGCAATCATGAGAAAAAAAATTGTGCAAGTATTAGTAATATGCTTAAATTTTATGCACTACAAAATGAATCATGTACACAATATCTGCATGCCTTTACAACATGTCATGGTATGATAAATGAAATTAATCTTTTCAAAGTTGAAGGAATGGAGATGATTAGATTGGTATAAATACCGCGCCTCCAACCTTTTTTTACCCGTAAAGCCGTGCCCCTTATTTCAAGGGCAACCAAACCGCCAAGTTATGTGTGCCCCATTTCTCTTATTTACCATTTAACAACAACTATGTTCTTGTAAAAATTAATGAAAAATGAGATATCAGCTGGTGACAACACTTCTTCTCATCACCTCTTGCCTTCTCTTTCTCATTGCCAATGGAGATCATGATAAAGATCAGAAGCTAGAACCAGATGCCAATCAAAACATGGTCAATCCAATGCAAGCTCGCCTCAAAAAAGTGCATCTGCCTCAAGACATGGATAGAGGGGAATTGTACCGGGGCAGTGAAAGGGCGGTACCTAACACTTCGGATCCTCTCCACAATCGTTAGCGCATTAATTTTTTTTTTTTTGTTATATGTTGGTGTCCTATTAATTTTCTCATTATTCATTGTAATGGAAAAAAAATGTAATTCCAGTCCCGTAATTATCTTGCAATATAATTTGATCACAAAAATTCTTATATGGTAAGTAACGATTTTGTTACTTAGTTTTAGGGGCCATTGGCTGTTTTTTTTTTTTTCCTTTCAATCTCTTCTGATGTACATGCCATTTTTCTACTGATTATTAGACATAATTAAATTTTACTAATTTCAGAGGATTTATTACTTTTTCTATCTGCATTACCTCTTCCCGCTATTTGTTAATTAATGATTGATAGACAGAGAGTAATAAACTCAGGTCATTACTGATTAAAATGTCTCTATTTAGATTAAGTGTAATTTAGACCGTTTGATTCAATCGGACCTACTAGATTCTATAATAGTAGTATGATACATAGTAACAAATGAATAATTCGGATTCGGTTCGGCAAGGTCAAAAGTTCGTGATTCGGGAATAATTCGGGTATAATTCGGGAATGATTCGAATTACAATACGAGACAGTCAGTGTATATTTAATTCATTACCAATGATTTACTATACAAGATACTGCTTATATTTGCCATAGAAGATCAGGAGTGTGTTATATAAGTCAAAAGCATAATTAGAAAGGACTGTGCGAGAAATGACCTTGCTTCATCAATGCTGAAAGGACTTGCTTTCATCTTTGAAATAAAAAACTGCTTATATTTTTTAGCATTTCACGTGGGATCATTTAGCGTTTTCACGTGGGTTCATCAATGTAGAAAGGACTGCGAGAAATTTTTCCGAACAAAATGTGAGCAAAACGTGTTTAATTTGTAAAATTCGTTAAATTCGTGAATAATCGGAAAAAATCCGTTTAACCGAATTATACGTCGTTTCAATCAGCTCAGAACTCAATCTGATTTATTCGCGAATTATTCCGCGTGATAAACTCGCATGAGTCATGTGTACTATGATATACCCCAACTTATGTGTAGCGGATGCATACTCCACTGGGGATTAATTACCTAGTGGTTACCAGATGCAATTTTACTTCCTCGTGTTGAAGATTCATCTTACAATATTACTGCTCTATCTTGTTTACACACAAAATTTATATTCAATTTTCGACGTATCTATACAGTAGTCAGTCTGGGTAGAGACTTTAACATACTGATCTTGGCTTAACCATATGCAGTGCTGTTTTAATAATATAGTCTGTACATAACAATGCTAATATGAGATTTTAGCCAAGTAAAAAAAAAGGTCGATGGTTCGGCACGAAACAAAATCTCATCCATATCTTTAACAACATTTTTCATAATTTGAATTATATCCGTGATTTTTTTTTTTCTTTTCTTCTTTGAAATATTGCAAAGTACAACAATAATTGCGTGAAAACATTCACTTGGTAGTCGCTACCGAGTTTTAAAAAAAAAAATGTCTGAAACAATTAAAAGTCAGAATTTACCAGCAACGGTCAACTCCTTTATTATTTAATTGTCTAAAGTTTGCAATTACTGCTTCAAAAATAAAGTAATCGGCCCAATTGAATATACCGGGAAAAATTGGGGCATGTTCAAACTTCAAACGTAATCCCTCCCTCCTATCACCAGTTCAATTCATCAGAAATCAAAATCATGACATCTCCTTCTCTCATTTCTCAAAAAAAAAAAAGACTTCTCCTTCTCTCAAACCTCAACCAGAGATAAATAGAAACCTAATCTAACACCATCTACGCCTCTTTACTCTCCACAAAAATAGTCTCTCCATCTCTGCGATTCTCCACCCCTACTCCAAAACAAGAAAATTTCCATTAATCTAATCCAAAATAATGGATAATATCTGGTCCATGGATCATGTCTTTGCCTTCGCCGAATGACTGGCCGTCAGATGCTGTTCCATCTCTCCTCCTGGCCTCTTCGCCATACAAATTCATTACTTTCCAAGCCGATTGTTCTCTCGGATCAAGCCTTGATGCCACCGGTCCTCCTTCTCCATCTCTCTCCATGAATACAACTCACCGGCCCCATCTCGCACACTCTGGGTCTCCAATCCGTCTCCTCTCTCTTCCCCTTCAACCCGACACTGTCTGTTATTGCACCAAACTCATTCATGAAATCATCACTCTCCTCCCCTTCCATCTCTTCTTTAAATTCCAATGTTTACCTTGAGCTAGAATCAATATCAAGAGTGGCAGAGACTTTTGAAGAAAACGAGGCTTTGTCGTTCTTCTCACTCACACTTTTGCTCCGTTTGTTCTTGTTGTGTGCTATAGATGCAACCGGTTTGAAGCGGGATATCTCTTCTTCTCTGCATTGACAGAGAATGGTTTCCTATGCTCTCAACTGCACTAAGGTTATTAGTAATTTCCTTCTGGCAGTGGGGCCTGACGTAGAGCAGCGGTATATGAGGTCACTGGGCTACATGCTCTCCAAATGGTGCTTGCTTAGAGACATACAAACTGGCCCAAGTTAAATGCAGGGCCGGTACCAGCTGCGTGCTTCTCGTATGCAACGTCAGTTCACGGTCTGTTTGTGTTGAAAGGCTATGCGCCCATTTTAGCAATGGTTCGTGTAAGAGCTTCAGAGACAATAAGGAATGAAATGGTGAACGAGCCGAAAGAGTCCGCTTTGCGATACGCACTGGCACACCAACACTGGAGCCTAGTCGTCCAATTGGAATGCAATGTTTGTATGCAGGACCCCACGGTTCATCCGGGTCAACATACACGTGACAGTCTACGTATGCATGTAATTCAGACTAGGGTACAACAGACAAGATGATGAACAGAGCTCGAGGAACAAGATGAGATTGAAATCGAGAGCGAGCGCCACTTCCCATCACTGTGTGCGGTTTTGGGTTGGGCCTGTTGCCTGGCTCAACCTATGTAACAGGTCCGAGTCTTGGCCGGTCAAGTGGAAACCCAGAGCGAGAAGTAGAGACCACCCAAACCGTTAAAGGGGTTTCTTTGCTGGTGCAAAAGGCAAAGGGATAAGAGCAAAGGTATTACTAATAGAATAACATTTTGCCAATCTATTGACTAATCATATACTTTGACTCCGATGCCAATTTTAGCCTTTAGTTTAGTTCCTAGATATTATATGTCAATTTCTCCATTGTTTAATCTAAATCTGACGAGTTAGTAAAATTCATCCAATTATAATAATTAATTTAAAAAATATTATAACATTATATTTTCATATTTTTATGCGCGGTCCGGTAAAGCATTATCTTCAATGCATAAATGCAAATAAGCTGCCGAGAAATTAATTAATCATTTCAACTTGGCAGGTTAGATCTTCAGCTAGAACGAGAGAACAGAAGCTGGAGATGGGAACAAGAGGCAGATGGAAGTGCAGCAGTATTTGAAGGGGTGCTCTGCGACACCGCCACATGGACAGAGTTGCAACATGGCGACCCGGCAGTGCACCCACAGATCCCCGAACCGGGGCTGAGGCGGCGGTGGCGGGGTCCTGGTAGGGCGTTCAGTAAAAAGGGAGGTTTAGTGGTAGCAGGAGATGAGCTACCGGAGGGAGTGACGTGGCGTGTGGGGAGAGAGATGGAGGGGAGAAAGGTGAGGTGGAGAATAGGGGGTAGGTTTTGGGTAAGCTATTTTGCAAATGAGGTGAGGAGCGGTTATTGGGAAACCAGGTGTGTGGAGTGGAATCAAGAGGTGGAACTTGCTCTTGTGGCTGGTGGTGATCATCAGCTCTTGAATGGATGAATAACATGAGACAAAATTGAGAGGTGATGATTGATACAGTTTTGTAAGATTTTGGACTTGCCTGTTATTTTTTAGTGTGGATAATTGGTAGAGATTGATGTAATTGTGGGATTATAAGGGCCATGGGCCGGGTTAGGATTGGGAAATATGGGTCTAAAAGGCCTGTCAGTGGTTTTTGTTAAGGGATGACCTGATGCATTGACAGCATTGGTCTAAATGGAGATGAGAAATTGTTTCCAAGGAATCATTCGGGAAGAAAGCTTCTGGCAGTGATCGGAACAAATATCTATTTCAGTAGAACTAAATTTAGAATTGAATTTTTTTTATAACAATAAAAAATGGATTGAGGAGAATTCAGTATATTACGTTTGTAAAAGGTTCTAATCTTTTATTTTCTATTACTGATTGTGCCATCGATTTAGAATTACAATTTCAAGCCAAAAAAAATTAAATTAAAGAAAATATAAAGATGTACCTACCATAAAGGAAAATCAAAGAGAGCCGCAAGAATTCAATTTTATTAGAAGAGATGACAAATCCAACTCGATTTTATCGGAAGAGAAAATGAATTACTTACTGTGGTGGAAGTACCAGCGGAAGACAAATCTTCACAATGGTCCGTACAAATCGCGTCAAATATCATAATTTTTAAGGCGATTTCTCAGTGCGATTTGGTCGCCTTCAAATCGCGTCCATTGAATTCGACACTCGCCTCTTCTTTATTTCTGATCACGATTTCGTCATCGAGTCCATTTCTATTTCTAATTCCTTCGCTCACGAAGACCTTTCGATCAGAGTGTTAAGTTGAGACCTGTAAGTTCTTAAATTTTGTAAGGGTAACAATAGTATTTTTTTATCTTTCTTTTTTCCTTTTGATGTAATAATAAGCACTCTCTTTTATCACTTTTGTGCAAATATTTTGGTATCTATTGGAAAACAGCCCAATTAAACCTTGTTCTTGTTGTTAAGGGTTTAACAGAGACTCATGGCCTTAGCAAGGATTCGTAGCTGCTACTGTTAAATATTTTCATAGCTGGCCTGGCCACTGTCATTGAAAAACGCAGACCCTCGGATCTCAAACGGAAGGTAAAATCAGACGGTTCCCTTTTTATTTAGCAGTATGGATTCGAATCATTCATAAAAAATATATCCACAATCATGTTTACTCAAATTGGATGGTCAAATTTGAACATTAGCTCTACTATATTTTTAAACATGAAAGGGCAGCATGGTGATGTTAGGTTGTAGACTAAAGTTAAGGAGGCCTAAATTAATTATTCCAACTTAGGTTGTGGACTAAAGCTAAAGAGGCTTAGAAGATTTTGTTTCTAGGTTGAAAAATTCAAGGAACGAGGCTCTTCTCTCATCTCTTCTTGTTAAGTTGTTGGATTTAAGCTTTGAACTTCACATCCATCTATCTAAGAGATGTGGTAGTAGTTTGTTATTTAGGTTCAAGGTGAACCAAGAGGTGCTTCCAGAAGAAGACAAATCGGCTTTTCTCTATTAAGAGATTTGACAATCTCTTAGGTAAAAGATCTTTATTCTCTCTAACAATAAAATATATGTGATTTGTTTATTTTATTTAGTGCACATTAAGTGTTTGATTTGTTTAAAGAAATCTTGCTTGCTATTGTCATACAAATAAGGTCATTTGTGTATTGAGCCAAGGTTGTGATAGGAAATTTTAAATTCTACCATATAGGCATACACATGAAATCCCAACAAGATGGTACTACAGAGGTCCCCTTGTATTCTTCTGGATGGTGGAGCACCACTACCTAGATCGGGTACTCCGTCAGTTTGGACATGCGCCGTTGATTCCCGCAGATCCATAGTTGTCGAGGTCCATCATCAAAGACTTGCACAAGTAAGTCATATTCTATTATATATTATCCCATATTTCTTAATAGGTTTGTATTGCAACTAACGTGTTCCTTACAGGACTAGCCACTTATCAAATCTTGATTGGGACTGGAGGATGCATTTTCAGGAGTACTACACTAGGGCGGAGGCTCCGGAGCATCTCGATTTTTATCATATGCCATATGAGCTCCGCAGACCCTGGGAACATCCCCTATTGAGGTATGAGTCTTGGTACTTGCAGGTCTGCATTGCGTCCGTATATCTACAGGGCGATTACGGTGCCCACTTACGCGACAGGATCCTAGACAATGATGGTTACACCCTCAACGGTCGCAAATGTGCTCGCTAGGTAATGCACCTAAAACTACATAGTTTTTTCCTAACTAATTAGTTCATCAAGGTTTGATCTAACAAAATAATTTTTTTGCAGCTTTTGGTTGCGCTTAAAGGTTGCGCGCATGGGATCAAGATGCTGGGAAAGAGGGCCTGGAGATATATTGGGGTATATATTCCTTAAGAACCATGCCAATTTTGTTGAGGATGTCGGGCACAGTGGGCAGCTCATCATCATGCTGTAAGACACCGAAGAGAACATCAACTGGCTTCAGATAGATCCGACCGAGCCTGACGTGCCCCCGGTTGTAGGTCCTACGATGCCATCTCCCCCCTATGAGTAGCCAGAGTGGGACTACCATCGTTGGGTATTGTCCATGGCTGGCTGGCAGGCATTTTATGATGCACATGGACGTCCGGTTCAACCTTCGGTATGTCATATTCCATTAGCTGTCAAGTTAGTACAAATTTTATTATTTAGCTCAAATTTACTTAATTATTTGTCTAATTGCACAGTCCGGCTGAGATGCCGCCACCGCCACCGCCACCGCCTCCGAAGTCCTTTCATACAGAGGTTCAACCTTTCAGTCTCGATGATTTTGACTTTGGCTACAAGGATCCGACCGACATGTCGCCACCGCGATCACCACGATATGAGAGAGATGCCACATGATAGAGAGGCCAGTGGTAGCGGGTCTCAGACTCAGCCTGACTTTGCGGCTGAGTTGGATGCATCTATCTTCTCTACACCCCGCCAGTCTCTAGGGGTGAGGATGAGTCAGTTTGGGATACCGCCGATCGGATGTGCAAAGAGGCCAAGGCTGATGTTGTTACATCGTGAGAGAGAGTCTGGCCGGTTCGAGATAACAGAGGACAAGCACCTGAGCGATGGTCTCCCTCTCTGTCTCAGCGGTGATCGTTTTGTATTGTTTATATTTGGTATACTATGTTTGTGTTTTATGTTTGGATTATCTTATGTTTTGGTTCTTTTTTATGTGTGCCTTTATGGTACTATTTATATATTTTTTTAGATCTTTTTTCGTCACTAACTTATATAAATTAACTAAATTACGCAAAATTACGCTAAAATAAAATAAATTATCAGAATTATACTAAATTAAACTCATGAGAATTATACTAAAATAAAATAAATTATCAGGATTATGCTAAATTAAACTAAAATACGCTAAATTATACAAAAATAAATTATCATGATTATGCTACATTATACTTAAATAAATTCGGCCAGTTCGAATAGACAAACAAGAAAACAAAAATCATTGCATGCATACTACAACATAAAATCTAAACAGAAACACAAAAAATTTATTAATTATCTTTGGTGTAATAGATTGGTACCAGTCATTAAATGACCGGTTTCGGATTAAAATAGGTACCGGTCATTTAAAGACCAGTTTGGATATTTTTATCAAAACCTAGCCAAACTGGATATATTTATTAATTTATATTTAACTTTGGATATTAATAAAAATGTCGGTCCTCTGTGGTAACTCAAATTTGAGACTAGATTTGATCCGTCCGATCAAATCCTGAATCAATTCAGCTCGAAGTAAAATGTACGACGTCTTTAATATTCGCGTCAAAGCTATGGTCCGGATCTAAACTAAAAATTTGCGTTATTAGGTGGAGTAGAACTAGGGTGTTCCTAAGCTCACCAAGCCCTTTCGTGAGCTCGACTCTAAAACCTATCGAATTGACTTCAAACGATATTTTCAAACCGTTAGATGTTCAATCTATATTAAAATGTGCTTGGAGACCAAATTTTACATTTTTTGAATTTTTTTACTATTTATTAAGATGGTTTGAAAATCGCTGTTTTCCAATAGTGCAGAATTTTAATAAAACAGCAATTTTCAAACCATCTTAATAAAAAGTAAAAAAATTTCAAAAAATGTAAAATTTGGTCTCCAAGCACATTTTAATATAGATTGAACATCTAACGGTTTGAAAATATCGTTTGAAGTCAATTCGATAGGTTTTAGAGTCGAGCTCACGGAAGGACTTGGTGAGCTTAGGAACACCCTAGTTCTACTCTTATTAGGTGATATGAATTCCCTGTAAGGCAATAATACATGTTAGGCTTCCTGCTACGCTTTTTTTTACGCTAGGCATTTGCATCTCTCTCGGGCAAAACATCGAGCACCTTGCGCGCAGCACTTGAATGTGACTATGGCTGCCATCTCCGCCGTTGCAAAGGTCATTTGGGACCAGATCAGATCGACCCGCTCAGGTCCTTCCGCTCTCTCTCTCTCTCTCTCTGAAAAGCTTTACAGGGATTCTCTCTCTCACCACCAACTAACACCGACGATAATTGTTAATGCAGTATCTGACGATCAAATGTCGATGTAAGTAATTCTTCAGTTTTCCACCACCTCAATCCATCAACTCCAAACAGAGTTAAAGAAATATGTAGTTTCATGACATGAAATAGTTGATATCCAGATTGAATTTCTTGTTTGGAAAAAACTTTGAGCGAGCAACTCGGATAGTCGATGAAGGTGGTGTCACGCGTGTCTCCGGTTGCCCAAGTCGCCGGTCTCTCTTCCTGGTAAAACTGATATATTCAAGTTCTTTTCTTTCCTCTCTGATTCAAACCTCCAACTTTCCAATGTGGCCAGCATTGACACTGTTAACCTGAATATAATTAGCTCTGGACTTGTGAACTTATGTCTCAATTCTAACCAATTTTTATTTCAATTAAAACGAAATTATTCAATCTTGTCTAAAGGTGGTTGGGGAGTCGAGGAGAAAGGAAGAGTACATCTGTTTCCCACAGCATCTATGCACATGCTACTCCTTTTTCTATGATATTGTCAATCGAGGCGATCAAATCTGTGTATGCTATGCTGTCCCCTTCGTAGAGTGAGGCTATGGCAATATGCATATTACGGATCGACTCGTGCTATGGATCCATATCTCTATATTTAAAGTTCAAACAGTCGATCCGAACCGTTAAACATGGTTTCCATATGAAAATGTACTTGTAGACCAAATTTTACATTTTAAATGGTCCAGAATTTTCAAATCAAGTGAATTTCTACCTATCTAAAAAAATAGTAAAAAAATTCTAAACAAATGTAAATTTGGACTGCAAGTACATTTTCATACGGGGATCATGTTTAATGGTTCGGATCGACTGTTTAAGCTTTGAAAATAGAGATATGAGCCCATAACGTGGGCCGTTGTGTAATATGCATATTACCATAGCCTCACTCCTTTTTCAATTTTTTTGTAGTATTCTTTTTCCTTTTCTTATTGTCTGATTTGGTTTTATTTTGTTTTTGAAGTGCAAGCATCAGATAGCAGCACAGCTTGCAGATGCAGTAGGTGCACATCAAGATGTGGAAGTAACCGATGAGCAGCTAGCTTTGATGCTTTCTAAGATATGAAAATATAAATGATATTATCTCATGAAGATTTCTAAAGGTGCTGCAATTTTAAATTAACTTCTGGCTTATGATTTGATTCTCCTTCATATTTAAACACTTGACTTGCTCGAATGACCAATGAAATACATTCAATGCATGCTAATTATACAGGATTATCTCAGCTAATTAAAGCAACTGTAAAGGTTAAAAAGATGTACCAACTGAAAGATAAATGACTGTAACTCATTTCTTGAAAACAAACAAGGTTTGTATGTTCTTGGACCGCACATTTGTTGACAGCATAAGTTACAATTGGGATACTTCTTTTTGTGGAATTGGGTATATTTTTCCATCAAATTGTTGTAACCTGTGCCATCTTTGCTTTAGAGAATCAATTAAAAGGCTTAATCCAGATAAGATTCCATATCTCCAATAAAGAAGATTTGCTTGCTAGAAGGATAGATATTTGATACTTCATTTTTAAGTTCCCATCAGGTCTACTTTAAAAATATATATATAAAATGGTTTACGTCGCAGAATTTATTTGTATTTATTAGCAATCAATTTATCAGTGTATTTTCTTTTTATTTGGTTTAAGTACTAATTTACTTGAAAGTGCTCATCAACTAGTTACAAAGAGAGAATATGAGATCACTTCTTATGGCTCATCTGGAGTCGATGTAGCTCTTGTCCCAGTAGGTCGGCACCAGTAGCTTTTGCACTGCTTTTCAATTGAAGTCTAGATTTGGACACTGTCATTATAATAAAAAGTTAGACATGTCAAAGTAAACAAAACCTAACTAGTTCAATATGATTGTACCTTGCATTAACAAAGATGAGTTATCACAGTCCCTTTTACACAGACAAGACATCACACCAGTGAAAGAGAGAAAGCTAAGTATACCGAAATGGTTGGGTCAACTTTTCATACCTTATCTGGGTAAAAAGGAATTCTAATCTCTTTCTGCCCCTCTGGTGGCGGGGTTTCTGTGGCGGGTCACTATGACATAGGTTCTCTTTTATCATGTTAAATCCATACAAAGTTCTGACCGTTCTATTTGATGTTTGAAATATAATCTCATTGACTATTAATTATTTTGATTTTGACAAAGGACAATTGCCAAAAATAAAGTTTAAATTTGAACCTGATACTTTAGGTATAATATATTGTCATGTATATCATGCATATAAGGAAAATATGATACTTTGTGCATGATCTACTGTTCATTAAGTAGTTGAAATTTTTTACGGTTTCAATTTAATGATCCTTGATACATTATAAAAAATAGTCAGTTGTATAAAACAAAATCTAATAGGTAAACTCTGTTATATCCAATAACACATTTAAACTCCTTTTTATTTCAATTTTTTTATTAATATTCAGAATATTGTTAAAGGCTCCATGCTTTTGCATTTACCAATATTTCTAGGTATCTCCTAAATTCTCCAATGAAGCAACTCATTGTGCACATGGCAGCACTTGAAGAAGCATAGTAGTTTTTCTTTGTCAAGAGAAAAGATGTGGATGAGAAACCATGTTTCACTTCTCATGATCAGACCCAATGACATGTAGTCCACTAGGAGAGATACCTACATCAAAGGTTGGCATCATATTTCATCACAAACAGCACCGAATTTTGAGTTTGATAGTGCAATCAATGGCTGTCTTTCCTACATTATTATATATACATCCAAAACTCCTATCACAAGTGACTTAAAATAAGAGAACTGAAGTGTCACTCACCTGCTTGTTGAGACCACAAAAAAGGTGTCTCGATGTAACACTGATACATGAACCCACTTCAAATTGAGTGAATTTAAGGCACTTGACCACAAGAAAGGAATTCTCTGGTCTCCTCGTACCAATTTTAGTTGAAGTAATGGAACATAGAAAGCAACTAGAAAAGAAAGGAAAAGTTTGTAAATTTTGGCCTTCGTAATAATAAAAAATTTGTTGTACAGTTCTTAGTTACGGTTTTTGGAAGCACTCCCCCATATAATGGTAACTAAATCTTTCCGGAGTAAAATCAAGTCAAACTCGGATCCTATATAACAGATGATTACATATAGAATCAGGAGCGTAGCCACGATGCAAAAGTTTTATTATTTTGAATATTAAATATATTTTGAGTGAGGCTATGGTGCTATGCATAGTGTGGTTTGGTCTGTGCTACGGATCAATATTTTTATTTTCAAAATCCTAACGGTCGATCCGAACCGTTTAATATGGTCTCCATATGAATATGTGTAAACTAAATTTTACTGTTTTTAGAATTTTTTTTTTTACTATTTTCTTAGTTGGATAGATGGTCCAAAAGTTTCAGATCAAGTGATTTTCTACCCATCTCAAAAAACAGTAAACAAATTCTAAAAATGTAAAATTTAGTTTACAAGAACATATTCATATGGAGACTATTTTGAAAGGTTCAGGATCGATCGTTAGAACTTTCAAACTAAAAATTAAATCCATAGCACAGGCCCAACATGTGCTATGCATAGTACCATAGCATCACTCATATATTTTTATAATTTTTTTGAGAAAAACATAGAAATAAAAACATATTTTGGAGAAAAATTTTAGTGGTAGGCAAAATTTATTATTTTTTGAAACTTAACTATACTTTTAATTATTGTTTTTTTTTAAAAATTTTTTTTTAAAAAAAAGCACAAAAATAGAAGTATATTTTTTAAACTTCTTTTGAGCCAGGGGTTGCCGACCCCATCTCCATTTGGCTCCGCCGCTGAGTACATAGAGTACAAAAAAGCTGAAGTGTCAATATCTTGTTCGCTTTGAAGCATTATAGCCATTGCTTGTTGGGGGTGGGAGATCTCACATTTTTATTTACACAGTTGTGAATTGTGATCATCATCTTAGTGGTGTATCCACTTCTATTTAAATTATAGAACTAACTTTAGACTTTATTGACGTTGTATATCAGTGTCCACGTAGACAAGATCCTAGCGAAGAAAGAAACATTTTCCCTCACTTTCTATGGGATATTTTTCTTGCGCCTTTTTAATTGTATTGTGTAAATCATAGTCATAAAAATTCAGAAACTTAAAATGTTCGAATTGCGGTCCTTATTTTTTAAGCAAATATCAAGTAAAATCAAATTCTTATTGGAAAATAGCATTGGTAGCCAGCTTTGAGCTTCCTAACAATTCTCCAATGCCAAAGTAAAGTAGTAAAGCAGGCAAGCATAGGTCATAAACTCATAATGCTTTCTTTGTCATATATTATGCACTGGATTACAGTTTTGAGTTTCTTAGCAATGCTCCAAAGAAAAAAGAACGAGCTATTTTGTTAGTAGGCAAAATTAATAGGCTACACACCCAAAAAAAATCTTGGGATAAAGAAAACAACAAAAGTTGTACTATACACAAAATAGTGCCTAGGCTAAACATAGGTCAGACGACTCAAGTCAATGTTCATTCATTGGTTGTGTTTTCAAAATGATATCAACCAATCTGGTTTCTGTAATAGGCAGCAAGCACTACTGGTAATGGATTTTGGTACAGCTGTGCCATTATCCAATCATTTTGGACTATTTGGTTAAAAATAGATGGCTGAGAGTTTTGAGTAAAAACGAAAAAACAAAAATCTTCAGTTATGTAGGGATATTTATTCGAACTTGTTAATTAAATTGGATAATTTAGATTATGGAGCCTCCAATATTTACTCTTCTATAAGGCAACTATTTGGCACCTCTCTAATTTTGTTGAAAATTGCAGAGATATCAAGTGCTTCCCTGCGCTGCTAGTATTTATCAATGTACAAATTTTTTATTGTTGACATATAGATAATTGCTAAAATGGAGAGGAGGCAGCAAAATTCTAGAATTTAACATGGCAAGAGTGGCAATCAAGTATAGTAAGATCCTAGTTGGTTGGTGTTTTATTAATAGTATAGCGACATGTTGTGTTTACTGCTTCAAAAATATATCGGATATATTTCACATGATGAATCAAACCATTCAAATGATGTATTATAGAAAAATAAATGCATTGAAATTAATTTATACATTTTTTTAATTTCTTAAAATTTGGCTTCCTTGTTTGAAGTCAAACGGATAAATTTCAAAACCGCTGTACTATCAATACCACTCCAGCTAACTCCATATCAGAGCAAAGATATGATTATCTTTCTTGGACTGGCAATAGGCAATAGCATATTATTTGGTTTAAACAAAACCTTTGTGTTTGAAAAGTTGGTTTGCAACCTGAGGAGATAAAATAATAAAAGAAGCATCTGAGATTTTGATATGGATCTTTCTGACGGGTTCATTTTCGGAACAATGAAGCACTATGCTGCGCCACTTGTAGCAATCCCTGACCCTGTGTGGCATCAGCGTGTAGTCTAACATTTTAACATATAATTAAAGAATTTTAATGCTTGTATAAAAAAAAGCTCTTTTTCCTCTACTCTTCGTTTTTAGAAATAGTTTTTGGTAATTTTACTTTGCTTTAGATGATGATAAAATTGACTTTAGATGCTTTATCATCTAATAAGATAATTAGGTAGCATTTCTTGTTTGGAGAATATATAGAGAAAAAACGTGATAGAGTTTTTTGGCGAGATTTTTTGTTCTTTTCTTGAAGAATGAATCATAGTACAATATTAATTGTTCTATTACTACACATTGTCTCACATAATTTTAGATATCCTTTGATCCTTTATATACGATAAGTTGATAACAGAAGATCCATATATAAACATAAAAGCGAAGAGAAAACTTTATCCCTGCATGATTGAAGACCTTCCTATTCCCTTTGACAATTCCATCCGATTATTCCACCACTTGCAAGTTGCAACCCTTCCTCTCATTACTCCTTTTTAAGGGAAGCATCTACCTCTCCACGCACAAACCCTCAAATCCTTTACTTTTGACCTGTTACAATGGAGACAGACAAAGAACTAGAGGAGGAGAAACAAAACCCAAAAGAGAGTACTGATCATAAAGAGGAAACTTTTGATGAAGCCCTTGACAGTAGCAATAATTCATGTAGCAGCCCAAGATCATGGCTGAACCTCAGCCTTAGCCCGCCAGATAACACTCGGGTCGGTAATAAGCCTGAAGTGGCGCACAAGACTTTCTCGTGTAACTACTGCATGCGTAAGTTCTTTAGCTCACAGGCATTAGGGGGACACCAAAACGCACACAAGAGAGAGCGAGGGGCCGCAAAGCGCCATCAAAATTCGTGTCATCGGGCAGTCATGGCTGTTGGATTTCCGTCGCTTGGTAGCAGTACGCCTTACTTTCTTCAGTCTCTTAGGGTCAACCCTCATTCTGTGATATTAACAAAGGGAAGCAAGGAGCCGGAGCTTACCGGGTTAAGGTCTGATCGGGTCAAAATGGGCTGGGCTGCACCGGAAGAGGAGACCAGCGGCCGGTTGGTTTGGCCGGGTAGTTTTCGGATTAGTTCTAAGGAGTGTAGTGAAAAGCATGAGGAAAAGGAAAATCTTGATTTGAGTTTGAGGCTGTGATTTGTATGTACAATTAATTGATCATGATATTCTATTGGTTACCAGATGTATTTTGAATTAATTAAGAGATGTATTCTAACTCCGTTTAATATTAATCTATCTTAGAATTCCCCATAATTCTTTTATGAGAATTTCATAACAGCAACAGCTCCTGACGACCGTTTCCACATGTTTAAAATATTAAGATAGAAAACAACTGACAGGGCCTGGCGCATGATTGCTGATGAATAATGAAAAATTCATCTTGTGCATTTTGTCAAACCTTTTTTTTCCTCTTTCAATTTGTGGGATGATCAAATTAGGCTTGTCTTCAATCCATTTAATTTTTTTTTCCTGGACTAGTCAACAGATCCCAACAGATCCTTAATGGTTTAAAGGCTATAAAAAAAACAAATTTTGTTTTTACAAAACAGCACATCTTTTTTCACACGTCTGCAAAGGCATTTATATATTTCAACCTAATGCGTACAGTACGTAGGTTAAAAAAGGAGGAGATGATTTATCATGATTTATAACTGTCATGTCCAAGGTAAACGATTAATATTTTTCCCATTCTAGGCAAAAGAAATTAGGATGGCTAGCTAAGTTATGGTTATGGCATTAATGCTACGATATGCCAATGGATCCAAAGGTGTTAACCAAGGAGTGGGATGGTCCGATGGACATCATATTAAATTTGATTTGATGTTGGATCGGAGCTGTTTAATCCGCAATAAGATTTGTGTGAACTTGATCAATACAAATTTTAAAGTTGCGCATGAATCTTAAAGCGGATCAAACAGTTCCGACCGGTCATCTGACCGAACCATCCAATCGTCTCGATTCCAACATGCTCCATTATTTCACAGTTAATAATAACAAAGGGCTACAAAGACAGGAGGTGGTGGGTTCATAACCCGAATAAAAAGTTTCTTATAGACATTGAATAAAAGTTGAAAATAAAAAATAAAAAAAATAAAAACTTCATCTTCCTATCTAAAAAAACAAAAGGCCACGAGGACAAGAAACCTGACATTGACGAAATGATATTTATTAGCTGGTTCTATTTATAGCCTGGAATACTATAGGCCTCAATGTGTTAGGTCCATAAATAGATCCAAAGGTGTCAATCAGGGGACGGTCCAATCGAAGTTGTTTGATCTGCATTAAGTTCGTGTGAATTTGATCAGCAGTAATCTTAATACTAATCTGCATGAATTTGTTCCGGATCGAATGGTTCCCACCATCGGACCGAATTAGGCATTGTACCACTCCGTTTCCAACATACTCCATTATTTCACAATTAATAAATACAAAAGGCCACAAGGACAAGAAGCCTAACATTGACAAAATGAAATTTATGAGCTGGTCCTATTCATAGCCTAGAAAACGATAGACATCAATGTTTTAGGTCCATAATAGCAATCTCTTTGGGGCATCTAAATCAATTTACAGACATTTAAAAACAAATTTAAAGCCCAGCCCAAATAGAGGTGTATAGGCATCTTACAAAGCGTATCTGGCCCAAACGTCCCAGTGTCCCTTCTTTTTTCCCATATGAAAGCCTACGGCCTCCAGGCATTAAACCCTAAAATGAGTTTGGCGGGAATCGAGTGGATATATTTTTGTATTTGTTCGTTTGAAATTAATTTTATTCATATCAAAACATTACTAATTAAATTAACAGACATTAAACAAATAATGAATAATTTTCAAATAAATTAAGAACTTTTATATTCTTAAGTATTAATATCATAAAATATCATAAAATATAATATAGATCTCATTGAAATGATTAGAGCAACTACTATTTGAGTTATTTGATTAGCAAGAAACAAAGTTTGTTTTCAGATACTTCTATTCCTTCTAGTTCTTCCTTAGCCTTAGGTCTTCATATTATTGCTCTAACTTCTTTTCGGTATAAGGTTAAATTAGATGATATTTTTTTTTAAATTAACATTAATTTTACCTATGAATGTTTCCTCTTTGCATCAGGCAGGTCCCTTTGATAATCAGCTCAAATTCAGATACCCAGAGCAGCCCGTTGAATAAAACTATATTGTATGAACAACTATGTTTCTAATGAAATAGGTGGTTATCCATTTTTCAAAAAAAATAAAAAATACATTGCTATCTAAATAAAACTATATTGTTTGCGCTTAATGAAATTAAAACAGCTCTGCCAATATTTTTATTAATTATAATTACCGTTCGAAAGGGACAATAGGCCAATCCTACGTAATCTAGTCTTCTCGAGTCAATTTGCTTTGTTTAACGTGTTTTTTTGGATGTTATATATAACGAGTAGATTAATGCAGTTTTAATGGCTACATTACGATAGACCGACCTACGTACTATATAGTAATGGGTTATACCCATACATGTGAATTAACATAGCAATAATGATGGTCAAACTTCGTTTATAAAAAGGATAACTCGGTATACTGGTATTAACAAGGAGGCATCCGGCCAATTCATAGTCAAGTCAGCGTACTCCTCTCAAAAACTCACCGAGAATACAAAACAATAGACACATAATATGAAAACTAGTGGTACCACCAAGAATGCAAATATTCGCATGGTAACTCTCGCTCAATAGACTGCTCACGGTGGACAACCTCATGAAAAGAGGTTGGTAGCTGGCAAACAGATGTGTCATGTGCAAATCTAACTCAGAGACAACAATTCACTTGTTCATCGTATGTGAAATCTCAAGAGATGTATACAGACAAATAAATAGGGCCTTGAATATCAACATACCAATACAGATGCGATCCAAGTACTGGTACAGAGAAACCATACAAAACGCTGCAAGGAAGCACTACTGATAGCTCAATTTGTGATATGGCGCGAAAGATGTGCGAGAATGTTTCAGAGGAAATTGCAAAACGGTACTACAACTGGTACAGAAAATCCAAAAACAGTGTAGTATAAACATGACGTGAGATTGACAAATAAACAACTACTGGTACAAGTACCGGTTCTGATACACACGCAAGAAGACTTTTGATCATTTTCTTATTTGCCTTTCTTCATTTTGTTCCTCTGGCTTATCACTCTTAAGCATAGGATCACCTTGTGTTTACTTTTGCTTTATTCTTTTATTTCTTTATTATTAGAATATCTTTTTACTCTTTTACTGTCTATTTTATGTTACAAATCTTATGTAACTTGTTTTTCTACTGATTAATGAAATGAAAGCATGACACCAGTTTTTTCCTAAAAAAAAAATTTGAGATGCGTCAATTGTTGAAAAGTTACAACTAGCATTTTCATATTTTAGTTGAATTTTATTTTTGAGGAAATATTTTAGTTGAATTTTAGAATTTTTATTATGAATTTTCGAAATAGTGCATGAAGAATTGGAGTATTTTAGCCCTTCTTTGAAAGATCTCGGTATCAAATTTAACAATAATAAGTAAAATCAAAGCAAACAAAAACGAAAAAGAAAAGAAAAGATTCCTTGTAGGTTGAATTTCAAACGGTAAAGAAGCCAGACCCGACATAATGAAATATGAACAGTCCCCGACATAATGAAATGTGAATAGTGATTTTGTAAGAAAATTGAGGTAAGCCAATTGATGTATGCTGTGTAGAAAAGAAGAAGGATCGGATATTTATTTTATTCTATCCATATTTGAATTTTTGTGGATATATCTGATATTCGGACGTAATACAATTTAAGCATAACTGAAAAGGAGGTAAAAGTACGTAGCACCTCTAATCTAAATATTCGATTCACATTCTTATCCCTTTAATATAAATCCGATATCGATATGTATTTTTATCAAAATCTAATATAAATGTATAGTAATGCCTTTGAAAAATAAAAGTAATATATATACATGCAATGCTTTTAAAATATATTTTTGTTCATATACAGAGAAGATCACTTTATCCTAGGGGTGTAATGGAGCGGATTCGGAGCGAATAATGCTGATACCATATCTGTACCCATTTTTCAATGAGCTGATACGGATACAGATAGTAAACATATATTAAAATTCAAGACCAAATCCGTCTTAAACAGATACGGATACGGAGCTGATAATTCACGGATACAGATTCGAATACAAATACTAAACAAATAATTGTCGAATAATTAAGTCATATAAATTAAATAATCC
The DNA here is from genome assembly GCA_025461125.1 of Carex kokanica. Taxonomy (NCBI): domain Eukaryota; kingdom Viridiplantae; phylum Streptophyta; class Magnoliopsida; order Poales; family Cyperaceae; genus Carex; species Carex kokanica. Next base: position 22,011 of record JAJGRX010001229.1, read on the forward strand.
ACTTAAATAATCTACTTATATAATATAATACAAGTATTATAATTAAAACCGATTATTTTTAGTAATACAAAATAAAAGCAAAAAAGAGCTATGTCACATATTACTAAAACAGTCAACTCATTCTCAACAAAATGCATATCCGGTTTGATTACATTTATTAGTCCCACATGAGATATAAAATTATGATTAGCCTCTATATACTTGGAAAGAGAAGGGCACATCTAATTCACCTCATATGGGAGTCCTTCAATGCAACCACGTGACCCAGCGTGAAAACCGCTTCACTTCACCTCACGTAAGGATGTGGATATCCAACTTCAGTAACCCGCTTTTGCTCCTCGCTCCGTTTATAATTCGAATTCATATTCGGATTATCCGCTCCGTTTAATTCGGATTTAGATAATAAGCGGATTCGGACCGAATAATCCGGATCCGTTTACACCCCTGCTTTATCCGCATATACTAATTTTAATACGGACTTATATGACTTATATGCATATTTTAAAATGAGAAAAGATAATTAGAATCAGAACTGGACATGATACTATTAAAAATAAAAAGCAATGTGCTAATTAAGTAGTAATTAGTAAAAGTGAAATGAATAATTTTATAAAATATGGATCTAAGCATCTTGTTCTGCCATAATTTAAACGGATATAAAAAGCACTTTCATATTGCAGATTTACATACGCATGACTGCATATGCGGTTTGTATGTAGTATTATGTTTCCACATGATTACATATGTAGTCTTTATATGCGGCTGTATATTCAAATAATTTTATACATAACTGTATGACGTTTTAAATATGGCAACATATTACATATGCATCTGCGGTCTATGCGGTTGTATTTAAAAACTCTGCATATAAATATGACTACTATTCAATTCGTAACCGATTTGTTTATACCGTTAGTTGTGCGTAATTGAGGTGAATAAAGTAAATTTGTATAGAGTGGAAGCAGTTTAATGGACATATTATCAAATTCGATCTGATATCCGGTCAAAATTGTTCGATCCGTATCAAATTTCTTGCACACTTAATCCACACGAATTTTAAAGTTGTCACTGCAAATATTAACGCAGATCGAACGACTCCAACCGTACATCGTACATCGGACCGTAGTTGATCCGATCAAACCTCGCGCATCAGAATCCAATTCCTATATGGGAAAATCAACAAAAGACGTTTCGGCTTTAGACTCGCCATCTGCACACAGTTTAAACCCTGCAATTAATAGTTCCTAGAAAACGATCTTACACCAACATTTGCATCTACGTGCCATGTCTATGATCGCATATCATTGTATATCTTTTTCGAATAACTAATAAAATATGTCATTATCAAATATATATGTTTGGCCTTTGGCATATATGTCGCATTCCAATTGATCTCAATAAATCTCTTTCGAGCATCTTAAAAAGACCAAAAAAAAATGAACATGAGGTTCTTGTTTTCTTTTTTCTTCTCTTCTCATCAAGCAAGAGCACAAAAGGTGGGTAAAGATATTAACAGATCAATTTTAACTTTATGCAGCACATAGATTATAAAATCAAGGGAGAATTTCATGTATACTACTCAAAAACTGTGAAATTACATATTTACTATCCAAATTTCTATAATTACATATTTACTATCTAAAAATCTAATAACTCACATATTTACCCAATTAACTAAAATCTGAGATTAATTAGAGATTAATTAAGTTTAATATTATAAACAATTAAATAATTAGTTATTTGCAAAAATAGGATGGATTAGCCCCTTCCCCTTCTACGATCAGAATCCTCTCTCTTTTTGGCGCTAACTCTCCCGCCTCCTCCTCTCCTGCCCCTCTAAAATTTTCTCCCCATCAAGCAAACACAAAACCTAGAAAGAACAGTTAGAGAAGATGGAATACGAAGAGGAAGAAACACTCGCGCCGGAAGAGACAGATAGACCTAGATGGGAGCTCGGAGTAGAATCACCTCCAATCGAGTAAACTCTTTAAACTCTTTAATTTTCACCTCCAACCGACACTGTTTTCGCTCATTGATTATCGCTCAATAGCAGTACTAATTTCAATAGCCCCTTTCGTGAGAGACTACTAGGTCCTAGTGAATCATATCCCTTCTTCAATCGAGGACTAAATAACTGCTGATGGGATGCATGATTTAGCCGAAATTTTCAAATTAGATGGCAGTGGTATGATATATCAGTTAGTTATACTAATTTTATGCTGCGATAGGCCTTTCTTTGCAAACAAAGCTTGTTACATATACTATTCCCAAGTTGCGCATGACAATTTGTATGGCTTTCTTTAACATTGAAGATGTGGCTGATTGTAATGATTCTTAATTGTAGTCTGGTACGTTGGTACCAGTAGGCACCTGGTTCAAATATGTTCAAGAAAGAAAAGAGAACGGGTCCAAGGAGAGAGAAGATATCTAGTTAATCTTTGATTAGTTAAAGTTTTTTAAATATTAAACATAATTAAGTTGAATTTTGGGTATATTTGTTATATACTAAAATTATTTTGGGTAAATATGTGAGTTATTAGATTTTTCGATGGTAAATATGTAATTACAGAAATTTGGATGGTAAATATGTAATATCACAATTTTTGAGTGGTATATATGAAATTCTCCCTAAAATGAAAACAGAATTGCATATGATTTGTGTTCTGTATGACGCCAAAACTGCTCTATTAAAATGTTTACCACAAAAGGTCCCTTTCTTTTTATTTCCAAATTCTACAAAATTTCCAACTTCAAATTATACAATGACATCTTAGATTTGTCCTTGTCATAATTATTAATATCTTATCAAGCAACGTAATTTAAAATTTTAGTCATCTAAGTATCGTATACAAGTTTGTCAAGCAAAAAATACGATTGACTAATAGTGTGTTGCTTGCTTGCATTGATTTTAGTCATCCAATTAGCTTCTTTTATAATTTTTAACGTGCACTACTAGCGTCGTGTAGAAACTTATGTTACAACGACCCTTGTTCTAATATCAGGTTTTTGGAATTTTAAAAGAGAGACAAAATTTAGAGAAAGAAATATAGAGTCAAGTTTGATTAGGATAATATTTATATTCTACTTGACTTTCAAATTACATATAATATATATGACTTATTTATAAAGGCATATTTTTAAAATAGAGAATTATTCAAATGCCTTGTCTCTCTCATGTCCTATCGTACCTCACATACTTTATCTCTGTTTTCAAAGTCCAAATAGTCGATCTGAATTGCTCAACATGATCTTCATATTATAATATACTTGAAGACTAAATTTTATATTTTTTGAAAAAAATTACAATCTTTTTTAAATGGGTACAAAATAACTATTTTTGGTCTTGAAACAGTAATTTTGTACTTATTTAAAAATAGTAAAGATTTTCTAAAAAAATATATATAATTTGATCTCCAAGCAAATGTTAATATGGAGATCATGTGAGTGGTTCGGATCGACCTTTTGAACCTTGAAAACAACAACAAAAAAATATTAGACACAATAAGATATAAAAAACACGATGTATTTTAAGTTTTTAACCCTCATATATACTACATACTAAATACATAAATCACTTCTTTCTTAATTGAGCTATCATATTCTTATCTAGTCCTAAATTTAGCATGTCATATTCAATGCCAAATAATAAAAAATATTCTGTCAAATATAGCAAGCTGTTAATAAATTTAGCATGATGAAAAATGAATGCATAAATTTGTTCAAATGAGAAATTTGGTCTAACAATAACACTGTATTTAGAAAAAAAAAATAGATAAATTTCTTATGAGGTCATAAGATCATTTATAAGAAGTTTTAGTCACTGAATTTTCAATTTTTTTGCCTCAAATACAGGATTTCTAATCTGTTCTAATTAAGTCATTCAGTTCAAATAAAATTAATTATGTGATGACGTAATATATATTGTTAATGTGGACATACTTTTTTGCTAATTTGGATGCACTTTTTTTCGATACTGATATGGTTTTTTGCTAACGTGGATAATAATTGGAAGCTGATATGAGTATCCGTACTTCAGTACTCACATCGTATCCGCACCTTAACTATCATAATTGCTTGGGGGATCGCAAAAACTACAACGCTAAATTTTTTTTTTCTAAATTATTTATATCTATACACGAAAATATTTTTACCTATGAGGTGAATAATTTTTACGTAAATAATTGTCTCCCCAACCAATCTCCCAAAACATACTCACATCATAAAAACCTGTAGGGGACCACTCAAACTACATTAGGGGGGGGGGGGGGGGGGGGGGGGCATACACGTTTGTAGAGGTGATTTTTTTCTCCGTTCAATTTCGTCTATATTGTTGACGATATGTGAGGAATATTGCAAATCTAAACAAACGTCTTCTAAGCAATTTTATCTTTCAAATGAGATCCATGATGACGTACTTCGGACTTGTCATCATGCGAGTATTTATACCTCATTGTGCAAGTATATTTATATCTATAAGGTCAACTATTTTGTTAGAGGAAGGTTGACACAGTGATGATTGGTGAAAGGTTGATGCGAGGACGATTGGGGAACTGGAAAAGGAGATGATAATATCAAGTTGCGCATGCGAGTATTAATATCTTATGTTCCAAATACTTATACTTATGAAGGTTGACGCGGAAACGAGCGCGGAGATTGAGAAAAAGGACAATATAATTAGTGAAGAGTATAGTACAACCTTCCTCTATTGTTGCTGCAGATACGATGCGGGTTCTGGAGTGTGGGGATTGAAATAATTATTCATAATTATTTGACCACCCGGCCTGCTAACTTTTGAATAAACAAAATAAAGTTATTTTATCGGAACAAATTAATATTTTATTAATTAATTTTAAAATATAAAGGCAATAGTTTAGTTAAATTGGAAGAATATTATTGAAAAAATAGCATAATCTTATCTGAAATTTCGGTTATATATGTGTGGAGAAAGCAACCAGACAATTTGATACATATTTTTACAGAAATTGTATTCCGGTTATCGGAATTTAAATCCTTTTCTTACCAGTACAGGTACTTAATATTGGAGTATTTTATTTCTAAAAGAAGATATATGCTAGCGTTTTTTAAATTATCTACTGGTATTGTATCTGATCTCATCATATTTCCTACACAAACCAATGGGCGGTATTCATATCCGGTTCACTTTTTCTCAGAACAAACAAGAACCACAGCTGCGTTTTACTGTTTAACTAAAACAAGTTGCCACTTAATTATGACTTAATCTTAATGTTTGTTAATATTTAAACTGTAAATCTCAGTTGAGAAAAGCTGCACCACGTGCATGCTGGTGGATTGTATTGAAAAAAATACAACAAAGTTTTTTGGTTTGTAAAGCAAAAGGAGAGAGAGATGTCATATGATAATATGGCGCTGTGCTGAGTTGTTTGTGGTCCGAGCAATACATATATGGCGCAAGCGCAACTGCGCAAGATGAGCAGTAGATAGATGCCAAGAGAGGAGACACGCTAACAGGAGACAAGAAAACATGACTCAGAGGTCCCTCTCAATTTGCACATGTCAGGCCTCAACTCAAATTATATACCATACCTTCTTTTAAGGAAATTTTTTATTTGTCGGAGGGGCATTTGCACTGAATTCCTAATTCATAATTAATTCCTCTACTGTACTGTGATCATAAAGCTGGTACCTTGTTTTTAGTTTTGCAGCCTTTGGCATTTTAAATTTTATTTAATACATTCTATTTGGTAATTGTTATATGCTTTATCCTGGATCCCCTGTTACAAACTAGTCTTCTTCCGAACACATCTAAGACGTTCAACGAAAATCAACGGCCGAGATCAACAATTTCATTGGTTACCGAGCGACCTATCATCGTACAGGAACAGAGGAGGCGGTGAGGGAGGCAAGAGAGCGCGAAAGCAGAGCGGCCCAGGGCCCAAGAAGCGCAGGGCCCGGAACCCGGGTGAGAGGAGGGGAAGGAGGACAGCGTACGAGACGAGCCCACGCACAGGTTTCGCGTCGTTTGGTCTGTTGGTACTGCGCTCGGTTCCGTCTCGGACTCGACTCTCACGTGACCTCATCGTTTCTTGCGAACCCATTCTTTCATTTTATTATTTTTAAAGAACCAGGTGCCGTCCAATAGGCACCTGACCGAATTAGGTCCGATATCCCATATGAACCGTTCGATCTGACAATTTTAATGTGCCGCACGAATATTAAAGCATAACTAACGACTCTGATCGGGTATTTGGTCCATGTCCATTGGACCGCTCTTATTGTCTTTTTAAAAGGCTTATTTTTTTCCCAGAAAACCTCCAAGTGCATGGGGCTGTGAATTCGCATCCTCTGAGATATCTCAACTTTTGCGTGTTTTTTTGGAAAATATCAACCGTTCAAATACGCTCTGTACGAATTTCAAAGCACAAATAATACTGGCCCTCTTCGCTATCTCCGAATAGGCACCGGACACGTCAGTCACGCAAAAGTTGAGATATCTCAGAGGATACGCACTCTGGGGCTGTCGGGTGTGGGCTGTTGCGTAACCCATAGTGGGGGTACTATTGGTTGGCTTTATGGCTTATCTTATCTCTCTCTGGTTTCGGATTTTAAAGACCTGATGGATAATGCTGTGATCTCACACATCTCTATAACAGTTTTGTGCGCGACTTTTTGTCGCCATGCTCTCTGTTGGATATATTTGATTTGCTGTTGCCTGTTGGGTTGCACCAGACGTCCAGACCCCTCGCTTTTGGAATTCATATCCTCTGCATTAACTCAAAAGAGAATCTTTTGAGTTAATGAATCTCAACTGTCCAATCTGTTTTAAGATTCGTGTAAACTAGATCTGCACTAATATTAAAAGTCCCCTATGTTATAGACATGAATCAGATTGGCTCCGTTTAAAATCAGACGGTTGAAATTAATTAACTCAAAAGATTCCCTTTTGAGTTAATGCAGAGGATACGGATCCTCGCTTTTGTCTGTCCTCAACTACCTCCATCGCTTGCAACAGTATACTGCTTAGCGCGATAGTGGCCTTTGTCAAGAGAATATCGTCATTTTTTTAAATACTTTTGTATTCAATTTTATAGAAAATAATATATGTAATGAGTTTTTTTGTCGTTTTCGCAACAAAAATAGGGTCAGGAATTTTGTGTAGTTGCTGTCAGGAAAAAAAATTTTTTTTCCGAATATTAGTGCGAGGATATTTTGTCTTTATTCACATATTGATAATTGTTAAAAAATGTTCTTCGACGCTGATGATGATGATATCCTATGTTAGTATTTCTATGCTTAGAATTAAAAAGTCATATCATGTAAATTCGGCATTATAATATTTATTTTAATTATTTAATAATTTTACCGAATGGATTACTCAACAAAAGATAACATCAGGAACCATGTTAACATCCGCATAGAGATCAAAACCAGAGAAATTACGAGTCAAGAAACAAGCCGTCACACATGTCACTGAAGGATCAAAATTAGAGAAATTACGAGTCAAGAAACAAACCGTCACACATATCGTTAAAGAATGAAAACTAGAGAAATTACGAGCCAAGAAACAAACTGTCACACATGTCACTGAAGGCCGAAGTTGTACCTCTCAGTTAAGATTGGTCAGAAGAAAAGCTCGTAGCTTGTAGTTAGCTTGAAATCGGCTCAAAATTAGTTTGTTTGATTTAATTCAGTTTGTCAGGAGCGATTTCAAATTTGACTCCGCTTAGTTTGTATTTGGATTGACTTATTTCTCAACTTGTTGCAAGTAGAAAATGAAATTGATTTATCTGTTGCAAGTAGCAACAAATTCAATTTCGGTTTGAGATTTTTTTTACCTTCATTTAAAACTCATATAAATTGATTTATCTGTAGCAAGTAGCAACAAATTCAATTTCAGTTTGAGAATTTTTTTTACCTTTATTTAAAACCCATATAAATTGCTTAAAAAAAAAAAAAAAAAACCCATATTGTATAGCGCAAATAGCGGACCGCTATAGCGGCCGTAGCGCAAATAGCGCATTTTGATGTCATAGCGTATCGTTTGGGGTCCAAAAACGCTATAGCGCGCTATTTAGAACACTGCTCATGATCAAATGAGCTATTAGAGTGTTGACCAACTAGCGCACGACTAGGGGTGTCAACAGGTACGGTAAGGATTAGGTAGAAGCATTTTTATACCTGTATCCGTTACAAATTAGTTTTACCCGTATCCTACCCTTACCCGCTACAAATTATCTTATCCGTACCTTATTCTTACCCGTTATGGTTGTCAGATAGCGAAACTGTAACAGATAAATAACGGGTATTACTAATATAATAATTATTTTTACTATTTATTAAATAAAATATTAAAATATATACATTTATTTCACACATGTATAGTACTTTGTTGAAATTTTTTTTTCAGATCATGCTAAGCACAAGAAAACCAATTAAACTACTCTTTTCAATGCTTATTGATATATATAATATATATAATTTTTTTATAATTACCCAATCAGGTAACGTGTACGAAATATGTTTTGTACGTACTATTATTACCCATTTAGATAAGAAAAAAAGTCTTTACCGATTCCTGTACTTAGGGGTGAAAACGGTATGAATAATATCCGATCCGTATTCGATCCGTATTCAAAAAATTAGATGTGGATATCCGATATCCGAATATCCGTGTGGATATGGATACTGATATGGTTTTACGTTTCAATTATCCGTATCCGAATAGTAGATATATATCATATATTTTAATATATATTATGAAAAAATATTGTTATTCAACATTAAAATTAGATAAATATTATGAACTTTGGTATTTTTTAATATTATTTTAATAAATATCCGATCCGATCCATATCCGTATCTGTATTCGGCTGATATCCGATCCGTATCCGTATTTGGAAAATTAAAAAGAGATATGAATATGATTTTACCACTATTCGCTCCGTTTTCACCCCTACCTGTACTTGATAATTTTACGAAAAAAATTCTTATCGGTATCTGTCTTATCGGTATGGTACGGTTGATACGGTTGAGGTAAATGGAGAAAAGGTGCCATTGACACCCCTATGCAATACAAAAGCTAACATTAGCCCCGAGATCAACTGTGGCATCATCATATAAAACACCGTATTGAAGCGCTTGCACCATTATTTTTCTCACCGCAATACCCACAATCACTGGATTATTAGCAAATGTTCAGAGAAAAGGTTGTGTTTTCACAATCAGTCCCTCAAAACTATTTTAACTGTAATTAATTTTCAACATAGAGGCATTTTAATTTTTTGATTGTATCTAATTCTCATTGGGCGCTTCAGTTTAAGATTGTTAATTTCTAAATGCTCCCCTTGTCTTTAGTTCCAATATTCGATATTGTACCCATTGACCACTGTGTTTTGCTTTTCGATTTGGCCCTAAAATATACATAATTTCCATGAATATAAAATAAAAGACAATTGTGTTTCTCAGGTTTAATATTGATTAAATAATATAAAAAGATAGAGAGGCTACGGTGCTATGAATAGTGCGCATTGATATATATATATATATAGAGTAGAACTAGGGTGCTCCTAAGCTCACCAAGTCTTTCCGTGAGCGCGACTCTAAAACCTATCGAATTGACTTCAAACGACATTTTCAAATCGTTCGATGTTCAATCTATATTAAAATGTGCTTGAAGACCAAATTTTACATTTTTTGAAATTTTTTTTACTATTTATTAAGATGGTTTGAAAATCGCCGTTTTCCAAAGGTGCAGAATTTTAATAAAAACAGCGGTTTTCAAACCATCTTAATAAATAGTAAAAAAATTTCAAATAATGTAAAATTTGATCTCCAAGCACATTTTAATATAGATTGAAAATCTAACAGTTTGGAAATGTCGTTTGAAATCAATTCGATAGGTTTTAGAGTCGCGCTCACGGAAGGGCTTGGTGAGCTTAGGAGCACCCTAGTTCTACTTTATATATATATATATATATAGAGAGAGAGAGAGAGAGAGAGAGAGAGAGATAGATAGATGGGCTAACTTGCTTTGGAAATTAAAGATAGTGTTTTACTTTCCCTCATATTTTCATTTTCAAAGTTTAAATAGTCAATTTGAACCTTCTAACATGTTTTTCATATTAAAATATGCTTGGAGACCAAATTTTACATTTTTTGAAAATTTTTACTATTTTTTTAGAATTTTTGAAAATCATTGCTTTTTGCTGAATTTTTTATTTCATGAAAAGTTGTGATTTTCAAAAATTCTGAAAAAATAGTAAAAAATTTTCAAAAAAAATGTAAAATTTGGTCTCCAAACACATTTTAATATGTAGATCATGTTAGAAGTTTCAAATCAACTATTTGAACTTTGAAAATAAAGATATGAGCGGGAAGTAAAACACCATCTTTAATTTTCAAAGCAAGTTAGCCCAACTCTCTCTCACTCTCTCTCTATATATATATATATATTGACAGAGATAGACTACGGTGCTTTGGGAAGTAAAGATGATGTTTTACTTTCAGCTCATATCTCCATTTTCAAAGTTCAAATCGTCAGTCCGAACATTTTTAATAAAGTTCATATATTTGATCTTCATATTGATATATGCTTGGAGACCAAATTTTATATTTTTTGGAAATTTTTTACTATTTTTTTAGAATTTTTGAAAATCACAGCTTTTAATTAAATAAAATAATAATAATAAATTCAGAAAAACACTGATTTTCAAAAATTCAAAAAAAATAGTAGAAAATTTCCCAAAAATGTAAAATTTGGTCTTCAAGCACATTTCAATATGACGATTGTGTTGAGAAGTTCGGATCGACTATTTGAACTTTGAAAATGGAGATATGAGCGGAAAGTAAAACACCATCTTTACTTCCTAAAGCATCGTAGCATCACTCATATATATATATATATATGCTAAAATGAGCTGTGGAGTAAAACAAGTTTTTACTCCACGCAAAAATTTTCCATTTTGAAAATCCAAACAACCGATCCGAACCGCTCAACATGATCTCCATATTGAAATGTGCTTGGAGACCAAATTTTACATTTTTTGAAATTTTTTTACTATTTATTAAGTCACTTTGAAAATCGTTAATCCAGTGGTTCAAATTTTTTTTACTGTTTTCTACTGTTCATCCGGATCAGCGGTTTTCAAAGTGGCTTAATAAATAGGAAAAAAATTCCAAAAAAATATAAAATTTGGTCTCCAAGCACATTTCAATATGGAGATCATGTTGAGCGGTTCGGATCGGTTGTTTGAATTTTTCAAAATAAAAATATTGCGTAGAGTACAAACTTGTTTTACTACACGGCTCACCCTAGTCCATCCCTATATATGTATATAAAATCTAAACAATTTATCTGAATAGCTAAATTCGATCTCCATATTAAAATATACTTTCACTAAAAAATGTAAAATTTTATATACAAGTATATTTTTTATATGGTGATCATTTTAAGTAGTTTTGGTCGACTACTTGAACTTTGTGAACAGAGATATTGATCTAAAGCACGAACCAATGTGCACTATGTGTTGGGTTCTTATGGTACTTAAGGCAGCGGAATTTCAAAATTTTGACAAGAAAAGTACCAAAAGAGATCATCATGTGTGATTGAAATCAAACCAAAATCTATTTCCAAATCAATAAGCATCATACCTTTAGTTTCTTGTCTCTAACAAGAAAGGAAGGTCCTTGAGATGTAGGGTTGTAGCCTCCACCTCCTTGTTGATGCTAATGGTGGTTGATGCCTTGCAGCGCCTTGGTGGTTGATGTTTGCGTGACTTAGAACGCCTTGCACCAAGATGAGACTCCAAAGTAGAAGTCCTCCACGGTATCCACCAAGAAATTAATTAGAAACCAAAGTTTCCTCTTGCTAGAGAGTACTAACTTGGTTGCTCCTTAATCCCTATCCTCCAAGAGAACTAGATCTTGAACTTTTAGGGTTTGTGGATTCTCAACACATGAGAGGAAAAACAAGAGAGAGAGAGTTTTGGCAGAACTTCAACTCTCAAAAACGAATTCTTCTCAAAAGGAATGAGAGGGAGAATATATATAGCAAACAAGGAATGTGAATTCTGTTCCCAAAGTTAACCCCACGTTCTACCACGTTTTTGACCACGATCTAATTCGAATTAGATTCTGTCACAGAAGGAGAAGTTATAGATCTTTCTTTTACCTTTCCATCCATATATTATACGCCCAAAACGGACATCGTATGAGAGAGTTATGGTCCAAATACGAAACATGCGCAGCAGTCACAGAACATGGCGGTTCAAATTAACCACCACGTTCTATCGCGTTTTTGACCATGATTTGTTTCTAATTTGGCTTTCCTCCAGAGAGGCAAAGTTCTAGATATTTCTTTTACTATGAAAGAGATATGGTCAAAATAAGAAATGCTGCGCAGCAGTTATCAGAAAACGTGGTAAACTATTTTGGGTAAACTTTTAATTAAGGAAACAATTCATAAAATAAACATGGGCCATAATTAACAACAGCCATTAGGCTTTGTTTATTGGGCCAAGTTCTATTTTTTTTCTTGTTTGCAATAATCAAATACAATTAATCTAATTAATTGTAGTATCATATATAATTATCTCAAATAATTATATTTCTCATGGTTTGATGGAGAAACCAATTTATTTGTCATGTCATACATGTCAAATAAATTAAGGAGCATTTCTAATTCATTTCTTATTGGTGTGACCCTGTGGGATCTATGTCACATGGCAATGGAATCTGAAACTCCTTTCGATTCCATAAACTACAAGCGGCACCTAGCAATATGCATTGTAGTTACCCAAATGACACAGATGATAAGTACCATACTGTATCACGATCCCTGAGCAACAATTGCCTCGTGTCAATTCCATGTCTCATGATATCATGAACAGATCCAAGGTAGGAACGTGTCATCCTTGCAAATCTACTCGTTTCTTGATTCCGAAATAATTCAGTAATTATGATTAACTCCTTAATCATATGTGCACATACTTGTATTATTTCATCAAGGGGCCCAGTGATATCATCACTCATTTACATGAGGGACATTGGTATTCTTGATAATTACTATCTCTCCACATGAGAGACACATACTGAGATAGAATCTGTATGACTGTCAGTTACTGACAGTGTTGGATAATACCCACGAATATGTATTCTCATGTGAGAGAAACAATTATCTCATACCTTAGAATTCCAGACACTAATAAAACATTAATGACACAAACACAATCCATATTAAATGTTTTATTTTGGTCACGTCCAATTCCTGATCTCCATCAGGTATCCATTTGATTAGATTGACAACCCCTTGTCATATGATCTGCAGAACATAATCATCATCTAATCCAAATGCTAATCTTATACCGGTAATTTAATGTTCCTTGTTAATTACCAAGACTAGGGACACTTTTAGAGTATTTATTAACTCCTTTATAGAGTTCCACAATTCCAAGTCCTCAACTTGAATGATCCATAAGTAATGAAATACTCAAGAAACAAAATGATAAACAAATCATTCAATTACATGAACAAAACTTAGAAAACAATCATCCTATGATTGGTTTCTAGATCACAACACTAACACTATGCACAATACCATAGCCCCGCTCTATAAAAAACCAATGATAGTAATGTAAGATCATGGAACACCACAAAGTAATGCAATGATAGTTTTTATTAAGAAATTCTAAATTTAAAAGAAATTTATATTTGTTTCATATTAATTATGAGTATCACAGAAATATTTTCTATGCATCTTATAAATTTTTATGAATTTTTATATTGTTAAATGTGGGAAAAATAATATTTTGTTGTTACTACGGATTCAGCGGTATAAAATTGTTCTATACGTATCTTCTAGCTGTTTAGATCTACATAATCTAAAGTTGTTTTATCCATAATAAAATTTATTTATTTCACATTCTTCATTCTAAAAAAACTATTTTGCTTGGATCATAATAACAATATGTTACAGAAAGAACAAGTGTTGAATATATTGTTCAATTATTGAAAATTTAAAATCCTCATAGAGAAAAAATAGTATGTTCCTAAATCTTTAATAATAACTGAATAATTAGAACAAATTATGTAAATTTATTATTATATTATGTCATTAATGTATCATTTCTCAAATATTTGTAATCATATTATTAACATTATGGACCTCACTAACAAGAAATTATACTCTTGAACTGATTATTAATTGATGGGTCAGCTTCAACTCCAGTGAAGACAATATTATGGCCCAATTTAAGTGGCAATTAAGGGTAGAATATTTAAAGAATATGTTATACTAAATAGAAATTAATAAACAGATAACATGACAAGAACTAATTTTTTTCATATATTTAGGATCCAAAGAAACTATAATGTAGAAAGTCACACATGCTTTTAAAAAAACCCTCTAAAGAAGAACATTTTTCACATGCAAAAAAAAAATCTTGGACATATGATCACAAGCAGATGGGTGAAACATGTGGGAAAAAAAACTTATAAGGCCCAGTTCGGCTGCTGAGAATGGGCAAAGGAATAGGAAAATTTGAACTGATTTTTTATTGTTCACGTGGAAAAAAAAAAAATTAGCTCTGAGTGAATTATTTTTCTCACGTGAACAGTAAATGTGCCGAACTGGGCCTAAAAGGACACGCAACATTTTCTTACAATATGCAGAAACTTTGTTTTGTATGTTTAGGTACCAGGAGAATTATAAAAATAGAAAACCACGCATTTTCATCTAAAAGAAATCCCTGAAGAGGAGTATGTTATTGCAAAAAATATACGGACCATCCGATCAAGATCAGACGGATGACAACTCACAAGTCAAACAAAATAATTTAGACAACAACAACACACAATACTACGCAACACACAACTTATTGCTGCATGTTTGGAGACATAGTTTGCGCAATAAAAAATTACAAAAAGAAACAAAAATTTGTAATTGGACAGTCCTTGATTATTTCTGTCCTGGAAGCTGCACCGAATCGACGGCCGAGATCAGATGTGTAAAAAACGGATGTCAATGAATCTGGACGGCTGGGATTACATTTTAGAAACCGCTCTTTCCGTGCTTGAATTGCCCAAAGGATTTCGAAATCCTCTATATGATTATCATGTCAAATAATTTGAAATGTAAAAAAAAAAAAATTTAATGGATAACCAAATATATTATAAATTGGAACAAAATTTATATACACCATATTCAAATAATGGACCCTGTCAAATGTTTATTTTAATTCTCTCAAAAAAATGTTTAATCTTAATGTTTCGTTTGAAAAATACTTCTACCTAATTGGTAAAAGGATAAAAAAATATATGCCGAAATTTTTATTACTATCCAAAAAAATATTAAATTTCAAAATCTATACCCTATGCAGAGGAATTTCGAAGTCTGTCCAAACTGCAAAAATTTTCTGCGGTAATTCAGTCTAAAACCGCAAAAAAAAATTGCGGTTTTGGGTTTGAAAATTTCAAAACCGCAAATTTTTTTTGCGGTTCTAAGTTTTTTTTATTTTAATTAAACCAAAACCGACTGCACATCTCCCTATGCTCTCCTTGAAATCAGTGCATACTTAAAACTAGTGTTGTAAATAATGATATGCGTTCGTCGGACGGACAGGGTACCGCCTAGCAATTAATCGGGAATAATCGGTCATAATTGGAAAAAATTGGCCGATTAATCGGAAAATTCCTTAACGGTTTGGTCACCGCCAACTACTTATCGGCCGATTAATCGGTCTAAACGGATATTTTTTACAACACTGCTTTAAACATTGATTAAACCAAAACATAGATTAAACCAAAAAAACGTGTCAGACAAAAATTTTGTTTGAAATTTTTTTTCTCACAATTTTTTGTTTTTTCAAAAATAGAAGAATTCAAATATTTTCTATATTTACTTAGAAGTGACTTTTGAACCGAGATCAAAAACTCAGATTCAAAATACTTTTATTTTTTTCCAATAACGTACAAAGAAATATTTTAATTTTTCTTACAGCCGCAAAAAATATGCCCTGAAAAATGTTGATCCAGATTATTTGTCACAGTCTTTCTAATAAATCAAATTATATAATATTTCATCTATTTTCAAAGAAATATATAAAATATTACAAATATTTCAATACAAAAAACAAATAAATTATAAACATTTCTGTTTAATAATATAAAAAACTTAGAACCACAAATAAAAATTGTAGGTTTTGAATTCCAAAACCGCAACTTTTTTTTTTGCAGTTTTAGACTAAATTACTGCAGAAATTTTTTGCGGTTTGGACTGATTTCGAAATTCATCTTATGTAAAAAAATGCATAAAGTGTAGTTTTTGAAATTTAATATTTTTTTGGATATTAATAAAAATTTCGGAAATATATGTATACATTTATTTTTCTAAGCAGAAAACAATTTTTTTATTTATCTTTGAAAAATATATTTTGCTAAGCAGAACAGGCCCTTAGCAATATAATCCATTAGTGTATTTTATTTATCTTTGAAAAATATATTTATTTATCTTTGAAAAATATATTTTATTTATCTTTGAAAAATATATTTTGCTAAGCAGAACAGGCCCTTAGCAAATTACATGAGAAAACAATTTGCATAACCTTTAGTGTGGATTATGGAATTTGTTTTCTTATCAATATAATCCATTCTTTTTCTAAAATTCCTATTGTTACATTTGAGTGACATTTATGTATATTTTAAATATAAATCCTATAAGTATTCGGAAATTGATCTTCAAACTTTTTTTTAATAATTCAAAACTTTCCCTCCATCCCTGATAACATGTATGTATTATCTACAGAGCATGTGCTGGCGCTTAGACAATAATGTATGTAACTATGTTATGTTACTTAACGCAACAATTTGCGTGGTGTGTATGGATCTAGCATTTAAAAACATGTAGATTTTTTTTTTTCTTTTCTATTCCACACTATCCCAGAATAAGTATGGGGGTACAAATGATGTTACAAATATTCCTTTTTAAATTGGCAGTCTAGGACCGTACACCAATTTTTGTGGCTCTAAGCATAAACTGGAATTGGATTTGCTTAATCCAAGAAAAATTAATTAAGAAAGTCATTAATTGCAGGAGAGAAAAAGTACGCAACTTGTACCTAACAAGGCCTAACCCTCAGCAGAAACGGTACGGTAAGCATGCAGCGCACGGGACTATAGGAAGGAAACCAGGTACTGTGTCTCGGCTCCGACCACAATTGCGGGACGCTATCTGACCTTCTTTCTTTCTTTCTATATTGGAAATCTCATACCATAAATGCAGAAACTTTTATTTATAGAAATTATTTAAAATTAATATAGAAAATTGGATGATGTGTAGAGGTATTTCGATTTCATAAAAAAAATTAGACTTTTTGTGGAAGTGGTCACGAGTTTGTATGAAATTAAATGGTTTAATTAGGAGTCAAAATTTATTACGCTATCATTTGTGTAGTCGTGTGACATGGAGTGGTAACTAAATAAACTGATAAGTGATTCAGTTTCTTTAAAATTTGTCTGAATGAACTGAAACATGATTCAGTTTTTTTCTATAGAATTAAATTTCTCTGCAATTCATCCAATTATTTATATTATTTTTCAATAATTTCTATAAATAAAATTTCTGCCATAAATGATCACCACTTTGACCAAGCTCTTGGGTTCCGAAGCAAATTTGATTTAAAATAATGAAAGTCAACTTGTGTTTAGGTAGGAGATTTGGAGGTTTTGTTTTCTATCAAGTCGGTAAGATAGAAGAGCTAGCGTTGATATATAGAATTTGTAGAACAATAAGTTTGTCTCCTTGCGCTCGCTTGGTTTCTAATTAGATGACGATTGTATTGTCTAATTCAAAGAAGCAAGTTAGGTTGGCGTTGCTTTCATAAATAAAATATATGCTAATTAATAGGAGCTTATGCTTGGTATGCTCGAGTTTAAAAAATATATATATAAGATAGGATCAAGTCTTTAATTTTATATTTTATTTATAAATTATTGATACGAGAACTAATTTTTGATCCAATGACAAAATACAACACTTTCTGTGTAGAAAATCGTAAGTTTGAAATCTTTATAGACTAGACTTTCACTTTTTTTTATCAAAAAATTAATATATTACTGATGAGATGCAATCAAACGAGCCAAAAAACATGAAATTGTTCAATAACTACGGAGCATAAAAAATGAAATAAAAGTTACATATGTTGTAATATTTAACCAATTAATTCAAAAATAATAAAAATTATCAATTTTAAAGATTTAATTGAATCTCTCCATAATATGAAAATAGCAACCATTTAGCAATATCATATGATGCTAGAATTTTTTTTAGATTATTGTTCTGTCTTTAACTTAAAGAAATAATTATCTCATAATTTAGAAAAACGCTACGAAGTTTTATTAGAGAGCTCTCTAGTTGTAAATTGTATTAGTCTCACATTAACACTATAAAGGCGTTTAATTACTTTAGCTTTCATTAGCAAATCATTTCTTAATTAAGCATTCATTTTTTTCGTTGGTCTTTGGATAGCAATTGAAAAATACAATTTCCAAAGCTTGTGATGAACTTGTGATATCTAAACTATGTGGTCAATTCCAATAAACAAGAAAGCAACACACCTTCCTGGAAATTCGTACTTGAATGGTCGCTCGCTCAGTCTACTTTCACGGTTTCACCTGGAATTAATGTACAATAAATAATTAATGTTCGGCTGGAATTGTATATTTATTTATATAACCCCGTTTCTGGAACTAATATCTAAGAATTAGCAATTAAAAAACATAAACCATGTACTTGGTTTGTTGACTGGCTCAAGTTTTTAAAAAGTTGTTTCTTATTACTCACTGTATAGTCAAGTATATATATTTATGGGTTCCAACTGTAAAACATATCTGCAGCTGGATTAATTTGCTACCAAAAATATATCTAAAAGGAGAATCTCCTTGGGAATTTGGAGGCAAGATAAACAAAATTCAAAATAGTAATTAAATAAAGGCATTTGCTTCGGTGGACATAAGGACCTATTTGTAAAATGAACATATTTTTATTTTTAAAGTTCAAACAGTCGATCCGACCGTTCAACATTATCTCCATATTAAAATATACTTGGAGGTCAAATTTTACATTTTTTTTGAATTTTTTTACTATTTATTAAGTATTTTACAAAAACTAGTCAAATTCAGACCATTGAATTTGTAAAATACTTAATAAATAGTAAAAAAATTCAAAAAAATGTAAAATTTGACCTCCAAGTACATTTTAATATGGAGATAATGTTGAACGGTCAGATCGACTGTTTGAACTTTGAAAATAAAAATATGTTTATTTTACAAATAGGTCCTTATGTCCACCGAAGCATCCCTCATAAATAAAACATGACATAAGATTTTGGACAATTATACTACGAAACTGCACACTTTCCTGCAATTATGCACTCAACTTGTAATATTAGTCACAATAATGGGACCGGATATTACCGGATGTTAGTAACAAGGGCTCGAAATATCATTCTTTCATTCTGAAAAAAAAAAATATCATTCTTTCTTAAAGAGGCGTTTCTTTTGGTTTTTTATATCTCATGTTTTACTTTGAAAGGAATGCAAGCATGATTTCTTAATTAAATGTGAATTGCTCAAGTACATAATTTACAGGCAGAATAATGGTTTAATGAAAATATATGGAGATGTTACAAGTTTCTTGAAAATATTTGTTTGAACAATAGTATAAGATAACATATGTAAATTAAAGCATCACGAATATAACATTTAAATTAAGAAGTCATATTTCCTTTGTACCAGAAAGACACAGGAAGTACATCAAATGTTCTCTGAAGAATGGAATCTGCTAGTTAAAGTCAAACAGAGGGAAAAAAAAAAACTGCTAAAAGAAATTAAAAAAAGAAGAAAACAAAATACTATTCTACGCCTTCCCACACAGTACTCTTGACTGAAACACCGACTATTTATTATTCCACCAGTTCATTTGGATCGGGTCGGAGTCCATTTTGGCAAACCCGGACTGAAATGGGTCGACACTACACGCGAATCCAGCAACTCTAGAATAGGAGGGAAGTTCACACATCGTGGCACCTTGTACTGGTTAATGGATGCTCCACGAGATATGGCATAATCCATTAACTCTTCAAAGGTACCAGGTCTGACTACTCGGATCTCTAACGGGCCGATCGAATTATCCGCTACCCGGCTCTGACGGTACACCGTATTGAGCGACTCTTCCATTTCGAGGCAACACTTGTCCAGAAGCTCAGCTGGTATGGTACCGGATTTCCCATTTTTAATTTGGTCCTTTCTGATAAGGAGTTCCCAGTAGATAACATAGTGGCCTGGTATAGACTTGGTATATGCATGGCTGGTATACTCGACCACAGAAGCATTGTATGGCTTTATCAGCTCTGATGCATTTGTCACTGCCTTTTGCAACTCCGCTTCGTCGGTCTTGTCAGATTCAATGCTTAGAAGTACATTCTTTCGGCGTATAAATTGGAACTGTGGAGCAGCGTTGTGGAAACCCGTAACCCGTAGTATGTCACCGACCCGGTAACGGTATAGCCCCGCATAGGTTGTTATCACTAGCTCATACTCCTTGCCAACTTCCACGTGAGCTAGATCCACCAGCTGGGATTGTGCACCGTTGCACTTGGTGGTGCCATCAGCATCCAACGGTATGAACTCAAAGTAGCCCATCATCGGCATGATGGTGTAAGACACCTCAGACGGTGAACACATTGGCCTGAGATTTAAACCAAAGTAACACTCCGAAGAGGCGTACATGGTACATGCCATAGGTAGACCGCCACTGTAATACTCCAAGGTCGGTATATACTGCGCCATAGCACCCGTCACGATCACGTCTAGGTACTTGGTATTGGGCCAAATACGTGTTATGATACACGCCCAGTCGCCTTTAGAGCATTCTTTGATTATAAAGCGGGCAAGATCGAGGTCAGGTCGGAGTTGTTGCATCACCGCTTCACGAATTGCCGGGTCGGTAATTTGTGTAGTTAAGGTCCCGCATGAAATATCTGCGGCCAACTGTTCCCAGTGGAGTTGTAAGAATCGGATGGCACGAAGCAGGCCCGAGGCAAATACTGCCCCGACCCGCAAGACATCGTGTCGATTGAGCAGGCCGCAGAGCATCTGTGCATACATGCTTTGGAAGGAGTCGGTACACAAAATGGCCTCGTTCGGGCTTGTGTACACGTTGTACGGGTCGTAAGGGCGGGATTTAAAATGGTCACTTTTGTAGTAGCTAGTCAAAACGGGTCGAGCCGGTAACCCGCCGGGGGTCTTGGATTCGGATTTAATAAAGAGGAAGTATAAGCCCTTGCCTTTGTCCAAGCCTGGCACATAGCTGTACATCCATGTGCAACAACAATTAGTTTTCTGATAAAATGTTAGTTAATTGAGTAAACAAATGTTAGTTACCATGTTAATTTATACTTGGTGATATAAAAAAATTGAGCTTACAGATTCATGACTGGCGTGAGGAGGCTGTAGAGAAGCTGCCTGCGGTCCAACTCTTCCCTTATTGTT
Organism: Carex kokanica; assembly: GCA_025461125.1. Lineage (NCBI taxonomy): Eukaryota > Viridiplantae > Streptophyta > Magnoliopsida > Poales > Cyperaceae > Carex > Carex kokanica. Next base: position 43,533 of record JAJGRX010001229.1, read on the forward strand.
GGCATTAGTTTTCTCTCGCCGGCCGAAGTCCCCGAGCTAATTCAAATTCAAATTTCCAAAATAGAATTAACTTTTAATATCAGCTCATTTCAAGATCAAGTAAAATTATTATATAACAAATCAGTTTTCTATTTCTACTTTTATAATATTATTGTTCATTTTTTGGGTTGCAATATATAACTTTTTTATTTCTAAAAAAGCATTTTTCAACTATATACATATGGATATCCTTCAAGGTGAGTCTATAAGTTAAAATAACAGTAAGAGCAAATTATAATATTTTGTGAGTTTATTTTCATTTGTAATATATTTTTTTTTTTTTGCTCACAGTATTTAAGTTGATATATAACCAGATATTCAAAGCATTTAGTATTGTTTCATACGGCCGGTCATACCTGGTGAGGAACTCAGAGATGGGATGTGAGGAGAGAATCGGCGAGCGATCGCCATTAGCAATCCTTTGGATATCCGGCTGGAGATCCTCGTATGTCACCACCGGCAACATCTCCTTAAAGCTTGCACGATCGGTGGCGCCGCAAAGCTTGTACCTTTTAAGATACTCTGTCTCAGCATTCCTGCTCAGTATCTCCGCCAGAACCCTCTCTTGTACCGCATCAGCGTTCATGGTCATTTCTTCAATGAAACGCAGTTTCTCGGCATCTTTTTCATTGGCCGCTGGCTCTAGCGCAGTGCTGCCATTGGATACCTTTGGTTTGACCGCCATTTCAGGATTTGAATTCGATCAGAGTAATTCGTTATTGTGCTTGGTTTGGGTTGAGGTGTTGGAGAGGGAGAGGGAGAGAGAGAGAGAGAGAGAGAGGTGAGAAGAGAGAAGAAGACAGTTGTGTGGGGGTGAGGAGTGGTGTATGAGCGTATTTATAAGGGGAGGAAATGAGAAGGGGACGAAAGAAAGATTAGTGTCACGCTGAGAGAGAAACGACTTAAACGAGTAGGCCGAGGCGAACGAACGGAGAAAGGGGTAGTAGCAACCAGCAAAGATAAACTATTTACACCACGAATTTCACGCAGGTAGTTTTACTGTACGGGCAGTTGACCCGACGTAGTAAGTGTTCCACGTAGAATTTATGGTGCGGGAGAAAGGTCAGAGTTGTCGGTGTAAGATGAGGCACTGCGGGTCCCGCTGTCGTGTCGTGAGGCGGACAGCCACCAGGCATCTGTGGGACCTTCAGCGAATACCTTGCCACGTAGGACGTTGCCAACTGGGGGCCAATGCCGCCTCATACCTCGACAGCCCGACACGTGGAGAGCGACCGGCGGGACTCCGGCGGGCCACCATGGAGATGGTCGCCGGCGGGAGAGGCAGTATACGCCTCGTGGCTTGACGCGCGAATTTCATCTCCAGTTTTAGTTGAAATGGAGATGTATCGAAATGTAAAATTTTGTTTATCTGGAACCTTCGGTTCGGTTGTAATGGAGAGGAACGAGAATAGTGAAAAACTTAGGTATGGTTTATTTCGAAACGTTTCAGGTTTCGTGCAGTAACAAATTAAGGCATCAGCAGGATTCGGTCTTATCCGCGACTATGCACAGCGCACAAGGAAATTTTGTCTGGCCGGAAACCTCAAGAAAATTTGTAGAATTTTCCCCGGAATCTGTTGAATACTTGAATTTAAACATCAAACGGTACTGATTCTAGGGAAAGAATCGAGAATTTACCGCTTTTAATATCGCATATAAAGGAAAAAAAAATTAGGCACGTGAATAATTACCTAAATCTATTGATGTTATATTGTTACTATCAAAAAATTCTTATACTGCAATTCATACGATCCACTTCGGATTGGATAAGTTTACAATTTTATCAATTTTATCGAATTATAGTTAAAATTGTTGACAAATTAAAGAGTCAATACTTAGCAAATTAACAATTTTTCTTTTAGAGAAAAATAGAGATCAAGCCTCTAATTTTCATTAATTGTGACACTAGTGCTGTCTAAAGCTACAAGCAATTTAACATTAATGTTTGTTTTTTCACATAATTGATCCTAAAACAAGTAAGATTTGTTTTTTTAATTAATTGAAAAACTTAACAAGCCAACTTTGTGTGTATCTCTTTATAACATATATTAGTTAGCTTCTGATGATTGGCGATGAATCAAAATAAAGTCATATTATCTGAACAAGTCATGTAATTTAAAAAAAAAAATGATAATAATCAAATAATCAAATACTAGCAACAAAAATAACAAAAATATTATAAGAATTAGCTAGAGATATTATAAGATAGAAGTCGATCACTTTGTCAATCATATTGGTCACATTTGTTAGATAGAATTGTTGTTGAATTTATATAGCGAAACAATCATTTAATCATAATAATCATATTCAGTACTTAACTATAGAGATGGGCTATTGTGCTTTGCAAAGTAAAGCCATCGTTTTATTTCGGCTTACTTTTTGGATTTTCAAAGTCCAAAATGTCGATCCGACCGTTCAAGTTGATCTACATATTGAAATGTGCTTGCAGACCAAATTTTACATTTTTTGGAATTTTTTTACTATTTATTAAGCCACTTTGAAAATTGCTGATCACATGGTCCAGAAAAAACAGTGCAACAAAATTCTGGACCATGTGATCAGCAATTTTCAAAGTGGCTTAATAAATAGTAAAAAAATTCCAAAAAATGTAAAATTTGGTCTGCAAGCACATTTCAATATGTAGATCAACTTGAACGGTCGGATCGATATTTTGGACTTTGAAAATCCAAAAAGTAAGCCGAAGTAAAACGATGACTTTACTTTGCAAAGCACAATAGCTCATCTCCTTAACTATATATCTGAGTAAATGACTAATACTAGGACACACTTAAAGCAAAACTACGGAGCATAGTCATACATTTTGTTAACTTGTAATAGGTCATGACTCATGAGTTAAAATTTTATACATTAAACTTAGAAATTACAACTTTGCAAAATTAAATAAGCTAATCCAGGAACCATATTATAATTTTTGTTGAATTTTTAACTATTCATCGTACTGTAGAAACATATTTATACGTACATAATTAAATAAGTTGAATCTTCATTTCAGCAACTTATTTGATGGCTTTCTCATGCATTGAAGGTGTTACATATAACATAAAATTATCTTTAGTTAAACAAATTTTCATGGAAGCTAGCAGCCTCTAAGAAAATTAATTATAGCATTTTTGTTGGATATGGTTGCAAAGTTGCTATTTATTTGGGAAATTGCACCGTGTTTATGGAAGCAGAGTGGAGGTTACTGTGCAATTTTTTAATTGCAGACCGCGGTGGCCGACATTTTTATTTATATCCAAAGTTAATTACAAATTAATAAAATTGTTGAGAAGCGCCAGTTTTGATTAAAAATGTCCAAACCGGCCATTAAATGGCCGATTCCTAATTTTTTTTTTTTTTTATATAGAGACAAATAGCTAAAATGCTGAAATATAACACTAAAATACGCTAAATTACGCGAAATTATGTTAATTTATGCTGATTTACATTAAATTACTTGAAATTATGTTCATTTTTTGTAAGAGACAAATAGCTAAAATGCTGAAATATAACACTGAAAAATCGAATTGTTTTTTTAAATATTTGTTAGATTACTTTTTTGATATATAATTAGCATATTTATACTAAAATACGCTAAATTACTTGAAATTATGTTAATTTATGTTGAATTACACTAAATTACGCTAAATTACAATAATTATGTAGAATTATGCTAGAATACGGTAAATTACGTATGAATAGGGATGATATCTTCACTGAGAAGGCGAAAAACGACGACGAAATTTAAACGGTCATAAAACGGTGCTCGAGTGTCCGATTTTAGCAAATGACCACTTTTCGGAAAGCTTGTGAAAATACGCATGCGTCAATGCCGGCAAAGCCGGATTTCAAAATTCAGATACCCAAAAAATAAAGGGAAGAGCCTCAAAACATCAGTTGAAGTTTCCGATGAAGATTTTCATTTCTATTGTTCAATCTACGTAGCTCAGTAAATTAGTTATATAATGAACTTGTAGATACCAATTTTTATTAATTTTTGAAATTTATACTATTTTTTATGATTTATGAAAGATGGCACAAAATCGGCCCTAGTTATACGTAAATGAGCGTAATTTACCGTGTTTTAGCATAATTCTACATAATTATTATAATGTAGCATAATTTAGTGTAATTCAACATAAATTAACATAAGTTCAAGTAATTTAGCGTATTTTAGTATAAATATGCTATAAAAAAAAGTAATTTGAAAAATATTTAAAAAAAAATTTGATTTTTTAGTGTTATATTTGAGTATTGTAGCTATTTATCTCTTAAAAAAAATTTAAATCAGGGACCGGCCATTTAATGGTCGGTTTGGACATTTTTAATAAAAACTGACGCTTCTGGGTAATTTTATTAATTTGTAATTAACTTTGGATATAAATAAAAATGTCGGCCGCGGTGGTATCTCTTTGGCATAGAAACACAGCTAGGTTATATGGATTATGGAACTTATATAAGATATAATTTCGTAAGCCGTCCATGAGAAAATTATATATATTTCCATTCTCTGCGCATTAATTGGTCTTAAAACAGTACATAACTATTCAGATTCTAGGTGGATTCGGTTTAATTTAATTAGTGTTCCATGTGAGTAGTACAAAATGTCTTCAAGCATGTTATGAGCACAAGGATAGCAGATTAATATTATTATTATTATTTGTGTATATATGTTAATTTCGAGACTTAAGAAAATGTTTGTACAGCTACACATACAAATAATAACAAGTTGCGTACAAGCTACTGACATTTAATTGACTTGGTAGACTATATAGCCAATTCTGTTGTTGAATTTGTGCCCAGCAAGTTTTTGACTGCGCAACAGATTCACAGTAAAAGGCATCTTGGCATCATAAATTAAATTAAAGGACTTGTCAATGGTCTTAGCACTAAATGAACAATTAATTTGGGTTGCCTCATATGATAGTAACTTAACTATATGGAAAAATCTATATACGTCACCTTTATGAATAAAAAATTAACAGTTTTGTAATTTATATTTTTTATTTTTTATAAGTATTTATAATTTTTAGTCTTCTTATAAAATAAAAATTATACCGCAATTAATAACTTATTTAACCTCTTCAATCTCAATTATCTAGTTTTATCTCTAATTAGCTAGGTTCCTATTTACTAAAATAGTAGCGGGTAAATTTTAACAATGGCCCCTGAATTAGCTCAAGTTTCTTACTTCCATCCATAAGATTGTTTTTTTCATAATTTATAAAAGGCAAACAAAATGTTTAGAGTAATACATGAGGGAGGTGTAATAAATTAATTAACAAGTAGATATTGGTTTTGATGATAAATTTGTCTACATAAGTTGGTTAGGAGAAAATATCTTAAGACTGTGGTTATTCAAAAATTAAGAATTTGAGTCACACTCACGACTTTGTAGTTTATGTGAAAGTTAAAAAAAAAAGGATAATAAACTTGTCTATCATTGAGGGGACACATGGAAATTGAGAACGATGTATTGTGCAAAAAAATGATTTTGGTTCATTTGTTGATATCAAATTAACCATAGCACGCATCCAATATATGTTTGAATGATTGATTCAATGCCTTAATTGTACGGCACTTGTGAATAATTTGTAAGAAAATGCAGCAATTAAATTTGCTTCCCAATATGTCAAATCATTGATGTTGGCTTTGTACCTTTTCCGCTTAATTAAAGAATATCAATAGGAGCGAATGCAATGTATTACTTCTAAATAACGTTTATAGCGTCATAGCGGGAAAGTTACAAAAAAATTATAGCGAATAGCGTCGCTATAGCGGAAGCTATTCCAAATAACATTTTTTTTTACATTCCGTATATTCAATATTTGTACTAAATATCAACATTATCTAAAGTCTCATAGAACAATAAATAACACCAAAGTAATTAAGAAATTATAATATTCATATTGAACCCATACAAAGTCCAAATTGCGGTTCAAAATATTCATAGTAATATCATAAACTATCGATTTTTTCTATTAAAAATATCTTAAGCATCATGATTCATGACATAATCTATTTTTTTTTCTATTCAAATTTTAATTTCGGTTTGGACTTTTTTTATATTCAAATTTCAATTTATATTCCCAATTTCAAATTGATTTATCTGTAGCAAGTATCAACAAATTCAATTTCGGTTTGAGCTTTTTTGGATCTTTATTTAAAATCCATATAAATTGCTTAAAAAAAAAACCCATATTGTATAGGGCAAATAGCGGACCGCTATAGCGGCCGTAGCGCAAATAGCGCATTTTGATGTCATAGCGTAGCGTTTGGGGTCCAAAAACGCTATAACGCGCTATTTAGAACACTGCTATAATCACAGTGTTCAAATGATAATGCATGATGCTTAGTTTTCAATGGCAGAAGTGTAATTGAAGATCTCAAGCATAACAATTATAAATTTAAATATATAGTAATCATAGAAACCACTATATATAGCATTCTAACGATAAACACTATGACAAATATTAGTTCTTATTTTAATTTTTGGGGAAATTAGTTATTTGCCACTCCAAAACCTTCTAATTTTAAAAATATCATCCCGAAATTTGAAATTGTAAAAATGCCACTCTAAACTTCATTAATTCCTAATTTTCCATTTATACTGTATTCTTATGCTATTTTTATTAAAAATTAACTGAAAAATACTGTTTTGGTATACGTATTTCTGTATTTCCGATTATACCATTCATACAATTTCAAGGTTATTTGCCAAAACAGTATTTTTCAGTTAATTTTTAATAAAAAAAAAGCATAAGAATACAGTATAAATGGCAAAATTAGAAATTAATGAAGTTTAGAGTGGCATTTTTACAATTTCAAATTTCGGGATGACATTTTTAGTGAAAGTTTTGATGCTTAGATAGCAAGGAATAAAACAAAAAATTTATTCGACTCAAAACAAACGATCTAGTTATTGTTAGAGGTGCTACTTTTATCCGATTACCCGGATCCGATCTGGAACCGAACCGGATCCGATCCGGAACCGACCCGGATCCGGTTAATTTGGGTAGGGTATGGTTTAAAAAATATAACCGGTTAAATTATGGGTACGGTTACAAAATTAATAATTATCCGATCCGGATCCGAACCGGAACCGATATTGTAATGGATAGGATATGGGTTTGATTTAGTTATCCGACCCATAACCGAACCCGACCCGATACCCATATAAATACCTGATAAAACATATATGAATAACTATTAAAATACAATTTTATATATAATCAAATCAACAAATGTTACGCCAGTAATCACATTTTGCATATTAATTTTTTGAATAAAATTTATTGCTTTGAATATATCCTTCAATATCTACCTTATATATCCTCCTCATTATCATGAAAATTTATCGCTCTCATTGATATGCCATTCGCAATAAATCTCATTGAAATCAAATATTTGTCATAAATTTAATTCTTTATTCAAACAAATTAGTATTAATATTCCATTCATGGATTTTTTGAATCATAGAAAAGGAAATCACCATCTCCAATATTTTACTTTCTAAAAATTATATCTATTCTTCAATATTTTGATTTTCAAAAGTTATTTATCTCAAGCCTCCTGAATTCAAAAGCTATTAACAAAAAATAAAAAACTTTCGAATACTTTTTGTTACACCATGAGTACTACAAACAATCAACAATCAAATCCTGAAAATACTACCCAAGTTTCACAAAATATTATTGAAGGCACTTAATGAGAAAAAAAAAACATCTGTAGTATGGGAGTTGTGACATATACCCGCTCCGGATCCAGAACCGCCCCATATCCGAACCGGATCCGATAATCCATAAACAAGTTATGGGTATCTATCTACCCGGAACCGAAAGACTGGATCCGAAATATCTACGGGTAAATAGGTATCCGGATCCGGACCCGACCCGATTTGAAACAAATAAGTGTATGGATCGAAATTTGGACCCGAACACTTTTAGGGTACGAGTCCAAATATAATAGTATCCCGACCCGACCTGTCCCGATAGCACCTCTAGTTATTGTAAGTGCAAGAAACAATCTTAATTAGCCTAATCAAGAAGGGAATAAACTAATACCTTGGATTTGATCTCCAAATCAAATCAAGAAGGGTTGTCTTGCTTAGCAACTTTTTATTCCCTTTCTCTTTCAATGGTGGTTGTGCTTAGCCCATCAAATGACGAGCCTCCTTAGGTATCCACCGAAAGATTAAAGAAATACTTGTATCTCTAAGGCTAGTAAGAGATTAACAAGTAGAACCTTAATTCTAGTTTAACCCTCTTGTTAATTTCTGAAAACTTAGAGGATTTCTAGATCTCAACTCATGAGAGAAAAATGGGAGAGAGGAGAAAAGAGCAAATTTCGGCCAAGATATATTTCACAGAATTTTGACCTTTCGGTACTAAAACCCTTATATCTTTTTCTAGGTAACTCCAAACGACTTGAAATCTTCACCATTGGATTCTAGACTCCAAGGGCTACAGACTACATAGGTCATACGTCCATAATGGTTAATATTTGCCCTTTCAAATTCCAGTTCAAATTTACCTAAAAAATATGTCCAGAAATTTCTTTCCTCTTTAATGAGATTGATTAGATTTAATGACATATTTAAATATTCCTTAAATCATGCCATCACTAATCAATTCTCCCCAGCATATATTTGGACTTTGGGCTTAAACATACTAATCATATTAATATTTAATTAAGTCCACAATCCCATACATTAAAAGGCCAACATATAAATTAATATTCTATGTTAATTTATATGCATCTCTCTTGTGTCAAAAGTCATTTAAAATATGTCACACATACTTTAAATATTATTAGGATTATTTTACAACATCTCCATGTTATAAAAATTGTTCATATATTAATAACATATAATTTGTACAAATTAATTATAACTCCTTATAATTAACATAGCACATATTATATACATATCACATATGCTTTATTAATATATTTTCTTTTAATATTTCATATGGTGTGACCCTATGGGATCCCATCATTATGGCAATGAAATTAAACATTTTAATTCCATAAATCAATGATACAACTAGCCATGGTATATTGATTACCCAAATGATGTGGATGAAAAAGTACAATGCAAAATCACGATCCCTGTAACATTAAAAATATTGTTGTGTCAATTTCTTGCCACATGATATCCAAATAATCGTAAGGTAGGAATGTGTCATCCTTACCAATTATTCTTTCTTGATTTCCTGAAGTTTAATTATGATATGATTATCATATAATCATATTGCATGCACATAATACAAACTTTATCAAGGGGCCCAGAGATATCATCGCTTATATTAACATATAAGGGACAATGGTTTCTTGATACGTATCGTTCTTCCGCATAAGTTATATGCACTGCAGTAACTGCCTATATAACTCCTGGTTAAAGAGAGCGTTGGACAGTACCAACAATACACATCCCTTATGTAAGAAAAATAAATATCTCAACCAAAGAATTCTAGACACAATGAAATATCAATGACACAGAACACAATCCATATGATATTTCATTCTTAGGTCTGTCTGTGCCATACATCTCCATGTATGCACATGTGTGATTAGATCGATAACTCCTTATTTATAACCTGTAGAACATGGCTATCATCTAATCACTACACTTATCTTATATAGTCAACCAGTGTACCTTGCTGATTGCCAAGATAAGGGACATTTAAGAGTAAACAAATTTATTCGTTGTGAAGTTCTACAATTTGAGTCATCAACTCAAATGATCAACTAATATGAATACTCAAGGTACAAAATGATAAAATCATTCACTAATAAACTAAACATATCATACATATGATCTGGGTCTAGGACACTAACACTAACATTTAGAATTAGAAGGTTTTGGAGTGGCAAATAACCAATTTTCTCTTAATTTTTTAACAATTGAGCACTTTTAAGATAATATAAACCGAGATATTGTACTTAATGGAATAATGTTTTATTATTGTATTAAGAAATAAATTGATTTTTTTTTAACCAGAAGTAACTTTTTTCCTTATCCTATATTCAGAAAAATAAGATTTATAATTACATATATAAAAGAGAGAATTTACTTCATCCGCAGACATGGACGGATTGAAGGTTAATGAATGGGGATCAAGTGACCCACATTTATTTCAAAATTTATGTACTTTTATAGGATATTCTATATAGTTTAGAGCAAAATACTATGCGTACTATAAAATTGACTTTCATTCGCAGCATGAAAATTTTATATAGTTGATCCCGATTCACGTTTAATCTCCATAATTGATCTTCATAATTTGAAAGTATAGTTCCACACAATTTGGGCTAATGCTACCACACCTCCTAAAATTTCACTTTGTGACAATTGGCCAATAGAATTTTTAATTTTAACAATTATCCTTTACCTTCAACTTCATTATGTGAAAATCAACCCTCGTAGTTAACTCAAAACGGTTAACTTTACAATGATAATTGGTCAATATACTCTGAAATAAAATTATGTAATTATATTTTGGAAAGTGATATATTGACAACCAATTTTATTTGACAACTGTAGTTACATAAAAATAATTATTGAAATAAAAAAAATCAAAATTATATTATTTATGGTTGAGAGAGGCCAATATAACCCAACTATTAAATATTTAAATTTCTCGATGAATTAAAATTAAACATGAAGTTGGTGCACGACCTATCTAAATAATGGAGAAATTTCTAAAATCCTTATTTTTTGTTTTTAATAATTGGTGAGTCAGTTGTTTTGATTTTTAAACAAATTGATTGTCAACATTACTTATGTTTTCTATTATTTTATTTTTTGTTAAGTATTTTACAAAATAATATCTGAGATAATCATATGTGTTATGAATTGATGGCGTCCGCAATAGAATTGTTATTCGGTATCCACTATGAAAAAAATCATATGCGACTGTTATGAATATGTTATCAGAGCATCTGCATCCCACCAACTCAAATGAGTTTTTAAATAACCATTAACCACTTTTTAGAAATTGAGATATCTAAAGCTTCTAACTCTCATATTTTTGAAATTAATTTTAGAGTTTCTATTAAGCCACGTGAGCAATAAATTAAAAAGGAGAAATTATTTGACCAGCGTGCAATTTATAAACAGTTTCTTAATAAGAAACTTTCCTGCATAGTTTCTAAATAAGAAACTCTCTCACATTTCTGAAACTGGATTAGAAATTGCCATATCATATTAGAAACTCTCATAGTACCAGGAATGTAAATGTTCTCAATATTTTTTCAATATTTGCTTAGAATAAAAAGAAAATATTTAATTTTTTTTTATAGAAAGCATGCATTCAAATTATTGTCCAAAGTAATGCAGAGTTTGCTCGAGTCACGCAAGAGATTTGCTCTCCGAGTAGACGTTAAAATTCATTATTTAAGCTCCACCACGTAACATCAGCATGGTGCATCGATCATTTGTATATAAACCTGAGAAGGATATATTGCAAATTGGTCAAATAAATATATCTCTCCCTCTTTATTTGTGAATGATCTCCCTTTTCCAGTGCAAAGATTGAGTGTCTCGTAAAATGAGAACTTTATAATTGTTTGTAATACTAAGACCGGTATGAGTTTTAATGTAAAACACAATAAATTAATTAATTTATGAGTTTTTGAGATTTAAAAGAGTAAATATGATATTATGAATTTCGGAGAGAAAAGTATGTAATTTCAAGATTTTTAAAGGATGTACATGGAATTTTCCCTTGTAAAATGACTAGTAACAATTATGCCCGAAATTTTTATTTATATCCAAAAAATAAATTAAATTACAAAAAATAACCATGTTTATGTTGAAATTCGAAATCTACCCAAACCGGAATTTTTTTTTCTAGATTCAACATCTAACTCAGGAAATTTTATTTCCGGAAACTCAACTCTAATTCGGAAAAAAATTATCTGGATTCTAAATCCGGAAATTTTTTTTCCGAACTTAGTTCATTTTTTTTTTTAGAGAAAAATAGCTAAAATACTGAAATCTAACACTAAAAAATCGAATTGTTTTTTTAAATATTTGTTAGATTACTTTTTTTGATAGCATATTTATACTAAAATACGCTAAATTACTTGAAATTATGTTAATTTATGCTGATTGACACTAGATTACTTTAAATTATGTTAATTTATGCTGATTGACACTAGATTACTTGAAATTATGTTAATTTATGCTGATTGACACTAGATTACTTTAAATTATGTTAATTTATGCTGATTGACACTAGATTACTTGAAATTATGTTAATTTATGCTGATTGACACTAGATTACTTTAAATTGCTCAACTTCAACAACGTGTTTGCACCCAAGCTTGATGTTTCGACTTTGCAGGTGCAATTCGTAAGTAACCAAGAAGATTTTGCAATTACCTTCTCCAATGTAGCTTTGAGACGTGCAATGAACCCTCGATGAAATTACAATAGCAAAAATACTGAAATCTAACACTAAAAAATCGAATTGTTTTTTTTACTACGAATAGGGCTGATTTTGTGCTAAAATACGGTAAATTTACTAAAATGCTGAAATTACAATAATTATGTAGAATTATGCTAAAATACGCTAAATTACGTATGAATGGGGCCTATTTTGTGGCATCTTTCATAAATCATAAAAAATAGTAAAAAAAATTCCAAAAATAATAAAAATTGGTATTCTAAAAGTTCATTACATAACTAATTTACTGAGCTACGTATATTGAACAATATAAATGAAAATCTTAATCGGAAACTTCAACTGAAGTTTTGAGGCTCTTCCCTTTGTTTTTTGGCGATTCTGAATTTGACAATTCGGCATCGTGGGCACGGACGCATGTGCATTTTCACAAGCTTTCCGAAAAGTGGTCATTTGCTGAAATCGGACACTCGAGCACCGTTTTATGGCCGTTTGAAGTTTCGTCGTCATTTTTCGCTTTCTCAGTGAATATATCATCCCTATTCAACGTAATTTACCATAATTTAGTGTATTCTAGCATAATTCTACATAATTATTCTAATTTCAAGTAATTTAGTGTAATTCTGCATAAATTAAGTAATTCAGCGTGTTTTAGTATAAATATGCTAATTATATATAAAAAAATGTAATCTAGCAAATATTTAAAACTAAATTCGATTTTTTAGTGTTAGATTTCAGCATTTTAACTATTTGTCTCTTAAAAAAAAAGTTAACATAATTTAAAGTAATCTAGTGTCAATCAGCATAAATTAACATAATTTCAAGTAATTTAGCGTATTTTAGTATAAATATGCTATCAAAAAAAGTAATCTAACAAATATTTAAAAAAACAATTCGATTTTTTAGTGTTAGATTTCAGTATTTTAGCTATTTTTCTCTCTAAAAAAAAATGAACTAAGTTCGGAAAATTTTTTTCCGGAATTAGAGTTGAGTTTCCGGAAAAAATTTTTCCGGAGTTGGATGTTGAATCCGGAAAGTTTTTTTCCGGTTTGGGTATATTTCGAATTTCAACACCAACATGGTTATTTTTTGTAATTTAATTTATTTTTTGGATATAAATAAAAAATTCGGCAGTTATGCACTCATAAAATGTATGATCCTTTATTTTTCGATTGGGCAAATTTTTACATATTTATGAATTTGAGGAGGGTTCAAGTCGAGTATCCAAAAAAATAGTAAAAAATTCTAAAAATTGTAAAATTTGATTTCCAAGCACAATTTAATAAGGAGATCAACTTTAAAAGTCCATTACTTGTTACGAAAGTGTTCCTAAAATTAGAATGGAACTATCCATAAGGGTTTGAAGAGTCTTATTAATTACACGCGTAGGATAACAACATAATTGCAAATGTACGTAGTTGAATATTCAAATTATTGATTGTTGTCCCGAGCGTACGGATGAAACACTGACACATTTCCAATTTAAAATTAATGTACATGTTATTATATAATAAATAAATAAAACAGTTAGATATGATTTATATGATTTTATTATATCAACGATTAATAATTTTATTTTATATAAATCAATAAGTTGACAAAAGCAATGTTCAGAATTTATCAACATAATTTTTTTTGCAAACTAGATGCTAATTAAAATAAAATCGAGATGTCATAATATTTTACATGTACATAGAGAAAATGATATATATCATATGTAACGGTTTTATTTTGACATTTATTTTGTAAATTTTAAATAAAATTCTAAAACTAAAGACGTATTGGTGCCAACAAAAATGAAAATATTTTAACCCTTCTCTACTGAAAGAAAAAAGAATATGAGACAATCATTCTTACTGTGAATTTTAAAATAAGGGTTTGCATTCATGTCTCAAATTACTGATATAATTCATAATTTAACCTCGCATATTTTATTAATTAACTATTCTATATCTTTGCTGACTCACCAATTCTATATATATGCCAAACAAAAATTTGACCTGTCGATGTTGATATCCCAACCTTGTGATGCTTGTTGAAAAAAACTATATCATCCCTCGCGGTAGTCTAAGTCAGGCACCTATATATATATAGCTTACACATGTCACCAAGCCTAAGTTGCTTAACTATATTATCTACATGGAGTATTGTTTAATCTTTTCGAGCATCTTAGATTATTTAGTGACCTAGCTAACGTAGTAGAATCTCAATTTGTCGGAGCAAATCGATCAGAATTTAAGATGTAGCCTCATATTGTCACAACTAAAACATTATGAAATCCATGTTAGGTAGTCCAAATTAGCATTACAGTAGCTCACAAAGAGTGCAACAACTCACTACAAGTTTAAATTACAATCAATGATACATCTGTTTCATAAAAAATAAAAATAATAATTAAGCAGTAACCAGGCAAGTAGGGGCAGATCTACTGTAGCGCAGGGTAGGGCAACTGCTCTACCCTGAAAATCCAAAACTAATTTACAAAGACTGGATTTTGGGCCTTTGCCATACCCTAAAAATTGATATTGCTCTACCTTGTAGTCCAATTAAAATAACTGGCCCATTGTATATTAAATTTGGTAAATTATATAAGACACTTACATTTCTTGCCCTACTCTGATCAAAATTCTGCATCCGCCCCTGCACGCAAGTCTACATTATTCACTAAAACAGGGATCATAGTAGAGTAGAACTAGGGTGCTCCTAAGCTCACCAAGTCCTTCGTGAGCACGACTCTAAAACCTATCGAATTGACTTCAAACGACATTTTCAAACCATTAGATGTTCAATCTATATTAAAATGTGCTTGGAGACCAAATTTTACATTTTTTGGAATTTTTTTACTATTTATTAAGATGGTTTGAAAATCGCTGTTTTTATTAAAATTCTGCACCATTGGAAAACAGCGATTTTCAAACCATCTTAATAAATAGTAAAAAAATTCCAAAAAATGTAAAATTTGGTCTCCAAGCACATTTTAATATAGATTGAACATCTAACGGTTTGAAAATGTCGTTTGAAGTCAATTCGATAGGTTTTAGAGTCGCGCTCACGGAAGGGCTTGGTGAGCTTAGGAGCACCCTAGTTCTACTCATAGTATCATATATAAAATATAGAGGCAGAGGTAAAGTGTAAAGTGTAATCAATGACTGTTATGAGTCCGAATCCATATCCTCCTAGGTACCTGACTGAACCTGACCGAAACGGACGGTCCAGATTTATTCTCAGCCGGTGATTACTCGGGATGGTGCAGGGGCAGTATTATTTGTGCTTTGAGATTCGTGCCAATTTAAAAATCTGAATTGAGAGTAAGTCTAGGCCGTCCGTTTCGGTCAAGTTCAGTCAGGTACCTGGGAGGATACGGATTCTATGAGTCTGATATAAATTTTTTGAAAACTGCAAGCCTTCACTTGTACATAATACCTCATTAATGCCGGTTGTAAAGTGTAATTAGTGACTGTTATGAGTCCGACACTGATGGCTCCGACTAGAGGCAGAGGTACTAACAACACATCGGGGTCAACTAATTCTTTTTTTTTTCTTCAAATTTTTGTGTTTATATGTGATTTTTTACATAATTTAAAATAAATAGTATGCATGTTATAAAATATATTGATTCTCATTCGCAACATTAAAATTTTATATAACTACCTCTCATATATAGTTTAAAAACAATATTGATCATTATCGGGTTTCTTTTGTAAATATTGGACACTGATGTTTGCCTTCAATACTTATTAGAACGACTGGACAAAAGACGCATCCGTTTATGTGCGAAATGGAGAGAATGCCGTTACGTGTATATATGGTTGCTCTGCATGGGAGACCACAATGTTAGACCTTAATTAGACTCTAAATTGTTAATCTAAAAGCATAGCCTCAAAAGAGACCAACAAAGAAGCCCAAATGGGCCACACCTCTGCATGCCCATCCCTCTCTGTCTCTCATAGTCATTAAAAGCTCACTAGTAGATTCATGTACAATATCATATTTCTATTATCATGACTATAATGGTTGTCACTTTTATATACACACATTGTTCAATCATCTCCACCCACTAAGCCGAGCATCTCTGAGTTTGCCTCCTACTTAACAGTCTGGGTTACTATCTTGCTATTTCATGATTTCATCTGTGTTATGATTATAATTGTGACTTGTGACTTTGTGAGCAACAGATATGTTTTTTTAATATTATTAATGCATGATGAACATATAATATATATTGTCTTCTCATTTGTTTCAATTGCATGGATTTCTGAATACACACACGTATTATTATCTGAAAACCAGATTTTTGTCGACTGAACAAGCATCTGACTATTTAACTATTTCCCTAGTAAGTATATTTGAAAAGAAAAACTAAATTCTAAAATATGCAATCTTTATTATTTGTATGACAATAATTTCGAATTAATTAAATTGTGGATCTGAATACAGCCTTTTTACTTGTTTTAGTTCAGTGGATGTGGTTACATTCCACACAAAATACATTGTTTTAGCCATGATATCATATTTGTTAAATTGGAGAACAGAATATAGTAATTTATTTATTTTACAAGTTAGAGTGGTGAGAATAAAATGGTAATTTTGTTTTTTTAACAAAAGATTAATAATGAATTAAGTGATTTGTAGTTAAAATTCTTGTAATTAAATGAAGGAAATGAGAAAAATGAAAGGTTTTTGAGATTTAATGGAAAAATAAAACAATTTAAAAGTTTTAATGGAGAAATAACCAATTGCATAAATTTTAATGGACATATAAGCAATTAACCCTCTCATAAATATCTCCCAAACCATACTCCTATATTGCCGAAATTTTATTTATACCATTTAAATAAAAAACAAAAACACCCCAAAATCTGGGCTTTTCCAATTCTACCCAGGTCGCACCGGTGACCTGCAGCCCCAAATACTGGGAGCCACATAATGCCTCTGCGGCCCCAGCCAGAGGGCCACACAATGCCCCTGCGGCCCCATTTTTTTTTATCAGAAAAGTTTTTTATTTGTTTTTATTTTTGTTTTTAAAATTGTTTTATTTGTTTTGATTTTTGTTTTAAATGCCGTTTAATCTGAAAATATTTTTCGTTTGTCGGATTAAATATAAAGAAGCCATAAAAATAAATATAAAGGAGCCAAATAATCTAAAAATAAATATAAAAAAACCAACAATAGAACAATATAATGCTAATGTTCTCACGAGTACAATAAAATACGTCTAATAAACCTAAAATAAACAATGTTCTTACGAATACAATTAAAACATTGATTTAGCTCCTAGATAAACATCCAATCCATTGATTGGCTCTCAACCTGCAAATTTACAAACAAATAGTGACTGTTAAATCTGATTGTTTCAATAATTTTTTAAAAGTAGAAATTGAATAGTAAAAAAATTAACTATCTCGTGCATTACGAGCAGCTTTTATTATGTCTTTTCTGTGTATCTCGGCCGGCTTGGTGTTCTCTTCTCCTATTATTTAGTATGTCCATCCATTACGGAATCCTGTTGTGTCGTCTTCTATCCAAAGTAATATTTTTTTGTTTATGGAACAAGGACAAGGTCCTCGTGTTCTGGCCATTCTGACTGATTTTCATACACATGTCATTCAGCCCTCCATGTGTTGATCAGTATCTGGATGTGGTAGTAGTGATTTACAAAGCTACCAGGGTCAAAGCCTTGGAGACTGTGCACTAACAGAACATGAGAACATGGTATTCTGTCTAATTAAGGCTTCTGGCATGTGCATTCCACCGTGTTATCATTACTGATGACCACCGTGTATTTGAAATTGGCCTTGGTAAACCGGCCAGAATTGTCAGGCAGGAAAGCGTGAACTCTCTCTTGTGTGGAGGTTATCTCGAACTCATTGTAGTTGTCAAACCCCCAATCGTCTTCATAGTATTAGACCTCTCGAATCGTTTGTTAATAAGCTACAAATAATTAAAAAAAATGAAGAAGTGAATTTTTTAAATGAAGTTAATAAAAATAGATGAAGAAAAAATTAAAAATAAAAATACCTTATACACACGACACGAGAACCGTTTGTAGTCATAATTCTCTAACGGTAACCACCGTTCAACGCTTGGAATATATTCCATGGTTTTGGACACTCATTCTCATCTTGATCCAAATACTTACCCACACCGTCCAGCCAATTGAGAGCACGGTCACATACATCTCTCATTGCTTGCATTCCTTGCTCGTATCTCCTCATCTTTCTCTTAGCCATACATATCCTAAAAAACTTGATTGTCGCCTCACTGCAACCGGTCTTCTTCATGTTCTCCGCTATGCGAGTAGCACGAAGACAGTGAACACGTTGATCTTCATCCTCATCGTTCCACCCCAGATCATCTTGTCTGAACACCTTCTTGATACCCTTTCCCCTATCAGTGATGACACATATGAATCTGAAGCGAATTACATTGCGTCGCAACCATTGCATGAACCGCACACAATCTTCGAAACTCTCTGACTCAACCAGTGCAAAAGCCAATGGGAGAAGCTGGTTTTCTGCATCATACCCGGTTTCAATCAACAATTTACCTGTATTGAACCATCAATAAATTAAAACAATCAAATTAATTTAAAAAAAATTAAATCAACTAAATTAAATAAAACAAATTAAATAATTTAATTACCTTTGTACCAGCCTGACAGGAAACAAGCATCAACGGTGATGACTGGTCTGAGGTGTTGAAAAGCAGCTATGCACAGTCCAAATGCCCAATCCGCCCTATGAAAATACTTGTATGGTCTAGGTTTACCGGTGGAAAATGAGGTCACCTCAAACAATTTTTCTGTCATTAATTTAAAAAAAAATAAGTTCAATTGTTGATTTTGTTACAATGACGTAAAAATAGAAGGAACAATATAGTACCTGTGGGTCCCTAAAGGCACTAGAATGGGGTGAATATGGGCCTTTTAAACTTTAAACTAAAGTAAAATAATATTCACCAATAATGATTTTAACTAACGTGCGCGTGAGTTATTCTTGGCGGAAACAAGAATAAACTTTAAACTAAGCAAATGTGCGTAAAGTAAATATAAGAGTTAAGAGACACTTGACACGAGAGTTGTTTACGGAGTTCAGCACTAACGCCTACATCTCTGGGCTTCGCAACCTTCGAGATGGCGCGCCTTTATTTACTCAATGAGAAAGGAGTACAAGGTGGAACCGGTGAGCCCTTACAAACTCCGGGAAGTCACACAGCCCGAGCACGGAATTGGCTCACGAGCACTAAAGGTTCTAATACAAGAAGCGAGCACACAAAGGCTCTCAAACAAGAGGTGAGCACACAAATGCTCTAGGGTTTGAGTAAACAAGATATCTCACACAAATCACTCTAATTCTTACACGAGATTGAGTGGAGTGGAGTAAGCTTAAGATTGTTAAATGAATATTGAAGTTTGATGCACAAACAACAATGAGGAATTCTATATCTGAAAAGAATACGAAACATTGCAATTAAGGGTGGCTAGATCAATACTCCAAATCTAGTTTTTGCTTCTATTTATTGAGAGAGAAACAAAATAAGGTAACTGGCATCAACCGTTGCAACAGAATATTAAGCGTTGCAAAGGTTAATCCCAATTAACATGTTTGCATGCGCTGGGAAACCCTAACGCTTATAATGTTACAACGGTGGTCGGTTGTCTCTGGAAGTTTTGGGGTCTGAAATTGATTTATTCCGTTGCAATGGATATTTGAGCGTTGCAACAAATTAAATTGATTCTGTTGTGTATTTCAGTATTAAATTAAACCATTGTAACACTACATTAAATTGTTGTAATGGTTTGTGGAAATTACCTCAATTTCAAACTTACTTTACCAATTTTACAAATTTCTAATTCCTAATCTTGAGTTGATGCTTCCCAGTCCAATACTTGGTTCCTCATGACTCATCCTTGATAAGTATGACAATTGATAATTCATCATTGATATATGTAGCAATTTACAAATCTAGTCAAACAGACAAGTAGATTATTGTAGAATCCAATAGTACCTGGGTTTTTTTCTCTTGATCGTGGTATCTTTCAGCAACAGCAATCCTGACAGCTTGGATACTCAAATCAACATCGTTTCTCATGTGAGCCGATATGCAATCGACGACCATACTAACTGACAACTATGCATGATCTATTCTTGTTGCATCCAAGTGACAAGAATGTTTTGTTTGGCACCTGGAGACACGCCATTATGTACCGTAACCAGTGACTCTCGTGAATATGTACCAGCCACATCTACTGTCCTTGCACTTGAATCTCATTATGGTCTTGTCACTGTGCGTAATCCTTATCTCTTTGTTGCAAAGTATGTGAAACCTAGCAATTGTGATCTTCATTTGCTCTTTTGAGTTATATGTTTGTCCCTTTGACAATTCATTCTCATACTCTGCTGCCCTTCCAAACAAACCCGCATTTGCTTCTTGAAACCCTGACGTGTCATTGAAAGCTGAAACCGGGTCCTCAAACCCGCGATCTATCCTAAAAAACTTCTGTCCAAGCACAGGCCTGGTATCTTCCTGATCACTCTGATCGCTCTACCCTCAGGATCAACATCACCCTAATTTTCCTCTGCTTCTTCTAATTCCAGATCCACTGTTTCATCGGTTTCATCCGGATCACAAGATTGACTCCAAGTAGTGGTCCGACTAGATCAAAGCTGGTCAATTCGAGGTGGGGCCCGACTACTGGACGATCGGTGCCTCTGAACTGGGGCCAGCTGGCTGCTAGATGGTTGGTCAATTTGGATAGGGGACGAACTTGAGACAGAGGAGTTGGTACGCCAAACTCAGGTTACCTTCACATATAGGTCAATTATCTTGTACCCCCAGAAAAACTCATGGTTTTGTTGTACAATACCTGCCAGACTCCATCATTCTGAACTGGAAAGAGTTGGAACCAGATTTGTGCTGAACTAGTGGGCATGCTAATTTTGGCCTGAATATTAAGGTCATACTGACCCTGATCCAATCCCAAACTCTGTCAAATACCCGATTTAATCTCCACATAATCAGTACCAGACAATACCGGAATCATAACAACACGCCCGATACTATAATAAACCCCATTATGGCCTATTAAAACGTCACCACCATTATAAATAGATACCATAAGAGCCATTTTGAAACCTAAAATTAAAAATTAACTAAATTAATTATTAACCAATTGAAAAATTAAAAAATTAAAAAATAAAGACAAAAAAACTTACAGATCTGCTCTTGTCTAGGAGAGAGATTTGGTGATTGTGAGAAATAAATTTCTCTCTCCTGGACAACAATATAAAGAAACAGGGGCCGCAGATCACCAGTGCGGCTTGTGTAGAATTAGAAAAACCCGAATTTCGGAGTGTTTTGTTTATTTTTTTTTGAAAGAATGTTATAAATAAAAATTTCGGCCTATAATATTTTATGTAATAGTGATTTATCTCTGCACACAATCACACACTATGGGCATCTAAACCATAGTAACAAATTAATTATTTGGGTTCGGTTCAGCGAGGTAAAAAATTCGTAATTTGGGAATAATTTGGGTATATTTTGAGAATGATTCGGAAATATACGGACCATATAACTCAGTCCTACATGGGAGCTAAAAAAGAAAAAAGGAAAAAAAAAGTTATGAGAAAAATTCGCGAATAATTTGAAAATTTCGGAAAAATTCATAAAATTCGCGAATTATTCGTAAATAATTCGGTCAACCGAATAATTCGATGTTTGATTCGGCACTACCAAAAAATGAATTATTCGCAAATAATTCACGAATATTGTGACTATGATCTAAACCGCACGTACCTTCTGTCTCTCTTATCCTTTAATCAACCACTTCTTTCTCTGTGTGTTTTTCTCTTTTGTATTAAAGTTTTTTGTTTTAAAGAAAAACAAACAAACAGTGATATCATTGTCAGGATGCACTAAGCACCAACACACAAGCTCTTTTCAAATATAAGTGATCAGAGAGAACACAAGTAATCACATATAGAGAGGACACATAATTTATGTAAAATTAAATTGATTTGAATAATGGGAAAGAAATAGTCAAGAATACGATGATATACACATTTAAAAGGAGAGGAAGAGATGAAATAGTCAAGAGACATGTCACAAAATAATTTTCTAACAAAAACATTAGCCGAAATCACGGCCAATCAGTAATCATCATTATAATCTGTTCGTGATGCAAAATATCTTTTAATCATCATTACATGCATCTGCAATATCACCATGCTCAATCTAGTGTTAACATCTTAACATTAAATTGCCGTTAACTACACTCGTAACGGAATTTTAGCATATGTGTGGATTTTAACATACCTTTAACATTAGGAAGGATTTGGTAAAAATATTCTCAGAATAGTTTAGAATTTGTATAATTACCAGTATCCCTCACACTCCCTGGCACACAGATTGTGCAAAATTACAGATTATATATATATAGGATGAAACAGGATGTACAACATAACTGGCTCTTGTATTTATATTTTCCATTTCTGTAACTTTTTTATAATTAATTGAAGGTGGGCCTGAGCCCCACCTTCATTTCACAAAAAGGAAAAAACAAACAAAGAAAGAAAGGCGCCAATTTGACTGACAATAATTCAGCTATGGTTGAAAACAGCAAGCTGACTAGATTTTCTTTTTTGAGGCAAACCATGCTGAATAGATTTTCCTTTTTTCAAGGCAAACAAAGATGAACAGAGGTCGCTGTCAGTACTATTTAGTTATACAGTACCCAGTCATACAGCTGGTTCTACTTACCAGCATTTGTAAAATTGGAATGTCCATAACTTGTAAAATGCAAAGGTAAAAATACCATACAATTGATAATTGAGAAGAACTAAAGTAGCCTGATCCTATTAGACTGACAAGATCATAAAATTATATAGCACCCCTTCATCACTTGTGAAATGTGATATTGCAAGGACTTTTGTAGAAAGAGACAACTTAATGCAATGCAACAGTGCTTGTTGGGGGCCTGAGACGCGTATGGTTGGTGGAGAAACACAAAACCGGGTCTCCTCTAAAAAATTATTTCGGGTCTTAATAATAATTATTATTTATTACAAGATCCAAGTTGCTCAATTTTTTATTTTTAGAAATTAAAAAATGAAATTATCTTAAACAAGATAGTTTATTTTTTTCCGATTCCATAGATGAGACTGAATCATTTCCGAAAGTTGCAGCGTGTCTTAAATTGGTCACAGAAATTACAGAAAGTATTGGGACCGAAATATTAATTCACTCCAAATTGAAGTTATAAATTTAGTATATAAATTAATATATATTTAAGTTAGAAATAAATGAAACCGAACTAATAGTTCAAACTTAATATTGATTTTCCACGCTTTCATCAATAGGACTGAACTATTGCAACAAAAAGATGTATCATGTTTCTAATAATTTGTTTTTTAAATTGAAAAATTACAAGTTTCTGGTCTTGATTCGGTATGCGTTAGAAACTTAGACGACAACAAAAAAACCAGTATTAGACATCTTATAAGTTTGGCAAGATTTTAATGGTATAAGAAGGACAAACGATCTTTAAAAAAGGAAGAAACTTGAGAAAAATCAAATCGACCATGTTTTTCATGTAGAATATTTTGCCTTATTTGTTCCAGTCAATACTAAAAGGAGACACGTTTTATTATTTTATGCTCAAAATGAAGAGATCAGAAGTCATTGCTAGATACGGAAACAACGAATTTAATAATTAGCGTTTCCATATCAATCAATGAATTAGAGAATAGCAACGATAATTTCCAATTAAGATTTGATAGATTAGATTTGTCAAATGGGTTCTAATATAAACAATTCTATGTTTTGGCTCTGTATTGATTTTATATTCGTACCCCAAAATCATTTATATTTGAATTCATAAGATTTTATACACCTAAGCAATCTAGTAATCAGATTAAAATAGCTATTAAATAAAATAAAAATTAATAAAATGCAAAATTCCGAGTTTTGATAATCATAAATTCCGTGTTCTATTCACTAAGGTCATGTTTGATTGTGAAGTAAGAGGTGGATTAAATCTTTTATTTCACATCTAAGCTGTCAAATAAGAAGTAAAATAAAAGTAAAACATAAGGAGATGTGAGTTAATTCGGAGTTACTCCACCTCTCCAAATAAATTAAAATTGCTGATACGGGTGAACAGTAGCAAAACAGTAAAAAATTCTGGATCAATGGATCAGTGATTTTCAAAGTGGCTTAATAAATAGTAAAAAAATTCCAAAAAATGTAAAATTTGGTCTCCAAGCACATTTCAATATAGAGATCATGTTGAGCGGTTCGGATCGTTTGTTTGGATTTTCAAAATGAAAATATTGCATACTCCACGTCTCACCATAGCCCATCCCTATATATATATATATTGTACAAAGTTTAATCTTCAGGCGTTCGATCATATGAAGTATTAAAATCTTATTTTGCAAGTATTTATACATATGCACTTAAGTATCTGGTTTTTTTTATTAATACCCTAAAAAAACAAAATATCAAATCTACCCTCAGTTTTTTTTTTAAACTACCCTAACCGCCCCCCCCCCCCCCTCCCGTGGGGTAGTCCATTGTCTCTCCAAAAAAAAAAAACCAAACCGCCCCCCTGTGGGGCGGTCCACAGGGGATCATATTACAACATTCATCTAGAGTTACTGCAGGAACAAAGAAGAAACTGGAGTGGGAGATTCATATAATTATTTTTAAAAGATAGAATTTGTATCCTCTGCATTAACTCAAAAGGAAAGAAGAAACTAGAGTGGGAGATTCATATAATTATTTTTAAAAGATAGAATTCGTATCCTCTGCATTAACTCAAAAGGGAATCTTTTGAGTTAATGAATCTTGACCGTCCGATCTGTTTTAAGATTCGTGCAAATTAGATCTGCACTAATATTAAATGGTCCCCTATTTTATAAGCACGAATCGAATTGGCTCTGTTTCAAATTAAACGGTTGAAATTCATTAACTCTAAAGATTCCCTTTGAGTTAATGCAGAGGATACGGATCCTAAAAAGATATAGGGTTCATGTGTCTTTTAAGTACAATGTAATACTACAATCTTTTATATTTTTTTGAAATAATTGCATGGTTAGACGTGGGTTTATTTTCCCTGTTACAGCACTATTCGGATCAAATGTAGCTATAGATATAGATATCCATTAGCCCGGTTAAGGCAGTTTGACTTACCGTCGTCTAGACTCGAGCAATGAGCGTATAATATTTTTCCGATTCTTTCCCTTTCTAACGACTCCATGGGTCAAAAGTCAAAACTCAAAAGTGACTCAATTGAACTTTTTACCGACCTCCATTATTGGTTTTGTTAGCTACCACGAAACTTCTTACGTGTAAGACCGGATGAAATGATATAACAAGAATAAGAGATTAAAATAAAAGGTAAAACAAAAGAATTAATTGTGATTCACAGCCGCTAAAAATGCTCCACAATGTCCTAACAAAAAAGTGTAATGGTAATTTTATCATGAATTTTTTTTCGCAAAATATAAATTAGTACTACAAATAGTTATTTGAAAAGTACATGGAAGAGTGATAAAAAAAATGATTGTTGCAAACATGATAAAAAAATTAGTGAGGCTATGGTAATATATATGCATATTACATAACAATATGCACTATGGACTAATATTTTTATTTTTAAAGTTCAAATAATAATCTTTGAATATGATCTTCATATGAAAATGTACCTGCAAATCAAATTTTACATTTTTTTAAAAAAATTTATTATTTTTTACATATACAGAAAATCACTTGATTTGAAAATTTCGAGCCATCGAAAAATAGTGATTTTCTACCTACCTAAAAAAAATAGTAAAGTTTCCAAAAAAAAAAATTAGTATGCAACTACATTTTCATACGAGAATCATATTTAACGATTCGGATCAATTATTTAAATTTTTAAAATATAAATATAAATTTATAACACAGGTTGATTCGCATATTACCATTACCTCACTATAAAAACATATATAACTGAGAACGAACTGAGCTACTCTAATAAATCAAGCCATGAAGAAAGGCGAAGGTATTTCTTCAAATTTCATACAAATAATTGAGATTGGGATCAGCTATTACTTTTAATATTTATATAGTTTATTTTTTTATAATTGTATAGTTATATTTAAGGTATTTTTGTTATCCAACGAAATTGAAATGCGGTTGCTCCCAAATCCGAACTGTTAAAATTGTATAGTTATAATTGCAGTGAAATGCTCTAGGCTAGAAGGTACATTTCGAAAAATTACTAGCGATCTAGAGACAATCTTACTGTTTACAAGCAATCAATCACACGCAGTTTATGAATCATGTCATACACATGATATAGCAGAGTGTTATAATCATATCTCTCCAAACTAATGGAGTGTGAATCGGTTACTTGTGCCTTAGTCTCCCTTGATACAATTTCCAATACAGGAAACCGCAAGCTTCGCACACCAAGGTGTTGATCGAGAATGAGAGGAAATCAATGCTAGTTGTTCGAATCTTCTCACCCTTGCGAATCCGCTAGCTCACTACTTCAAACACTTTGAATAGATTTGCGTAGCTAATCAACACAATCTCGCGACCTTCTAGCAAATTCGAATCTCAACTTGCAAGAAGGAGATATGAAGAGATAAAGATCTAGATCAATCTCAAAGAAGAAGCGAAGCGAGAGAGAGATCAAGGCCAATCGGCCTAGTGAGGTGGCGGCGGCGGCGTGCCCAACCGGCGGCGGAGGGAGGCGTGACTCCAAGCCGAATCGGCACAAGGGCCGATCGGTGACGAGTGGAGGCAGCAACCAGAGGTGGCAGCACACGGCGGCGGTGGTGGCGCAGCAGGGGAGAGGGGCGGCCTCGGCTTGGGGTTACCCTTGCTTGCTCCCTTGCTTTGTCTTAGCCAATGGAGATGGAGATGAGAGGAAGAGAGAATGAGAGGGAGAAATATTTCAAACTTGTGAAATGGATTGGCTTGAATGAAAGTGGAGAGATGACACATATATAGACTTCCACAATTACCACTATGCCCTCATATAATATCAAAAGGAGAAGACATAATACAAGGACATATTAGTAATAACATATATTAATGGTCCATCCAACTTTCATTCCAAATGTTGACCACTAAGCAACTTTCCTCTCATATTGTTGACCAGGTAAACAGTTAAAATCAACTCTCTTTTGGTCAAACTGTTTGACCAACGTTTGACCACGTTTGACCATGGTCAAACCTCCATTCAAATGGCTGTATCTTTTGAACCGTAAGTCCAAATTGCGCATACCACATATCCACGCGCTCGTCTACTAATCCTCTATCCTTTGGTATAATCTAATTAACCAAACTAGCAGGATTATTAAACTTTAATATATGTTTAATCCAATTAAACATATACTCTCAAATAATCAAATCATTCTTTGTACAACCTGGTACCAAATTGATTTGACTATTCCTCATATCTCTTATAGTGTTGATCAATATAATGTTCTACATTATTTGATTCGATGTGCATGTTGTTTCCAACATCTTAGCACGGTGTCATAAACCTGTATAACATCTCGATCAGGGACCTTATAGGTGTGACCTGCTTGGATCTGTATTATGTTGGCAACTAGAAAACTCTTTTCTATTTGATCAAGATTAGCATCTAGCAACACATCTTGACTATCCAATTATACAGAAGATATGTATCCTGACAGGAGTGAGTCTATGGTACTATGCATAGCACTTATTGGTCCGTACTACGGATCAATATTTTCATTTTCAAAATCCTAACGATCAATCCGAACCGTTCAACATGATTTTCATATGAGAATATACTCGCTAAATTTCTATTTTTTAGAATTTATTTACTATTTTTTTAGATAGGTAGAAAATCATTGTTTTTGGATGGTCTAGAATTTTCAGATCAAGTGATTTTCTACCTATCTTAAAATATAGTAAAAAATTTGAAAAAGATAAAATTTAGTCTGCAAGTACATATTTATGTGGGGATAATGTTGAACGTTTTAGATCGACCATTAGGATTTTCAAAATGAAAATATGGCTCCATAGTACGGACTAATATGTGTTATGCATAGTACCATAGACTCACTCATCCTGACAATATTGTTGATCCAATGTAGACAGTGTTTGATTACATTGCCCGTGTTGTTTCCAATATCTCATGATTATCTAATGATGAACGCGAGATAAGATATTGTCATTCCCGTTGTATCATCGATTATGTTTTTTGATCTGTGAGTAGTATATTATAATCCATGATTGAACTATTCAATCATGGTGTGCACATATAATATAACTCTATCAAGGGGCCACAGACATCATAGTTTACTCAGCACTCACCGGGATGCAAATAAGGGATATTCTTCCTGTTGACATATGCGAACTTCTCAACATAAGTTCTACACATAGAGAAAATGTCTTTATCGCTCTCTGTTATGGTGAGCGATTAACACCAACCACTGATGTGCATACCTTAGGCAAGAAAATCAAATGTCTCAGACATAAGACAACAACACCACATGAACAATTAATGACATAACACAGAATCCAGATGATGTTCTTGTATGGTAAAATCCAACGACATATAACTATTATATGCATCTGTGATATTAAACCGGTACTCTACCGCTTTGATCTGTGATAGCTGGATCAAATGTTTAATCATCACACTAGTCTCAGGTGTAATTAGTATTCCTTGCTAATTACCTCGACCAGTGATACTTTAAAGTTCATTACTTTTATTCCTTGGTTGCTACACAATTTAACAATTAGATAAACCACAAGTAATGCAACTTAAGGCAACAAATTGACTATCGTCAACCAATCATATGAATAAGAATTACAAACAAAACGTTTGCTCTAGGACACCCGACTCTATCAATAATGCATATGTACTTCTACATTAAAATTCGCATATAGAACCGCATACCGCATATTGCATATATTGTATGCAGTGGCCTTCCGAATGCATGAACAAAACCACATTTAAAAACATTGTATATGACATATGTATTATTATGTTTTGAGAAATATAACCATTAAAGTATTTATAAGAACTTGCTTATTATAAAAAATCACATAATCACATACGCATTCTCAGTGAATATATGTTAAATAAAACTATTTATATATAAAGATAGCTAAATTAAAAAAATATTAGTTAAAAGCTTAAAAAAATGGGAAAATTGGTTATTTGCCACTCCAAAACTTTCTAATTCTAAAAATGTCATCCCGAAATTTGAAATTGTAAAAATGCCACTCTAAACTTTATGAATTCCTAATCTTTCCATTTGTACTGTATTCTTATGTTATTTTTATTAAAAATTAACTGAAAAATACTGTTTTGGTATACGTATTTCTGTATTTCCGATTATACCCTTCATACAATTTCAAGGTTATCGGCCACCACATGCCTCCTCTTCAAATCGCCTCCTCTTCAAATCTCGTTTGGTGCGATTCAGGCGATTGCCTCCTCCATACATCGCAGGAACTCGCCTCCTCCCTAATCTCCTCCTCCCTAATCGCCTAATCGCCTAATCGCCTCCTACCTTTGCTGCGATCTTCGTGCTGCCAGTGTTAAGGTTTTATGTCTTCCTTCCTTTTTAAACTCATCTATAGACTTCCTTACTTTTGTTGCTTGAAAATTGTTACTTTTTTTTGTTTTAAATTTAGGGCTTTAGGTTTTCTGAAAATTTGGTTCAAAAGTTGACATATGATAGAAATACCCATGTCTCAACCCGTGTTATGGGCACATATGGGTAAGTACTGCTTAATTTCTTAAATTGCTCTTTTTTCAATGACCAATTTTACCTTTTTTCTAAGTTAAAAAATATTGCATGATGTACTCTGTACAGAAAATTGTTTCAGTTAATGAAGTTATTTTTTGAAATGATGATAAATTAATGAAATATTTAGGTATCTAGCACCAGAATACGTAATTACTGGAAAATTAACCTACAAATCTGATGTGTTCTCTTTTGGTGTTGTGCTATTGGAGCTCATAACGGGTCGTAAAGCAATTAACCTGTCAGATTAATTCAAAATGTGTTCATTTTTGGAATTCTATGAATAAAATTACTCGGGTTAATAATATGTATCTAGAATTCTAGCATTTGTTTAGTTGATCAGGAAGGAATATTTCATTTTTCAATTTTCTTTGAAATATTAATTATTAGATTGATTGCATGAGATATGATCATTTGGAGGGCATACTGGCAATAAATATTTCATTTTCAATTTTCTGTGAAATTTCTTTTTTTGCAATGTACCAGTAATTTCATTTTCTGTGAAATTTTCAATTTTCTGTGAAATTTCAGCATGCATCGCCATCAGTCCTCCCTTGGGAACTCTACGCAATCAATTTCGTCCACCGCTGCCCATCCGAGTGACAGTCTGTTGCCAATCGTGCAATGCCCAAATTGCGGGATCGATGTGAAGAGATTTGTGAGCGGCACCACAGCAAATCCACAGAGGATATTCTACAGATGTGTAAACTACAAAAAGGTATTGGATTTTTGACAAATGACGTTTAATACATTTCTGGGAACATAGAGTTTCAAAATTTATTTCTTAATACCTAGAGTTACAACATTTCTAGGAACCTATAGAACAAGTACAAACATCTAAAATTTCAGTTCTTAATACCTAGAATTTAGATCAATATTGTGGTGTTTGGCATTCAACTCTTTAACATCTTACTATGCAATTCTTTTTTTAAAGAGAGATAGAGGTTTTTGTCTTTCAAATATTGACATGTGGTTTTATTTTATTTTGCAGAAGTCATTTTGCGTGTAGGTTCTGGATGTGGAAAGAGGACTACGAGGCATATATTCGTGACACTGGAGTTGTGGGCATGCGGAGTGATCCCGAGCATGCCCTATATGATGCTATTGGAATTTTCCCTAATCGAATTGTCGCTCGAATTGATAATGAGATTAGAAAATTGAAGAAACAAAACTCCCAAATTGTTGCATTAGCGGAGAAGATAATATTCCTTCTTGTTATAAATGTTGTTGTGATGATTAGCATTTCGATTATAATTATGTGCAAGTAGTGTGATTATGCATGTCAATGCCTTTTAATGGTAGTAGTGTAGAAGTGTAGAAGTGTATTTAGGAATGACTTGTTTGTTCAACTTATTTTCTCCAACTAGGCTTGATTGTGCAGTACACATGGATGTAGTTCCATGGTGATATCTTTGCTACTCACATGTGGCCCGCAGCAAAGACATACACCATAGGGAAGAGCGAATACCACTTGAGTATGGTTAACGAAGCAGCACCAGCAGCTATTGAATTTCTCGAGAAGAATCACAAGCACCTTTGGTGTAGGAGTAAGTTCTCTGAGCTAACAAAGTGTGAGTATGTGAATAATAACATATCAGAGAGTTTTAATAGTTGGATCAAAGAGTACAAGGGTTTGCATATCGTTGATCTCGTTGATCAGATTAGGCAATTGATAATGGTAACATTTGACAAAAGGAGAGCAATAGGGAGTAAAGTTGAAGGTGTTATTCTTCCTAATGTCATCCAACAATTGCATACAAAGAGTAGGAACATAGGGAAGGTCAGAATCAGTCGAGGTGGTAATAACTGTGCAGAGGTGAGTGGAATGGACTCGGAAGGCAAGCATTGAGGCATGCGGTAGAATTGGATAGACAAGAGTGTGCATGTAGAGAGTGGCAACTTACCGGCAAGCTATGCATGCATGCCATTGCATTCATTTGCACACTTAGAGGAGCATGTATGGAGGATTATGTGCACGAGTATTTCTCAATTACTAAATTCAGAGTTGCATACGAGGGTGTGTGATTAGACCTATGACTGACAAGTCACAATGGGTATTTGTTGATCCCGGATTCAAAGTGGATCCACCTCAAATGAAAAGACCACCCGGTAGGCCTAGAAAGGAGAGGATTCCTGGTTGTTTGGAGTTGAGGACTAAAAGACAAAAATGCAAAAGATGCAAGCAATTTGGCCATCAAGAAAGGACATGCAAAGCTAGTATTCCCGAGGTTCCTGAGGATGCTCCAAATTCTGGACCAAGCACCAATAAGAGGTATTGGGAGATGCATCAAATTTTCTGTTTGGTATTCTTGAAATTTTGGTCCACCAATCTCAGATCTCTTTCTGAAACCATAACTTTGATATGGAAGTTTTTAAATTTTTTCCTAGAAAAATGAACAGTGTCACCTATACCCTATATATCATGTAATGGTGAAATTTTGATAGGACTTTCTAATAGGATGCCCAAATTATGGTGTATGAGAATGTTAATAAACTTTCTTTGCAAAAAAAAAAAACAAAGGAAAAAGGAAAAGCATATTAATAGCTTCCAATTAAACAGAAAGCTAAAGAGGCTAAAGACTCTGGGAATTACGAAATTTGAATATATTGATAGCTTCTAATTAAACAGAAGGCATATTTATCTGCTTTTGGTGTGAGAAATGTGGAAAATTGCTCATTACTAAATACATTTTTCTTTCATGTCTGAAATTTCCAGGAAATTACGAAGAGGCTAAAGACTGAGGAATCAGATGTTCCACTTAACTCTATTTGCTTAAATTTAAACTTTTTGTCTATGGACTATCTAGTTTTATGGTATTTTTAAAAGTCTTCTAAAATGTTTATGCTTTTAAGCTCAGAGCTAAATTTGAGTTGAAATTTTGTGAGAATTTGAAACTTGAGTTGAATTTGACAGTGAACACTTGCCTGGGTTGATGACATAAAGTTAAGTGGCTATTTTTTCATTGCTAATCATTTTTTAATACTCTACTATATTTCTTGATACCTTTTCCTTTCTGAAATTGTTCATTGTCTCTTGTGAATCCAACATTACAAATGCTACTGCCATGATGTAGACGAATTTCTGTGTTTCCAACAAATCAATAAAGCTAATTTCTGTGTTTTGTGTTTTCAGCAATTCAACATATTTAACATGATGTAGATAAATTATGTGAGGTATGCTCTGTACCATAAAATATGTATAGTTTGGTTGGTTCAGGTATGCTCTGTACCATATTTTATGTGAGGTATGATTCATCTTTTTTTTTAACTTTTCTGTATTAGATTAGATAGCTGAGGAAATGCCGACTTGTTTGCTTGCTTTCCGTTAGATGTGGTTGGTTCTTCTATGTCGTTTTTATCAATACACCGGTAGTAATGATGGGATGAAGTAATCTAGTCCAATCCAAACAAGGTTGTAATTAATAGTTTATAGCGGAGCCATTCTTGTGTCTCTCAAAACATATCATTATAGAATGTGAAGGTATACTAAATTTTTCTAAAACAGATCATTATGGAATGTGTCTCTAAAACATATCATTATGTCTCTAAAACAAACCATAAAATATGGTAAATAAACTACATAAGCTGGATAATCAATAAACTGCCACCAATAAACTACATCCATGTGTACTGCCACCAATAAACTACATCCATGTGTACTGCACAATCAAGCCTAGTTGGAGAAAATAAGTTGAACAAACAAGTCATTCCTAAATACACTTCTACACTACTACCATTAAAAGGCATTGACATGCATAATCACACTACTTGCACATAATTACAATCAAAATACTAATCATCACAACAACATTTATAACAAGAAGGAATATTATCTTCTCCGCTAATGCAACAATTTGGGAGTTTTGTTTCTTCAATTTTCCAATCTCATTATCAATTCGAGCGACAATTCGATTAGGAAAAATTCCAATAGCATCAGATAGGGCATGCTCGGGATCACTTCGCATACCCACAACTCCAGTGTCACAAAAATATGCCTCGTAGTCCTCTTTCCACATCCAGAACCTACACGAAATGACTTCTGCAAAATAAAATAAAACCACATGTCAATATTTGAAAGACAAAAACCTCTATCTCTCTTTAAAAAAAGAATTGCATAGTAAGATGTTAAAGAGTTGAATGCCAAACACCACAATATTGATCTAAATTCTAGGTATTAAGAACTGAAATTTTAGATGTTTGTACTTATACTCTAGGTTCCCATAAATGTTGAAACTCTAGGTATTAAGAAATGAAATTTTGAAACTCTATGTTCCCAGAAATGTATTAAACGTCATTTGTCAAAAATCCAATACCTTTTTGTAGTTTACGCATCTGTAGAACATCCTCTGTGGATTTGCTGTGGTGCCGCTCACAAACTCTTCACATCGATCACGCAATTTGGGCATTGCACGATTGGCAACAGACTGTCACTCGGCTGGGCAGCGGTGGACGAAATTGATTGCGTAGAGTTTCCAAGAGAGGACTGATGGCGATGCATGCTGAAATTTCACAGAAAATTGAAAATTTCACAGAAAATGAAATTTCATAGAAAATGAAATTACTGGTACAGTATTTAGTTTACTGGTACATTGCAAAAAAGAAATTTCACAGAAAATTGAAAATGAAATATTTATTGCCCGTATGCCCTCCAAATGATCATATCTCATGCAATCAATCTAATAATTAATATTTCAAAGAAAATTGAAAAATGAAATATTCCTTCCTGATCAACTAAACAAATGCTAGAATTCTAGATACATATTATTAACGTGAGTAATTTTATTCATAGAATTCCAAAAATGAACACATTTTGAATTAATCTGACGGGTTAATTGCTTTACGACCCGTTATGAGCTCCAATAGCACAACACCAAAAGAGAACACATCAGATTTGTAGGTTAATTTTCCAGTAATTACGTATTCTGATGCTAGATACCTAAATATTTCATGAATTATCATCAATTTCAAAAAATAACTTCATTAACTGAAACAATTTTCTGTACAAAGTACATCATGCAATATTTTTTTAACTTAGAAAAAAGAGAAAATTGGTCATTGAAAAAAGAGCAATTTAAGGAATTAAGCAGTACTTACCCATATGTGCCCATAACACGGGTTGAGACATGGGTATTGCTATCATATGTCAACTTTTGAACCAAATTTTCAGAAAACCTAAAGCCCTAAATTTAAAACAGAAAAGTAACAATTTTCAAGCAACAAAAGTAAGGAAGTCTATAGATGAGTTTAAAAAGGAAGGAAGACATAAAACCTTAACACTGGCAGCACGAAGATCGCAGCAAAGGAGATGTGCAAAAGAAGATCGTTGCAAAGGCAGGAGGCGATTAGGCGATTAGGGAGGAGGATGCAATTAGGGAGGAGGTGAGTTCCTGGATTGTCTGGAGGAGGCAATCGCCTGAATCGCACCAAACGAGATTTGAAGAGGAGGCGATTTGAAGAGGAGGCATGTGGTGGCAGATAACCATGAAATTGTATAAAGGGTATAATCGGAAATACAGAAATACGTATACCAAAACAGTATTTTTCAGTTAATTTTTAATAAAAATAACATAAGAATAGAGTACAAATGGCAAGATTAGAAATTCATGAAGTTTAGAGTGACATTTTTACAATTTCAAATTTCGAGATGGTATTTTTAGAATTAGAAGGTTTTGGAGTGGCAAATAACTAATTTTCCCTAAAAAAATTGACTATTAAATAAAACTTAGTGATAGATGTATTCTTCTCTTACGTCCAATAAAAGTATTAAATTCATGATATTAATTGCAGCCTCGTATTATTGGTAAATCAATGGTGCTTCTTTGAAAAGAAAAAATGAAGGCCGACACGTGTTATTTTATTCAACAAGCTACAAATTATGATAGATAAAATTAGGGGACAGAGTGGATTATCAACTTTTTACCTCTGTCAAAAGCCCTTTGCTTTTTACAAAAAAAATCAATCCCTTTCAACTTTGTAGCACAAGTCAGATTTCTTTGTACAGGTCAGCTTATCTACTGTGTCCCCCTAGAGACGAGACAATGAAAAACATGTATAGGTTTCAAAAATCAAAACACACTTTCTCAACTTGCAAAAATAAACAGAAAGAAAGTACAACTTTTTTTATTGGACTGAAGGTAAAAGGTGAAATTACTCAACTTTAGCTAACAGCCATCCAACTTTTTTCTACCATTTATCAGTCAAATATGTCTTATACATGTATCTGTTTCTTCATAAACTTTCTGCCAAAAGATTTAGACTTTAGAACCTGGCTTTTGTCATTCAAAGAGACAGAAAGTAATCCACTGGAAAATTTTAAGCAACTTGGTTGCTTTCAATAGTTACCTTATTTCAAAAATATCAGCAATGGAACCGACATAAAAGTTTCACCTTTAATTTCTCTAACTGCTCCATTCTTGGTACCACCAACCTTTACACTGATGGAAGCAGGGTATATGATACCTGACAAAAATAAATTGTTTTATTAGCAGACTTAATTAAGCGTTGCATTAACAAATCCACACCTAAAAGACGTCGTTATAATTTAAACCGTCAAGCAAAAAATAATTGCAGTCTATTTTTCTTTTTTCTTCTGAAGGTCAGAAAGAATTGCGGTCAAGTAGAACCAACAAGAGTTCTCAGCGATCTGCCTTAATTTGTACGTCGTTCTTTATTGACCATCGAATACCCACCATTTACAAGTTGACAAGTGGATTAGTGATCCAATATCCGTACAACTTGGGCCTGATCCAAGAAGAACGGAAAGGGCAAAGATAACGGGCTGTTTATTATATAAAGCATTCAACTTGGGCCTGATCCAATATCCGTACAACGGTTCAAGATAACGGGCCAAAACTCAGCCCAGTGAGAATAGTTGCTCTTATCTTTTGGATAACCTATGGAAACAACAGGACAGACTTCTTTCCCAAAGTTAGGCCCATTTAGAAGATCGGAACAGCAATGCGCGGAAACTAGTTTTGTTGGTATAAAAACACAGTTCGTAATTGATCGGTGGCTCTTATTATTAGTTCATATTTTAGATATTATTTAAAATGTAATTGTTAATTTTGATGATTTAATCGTTTTCAATATGTTCAAACTAAAATAAAACATCCTATATACATTTAATTTTCTATAAATTTATAATTATAGCCGTTAAATTTGATAACTTGTAGAGAACCAGCTTTTGGTTTAGTGGCAAAGACTTTGAAATCCGAATAAATAATTCTTTATAAATATTATATAGTTTGATGGATTGACCTCTCATCTTCACTAAAAAAATAATAACTTTTAAGTTCACACAGTGTGAGTCCAAATTAATAAAAAAAAAACATATTATACATGAAAAGTGCTGTAGATGATCCAATGCAGTTGTTTTTGGATAAAAACTGTGCTTTTGAAATTGGTGTAATAATAATTTGTGTACTTTTAAATATTATTTGAAGCATCGTCATTATTTCAGACGATTTAATAACTTTAAACGTGTTCAGAATTAAATGATAACAACTGATATGTATGTAATTTGCAATAAATGCATGTTTATAGCTTTTGTTTGCATAAAAACTAATATATTTGTTTGAAATTGTTCTAAAAATTATAATATTTGAGATATGCCTGTGAATTTGGTCTTTAATCACGTGGTATGACTCCATAATTACTTGAAATCGTCTATTATATATACAAAGTGCTATAAATGTTGAACCGTAGTCATTTTTTTGCGTGAAACTCTACATATACTTTCAAAATTGCTCTAATAATAATTTGCATACGTTACGCAAAAAAAACAAAACTTACATGCATAGGAGGAATTAAGCCTCCTTAAGTTTCTTTCATATTCTTTAGTTTCATTAGTCTCTTAATCCTTTCAAATACTGATTCTTTATTAAGGATTAAAACTCTTCATTTAGCCTCATTTTGTCCAAAATCTTAATCCTTGCACGTGTCTTAAGGAACCTCTACTTCTGAATTAAGCCTTGTTAGCATTTATTGATGGACACATTACATGCATATAAGATACATTTGTTTAATTCTAGATACATATAAATAGATTAAATCATCAAAACTAACACTTATGCTTGAAATAATAGATAAATATTAATGTATTCGTTCGAAATTACTCTGAATATTTGTGCAAGTATTAGATAATATTTAAAGTATAACCGTCAGTTTGTTGGTTTAATTACTTAAAATGGCCCTAGAATTAATAAAAAAAAATACCTATTACACATACAAAATACTTTTAAATAATATACTATTTTTTTTTGTAAAAACTGATATAGTTGTCAAAATTTATCTAATAATTTTGAACATAGTTGTTAATTTTGACTATTTAATCAATTTAAATTTGTCAAAAATAAACGAATATATATCACATACATGTAATTGGCTTTTTTTTGTTTGCATAATAATTAATGTATTCTTTCGAAATAGTTCTAATAATTATTTGTACGAGTATTAAATAATATTTAAAACATGAGTAGAACTAGGGTGTTCTTAAGCTCACAAAGTCTCTTTGTGAGCTTAACTCAAAAACCCATCGGATTGGTTTCAAGCGACGTATCTAAATCGTTGAAACCGATCTACTTCACGAGTGGTGAGTTTACATGTTAAGTTTTTTTAATTTTCGAACTAATTTAATATAAAGTTAAGCGGTCAAAAAATAATGAAAAATGAACACATTAAAAGTAACTTATAAACTATATTTTTTTGACCGCTTGATTTTATACTAAATTAGTTCGAAAATTTATAAATTTGACATGGAAACGCATCACTTGTGAAGTAGATTAGTTTCAACGGTTTGGATGCATCGTTTGAAGCCAATTCAATAGGTTTTTTTGAATTAAGTTTACAAAGAGACTTGGTGAGCTTAAGAACACCATAGTTCTACTCTTAAAACATATTAGAAAGGGTGTTCTTAAGTTTGCCAATTCTTTGGTGAGCTTAACTCCACAATTTATCAAAATGACTCTAAATGACAAATTCAAACTATTAAAAGTTAAATCCAATCTACTTCACGAGTGATTTGTTGGCATGTAAAATTTATAAATTTTTGAATAATTTAATATAAAGTCAAGCAGTAAAAAAAATACAAGTTAATAATTTGTTCATTTTTTATTGTTTTTTATCGCTTAACTTTATATTAAATACATCAAATACATCATTCAATTTAATATATAAACAAACTAGAGTGAGGCTATGGTGCTATGCATAGCACCAATGGCTAGTGTACTACGGCTCAATATGGTACTTTTTAAAATCCTAACGGTCGATCCGACCGTTCAATGTGATATCCATATGAATATGTACTTGCAAACTAAATTTTATATTTTTTTCGAATTTTTTTACTATTTTTTCAGATAGGTAGAAAAATCAGTGTTTTTTGAAAATTCTGGACCATCAAAATTCTACCTATCTGAAAAAATAGTAAAAAAATTCGAAAAAATATAAAATTTAGTTTGCAAGTACATATTCATATGGTTATCACATTGAACGGTCGGATCGGCCGTTAGAATTTTAAAAAGTACCATATTGAGCCGTAGTACACTAACCATCCGTGCTATGCATAGCACCATAGCATCACTCAACAAACTATATATGTTTTAGTGGTTTGAATTCCATAAACTTGTAAGATAAACTCACCTAAACAACGCCCTATTGCTCTTCGGTGAACTTGAAGAACACCTTAGTTCCACTCTTTAAAATATATCTGCCGATTTTTTAGGATTTAATTAATCACTTTAATAATCCTCCTAATGTACGAACTCCGAACGAAACAAAACAAGATGAAAAGAGAGAATCCGATATTTCTCAGCGGTCTCGGCACTTGGATTGTGTACCGTCTGGTCGATTAGGACTTACGAATTACGACTACGAGCATAGTGACAATGTTCGCGTATAATATTCGAATTATATCCGAATAATTTGTTTTTTTAATGATGCCGAACCGAACGCCGAATTATTCGGTTGACCGAACTTTGACCAAATTATACCCGAATAATTCGCGAATTTTACGAACTTTTCCCGAATATTACGAATTATTCGCGAATTTTTCCCGAATTTTTCCCAAAAAAATTTTTTTTTTGGTTTTTTTTTTTTTTTTTTGCTTCCTTGTAGGACTGAGATCTTTGATCCAGATTATTCCGAATCATTCCCGAATATACCCGAATTATTTCCGAATCACAAATTTTTTATCTCGCCGAACCTTCCCGCAACAATTAATTTGTCACCATGACTACGAGTACCAAAATGGCGCTTGAGAAACAGTAACAAACTCATAGCCACAGATAATCTGAAATCGTAGAACCCTACTTTGCGCTCCTCTTCACCGTTACGCCGACCTTTCTGTGTCGGAACTCCTTATCGCTTCGTCGGTGTCTCTGGATACCCCATAAGCTTCTCACAATCAACAGGAGAAGATACGAGCGTCGCAGCTCGTGGTCGCTCTGCTCTGTACAAGGAGTTTACTCAGGTTTCTCTCCTTCTATATTCTTAGTTGCTTACTGTAATTGAAATCGCTATGTTCTAACTTACAGCTTTCATCACTGGTTCGTGGTTTCTCTGCCAAGTTTGAATCTTTATAATCGATCCTTTTCAGCAATGCAAGTAATGTTACTGTATCAGTAAGCTTGAGAACTCCATAGTTGTTTGAAATAGCTCAGTAAACAATTCCCAATTGCATTACTTAGTTACCACTTACGTCCTTAACATTTTGCTCGGTGAAGCATCTCTTGTGCCCTGTTTATGAATACGTTTGCATTAGGTTTGCCTCTGCCTAATTTCTCTGCCCTGAGACTGTTACCTCATCCTATTAGGGCATTGGGTTTATCAAGGTGTGAGAATTAGGATGGCGAGGTTTATTGGTTCCAGTTGATATAACTGTAACAGCCATCTCAAGCCACTATTAGAAGGAAAAAGAAGTTTTAGTATTTCCTCACATTGATACAGTTTTGACCTTCTGATTTTGCGTTCAAAATTCTAATTTTTCATCATACCGTCAACTGATAGTTACCAAAACTAAATTTCATCTGCAAATTCCTATACACAAAAAAAAAAAATCATTCCAATTAATATGACTTGGAGCAAAGCATACGGCTATGAGAATTTTCATTTATTGAAAAGATGCTAATTACCATGTGCTGGTACGTTAATTTGTTAAATAATATATAGGCATTAACTACTTTTGACCTTATGCCATCACAGCTTGAAATAATTTAATGGAAGATTCCAGAAACCATACAGTGCCCATGGAACCCAATGTAAAACCGGAAGACACAAAAGAAGAACTAAAGGAACAAATCAGAGAAGAAATCGATGAAGAACCTAAAGAAGCACCAGAATCCAAACTCACAGCAGATGACTCCGCAAACTCAAAATCTGCAACTCAGGATTCCACAAATGCCCCGATAGATGCTGGACCTGCTATGCATGAGGCTGCAAATCCTTTGGTTGCGATCGATCCAACTACTGTGATGCTTGAACAGCTGTCAACAGCCCTCCATGTTCTCAAATCACACACCGAGTCATCTCTCACAATGCAAAACTCAATCCAGTGGGATGAAATCCAATCACATTTCAAAACGCTCGACGCATCATTTAATGCACGGGCCGAGGAGCTGGACCGCAAAAAGGCTGAGCTGGAGGAGAAACAGGCCAGGGCTCAGGTGTTAATTAAAGAGAAAGAGGCTGCCATTAAAGAGAAGGAACGCGAATCATGGAACAGGTTACAAGTGGTGAAAGATGATGCGGTTAGCCGAATCAGAGAGGCTTGTGAGAAACACAAGGTGGATGTATCAGAGCTAATACATGGTAGAAGCAGGAGGCCGAAAGCACAAGTGAGGTACCCAGACGAGAGTGCCCCTGCCATGTTAAACCCCCGTCCAGTTTTGAAACATTTTTTTGAACAGATGGATTCAAAAGGTCTAGTACAGTTCTTCTTGGAAAACCACAGAAAACTCTCTGTACTAACAGAGGAGCTTGTGACTGGTTTGAAATGTGCACTTGATCCAGCACGTCTGGTACTGGATATTTTAGAAGAGGGGTTTTGGTACCAGGCGGAAGCACACGTACAAGTACAGGTACAGGATGAGGGTGAAAATGACAAGGTGACTACCCTAACTGGCATGCGCAAGTGTTGTGTAATACTGATGGAACTGCTGACAAGTGGGGGCCATGCCGTTACCCAAGAGGTTAGTGCAAGGGCCTGGGCAATGCTAGCAGGTTGGAAGCAGACTCTAGCAGGCATGGATCTAGATGTGCATAGCGGTTGTTCTGTGGAGGCTCAAGCAGTGTTACAGCTAATGGTCACATTTGATGTGACTTCAGTTTTTGATGAGGATGAGCTGTGCAAACTTGTGGTTGCCATCTCAAGGCGTAAGCAGACTACGGATCTCTGCCGAGCTGTAGGGTTGACTGAGAGAATCCCAGGTTTGCACTCTTAGTGTTTTCTGAATATAAATTTTTGTATGATCTAGTGCCGTTAATTGTTTACTTGACCAGCTGGCTGCTTATCGAGTCAATTTCTCTGGTTGGCAGTTTATCGAACGGCTGGTTTGTTGGGTTGATTTTAATGAGACCTGCTGTGCTTTAATTTTCTTTGTTAATTAGTAAGATTAAGCCCTCTACGAGTCTAATATTTTCATTGAGAAGTATGTACAAGGAAGAAAACTGGAGCTGATTCATTGGTGTCCACCAGTCCTGTTTGCTCTGGTCTGACCTGATTCAATCATTTTATTTTTCAAGTCGGTGATGGTTTCTTGATCCACAGGTAGGTCAGATCAGAACAACAATCATGTCATATAGTTAAAATAAATTTATGCCCACCCAAATCCAAACCCAACATGAGACTTGACCAAAATTGACCCATTATTTCCCGTTAACATATTTCTTAAGGTGTTCTTGATTATTATTATGTAGGTATTGTGGAGGAGTTGATCAGTAGGAAGAGGCCAATTGATGCGGTGCACTTTATACAGGCATTTGGTTTGGGTGAGACATTCCCAGTGGTCCCCATCCTGACGTCCCATTTGGAGGACCCACAAGATTTTTGGGAGTATGATACTGAAAAGAACATATCTCAGGTATATTATACAAATATTAGCCTTTTTCATTCATATCCATGCTTCTTTTTTGCACATTGCACCTATTATAACTGGCAAATGGAACTCAACATTTCTTATGTTTGCGACTAAAACCCAGCATTAACATGTCTCATGTTGCAAGGAAAAAAAAAACAGTAACATTTCTCATGTTTGTAATGAGCATCCTGCATTTTGTTTGTATTACTGCAATGCATTGCATTAACACACACTTCTGTTGGACTGGCGCAAGAGAAAAAAATTATATGTTTCTGTTAGATATTCAACATGTTGATATTTCCATGCGTAAGTTGGTTTGCATAATTTCTCTTTTAAACAGTTCCATAAAACAAGTACGAAAACTTCAAAAGGATTCAAAAGTTTGTGTCAATGTCAGGAACGCTGGGTATAGTTTGTTACTTTGATTCACAAAAAGGTCCTTGATTCTGAAGAGCAAGCTAACACTTTGTTTTTCGACTTTCTTGTACCATTTCAGAAGGATCCAAATAGCAAGGAGATAATGGTACTTCGATCTATCATCCGGGTTGTTGAGGAATACAAGCTCCAAAAGGAGTTTGCAATTGGGCCCCTCCAGAAACGTATAGGGGAGCTCAGAGGTCGATCTGTCAAGAGAGTAAATGCTGATCCTCTGTACCCGAAACCGCTCAAGAAACGTGGGCCGATGTATCCTAACACGTACCCACCAGCCCCTAGACCCAGTCATCCACCTGTTGACAATTCAGTTTATGCTGACCCGTATGCTCAATATCCTGCCCCTCCAGCTACGGGCTATGCAACTGCATACCCACAGTACCCCCCTCCTTCTGACACATCGACCTCGACACCACATTATAGCAGTGCTCCCACATACTATGGGTCTTATGCCGGGACAGGTCAGGATCCATATAGCGGGTATGGCAGTTATGTGGATCCAAATGCAGGTGCAGTGCCTCAGGCTCAGGCCCCGACTCAGCCTGCTGGGGCTAGTAATTATGGGAGTTATACAAGTTCAGGTTATCC
Source organism: Carex kokanica (assembly GCA_025461125.1). Classification (NCBI taxonomy): domain Eukaryota; kingdom Viridiplantae; phylum Streptophyta; class Magnoliopsida; order Poales; family Cyperaceae; genus Carex; species Carex kokanica. The sequence continues at coordinate 87,855 of JAJGRX010001229.1, forward strand.
TCCGCCAGCTCAGCAATCATACATGTAGCATTTAGAAGTTTAAAGTAAGAAAAGTTTTCCCTCTCTCTATCTCCAACTATTTTATGTAATGCAAATTCATATTTTATTGTTTAGGTGGGTATATTTTTTCAATGCCTTATAGACTTTAGGTCTTAACTTATAGCTGCAATAATCTAGTTGTCAATTTCTTCTTCTTCTGTACAATTTGATTTTGCTTTCATAATTAATGAGATACTTATGTGCTGGAATTAAGAAAAATTTATGAAAAATTTATGATATGAAGATTGGTTCATTTATTTTGTTTTGTTCTGAGATCAATTTCGGTTTTGGTCCTGGTTGAAAAAGGTACGGACAAGTTATTAGCTTGCACATTTAATGAGCATGTAACCTGTCCAATGCACAGAAATTGATCATTTAAATTTTGTTTAGTTTGCTACAGCTAATTAAACTGAAACAATGTTATACTAAATGTACTGTTATACTTTGTTCTTTTGGTCCCTATTTGTTCTCCTATCATTGATATGTTATTGCTAGCACTTCTGTTATGGATAGCACCAGATACCAGTCTTCAGATGTCGATATGGATTCTTTGACAACTATTCATCTCCTAAACAAAGATTAAGCAACATCAGATAAGTTTATCAACAATATTGCTTGCAAAAATAATATTATGCTATAGATTCTAGATAATTGGTGCTCTCTGTTAATCTTTGCTGAAACTTCTATTCTGAAGCTTCTACTATCAGATAATTTTTCGTAAAGATAGGCTGATCATATTGCTTATTATGATGTACTGTAACATAAATTTGTAGTATGATTCTTTTTAATTAAACTTTTCCTTTTAATTTTATCCTCAATTATGCTCAAGTTATTCTTGAATCTCCCTCATATGAAGTTACTTTTCCTAGATAACAAATCTTATTTTTTACTGCATTATGTTGGATATAGGTTTATCAACCTTTTAGGTGCAGGCTCGCAAGGATCGGGTTCCCTTGGTGAGTTGGGTCTCTCTCGCCGATTCTGAGTGTACCTTCCATGTAGTCCCAATTCTATAATAGATTTGCTAATTTCCTCGTCATTTGTAACGGTAAACTAATTCTCCTCTAAATGTCTTATTAAATCACTCCATCAAGCCTCTATAATCATTTCAAAACATTGCAGTATGGTTTAGTTTCTAACAAGTACATAATAATTCACATAATTTATTAAGGACATTGCTCCAGCACCACAATTATTAGTAGAAAAAATTACAATTAATTTTGATCAACCAAGCAATCAAGATTAAAACAAGAAAATCAAATATATCTCTTCTTCTTTTCTTTTTAGTTGTAAATCTAACAAATAAGATTATGGTAATCAACAGATTCTTTAAATATGTTTTCAAACTTCTATTCAAATTTAACAAGGCAATTAGCTCTTTATAAAAGTCAAATTATGACAAAGAGATAATTTTTTATTCATAAATTGTTTGGATCGTCATATCAAATTGGACGTTTCTTTGCTAATTTGTCAAGTTCTTTAGAATATTTCTTTGAAATGATTCATTATCCAAATTAAGAATAATTATAACAATTTTTTAAATAAAATAATTTGATAAATTTTCAGAAGTAAAAAGCTTGGACTTATTAATTATAAAATGTCCTCGTATAATTCCTTCTAAAGTACAGATATTCAATGGTTGTAATTAATTTTTTTGCCGACCTATAAACATAACTCTGCTTAGAAAAAAGCTACTTGAAAATAAGATGTTAGAAGCCGGAATTATGAGAAAGAATAAATTTTTAACTTCTGTAAGGAACAGGCAGCAGGTAGATCGAATTCATTAACTTTTTTCATTCATAATAAAACATTTCAAGTACTTGCTTATATAACGCAAGTTCTTATGACCGTAAAAAAAGAAAAATTAATTAGCTGTTCCTAATTTCTACCTAGCAACACATCACTTCCTTTTTAGTTCGTTGATTGACCAATTTTGAGTTGCTCCCTATTTCTGAGTCATCTGGTATACACATGAGGATACTACTATTTCTATGATCTTTCACAAGCTCTTCATTTTTTTTGTCTTTTTTTTTCTTGAGTTATCTAACCAACAAGAAGGAAGCGGTCTGTAAAATCTTACAAAGCATTCAGGAAGATACTAAAATCTTACAAACCTATTGTGGAAATATAAAACTGTCATGTTATTGTCATAAAGTAACTTGAGTGGTATTTAATTATTATTCACTTTGTGCAGTCATGTGACAAAATTTCACAATTATATTCTCCAATTAGATATCTCATACACATGTTATAACATGCTTTATTGACATCTACCAAAATCGAAATTAATATATCAGATGATCTCAAACTTTTCTGATATTCGATATGTGAGTATGTAGTTTTTATTTTCCTTAAAAATAACGCAAGACCTTTTTGGCTGCAATCTTATGGTATGCTTCTGAATTAATTTAATATCACTTTAGCGTTCTAATTATATTGCATAGCAGAAATAGAAATTAAGTTGCATCCAAAAAGCAAAACTATAAATGTTTTATTTATATTCAAATGCAATTAAGTCTTAAATAATGATCTAACTTTCTAATTGCTTCAACTTTAACATACTCGTTGTCACAAATATAGATGTATCTTTCACTATCACTAGACTATAACTACTCAAACAACCTTGCATAGACACACTGATGTGTCTAAGTATTAAAGTTAAATTAACCTCAAAACAAACCATATTAATAAGTATATTTTTCTTGACACGCAAAGCATGACAAGTACTTATTGCTTAATCATTTATGCTTTACAACAATTCAAAAGAAACAACTACTACCATCTGGTTTAACCGATTTCTTTTGTTCTTCCTATTGAGGTGTTGTATATGCAGCTATCATAATCTTACTTCTTATATGTATTCCTTTGACTTTATACCTTACTGAAAATTTGATTTGTCAAGATCGTATCAACTTGAAACTATTCGTAAAAGTGCCCCTAAATGCTTCTAGAATGGTCCTTATTATGATTATATGACACGTGCGATTTGACTTCTCCCACTTTTTTTTTCTCCCTCTTAAATCAAAGGTACTCATAACCGTAAGTATCGGAGAATCAATTCTTAATACAATGTCAAGTTCCATAATTATGAGAACTAACATTAAGTTCTATTTCCATTCCTTTAATTTCATGCTAGAATTGATATTAACTAAAATTAGAACAACAAATAAACACTACATACTCATAAAAATATACATATATAATATAAATTCAAATAAAGGTAAATCCCATTACCTCAAGATATCGGTTCCATTAATAAGTTGTCTTTGGACAAAAATATTAATTTCTTATGGTATCTTGGCACAATAATCAATTGCTGATAATTAAGTAACATATCGAATAGTTAACCTTCCTTTAGGCCGATTAAATTGATCACACGTAAAAAATCAAACAATCATCACTGCACTTATTACCACAAGGCACACATGCAACTTTAATAAATATTGGTCTTCCCTTGGACCGACAAATATTTACACTCATTACATGCACACAATAAAACCTTTTATATTTTAAATTAAATTAATTTCAAAAGGAGAGCTCACTTTGGCGAGATGCAATTGAAACCCATCCATTTTAAAATATATAACCTTAATACATTTTATTCGAACTTAAAATTATATTCGAATTCTAAAATTACGGTTTAAACATAAATCTAAATCCATCCTTAATTTATTAAGAATCAAATATATATTTTCTCTTTTGATTCTCGGTTTCCATGTGGATTTAGTCCAACCATAGTTAACTTGATTCTTATGTTATACCGAAATATACATATGTAGTACTAGTGGTATCTCAATTCACAGCGTACTTGGATTTTTACATCTTATCACAAATAAAGGTGTATTTAAATCCAATTATATTTTCTTTGGTTGAGACTTTATCTCTGTTCCACTCATAAATATATATTTTACCATGATATAATTCAAAATCTAAATCCATCTCAAGCTTTAATAAGAATCAAATACATTTTTCTGATTTTGATTCTTAATTTCCACGTGGATTTAGATTAATCATAATCATCTTAATCTTAAATTAAACCACAAAATAAAGGCTTACACAAAACTTTAATTAAACTATACTTAAGCCAAAAGCTTAATTCTAAAACCGAAAATTTAAACCTCAAATACAGTTTATCAAAATCTGGAGAGATTTGGACCGGTCTACGCAGTTTAATTTGGCATAGTAAAGAAACCAAACAGATATGGTGCACACGCGGCTCATCAAAACAGTTTGGCGCTGAGGACTCTGTTCCATGTGTGGTGTATATATCAAATTCGCCTGGTCACGGGCTCACGGCCTCGCCACTGGACTCGGTTTATGCGTACCAAACCAAACTTTTCACGCACGCTAAACAGCGCGGTGTATGCACTGGTTTACAGAAAACGGACGCTACGCGAGAGTACATTTTGGGCTGGTCTATGCGCGCGGTGCACCAGGCCGAAATCAATTGCGAGTATGATTTATTTCTGGTTAGATTTGGTTCTCACGCGGTCCACGCGTGCGATACAGAACAAAAATGGCGATTTCTACAATTTCAGCACACTATGCTGACCATTTTAATGTTAAAATTTAATGACATTGCCAAACAATTAGGGAACACAAACATATACTAAAACTGTAGTAGATCGGATTGTCTACAGATATCTTGTTTCAACACATAATGGCTCTGATATCATTTGTTGTGACCAACAAAAACTATCGTTGATCACCGCAAGACCGTCTGTGTTTAATATAAAACCGAATAGCGGAAACGTACCTTAATCCATGACAATCTTGTGCGAGAGAGCGCCACCGATTCAGTTCTTCCAAAATAGCAAAGCCCTTTAGAGAGTCTCATTTGTTCTGCCTTCTCCAAAGTCTGTCACACTCTCATATAATGGGATAATGAGAGATGAATTCATGATAGTTTTGTATTATGGGGACCAAATCATAATATATAGCTCAAGACACCCTTGGCTGTCAAATGTGATAATTATTCAATTCAACCCATCATAAAATTGAATATTACCTTTTAAGTTTTACACATTAAGGGTCCACACTAGAGGTGCTACTTTTATCCGATTATCCGGATCTGATCTGGATCTGAACCGGAACTGACCCAGATCCGATTAATTTGGATAGGTATGGTTTAAAAATATAACCCGTTAAATTATAGGTACAGTTACAAAATTAATAATTTTATATCCGATTCGGAACCGATACTATAATGGATATGATATAAGTTTGATTTGGCTAATGAGGCTTGGCAGCGATTCAAAGATTAGGGTTAGAACCCAATGAGCTCCCTTGACAGGATAACACAAATTGAACTTTAAACAATATTAGAAAACACTTAGATTAAGTAGGGTCATTGGGATATTTCAACTGCGAGGTAGTATAAGAAAATAATATAATTGCGTACCTAAAATATTTTAGTCTTGGTTGCCCAAAAGCCGATCACAAAATCGGAAAACATTTCAAATCACATAAATAAACACCCAGCACGTCCTGTGAGTAGTGACAGTGCCGCATGCGGGGTAGATGTGAGCATATAATGAAGCATTTCCTGTATCAGTGGCCTAATCAGGAAACCTTGTGCCTCAGGATGCCAACACTCTTTTGAGGAGGACAATACCATTAAGTTCAAGTCAAGTTGAAATCCCAGTTACGTTAGAAATTATCTGGTTTATTCAAAATTTAGTATATGTCTAATCTTATATAGTCAATATTAGAATCTTTCACATCCTCTACTATGTTCTAGTGGATGTCTAATATTTCTACATCAAGTGGTGCGATGCTCTCTACCTTGAGGGAACCTTTGAGAACTGCGAGATTTAAAAAAAACTGTAAAATAGATAAACTATGTTAATATAGAGTAAAAAAAAGCTAATAGAAGAAATCACCTCTCTTATCAGTTGGGTGAAATGATTGATTTCTTGTTTTGCTTTGTTGATGAACTTGTCATATTCCTCTTTCGAAATTTCATATGGATCTTTTGCAATTGAAAGTTTGTCGGTCTTTCTCTTAATTGTGTTAATCTGCTCGCTCAATTGCATACAACTACTTGAACTTGCTCCGACTGCAGTTTGGATTTCCATCTGTGTGCCACACAAAGCATTAGGAAGTTAGAACAAGAAATAAGAAATCATATTGTGACGCCATTTGTTCTGGTGCATAAATAAAGTAACTGTAATGACTTTGGTAATAAATACATCTTCTCCAATAACAGATTCTCACATAAAAAGGTAGTGTGATGTAATTATTTCGGCGCATATGATCATGTCATGTCAGATACAAAAAATTCACATAACATGAAATAATTAAAATGATAAAAGATAGTTACGTTACCGTTAATATGATCGTCACGTCATAATTCTAAGTTATCAAATATGAGGCAATCTGATAATGGATATGCATATCACTATTAATTTATTATACATGAGGTTGATTAGTTTGTCTTCCGTGTCATTTTTAAAATTTTCAAAATTAATCATTAGATCAAAATCTAATGAATATAATTATTTATGTTTATTCACGATGTTATGTGACGTGACGTGTGTACATGTCTATACGTGATCACGTATCATGACGTGACGTGCAAGGTCATTTCTCATGATGTGATGTACTATATAATTTTTAATAAAACATAGTCATGTCATGCGAAAGAACATTACGCAACTTGCAAATTATGTCAAAAATATGTTGTGATGTGATGTAATTCTTTTTTTCTCTAACCCGTAAAGAGACGGCGGCCGAAATAAATAGATATGATTTATATGCACATCGATGACTGGATTTTTTTAATCCCAGCCATTAATCCATGTCCAAAAAATTTGGATTCAGATTATTTATCGTTGTCCTTTTAGTACATTTAAATTCTAACATATCACATTTATTTTTAAAAATAAAAAAAACTTTAGAGTAAAACTAACGTGCACTATGCTCACCAAGAAGTCTTAGTGAGTATAACTTCAAAATCTATCAGATTGATTTCAAACTATGAATCTAAATTAACGAAACCGATCTATTTCATGAATGATGTGTGTATATGCAAAATTTTTGAATTTTTAAATTCATTTAGTATAAAGTCAAACGGTCAAAAACTAATGAGAAATGAATGCATTAAAATAACTCATAAATCTTTATTTTATTTTTTTAACATTTGACTTTGTACTAAATAAATTTGAAATTTTGAAAATTTTACATGTACACGCATTCCTAATGATGTAGATCGATTTTCAACAATTTAATTTTCATTTAAAACTAATATGATATATTCGTTCTTAATAAGTACAGTGCATCTAGCTTTACTCAAACTTTTATATTCAATTCATTCTCTCCCGAATTTTTTATTTATATCCAAAAAATAAATTAAATTACAAAAAATAACCATTTTTGTGTTGAAATTTGAAATCTACCCAAACCGGAAAAAAAAATTCCGGATTCAACATCTAACTCCGGAAATTTTTTTTCCGGAAACTCAACTCTAATTCCGGAAAAAAATTTCCGAACTTAACAAATATTTTTTTTTAAGAGATTCCGGAAATTTTTTTTCCGAACTTAACAATTTTTTTTTCTTTTTAGAGATTCCGAAATTTTTTTTTCCGAACTTAACAATTTTTTTTTTAGAGAAAAATAGCTAAAATACTGAAATCTAACACTAAAAAATCGAATTATTTTTTTAAATATTTTGTTATTAATTTAAAAATGATCAAAATAGCTAAAATACTGAAATCTAACACTAAAAAATCGAATTGTTTTTTTAAATATTTGTTAACTTAATTTAAAAAAATTCAAAATGGTGTAGAATAATTTAGAAATTATCAAAATAGCTAAAATGCTGAAATCTAACACTAAAAAATCGAATTGTTTTTTTACTACGAATAGGGCCGATTTTGTGGTAAAATACGGTAAATTTACTAAAATGCTGAAATTACAATAATTATGTAGAATTATGCTAAAATACGATAAATTACGCTAATTACGTATGAATGGGGCCTATTTTGTGGCATCTTTCATAAATCATAAAAAATAGTAAAAAAAATTCCAAAAATAATAAAAATTGGTATTCTAAAAGTTCATTACATAACTAATGTACTGAGCTACGTAGATTGAATAATATAAATGAAAATCTTAATCGGAAACTTCAACTGAAGTTTTGAGGCTCTTCCCTTTGTTTTTTGGCGATTCTGAATTTGGAAAACTAGTAAAGATAGTTCGGACGCATGCGCATTTTCGCAAGCTTTCCGAAAAGTAGTCATTTACTGAAATCGGACACTCGAGCGCTGTTTTATGGCTGTTTGAAGTTTCGTCGTCGTTTTTCGCTTTCTCAGTGAAGATATCATCACTATTCATACGTAATTTATCATAATTTAGTGTATTCTAGCATAATTCTACATAATTATTCTAATTTCAAGTAATTTAGTGTAATTCAGCATAAATCAAGTAATTTAGCGTGTTTTAGTATAAATATGCTAATTATATATAAAAAAATGTAATCTAGCAAATATTTAAAACTAAATTTGATTTTTTAGTTTTAGATTTCAGCATTTTAACTATTTGTCTCTTAAAAAAAAGTTAATATAATTTAAAGTAATCTAGTGTCAATCAGCATAAATTAACATAATTTCAAGTAATTTAGCGTATTTTAGTATAAATATGCTATCAAAAAAAGTAATCTAACAAATATTTAAAAAAACAATTCGATTTTTTAGTGTTAGATTTCAGTATTTTAGCTATTTTTCTAAAAAAAAAAAAAAATTTGTTAAGTTCGGAAAAAAAAATTTCGGAATCTCTAAAAAAAAAAAAAATTTGTTAAGTTCGGAAATTTTTTTTCCGTTATTAGAGTTGAGTTTCCAGAAAAATTTTTTCCGGAGTTAGATGTTGAATCCGGAAAAAAAAATTCCGGTTTGGGTAGATTTCGAATTTCAACACCAAAATAGTTATTTTTTGTAATTTAATTTATTTTTTGGATATAAATAAAAAATTCGGCATTCTCTCTGGTAGCAATTTTTTTAAGAAACGTACCTGGCAACGCCGGCAGTACAAAACATCCTATGTTACAAGAGGAGGGATCCAATTACACTTTTTTTTTGACACATCTTGACATTTTTTTTATAGGCCAATTTTGTGATTTCAAAATCCAAACAGTCGATCCGAATCGTTCAACATGATCACCATATTAAAATGTGCTTGGAGATCAAATTTTACATTTTTTTGAATTTTTTTACTATTTATTAAGATGGTTACAAAATCGTTGTTTTTCAATGGTCTGAAAACAACGATTTTGTAATCATCTTAATAAATAGTAAAAAAATTCAAAAAAAATGTAAAATTTGATCTCCAAGCATATTTTAATATATCCATCATGTTGAACGGTTTGAATCGACTATTTGGACTTTGAAAATAATAAGTGTCAAAGTGTGTCAAAAAAAAGAATGTAATCCGATCCCTCCTCATGTTATAATCTGAAATTTAAAATTTTAGATATCTCATGTTATATTTGAATTTCGTTTTTTTTTTTTTGTTATGGGTAAAAAAGAATCGGCGAATTCCCCAAGTCCTAACGGAACAGAAATATGCACCAGGTGCACGCCATAAATTCTCCACGAAATCGCTTTCGATTCATCTTCCTGGTCAACGATTCATTCTGAGACAAATGGCCTCTCGCTTCTCTCAAAATTGCAGTTCTACCCCTGTCGTAGACTTTTTGATTTGAGACAGAAGACCTCGCATTCCCTCTCCTCCTCCGTCTCTCATGGCGCGCGAGAGGGATCCATTCCCCGCCGGTGCCCCAATCGTTTTCTGTGCACTTCTCATCCTTTTCAAATCAGCCGTTGGATCTGTCGAGGTGCCACTAGCGAGCCCCAGACCGAGACCACCACTAATTATTCCTCTCCACTTTAATCGCATCAATTCGAGTCGAGCTCAAGCCGGGTCTCGCCGATTGAACAATTTTGATGTGAGACGGTATCTCAAGGAAGAGCACCCCGCACTCCCAAATGCACACATGCGATTATATGATAATCTGTTGACGAACGGGTAATTGATTGTTGTAAACTTATTGTACGAAATTAGGTTTTGGGTGTTTTTGTATTGGGCATCGTTGGGTCTATCCTCTGTTTTCTCCCTTGGTCGGTTGAAGTCAAACACTTAATTGGGTTTTGGGTTCATTTTGTTTTGGAGTGATATGTTCGAGGTACTATATATCCTGATACTGGATAAATTTTTAGAGCTTGGATTAGAATTCTATTTCGTAATTAGTTTGAGTCTCTATATGGAAATAGGTTTTGTTTGTATGTAACTGTAACAGCTAATTTACGTGGCACTTTTTATCATATTGAAGGTACTATACAACTAAGATTGGTATTGGGACACCACCACAGCAATTTGCACTAATTGTTGACTCGGGTAGCACAGTGACATACGTGCCATGTTCTACTTGTGAGCAATGTGGGAATCACCAGGTCAGTTTACTAATTTTGTGTAATGTCAATCGTATTGAATTATGTTCAACCTGTTTAAATCTGGAATAGAATGAAATGCACAAGGTTGTATGGTTTGTCTTTCACCTATTTACTTTCAGATACCGAGCTCAGCTCTGATTGATGGTTATAGAGTGTTTTAATTCTATACGGGTGGATAAATTATTCTTATCTTTATTTTGACTTCTATCGCTTTGTTTTTATCCACTATTTCATTTTCAAATTACGCCAAACCTTCCATATTTGCATAACAATGCAACATTTTTTCAATTGAACCAATTCCCTCAACTTCAATGAAATTCGCAAATAAAACCTATCCATTAGATTAGGGTATCGAACGAAGCATGTTATGATAAATGTTGTCAATTTTAGTCCTTAGGTTGTGATTATGTGAATGCTTGTCACTGGCGACAGTTGTTGCTTTTTTATGTTGGGATCCAATCACTTGAGTGTTGTCAACTCTACAGAGATTAAGTATGTGCTGCGGGGTGACATTTGAACAGAGATAAAATGACATATCTCCAGTTTGCATACTTTATTTTTTTTTGACTTGAACATACTTTATGTTAGGCTGACAGTTACGTAGTTTGGCAACTTATAATAGGTTGAGACTTTACCTTGCTAAGCTGGCAAGTGGCAATGGGACGACTGAAGGCAATAAACTAATTACTTAAAATCTTATTGAGTTAATACTAGAGATTTGATGGCAATTCGGTCATTTTTTCTTCTCTTAACCTTGATTATGAGTGCTTTGGCATTGCCCGAGAAAAAGTTTTGCACTGCTCTCAACTACAATCAACTTGGAACAGTTTTTGCAAGTGTTGTAAAATATTTGGCTAGGTCTGCAGAAGCCCCTTATAATTGTACTATAATGTCATCAAAATCATTGACTAAGGTCAAAGTTGTACCACTGAAACACCTATAACCAGTAACTTGGTTTAAGAATTCAGGGTAGCACCTTTGTGCCGGGTAGCCATTGTAGCAGTATGCCAGAAAAGCTATAACATACACTTTATACTTCATTGTTGAATCCATTTAGGATCCTCGGTTCCAACCAGACAAATCAAGCTCATACCAGCCGGTCAAATGCAACCCAGACTGCTCATGTGACTCAGATCGCAACCAATGTGTGTATGAGCGGCAGTATGCTGAGATGAGTTCAAGCAGCGGCGTCCTTGGCAACGACCTCATCTCCTTCGGCCCGGAAAGCGACCTTAAGCCGCAGCGTGCTGTCTTCGGATGTGAGAACTCGGAGACTGGTGACCTCTACAGCCAGCACGCTGATGGTATCATGGGGTTGGGTCGAGGCCAACTCAGCATCGTGGACCAGCTCGTTGAAAAGGGAGTGATTGATGATGCCTTCTCACTTTGCTACGGAGGCATGGATATTGGTGGTGGCACAATGGTCCTTGGTCGGATTGATCCACCGACTGGGATGGTTTGGTCTAGATCTGATCCTGTTCGCAGGTACAGTCATTCTCACTTTTATATTTTATATGCCGCTGCAGAGCACCAGACATATCATATACGGTTGCATCTCCATAGTACTCAGTTTTCTTGAAAGATCAGTAATTTGGGTACAAAAGAATGTCCATGAGATCCGAAAAATATTATAGAGCATATTGTCCATATGGTGCACTTAAGAGTCTGTCTTTTTCTTAAATTTGGGTTGTTAATAATGGTGTGTTAGATATTGCATCTGTTCTGTGTATTACAGTTTAAACTGGCACCTATTGGTATATTACTGATACAATCAATTTTACCTGTATTTATCTTACTGGGAATGTCACATGTTAGGTTTTTGCTACGATAAGTCTTGATGGGTAATGCAATGTCTGGTGACCAACCTGACCTGAATCTCTAGGAGACTTTGAAAGTTCTTTTTTTATTCTTTCGAGTATTTTATTTGCCTTATACATTAGTTTGGGAATGGCAACAGCCCATACTACAATATTGAGCTGAAGAAGATCCAGGTGGCAGGAAAAGCGCTGAAGTTAGACCCCAAGGTTTTCGATAGCAGGCATGGTACTGTACTTGATAGTGGAACCACTTATGCATATCTTCCCGAACAAGCTTTTGTCGCATTTAGAGATGCTGTAAGTTTAATCGCAACCCTCCCTCACAGACCGAAAAAAAGAAAAAGAAAAAGAAAATATTAGTACTATTAACTAGTAAAAGACAGTACTGAAACTTTAAGCTATGATGAATTGCAGGTAATTGACCAACTTCACTCACTAAAGCAAGTCCCTGGTCCTGACCCTAATTACAAGGACATTTGCTTTGCTGGTGCATCAAGGTAAAATTTCTTGCACTGTTTTAGAACTTTATACAGTTTGCAGAAGTGTAACTTTAATAGTTTTTTGTATTTTGATACTTAGGTTTGCTAGTGAGTTATCAAATACCTTCCCTGATGTTGAAATGGTATTTGGAAATGGACAGAAGATACTCCTCTCACCAGAAAATTACTTGTTCAAGGTTAGACAATCATCAAGATTCTCATTTCATTGTATATACTTCACTTAGAGGCATTACTACTTTTCTATTCAGCTTTCCCTGAATTATCTTTTTCTTTTTCTCTTTTCCTATTCTTGTTTGAAATGAAGCATTCAAAAGTTGAAGGAGCCTATTGCTTAGGAGTCTTCCAAAATGGCAAAGATCCGACAACACTTTTGGGAGGTATTGGTAGTAATAAACATTGATCAAAACATCTTGCATATCCATGCATAAGAAGATACTAATTGAAATTACTAAAATTGTGTAGGAATAATTGTGCGCAACACCCTCGTGACGTACGACCGTCAAAATGAAAAAATAGGGTTTTGGAAAACCAACTGCTCGGAGCTGTGGGACAGGTTGCAAGCAGATGGAGCTCCTGCAACTGCACCGCCACCACCTTCAAATACTACAAATTTAACCCCAGATATTGCACCGGCTTTGCCACCTTTACCAGGTGTTGTTCAGGAACTTGCAGAAGTGTTAACAAAGACCAATATTCTCAGTTGTAACCTCTTATTTTGTTTTTCCGGTGGCTTGCAGGTGAAATTGAAATAGGCATGATAACATTTGATATGTCAATAAATGTGACATATGAGACCTTGAAACCACACCTACCTGAAATAGCCAAGTATATAGCAAAGGAGCTGGAGATTGATTTTCATCAGGTGAGAAAATATTTCTCTTTTAGTGAAGTTTTCAAACTGGAGGCTGTGTTCTGTATTGTAAAGTGTGGCTCACTTTGTCTTGTGTATTTATGGCAGAGAGTTCCGTCTTGATTGATACTACTTTCTGAATGTAGGTAAAAATGGTGAATGCAACAAGTAAAGGGAACTACACACTGATACGATGGGCTATATTGCCAGCTGGATCCAATAAATTCATGTCTAATGCAACTGCCATGGTAGCTCTGTACTTAATTAGTTACAAGTGTTTTCATCTCTAGATCTTTCCTTCTTTTGACATCTAAGTGTGTATTACTTCAGGAAATTATAAATCGGCTAACTGAACACCGGGTTCAGCTCCCTGAGAATTTAGGCAGTTATCAGTTACTCGAATGGAAGGTTGCACCTCCTCCTAACAGGTAAAAATAGAAGATACCACTGGCATATGCTGGTTACAATAAGACCAACTCATTTGCAATATTCTTGAGCTGCCTTTTTTGGCTGAGTTTCTCTCCATGAATGAGAAAAGATATTATGTCTCTTCGTTTAAAATAAAGATACACCAGCTATTGAGGTGGTTGTAAGAGTTTATTTATGAGGACATTCTTTTTATATACAGGTCATGGTGGCATCAACACCTGGTCGGTGTATTTGTCGGGGTCATGGTTTTGGCAGTTTTGGGTCTATCAGCTCTATTAGCATGGTCCATTTGGAGAAAGAGAGCAATTGGGCCTGGTACATATCGGCCAGTTAGTGCGCCTGTACCAGAGCAGGAGCTCCAGCCCATTTAATTTATTTTTGAACTTTTTAAAAAAGTTTAAGGTGATTTCAGATTACAATTCTTTAATCTTTAGATTAGTTGAAGGAAATGAAGGTTGTAATGAGAGAAAAAACAGGAGATAGAGAGGACCTTTTGTTTTTAACAGCAGAATAGAACATGCTTATCATACAAGGAGTACAGCTTTCTCGGTTTGTAAAGATACAGTGTGGTTTAAAGAGAAGTTATCGGCTACTCTTGGAGCGCCATGTCATGAAAAACCCAGGACCGGACGAGATTTGAAGAATATTTGGGTCTTTGTATTATGAGGTATTTGCGCGAGTAGTAGCTAAATAAGTTTTCATGCATAGGTCGCTTGATAGGGCCGTTCGGTTGTAATAACAGGATGTTTTTGGTTTTATGTATTGTAATGCAGTTTCATACGAAGATGTTTTTGGTTTTTGGTCTGGCCTCTAATCTTTACTGTTTGATCAGAACTTGTACATGAAATTAAAAAGAGAAATTATTATATAGCATTGCATACGTATATAATATGGTTTTAAGGGATGAAGGGGCCGATTTCGGTCTGATGTTTAATAGAAACTGTCAAATTCGTGCGTACTATTTAATATTTGTGTGGACCAAAGTTCGCACGAATTTTAACACAAATCGAACTGCTTTGACCTATGTTTGACTGGACATAGGGCCAATTTGGTCCTGCATTGGATGCCCCCTGGTTCGGTTTTAAGTTGGGTTAGTGTTCGCATACGAATAGAAAACAATCATAAATTGTCAAGATTGCCCCAGGTCTACTAAAAATATTAAAGAAACCGTAATATTATCACTGTTTGAAAGAAAATCGGTTTCTAAAAATAAAATAATCACATAATTCTTCTTAAAAAAGTGTTTTTAAATTACAATAAAAGAAATCCAATACCACTTTAGTTCATGCACAAACTAGAATCAGAAAAAAAAAAATTCTAATTAAGTAATTATGGGAAAGAGTAGATTAAAGGCACAAAAAAGACTAGCATAGAGCAAACTCTACTGACAGTCTGAGATACAAACATGTTTTCTGGTTATTCACATCACACACAAAGCTAACAATTAAACGAAACACTACAACATGCCTCTCAAATCTAAAACAAAACCACTACACCAACACAACTGAAGCAACAAATAGCCATAATATAAAGCACATGAATAAACTAAGAGCCTGCTGGAGGTAGCAAGTAGTAACTACAAAGGTGGTAGCTGATCAAGGGCATTTAGCTCTTTTGGTTACCGGCGAGATCTTGTCTCGGTAACATGGGCATTCATCCTTGTTACCATAGGTACCAGACGGTACGCACTTGCACTCTTCGCAGCACATTAGGCAGTACCGCGTGCACCTTTGTGTCTTTCCTGCAGACGAGCACCTTCTCTTGCATTCGGAGTTGCAGAAGTCTACAAAAAAATTCCCCTTTTTGCCAATTAAGCACATATATTTTACATAATGACAAACTACTCAGCAAGTAGGATCAATCAATTGTTAGTTACCAGTACATTTTTTCTTCTACAGTTCCTTCTCTCAAGTCTGATAGAGTTTGGAAACTGGGCATTTTAGAATGTTTTCCTTTTATAATGACTTGCTCTCTAACAAAATAGGATTTAGCTAATTTGTGAATCTATTTAGATTTTTTTTTTCCAAATAATAAAAGAAAAGAAAGACATTTCTAGATGAGGTTTTAAGTAATTATAAGACTAAATTTTACTATTTTGCTTGATGGCAAACCAAGACATCAAGTATTGACATATCTAAAAAAAAAATTTTTTTAAAAAAAGTGAACAAAGTTGAGCCCGGTACAAATATAATAACAAAATGATACATTTTCTTTTTCATACCTGACGCAGCCATAGTTGTTTGGAGGTAGGAAGATGTGAGGAGCAACAGCACAAGGGCAAGAGTGAAAGATAGAATCTTCATTTTTTGTTTCTTTCAATTAAACACTTAGCTAAATAGTGTATTGGAGTTCTGGATTTAAGAGGTACAGCGTTATATATATAAACTGGAGTGGGGTACGGTTAGGTTTTTTATGGAACAGAATTTTTAAAAAAATTCTCCTTTGATTTTTCTGTAGGAAAATCTCAATCCTTGATTACTGCTCACACATGTGAGCTGGATCCAAGGCGCTGTTCATCTCTTCTCCGTTTGTACATATACTTTGGACGGCCAGAAATGATTTCAATTAAAAAAAAATAGATTCAACGGTCCGGATAAGAACTGTACTGATCCCTAACTG
This sequence comes from Carex kokanica, assembly GCA_025461125.1. Taxonomy (NCBI): domain Eukaryota; kingdom Viridiplantae; phylum Streptophyta; class Magnoliopsida; order Poales; family Cyperaceae; genus Carex; species Carex kokanica. The sequence goes on from JAJGRX010001229.1 coordinate 104,554, forward strand.
CTTTTTAAAATACGTAGAATAGAAAATTAAACAAACGTTTGATTTGGAATTCTTAGAATAACCTCTGATTTGGGATTTCGAATTATATTGTAGCACAACCTCACTCTTAACCGTCAGTCTTTTTTAAATTAGAATGCTTCGCATAACGGTCGCAATAATTATTCTATAACAGTCACAATAATTATTATAACCGTTATAAGCCACACTGTGCACCAACTCAATTTTCATAAAAGGCTTGTTTCATGCTATATTTTAATTCAAAATCCTCCTATATATTGATTCAAACACTTTACAGTTGAATAATCCCCCTTATATTGATCATAATACTCGAAAATAGTCGAAATACTTAAAAAAAAAAAAAAAAAAAACTCGCCACATGTCTTCACACCGAAATTCCAACAAAAGACGGAATCAATTTGATATTCTCCTGATCGTGTTAGTAAAATTGAAAATACAATTTCCTATAAAGTTTTTGATTAAAAAAAATCCTATAAAATAAAAGGTACATATTTTTTGCTAAAGCTCAAACAATATGTGAAATTAATAAATAAAAATCTATTGAATTGACTTTACATAAAATTTTTAAATCAACTTTATGAGAAGATATATAGTCAATCTAAACCTTTTTTTTTCAATTTTTTTGATAGATTAGGAAATTAAAAGCACGAGAAGAAAGACATTATCTTATTATAAGTTGATTTATAAAAAGCAAGCGTTAAAATTACTTTTACTAAAAAAATTACAATTCGAATACTCAAATACATAACACATAACTCGTTTAGTAGATTATTATTTAAATTCAACGGAGAAAGATCAATTTTACTCTGTTTGACTGTGCTGGTAATTGCTGGTTTTACTGGCATGTGTGACACGCCGAGTAGATAACTCCAAAACGAAGGAGCCCTTGAACCCTCCGCTCTTCTTTTTTAAACCTCTGTCCTTGTAGGTCTTAATTTAATGTTTGTTTGTAAATTTCGAAAAAAGAAAGAAACGAAATCAATATAATATAATGATTTTGTCCCTCCCTCTTCTGAAATGTAATTAGATGAAGATGTTCAACAATAAGAGGAAATGTTAATTTCAAAAGAAAACGTTATATTTCCATAAATGCAACTTTTTCTGTTTTGAATTTTCGCCTGTAGATTTTAGATTGGAAATGCTATCTTTCTTTTATCCGGGAATAATTATTATTTATTAGAGTTGGCAAAGCGGCATTAGTGAAAATAAGACAAGTGATCACAATTAAACATTTGTTTAAACAAAAAAAAAAGGTGCTCGCTTTAAAAGCTGTTTGACATATATTTAATATGCTTTAAATAAAATTTTATTTGAGTAAAATTAAAGTTGTTAGGTAGATACTTTAACAAGAACATAAATTTCTAATTATTAAATATATGTTTTTACTTTTTGAGTGAGATGATCCGGAGAATCTTTTTTATAAACCATAATTGATTTTTTTTTTTACGAAACCAATGTGATTACTTTTTTTTTTTTACAAAAATTTTAAGAACCGAAATACTATTTCAGTCCGTTATTTTTTTTTTATTCCGGACCGAAATGGCATTTCGGTCCGGTCCCTTCTTGAATTTTTTGTGGTATTGGTTTCACAAGTTTTCATATGAGCCGCCACAGAAAATTCAAAAAGGGGATCGAACCGAAATGTCATTTCGGTTTGGAATAAAAAAAAACAACCGACCGAAATGGCATTTCAGTTATTATGGTTTTTTTAAAAAAAATAATCATGTTCGTTTCGTAAAAATATTTTTTTAATTATGGTTTATAAACAAAATTCTGATGTAGATCAGTCTCTTTATTTGTTTATTTTTTTTTAAATGATAGATGTAGATCAATTTAACTTCCCTTCCAATGTGATGCAATAAGTAAAAGATGGTGGGGAGAAGCAAAAAAAAACATCTTTTCTCAGAAAAGCAAAAACTTTCGGGGAAAGGCATCTCGGCCATTCTGGGGGCGGTTATGTGTACCGACTTCACATGGATATCAGAACAGTACCTGACAAAGGCACGTGCTCCTGTGGACCCCCCATTTACTTACCCTAGCCATTTATTCATACTTTTATTCACGAGAAGAATCTACAGAGCGGTAGAATTTTTTACTTTTTTTTGAGAAAAGCGGTAGAATTTATTAGTGTTGAATATAGAGACGTAGGTAGATGTAAGTTCTATGATTAACACAAATCGAATTTATGATTAACACAAAATTATTAATTTTGGATGGTACAAAAATAATAATTTAGTATCTATTTAAAAAAGTTGTAAACAATTTAAAAATATATATATAATTTGGGCGGTTCTGATCAACATTTTAAACTTTAAAATGAAGATAAATAATGTGAAGTACGATAAAGCATGATAGATGTGAGGTATTTTCTCTGTTATCATTTTGTTAGCTAATAATCATAATAATTAGAAAATTAGACTAGAGTACAGATAAAATCAATTGGTAACGGATACAGATAAAAAATGCTTCCACCTAGGGGTGTTCATCGGTTCGGTTCGGTTGACTAGACAAACTAAAGTAATAATTCGGTAGCATTGCAACTGAATCGAACCGAACCAAAGTTTTATTTCGGTTTGTTCGGTTCAAACTAAAATATATTAATTTTTTTTAAAGCAATTGATTTATAATAAACCGAATTATATTAAGAAATAAACTGGGATATTAAGAAATAAACCGAAGTATTTAAAGCAATTGATTAAGAAATAAACCGGGTATTAAGAAATAAACCGGAACGGTCCGGACCAGAGTCATAATATATAAAAGTTCGTTCGGTTCAGTTATTTCGGTTTTAAAAAATTTCAAACCTAATTGAACCGAAATTATAATTCAGTTTTAAAAAGTAAACCAAACTGAACCATTAAACCTAACAAACCAAACCGTTTGGTCCAAACTAATTCGGTTGGGTTCAAAACCGACTAAACCGGACCCAATGAACATCCTACTTCCACCGACTCATATCGTGCTCGTTGACGCCCCTACATTCAGATGTTATTGGACCAAAGAGCTGTACCTGGCGTATACAATATTTTTGGAATGGATGTACCTGGTGCATATAGGCCCTAAGAATAGGATTTTTTACGAGTCCATATCCTCCGTATTATCTTTGATTTTTAGTTTGCAATCTCGACCCTCTCATCAAAATTCGAGCTAATACGGTCCGCTCCGCTGCTGTAAAGCACGTCTTTTTATTACTTGTACAGTTGTACTAATACAAATTGGAAATATTAATATGAAGAGTAGAACTAGAGTGTTTCTAAGTTTATTGATTTTTTCTGTAAATTTAACTTTAAAATTTATTGGATTGATTTCAAATAATAAAATTTGAATCGTTGAAACCTGTTTATCTTATAAGTGATGCGTCTATATGCAAAAAATTAAAAATTTTAAATTAATTTTATATAGAGTCAAGTGGTCAAAAAATATTTAATAAATAAATGCACTAAAATTAATTTATAAACTTTCTAATTTTGACCGCTTGACTTTATATTAAATTGATTTGAAAGTTTAAAATGTTTGCATGTAAACACATAACTCGTAAGGTAGACAGGTTTCAACGGTTCAGAATTATCATTTGAAGTCATTTAATAGATTTCAGAGTTGAACTCACAAGGAGAATTGGTAAACTCAGGAACACCCTAGTTCTACTCTAATATGAATCCTATTTTTATACCAAGGGGAAAAAAAAAGAAAATCTTCAATGCAGATAGGAGTAGCTATTAAGTTTGGGCTTTCTGTTAAAAAAAGAAAATCTTCAATAGATGTTGGCCCAATGAAAATCTGTTAGAAATTTGGAGAGGATTGGAAATAAAACTGCATGATTCAATATAAACAAAGAGAAAATTAATTCTCCTTGTCTTCCAGTACTATATTATCTTTGGTCCAAAATGTCCAAAAGCCACATGGCAGGGAATTAAGAGCAAGATCATTCCTTAAAAGGCTTAAACATATGCCCACTGGTGTGAATATATATATTAGTCAAAAGAGATGAAAATTGTTGCAAAAGAAGCACTCAAAGGCACCTAAGAATCTGCTTCAGAAGGGATTATGCAAGAGGAAAGAAAGAGAGTTTATGGAAGACCGACTCTGCACTTGATTACTCGCTCTAGAACGATTGAATCCGAAGCAGAACGGATGGAAGGTGAAGAGAACAGAGATGAAACTGTTGAGGTGTATAAAAGATGACTTCCTTTATGCTGCTCTCTCCTTCTATTCTATTTATATGCTCAGTTCTGGAGCACAGTTTAAAGATCAGAAATGTGCACAGTTTATACGCGCTGAATTGGCACGAATCTTAAAGCAAACTCACACAGATATTGGAACCCACGCAGATCATAAAGTATATCGGACGTTAGAGAAACCCGTCAGACGCAACCCATTCCCATACCAGTAATATCCAAACCAAAACCAACTGCTGCCATTCAACATTACGAATAATGCATATTTAGCCCAGTCCAATAAGGACATAGATATAAAACAATAATAATAACAGGCCTGCAATGGCATTTTTATACAGTAAAGGGTCAAACTGATTTAGTTTCTAAACATTAGTTTATTTTATTAAAAGGCTTATATAGCCTGCGCCGTACCAATATATGTTAAGCCATTTCTAAGATGCTAGTTTACTGGCCCCAAATGTGAAAACAGTCATTGGTGGTACACTGGTACTACAACTACATAAATTCTATCAAGATACGCTCATTGTGCTTCTACATTTAAGACAACCTGCCGTAGAGGCTAGGTTAATGGGTTGTCAAACGTTGTATTGATAACTGATTTAGCCATGTAGGTAGTTCTAGTGTCAATTAATTTATGGCCTGATTGAAATTGTCCAAAATTAAAAAAAAAAATGAAATTAGATGTATCATTTGTCATTTAAGAGAACGGTTTAATTGTCTTTATTTTGTCCTACATTTTATAAAAAAATAACAATGAATGTTCTGTACTGAAATAAGAAAAAACATCTTGATATGATCTATATTACTTTTTTCTACAAGTATATAAAAAATTATAATATATCAAGTTTGTTCTTGTGGAAATTAATAATTACTTAAACAATGAACATCTAACAATAAACTTTTGTAAGCTCTTGATGTCAATTAAAATAAATTATGATTATTGTAATCTTTATACGTGGATACATAAAATGTTGTAGACCATATCTCTAATTTAGTTTTGAATTTTAAGATATTAATTTTTTTTTTTTAAATGAAGGTACAATGGAGGTGTCCAAATTGAAGGCATTAGAATCATGATCATCATTGCATATCATTTACATAATTTTAAACTAATATGAAACTTCATTTACTGGAAAAACTAAATGACAATTAATTTAAATTTGATACATTTCCTAACTAAATTTATAAAAAATAATCAATATATTATATTATCAAATACATCATAAAAGATTAATTTACGTTAATATTACTCTTTTAAATTTAATTCCATGCGGTATTGGTCAGCTAATTTTAAACTTCTAATATTGAACGCATTAAATCCCCACGTTGAAAGAGGACCCACCATCCTTACTCAGTAGGTCACTTTTTAGAGATAGGAGTAGGTCCGATGGGCATCGGACCTAGAGTTAGGTTCAATTAGCTCTATCACCGTACGATTAGAATCAAGATCTATGCGCACGGAAATTGATAAAATATTACACGGATTTTGATGCATAACACACGAATCTTGATGCAGATCGGATGGTCATCACACCCATCGAACCTACTCTCATTCACACTTTTTAACCAGTAGTCAAGTATCTGAGGAGTGCTGCCTTGTAAGATCCAATCAACACAGGAAAACCTTATCAACCATGAAAAATTAACATTGAGACCTGAAAGGAAAATTTAAAATTAAATTCACAACAGTCTTTAGATATTGTGAGTTGGAGACGGTACGGTAGTAACAGTAACAGCAATAGTGTAAATGGCATAGTATAGTACACCGGCATCTGAATTAAATGTGCAAGGACTCAACATATCAGATGGCAAAAATGGGAAGGAGAAGCTTTCCTTATTTCAATGTTTTGGCATGTCAAAACGGTTGTGTGAATGGTGCGACTCGCCAAGAAGGCAAGAACCCTAGACCAAGAGACTAGAGGTGTTAATTTACCAATTTACCCATATCTTTGACAATATATACTCGTAAAGTAGATTCCAGCATGCCCGCCTTTAATTGGAGCTCCTTTATCCTTTATTACGTGTACTTTGATTATCTGTAACGCTTGAGATATATCAGTCTGTGTGCCGCAGGTTTTACCACGTCAAGGGGGGGAAATATCTTTCTTGAGATGTGAATTCACATCTCCTCTGGTTACCTGCCTGAGTACAATTGAAACGGACAGTTCAGAATTATTTTTTAACTTGACACGAATCTCAAAGCACAAATAATATTGGTCCCTGCACTATCCCGAATAGACACTGGCTGAGAATAAATCTGAAACGTCTGTCAAGTACCTGGGCTCCGTTATTGCTTCAACTGAACCCATTATTATTGATTAATTTCAGTCAGCACAGTGGCGGAACATAGTAGAGAGCAAAGGGCTAAGCCATCCCTATAAATTAAAATTTTATACTTTAGTTCATTAAAATTTGTAATTCTCATATGTATTAATACCTTTTACTCTTATAAAATAAAATTGCATTATATTTAATTTTTTAGCCTCCTCAATCTCTATTTTCTAATTTTTCTCCTGAGTCGGAACAAATTCAATCTAATATCTAGTTACATAAACTATAAGGAGTCTGCTTTGAAATTCGTGCCAGGTTATAAGATTAGTTCAGATCTATTTATTGCACCTCGGGTGTGAATGCGTATCCTCTGCATTAACTCAAATGGGAATCTTTTGAGTTAATGAATCTCAACCGTCTGATTTTATATGGAGCTAATCCGGGATCCGTATCCTCTGCATTAACTCAAAAGGAAATTTTTTGAGTTAATGAATTTCAACTGTCTAATTTTAAATGGAGCCAATCCAGCTCGTGTCTATAATATAATGGCCCTTTAATATTAGTACAGATCTAGTTCACACGAATCTTAAAACAAATAGGACAGTTGAGATTCATTAACTCAAAAGATTCTTTTTGAGTTAATGCAGAGGATATAAATTTGCTAATCCGGATCCTACCTAAAACATAGAGGCCTTTTAATATTATTACGGATCTAATATGCACAAATTTTAAAGTAAATCAGATGATTAAGATACATTAACTCAAAAGATTCTCTCTTTGAGTTAATGCAGAGGATACGAATTCATTGCACTGGATGTGAATTCACCGGTACATAGATATGTACTCGTGGCGTCCGATCATTATAGGGAAGTTAAAAAGGCTCCGTCAAAATATTTTATTTGGATAAAACATTAAAACTTAAAAGTGAAAAAACATAAAATTTTCAATGTTCTCGAAAAGTAACTATGAAGTTCGGATTTGGTGGATCTTTAGTTCATCGCTTGTATTTACGTTAGCAATTTGTTTAAAACATCTTATTGCATCAATTAATATTCATATTTTCTTTAAGATTTAAAAGTTTAGATCAGATCAGCGTTGAATAGAGAGCAAGCTGAAACATATTAGTCGTATTTGGGAATTCGAAATGCATTCAATATCGTCCGCTGGATTGTTGATCATACATCGCTTGATCTGATGATGTCCTCTTTTATAAATACCCCTTAAAAGATATCAAAATCATGCATTCCCCCTCTAAAGTTTACAATACCACATTTACCCTTCTAAATTAAAAAAAAAATCACAAATTTATCTTATTTGTGACATTTCTATTAAAACTTATTTTAAATTTATGATTTCTATTAAAACTTATTTTAAATTTATGTAGTATTCATTTTGTCATTTATTAAAAAATAAAAAATGTATCCTCGTTAAGAGAAAACTTTGCTATTCTAACTGGTCGGTTTTGAGAACAAATTGTTTTATCTTCTTACTTTGACTTTGACGTACGCACAAGCACATGCCCTAAATGTAGTCTCTAACGACATCTAGAAGGGGGTGAATATGGAGTCTTAAATATTCTTGGACGTTTTTGGATTTATCCCTCTAAACTAACAAGTCAAACAACAACCAAGCAAGTGTGCACAAGTAAATGTAAATATAGTAGTGATGACGTCAAATCATATAGCGGAAATCATTATCTTTTTATCCGAAAAATGAATGTGTATAGTCATTTTCCCGATTTATTTACCACAAACGTGTTTTTGAGTCATTTTAGTAGGTTTTGGAAAAAGTTGCATATTTAGGCCAAAAATAGAGCAAAAATTTCATATTTCGACGATTCTCAAGTAGCTATTGACATTGCACATCACATGGAGCATGCAACACCTTTCACGAAGTGCACAACATGCGAAATGGCGAAATTATAAGAAAATTCGCTAAGTCAAAAGACCGTACGACATCCCCCATGTCGTACGCGGCATAGCCCAAAGGCCGCACAGTTAGCAGGTCGGGCCTTCCAGAAGATCCACTTTTCTAACGGGCCACGCTATTTTTAAACAATTCCTGATAAATCATGGGTGGACCCCACATCCCCCCATGATCTCCACTACTCCCACTATTGTATAGGAAGGCTATAAATACCCCTTTTTAATAGAATTTTGTGTGTGTTCAATTGTGTTCAAGTCTATAGTTGTAGCTAACACTCTTCATTGTTAGGTTAGGTTAGAGAGTTACTTAGAGAGAAAGTGATAGTCATTAGAGGTCGAGTAGTGGAGAAGTCAGCTAAGGAGGCAGAAGTCGACTCACTAAGAGGCATGAATGTTCTTCCATCTTCAATTGGAATGTAATTTATGTTTCTTTATTTATTTCTTTTGTTGCTATGGCCTTGAGAGACTAAATTTCTCATCTCTAGGGTGAGGGTTGTACTTGAATTCTTAATTATGTTTTAATATATGTTTATGTTTTGTTTTACGTTATGATTTGAATTTCTATTGCACTTTATTCTTTTTATAATATCCTTGTATACATAGTCTACTATATCTCAATGATCTCCACATGCCTTCAATAAGCAACTCAAAGAATTCGTGTGAGGAATTACACGTAAGTAGTGGTGAGATTGGGGCTAACGAGGCTTGGCAGTACAAAGACTAAGGTTAGAACCCAGGGGGCTCCCTTGGCAGGATAGTATAAATTGTACTTAGACTAAGACTAATTCCTCTATGGACAGATTAGACTTAGTTGGAACAACATTAGGAAGCACTAATTTAGTGGGGTCTTTGGGATATTTCAACTAAAGGATAGTATAGAGAAAACACATATTTTCATACCTACAATACCTCAGTCTTAGTGTTGGACTATGCAATCATTTACTTAGTTTGTTTCACTAAATTTGCAAAACATATATTTATTGAATTTAACAATTTCCTTGAGTTGAGATATTTGCAGGTTCATAAGATTTAGAATTGCAATATGATTGTTGAGGCTCTTTCTTTTGTCTTTAAGATAATTGACTGTACCATTTCTCCAATGAAGGCTAAGACTTCAAAATCAATATCTACTCCTCACAAGCTTTCCGAAAAGTGATCATATGCTGAAATCGAATACTCGAGCGCTGAGATACGCCCGTTTGAAGATTGTTGAAGATTGTTGAAGATTGTTGAAATTCCACAATGCTTGATAAGTGTTGTAACTGTTGTTTGGCGTTGTAACGGCTGTCACAACGGTTGCCTCTGGAAGTTTTTACAAAATTTGGATCTCAGAAATGAATTGTTCCGTTGTAACGGTTGATTAAACATTATAACGGAATAAATCGATTACCTTACATACTGTTTGTATTTTGGCTGCAGTTTGGTCATACGAACTTCGATTTGAGTGAATTAAAGCTTTAAAAAACTAGGAAACCGAGATATACAACTTTTATATTGTAACTTTATTCAAATTATAAAGTGGTGGGTCGCTATGGGCCGTGGAAGACCGACGTTAGTTATGATAATATTTATAAACCTAGATTTGTTTCTCTCCCTATAAATGGAAACAAATATTAGGTTTTCAACAGAGCTCTAGCTGCCGAAACACTTCCTTCTTTGTTGAAAAAGAGCCACCATTCTTGCTTGTTCTTGAAACTTCAATACTCATTCAAACAACCTCGAATCTACTCCACTAAACCTCAATCTTGATTAGAATTATAGTGAGAGATCTCTTGTTTATTAGAACACTAGAGCCTTGAGTGCTCGCGTCTTGTATTAAGAGCCTTTAGTACTCTTGGGCCGTGTGACTTCCCGAAGTTTGTAAGGACTCACTAGTTCCACCTTATACTCATTTCTCATTGGATAAAGAAAGGCGTGCCATTTTGAAGGTCGCGAAGCCCCGGAGACGTAAGCGTTAGTGCCGAACTCCATAAACATCTCTCATGTTAAGTGTCTCTTAACTCTTCTATTTACTTTACATACACTTGTTTATTTGTAAGTTTCTTATTTCTGTCAAGAACAATTTACGTACACACGAGATTTATTTATATAGTTGAATATCAAACCATTTAGGGTTAAAATTTCAAAAGGTCTCATATTCACCCCCCCCCCCCCCCTCTAGGTGCTGTTAGAGATAACAAGTGGTATCAGAGCAGTGTTACTCAAATTAAGGCACACTTAATTTGAGTTATATCGATCCAAAATGGCACAAACTAGATATGTTAGAGAACCCCCAATATTGAGCAATAAAACCAAGAGATTTAGTTATTGGAAAAGATTGATGATCAATTACCTAAACGTAATTGAGGTTTGGAGTATTAATGGAAAAGGTTACACCCCGGTGTATAATAAAACTACCAATGAATTGACCACCGCATCAAAATTAGAAAAGAGGGATAATGACTACGCGATTAATGCAATATTAAGCGCGGTTAGTGAGTCGGTAGCCTTGATATTTGGAAACCTTGTAAGTGCTAAAGATATATGGAATGCTCTCATAGATAAATTTGAAGGTAACGCCCAGTCAAAAAGACCAAACTCACCGGATTATAAATCGAATTCGAAACTTTTAAATTAGAAAATGGTGAATCAATTGAGGAAATGTATTATAGACTTTTACAAATTCAAAATAATTTTATCGAACTTGGAGAACCATTTTCTAACAGTAAAATTGAACTTGTTGATTTCTTTGAAGAATTGAACTTGTTGATTTCTTCGGTTCTTCAAATAAATCTTGCAATTAAGATCTTCATTAACCTTAGTTCTCTTCATATTAATCTTGCAATTAAGATCTTGAACCTATCTTTGATTTTTCATATTAATCTTGTAATTAAGGTCTTGAACCTACAAACTCACTCAATCATGTAAACGGTTAAATTCAACTAATGTATGTTTTGCACATTATGTCAAACAAAGTACTTAGAAGATTGCATACAACCAACACCAACAACAAGGATCGTCACACAACTTTGGATACATATGATGCTCGAGAATGTGAGACCCTTAATGCCCTACAAGCCGGAAAGTCACATAACTATTCGAATGAAACACTAAGTAGATCTCCACACTATGAATGGGAAGGTTCTAGAACTAAATTCTAGGCACTAAACTATATCTAAAAGAAGATAAGTCGGGTGGATTTGAGATAGTTGAGAGGATATTGAAGTTTAAGCTCACTCAATAATGAAAGTTTTCAAGAATGCATAATAAATATTTTTTGAATGCAGGAGGCGGCTAGCTTGGTCAAATAAATGTTTTTCTGGAGGCCCCCTAGACTGGATGCACTGTCAATCCAATGATCAGACGATCTGATGGTTGTGAATTCACGCATAATAAAATTGTAATTCATTTTAGGGAAAAAAATTGTTCCTCTTTTGGTTATACAGATTTTATTCGAGTATATGAATTTGCAGCTAAATTTTGATTTTATCATATGAAACTTCTTTGTATTCTCAAACATAAAAAAAAAGCTTGATTTGTAGACTACAGAGACAAATATATGTTTAGTTAATTTATTTTAATCTCTAAAGATTAAAAAAAATATTCCGCGTTTTATTCAGGCTAAGATAGGTTACTTATAGCGCATGCAATTCAAGAAAATGTTTCTTTGTCAATATATACATTTTCCTTTACGCTATAAAATACTAAATTATAATGTATAAATAAATTTGAAGTATGTTTACTGCTCATAAGGTAGTTATGGAATGTTTACTGTTCAAATATGGAAGTGACTCTTATTTTCCTTTATAAAAAAATTTGAAGTATGTTTACCGCTCATAAGGTAATTATGGAATAAAATTTTTCCATACAGCTTTATAGCTGTATGTTCTTATGAATTAGTGTGTGTAATTAAGACACATAATATAATTTATTTATTTTCATTTGATATAGGTAGGAAATTAAAATGTGTTCTTCATAAAATACGTTATTATTTTTTAAAGGCGCATACCCATGAATAAGTAGTTCGTAACTCAATTAAAGAATGTTGTTGATCCAAGTTTCAATTTTTACAATAAAACATTGATTTCAAATCTAGAAAAAATCCGTTATGAAGCCCGGATATACCAGCACTAGTTCATCGTCAAATTAATCTAAAAATTATGATTAAATTAGGGAACTTTTACAGTTTAAATAGACACCGGATTGTATTTGGTCTGGCTAAAAGTAAATCTGAACTATAAAGTGATGAGGGAACTACAGAAAATACAATTTGGGGGTTGGTAAATACAAAAATATAGTTTTACAAGGTAACAATTAATACTTCAAATTAGTTTTGAATTAATTTTTTTGTATTGTCATACCAAGTCGGTGGTAAAGATGACAATAATATTTTAACTTTGTGTAGGGATGTGAAATAGTCACGCTTTGACCGTTTACTTCACAGCACAACACGAAACATACGGTTCTATTACGGCACAACATGGTACTTGTGCTGTGACTCGTGTTTGTATTATTGTTATTCATGATCATCTCTTAAAAAATTGGCACGGCACGTAGTCACGAGAGTCATGTCTGATTGGAATCGTTAGATCTTGATATAATGTTGAAATTTAAATAAACTAATTTAGATTACGAAAATAATAGTTAAACGTGATCAAACGTGACAAACATGAGCAGTCACATTCGCACACGATGTGTGTGGTCATAGTGTGACCAATTCATGTATCGTAACTGTTCATTTCAATTTGATCACAGTACGGCACGTATCCCAAGTCATATAACACATATTTGAATCCTAATTTCATTAAGCGTATAAACAATAAAATCAAAACGAAAAAATATATAACTCAGTACGCGATATAAAACCAAAACAGAACTCTTATAATATATATCTTTACCCCTATACTAGATGCATGTATATCCACACCGAAAAATGACAAGCAATCCTTATGAGATTTTTGAATATCCATTGCCATGCAATGCAAATTATGCAATGCAGCAAAGAAAGGAATGGATAGGCGCAAAATGGTAAGCATTCCCCTCCATCCCCGCCGAAACTAAAGCAAAAAACACAAGGGAACCAATGCAAGGTCCCTCTCCATCAACAAAACACCCAGTACAATACAACTTTTTGTGTGGGCCGATATCTAACAACTTATGCTTTCTCTGCCTGGTGCCGTCGTGCGCGGCGCCTTTAATTAAGCGGATCACTAACGATTAATTAATATTCGGGTCAAAGAAAGTCCACGTGTCTAAGATCATTCACTTTATTTCGCATTGTACTAGTGTCTAACAACATTATTCACAATTTCATAATTTCGTACCATGGTCGCAGGGGCGGACCCAGTCTGCCCCCTGAATTTTGAGTTTTAGTGGAGATTTAATGGTTCCGACTAATTTTGTTTCTCTTTGGAAATTTTTTTGCCCCCTCTGAATGTTTGATTTGTAATTCGGATTAAATTTAAGGTTAAAATTGAAATAAATTTGTTGAATTTTGATTGGTAATTATAATTATATGTCAGAGAATCAGAAATTACAAGTCAAAGCGTTAGAAAGTATAAGTTAAATCATTGTTTTTTGTTGAGTACCCAATTAGTTAATGAATTTAAACCCGATTAGGTAATTAAACCCAATTCGATATTTTTTTACCCCTCCCTGACGAAGATCCTGAATCCGCCCCTGCATGGTCGCAATCTTGCATGGCATCATCGTCAACAATAATTATTCACATAAATCTCGTAAAAGAGGCAGGAGGACAGTAACTTGGCTGGAAAATTCAGTCGGCTATGGTGAGAAACAATTGATAATTTTTTTTTTTTGTTAAAGATAATTTTTTCTCCTACTTTTCTTTCAATTAATGGAGTTGGCGTATAAATTAATTTTGAGACGCCTCTATACCGTTTTTATTTTTTGGTTTGAAATTTTCGCAGAAGCTGCCAAAGGATTGAATTAAATAAAACGTACGTCATTACACAATCAACCAAAACGGGTAAACCGCACTGCACAACGAGCGCAACAGCAAGCATGTAATTGCAGTTCGATATGATTACAAGTATGGCTAATATCATGAGGAGGGATATATATCATGAGTACAAATATAATTTTATATTTTAATTATCCGTATTCAAATAATAGATATATATCATGAGGGATCAAATTGCACATTTTTTGGTGACACACTTTGACACCTACTATTTTCAAAGTCCAAATAGTCGATCCAAACTGTTCAACATGATGGATATATTAAAATGTGCTTGGAGATCAAATTTTACATTTTTTTGAATTTTTTTACTATTTATTAAGATGGCTACAAAATCATTGTTTCAGACCATTTAAAAACAACAATTTTATAACCATCTTAATAAATAGTAAAAAAAATAAAAAAATGTAAAATTTGATCTCCAAGCACATTTTAACATGGTGATCATGGTGAACGGTTCGGATCAACTGTTTGGATTTTGAAATTGCAAAATTGACCTATAAAAAAACAGTGTCATGATGTGTCACCAAAAAAGATGTAATTGGATCCCTCCTCATATATATAGTTTAATATATATTATGAAAATTTATTTTATTAACAATTATAATTAGATAAATATAATGAACTTTAGTATTTTTTAATAATAATTTTATATTTTTTAATAAATATCTGATTAGATCCGTATCCATATAAAAAAATTAAAAAATAATATGGATATAGTTTTATCATTGTCCGCTCGGTTTTCACCTCTAAATTTTCAACCCCAAAGACTACCAAACAAATAAAAAAACGAGTAGAACTAGGGTGTTCCTAAGCTCACCAAGCCCTTCCGTGAGCTCGACTCTAAAACCTATCGAATTGACTTCAAACGACATTTCCAAACCATTAGATGTTCAATCTATATTAAAATTTACTTGGAGACCAAATTTTACATTTTTTGGAATTTTTTTACTATTTATTAAGATGGTTTGAAAATCGCTGTTTTCCAATGGTGCAGAATTTTAATAAAAACAGCGATTTTCACACCATCTTAATAAATAGTAAAAAAATTCCAAAAAATATAAAATTTGGTCTCCAAGCACATTTTAATATAGATTGAACATCTAACGGTTTGAAAATGTCGTTTGAAGTCAATTCGATAGGTTTTAGAGTCGAGCTCACGAAAAGCTCGGTGAGCTTAGGAACACCCTAGTTCTACTCTAAAAAAACTAGATGTAAAAAATAAAAAAACATAAATTAGAGTGTACTACTTCAAGTCTTCAACAACACAGAAATAAACCCCCTAATATGGATCAGGTACAAATTTGACATGTACAAATTTGAGTTTATACGTGGCTGTACAAATTTGACATGTACGGTCATCATTGCTCTTGACGTGTATACGTGTCTGTTAGCTATCATTGTTGACGAAGATTTTTATTTCTCAAACAAATAACAAATCTTTTTAAAATAAATAACTATATATTATTAAAATTTAGTTAGGTATTATAAAATCATTTCAGAATTAGAAATTAAATAAATTGGACGCGTCATGCACGAATTTTTTTTATAAACCATAATTAAAATTTTGTTTTTTACGAAACCAACATGATTACTTTTTTTTTACAAAAATCATAAGAACCGAAATGCTATTTCGGTCCGAATTTTTTTTTATTCCGGACCGAAATGCCATTTCGGTCCGGTTCCTTTTTTGGATTTTCTGTAGTACTGGTTTCACAAGTTTTCATATGAGCCGCCGCAGAAAATTCAAAAGGTGACCGGACCGAAATGGCATTTCGGTCCGGAATAAATAAAAAAAATTTCGGACCGAAATAGCATTTCGGTTGTTATGGTTTTTGTAAAAAAAAAAATAATCATATTGGTTTCGTAAAAATATTTTTTTAAATTATGGTTTATAAAAAAAATTCGTCATGCACTCATTAGATCAGCTGGTGTTACAGATTTAAATTTTCAGTTTTGAAATTTAAATGGTCGATTCGTTGAACTTCTAAACTAGATCTACATATTAAAATTTTGTAAAAAAAAAAACTAATTTATATTTCGTAAGATTTTTTTTTATATTTGAGTGAAATATTTCGTATGATCTTATCATTGTATCTTTTTTAATATGGAGAAAACATTTGATTCACAAGTACTAGATCTAGACTGATGATGATGGATCTCGTCTCTCTACTTAGAAACAAATGTTTAATTTTTATCAAGTTTCTAAATAGCGTTTATAGCATCATAGCGGGAAGGCTGTAAAAAAAACTATAGCGAATAGCGTCGATATAGCGGAAGCTATGCTACATAGCGTTTTTTTTTTATATTCCGTATATTCAATATTTGTACTAAATATCGACATTATCTAAAGTCTCAAAGAACAATAAATAACACCAAATTGATTAAGGAATTATAATATTCATATTGAACTAGTACAAAGTCTAAATTGCTATTCAAAATATCCATAATATTATCATAAACTATCGATATTTTATATTCAAAATAACTTAAGCATCATTGCATAATCTATCTTTTTGTATTCAAATTTCAAAATAATTTAAGCATCATGGCATACATTATCTATCTTTCTCTATTAAAAATATTCCAACTACCATATAGTAACTATCATTTTGTTACTCCATATTCAAATCAGTCATTCTATAGATTCGTCAGAGTCAGAGTTAGACACATCATTATCTGAGTCAATGTCAACAAGCAATTCAATGTTATCATCTCCCGATGAGGATGATGTGACAAAAAATAATTTACCTAATACGTGAATAGATCTCTCATTTAATAATTAAAAGTTTAATATAGAGCATTGTATGCAAATTGCAAAAAATAACATCATGGTTAAATCTCATGTAAATTGCAAAAAAAAAAAATTCATGTAGCATAGCGTGCGCTATTTGCGCTACACGCCATGCGCTATAGCGGTCATAGCTCAAATAGCGCATCTTTATGTCATTGCTTAGCGTTTAGGGTCCAAAAACGCTATAGCGCGCTATTTAAAACACTGATTTTTATAAAACTATTTGAAAAGAAATAGATGTCAGAAAGAGAACCAACTTTACGTATAATAGCTAAAGACAATGCTCCATATGTGAGTAGTCTCGTGTTAGAAATCCAGACTGAAAACACTTTATTATTAAGAGGTCGATCTCATGTTAGACCTCCCACCTTTATCCTAAAATATAATTAGATGGATGTACATTTTTTTTAAACCTTAAAGATGAAAGTTAGATCTCCAATTTTTCTGAAAAATAAATACTTACTGAAATTAATAGGAGCTCTTATATTACAAAATTCAGAACCTTATAATAAATTTTTTTTTTTTTTCATATATAAAATGATCCTTTTGAGACTTATATAAACATAACATGAGCAACAACACAGCCATGTAAACATGGATTTCTAACGATCCACGAATCATTAATGATGTGTTATGAAATTGACGTGCATCTTGTATGCCAAGGCTTGGCATTTCGAAAAGTCTAAATCATACCTTGTTGGGGCAAATTTCCTTGAAAATACGAGGCCACAAATCCACAATGCACATGAAGCAAAAGCGATTGCATTAAATTGGAATGGTCCCCTAATAATTATCACTTGGCTACAAGCTACTATCTTTGAAGCTTCCCCCGTTTTTTCTTCATGTTACACGACCGACTATTATTGCCCAATTACAAGCCCAAATTAAATAAGACCCAGAACCGCCTCGGTTAGATTGGAGTTTGGGTTTATGACTTATGAGGTGCCTTTTGTGTTGCACGCCAATGGTATTGCATGAAATATTTTAAAATCTATAAAAATGATATGAATAATTGCAGGTGTAGACTGTTATTTAGGGTTCGTATGATATCTCGCTTTTTTTTTTTAGAATAAGATAAAAGAAGAGATCGTTTATTCTATTATATGTATATTTTTTGTAATATAGTTTGGTACCTCCATATTAGAAGAAGAAAATAACGGTTCGTAGATTAAATTTCAAACAAAAATCTTTTTTTTTTTTGCAGTAAAATTTATGGAAGTTATTATTATTGTATATTAAATAATTATAACAACAACAAAAATACTGTAACAAATACAATCATCTCTATTATTATATTAAGTATGTTGATGTCATAATTTACTAACGGTTATGATTAAAAGATAATTTTTTTTATTGAATATCAATCTTTCAATCAAACAGTTTGTCTTTTTTTCTTATTCTATGCATCTTTTTTATGTTTTTTTAAGTGTAGAAGTCTAAATTTATTTAGATATGTACCCGCCACACGTAAAAGTCATGATTTCTCCATGTTTTTTGAAATATTTTCTAAACCCCCTTATTTGATGGTTAGATACTCAATTTCTTTCCATTTTTAAAATATCATTTAAGGATACATATAGGGGTGTTCATCGGTTCGGTTCGGTTGAATCCGAACTGAACTAGGCAAACCAAAGTAATAATTCGGTTTCTAAAATAGAACCGAACCGAACCGAACCGAACCGAACCAAAGTTTTATTTCGGTTTGTTCGGTTCAAACCAAAATATATTAATTTTTTATTTAAAACAATTGATTTATAATAAACCGAAGTATATTAAGAAATAAACCGGGATATTAAGAAATAAACCGAAGTATTTAAAGCAATTGATTAAGAAATAAATCGGGACGGTCCGGACCAAATTCATAATATATAAAAGTTCGGTCAGTTCGGTTATTTCGGTTTTGAAAATTTTCAAACCGAACCGAACCGAAATTATAATTCGATTTTAAAAATCAAACCGAACAAACCAAACTGTTTGGTCCAAACTAATTCGATTCAGTTCAAAACCGACTAAACCGGACCCAATGAACACCCCTAGATACAGATGCACAGTAATCTTGTAATCTTTGATTGCGTTGTATGTCATTTAAGGATACTGATCCACACGCAATAGCAATAAGAATTACAAATTCACATTAATAGCAATAAGGATACAGATCCACACATAATAGCAATAAGGATTACAGATCCACATGTAATAGCCAAAACTATACAGATTTTCATGCAACAAGACTATAATAGATTGATAAAATAGTAAGATAACACATTCCAGTATTTTATTGTAATAGAAATTCTAACAAAATCAACGTACGTATAACTTAAAAGCAAGGTTCTAAATAGCGTTTATAGCGTCGTAGCGGGAAGGCTAAAAAAAAAGCTATAGCGAATAGCGTCGCTATAGCGGAAGCTATTCCAAATAGCGTTTTTTTTTTTTTTACATTTCGTATATTCAATATTTGTACTAAATATCAACATTATCTAAGGTCTCATAGAACAATAAATAACTCCAAAGTAATTAAGAAATTATAATATTCATATTGAACCCGTACAAAGTCCAAATTGCGGTTCAAAATATCTATAGTAATATCATAAACTATCAATTTTTTCTATTAAAAATATCTTAAGTATCATGATTCATGACATAATCTATTTTTTTTTTCTATTCAAATTTTAATTCCGGTTTGGACTTTTTTTCTATTCAAATTTCAATTTCTATTCCCAATTTCAAATTGATTTATTTGTAGCAAGTAGCAACAAATTCAATTTCGGTTTGAGATTTTTTTTTATCTTAATTTAAAACCCATATAAATTGCTTAAAAATAAAAAATAAAAAAAACTCATATTGTATAGCGCAAATAGCGCTGTAGCGGACCGCTATAGCGTTGTAGCGGCCGCTATAGCGGCCGTAGCGCAAATAGCGCATTTTGATGTCGTAGCGTAGTGTTTGGGGTCCAAAAACGCTATAGCGCGCTATTTAGAACACTGCTTAAAAGTCATTCAACTTATTTTTTATAAAATATTGAATTTTGGACATATTTGTTCTCTTATAATATGCCCCGTTCCAATCTATTTAATATCATTCATGGATATTATTGAATACATATTTTTTTCACTGGTCTATTTTTTTTTATGAAGATATGTTATTTTCAATGAGACTTTTTTTTATTCTTATAATATGTTTCCGTTGCAACGCACAGTATGATATTAGTGTCATTGCTGTTGTTGTATTAATATAAAACATATCATAATTTATTACTACATTAAGATAGTGACCGGAAGATTTGAAAAATAGTCTACATTGAATGTACAGATTTGAGAGATGAGTAAAATTTCCTGGCACACTTTTTAATTAATATTTTTAGGGTTAATTTTGTACAGAGTTTATAAACCTGTGTTTGCCTTTCCAAAAGTCCAAGCTACTTTACTAATTAATACATGAGCTAGCATAATCTCTCATGCGCCAGTAGAGTTGTATCTTTTTTTTACCAATCAGATGTACAAGTTACGGAGAAGTTTGAAGGCATTAAATTACAGTTAGCACATCAATGTACTCGGCAATTAAAAAACCTGATACTAATAAAATTAAAAAAACTGTGTGAACATGAAAACAGTTTAATTATGGTAGCACCTAAAAATAAAACAACGCGTAAATGGACCTTAAATGCAAGTAATCTATCATTTCTTTTTAGCATGGGGATTGGGGAAAAACTTGTTAAGCAGTGCACACACGTGCAAGGCCAGTAATCTTAAAACGGCACAAGTATGAATGAATGAATACACAATACATAAATTATTTTACTGTGTATTAATTAATAAATTATTTTACTGTGTATGAATACACAATGCGTAAATGAATACACAGTACACGTGTGTAGATGGAATGGAACAGTGGCTGTTGGGAACTGTGTGCCGTGTCAGCCGGCTTAGACACGTAGAGACAGGCATTGAGCGCAAGTCCCGCTGCCTCTGTGATTCTTGTGCCTCTCTCACATCATATAATTTTATGGACAAATCTGGACCGTTAGATCTATATCGGACCCAATATATTCTTATGCAATCCATATATGCGGTTCTGCATATGCGGCCGCATATTTTTTTGAAAGAAAGATAAAGGTTTGGTTTTCAAATTTCATGCCCTTACTGTTACAATAAAAAAAATTCTCTATCCGGATTTCGAACCCATGACATCGCACATAGAGATCATGTGTCTTTGCCACTAGACCAAAAACTAGTTCTCGTATGGGGCCGCATATTATTACCACATATTTGACCGTATATTACTATATATTTATTTATATGATACCGCATATTTCTTTTAACTTTGCACGAATCTCAAAGTCCAACTAATATTGCCCTGCTCTAGCTCGAATTTGAAAGCAGTTGAAAATAATATTGGAGATGATACTTTTCCACAGGTTGCCCATCAGATTAATACGATTTATCCAACCCTAATCAGATGGTCCGGATCTGTTTGGAAATCCTGGATGCAAGTTTGTCTGTTTGTGCAATTGGAGGTGAAACAAAACGAGATAGGGGTAGGTCCGATGGGCATCGGACCTATATTTAGGTTCAATTAGCCTTACGACAGTACGATTAGCATCAAGATCTATGCGCACGGAAATTGATACCAACTTGTACGGATTTTGATGCAGAGCACACGAATCTTGATGCAGATCGAATGGTCATCACACCCATCGAACCAAGGTAGGTCCGGTGCTGATTCCAAACAAAACTTTCAATTCCTGTTCGCCGACAGATTGTTTTCTTAATATTATTCTAGCGACAATCGGTACATCCAGTCTAACATCATAATTGAACAATATATGCGTTGGTCGTCGCTATGCATGATTCACGTTAAGGTATCTTAATTTTTGTATTATATCTTTCTTTTCTAAAGCAATTAAAGAGCTAACCCAGCATTAATTTGATGTTGGATATGTCTTGCTTGTATAATTGGATCAGAACCATTTGACCTTTTTTTTGTCTTCTTAATTTGAAGCGTGGAGGTAAATTATTACTAGTGTCGAACAAATAAGGAACAAAAGGTGCAGATTGAAAAATTTATGTGGTCGAAGTGTCGAACCGTATGAAACAAAATTAGTAGAAAATTAAAGGTTTTTGAAGATGCATCTCTGAACATTGGATAAATTTATAAGCTGTTGGTAACTAAATATCTCTATCTATATTTGATATATTGGAGCGTGCTCATCAAGAAGGCCGACATTTTTATTAATGTCCAAAATAATCACAAATTAATTAATATCCAAAAATATCTAAACTGGCTATTTAATGGCGGTCTCATTTTTTTCTCAACCAGTCATTAAATGGACGGTTTGGACATTTATATATCTGTTAAGGATAAGACTTTTTTCTCAAAATTCATTCTATCAAATTTCACACTATCTCTCCTCACTTTATTTTTTTCTCTCAGATTTCTCGTCCTCTTACCAGAGTTGCAAGTAAGTCCCTCTAATTTGTTTAAAATTCATTTTTAGTGCCAAATGGTTGTAAAATGTTAGAATTTGTTAGTAATGTATCAAAATTAGTATAATTTAGTTGTAATTAGTGTTAATTCCTTGTATGTAGTTAGTTTGAATGATTTAATTTAGTATAATTTAGATTAATTAGCTAAATTTAGATTAATGTAGCGTAATTAAGAGTAATTTAGTATAATTAGCATATTTTAGCGTAATTTAGCATAATTTTACCATAATTAGCATAATTAACATAATTTAGCATAATTTAGCATTTTTTACCATAATTAGCATAATTAAGCGTAATTTAGTGCAAATTTAGCATAATTTTACCTTAATTAGCAAAATTTAGCATATTTTAGCCTATTATAGCAAATTTTAGCATATTTAAGCATATTTTTACTTTTTTTAGCATATTTTAGCACAATTAGCCGAATTTTTTATTTATATCCAAAAAATAAATCAAATTACAAAAAATACCCATGTTATCTTGAAAATTCGAAAAATACCCAAACCGGCAAAAAATTTCCGGATTTGGCCTCTAAACCCGGAAAAAATTTTTCCGGAAATTGAACTCCAAAACCGGAAAAAAAATTTCCGGTTTTAACATTTTTTTTTTTTTTTTTAAAGTTTCCGGTTTTAACATTTTTTTTTTTTTTTTTTTTTAGAGTTTCCGGAAAATTTTTTTCCGGATTTAACTTCTTTTTTTTTTTTTTTTTTTTTTTTTTTTTTTTTTTTTAGAGATTCCGGATAAAAAAATTTAACTTAACAAATTTTTTTTTTTTTTTTTTTTTTAGAGATTCCGGAAATTTTTTTCCGAACTAAATAAATTTTTTTTTTTTAAGAGAAAAATAGCTAAAATACTGAAATCTAACGCTACAAAATCGAATTGTTTTTTTAAATATTTGTTTCATTAATTTAAAAAATTTCAAAATGGTGTAGAATAATTTAGAAATTATCAAAATAGCTAAAATACTGAAATCTAACACTAAAAAATCGAATTGTTTTTTACTACGAATAGGGCCGATTTTGTGCTAAAATACGGTAAATTTACTAAAATACGATAAATTACGCTAAATTACGTATAAATGGGGCTTATTTTGTGGCATCTTTCATAAATCATAAAAAATAGTAAAAAAAATTCCAAAAATAATAAAATTTGGTGTTCTAAAAGTTTATTACATAACTAATTTACTGAGCTACGTAGATTGAATAATAGAAATGAAAATCTTAATCGGAAACTTCAACTGAAGTTTTGAGGCTCTTCTATTTGTTTTTTGGCGATTCTGAATTTGGAAAACTGGCAAAGCCAGTCCGGACGCATGCGCATTTTCGCAAGCTTTCCGAAAAGTGGTCATTTGCTGAAATCGGACACTCGAGCGCCGTTTTATGACCGTTTGAAATTTCGTCGTCGTTTTTCGCCTTCTCAGTGAAGATATTATCCCTATTCGTACGTAATTTAGCGTACTTTACCGTATTCTCGCATATTCGATTTTTTAGTGTTAGATTTCAGTATTTTAGCTATTTTGATAATTTCTAAATTATTCTACACCATTTTGAAATTTTTTAAATTAATGAAACAAATATTTAAAAAAACAATTCGATTTTGTAGCGTTAGATTTCAGTATTTTAGCTATTTTTCTCTTAAAAAAAAAATTTTATTTAGTTCGGAAAAAAAATTTCCGGAATCTCTAAAAAAAAAAAAAAAAAAAAAAAATTTGTTAAGTTAAATTTTTTTATCCGGAATCTCTAAAAAAAAAAAAAAAAAAAAAAATATAAAGTTAAATCCGGAAAAAAAAATTTCGGAAACTCTAAAAAAAAAAAAAAAAAAAAATGTTAAAACCGGAAAAAAATTTTCCGGAAACTCTAAAAAAAAAAAAAAAAAAAAAAAAAAATGTTAAAACCGGAAATTTTTTTTCCGGTTTTGGAGTTCAATTTCCGGAAATTTTTTTTCCGGGTTTAGAGGCCAAATCCGGAAAAAAATTTTCCGGTTTGGGTATTTTTCGAATTTTCAAGATAACATGGGTATTTTTTGTAATTTGATTTATTTTTTGGATATAAATAAAAAATTCGGCACAATTAGCCTATTTTAGCATATTTTAGCCTATTTTATCCCTTTTTAGCATATATTAGCGCAATTAGTCTATTTTAGCATAGTTGGTCATATTTTAGCATATTTTAGCCTATTTTAGCATATTTTAGCACAATTAGCCTATTTTATAATATTTTAGGATTTAGGGTTTACTTAGCGTAAGTTAACATAATTTTATTTTTGAAATTATGATGGTTAGAAGACGACCTAGGACTTGGCCAGTACCAACTGCTACTGATTAGCCGATTGCCCCTATAGAACAGAGCATTTCAGCCCTCTCCTATGGATGCATCACAACAATCACCGAGTCTCACTGGCTTCTCGTGAGGTACGTTACTTTTTTTAGTTCTTTTTTAAATTTTTTTGTGTTAACACTTTGTGGATTACTTTTTTCAATGCAGGATAAGTTTTTTTAGATGTCAAGTTACGGTGCGTTCGGATGCAATACTGGGAGGCGATGGACCCGTATCTCATCAATCTGGAGTTGTACAGTATTGTCTCCAATAGTGCAGAGTAGGAGTGGCATCATCAATGCATCTCTCATTGCAGGACTAGTGGAGCGATGGCATCCCGAGAAAGTATGCTAATTAGGCTAATTGTGCTAAATTATGCTAAATTATACTAAAATAAATTGGAAAAGTTCGAATAGATAAATAACAAAACAAAAATAACAACATGCATAATACAACATAAAATCTAAACAGAAAATATGATCAAGCTCAAATTGATAGTGAATTACGTAGGGTTTTGGCTTAGGTTTTGCCTTATTTTCTTACCTTTATGTTTAATTAATCCATGAAAAAGATTAATGTTGCCCAACTTTGTGTTGTAGTGCAGGAAACATGTTTTGGGACTATTTTATATCATTTGGATTAAGAATCGGGTCAATCGGAATAGCACAACTCATCAGCTAAGGCTCTGGTACTGGCCGTATTCACCAATACGGACCAGAGCCTCAGTACGGACCAAAGATGGCCGTATTCATCCATGGTAGCATATTCTTCAACCTCGTTGGGTGAAAACCCTAAACGAGATAAACATCTCCTCAATCAGGTTTCACTCGTCCAAAAATTGTTAGCGAGGGATATGCAAGCTTTGCGTGCGGTTTCACTTTTTTTTTTCGAAGTTCAGGTTTGGATGCCATGGTAAGATCTAGAGTTTGAAATGAAAGTTATGGATTAGACAATTTATATTAATTCTAAACAATTTCTAAACTAATAAATAAAAAAAAGGAAAAAAAAAAATTTACAGGAAAATCGCCTCAAATATCGCCCTTTTCGTCTCATAAATCACCTTCTCTTTCTCTTCCTCTCTTTTTGTTCTGTGAGTTTGAGTAAGTTGTGAGAAGTAGGAGAGAGAAAGATATATATTTATCGGGTCTAAAACAATACACAAAAAAGTCACAACTCATTTAATGGCAGAAAAAAAGGGGACCGGGTATATTTATTAGTTTGTAATTATTTTTGGATATTATAAAAATGTCGGTCAAGAAGGCCTCAATTAATATGGGTACTGGATATTTATTTATTGACAATAAATTAACTCAGTAATTTAAATGATAACTTCTTAAATTAAGTCAAACGAAGTTAGAAATAGATAAAAGTTTGTGGTGGTGCTGTTTTGTCTCATGGATTGATCGTGTAT
The DNA here is from genome assembly GCA_025461125.1 of Carex kokanica. Classification (NCBI taxonomy): domain Eukaryota; kingdom Viridiplantae; phylum Streptophyta; class Magnoliopsida; order Poales; family Cyperaceae; genus Carex; species Carex kokanica. The sequence continues at coordinate 130,905 of JAJGRX010001229.1, forward strand.
TAATTTTTGTGTAATTTTAAAATCATTGGACAATCTATCTATTGTTGAATTAATATGGACTTTTTCAATATTAAAGTTATTTGTTGAACAATGAAATTTGCATCAAATTTAATTGTTTTTATGTGTATGATGTGTATAATATCTAATTGCTGTATTTCTAAATTAAAATTTATTTCAGATGATTGTTAAAATTTTAAGTATATTTTTTGTCACTGTTGTCATCCGTTAATATATTACATTCGTACTTTCCATTTGTGAAGCCACTGTACAGTGGTTCAATTTTTTTTTTTTTTTTTTTGGGGTGTGTTTGTGTGTGTGGTGGTGGTGGTGGGGGGGGGGGGGGGGGGTCCAACTCTGCTGCTTTTCTGATAGAAAAGCAGCGACCAGCTTTTTCAGATCCAACCATTCAAATTCATCGAGATTTGTGCATGAAAAAGTTTATGTATCGAGATGCGCAAAATGAAATTTTTTGAATGGTTGGATGCAGAAAAGCAGCAGAGTCCATTCCGTGGTGGGGGGGGGGGTTTGTCAAATTCAAGTTAATTAGCTTCCATTCTGTCGAATGATGACTTGTACCGGAGATAGGAGTAGGTCTGATGGGCATCGGACCTACATTTAGGTTCAATTAGCTCTAGGACCGTACGATTAGCATCAAGATTTATGTGCACGGAAATTGATACAGACTTGCACGGATTTTGATGCAGATCACACGAAGCTTGATGCATATCGAATGGTCATCACACCCATCGAACCATGGTAGGTCCGATGGGCATCGGACCTACTCTGATTCCCTTGTACCGGTTCTCTTGCTTCGAGAATTCGTAACTTTAAAGATTGCTAATTAAGACAGCTTACTTCTGTTAGTTTATGACTTGATTCTTCCTAATTAATTTTGCATGTATTATATTTGCAGGGAGTAAAACTTCCCTAGCCTCCCTAGCTCTCAGTTGCATTTATTTCACCGAATGCTAACTAACACCGGTCAATCCCCTATTCCCCTAGCTTAATTAGCTTATAATTATTTACTTAATAAACATCATGTAAAAACAATTGAGTATTCAAACTATATAATATTATTTAGAAAAATATATATGCACTGTCTTTAATGTTATCATTAAAACGAATCCGTTCATTCATATTCTATTATGCAAATAAACCAAGGTTCTAAATAGCGTTTATAGCGTCGTAGCGGGAAGGCTAAAAAAAAAGCTATAGCGGAAGCTATTCCAAATAGCATTTTTTTTTTTACATTTCGTATATTCAATATTTGTACTAAATATCAACATTATCTAAGGTCTCATAGAACAATAAATGATACCAAAGTAATTAAGAAATTATAATATTCATATTGAACCCGTACAAAGTCCAAATTGCGGTTCAAAATATCCATAGCAATATCATAAACTATCGATTTTTTCTATTAAAAATATCTTAAGTATCATGATTCATGACATAATCTATTTTTTTTTCTATTCAAATTTTAATTCCGGTTTGGACTTTTTTTCTATTCAAATTTCAATTTCTATTCCCAATTTCAAATTGATTGATTTGTAGCAAGTAGCAACAAATTCAATTTCGGTTTGAGATTTTTTTTATCTTTATTTAAAACCCATATAAATTGCTTAAAAATAAAAAATAAAAATAAAACCCATATTGTATAGCGCAAATAGCGCTGTAGCGGCCGTAGCGCATTTTGATGTCGTAGCGTAGCGTTTGGGGTCCAAAAACGCTATAGCGCGCTATTTAGAACACTGAAATAAACCGAATAATCAAATTATTAAACTCAAATAATAACATGATAAAGATGGATTATAAAGTATATATATTATTTTATTCGGTAGGAACCGGTTAAAGATCTCTTTAATATTAATTTTCATTTTTTACCCCTTCGTTACTAACTTTATGAACCTACTAGCATTTTGTGTTCCAAGTTGCGTCCAGGTCTCGTTCAGAAGCGGGACTAAAAAAAATTAAATTAGAAGGAGAGTTAAAATTTAAAATGTACAATACTTGACTGAATTTGAATTTCTATAATTACAAATTAAAATTCTACACACTAAATTAGAAGCACACATATAATATTTTACGAGAGAACTGATCTATATAAAACCTAAAAAATATACTCAATTAAATTTTTAATATGCATAATTAAAGTTTTTAAAATCCTTGGTTTTAACATTCCTTTCTCATTCTCCTCTGTGTTAGTTGTTGTCCATCATTTACTGAATTGAATTAGATGCGAGTTACATCGGTGGTCTGTCTATGACCGGTGCTGAAGTTTCGTCAACGTTTTGGCTTACCTTATTTTAGTAAGATATTCATGATTTTCAAAGATGAATTTCAACAAAAAATTTCACGTCCTACCTAAAATTAGGACAAAAAGTAGTTGCAGCCTGGTAATGAATGAAAAACTAACGGAAACGTGTAAAAGTTAGAAGAAAAAAACGATCCTAATTTTATGTCAACGCATAGTCAAACTCAAATAATATGACATGAGATATATGACTTAGTAAATGCTCCCGATTTTTCAGAATGTCACATCGGAACTTAATTTCTTACTCGGAAGTCGGAATAGAAAATTAATAAAGTGCGGATTATATTTTATGAAAAAAAAGAGGAGTAGAAGTTATAATTGTCAGTGTTCTAGATAGCGCGCTATAGCGTTTTTGAAACCCAAACGCTACGCTATGACATTAAAATACGCCATTTGCGCTACGGCCGCTACAACACTATAGCGGTCCGCTATTTGCGCTATACAATATGAGTTTTTATTTTTTATTTTTTAAGCAATTTATATGAGTTTTAAATAAAGATAAAAAAATTTCAAACGAAATTGAATTTGTTGCTACTTGCTACAGATAAATCAATTTGAAATTGGGAATAGAAATATAAATTTGAATAGAAAAAAAGTTCAAACTGAAATTAAAATTTGAATAGAAAAAAAAATAGATTATGTCATGAATCATGATGTTTAAGATATTTTTAATAGGAAAAATCGATAGTTTATAATATTACTATGGATATTTTGAACCACAATTTGGATTTTGTACGGGTTCAATATGAATATTATAATTTCTTAATTACTTTGGTGTTATTTATTGTTCTATGAGACTTTAGATAATGTTATATTTAGTACAAATATTGAATATACGAAATGCAAAAAAAAAAAAAAACGTTATTTGGAATAGCTTCCGCTATAGCTTTTTTTTTAGCCTTCCCGCTACGACGCTATAAACGCTATTTAGAACCTTGATAATTGTACAACTCTCAAACCCCTTCACATATCCTACGAGATATCTCAAATTTTCAGTTTATTTAAAGTTGGATTAATTTTTTCGGTATCTATTCATAATGCAAGAACCCGTATTATTGTATTTTGCGATTTTCCACGGATCAACTCAAAGTTTGAGATATCTCAGAGGATGCGAATCCCCCGGGAGATTCAGATCCAGTGCAATATTTGACCCTATAGAATGAGATATCAGCCGTCCGTTTAAATCTGCCACAGATCTCAAAGCGGTCTCCCTAAATTCCAAATAGGCTCCAAAATAATTTTCCACTAGAAAATTAAATTGGCATGGCTTGACACACAAACTCATCTAGTTATGACACAACACGACATGTAGTTATTTGAGTCATGCGTAATCAGAACCTTTAGATCTTAATGAAATTGTGAATCTTGAATAAACAAATCTAAATTATGAAAAGATAATTAAATATCACAAAACATAATAAACATGGCTAGACATATTTAGACACAACACGTATAATCATGTCATAAATAACACATTGTGTTTGCCTTTCAAAATTAATCACGACATAATACAATACATAAAAAGTCTAATTTAATCATGACACTGTACATAATCCAAATTTTCACATAAAAAATCACACGACACAAATTTAAATACCTAGGATTAGCGAGTTTTTATTTTTCCGATGATGTTCTTTTCGTTACTTCTGTAATCGGATCGGTGTCAGAGGGCACGAGACACCCGGATATCCCCGTCTATGTCTAGTGCCGTTCGATTACAATCCGACGGTCAAGATGCATCCTCTCTGCCCCATTGTGCAGCCTTAATAATTAACTTATAACCAGCCAAATCAGCATTGCGTCAGTGTCCGTTTTTAGCTCTATTCTCTTGTAACCATTCAAATTTGTTCCCACTTCCCACCAATAAAAAAATGAACAGTAGAAAACAAAAGTATAGATCACAAGTTTTTAGAAATGTCCATGAAATTTATCAATTTGTGAAGTCCTTTTTTTTCCCCCCGTTGCTTACATGTCGTCTGTACATTCTTTCGTCCAAACTTTGACGATTTTTCCTTGCCTAAAAAAAGATGTCATCTGATATTTTTAGGACTCGCATATAGTAAAAATAGTAAAGCAAAGCAATCGTTGTCGTAAGAAAGAACAACGCATGCCAGTTGGGATTAGAATAATAAAGAAAACGCAAAATATTACAACGGTAATTCAACCAAATTTATGAATGAGGAGTTCGTACATATTCGCATTGAATTAATAGTGCATGAATAAACAAATGAAAAAAGAAATAGCCAAGCTAGTCACGTGCCGCGTTCGGCGCGCGCACTACCGCCGTTTGCCTCCCGTCAACGAATCCCGGTCAAAAGCTTCAACGTCCCACTTCTTTTTTCAAAAGGCAACCACCGTTAGTTGCCACCTGACGCCAGTAACAGTAACTTACGGCGTTATAGTCTCCGTAACCCTTCACTGATGGCCTGTATCCTCTTATATATAAATATCAGCGAAGTGGGTTTACTGTTGTTTAGTAGAGTTACTCGGTATATATTGAGAGACACTGATGGTATGTAGAAAATCAATCAAATCAACTTCCCGGTGTAATGAGTAATGGCTCCTTGGCTTTGGGGCTTTGGGGCATTGGGCATAAATTATGGATATCTCCGTTCGCAGCAGCGTCGCAGCTCCTGTCTTTTTCTTTTCATCTCTCTCTCTCATCTCTTCTCTCTCATACAACGGTTTCCTCTGCTTCGCTTTTATCTTTTGTTCTTTTCTGCTCTTTTCCAGCATTCCTCTCTCTCGCAACAAAAAAGCACTTCGCCTCACTCCCCCCCTCTCCCACTCTACCCTTTCTTCCTCTTCTCTCCTCTGTTTCCACCTCTTTAAGGAAAAAAAATCACACGCTGCTCCACCACTCCTTCAGCATTGCTTCGACCTCTGAGCGCGTTGTTTAAGGAATGAGTTTCTGTCACTAGCCATAGTTTGTTCTCTCGCTACTTCCTCCCTTCAGACATATTACCTCCAATGGAGAAGAAACAAGGCTTCTTCTCAGCTTTAAAAGAAGAGGTTAAACGAGGCCTCTCTCCTTCCAGATCCCGTGGCAAGAGCCCTGCACGGAACAGCTCTCCCTGCCGCTCAAATGGTAGCTTCTCTATTATTCCACGAATAAAAAAGAGTTCCAAGCACAACCAGTCTCTCGACCAGCTGTCAGAGCCGATCATCGCCAGATCAGGTAGTCTCAGACCCGTTGGAGAGGCTCTGGCCCCGTTAATGGAGGGACCCGACCCGGATTTCAGTGGGGAAATTGGCGACGAGAGTAGGCGAGAGAGGTGGGGCCATTGGGTCAGAGGCCAGCTCGGCAGGACCCCATCACTTGCAAGTGGTATCGCCTCGAGCTCTTCTTACCGCCGGTCTGATCTACGACTCTTATTGGGTGTAATGGGCGCCCCGCTCGCCCCAATTCGGGTTAATTACATGGATCCGTTACCACATCTCAGTATCAAAGGCACCCCCATTGTATGAAACTAAACCCTAATCTTTATTTCTAAAAACTTAATTTTTTTTTTTTGAGTCGGGGCCTCTCTGTTTCCTTACAGTAAAAGGAGATACAAAGGTAGGCCCATTAGCATTAATTGCCAGAGGCATGTTTGGGCTTCGGTGGAAGTCCACTTGCTGCAGTTTATTGTGATAATTATACTATATGGGGCATTCACCAATCTTTTCTTTCCGTTTTTGTTCTGTTTGTATTCATTCTGTTCATTTTTGCCACATAGAAAGTTATTAGAGACCACCTCTATCCATGTATGTACCTATTGGTACAATAAACTGTACCCATCATTACCACTTTGAACTTGCGGTAATTTCATTCAGAAAATGCACTTGCTGATATTCCCTCTTTTTACAGGAAACCTCTTCTGCTCAGTATATCCTTCAACAGTACATAGCGGCCTCAGGCGGGCTAAAATTGCTAAAATCAGTGAGAAATGCCTATACAATGGGGAAAGTGAGGATGGTTGCGTCAGAGTTTGAAACCGCGACTCGAGTGGTTAAAAACAAGGGCTCCGGTAGAGCTGTTGAGTCAGGTGGCTTTGTGCTCTGGCAGATGGCACCTGACATGTGGTATGTTGAACTTGCTGTAGGTGGTAGCAAGGTCCATGCTGGGTCAAATGGCCGCCTAGTATGGAGACATACACCATGGCTTGGGTCCCATGCCGCCAAGGGACCCGTCAGACCCCTTCGTCGGGCTCTTCAGGTTTGTTTCACTAAGTTTTACGGGTATTGAAATACTGAGTTCTTGCATGTTCAACAATAAATGTTCTGGATAGAAATACTGAGATGTAAATTTTTTCAGATATCACTCAATTACATTTTACCGAGGAATAAAAAATACAAGATACAAAATTGTCTTCGTGCCATATGTATAAGTGCATTGTAAAAAACTAGAAACGCCATCAAAGAGGTATTTGCATTCCATGGTAGAAGCAAGTCTGAAGATTTAGGGATATTTCGAACACTGTAAAATTCAATACTTTTTAACTTATTCTACCAGTCTAAACCTCCCTAAACTGAAAATCTGTTTTACAGGGTTTAGACCCACTAACAACTGTGGGCTTGTTTGCAAATGCTCGATGTGTTGGCGAGAAGAAAGTCAATGGCGAAGACTGCTTCATTCTCAAGCTTTGCGCAGACCCCCAAACGTTGCGAGCCCGCAGTGAGGGACCTGCTGAGATAATTCGTCATGTGCTTTTTGGCTACTTCAGTCAGCGTACCGGGCTTCTGGTCTACTTAGAGGATTCACACCTGACCCGCATCCAATCTCCCTCTGGAGGTGACGCGGTGTACTGGGAAACCACCATTAATTCCTTCTTAGACGATTATAGAGTGATTGAAGGGATCATGATTGCACACTCTGGTCGGTCGGTTGTGACCTTGTTTCGATTTGGTGAGATGGCAATGAGCCACACTAAGACTCGTATGGAGGAGGTGTGGTCGATCGATGAGGTGGCATTTAATGTGCCGGGCTTGTCAATGGATTGTTTTATCCCCCCTGCGGATATCAGATGCGGATCCATTAGTGAGACCTGTGAGTTACCTCATGGGGAGAGAGCAGGGAGGGTTGTTAACCGGGCGAAAGTGGCAGCTGCCTCGGGGGGTATGGAGAAGGATGCGCCGTGTTCAGTTGATAAAATAGTTTGGAGAGTGGAGGTTTAGTAGTTTGTTTATATGGGTCATATTTTTTTCATTGTGAGGATTGAGGTGGTTAGAACTAACCTACTAAGTCTGAGAATTAGGTTTAATTAAGAGAGGATTAGGGTTATGTTGAAAGTTTGGGGGTGTTTCTGTAAATAGGAGCATAAAGGGTTTATAAAACCTTTATTCTCTGAATGCAGATGGAATTTAGTAGGGTTTAAGATTCTGTTATGAGTGGAGAGCAATTTATAATTTTCTCCCTTTTTTTTCCTTTTGTTTCTCTTGTTAGGATTATATAATTAATTGTGTAGTTTTAATTGGTTAATTTGGAACTGAGACTAATTGTTGGTGGGAAGAAATAATTCTCCACCTTCTGCCTATGTGGGCACTGATCAAACTTGCAATCTCTAGTTCAGTGTTTTTCCTTTATTAAATCAGTTACTGCGTGTTCTTATCCCATTTTTCTTTGGTTTATCACTGGATTTTTTGTGGGTGAATATGGTCAAGTTCATATGCTTTCTACAATGAAATACATAATACTAACAATTGTTAACATGTAATTATCATACTAATATCAAGCATGTAATAAGCAATAAGAAAACACTGGGGCCTTTTAATTTTTTTGTAATATTATTTTTTTGCAATTTTAGTGAAGTAATATTGTAATTGTCCCTCATTAAATGGAGCTAAAATATCAGGAAGGTGCTCCTTTATAATAACGAAGAGTCGAAGATTGCAGGACTCAAGGACTAATTATTGGTAAGCAATTATGTTGTAGAGCAAATTAATCGTGGATAAAAGAGTTCGATGGTGGATAAAATGTTTAATACTTTTATTTAAATAATTTGTCATGTTTTATATGGGAAGGTGTCAACAAATCTAAAGCTGTATGCGACTGGTTGAACACTATCCGTATATATTTTTTTTCTCTAATTCATAATTAGTTTGTTCGATTCTGGTTTCATTCATCATTAACGAGTTCAAGTTTGTTTCAACTCAGTTCGTGTTAGCTCACTCGTATCATAACTTGACTCATTCTGGCTTGACTCTTTTCCGAATTTGTTGCAGTAATAAAATGAAGCTGAAATAGAAAACTTTTCTCAAATAAACAAAAAGTGGTGCATCGCTTGATGGGAGATACATGGTTTGAGATTGAGAAATGGAGAGCAAGTATCTAGGTTACTTGCAGTGGGTGGGTGGGTTTATCACTGACCGAGCGCGGTTAGTGATTAGTATTACATATGAGATAAATGTGGGCTTCATTGTATATTTGTATAGTCTATGAGGTAGGGTATTTACCTCAAGGAACTTGTAACTAGTTTAAAATTTTGTAAATAATTTTTTTATCAATATATTTGTCGGCCGCCAACTATAAAAAAAATACAATACCAAATCGGTTGGATCCGTATCCTCTGCATTAACTCAAAAGGGAATCTTTTGAGTTAATGAATTTCAGCCGTCTGATTTTAAACGGAGCTAATCCGGCTCGTGTCTATAACATAGGGAGCCCTTTAATATTAGTGTAGATCTAGTTCGCACAAATCTTGAAACATATTAAGCAGTCGAGATTTATTAACTCAAAAGATTCTCTTTTGAGTTAATTCAGAGGATATGAATTCAAATCGGTTGGTCTATTTATGGCTCATAGTATGAAGTATGAACAAACTGTTTTGGCTTGGTTCATAATTAGCTCAGCTAAAATCAAGTTCAACCCAACTCAGACTTATTCTAACATGAACCGAGTTCAAACTTTGTCCCGTAGACTCAAGACTCGGTTCGTCTACATCCCAAGTTGCATACTTATTAATTTGTTAAAATCGCCAAGGTGGCAAAATTAATAGGAGCTATGATATTATTATCTTGTACGGAATAAATTAATTGTAAGATGGCAAAAATGGCGAAACATAGATCGTTACCTTAATTTGTTTTGGTGGAGTTAGATTGCCGAGATTTTTATTAATACCCTAAAAAAAAAAAAAAATAATAAAAATACCCTCATTTTGAAAAAAATTTGAAAAATGCCCTAACCGCCCCATGATGGGGCGGTTCACTCCCTCAACCAAACCGCCCCATCACTGGGCGGTTCACCCCCCATACCCAACCGCCCAATGATGGGGCGGTTCAAGCCCGAAATTTTTATTTCTCCCCAGCCCCCCTCTGGTCCCTTCCCCCCTCCCTCTAACCTACCCGCCCCCCCCACCCTTCCTCCTACCCGACCCGACAGCCACCCCCCCGCCCCCCCCAGCCCAGCCCCGCCCACCCCCGCCCACCCCCGGCCTCCCCTCTCCCCGGCCACCCTACCCCCGGCCTCCCATTCCCCGCCCCCTACCCGGTCTCTCCTCCTCTCTACCCGGCCGCCCATCCCCTCCCCCACCCCGCCACCACCACCCGACAACCACCCAAACCAGCCCCCCCCCATCTCAGCCCCTCTCTCCCTCTCTCGGCCAAAGTCTCTTCCTCTCTCGGCCACCTCTCTCGGCCACCCTCTCTCCCTCTCTCGGCCACCCTCTCTCTCTCTTTCTCGGCCAATTTTCTCTCGATCAGATTTTTTCTGGTACGTTTACGTAAATTATTAATTTATTTTTTTGTAGAATTAAGAGGATTTAGTTTGGAAATTGAATTGCCGTGTGCGGGTTGTTGATTTTCCCGACGCGAAGAAGTTGATAAAAATTAGAGTTTATGGTTCAGTTTGGAAATTGAATTGCCGTGTGCGGGTTGTTGATTTTCTCGACGCGAGTAAGTTAAATTAGGGTTTATAAATTAAATTAGGGTTTAGGTTTTATAAATTAAATTATGATTTATAAATTAAATTAGGGTTTAGGTTTTATAAATTAAATTATGGTTTATAAATTAAATTATGATTTATAAATTAAATTAGGGTTTATAAATTAGGGTTTATAAATTAAATTAGGGTTTAGGTTTTATAAATTAAATTAGGATTTATAAATTAAATTATGATTTATAAATTAAATTAGGGTTTAGGTTTTTAAATTAGGGTTTATGGTTTATAAATTAGAGTTAGGATTTATAAATTAAATTAGGGTTTATAAATTATGGTTTATAAATTAAATTAGGGTTTAGGTTTTATAAATTAAATTAGGGTTTATAAATTAAATTAGAATTTATAAATTAAATTAGGGTTTATAAATTAAATTAGAATTTATAAATTAAATTAGGATTTATAAATTAAATTAGGATTTATAAATTAAATTAGGGTTTATAAATTAAATTAGGGTTTATAAATTAAATTAGGGTTTAGGTTTTATAAAATAAATTAGGGTTTAGGTTTTATAAATTTAAGTTATTTGCAAATTGTGCACTGCAGATACTATGGAGAGGGGCGGTAGTTCGTCCAGTACAGAGGCTCCCAGTGCATCCGGTGCAGAGCCTCTCGGTGCAGACCACGCTACACATGCAGCTGATACATTCAGCCCTCTTCTGTGGATTCCACACGTTCAGCACAGGGTCGCGCTCGCATCTACGGAGGTAAGTTGTTTTTTAAGCAATTCAGTTCAAATTACAGATTTTTAATATGGCATATAGTAAGTTGCTCAGACTGAAATTATTGTTAAATACAGGACGAGACGATGTTGACCGTGAGACATCGCACCTCCGGGATACCGTACGTCGGTCATCCTCTGATGGAGCAGTGCATTATGAATCTCGGATTGTACCAGCTTGCTACCATGCCACAGGGTCAGATCGACCAGGCTCTGATGAGCGGGCTTGCGGAGAGATGGCGACCGGAGACTCATTCGTTCCACTTACCCTTTGGGGAGATGACCGTGACCTTAGCAGATGTGAGCGCTCTATGGGGTCTACGGATCGATGGGGAGCCTATCAGCGGTGTCTCCGACAGTCCACTTCATGTGGGGATGATACGGCGGCTTCTTGGGGTAGCGGATCCAAAAACGCTACAGAAGAAGAAGAAGAAGAAGGATGATGAGGAGTTCCGGTATTCGGGGTACTGCATTAGCCTAGCGGCGCTCCGTGATCACTTTTTCCTGCATCGGATCACAGCCGAGACCACTGATCTGGAGGCCGTCAGGAGGTAATAATTGAGAATCTTGAAATTAAAATACGTTACGAACTCAACATTGAAAATCATTAAATTTATCTTTACTATTTTATATTTTTAGGTATGTGAGGGCCTTTGTGCTGGATCTCTGTGGCAGCGTCATGTTCGTGGACTCCAGCGGTGACTCGGTTCCGATTATGTTCCTCTCTCTGCTGTCAGAAATTGAGAAGCCATCGACCTGGAACTGGGGCGGAGCTGTGATCGCCCACTTATACCGGAGCCTGTGCCATGCTTGCTTGGTAAGTTTTCACAAATATTTCGGAATTTAAATTACAATAATTAGGGTTCAATAATCACCAACACATTCACCTCATGTCCAAAATATAGGTGAAGAACAAGCAGATCCACGGCCCGCTTCTTCTACTCCAGCAATGGTCGTGGTCTCATTTGCCGGTATGTCGGCCAGTTCGTCCGTCTCTTGTCCCTTACTTGAGGAGACATGATGCCGAGAGGTGTCCCGCGTACGGTGCCATATGGGGCGATCGACACACGTACGAGAACACGGGCAGGGGGAGAACTGTGGGGATTTCATATGTCCGGAGTCAGCTCCAGATGCTTCACGAGAGCAGCGTCGACTGGTTCCCCTACCGGGAGTTCTACGAAAGGAACGCATTTTGTCGACTGACATTGGAGCAGAGGCATCTCTGGTTCTATCGGGGGCCGTGTGTATGTTACTGGATTGTTGAGTACACGTATCCAGATCGTGTGACCCGACAGTTTGGTCTGGACGCATTTGTCCCGCAGTTCCCAGAGCTTGGAGAGGCTGAGACCACCAAGTTGCACAAGTAAGTTACAATTACTTAATTGCTCTCCTACCGTTACTTGTTCAGTTCTGCACTTGATTAACATTCTTTTTTTAATTTAAATGTACTGCAGGACTAAACACAATAAGCCCAACGTCGACTGGAGCACGCGTCACGCAGAGCATTACCTCCAGGCACAGTCTCCACAGTTTCACATGTGGCAGCCTCCTACGGCCGATGATGTCACACTGGGCGCAGGGCCTGGAGGATTGAGGTACTTAGTCTGGTACCAGAGGTGGGGCATGCCCTCGGTATACCTCACGGGCCATTGGGGTGAGACCCTTCGACGGAGGCTTTCTCGTGCAGGGTCGAGTGGTTATATGTCTTTCGGACCGATGCAGGCTCGCCAGGTAATTACTTACGAAACTAACATATTTAAAGCATTAAATGTTTATTTAGTTTTTCATAAAAAAATTAATAAATACACTTTGTGCAGATTCTTACCGGTATCAGAGGAGTGGCACACAGCTTGGTGTGCATGGCACGAGATGGTTGGCGAGCAGTGGGATGTACAATGCTCCAGCACACTGCTCCTATGGTGGAGGACTCCGGCTTTGACGGCCGCCTCGTTGGCATGTTGCATGACAGTGGGGAGAACATAAACTGGCGCGAGATAGAGCCCACACCACTAGATCCGGATCAGCCGAGAGTCGCTATATACGGTGATGAGATGCCGCCACCTCCTCCAGGTAATTTGATTTTGTCGTACACAGTCATTTCTCGGTACAAAAACTATTCTAATTAATTTGTCTTCAATTATGCAGTGGATGAATCAGGTTGGGGTTTCCACGAATGGGTGTTGAATAACAATGCGTGGAGCGCTTACTACAATGAGTATGGAGTTCCGGTGCAGGTTGGACAGGTAGCAAAAATTTATTATTTATTCAACTTACTACTTATTTGTATGTAGCAAAACTAACATTGTTTCCATTAAGGGTGGAGCTCCCCCACGACATTCTACTCCGGAGTTCACTATGGATGACTTTATGGGAGATTATGCCGGGGATGAGAGACGGAGCCTCCACATGCCACGATATCCGGAGGCCAGACAGCATGATGATGAGGCTAGTGGGAGTGGAGCACAGCATGCAGATGCCTATGCATCTGCTATATTTGGCACACCGCCTCCTCCGCCTACGTATCCATCGACCTGGGAGCCATGGGAGGTGCCTACTATGCCGCCTATCCCACCACTGGTGGATGATCCGTGGGCCGAGGCGGATAGCCGCACAGGAGGAGGAGGTTCACGTCAGGCGTGTACAGCCGCCTAGGGACCGTCATCCACCTTGTAGGTTAGATCTCTCTGGTCGTCGCCCTCGCCCTCGACGTTAGGTTTTTTTTATGTTTTGTAGTTTGATAGGTTTCTACTATTATGTATTCGGTCTGGACTGTTTTGCATGAGTTGTGGACATTTATTTTACGTAGTTTGGATTTTTTTTTTTGACTTCCGATTTTGATTACATATTTTTTTGACTTCCGATTTAGATTACCTAAAACCTAATTTAATTTATAAACCCTAATTTAATTTTTATCACGTTAGCCAAATCGACAATCAGTACAACAGCCGTATAACCGCATCAAAACTCAACTCACTTTTATTGAAAATTACAATAAAAAAAATTAAGCACTTTCCTTCATTTTTATATAAAATCTACAATAAAAAAATATATATCAATATATATTTCCTTACAATAATATATATCTTAGTAAACCAAAATATATCTTAAACAATATATACATCTTACAAAAATATATACCAATATGTATTTCCTTATAAATATATATATCTTAAAAAATAAAAATATATCTTAACAATATATACATCTTACAAATATATATACATCACTATATACATTTCCTTATAAAAATATATAAAATCTGAAAAAAAAAAAAAAAACACAGAACCGCCCCACCTCTGGGCGGTTTTCTGGAGGAGGTGGACCGCCCAGAAATAGGGCGGTTTTCTACCATCAGTGGACCGCCCCATCATGGGGCGGTTAGGGCATTTTTAAATTTTTTTTAAAACTGAGGGCATTTTTAATATTTTTTTTTTTTTTTAGGGTATTAATAAAAATCTCGGGTTAGATTGGATGCACACACGCATTGGATGCTGGGAAAAGATCTCCTTTTTTCGTCTGTAGCACAAGGTCGACTCGTGGTTGGTCGCTTGAAGTGGGACCCGCTGCTCATCTCAGGTCCCCTTCTTTACCTTTGTTGACCTGACCCATTGACGCTCTTACCGTCTTCCCCAACACCGCTCTTATATGCTCTCCATTTGGTAGAAAACAGGAGACAATTTCAACACCAATTAATAAAATAAGTGAGCTGTCCGCCGAAGTAAAACTCAAAAGTAATATTATTCACTCAAATTAGAAATTAGAAATTAATTAGGTCATCACAACATAAAATTCTTCTCTCTATATACACAATATCTTCCAACAAATTACAAAATAAACGCTTGATCAAATCAAAATATTCAAAATATATATATATTATTATAGAAACACTCAGTATCTAAATGACTACGCATATAAACTACTCATTCAACCACATCCATCGCATTATCATTATTTGCTTTATCATAATTAGGGACCTCATAACTACACATCCTCTGACATTATCCTCTTACGTCTTTGTCGATGATAATAAATTATTTCAAATTATTTGATCAATACTGTGATGCATCAAATATAAAAATAATGTTGCTAGATTTTGAATTTAAATGGTGTTGAAAAATGAATTGTCAAAAATTATTATTCTTCGATGATGATCGCATTGCCATTGAAGTGCATTTAAAATAGCTAATTTAAAGGTAGAGTTATGAACAATATTGGAGCTCAAACACACTTTAAATTAAATATATTTGATATGTTGTGAGGTCATATAATAGAATTGATATAATCTTTAAATCAACTACCTTCTTTGATATATAATGATGTACTAAATTCAGTACTTATAAAAGTTATTTCATTTTAATTGAAATAACGATTTCCACAATAATTCATCGAAAAAGGTAAAACTTTATGTATGTTCTTTATAGTCCATATATATTGTATGTAATGTTTATAAAAATAAAATAATTGGTTGATGACTGAAATATTAGGTATAATTCTATGTAACATTTGAAAAATTAATAATTAAGTTTTATTATATTTTATCGGTGCGAACTATTTTCAGATTGCACTAAATTTCAATATATAACAAATCTAAACTATAAATGAAAAAAATCCATAATTTATTTTTACTTTAACAACTATATTTTCATTGTCAAAATTATCAAATAATTTTAAATGTTTATTTCTTATCCACTTCACATCTCCTGTTTTAATAACTGGAGAGGATAACTCGACGGTACATTGGCCTCGGGCAACGGGTGAGTGGGAACATCATTACAATTACAGCTGACGCATGAGGAGCTGAATGCAAAAAAATATAAAGAAGAAAACTTTTTTAAGTTTCAACGGAAAATATATTCCAGGCCTAAGAAATTTCACAAGGGCCCTTCAACTTTTGGTTGATTGCACAAAGCTCCTAGCTTGTAAGTTAGCTTGTAAGTTATCTTCTCGTGCTTTGGTTGTTTGTAATTTCTTCTAATTTGACAGCATGGACAAATTTATTACTTACAGATCCAGATCCTCCTAACCAAGCTGAGATTGCGGTGTGTTAAATAAACACAGTAATTTAAAATTTGTCTTTGTTACGTACAGAACAGTTGGTTAAATTACTGTTTTAAATAAACTGCTCTGTACGTAACAAATAGTACGTGCCTAGCTAGGAACCTTCCATTCAATGCCGCTCTGGCGACCCTCAAAGTCAAAAGTTGAATTTATCGTCACGTCCATCATGGTAGGTAAATAATTTGAGCTGTTGTTGTGGAGACAGGAGTAGATCCGATGGCATCAGATCTATATTTAGGTTTAATTAACTCTAGCACTGTACGATTAACATTAAATCTGTGTGCATGGAAATTGATACACACTTGCACGGATTTTGATGCCGAGTGCACGAATTTTGATGCTAATCGGATAGTCATCACGCTCATCTAACCAAAGTAGATCCAATGGGCATCGGACCTACTCTGAATTCGTTGTTGTGGTGCAAGAAATTTTATAATATTCGAGCCGAGAAATAGTATAACCGATATGTAGTGCAGAGACAGTTAACTTTCAAGTTATAGATGTAAAACGTAAATGAGATTAATTATATAAATTTTTATATTGAGTATAATAATTAATTTTATATCAATCACAGTATTTTAATTTAAATTATATAGAAATTGTAAGTATAAAATATTTTAATTTTTTTTAGGATTAATTGACTACCATTATATGTTACTAAATATGTTACTAATGTGGTATCCTGATAGTGATACAACACAGGGATCGTCACAAAGTAATCTATCCTCAATTTTTTTAAAGAGAAAAATTGAAGTCTCAAGTCTATTAATAAGAGACGTTTTTTTTTACCGTCACACCAAATACTGATTCTAGAAATATGTCTTCACCTTAGCAATTTTTTTCCTGTGCTTAATGATTCTAATACTCAAAGAGCTGTAGATTTATAGGAGTTGTTTTGTGATCAAGTTTAGTATGAACTTCATCAGAAAAACTAACGGTCCACAATGTGCTAAAAGCTGTAGATTAAATTTCTAGAATAATGAACCCTTTTACGGAGGAGATAGGAGTAGGTCCGATGGACATCAGACCTATATTTAGGTTCAATTAGCTCTAACACCGTACAATTAGCATCAAAATCTATGCGCACGGAAATTGATACATACTTGAACGGATTTTGATGCATTGCACACGAATCTTGATGCAGATCGGATGGTCATCGCACCCATCAAACCAAGGTAGGTCCGATCTGAATTCTTTACGGAGATTGGCGGAAAATGGTATGCACATCCTTTTGCCACTTCAAAATTTTTAAGGCCTTTTTTTTTTCTTTTCTTTTTACAGTGATGCACTCTAATAAAATACTTATCATCTTTCGTGGTACAAATCGGTGTCGTAAATTCTTGGATTTATTTTAGATTGAGTTAGTATGAATTTTGAGCGGGATTTTTTGCACAAGAGACGATTTTAATTTGTGGGTATTTAAAGTTAAAAGGATTTCATTTAAAAAAAATATATATTATACTGAAATTTGTATCATAAATTTTACTATTTGGTAGCTCTTACTAAAATAACTATATAGGAGAGGATGGAAGTGAAGGGATGAAACAAACATAAGAAATTTAATTTAATACTCCAAATTTTAATAGGATAAATATGATATAATTTATCTCGGTCATTTCATTAAGAATTGAATATTCAATTCAGATTTTTTTATAATGAATTTAATATATTGGATTGAGTAATTGAGAGCTAAAAATATACGGGTTAGGATCTGCTAGATCCAATTTATATCCACTCCATTAATTTTAAAAATTAAAATGACTTTAATATCTTTGACTGTAATTTTTCCAATTAAATAATTCTTATGTCACGTAAGACTTGCAGTGTTCTAAATAGCGCGCTATAGCGTTTTTGGACCCCAAACGCTAAGCTATGACATCAAAATGCGCTATTTGCGCTACGGCGCTATACAATATATATATATATATTTTTTAATGAAACCTATTTGGCAGCCACTGCCAAATTTTTCAAAAAAAACAATATGAATTTTTTTAAGTAATTTATATGGGCTTTAAATAAAGACCCAAAAAAGTTCAAACCGAAATTGAATTTGTTGCTATTTGCTACAGATAAATCAATTTGAAATTGGGAATAGAAATTGAAATTTGAATAGAAAAAAAAAATAGATTATGTCATGAATCATGATGCTTAAGATATTTTTAATAGGAAAAATCGATAGTTTATAATATTAATATGGATATTTTGAACCACAATTTGGACTTTGTACCGGTTTAATATGAATATTATAAGTTCTTAATTACTTTGGTGTTATTTATTGTTCTATGAGACTTTAGATAATGTTGATATTTCGTACAAATATTGAATATACGGAATGTAAAAAAAAAAAAATACTATGTAGCATAGCTTCCGCTATAGCAACGCTATTCGCTATAGCTTTTTTTATAGCCTTCCCGCTATGATACTATAAACGCTATTTAGAACGTTACGTAAGAGTAATAAAGAGACACTCCTTATTTGGTATCACTTAATCAAATATAACAACAGTAAATAACAACCACACATGTGTTTTGCTCAAAGATGTACCTATAACAGTTGCAATTTGCTGGAAAAGCACTACTTGATCCAACTCGTTCTAAATGCACAGATGCATGCATCCATGTTGTATGGATGGTGATGTCTGGTTATTTAAAAGATAAACCTGTCGGCAAGAGCTAGGTTGCTACAAGGCTGGGTCCATTTGTATAACCAGGACTCAGTATGAATTTGTTATATGTAGCTAGTCAAGTCTCTGTTGGGACGACATAGATCTGGCAGGGTTCTCTGAAATTGCACCTGGCTGAGACAGACATGTGGGCCATTCTGTACAGGGACCCTGGTACATCACAACCACAATATTTATTCCTTGTTTGTTTTTAGTTGGAACATTGATTGCAACAGAATTTTTGGTTTGTTTCTGTACTAGATCCAAATCCAAATGTTCATGAAAAGAAGACTTGTGTCCAGCGACGACTTGTGTCCAGTGACGTAGTCAGGATTTTTATTAAGATAAGCAAAAAAAATATATATTAATGTAGTATAAATTTTTTCATTTGATTTATTATTACTATTTTAAAATATTATTATTATTTTATCGGAAGCGGAATCAGAGAATTGGTAGGAATTGTTCGAAGCAGATCGAAAATTTGAAATTTTTTTTTTTGCAAAATTAAGTTTGGATAAAAAACTAATGTAAATCATTAAAGTATTCAATTTTACTTTGAAACATAACATAATTATCCTTCATTTGAAATTCAGACTATTTTGAACAATTGAAGCTCAAAAATAATTTAATGTTTTATATTTAAGTTCGACCATTACTGTGTAAAAGAATGTGACTCATTCCTTTAAAAAATAGCATGTTCATTGTAATCCCACTCTTCTTTTCCTCCTTTCATTCTAGAGAAATTTAGATATATACCCATCATAACTTCATCAATTAGATATTTACCCATCAAAAGTTGAAAATTAGTTATTTCTCCATTCAAATTCTTTAATTTATTAATATCCCCATTCCTTGATTTAATCAATAAAAAATACTGGTTAATATTAATAAAAAAATAAAATGACATTTTTAACCCTTTCCTCTCCCTCCCCTTCTATTTGCATTTTAATTAGTTTACGGTTCTCATTTTCTTCTATACTTTCCATCTGTCTTTTTTGTACAGACACTGCTCCTATGACCCAATCCTTTTCTACTTTCACTTCCTCTTTGTTCCTGACCCAGAAAACAACACCATTAGTGAGGTGATGCACTCTCATCATCACAAAGAAGCAGCACCATTTGATTAATTTTTTTTTGTTTTTGTAAATCTTGGCTAAACATAAACTCAAGCTTCAACAATTACATCAGTGCACTAATCATGTTATCTCACGGAATCCACTGAAAACATCTCTGCTTGCTCCAATTCTTCCTATCTAAACGGCTCCTCTCATTGGCAGTACACCTTCTTGGGACGCACCAGTACCAGTGTTTGTACTAGTACAGTGAACTGCCTGTACCAGTTTTCAAAATTAGAACCGTAAACTGATTAAAATGTAAAGAGAAGGGAAGGGAGGAAAGGGTTAAAAATGTCATTTTATTTTTTTATTAATATTAACCAGTATTTTTTATTGATTAAATCAAGGAATGGGGATATTAATAAATTAAAGGAATTTGGATGGGGAAATAACTAATTTTCAACTTTTGATGGGTAAATATCTAATTGATGAAGTTATAATGGGTATATATCCAAATTTCTCTTCATTCTATTACCGAAAATGAAAACTCCGCCAAATTTGCAATGACTCGGTCGATTTCACCAAGGGCTGAGGTTCAATCACGAGTAGGCAAAATTCAAATCCAAGATTATGCAAAACCAAGATCCAAGCCTACTATATAAGGGTTCAACAATTGTTTTTCAAAATCCAGGGTGTCCATCCATGTCTAAGTGTGACTTTGCCACTGCTTGTGCCAATATTAACATGCATATAAGAGAACTAGGTTATTCTTAAGCTCATCAAAAAATTTTGGTGAGCATAACTTCAAAATCTCTCAGATTGACTTCAAATGATGAATCTAAGCCATTAAAACTGATCCATTGAACTGATGCATCTACATACAAAATTTATAAAATTTAAAATTAATTTAATATAAAGTCAAGCGGTCAATACATGCTTAAAAAAATAATGCATTAAAAAAAACTATAAACATTATTTTTACTATTTAACTTTATACTTAATTTATTTGAGAATTTATAAAATTTACATGTAAAGCATCACTCATGAAGTAGATCGGTTTTGACGATTTGGATTTATCATTTGAGATCAATCTAATATATTTTGAAGTTAAGACCGTTAAGAGACTTAAGCAGGGGCGGACCCAGGTACATCCAGGGGGGGCAGCTGCCCCCTCCCTGGATTTTGAGTTTTAGTGGAGATTTATCGGTTCTGATTGACTCTGCCCCCCCTGGAATTTTTTTTGCCCCCCTCTGGACGTTTAATTTGTAATTCGGGTTAAATTTAGGGTTAAAATTAAAATAAATTTGTTGAATTTTGATTGATAATTAGAATTATAAGTCAAAACATCAGAAATTATAAGTCAAAGCATTGGAAAATATAAGTTAAATATTGTTTTTTATCGAGTACCCAATTGGTTATTGGATTTAAACCCGATTAGGTATTTAAACCCGATTCGATATTTTTTTTGCCCCCCCCTGACGAAAATCCTGGATCCGCCCCTGGACTTGAGGAGCTTTAAGAACACCCAAGTTCTACTCTAAATATAATAGGTAATAAACAGTTATTGAAACTATATGTATATAAAACAAAAGAAACATTTCAGGTGTACCCATTCAAAATTTAAAAATAGCCAATTTCCTCATGAATACATCATAATATTTAATATTTCCGTATAAACTTAACTTTCTTTCTTCTATCCCCTTTCATTAATTTTATCTTTTATATAATTATTTATAAAATTGTAATGACCAATATACTCTTTCATAAAAATGGAGGTGTCCATTAAATTTCTAAATGTGATTGAATAAGAACTAAAATTATTTAATGATTTGATTAAATCGTCTTATGAAATTGATTAAAAATCGGCAGCAGCTGCCAATCAAATTGAATATGAAATTGTTCTTACATCTTGGAAAAAAAATGACAGACAAATAGAACCCATTTCTTACCACCTCATGGTGGATTTAAAACAAAACTACAAATCCACTTCTGTCCGGTGCCAGGTACCAGGACCCGGTACCAGCAGGATAGATGTTAGTTTGTACATACTCAAAAAAGATACAAGGATAAAAGATTAAAATTGATGGATTAATGTGAGAGGGAGAGAGGGGAATAACTGGGTAATTTATTAATTGAATAAACAACAATTATAAATTTTACGTTTACTTCTATTCGGTATTTAGAGGTAGGGACGGAAGATACGAATTCAGATCCACGACAATACTCGACAAAGTACGATGAGCTCTCAGTCGTCAGATTTAACTTTGCACGAATCTCAAAGCACAAATAATACTGCCCCCTCCAATCTCCCGAATAGGCACCGGCTGAGAGTAAATCTGGGCCGTAAAGTGATTTACTGTTCTGTACAGTATTACAGAGGATCCTGGTCCCGGAAGATACTGGGGACGATCTGGGACTACTTTTGGCGGGAAAAGGAAGTAAATAGAGGAAAAGAAATTGTGATTTGAGATTTGGAGGAAATGGAAATTGGGGACTATCGTGAAGTTAGAATTCAGTTGAGCAATTTGGATAGCAGCAGACTCAGCCGTGAGAGAAGAAGACGGCCAGAAACTTTAGATAAGAGGTTGGTGAAATGAATTCGTTAATTCATAGGGAAATGATATTTATTGTTTGGAGGTTCTATTATCGTCTTAATTTCCTTGTTTTTAATTGTACATAATCATAATTAGCTGATTAACATTTTTGTTCTTATTCAGTCACATTGAAAAAATTAATGGACACCTCCATTTCTATGAAAAGATATATTGGTCAATACAATTTTAAAAATAATTAAATAAAAGATAAAATAAATAAAAGGGCATAGAATAAAGAAAGTTAAATTTATATGGAGATATTGAATATTATGATGTATTTATGGAGAAATTGGTTATTTGGAAAGTTTGAATGGGCACACCGGAAATTTTCCCTAAAAAAAAAAGATGCTTACACAACTATTGCTTTTTGCAAAAAAATAAAATAAAACGTTAAATTTAGCTTAAACACTTTTTTTATATTTCTGGTACAAACAAAAAGAGGCCAGCAATACTTTGTCCAAGCATAGACTTTGCTTCAGATGGAGGCAATGCATTCATTAATTATTATAAAGTTTAGATCGGAGAATCTCTTGTACCTGACAAGTAATTAGAAGCACTAATTAAAATTGTCGCTTTATCTTTCGTAGACTAAAGCAACATATTGGTAGATACTTAACCATTACGAGGAATCAAGGCAGCTTTAGGCCCTGTTCGGCTGCACAGTGGGCTGGATAATGAGCACAGGAAAAAAAAATTTTGAACTGATTTTTACTGTTCACGTGGGGAAAAAAAATTTCACTCTGAGTGAATTTTTTTTTTCCGCGTGAACTGTAAACGCAACTATGCAGCCGAACAGGACCTTAATGTCACTAAACCCACAAATGTTAAATCAGTATTAGATCTAGGGACCATTAATTATGAAGCGGGCGTGTGCATAAGAAATTTAATTTAATTTAGTGTTAAAATATACTATATTACTATTACAAGCAAAAACGGTACGCTGTGTCAGCACCTACTCATTTTATTCAGAGCATATATAGAAAGAAATTGATTTGGGAACAGGGATACGGTGATGATAAGTCATTTCAAAACTATATAGTCCACGTTGAAATCATCAACTTAGAAAATTTTAATTATTGATCTTGTTTTTTATTATGCAAATAGAGATTAGGTACTAAAAATTGCACAAAGGAAGAAGTTGGGTCATTCACTAAATAGTAAATACCAACTAAATATATATTTTTTTTGAGAAAATCTTCGCACAAACTGCAAAGTCGTGAGGGAGAATCGAACTCTCAACCTTTGAATAACCAACAGTCTTAGGACTTTTTTCCTAACCAACTAAATCAACTTTCATTATTCAGATTATTTGATGGATTGCAAACAAAGTTGTCAAATCGTAAAAAATTTATACACAAATCAACTAAATCATAGAAAATCTATAATTTTTAATTAAGGCTATGTTTGGATGACACAAAAATAGAGGATATTCTAGAATAGTAGCTATTCGGAATAACAATGTGCATCCAAATAACATTTCTGCTATAAGGAATAGCTAGAATAGCTGTTATTCTCTATTTCTTGTAAATGTTGGAATAGCTATTATTCGGAAGTGTGAAGAGAGAAAAAAAAAACACTTCCTTTTCGAATCTCCACCAACACAAATCTGAAATGACAAATTTGACACCACTTCTGCTATCTCCACGTCGTGACAATTCATTTGAAATCCCACTTGCTTTTATATTTTCTCTTAATTAGCACCTTATTAACATTATTCTTTATTAGTTACAGCTATTTACTATTCTACATGTATAATCAAAACAATATTTTTACTAATCTGAATAACACTATTTTTACACTAATATGAAAATCACTATTTTTCTCTATTTTTATTTACTATTCTCAAATTTTACTATTTTAGTTATTCTAGCTTCCATCCAAACGCGAGGGGGAGGGGGGCTAGGTGTGTCCAATTTAGAACTCACTATCATAGCTCTGCTCAATAGGTGGTGGTGGAAAGCTTACTATGAACCGGGGTGTCTTTAGACATCATTCTTGGTCAAAATAAGGGCTAAAGGTCAGAATGAGTACAATGCTTGCAAGTACGTGATATTAGTAGCTAGAACCATGTGTTAATTTACTGTACATTATGTATATGAGTAGGATCTTGTAAAAACACCTTTGTTAATCATTACAAATGTTAGTGACACTTGTCAGTGTCACTGACCTTAAAAAAAAAACATCTCTCTTACTTATCAAGATTGATAAATAAATTTGCTATCATGACGTACAAAAACACATTATGCATGCACTAATTCAAAGTAAAACAATAAATTTGCAACATATTAAGCATGTCAAAATTTATGCAATATATAATAAATTTGCAACATATTATGCATTATACAATAAATTTATGCATGTCAGAATCGATATTTTTTTATACAATAAATTTGCAACATAATATGTATAGTAATAAAAAAATATGATGAATTCATGAATTATAACTCATACAGATAAAAATAATTGCAAGTCAAAATCCTCTTTACTATTTCTTTTTTTACGGTGTTATATTCAAATAAGAAGAATATATACATCTTTTCTTAAAAAATAAATAGTAAAGATTAATAAATATATCAGATAATAGAGTATATTTAATTTAATTTTTTTATAGATATATATCCAAATAGGAAAACATTTAACGGGTGCACGTCCGATTTTTCAGTCGAGAAGGAACTGATGGTCATAATTTTATAGTCGAGGAGGGACCGATGGTTTTCAGTTAAGAATCAAGAGTATTTTGAATTTGTAATTCTTAATTAGAGGTAAGTAAGAAATATTTTTAATAATTTAAGTAGAATTAAAATGAAAATAATTACATAAGAGTAAATAAGAAAGAGTTGCAAAAGTTGAGAAGTGAACAAGATAAATTAAAGTTTTTAGTGGTAAATAAAAAATTGGACTAAGATGTAAAAGATAAATATAAAATTATCTGAAAATTTAAAGATGCATAATTTTTTCCCTCTGTTTTATTTTTCCGTTGCTCGAGTTCATCTCTAACTCTATTTATTTTTTATGCTTGTACGTCCTCAAATATAACCATGTAGAGATGTTTCAAAAAGGTTCCTAAATCATCATGGAACTTCACAAAGCATACGTATCCAACAAAATACTATATTTTGGTATTTGCCCCTCCAGTGAATAATTTTTGGCTCCGTTATTAACTAATTTGTTATTTTATAGAGGAAAGTTTCTAATATTATGTTAGAACGCTTAGATAATAAGAAAAATATGCGTACAAAGAAAGTAGATATTAGACATTTGGTTAATCACTATATTCTAAAAAATAACTAAATTATTGATAAAGATTAAGTATCTGATAAATAAAATTAGATACTAAATTTATTTAGAACTAGAAACTAAGATAAAGAGGAGGTTTCAATTCCTCTAATTTTAAAACTTTAATTGAAAACTTCAATGTTAAAATAAAACGATAAGATATAATCTATATCATATCCTCTATGCACATGTAAAAAGTCATGAGATTTCAATTTTTATTTTGATTGTTATCAAGAACTTGTAAAAATATACTGATATTGATATATAAAATTAATTTTCAACTTATTGATTAATATAATTTTTTTTTTGAAATGTGATAATTATTTATGTATATGTAAATACAATAATATAAACCACATTTAATATATTATTTTGACAGATAAATTTAAAATTTGTATTAAAAAAATGAAAACAATAAAGAAACAGTGAAGAGCACAAAAATAAAAACAATAGTGTTCTTTTTTCTAAAATAAATGTTTAAAAGTAAACTTACAATAACTGCTGCTTAAAAGCATATACTGGGGTTTCCCCCAAAAGCTGATATGTTATTATTTAGCAATTAGCTTTCATATCTTTCGGTTATAAAAATAGAAATAAAGTGCGATTCTTTTTCTAGCGCAATCCCTAGGAATCTAGAATAGTTTCAGACTGTGTTAAAGTTACCAGATAAAAATATCTCGGCAGCCCGTCAGCTTGGATTATTTTGTTTTGTTTTCACAGTCGTCGTCGTCGTCGTCAGTAAAACAAATGACAAATTTGACTGCTTAATACTTTCTTTGACCTAATCATTACCGGCATACGTGGCGCCTTTTGCATAACTCAAATACAGTGAGGCTACGGTACCAGCATAAAACGGATTCGTCTATGCTACGGCTCAATATATAAGTTTTTAAAGTATTTGAACCATTCAACATGATCTCTAATGATCTCTGTATAAATATGTACTTGCAAATCAAATTTTATATATTTTAGAATTTTTTACTATTATTTTAAATAGGTAGAAAATTACTTGATCTGAAAATTCTGAACCATCCAAAAACAGTGATTTTCTATCTATCTAAAAAAATAGTAAAAAAATTCAAAAAAATATAAAATTTGATCTGCAAGTACATATTCATGTGAAAATCATGCTGAACGGTTCGGATCAACCATTAGAATTTTGAAAACTCAAATATTAAGCCGTAGCACGGAAGAATCCGTGCTATGCATAGTACCGTAGCCTCACTCAATCAAATATATACATAGGAGGGTCAATGTCCTATTGTTTCATTCTACGATCGTTCCTCAGTATCTTTAGTTTTAATTTTAAAGTTTAAATAGACGATTTAAATCGTTCAAGGTGATATCTACGTTTAAATATGATTAGAAATCAAATTTTATATTTTTTTGAAACTTTTTTACTATTTTTTTAAATAGATACAAAATCAATATTTTTCATATACATATTGACCAAATCACTGTATTAAAATCCCGTAGACATCATACATTCAATATTGAGTATAATAAATCCAGTGGTTAAAAAGAAAAAACAGACCAATTTCCTCAAATGTTTCATTTTAGTACCGCTCGTTGGTAATTCAAGACAGTAATTTACCTATGGTGATTTTCTACCTATCTAAAAAAATAGGAAAAAAATTCGAAAAAATGTAAAATTTGGTTTGCAAGTACATATTCATTTTATAATCATGTTGAATAGTTCGGATCGACCGGTAGAATTTTGAAAACTCAAATATTAAGTCGTAGCACGGACCAAACCGTGCTATGCATAGTACCATAGTCTCACTCATTATGTTTCCCTCGTATAATTCAAATATATACAACAAATTTAATAAATATATACTCTCTATGAATATGCTGCTTTGGTAAATTAATACAAGAATTCCAAAAAAGTTTTCCAAATTGGAAATATATATCTAGAAAAATATCCCATACTCCTTTAGAGCATGCTTTTTATATTTATCATACGATTCAATAATTTACCTTTTATGTTAGCAAGCATCTTTTGGGATCATCAAAACGAGACTTAAAAAGTTTAAGGATCCAATACAGAATTTAGCAGTTCATCAGCAATATATAATTCATTTTTGTTAAGTTTGAACCCATTCGGTGTCATTTGAAAAAATAATTAGAAAGTTAGAACATTATAAATTAAACTTGGTACAGAAAACATATCTGATCTCAAATTCTTGATAGTAGCCTTTAGAAAACCAAAAGCATGATATACCAACAAAAAAAATAAGGCATTTGCTTCGGTGGACATAAGGACCTATTTGTAAAATGAACATATTTTCATTTTCAAAGTTCAAACAGTCGATCCGACCGTTCAACATTATCTCCATATTAAAATGCACTTAGAGGTCAAATTTTACATTTTTTTGAATTTTTTTACTATTTATTAAGTATTTTACAAATCATTGTTTTCAGACCATTGAAAAACAGCGATTTTGTAACCATCTTAATAAATAGTAAAAAAAATTCAAAAAAATATAAAATTTGACCCCCAAGTGCATTTTAATATGGAGATAATGTTGAACGATCGGATCGACTGTTTGAACTTTGAAAATAAAAATATGTTCATTTTACAAATAGGTTCTTATGTCCACCGAAACATCCCTCAAAAAATAAACACGGAAAACAAAGAATTCAGTACTCGAAAAAGAAAGAGAAAAACGAATAAATACCCCTGTTTCAACAAATTAAGCAAAGATGCAGTTGTACTACAATAGTACAAAGGTGACAAATAAATCAGATACGGATGCACGGGGGAATGGCACTATGGAAATTGAAAACAAAAAAAGTTAACGATTAACTCTCACGATTTTGCACAATTTTATTTTATAAACCGTAAATAAAAAACATATTTTAGGAAACCAATTTAATTGGTTTTTTTTTTTACAAAAATTAAAAGTACCGAATAAGCTATTCAGCACATAAAAGTTTCATAAATTTTCAATAGGAACTATAACACAAAATAAAACGTGAATAATATTTCGGTGCCGAACATGCTATTTAATACTAAAAAAAAAAATTAGTACTGAATGACTTATTTGGTACTTATAATTTTTTTAAAAACCAACTAATTAAGTTGGTTTCTAAAATTCTGTTTTTTTATTTCTGATTTATAAAAAAAAAATTCGATTTTGCAGCCTCTGTCAGCATTTAAGAAAAAAAATTTCACGATTTTTAGCACATGTCATCCTCTCAACAGTTATGTAGGGGACCTGTTAAGTGTTAATGATACCTGTCCTTTTTAAATAGTAAAATATAATTTATTCCTTGTTCTATTTGATTTATGACCCTCTTCGAACAAGTTGGGTTCCTCTCCAATTGCATGAACACAATAATAGAGTGATTTTTTTTATTTAGAAATAAAAAATACGGATGGTTGGAAAGAGAAGGTTGCACTTAGTTTTGCGAAAAATCGATTACACTGCAGTGTAAAATAAGTGTGGATAGTGGTGTTAAGTATCACTAATGGTGTAGTGAAATTAAATTTTGACTTGGCCACGAAAAATGCAATGTTTGTCACATCATTGTCAATATAATTTTTGTACCGCATCTAGACCACACAGGAATGGACTCTGCTGCTTTTCTGTCGGAAATGCAGGATTCTGCTTTTCTGCATCCTACCATTCAAAATTTTATATTTTACGCATCTCGATACAAAAACTTTTTCATGCACAAATCTCGACGAATTTGAATGGTTGGACCTGAAAAAGCTGGTTTCTACTTTTCTATCAGAAAAGCAGTAGAGTCGAACCCAGACCACACAATACACAATTTCAAAGGAAGAACAAAGAGGCTCAGACTGGTTTAATTCAAAAAATGTTCCATTGATATAAACTTTGGTGTACTGTGTGATTATAATTCAGAATGCCTGAGTTTTATTGAAGTGCTATAATTTCGAACTTTGGTCCAGCCTATAAGTCATAACTCGTAAGTCGTAACAAAGTTCGTAAAAGTTCGATTCGAAATTGAGTTCGTTTGAAATTAATTCAAACCAAACTCAAACTGGAGGTAAGTTCGATTCGGTTTGGTTCGTTTCTAGCCCTACCCGTAAGCTTATGCTTACACAACTATTGCTTTTTGCAAAAAAATAAAATAAAACGTTAAATTTAGCTTAAACACTTTTTTTATATTTCTGGTACAAACAAAAAGAGGCCAGCAATACTTTGTCCAAGCATAGACTTTGCTTCAGATGGAGGCAATGCCTTCATTAATTATTATAAAGTTTAGATCGGAGAATCTCTTGTACCTGACAAGTAATTAGAAGCACTAATTAAAATTGTCGCTTTATCTTTCGTAGACTAAAGTAACATATTAGTAGATACTTAACCATTATGAGGAATGAAGGCAGCTTTAATGTCAATAAATAAACCCACAAATGTTAAATCAGTATTAGATCTAGGGACCATTAATTATGAAGCGGCCGTGTGCATAAGAAATTTAATTTAATTTAGTGTTAAAATATACTATACTATTACAAGCAGAAACGGTACGCTGTGTCAGCACCTACTCATTTTATTCAGAGCATATATAGAAAGAAATTGACTTGGGAGCAGGTATACGGTGATGATAAGTCATTTCAAAACTATATAGTCCACGTTGAAATCATCAAATTAGAAAATTTAAATTATTGATCTTGTTTTTTATTATGCAAATAGAGATTAGGTACTAAAAATTGCACAAAGGAAGAAGTTGGGTCATTCACTAAATACCAACAATATATTTTTTTTTTGGTTTGAGAAAATCTTCGCACAAACTGCAAAATCATGAGGGAGAATCGAACTTTCAACCTTTGAATAACCAACAGTCTTAGATCCTTTTTTCTAACCAACTAAATCAACTTTCATTATTCAGATTATTTGATGGATTGCAAACAAAGTTGTCAAATTGAATAAAATTTATACACAAATCAACTAAATCATAGAAAATCTATAATTTTTAATTAGGCTATGTTTGGATGACACAAAAATAGAGGCTATTTTAAAATAGTAGCTATTTGGAATAACAATGTGCATCCAAATAACATTTCTGCTATAAGGAATAGCTAGAATAGCTGCTATTCTCTATTCCTTGTAAATGTTGGAATAGCTACTATTCGGAAGTGTGAAGAGAGAAAAAAAAATACTTCATTTTCGGATCTCCACCAACATAATTCTAAAATGACAAATTTGACACCACTTCTGCTATCTCCACGTCGTGACAATTCATTTGAGATCCCACTTGCTTATCTTTCCTCTTAATTAGCACCTTGTTAACACTATTCTTTATTAGTTACAGCTATTCACTATTCTACATGTACAATCCAAATAACATTTTTACTAATCTGAATAACACTATTTTTACCCTAATATAAAAATCACTATTTTTCTCTATTCTCATTTACTATTCTCAAATTTTACTATTCTAGTTATTCTAGCTCCTATCCAAACGTACGGGGAAGGGGGCTAGGTGTGTCCAATTTAGAACTCACTAACATAGCGAATTTTTTTTAAAAACCATAATTAGAAAAATCTAAATTAGCGAACCAACATGATTAGTTCGGTATTTTCAAAAACCGTAAGAACCGAGATGCCAATTCGGTCCCGAATTTTTTTTCCCCTGGGACCGAATTGGCATTTCGGTCCCCCCCTTTTCACACTTTTTCCGCTGAGCCGCCACAGAAAATCGAAAAATGGGATGGGGACCGAATTGGGATTTCGGTCCCCTTTTTTTTTTTTTTTTTTTTTTAGAAGATGAAATATAATACAAAAAAATCGAATTTTTTTTCCCTTTGTGAAATTACTTTTTTGATAGCATATTTATACTAAAAAGACGCTAAATTACTTGAAATTATATTAATTTACGCTGAATTACACTAAATTACTTGAAATTACAATAATTATGTAGAATTATGCTAAAATATGGTAAATTACGCTAAATTACGTATGAATAGGGCCGATTTTGTGCCATCTTTCATAAATCATAAAAAATAGTAAAAAAATTCCAAAAAATAATAAAAATTGGTATTCTACAAATTCATTATATAATTAATTTACTGAGCTACGTAGATTGGAGAATACAAATTCATCCCTATTCATACGTAATTTAGTGTAATTTACCGTATTCTAGCATAATTCTACATAATTATTGTAATTTCAAGTAATTCAGTGTAATTCAGCGTAATAATATAATTTCAAGTAATTTAGCGTATTTTAGTATAAATATGCTAATTATATATCAAAAAAAATAATCTAACAAATATTTAAATATAAATATGCCATAAATATGCTAATTTAGCGTATTTTAATATAAATATGCCATAAAAAAGTAATTTGACAAAGGAAAAAAAAATCTGATTTTTTAGCTATTTTTCTCTAAAAAAAAAAAAAAAAAAAAAAAAAAAGGGGACCGAAATCCCAATTCGGTCCCCACTAAAAATACCTGGACCGAATTGGGATTTCGGTCCCAGGGTGCTACACGGAAGGCAACACAGTTTTCTGTGAAAAAAATGTGAAAAGGGAGGGGACCGAAATGCCAATTCGGTCCCAGGGGAAAAAAAAATTGGGAACCGAATTGGCATCTCGGTTCTTACGGTTTTTGAAAATACTGAACTAATCATGTTGGTTCGCTAATTTGAATTTTCCTAATTATGGTTTTTAAAAAAAATTCTAACATAGCTCTGCTCAATAGGTGGTGGTGGAAAGCTTACTATGAACCGTGTCTTTAGACATCATTCTTGGTCAAAACAAGGGCTAAAGGTCAGAATGAGTACAATGCTTGCAAGTACGTGATATTAGTAGCTAGAAAAACCAGAATTCGTATCCTCTGCATTTACTCAAAAGGGAATCTTTTGAGTTAATGAATCTCGACCATCCGATCGTTTTAAGATTCGTACGAACTAGATCTGCACTAATATTAAAGGGCCCCTATATTATAGGCACGAGCCGGATTGCCTCCGTTTAAAATCAGACGGTTAGAATTCATTAACTCAAAAGATTCTCTTTTGAGTTAATGCAGAGGATACGGATCCCTAGAACCATGTGTTAATTTACTGTACATTATATATATGAGTAGGATCTTGTAAAAGCCTTTGTTAATCATTACAAATGTTAGTGACACTTGTCAGTGTCACCGACCTTAAAAAAAAAATACATCTCTCTTACTTATCAGGATTGATAAATAAATTTGCTATCATGACGTACAAAAACACATTATGCATGCACTAATTCAAAGTAAAACAATAAATTTGCAACAAATTAAGCATGTCAAAATTTATGCAATATATAATAAACTTTCAACATATTATGCATTGTACAATAAATTTATGCATGTCAGAATCAATATTTTTTATACAATAAATTTGCAACATAATATGTATACTAATAAAAAAAAATATGATGAATTCATGAATTATAACTCATACAGATAAAAATAATTGCAAGTCAAAATCCTCTTTACTATTTCTTTTTTTACGGTGTTATATTCAAATAAGAAGAATATATACATCTTTTCTTAAAAAATAAATAGTAAAGATTAATAAATATATCAGATAATAGAGTATATTTAATTTAATTTTTTTATAGATATATATCCAAATAGGAAAACATTTAACGGGTGCACGTCCGATTTTTCAGTCGAGAAGGAACTGATGGTCATAATTTTTCAATTGAGAAGGAACAGTATTTTTATAGTCGAGGAGGGACCGATGGTTTTCAGTTAAGAATCAAGAGTATTTTGAATTTGTAATTCTTAATTAGAGGTAAGCAAATATTTTTAATAATTTAAGTAGAATTAAAATGAAAATAATTACATAAGGGTAAATAAGAAAGAGTTGCAAAATTTGATAAGTGAACAAGATAAATTAAAGTTTTTAGTGGTAAATAAAAAATTGGACTAAGTTGTAAAATTTAAAGATGCATTATTTTTTCCCTCAGTTTTATTTTTTCGTTGCTCGAGTTCATCTCTAACTCTATTTATTTTTTATGCTTATAAGCCCTCAAATATGAGTGCGTATCCTATGAGATATCTCAACTTTTGCGTGACCGACGTGTCCAGTGCCTATTTGCGGATAAGGCAGGGGCCAGTATTATTTGTGCTTCGAGATTTGTGCAAAACGTATTTAAATGGTTGAGATTTTTCATAAAGTCACGCAAAGTTTGAGATATCTCAGAGGATGCGAATTTCTCAAATATAACCATGTAGAGATATTTCAAAAAGGTTCCTAAATCATCATGGAACTCCACAAAGCATACGTATCCAACAAAATACTATATTTTGGTATTTGCCCCTCCAGTGAATAATTTTTTGCTCCGTTATTAACTAATTTGTTATTTTATAGAGGAAGGTTTCTAATATTATGTTAGAACGCTTAGATAATAAGAAAAATATGCGTACAAAGAAAGTAGATATTAGACATTTGGTTAATCACTATATTCTAAAAAATAACTAAATTATTGATAAAGATTAAGTATCTGATAAATAAAATTAGATACTAAATTTATTTAGAACTAGAAACTAAGATAAAGAGGAGGTTTCAATTCCTCTAATTTTAAAACTTTAATTGAAAACTTCAATGTTAAAATAAAACGATAAGATATAATCTATATCATATTCTCTATACATATGTAAAAGTCACGAGATTTCAATTTTTATTTTGATTGTTATCAAGAACTTGTAAAAATATACTGATATTGATAATTTTATAAAATTAATTTTCAACTTATTGATTAATAAAAAAAAAATTGAAATGTGATAATTATTTATGTATATGTAAATAAAATAATATAAACCACATTTAATATATTATTTTGACAGATAAATTTAAAATTTGTATTAAAAAAATGAAAACAATAAAGAAGCAGTGAAGAGCACAAAATAAAAACAATAGTGTTCTTTTTTCTAAAATAAATATTTAAAAGTAAACTTACAATAGCTGCTGCTTAAAAGCATATACTGGGGTTTCCCCCAAAAGCTGATATGTTATTATTTAGCAATTAGCTTTCATATCTTTCGGTTATAAAAATAGAAATAAAGTGCGATTCTTTTTCTAGCGCAATCCCTAGGAATCTAGAATAGTCTCAGACTGTGTTAAAGTTACCAGATAAAAATATCTCGGCAGCCCGTCAGGCGTCAGCTTGGATTATTTTGTTTTGTTTTCACAGTCGTCGTCGTCACTCTCCAGTAAAACAAATGACAAATTTGACTGCTTAATACTTTCTTTGACCTAATCATTACCGGCATACGTGGCGCCTTTTGCATAACTCAAATACAGTGAGGCTACGGTACCAGCATAACACGGATTCGTCTGTGCTACGGCTCAATATATAAGTTTTTAAAGTATCTGAACCATTCAACATGATCTCTAATGATCTCTGTATAAATATGTACTTGCAAATCAAATTTTATATATTTTAGAATTTTTTACTATTATTTTAAATAGGTAGAAAATTACTTGATCTGAAAATTCTGAACCATCCAAAAACAGTGATTTTCTATCTATCTAAAAAAATAGTAAAAAAATTCAAAAAATATAAAATTTGATCTGCAAGTACATATTCATGTGAAAATCATGTTGAACGGTTCGGATCGACCATTAGAATTTTGAAAACTCAAATATTAAGCCGTAGCACGGAAGAATCCGTGCTATGCATAGTACCGTAGCCTCACTCAATCAAATATATACATAGGAGGGTCAAATGCCCCATTGTTTCATTCTACGATCATTCCTCATTAACTTTATTTTTTATTTTCAAAGTTTAAACAGACGATTTAAACCGTTCAATGTGATATCTACGTTTAAATATGGTTGGAGATCAAATTTTATATTTTTTGAAACTTTTTT
This sequence comes from Carex kokanica, assembly GCA_025461125.1. Lineage (NCBI taxonomy): Eukaryota > Viridiplantae > Streptophyta > Magnoliopsida > Poales > Cyperaceae > Carex > Carex kokanica. The sequence continues at coordinate 166,326 of JAJGRX010001229.1, forward strand.
ACTATTTTTTTAAATAGATACAAAATCAATATTTTTTATGAGGAGGGTTAAAATGCACACTTCCTTTTGTGCTCCTAATGTGCACCCTTCCCTCATATTTTCATTTTCAAAGTTCAAATAGTCGATTCGAACCTTCCAACGTGTTCTCCATATTAAAATGTGCTTGGAGACCAAATTTTACATTTTTTTGAAATTTTTTACTATTTTTTCAGAATGTTTGAAAATCATCACTTTGCTGAATTTTTTATTATTGTTTAGTTTAATAAAAAATTCTCAAAAAATAGTAAAAAATTTCAAAAAAATGTAAAATTTGGTCTCCAAGCACATTTTAATATGGAGAACACATTGGAAGGTTCGAATCGACTATTTGAACTTCAAAAATACAAATATGAGAGGAGGGTGCATGTTAGGAGCACAAAAGGGAGGATGCATTTTAACCCTCCTCATTTTTTATATACATATTGACCAAATCACTGTATTAAAATCCCGTAGACATCATAAATCCAATATTGAGTATAATAAATCCAGTGGTTAAAAAAAAAAAACAGACCAATTTCCTCAAATGTTTCATTTTAGTACCGCTCGTTGGTAATTCAAGACAATTTATTACGAGTGGAACTAGGGTGTGATGTGCTCACCAAACTCTTTGGTGAGCATAATTCTATAATTTATCGGATTCACTTCAAACGAGATGAATCCAAACCGTTGAAACCAATATACTTCACGAGGGATGTTCGTGCATGCAAAATTTCGAATTTTTTGAATTCATTTAGTCTAAAGTCAAGTGGTCAAAATTGATGAAAAATGAATGATCCAAATGAAGTTTTAGAAGTTATTTTAATGCATTATGTTTCATCAATTTTGACCGCTTAACTTTGTACCAAAAAAAATCTAAAACATTCAAAATTTTGCATGTACGCACATCACTCGTGAAGTACATCGGTTTCAACGGTTTGGATTCTTTTCGTTTGAAGTGAATACGATAGATTATAGAGGTATGCTTTGATCTTTGGTGAGCACATCACACCTTAGTTGGTCTACTCATTTATTACCGGCTTTTATTATTTACTGAAAGAAGAAGCTACGAACACAAAATAAAATAAAACTTACAAGTTCTTACAATAACGAAATACTACCAAAAAACCAAATAAAGAATCTAAATTCCAACAAAAAAAAGGTTTTTGGTTGAGTATCAAAAGCAATGCACTACTCTATGCAGAATGTTGCTAGTTCGAAATATAAATGAGAATTTTGTTTTAAAATATTTATAGTTGAGTGACTTGATCTCTAATATTTACTAAAAAAAAAACTATAAACAATTAACATACTATTAGATTATTCCATCATCTCCTTCAAAAATCCTCTTATTATGTTTCCCTCGTATAATTCAAATATATACAACAAATTTAATAAATATATACTCTCTATGAATATACTGCTTTGGTAAATTAATACAAGAATTCCAAATTGGAAAAATATATCTAGAAAAATATCCCATACTCCTTTAGAGCATGCTTTTTATATTTATCATACTATTCAATAATTTACCTTTTATGTTTAAGGATCAAATACAGAATTTGGCAGGTTCATCAGCAATATATTAATTCATTTTTGTTAAGTTTGAACCCATTGGTGTCATTTGAAAAAATAATTAGAAAGTTAGAGCATTATAAATTAAACTTGGTACAGAAAACATATCTGATCTCAAATTCTTGATAGTAGCCTCTAGAAAACCAAAAGCATGATATACCAACAAAAAAATTAAACAAGGAAAACAAAGAATTCAATTCAGTACTCGAAAAAGAACGAGAAAAACGAATAAATACTTCAACAAATTAAGCAAAGATGCAGTTGTACTACAATAGTACAAAGGTGAAAAATAAATCAGATACGGATGCACGGGGGTTTGTTTGGGTTCTTAGGTATGACTTTACTTGAGTTTGCCACTAGTCAATGAAAAAATATTTATGATGGAAATCTTGGTACTGCTTCTTGATCAGTCTTGAAGTTCAGTATCTTATTAAGGATGTCGGATGTGCTACTGAGACCTTGACGGCTTTGGATTTTACATGGGTAGTTTACATTTTTTTTTTATGTCCTTTTGATGAACTTGGTATTGTTTGTTCTTTTATATAATGAAAGGGCTTTCTGCTTATTTTTCAAAAAAAAAAAAAAAGGTTGCACAGGGTAATGGCACTATGGAAATTGAAAAAAAAGTTAACAATTAACTTTCACGATTTTGCAGAATTTTATTTTATAAATCATATAAAAAATATATTTTAGGAAACCAATTTAATTGGTTATTTTTTTTACAAAAACTAAAAGTACCGAATAGGCTATTCAATATAGATAAGTTTCATAAATTTGCAACATGAACTATAACACAAAATAAAACGTGAATAATATTTCGGTGCTGAACATGCTATTTAATACTAAAAAAATTAAAATAATTAGTACTGAATAACTTATTTGGTACTTATAATTATTTTAAAAACCAACTAATTAAGTTGGTTTCTAAAATTCTGTTTTTTTATTTGTGGTTTATAAAAAAAAAAATTCGATTTTGCAGCCTCTGTCAGCATTTAAGAAAAAAAAATTCACGATTTTTAGCACATGTCATCCTCTCAACAGTTATGTAGGGGACCTGTTAAGTGTTAATGATACCTGTCCTTTTTAAATAGTAAAATATAATTTATTCCTTGTTCTATTTGATTTATGACCCTCTTCGAACAAGTTGGGTTCCTCTCCAATTGCATGAACACAATAATAGAGTGATTTTTTTTATTTAGAAATAAAAAATACGGATGGTTGGAAAGAGAAGGTTGCACTTAGTTTTTGCGAAAAATCGATTACACTGCAGTGTAAAAATAAGTGTGGATAGTGGTGTTAAGTATCACTAATGGTGTAGTGAAATTAAATTTTGACTTGGCCACGAAAAATGTAATGTTTGTCACATCATTGTCAATATAATTTTTGTACCGCATCTAGACCTAGGGGTGCAAACGGATCGGATACGGATCGGATAGTGGTAAAACCATATCCGTATCCGTTTTTATTTTTCGGATACGGATACGGATCGGATATTAGACGGATACGTACGGATACGGATCGGATATCGGATATCCGTAGATATATACATAAATATTGTCATAATATATATTAAATTATATGGTATATATCTACTATTCGGATACGGATAATTAAAATGTAAAACCATATCCGTATCCGTATTCATACGGATATTCGGATATCGGATATCCGTATTTAATTTTCGGATACGGATCCGGATATGGTCGGATATTATCCGATCCGTTTGCACCCCTATCTAGACCACACAGGAATGGATTCTGCTGCTTTTCTGTCGGAAAAGCAGGATTCTGCTTTTCTGCATCCTACTATTCAAAATTTTATATTTTACGCATTTCGATACAGAAATTTTTTCATACACAAATCTCGACGAATTTGAATAGTTGGATCTGAAAAAGCTGGCTGCTACTTTTCTATCAGAAAAGCAGCAGAGTCGGACCCAGACCACACAATACACAATTTCAAAGGAAGAACAAAGAGGCTCAGACTGGTTTAATTCAAAAAATGTTCCATTGCACCGGTACGGTGTGAAATATTTTGAGAGATTTTTTGTAGTAGGTCAGGGGATAGGAATGAGAGTAGGTCCGATGCCCATCGGACCTACCTTGGTTCGATGGGTGATATGACCATCCGATCTGCATCAAAATCTGTGTAAGACTGTATCAATTTCGTGCACATAGATCTTGATGCTAATCGTATGGTGATAGAGCTAATTGAACTTAACTCTAGGTCCGATGCCCATCGGACCTACTCCTATCTCCAGGGGATATGGTAAAAAATTGGTCACACTGCACCAATAGCACCGTGTAAAATACCTCTCCACTTATACTGGTACGGTGCAATCGATTTTTTTAAAATTAGAATGCGATCTTTCCTTTTCAGCAGATTTGTATTTTTTATTTCTAAATAAAAAATATCTCATATTGCTATACAAATTACTTTTTTTTTTTTTTTTTCTCTACATAGTGTGTGGATCAAACATTACATGACAATAGATTAAGAACAATCAAACAAGATCCAACTTCAAAAACTTTTAAGAAATATTGTTGAAATTTATCCAATATACAAGATATGCAAAAATTTAGTATGAGTTTCAATAGGTGCGATTTTAGTAAAAAAAAAAGGAATCCTTATAAAAAGAGATCAAAGGTATACTTTAATGTTCTTCTAAAACCTCTTAAAAAGCAAATTAGATATTGCAGTACGAAACAGATTAAAAGTTAATTTTCTTCTTAAAAATACGTAGAAAGACAAATATTTCATACTTATCAAAATAATACTTGAACAACCTATTAATCTAACAATAAAATTTGTATACTAGGTCAGCAGAATTGAGCCTTATGAAATTTAGTACAAAATATTAAAAACCAGTCCGTGTCAATTGATTATAATTAATCCTAGTAAAATTAAATACGCTATAATCCCTATCTTATTATAAAAAATAAAATAAAATCTTAATTGGAACATTTGTACGTATGGTCTTGGAGAGGATCCTAGCTCGGTCTATGAGTCTAGATTGGAAACAGTAGATGGACGGTCGTAGAGTCGTAGACCATGCCATGTTGTGTAATGAGTACGGTCTGGTATTACACGTTGCACTGCCAGTTCTTTATCCGACATTCTAGTGCCAACTTGGATCGGATCTTTTCTTTATCGATTTGTTCCAAGACGATCCCCGCTTTCTTCTTTTTGTTTTTTTTTACCGTTTAATTTTTTTTTTTTGGGTAACTAGCCGGTACTGCTGAGAGAGGGAATAAATTTCTTTCGCAATGATAAGGTTTCTAAATCTCTCCTAGTTACGTTATTTAACAAAATTTTTTAAATTGCAGTACTGAAGACAAAAAAAAATACTACGCCGTTGCCGGGGATCGAACCCGGGTCACCCGCGTGACAGGCGGGAATACTCACCACTATACTACAACGACCTTGTTGTTTAATTAACAACTTGTTGTATTTTAAACTAATTTGAAACTTCTGACTACAAGCGTAAGAAGTAACTAATTGGGTTCCTATATACATACCTCATTCTTTCAAAAAACGGTTATTACCTCTGGTACCATCTGGTAAGTGGAATCTAATAGAAGGTTTGATAATTGTTAAAGCCCTTGGGCTTAACTGGACTATAGGCTCCTATCATTTGGGCCTCTTAGATCTCTCTAGGCCTGATGTTGATTCATATATAGATTGATCTTTAATCATTTGGATTGATAATACAGTGCATGGGCCAACTGTTGCAATTAAAATTTTGTGCACACTGCTTGTCTAAAAGAATTAAAAATATGGATCCGAATTCCGATATTTTTATTAATAACCTCAAACAAAAGAAAAATATCAAATATAATTCCAATCTCAAAAAAATTTCAAATCTAACCCAACCGCCCCATCATTGGGCGGTCCAGGTTACCTACCAAACCGCCCAGAAATGGGGCGGTCAGATTTGGACACTGAACCGCCCAGAAATGGGGCGGTCAGCTTTTTTTTTTATTTTTTTTTTAGATTTGAGAGACAATATGAATGAAATTTAATAATAAAAATTCGAATTTTTTTTTTAATATTTGTTAGATTAATTATTTTGATGTATAAACCGACATTTTTAAAAATACCCAAAGTTAATTAAAGATTAATAAAAATGCCCAAACCGGCCGGTCCCTTGACTAAATAACTAAAATGCTGAGATATAACACTAAAAAATTGATTTTTTTTTAAATATTTGTCAAATTACTTTTTTAATAGCATATTTATACTAAAATACACTAAATTACTTGAGAATTACTTGAAATTATGTTAATTTTTGTTAAGAGACAAATAGCTAAAATACTAAAATATAACACTAAAAAATCGAATTGTTTTTTTAAATATTTGCTAGATTACATTTTTGATATATAATTAGCATATTTATACTAAAACACGCTAAATTGCTTGAAATTATGTTAATTTATGCTGAATTATGCTGAATTACAGTAAATTACAATAATTATTTAGAATTATGCTAAAATACGGTAAACTACGCTAAATTACATACGAATATGGATGATATCTTCACTGAAAAGGCGAAAAACGACGACGAAACTTCAAACAGCCATAAAACGGCGCTCGAGTGTCCGATTTCAGCAAATGATCACTTTTCGGAAAGCTTGCAATTGAGATTTTCACTTTTATTATTTAATCTACGTAGCTCAGTAAAGAGTGAGGCTATGGTACTACGCGTAGTACACCCTCAGGTGTGCTTCAATACAGGAGACGTCGGATTTACGCTAAGATCCGTGCCATCATCTGGCGCTGGATGAGGTTTAACGGAGAGCTTCCGTTAAAAGTTTAAACGAGCCGTAAGTTTCAACTCTCTATTCTTTTTCCTTCCGAACTCCAAAACCCAGAGAATCCCTAGCTCGTTCCCCTCTTTTCTGCCCCTTTCGCTATCTCTAAGCTCTAGCGAATCCGACATTTACTAAACCCTGGCGAATCCGACAGGGGAGGGGTATGGATCTCGCTCTACCGCCGACGTTTTCTGTCTATTTCTGACAGAGAAGAGGTTTTATCTTTCGTTTTCTGATCGACGCTCCGTCTCTAATTATTTAGAGCAGGTTTTGTGCGTTGATGCATTTATCTTGTTAAATTTGATTTAGTTTTAAAATTTTGCACAAAATTACTTCTCAATCTCATTGATTTATCAAATGCATGCACCAAACTTTTTGGTTCCAGTCAGAGTATCAATAGGAGTGTGTTTAGCACGATAACTGCCCATCGTTGAAATTAGTATCAAATTCATAGTCTAGAAAATGTCTAAATTCTTCGCTTTTGGAGTTGAGTGAGGCAGATAAAGCTGGAGAAGGCAACAGTGGAACCAAAAAGTTTGGTGCATGCATTTGTTCCTGTCTATTTGTTTGAATTCCTAATATAAGGTGAGTATTCATTAAACAGTCAATTATTCAAGGATTGCACGAGTCGGGTGTTTTTGCACCTGCCAAAGAAAACGGCCAACCTCACTTAAAACAAAAGCTTGCATCAGCTGAAACAAGACCGAAAGCCCCATATCAAATTCTATAGGGTCTTTTTTGCAAAATTCATCTACAAGAAGGGTACTGGAGGTAAATGAACTTCTGCACAGTTCGAACCAATTGTACTAATCATCTTTAGAAAGGTACCCAAAGGAACTGGTTTTTCCTAATTTTAACATGAAATTTTGAACTCTATGATTATGGTAAAGACATGGTAGGAACTAAAAGTATATAACTGGTACTGGGATTCTAAAATTGGTACGTATAATTGACTATTAAAGGCTTTAGACGCTTAATATAAAATTGAAAGCGCCAAAAGTGAGCATTGTGCAACAAAGCACCTTGAAAGGCTTTTAAAGCATCTTTAAAATTAGTATAAAAATGGCCAGTATACAAACAAGAGATGGAAGAGTTTAACCACTCCAAACCAAGTTCTAGCAATTAATTTGTCTAAGCTTTAGATATGATGATTGTTATTAGATTTCTTTTATTGATTTGTCTAAGCTCATACTAGATGCAGAGAGGGGATACGATTCAACAAACATGGATGATATCCTTAAAAAATGCGAGTAACAAAGGTACGAGGAAGAATCAATGGACAAGTATTTTCGCGGCAACATGCTGGAATTTATGGAAACAAAGAAACCGGAAAATTTTTAAAGGAAAGGAGATTACCAGTATGGGTTTTGGGGGAGGTGGTGGTGCAGGATGCACTTCTGTGGTTGAAATTTTGTTAGTTAGAGACAAGTGAAGATCCTTGTGTAGTTAGTTTGTTGTAATTTTTCATTTTCTTTAGTTTGAGGCTTAAAGTTTTCTGTGTTTTCATTGGCATAATGTTAGATTTGATTGCGACATAAATAATTGTAAAACAACAGCATTTCTTGGTACAGTAATGATTGATGCGTATGTAATTGTAAGTAGCAAAGGATTGATTAGTTTATACATAGAATGTTAATTTCTTTTTGGGTTAATTTTCTATATACCCTTCACAACTTGTTCAATTTCTTATTTACCCCTAGACACTTTAATTTATTCTATTTACCTCTCAACTCTTGCAACTCTTTCTTATTTACCCCTCATATAATTAGTCTCATGTTAATTCTAATTAAATTATTTAAATCTTAATTTACCTCATTTAAACAGTCGTGTTAAAGACTTCGTACACTTCTGGATCATGCAGGAAACGGGCCTATGCATAAAATTATCTGCTATGACATTCTTCATTCGTACCAGTTGGTACTTTATTTTTTTCTTTGCCTCTGTACTTTCTGGGAGAAATTGGTAAAACTCATTGATGAGTTCTTTTTCTTTATGGTCCTTAAATAAAGCCCGTTTCAATACGATGTGCAACGCTTGTCCCGCAGAGTTATCAACGTTATCTTGAAAACAAAACTAGTAGTGCCAGTAACCCAAATGAGATCAGTAAGGTATGCTGGGATAACTTAAGGTACATGAACATGAGTACCAAAAAATATGATTTTGAAGCAGCACTTCTTTTGCTATACGCTGTACAAAAGATAGAAAAGAAAGCAGTCTTACAATAAAATCTCCTGCATGATCCATGAGTGCATGCATGAGTGCAGCAAGTTGTTCTTGTTTGTCCAAACTTATCAAAATAGCAAGTTGTTTTTGTTCTTATATCAAAATTCTATCAAAATCAAAACTAGCAAATAACAAAAGTTCTTCTATAACATCAAAAGTTTTTACAAATTACAAGTACCAATTCCTAAAATACCCTCCACAAAATATACTTCGATTCTTATCAAAGATTCTATAATTAGTTTAGAAGATACAATCAATCTAATTTCAGCTTTCAAAATGACGACCTTTACAATTTAGACCCTTAATTAACTTCATCTTCATCTCAGCTGATAAATTCATCTTAGACCTTTACAATTTAGACCCTTAATTTACAATTTAGACCTTTACAATTTAGACCCTTTACAAAATATCACCAAAATCTCAGCTGATAACTTCATCTTCAACTCGCTATTTCTTTCCCTTAGCAAGATCTTCCTTCCTCTGAAATTAATCAAATTTTGTTAAAATAATGACATTATTAATCTATTTTGTGATAAAAAAATAGTAAATTGGAACAACTAATACCTTAGGATACTACTAATTTGGCCTGACTCATAATGCCTGACTCATAATACCTTAGGATACTACTAATTTCTTTCTCAATTTTGATGGTTCATATTCTTTTGGCCTGACTCATAATACTTGACAAATTGCAAGACTCGACCAAAAAGTAATTAAATTTAAGGTTCTTAAGGCCAAATGCTAAGTTTGCAAATCATTTTAAAACAAGCATCTTATTTGACTTGAACATTTCTGGCTGGATTAATCAGAAAATACCAAACCAATATGAAAATTATTATCGAGTTTAGTTCCTTAATTAATCTTAAAAGAAAGAATAAAATGGAAGAGGTATGGTTTTGAAGTACCTCTTCTGGAAACCAGACTCCAGGTTGTGTGCTTCCTTCAAGAACTGCTAGAACAAAAGCAGCAGTTGCATACCCCACAGATCTGATATTTTCATCCAAGACATCAAAAAGTTAGATTACTTAACACATGAGATTGAACAGAAATTTAAGTTTGCTCTTCAGTGAAGAGAATGGGGCATCAATTATGAAACTTACACAGATAATTTCTTGTGGGTGAACAACCCTATGGTAGTTTTCCCATTTGTACACTCCAAATCTACCTGTAGAAAGTTTGCTCTAAATGTCAACACTCTTAACAAGGTTAGCACAGGAAATAATTCAATTGAAGATCTTGGTAGCATCTTCGTACGATCTAGTTAGGATACTACTAATTTGGCCTAAAGTTTGTCTTGTTTTGATTATTTGTTATTTTTGGGTTGTCCTGTGTAAATATGCAATTAAGATGGGCTAAGGCATATCAACGAGAGTAACTAGTTAAATTAGATTGAATCAGAGCTTAATTAATTGCTCACTTGAGGCTTTTCCTAAATTGGAATTGAATTTGGCCTAATTGCATACTTTGGCTACCTATACGTCAAAAATTTGATGAAATTAAAAATCCCCAGTAAAATCTAACTTTCCGAATATCACATGCCATAACAAATTAATAGTTAAACGAGAGATTTTCAGGCAAAGTAAGAGAATATAGAGGCAGCGATTTATTTTCTATCGTGATTTTCTTTTTTCTTACCTGGTTCGCAACCCACCGCCATAACCGTACCGAGTTCCTGGAAGGTAATTTGATTTACTGAAGATATGTAAAAGAGTGAAGCTCCAGTTAGAATAATTACTTACTCTCATAGACATGCGTTCCCCGGCAATTCCATAAAGTAGAGACGGAGCGTCGACGACAGAGCGAGAGACAAATCCCTTTTCTGTCAGCACTAGAGAGAGATTGTCGGCGAAAAAGCGAGCTCCATACTCGTTCACTGTCGAATTCGCTAGGGGTTAGTAGAGGTCGAATTCCTGGGGTTCAGGAGAATAAGGGAGGGGGCGGAAAAAATTGGGATAGTGAATTGGAATGAGCTCCTTTCGTTTAAACTTTTAACGGAAGCTCTCCGTTAAACCTCATCCAGCGCCAGATGATGGCACGGATCTTAGCGCAGATCCGACGTCTCCTGTATTGAAGCACACCTAAGGGTGTACTACGCGTAGTACCATAGCCTCACTCCTCAGTAAATTAGTTATATAATGAACTTGTAGAATACCAATTTTTATTATTTTTGAAATTTTTTTACTATTTTTTATGATTTATGAAGGATGGCACAAAATAGGTCATATTCATATGTAATTTAGCGTAGTTTACCGTATTTTAGCATAATTCTACATAATTATTGTAATTTTAGCATAATTCTATATAATTATTGTAATTTCAGCATAAATTAACATAATTTCAAGTAATTTACTGTATTTTAGCATAATTCTAGTGTAAATCATCATAAATTAACATAATTCCAGTAATTAGCGTATTTTAGTATCAATATGCTATAAAAAAAAAAATCACGGGACCGGCCATTAAATGGCCGGTTTGGGCATTTTTATTAATCTTTAATTAACTTTGGGTATTTTTAAAAATGTCGGTTTATACATCAAAATAATTAATCTAACAAATATTAAAAAAAAAATTCGAATTTTTATTATTAAATTTCATTCATATTGTCTCTCAAATCTAAAAAAAAAAAAAGCTGACCGCCCCATTTCTGGGCGGTTCAGTGTCCAAATCTGACCGCCCCATTTCTGGGCGGTTTGGTAGGTAACCTGGACCGCCCAATGATGGGGCGGTTGGGTTAGATTTGAAATTTTTTTGGGGTTGGGGTTATATTTGATATTTTTCTTTTGTTTGAGGTTATTAATAAAAATATCGGATCCGAATTTGACCAATTGGCACCTTAAAAGAAGAAAAAGAAAAAAAATACACATAGAAGAAGTGCGGAACTAAATTTTTTTTATAATTTTTTTATAAAGGAAGCTAAAAATTAAAATGCAATTTGAATTCAAGATCTCCCAACTACAAAACAGAACTCTAACCACTAGACTACAAATAAATATTTGATTATTATTGAGGGGGCTGGACTATATAGAAACTTCTATAAAAAGTAAAACTGAATTAAATTTCAATATAAATTACTAAAATTTTAATATCATAAGGATGACTTAGCCACCTTTCCAACATTGAGGGGGCGTTTGGTTCGCACTATAGATCATTTCAGGGAATAGAAGATTCCTAGGAATGTGTCATTACCTTTTTGGTTCGTGCATGGCTATCGCTTCAACATTCCAGAGAATATGCCAATACTATGTTTGGTTTGCACATGACTATTGCAATGGCTATCGAAACAAGGCTTCACTACTTTTAAACTATTAACCAAATAATACAGTTAATTCGTTTCAATCATGTGAGAATAAAAATTTAATATTATAACCAATAATCAGGGAATAGAAGGATTCCTAGGAATGTAATACTAGGGAATGTGTCATTACCTTTTTGGTTTGTGCATGGCTATCGCTTCAACATTTCAGAAAATATGACATTACTATGTTTGGTTTGCACATGACTATTGCAATGGCTATCGAGACAAGGCTTCACTACTCTTTTTTTGGAGTTGCAAGTTAAGCAATCAATCGAAGGAATTTTCATAAGCCAAACCAAGTATGCAAAAGAATTGATCAAAAAGTTTAGCATGATGTATTGTAAGCCTAGTCCAACACCCATGGCCACTGCCGTTAATCTTGGCGCGGATCCAAGCGGGACTTCTGTAGACATCACGCTATATCGAGATATGATTGGTAGCTTACTTTATTTAACGGCTAGTAGGCCTGATATTATGCACACGATATGTTTATGTGCTAGATTTCAAGCTAACCCTAAAGAATTACATCACAAAGCCGTTAAAAGAATTCTCAAATACATCAAAAGTACCGTAAACTTAGGACTATGGTATGGTAGACAAACAGATCTAGATTTAGTAGTATACACTGACACCGACTTTGCCGGAAAGTGTATAAGAGAAAGTTAACTACCTGACCTTATAATCTTATTGAAGCAGCCTATTTTTTTGAATTGTGGAATATAGTCCTCATAATATAAATGTGCATATTATTATGATTGAATCATATCTACTTTTCTCATTACAAGAACCAAAGATAAATATGGCACATATGAAATTATAATTAAGTTCAACCAACATTATAAACCCCCTTCATTTAGCAACTGTATGGTAAGTGCTTCCATTTAACCCAAGTCAGACAGTTTACCAGAAAAAGTTTCAATTTAATGCCCAATAAGCCCAAGAAAGACCAGATAAAATAGAAGGTGACAGTTTTTTGTCAAACTGCCAGTCAAAATAATATCATTATAATACCTCCATTAAACTAGAAATGCAATCCTTTGTTGACAACACACATAGCTTGTATTAATCAAAAGGCATCTCTCCTACCTTCTCAGGAAAGTGTATAAGAGAAAGTTAACTACAAGACCTTTTATGCCATCAGAGTTGTGCTTGGTTGTTAACTGACCTTCCTCTAGATTAGCAAGAAACAGAGACCCAAATTCTCCAGCATGAATCCCAACTCTAAAAAGAAATAACATTACATTGTAAAACAAAAAACACAATAAACAAAAAAGGATTAGAAGCACAACTTCTAATATTATGTAACTATACTATATGAAATTGACTCGGGTAAAAACATTAATATAGATCAAATGGAGCATCCTATATAAATGGTACAAGTAAATTAATTCAACAAACAAGTTAATAAGACAAAAAAATAAAATAAACAACTGTCAATATCTTACGGAATTTAATTTGTGACCGGTGTTTAATGATTTATTAAGTCTTATTTCAATAATTTGACATTTTACTGGGAAACAATATTATTATCACCAGTATGCTAACATATTATTTCATGATAGTTTCTACGCATCCTTTTGTATATGTTGAATTTTTCTTCTCTGGCAGTTCGACCATAGTGAATAATCAATTTTTGCCTAAAATTAATGCTAGATTTAATCTGAAAATAATCAATTTATAAATCTAATTTTCGTGTACCAAAACTTTTTTCAGATTAAATTGGTTATCAATAAAGTTGCTTAACATTAGAGACAAAATTAGAAATTTAAAATTGAAGGTTTATGTAAAATACTGTACTGTATGTAATTTTATTTTATTTTATTAGAGGCCTAAAAATATTAACACTTTTAAAAATTATAAATATAAAAGATAAAATTACTAAGCCACTCAATATTCTTAACTTTGCCCCTGATATACTGTCGGTTACTGCATGAAATTAGGACTGCTAAACAGCCAATGATATACTGTCGGTTACAACTGATATTAAAATGCTTCCAGCTTCACCGACGAACAAGTCCAAACAAACAAAGAGGAATTCAAATTAGGATAATCATATTATGTACACAACCACATGTTCTTGCTAACAGAAAAACAATAGATAAATATTTTTTAGGGATCGATACAGCACAGGACAACGATGTTTCCGCTGCAGTGCGCTTGTTACCCAACCAATCGCCTCGGTCAGCTCCAGCCATTAGTCTCTCTTTATTTTGCAACCGAAATTAGGAAAAAAGAAAGAAAAAAAAACAGGCGTGATCTGATGAACACTGGAACGAATTAGGTCGGATGTTCCATCTGAGTCGTTTGACTAATTTTAAGACTTGCGCGCGCAGATAATTTTTTTAAATCCGTCCCTTAAATTTCAAACAGACAACACAAAATTAAAAACGGGTCAAACACTACGAACGGATATTGAACCATATTTGATTTGATATCCATTAAAAGTTACAACCACCCCTTTTTCCCGCTTTAGTTTCCTTTAATAAGAAGAAAAAGAAAGAAAATTCTTAATTCAGCTGCAAGTTGTTTATTATAACACCAACAAATTAATTACATACAAATTCATGATAAAAAAAGTGAGTGAGGCTAGCGTGTATTAGGTTCATCAAGAGAATCTGGCGAACTTAATTCTAAAATTTATTGGACTGACTTCAAACAACAAATCTAAATTATTAAAACTAATATACTTCATGAGTGATCGATGCGTGTACATGCAAAATTTACAATTAAATTTCACTTAGTACAAAATAAAAGGTCAACAAATGATGAAAACTTAATTTATTAAAATAACTTAACGTTTATTTTTTTTATAGCTTGACTTTGTACTAAATGAATTAAAAAAATTCAAATTTTTTAAGGTATATGCATCACTCATGAAGTAAATCAGTTTTAACGTTTTGGATTCATTGTTTAAAGTCAAGTCTATATATTTTAGATTTGAAATCACAAAATTCTCTTAGTCTCACTCTGAAATTTTTTGATAAAAAAAATAGAAAAAAAGTACACGTTGATAACATGAGATAGCAAAATTAACGTTGGGAATAATTCAGGGCTTATATAAACATTTGAAAAATTGAAGAACTTCATTGAATCAGATATTCAGATAACATATTTAACAAAATAAAGAAAATGTTTTTAAACAAACTATCACAAAAATCTACGCCAGAGCCAGCGAGCTAAGCTAAATTTTCACAAAATCCTTACAAACAGTGATTTTCTACCTATCTAAAAAAATAGTAAAAAAAATCGAAAAAATGTAAAATTTGGTTGCAAGTACATATTCATTTTATAATCATGTTGAACGGTTGGATCGACCGTTAGGATTTTGAAAACTCAAATATTGAGCCGTAGCACCGATGCAACCGTGCTATGCATAGTATCATAGCCTCACTCATTATATAAAGTTTCAAATTCTTTTCAGCAAAGTTTCTAAAAGTCTTCTAATTAATTGATATCACTAGCCAAAATTATTTCCTCCGCAATGGTATAAATTAGAGAACTTTCAAAAATTATTAATTCATATTTATATTTTCATAGATCAAATCCTTATTTATTTGTACTCTTATTATTATCCTCTTTTATGTTCAATAAAAAGAAAATAGATATAGGCATTACAAAGAAAGGCTAATCTAGAGCGTTTAGTTAGTTAATTAGTTACAATTATAAGGGAGTTTTAAGTACATCAATATGACAATATCCTACATAAGCACAAAATAAACAATCACGGAGAAATAACTAATCTTAAAAACAAATGTAAAGATTGCAGAAAGCATTATATATATAGATAAAAAACCAATTTTTTTATTATAACCAATTAACCATAAAAAAAAATTCAAATTTCACAAAATACACATGTTTTCTGGAAATTTTCAGAAATAACCAATCTAGCGGAAATCCAGCCCAAATCCGTTGGATAATCCCGCGGATGGGTTATCTATTTCTGCGGAATTATCCAACGGAAATAGGATTTCTGATTATTTATTTTAAATAAATAGAAGATGTTCTAATTTTTTAATATAAATATATTTCTAATTTCTATAGTACTCCATCTATTTCCAAAAAATATAAATATATTTCTAATATTTCAATAGAAAAACAAAAAAGAATCATAACATTTTTTATTTAATTAAAATAAAAAATAAAAAATCCCTTTTTCCACTGGATAATCTAGCAAAATAAGAAAATTCGCAGAATTATTCAACTGAAATAGTTCTTCCATTTCCGCTGGATTATCCAGCGGTTTGATTATTTCTGAAAATTTCTAAAAAACGTGTGTATTTTGTGAAATTTGAATTTTTTATGGTTATTAATAAAATTTTCGGGATAAAAAAATCACAAATGTATTACTCTTAAATTTACTTTTGGTGGAGAACAGTGAAGAAAGCAAATTAAATGGCCATAAGACTGTTCACTTATTATTAAATTAATTTCTACTAACAAATAGCTACCGCCAGGTCACGACCATTAAAAAAAATAACTATCATAATCATGGTTCTCAATGTAATTTTTGTCCTAAAATATCTTTATTTACACTTAAATTAGCAAAAAGTTTAATATGTTTCGAAAAATATACAGCATATTAAACTCGAATATTGGAGATTGGAGATTACTTCAGCTAGCGTTACTACTTAATTAGAGGATTAAAATCTTCATTTTTGGTGTATGTATTATGCTTTCATTTTTTTTAACTTTAATAATTTAAAATATAAAGAGGAGGGTTCAAATGTCTTTATTTTTTATACCTCCATTATGTGTCTATTTTTAAAAACTTAAAAGTCAAAATAAAACCATTAGATATAATTTATATCATTTTATCTATGCACATGTAAAAAATTACGGTATTTCAACTTTATTTTGGTTGTCATCAAGATCTTTTAAAAAAATATACTAATGTCGATAATTTCTAAACATTGATTTTTCAACTTATTGATTCACATAAAAACAAAATTGAAATGTGATAATTTTTTATGAGCATATAGAAAAAATAACATCGTTTATAATTTAAATTTTGAGTTATTAAAGTTTCTAAGAATGGATGCATAGTGGAGGCACAAAAAATGAAGGCATTTGAACCCTCCTCAAATATAAAAGTCAAAGAGTGAGTCTATGATACAAATCAATATTTTTGTTTTCAAAATTCTAACGGCCGATTCGAACCTCAACATGATCTCATATGAATATGTACTTGAAGACCGAATTATATATTTTTTGATTTTTTTTACTATTTTTTAAAATAGGTAGAAAATCACTTGATATGAAAATTCTAGACCATAAAAAAGCAGTAATTTTATACCTATCTTTAAAATTAGTAAAAAAATTCTAAAAAATATAAAATTCAGTTTGTAATTACATATTCATTAGAAAATCATGTTGAATGGTTCGGATTGACTGTTAGGATTTTGAAAACGAAAATATTGATTCGTATTACGGACCAAATCATGGTATGCACCATAGACTCAATGAAAGTCAATTGTCAAATTTTTTTTTATTAAATAAAATATATAATCGTTTAAAAGAGCAATTGAGCAAGTGACTGTTACTTATTAACCGTTGAAGTAACTCGGAGGACTTCTTCCCGACAGTCGCTCTCTCATCTCGGAGAAATCGTATCCTCTGAGATATCTCTTATTTGTGCGATTTTTTGGAATATCTCAAGCGTTTAATACCTTCTGCACGGATCTCAAAGCTCAAATAATACTGGTCCCCGCGCTATCCCCGAATAGGCACCGGACACGTCGGTCACGCAAAATATGAGATATCTGAGAGGATAGCACTCCTAACTAATTCTCCTAACTAATTCTCATTTGTTAGCAGGAAATGCCTCTGTACTTCCACTTATGTAACGGGTCGAAGTTGGACTTCGAAAATAATCCCAATTACGAAATATAAACTCCCTGTGTAACACATCTCTCTAATGTAATCCGCCGCACCAATTTCTTTACAAATAGTTTCAGAGGATCTGATTCTTTTACCTCGCGCCTCCCCGTCTCTCTCATTTATAAACAGGCAATTACACCCCTTCACAGTCGCACTCTCTTGTTCCTCTCGAAAAATCATCTCTCTGGAGCAATGGAGAAGCGAGCAATTCTCTGTCTCGCAATTCTCCTCTTCACGGTGCACATTACTGTGCACGCTCAACCTGCCGCGTCTCCTTCAAACACTGACACGCCGGTCCCGGCTACTCCTGCTGCCACGGCCCCGGTTACTGTACCACCAACTGCTCCTGCTCCACCAACTGCTGCACCGGCAACTCCTCCTACTAAACCCGTAGTTTCTCCACCTGTCCCAGCGCCAACCATATCCAAGGCACCGCCGCCATCTCCTCCACCCAAGGTTGCTGCCCCGGTCCCACCCCCACAACCACCTCCATCGCCACCACCTCCTGCCAAGGCACCACCTGCACCCGTTGAGGCGCCTTCTCAGCCTCCTACTGCTGAGGTACGTACGGGTAACCAATTAGTTTTTTTTTTTTTGATTTATTAGTTAATAAAGGTTATTAGATTGGTATAAAGATTAACATGCATTGAGTTTTGAATTGTGAATTTGTGATAGAGATCAATTTCTATTCCACTAGAACTAGTTCTTATTGAAACTTATGCATGCAAACAAAACAAAGAATGTAATTAACTATGATTAAATTGGGAGAACAGGTACTAACTAGGTTTAATTTTTATTTTTAATTCGTTCAATATAATATTTATATATGACAAATATACAAAAAAGAAAAGCATTGAGAATTAATTTTCTAAATTTTAATTAGGTGCCGACGGCTGCACCACCTCCGAAGGCTATGGAAGCACCAGCGCCCGCACCGAGTAAGAAGAAGAAACCGTCACCGCCACCACCAAAGAAGAAAAAGACAAAGGCCCCAGCTCCAGCCCCAGCAAAAAGCCCGCCTGCACCGCTATCCGTGGCGCCATCAACCTCTGCCGAGGCAACGGGACCCAGCGGTGATTTTGCTGATGTTACTACGGTGAGGCTAATTTGAGTTTTTTCTGTATCTTTTTGCATTTGCATATTTTTTTTCTCTGTTGACTAAATTTACTCGTGGAAATTTTGACGAGTTATCGTACGTGCATGCATGATTAATTCCTTTATCATATTATCTTCTTCAATAGTAAAATTAACATATATAGTTCGTGAAAGCAAGCTATAAGTTTTATAAGTTTAACGCAATAAACATCATGATAAAGCATTTTGAATAGAAATTAAGTATCTGCATCTTTGATTGATATACATCTTCAATAAAAAAAAATTTATTTTGGTACACTTTAATTCAACATAAACAGCTGGTAACTTTAGGATACAGTAGTGGGCTATTTTTTTGGGCCCAAAAATGGCAAATGCTAAATTTTTATTTTTTATATTTTATTTTATTTTGTTTTATTTTGTTTCTTCATATTGTTTGTATTTTTTTTTCTTTCTCTTTTGCCTTTTCCTTTAATTGGGACATATATGGAGTATATAAAAAACTGGGCCGCAATTTTATCCATGTTAATTTCAAATACAACATAATACTGAGGCCGTTTTGATGCAATACTTATAAAATATCTCAAGAAATTAAGATATGTGTTGATTTAATTGATTGTTCTATAATCAGAGTCCGTATGAAACAAGAAATAATTTGAGGGGAAAAAATTCCCCATACACTTATTAGAAAATATTGGGTCACGGAACATGGGCACAAAATTTTGTTTGCCGGAATGAAATGCCCTTTTCTTAATTACTTTGCATTTTATGACCTATAATTTACTTCAGGTTAGCTGTTCCCTTTGACCAAACTAATTGATCAGTGTGGAGGTCTGACAGCAGATCCCATCTAATCACATTATAATTAATTAGTTATTAATAAACACCATGTGATGTTTAATTAATGCTGATTCCATTTTCGCTTTTTAACAGAACGGTGCATGGGTGGTGAGACCAGGAACAAGTTGCCTACTCTCGGTGTATGCCGTACTTATGGGCCTGGCTGTGTTATTATAGAGAGGTGACCGTTGTACTATTCCTAAATTCTAGTGCTCCCGTTGTTGCGGTCTACCCTGATTTGTTCTGCCAGGCTGGCTCAACTCATATTCAATTATTAATTTTTTTTTTTTTACAATTATGTATTCTTCTGTGTATGGAGATTAATAATGATTTATTTCGACATTTATGGTAATTGATATACATCTGTGTTATGAGAATCTTATTTGGATATTATTGTCACCGTAGTACATAAAATATACGATTTGCTTCAGAAAGTCAAACAGCATAGATAAAATCATAAAAAATAATAATTTACTCGACATAAAGATATATATACATCTGTGATATGAGAATCTTAGGGTGTGTTTGGATGTTGCAGCAGAATAGCGAAAACAACACTAATTCAGATAATAGCGCTAACTCATGTTTTGAACGGGTTAGCGAGAATAACATTAACTCAGATAATAGCACTATTTTTGTGTGATCCAAACGGAAAATAGCGAAAAAAATAATGTGCTAATTCAGAACAGCGCTATTCTTACCGTAGTACATTACTATTATTTGCTTCAAAAAGTAAACAGTGTTTTTTATTTTTTCTCATAGATAAGTTGAAACTTTAGACTTGCCTGCACAAAATATTATAAATACACCATTGGGAAAAAAAAATATGTGGAACTTATATATTATGTGCATATGGAACACACGAGTATTTCATGCTGCATGGAGGGTGGAAACTATAAAGTCCGAATTGGTTGAATTTCTTTTTATTAGTAACTTCAGGTTATCATACCTTAATATAATATATAGCTTGTTAATGTTAATACTACGGATAATTGTCTTTTGTCTTTGAAGATATTGGAGATAACCTATTTTCAATTAGATTTCAATAGCAAAAATACGTACAAAATAGTAATATCTAATTGGTTTAAAATATAAATGTCACCGGTTAAGGTGGACGATGGATGAATAACTATAATCTCACATGATCCTTTAATGAAAATGTTCAATCTTATAAACCCATAATTAATAATCACAAGTATTGGAAAATTTACTTACACTTAATTAATCATGCATTAATTAGGTTTTCAAATGGTATTATACTTAAACATATAATAAAATTATGAGCTATACATGTTTAGATAGACCTCAAATATTTATATAACGAAAAACAATCCATATTCAAAAATGAAATAAAGATAGTGTTTGTAGAAATGAAAGAAACAAAATAAATATCTTTTAGTTTCATTACAATTTCGCTGTACAAATGTAACTCAACACACCCGACGGTAATTGCTACCTAATTGATCTATTTGTAAACCTTTTTTTTTTTTTTAACTCTAATCAATATATATAATCAATATATTTAAATTTTTTGTTAAATAACTTGTGTGATGTTTAATATTTTCGCTTCTCATTATCATGATGGGACAATTTTTCTGCTTTCTAATTTCATTTCATTATGTAATTAAAATAAAAGTGTTTGATGTCATCACCTTAAGGGCCCTTTTTTTATCATTTTTTATTCTATTTCTTCAATTCAGCCAGGCATAGTATGGGAAAAAACTGCCACTTACTTTCCGCCTTGATTGCTGATTCTGGCGATCAACTCGCAAATCGGACGCCACAGATAGCTTCCCCTCACGACGAGCTCTCTTTTGACATCTATTTGACTGGTATTTCTTCCATTTTTCTCTTTGTAAATGCCTTACCAGCGCTTCCGACTTGTGACAAGAGACTGTGATTCGAGACGCTTCGACTCTGACGCTCACCAGCGCCTCCGATGCGCTCACAGCTGCTGTTGTATGTGGGCTGAGTCCCCCTCTTGCTTTTGCTAATGGCTGTTAGTATCGTAAGTGTTAATTTGTAATAATCTAGAAGTCAATAATATGATAAATTTATCATATATGTTTTGTTTATGAATTGGATGATTAATAAAATATCATTTTGTTGACTTGAGTATTATTGCATTTATGAATCATTTCGAGTTAATAACTGGAATTATGAAATTTCATAATATAGATGATATATACTCTTAAAAGTCTCTAACCAATGTAATTAGCATGAACACTATATTACCACTACAATGTTAGTATGTGGATTAAAAGATGGTTAAGTTTTACAAACTATTGACAAGAGATGTCATTTTAATCACATAGATACATGTTCCAGGAACATGATATTTGACAGACCCCGAATGAAACATTAAATGGAATTGTGTTAGTGTCATTAATGCTTTCATTCAGATTAATTTCTAAAGTATGAGGTATTCATCTTTCCTACATAAGAGATGTGTATATGTGATTGTTATCTAACGCTATCCGTAAAAAGTAACTATAACGGTAGCATTTCGGTATACATAACTTATGCGGAGGAAGAGATGGTTTACCAAAAATGCTATTGACCATCGTATCTCTATACGAGTTATAGTATCATTGGGCCCCTTGATAGAATAAGATTATCTGCATGCGGTATGATTACAAGAGTAAACATATTTGATAATCTATTCAAGATCAAGAAAAGATTAAATTTGCAAGGATGACACACACCTACCTTGAAACTAATCTGATAGTTATGAGACAAAAGAATTAACACAAGTAAATAGTTTACTGGATCGTGATATTGTACAGTACAGCATCATATGTGTAATTGGATAGTCATAGTGCATTCTGTCAGGTGCCTCCTATGATTTGTAGAAGTTAAAACAGTTTTAATTCTATTTATCAACATAACACAGATCCTATCGGGTCACACCATATAGGAGCTAATTGGAGAATCTTATTGATTAATTATAAATTGATTATGATTAATAATAAGATGGTTATAATTAATTATACGTGATATAATTGAATTATAAATGTCATAATAAGATGACAAGCAGAAACAATGGTTAATTTATAAACATGCACGGCACATTGTATAAAAGTTACCGAAAGAACAACCGAGAGAAATATAATTGTTCAAAATAATTATATGGATATGAAATGGATTTTAAATGTTAATTATGGATTAATATTTTGGGCCTAAAGCCCATTAGAATTAAAGCCTTAATTAAATTTAAAAGCCCAAAGTCAAAGTCCAAATCAATTCAATTCATACTGGGCCAAGGGCATTTTTGTAAATCCACTTGAAAACACTGTAGCACCGACTTGGAAACACTGTAGCACCGACCTATGAGGGTATTTTGATAATTTTGGGCTATATCCATTTCCTATAAATAGAGAGGTAGGGGTAGAGAGAAAATTACTAATTCACTTGATATCGAATTGAGCTGATCGATCGATAATCTAATTTTCTCTCTTTCTCGGTTTCGTTTACGGAATTGGAAAATAGTATATTTGCGAAAGTCGCAGTATTTCTATTTTTGCTTATTTAGTGAATCGGAATAACTGCGGGTCGTGAATATTGTTATTTCATCTTTTCTCGGTAAATAGTGTTTTTGCCAAAGTCCGCGGTTTACGGTATTTCTGGCAAAAGAAATAAACCGCTCTCTGGTTAGTCTTGGTGGATAACTGATAGAGGCATCAGACGTTTGGTGCTCCGAGACGAATCGGTCTTCATTCCAATCAGAATTTGGAAACGAGGTATAAATGTTATATTAATTTATTTAATTGTTAAATAGATTTAATTTTTAAAAATCAATCAAGGAGTAGATCTGTAGAGGATTAAAAGGGCTTGTCAAGCGAAAGACGGGAACATGAACGTTCGGTACTCTTTCCGACATACCTTTTTAATCCTTGGCTTAAGTTAGAAGTAAAATTTTTATTTTACGGTCTTTCCGCAACTTAAGTCTAATGGCATTGGGTAGCCTCAAAACCCAACAGTAAGCTGCCTAGTGCTGGATTTGATGAAAATTGTCCAAGTGATGAAGGAGATGCACTATTCCAAACTCAGTTGAGAAAACCAGAAGTGGGGGAAAACATAAACCTTCACCAGATTGAAGCAAGAAATTCGAAGAAATGCCAATTTCCTGGTACGTACTTGCAATATTTGTTAGTTGGTAGTGGTTTATTTTTAATTGGTGTTACTATAATATATTCTATGGTGATGTTCAATGTTTCTTTTAATAGGTGATGTTCAGTGTTAGTTGGTACCAGTGTAGTAGGAGATTTCGAAAGGTCACCTCAATTTTCATTAGATTTTTTTTTTTTTATTTCTTGGAGGGTTAAGTGTTTTTGATGAATCGGTTGTTTATTTCTTTTCTTGTACCCGTAAAACAGATACATTTTTATTAACTAAATTATGTTGCTATTATTTTACACAATTAATTTATTAACTAATTAGGAGTGGAGTCAGACTTCCGAACTATAAGGGTCAAACACACAATAGGGATCAAACATATAAATTTTTCTTACGAAAAATAGAAGTCAATTTTACAATGTCATAACATTTTACTATAAATTATATGAAAAATCATATATAAATATAAAAAAATTTGAAAAAAATGAAAGTGAAGTCACCCCATTCCTTCCATATTAGGTCTGCCTCCGTAACCAACAACCAACGTTGTATAAATTCAAAGACAAGTTATCTTTTACCACTTGAGAGTAGGTCTGATGGGCATCGGACCTACTTTGATTCAGTAAGTTTAATCACTGTCGATTTGTTTTAAAATTCGTGCGAAAAATTAGTGTGTATGTTTTAATTTTCATACGCACAAATCTTAAGTTAGATCGGACGGTCATCATGCTCGTTGAACCTAAAAATAAATCCGATGGACATCGGACCTACGAATTCGTATTCTCTGCGGAGATACTGGTCCTCGGACCTACTCCATTCTCATCTTTTACACTATTCTTTTGGTAGACTTTTGTTTTTTTTCATTCTAATATAAGACTTTTAATCTTGACAACATGCCGAAGAAGGCTTGCCGAACATGTCTAATATTTATTCCAATCACTTCTGCCTTTTTCGTTGGTATTTTCTATAAAATTACCTTACGGCTTATTAAATAGCGGGTAGATCAAAGGTCAGGTTTTTTTTGGATCGCCTTCACAGTTTACAGTGATGCATTGTATTCGCCACAGAATCGGAAATTTGAGGAAGGAATTAGCTGCAACATTGTCAGACTCTCTCACGTGACGTGCATGTAGCAGCGCTTGGAAATTGGAAATGAGAAGCTGTCCATTCCGTCTGTTTTTTATTAGTATTCTCGATTAAATAAAAAATTAAGAAAATACCCTCTATTTTTTTAATGCTCTGACCGTGACAGTTTACTATAGCACATAACCCCGAGATTTTTATATATAAGAAAATAAATAAATAAAATATTAAAAATAAGAAACTGTTTACCAGAAGAAGGCCGCCACGCGGGATGGCGTCCCTGAGGGACGCCATTCCAGAAAACGTCCCGTGAAAAAAAAAAAAAACGGGACGGGACGGGACGCCATCCCAGAAAACGTCCCGTAAAAAAAAAAAAAAAAAAAAAAAAAACGGGACGGGACGCCATCCCAGAAAACGTCCCGTAAAAAAAAAAAAAATAATAAAAAATCAAAATTTTTTTTTCTGCTGTGTTCAATCAGAAATCCAATAATTTTGATCAGATTCAAAATTCATTTTAGAGAAAATGGCTACATGGATTTTTGTGTTCTTTATATCAAAATAAAGGTATGAAAGTCTAGTTTCCAGATAATATAATTTATCTATACAAAAATATTACAGATTGGTACAGTTTTAGCGATTAATTGACAGAGGTCAGAATTCAGAAAAGCTGAAATTCCAGTGAGCAGTCCTATAATTTTGATCAGATTCAAAATTCATTTTAGAGAAAATGGCTACATGGATTTTTGTGTTCTTTATATCAAAATAAATATATGAAAGTCTAGTTTTCAGATAATATAATTTCTCTATACAAAAATATTACAGATTGGTACAGTTTTAGCGATTAATTGACAGAGGTCAGAATTCAGAAAAGCTGAAATTTCAGTGAGCAGTCCAATAATTCTGACCTCTGTCAATTAATCGCTAAAACTGTACCAATCTGTAATATTTTTGTATAGAGAAATTATATTATCTGAAAACTAGACTTTCATATATTTATTTTGATATAAAGAACACAAAAATCCATGTAGCCATTTTCTCTAAAATGAATTTTGAATCTGATCAAAATTATAGGACTGTTCACTGAAATTTCAGTTTTTCTGAATTCTGACCTCTGTCAATTAATCGCTAAAACTGTACCAATCTGTAATATTTTTGTATAGAGAAATTATATTATCTGGAAACTAGACTTTCATACCTTTATTTTGATATAAAGAACACAAAAATCCATGTAGCCATTTTCTCTAAAATGAATTTTGAATCTGATCAAAATTATTGGATTTCTGATTGAACACAGCAGAAAAAAAAATTTTGATTTTTTTTTTTTTTTTTTTTTACGGGACGTTTTCTGGGATGGCGTCCCGTCCCGTTTTTTTTTATTTTTTTTTATTTTCATGGGACGTTTTCTGGGATGGCGTCCCTCAGGGACGCCATCCCGCGTGGCGGCCTTCTTATTTTTGAAATTCTAGTGAACAGTTTCTTATTTTTAATATTTTATTTATTTATTTTCTTATATATAAAAATCTCGGCACATAACCGCTTCAAACAATAACAAATTTAAATTATTCAAATTAATCTATCTTATGAGTAATTCATTTACATATAAAAATTACAAATTTTCAAATTAATCTATCATGGATTTAAATAAGGGATTGTAGCTTCTTATTTTTTCATTATTTTTGTATTGTATTCTTTTATTAGTATAAAAGGAAAGAAAGTACAGCTCGATTCTTTTCCGAGACAATTTTGTTGTTAGCCCAAATGATTTGGGTTTTGCTTCTCTTGTAAATTGTAAATGTTATTAAGAGTGTGCAGTTTGGAGTGAGGTGAGTCAAGTTTGCTCGATTGAAGAGCTAGTTTAGGCAAAATTAAAGCAAAATGTATGTAAATTTGAACTTATTAATTTTGTTATTATTTTTTTGTAAAGACATGGCCGTGGAGGCCATGTGTGCTTGAAAGGTTCAAAGGAATTGATACATAACTTGTGATATATTGCCAATTATGATGATATAGTCAAAAGCTGGATCATTTCGTTCGATGATTATATGGGTTTGATGTGAATCAAATATTTTCTGGATCATCTGATTTGTTATGATCAGCCTCAGTCAAACACAACCAAAGAAATTAGGATTGATCACAAGACAATAATTTTATGAGCAAGACAACTATTAATTACCTGTGTTTTGCTTGATAATTTATAGTTGACAAAGACAATATGGTATAAGGTGTGGCCTTTTTCTTTCATTGACTGTGTTTTCCATGATATTTTGAAGTTGGTAATTTTAAATATATGAGAAAATAGGCGTGATTTTTTTAAAAAAAAATGAGATTTGTTTTGTTTGAAGAAGATACAGAAGGCTCTCCTTTACATAATAACTTGATCATATATAATAAAAAAAAAATTGTAAGGTTTTTACCTTTATTCGCCATGAAGAATTAATATTAAGTCAATTAATTGTTATCAAGTAGTGTTTTATTGTAAATTTCTAAATAATAAGTAACCGATGTAAGTGACAATGGTAGATATCTTCTCATATTTGTTAATTTAGATCATTTTTATGGATAGATAAGCATTTAGCTCGATCTATTTAAAAATAATTGTACATATATGAACAATGTTGATGCCTAATATGTAAATACAAATTCGAGATAAGAATTATGGTACTCTTGTTAAAACAGACGTATTATATTTCTGTGCTAATTAGGAAAAATATAAGTACCAAAATATTTTTCAAGACAAATAAACTACACCAAACAATTCCATGTCACTGTAAGGTAGATCAAGCATTCCCAACATCAAAGGAAAGTGTCAGGATCAACTATTGTCAGCTTATTAGCATAAAAAAATTTCCAGAACAATGATTTCAAAGAAAAATGTTACATTAGGGCGTAACTAACTCTAACAGTACTTGTTGGAGATAAAGATCAACAGTTACATTAGGGGGTAACTAAGCAAAATGAGAGGGATCCTTTGTGGGATCATTGTTCTTTGTACATCCCGGGTGCTTGTATTTGCATACTTGCTTCAGACATATCAATTTGTCTCCCTTTATAAATCATATACTAGCTACTGATTCTAGTTGGAGCTAGGCAGTAACAACGTATATTTTGCTTTTTTTGTTCATCATTGGCAGCACCTCATAAAAAACACAAAATCCTGAAGAAAAATTCACAACCAAGTATACTATTGCAAGGTTTAAACTCACAACACAAAAATACAAAAGATGAAGCAAAACTCAATATAGCAACATGTCCATAACCCCACTGGTACCAGTGGTACCAGTACCACTACACCCACTGGCAGGTACCAGTGGGTCCTCCCTGCGTTGGCAGTGCTTTGAATGGCGCCACACATTGTACTGGAATATGATTGAGATTCTTAGACCTCCATGAACGAATGTGCTTAGCTATATCACTTCATGTTACCTATCCAATAGTCCAACAGAATACCAATAAGAATTATGATTTCTCTTACTGTTTTGAGGTAAAATTTATTAAAGCAAATACCAACCCAAAATTCAATCCATTTTTACCTGACAGGTAAACTTAACCAATCACACAGCTTCAAACTAATCAATCCTAACAATATTGCTAATCAACTGGTAACAGCCTATTAGACTCCGATTTTGTAGCTGGTAAGCTGCACACTTGATTTCGGTTATACTGGTGCTTTTTTTTCTAATATAATATTTTGAATTTTCATCTACCTTTTTCAAATGTTATAAAATATTATATAAATTGGCATGTTGATTTATTATAGAGTTCTTAATTCAATAAATATTGATATTTCTTTTGCTTCACGATTTAATATAATTGATATTTTGGATGTTTCTTCCCGTATATAGAAAGCATTTGAAAAGCGATCAGCTCTGATGAAAATTATATTGTTTATGAAAAAAAATATCAAATATCCTGGAAAAAAAACTTAGATCCGGTATTCGAAACGTCATCGCTGCTGTTGTCAAAAAAAATCGTCTTCCCTGACGTGGTAATAAAAAAAACGTCATTCATGAGGACTCGAGATTTCTGAAATCTTTCTTCAGAAATGGAAAAGGATTATAGATGATCCGTGCCTTCTGATTCTTTTTGCATGGTCCAGATAATGTCACATTCTCCTTTCTCGTACCCACCAAATTTGGTTTCAATAAATCACAAGTAATCAGACACGCAACTGGAAGTCGGGAAGAGAATTCCAAACAGCCGGAACTCTCAGCCCCAGCTGGATCCCGATAAATCTAGCCTAAAGTAGCACACATTTTAACTATGAATCTAAATCGTCCGATCTGCTTATTGAAGTGCGCTGTGCATTACACCTCAAGTCGGGTTGGTCGGAATACCGATCTGACGGTCCGGATCAAAACTCAAAGATTGAGCTACTTCAGGGGTTCGGGACTTATATTTTGACTCCCGATTCCCAAATCAATCAGCCAGCTTTCAGTATCTTTCCAATTTCTTCCCTCTCAAGCACTTCCCCTCTCTCGAATTCTCTCCAAACCAACCAACCAACCATGAGCTGGTGGTGGGCAGGTGCGATCGGCGCGACCAAGAAAAAGCTCGACGAGGTCTCCGCCTCCGCCGAACCCAAGTACCAGAGCTTCGCCCTAGTGATCGGTGCCACCGGCATCGTTGGCACCAGCCTTGTCGACATCCTCCCCCTCGCCGACACCCCCGGTGGCCCCTGGAAGGTCTTCGCCGTTTCCCGCAACCCTCGCCCCGCCTGGTCCTCTACCATTGCCGATTCCCCCTTCGTCGATCACATCCAGTGCGACATCTCTAACCCTGCCGACACCCTTTCTAAGCTCTCCGCTCTAGTTGACCTCACGCATGTCTTCTACACAGCCTGGTCAAATGCCGGTTCGGAGGCCGACAACCACGAGGTCAACTCTGCCATGCTTCGCAATGTGCTGGCAGCTGTTATCCCTTCCTGCCCCAATTTGCAACACGTCTGTTTGCTTACCGGCCGCAAGCACTATGTCGGCCCATTTGAGGCCCTTGGCAGGATCCAGACCCACGACCCGCCCTTTTCTGAGGATATGCCCCGGCTGGACACCCCAAATTTCTATTATGACATGGAGGACATTCTATTTGAAGAGGTTTCAAAGAGAAATGGGGCCGTTAGCTGGTCAGTGCATCGACCGTCGACAATTTTTGGTTTTTCTCCTAAAAGTATGATGAATATAGTTGGATCATTGTGTGTCTATGCTGCAATTTGTCGTAAAGAAGGGACTAAATTGAGGTTTCCTGGGAGTCGGGTTGCATGGTCTGGGTTCAGTGATGCATCAGATGCGGATCTGATTGCTGAGCACCAGATCTGGGCTGCAGTAGACCCGTTTGCAAAGAACGAGGCATTCAATTGCAGCAATGGGGATGTTTTCAAGTGGAAGCAGCTATGGCCAATGCTGGCTGAGCATTTCGGGCTTGATTGGGTCGGATATGAAGGTGAGGAGGCCCGGTTTAAGCTCGAGGAGGCGATGAAAGGGAAGGAGGAATTGTGGGAGGAGATGGTGGTGGAATTGGGACTTACGCAGACTAAGCTTAGTGATGTCGGGAATTGGTGGTATGTAGATATTATGCTCGGGCTTGAATTCGAGCACCTTGATACAATGAACAAGAGCAAGGAGCACGGATTTCTCGGTTTCAGAAACTCCATTTCTTCCTTTAATAATTGGATTGAGAAGCTAAAGGCTTATAAGATTGTGCCTTAAGATGGGACTTTCAATCATTGTTAGTGGTTCTTTCTTATGAAAATATTTGTTTTTGTTCATGTTTGCTTTTGTTTTTTGTTTTAATTTGTTGGAGCACAATTAGAAGATAAAAATTTGTTGGCTTTGGTGTAGTGAGTTAAGAGAGTTAATAAGGAATAATGTTCATAAGAAATAAATTGTTGGCCTTAGATAAAATTTGTTTTGATTAAATTGGAGTTATGTGGAGACCAAAATATGAATATTAATGTTTGCTGTTTGCAAAATATTTTATTAGTACTAGTACTCGCGTATCTCATAAAAGTAATAATTATGTCTCTCTTTCAAGAAAAGAGTATTAGTAAAAAGGAAGTTGAAATTCTGTTTTTTGTAAGCATTGCACAACAATTAGGGATTATACATCTACTTGGAAGTTGGAAACAAGAAACATCTGGCATTTAATATGCACAACAATTATTTTCTGGAATGGCAATCCCAAATTTGTCTTTTGAATCATAATATTTGTTGCTTGTTTTAGTATGACCCGAAATTGGCTTGTTCAAGTCAAAAGGAAGTTATCTCTTTGCCAAGTATGTGATGTGCTGTTTGTTATATGTCGCATCATAATTTGCTTATGTGATTTTGCTACTTGTCTTTGCTTTCCGTGGAGCACATTTCTAAAATCTGATTTGCTGGATTGACTTGTGGTTCCATGAGGATACATTGTTCTTTGCGTAATTTGCTTTTCTGGTGTCATTTTTCTTGCTTGAAAGATTAGTATATACTTAGGTAGGTGGTAATTTTCCAGTCAGTAATTTGAATGTATAATTTCATAAAAAGCAATATTGACCAATTTTTACTTGATTTATGTGCCCTATTTCAGAATAAACCAGTGTTCTAAATAGCGCGTTATAGCGTTTTTGGACCCCAAACGCTACGCTATGATATCCAAATAAGCTATTTGCGCTACAGCACTGTAGCGGTCCGCTATTTGCGCTATACAATATGAGTTTTTTTTTTTAAGCAATTTATATGGGTTTTAAATAAAGGTAAAAAAAAATCTCAAACCGAAATTGAATTTGTTGCTACTTGCTACAGATAAATCAATTTGAAATTGGGAATAGAAATAGAAAAAAAATCCAAACCGAAATTAAAATTTGAATAGAAAAAAAAATAGATTATGTCATGAATCATGATGTTTAAGATATTTTT
This sequence comes from Carex kokanica, assembly GCA_025461125.1. NCBI lineage: Eukaryota > Viridiplantae > Streptophyta > Magnoliopsida > Poales > Cyperaceae > Carex > Carex kokanica. Next base: position 198,143 of record JAJGRX010001229.1, read on the forward strand.
AATAGGAAAAATCAATAGTTTATGATATTACTATGGATATTTTGAACTGCAATTTGAACTTTGTACAGGTTCAATATGAATATTATAGTTTATTAATTACTTTTGTGTTATTTATTGTTCTATGAGACTTTAGATAATGTTGATATTTAGTACAAATATTGAATATACGAAATGTTAAAAAAAAAAAACGCTATTTGGAATAGCTTCCGCTATAGCGACGCTATTTGCTATAGCTTTTTTTTTTGCCTTCCTGCTACGACGCTATAAACGCTATTTAGAACCTTGGAATAAACAAATACGAACGCTACTAGTTCAGCTATTGGTGGTATTGTATGTATATTGTTGTTCTGTGATGCTTAGTATAGATATCAATGCTTTACCTTTATAATTTTATCCAAGTTTTTGTGATGTGATGTGATCTAAACGTACGAAATGTGCAAATGCCAAATTTATAGTTTTTTAGTTTGTAAACTGTTTATTTGGATATTTGAGAATGGAATACAAGCATTGTTATTTTAAAAAATTTAGTGTGAGAAACTGAGAATTGTGTCTTTTTTTTGGGGGAGAATTTCATGTATCCCCCTTAAAAACTTCAATATTACGTATTTCCTCCTCAAAAGTTTGTAATATCATATTTGTCCTTCAAAATTACAAAAACTCACATATTTACCCATTTCATCAATAAAATATATTAAATATATCTAAAAATAATTAAATAACTATTTTCAGATTCTAAAATGCTGTTTTGACCATTATACCCTTCCTCTATCTTTCTTTCTCTCTTCCTTTGAGTCTGTCAAATACTTCCACCAAAAGTTTTTCTCTACAACTCATTGAACAACTAGTCAACCAAGAAGACACCTTGCTCTTCCTTTGGCGAGCATGAATCAGATAAGCGTTTTGCCTATAGGTCTCTTTTTAATTCCTAATGCTTCTCTTTTTCATTTATCAGAGTTTGAAGGGTTTTGCCTATAGGTGAATTGTACCACCTTTTTCAATTGAAAAATGCTAGCAGGTGAGGGAGATTGATTTCAAGAGGTTTGATTTCGATATGGCAGCCTCAAGCTTAAAACAAAAGAAAAAGAGGGAAGCCCTGTACAAGATAGTCCATTTTCGGTCAGGACTTCAATTTTGAACTAACGGGGACCAAATTAAGTGGAAACCAAAATTTCTTCTTGCTCTGAACTTCAGACTGAGAGAAAAATTGCCGGCACCCAGACTGAGAGAAAGAGAGAAGAAGGGTATAATGGTCTGAAATAAATTGTACAGTCTGAAAATTGATATTTAATTGTTTTTAGATATATTTAATATATTTTATTGATGAAATTGGTAAATATGTGAGTTTTTGTAATTTTGAAGGACAAATATGATATTACAAACTTTTGAGGGAGAAATACGTAATATTGAAGTTTTTGAGGGGGATACATGAAATTCCCCTTTTTTTTTATAAATAGTAGAATCATGTCTAATTAATTAATTGAACTGTTCAATTGAAAGTTCTGTCAAGTACTTTTGGATGAGATAGGAGTAGGTCCGATGGGCATCGGACCTACATTAGGTTCAATTAGCTCTAGGACCGTACGATTACATCAAAATCTATGTGCACGGAAATTGATACAGATTTGTACGGATTTTGATGCAGAACACACGAATCTTGATACAGATCGAATGGTCATCACACCCATTGAACCAAGGTAGGTCCGATGGGCATCGGACCTACTCTGATTCCCTTTTGGATATATCTAATCATAAAGGTTCATTTCTATTGTTCTTGTAACTATATACTTGATAACCATCTTTAAAATTTTCAAAACTCCCATCAATTTTAAGATTTTGATGGCTAGATAATGTTGTTTGGCTTGAATCCATTTTAGTTCTTGAAAATTGAGATACAGAGCTAACCCACTAAACGGCTTGTGCTTGGATAGAATTGAAACTGAAAAATAATTATTATTATAAAAAAATTTCTTACTAATTAATTTTCTATTTACCCTTGAAAACTTGTTCAGTTTTCTATTTATCTTGTACTCTTGGTTATATCTAATATATCACTCAACTCTCATTTTTCTTTTCTGTTTACCCTTGTACCTGTTCGGCAGGATGAATTTAGCCTCCTTAGCCTTCCTTAATGTCTTAAGATAGCCGAACCGGTATGCCTTAGAGAGGCTTAAATTGTCTCCTTAACAAATTTTTTTAAGGAAGCCCCCTCCCCTCCTTAAAACCTGACCCTCCTTTGCGCCTCCTTAGAGACCAAATTTGTATTTCTTTTGACAATTTTACTCTCAACAGATCAGCTCCTTAAGGAGCTTCACATTTTTTTTGAATATTTTATTGTCTTCTTCTTTTCTTGGAGGCACAACTCTCTAGAAACGAGAAAGAAAATAGACGACTCTCTCCGCCGTAAATTGGTGGCGATCTAACAATCAAAAATCCAATCCGACAGCTCCACCTTGTTCGCACCGAGACGCTCTCTCTATTGACACCTCTTTGACCGGTATCCATCTCCTCCTCCTAACGACGTTTCTCTATATTTTGTAGTTTTTTTTTTTTTTTTTTTTTGCTTTCGATCAAGAATCTAAGTATTTGAAGAGTAAATGTTGTCATCTCCCTTCATGCGCTAGTCTCAAATTAATTTCTTTAGGAGATCAGGTTCAGAAATTTAGTGTGGTAGTACCAAACAGTTCATCTCCCTTTAAAGAGAGACAATGTCGCTGACTCACTTTTTCTTTTCTTGGATTCAATTTTTTTTACTTTATTAATTCTTTTGTGTATTTGAGAATTTTTTGCATGTATGACCATTTGATTTTAGATTCTTTTGTTGTTTCTTGAATATCATTTGATTTTCAACTTAAATAAACTAGTTGATATAATTGATAAATTTCAATTAATATAGTTGTTGGTACCAGTATGCACTCTTAGGGAAGCGTCTCAAGCTAATTTGTATCGAATATAGTGGTTTAGTACCAATAAACAAAAATTTAGTGCCAGTGGTTGCTGGTACATGTAATTAGCACTTAAACTTCCTTAATTAAAGGTTATGTCATATAACATAATTTTATGAAAAATTTGCAGATCATAAACTATGGATGGATTTGGATTCAATAAACTATTATTACTATGGATGGATCTGGAGTAATCACAGGACTCAATGAAACACAACTTGGAGATTTGCTTAGAACAAGTATTAGAAATATTTTGTGAGAGAATATGCAAAACTGCAACGGAAATCGTCGAAGGCATGGAAACTAATTTATCAAAGTTGGTTTGTACTATTTTAGCAATATTCAAACTCAGTTTGTACCATGTTTCTGTTTGTATCTTTGATTTGAATGAATTAGTTCATAACTATATCAAATTGTGATGCGGTTTGAGATATATCATAATTGAGTTTGTATATTTACATTTTGGCATTATTCAAACTTGAAATGCGGTATGGTTAGTATTTTAAAAAAGTTAATGTTAAGGGTTTATAATTTGACAAAAAAATTACAGCAACTTGCAATGACATATGTACCGTTATAAGTACCAGTTTATGGTTTATTGTAACTTTGGTGCTTCTTATTTATATTGTAAATAGAAAATACAAATGTTTCTTGGCACCTCTCTGTACATTGCTACCAATGATATCGGTGTTTTCCTATTACTGGTACACCTTGGTTTGATGCAATCTAATTAAGTAGTTCCCTTCTTATTTGTTACTCTAGATCAATTGTTGATACGAATTTGAATTGGTGCAGTGCATTTAGGTATTTCTGTTATGGGTATGTTCTTTCAAAAGTGCATATTGGATCTTTTTAATTAAAACCTTCAAATGTGCAATTTTTTTTAACAATGCATATATCCATAACGAATACAAATTTTAAACAAAATATAATATAATAAGAAATAATCAAATTTTAAACAAGCCAGTATATCATGCTGTATATGCATAGAAAGAAATAAGTTTTATTAAAATGTTGCTTTTTTTATTTGGTTCAAATGCTTGTACCGTTTATTTTTTATTTTTAAATTTGCAACTTGTCAGTTGACAATAAAATTAATGAAATAAGGTAGTATATGAGTGGGAAGACTTATCAATGTGCAAGGATATTAAAGAAAAATATATATGCAAGGGTATTTAGGTCTTTATACACTATAATCAATACTTTACTCATGTTAAGCCTTTGTTCTTAATCTTAATACCAAACGAACAAGTGCTCCTTAGTGGGAATTAAATTTTTAATCCTTCCCTCTTAAGGAGCCCATGCCGAACACCCTTTTTGAGTTAATAAACTACAATTACATACTGTCTAATTTATTTTTATCCCATTATACCCTTGTGATTTTCCTGTGATTTAAATGTTGTAAGAGGCAGAGGTGCATGGGCACAGCGGAGGTGGAGAGCAAAAAAAAATAGGGAGTCCATAGAAAAAAGCAAGGGGCTGAGGCACGTCAAAATCACGAGGAGAAAAATAAGGGTGAAGGAGCTGAGCAGAAAAATAAGGGCTATAATGGATTTTTTATATAATACATTGTAAGGATACAATGGGAGAAAACACCTCTGCCCCTTGCACAAGTATTCTTATATTTATGGGAAAAAATACCTAAGATTTGGCAGGAGCCTGATGCTGTAACCTATGTCAGGGTATCATTGGTTACATAGTCAGGGACTGGTACGGAACCTTTAACATAGGGGCAAATGTGCAACTTCAAACAATGCTAAGTTTGGAGCATTCCAGTAGATTGTAATCTGTACACTTATCTGGTTTTTCTGGATGGGTAGCATAATTTAGGTGTTTTAGATTTTTTACTTTATTTTCAGAATAGTAGCAGAATTTAGTTGTCAGTGGATCATTTCCAGTCTTCTTCTTCTAGTTTCAATTTCATTGTGAGCATACAATTCAATCAAGAATTCTTCCAATCCAACAATACATCTTTAAATTGGATAGCGTGCGAGCAAGAAGCAATGATCGCTGGTAAAATTCTGGGCTACAGCAACGGAACAGGGTCTTTTTTGAAGCTGCTGGTAAATTTAGACAAGGCTGTCAGAGGGATATGAAAAAATTTACCAATTGATCCTCCATGTTTTCACTTTTTGCAAATTGGAAGGGACGGATAACTGCTGTCTTTAGTGATTTAAATTAGTTTGGTAATATTTATTTTAGAATGACTTACTTTTATAGAAATGTAACTTTGTTTAGACTATTTTCAACTAATGCAATGTAACTACGGGTTTCTCCTAAAAAAAACAAGAATAGGTGAAATTGAGGCTCCTGGTAAATTTAGACAAGGCTGTCAGAGGGATATGAAAAAATTTACCAATTGATCCTCCATGTTTTCACTTTTTGCAAATTGGAAGGGATGGATAGCTGCTGTCTTTAGTGATTTAAATTAGTTTGGTAATATTTATTTTAGAATGACTTTTATAGAAATGTAACTTTGTTTAGACTATTTTCAACTAATGCAATAGAACTACGGGTTTCTCCTAAAAAAAACAAGAAAAGGTGAAATTGAGAAGCCAATGGAGTTTCTACATGGCATGGTTTTAACATCTGGCACTCTACAATGCTGTTTTGCCTTGTATTCGGTCTATGCTTACAAGGATTTGTAAAGATTGTGATCTGTCATTGAAATTGGTGGATGTACCCATATTTTTTAAAAGAAAGGCATTAGCTTGCTGTTACGCCCAATAGGACTCTTATAGAAGGCAATGGCCAGTGTTAGAGATTAATTTTCAAAAGATAATCCCATCGCTAGTGTTAGACCCCGAGTTGTTTCATTGCTGATTGAAGGATGATATGCAAAAGTTCCCTGTGTAAATATAAGAAAATGGAGTGAGTTGTTTGCCTACTATGAAATAAAAAGAAAAAGAAGCTGAAAAAGAGTGGAAAAATAAATTTGTTCAGCTTTGAATTTTCCCCATAATTTTTTTTTTTCATCCAAATGATTTTTCATAAATTGCAGGTATAAGTGCTAGTATTATATTATTATTTTTCATTTATTTTAGAAGGAAGTTGGTGTGAGTTCTTCATTTTCTCCATCAATTAGCGCTCCCAGATGTCGGTAGCATTCCCTGAGCATGGTTCAATTTTCACTCAAAAGATTCAATTTTTAATTCATTTAATAATTATAATGCAAATGCTATTTCATTTAAACTAAGAAATCAAAGATAATAACACACTCAGTCAGTGATTCTCTGCAATATGGCAGCTCTCGCTAAAATATTCTAACACTTTAAACACTAGCATGTGTTGTACAAGCGTTATCATTACTACTGTCATCATTGCTGCTACTCTCCGCTCCCCTCTTTTAAATTAAAAACACAATTTTAGTTCCCAGATATATAAGATTGAATTTTTCTACTTTATATCTCACCAGACTAGCTTACGGACACTGCTAAACTAACATGTCAAGAGTTGGAGGCAGAAAACCAAAGGAGATCACAAGAGAGCACAGGAAGGAGGAGATATAACTTACAAGAAAGGGCAAATTTGTCTTTTATTATTTTAACTAGAGATTTAACTATAGTTAATTTCATAGTTACCGTGTAATGGGTAAAAAGGAAAGAGCTTCAAGAGTTTAAGGGATAAATTAGATAAATTGAAGTGTGAAGGGGTATATAAGAAATTAGAAAAGTCTTGGAGGGTATACCAAAAATTAACCTTATTAATAAAAAGACAATATTCTGAGTTTATATATATATGAATTACAACATATTCTTGAATTATTCTATGTAATATCAAATACAGACTTTCCAAAATAGATGCGTCAGAAAGAGAATGAGTAGAATGTATAGATGTGCTAGTTAAAGAAAGATATTCATGAGACAAACATTCTAAATTGAGATGCATATCAAAATCTCAAAAATAGCACAACTTCTAATTCACTTCTTGTATTCTAAACTGAGATGCATATCAAAATCTCAAAAGTAGCACAAATTCTAATTCACATCTTGACACATAGTACAACATGTCGTCTATCAAAGACAGTTTCAGCAAAAGAGAGACAAAAAGCTTGATTGGGATTCTGGTAGTCTGATGTCTGAACTTCTACAACAAAAAGCAAATGTTGATTTTGCTCCTGGCTTATTGGGATGAAAATGGAAGGGATATCCTTTAAAACATAAAATTTAGTCTAATTGGATTGAAAAGAAACATCAGAGGACCAGTAAACCATTGACAGCGCTAATAGCTGCTAACACTAATCTCGTACTGTATCAAAGCCACACTGTCAGTCTATCCATACTGGATAAAACCCGGAAGCATATCCACTGGTACTGCATGGTAAAATGATTTTCTGGCCGAGCCAAAAAATTCTCGGTGCCTGTTTGGCTTATAGGGGTCCTCTTTAATCTTCGTGCTAGGTTAAAAAGGACGATGCAGATCTCATTCTACCTGGTAGGGTACCGCACTGGATTTGAATTCGGCAGTACCCACTCCATTACAAAAGAGAGCTAGCTTTCTGGTGGAGACAGATGGAAACTACCACTTGTTTTCTAAGCTGGAGAGAGAGGTGTACTAGATAGTTTCGACAGGATACAAAAGAGCATCTACACATAGTTTCGATCGTTTTTTTAATGATCACAATGCCATGATCTTTGTATAACATTGTATCTAATACAAAATATGGGGGTTTATAACCTCATCTTTTGCTCAAAAGTACTTTTTCAGTTACTGTAAAATTACCAACCTAGTTACATAACTGGCACTAAAATTATTCATCTGGCACAGTAATCTTAAATCAAAATAGTGCACAGCTTCTATATATGCTTGAACCCTGATTTAACCAGGTTGAGAAAAGTATACCATGTTATTTATCTATTTGTTAACTCAATTGTTGTTATATTTCTGTTTTGGAAATAAATCTCCTTAAAAATAAGAATGTTGTTTAAGAAATTAAACTATTGCAAATCAAATAGGACACACTTTGGCGCCCATCAGTAACAAAAGTGCACAAGCTTTCCAAAACAAAGCATCTGACGAACGATCAATCTGTACCGGCAGGTCTGTTCAGAAATCCTGGTAAACTCAAAAACATCAGAATTCAAAATCCTTGCTTGTTTTTAAACTGGTACTTACCAGTCCAGAAAAGAATCAATCAAATATCACTCAATGTTTTCTACAATCTTTTATTCTCTCTCCATCTCATAGGTGATGTTTGGTTGTGGAGTAAGAGGTGGACTCCACACTTAAGTAGTCAAACGAGAAGTAAAAGAAGAGAAGTAAGGTGGAGTAAGAGGTGAGTTAATCCGGAAGTAAGTTACTCCACCTCTTCAGATAAATTAACTTACTTCACACTTACTCCATCTGTAGGGTCTACTTTCATAAGCAAATGTTCATTTTCCAATACCTTACTCTTCTAGGCGGATTAATTTAAATCATGAGTTAAACTACTAAAGAGATGTAAAATATGTGGAGTAAGATGGAGTAAGCTATTTAATCCTCATTAATTTTACTCCACAACCAAACATGACCTGTAGTAATTAAGTACTGATAAGCAAACACTGGAAGCATCCAGTTTCACAACAAATGGATGACTTCAATCTACCTCACTCACATACAAACAAAATCTGTTTGGAGAAATTCCCTCTGACGAGATCATCTCATAGGTGCATGGCTGCTACCATAGTTTAGTAAATGTAACTAGAGTTAATAAAGCAAGCTTAGTTTGTAATTAGGGTTTCCAATATACTTCTCTATATAAGCAATGTAACAGTACTCTGAGAAATTAATGGAATAGAACATTCGAAATTCATTCTCTTCTTCTTATCTTCTCTAACCCTTTTTAAGTACCAATCAACACACTTTGAGATTTTGCAGAGAGACCCTGAGAAGTCGAAAATACTGAATTATTTGTTAACACATTTTGACATTTTGCTGAATATTTGAAATGTTTTTCATGGTAAACAGCAGAACCACAAAAATGATCTACCAAGTAATTTTGTCTGGCACCTTAGGTGAATTAAATTACAACACCGAAAAGTTCCATAAACAACTTCAGAAGCATCTCCGTATGATCTAAGAGGTGTAGTATGGAAAAATGGCTACATGATTGTGTGAGAGGCAAATGCTAAAGTTATGATTATTTGCCATCAAAACATAGCAAAACCTACAAAAACTAACTCTTTGGGACTCTCTGATATTGCATTTCAAGTTTATTAGGCCTAACTGGTATGGAATTGTAGAAAATAGAATTGGTCACCATTAATTGAGAACCACATAGCTCAGTTCAGTATAGCATCGAACATGTCTCTCATCCGACTAAAACCCAAGTATCAAAACATAATTTTGTCATGAATAATTCAAGAAGGAGCTCCTGGATTATTATTTTATTTTATTTTATTTAAGTACAAACTACACATCCCACACATCCTTTAAATTAAATTCTCAATCTAAGTTTCATTAAAATTTTGAGTCTTCACATTAAAAAAAAATGTCTTTTTTTTTTTTTGAAAAAGAATAAAAAAAACATATGTCAATAGACTAAAAAAATAAAATACGAATCTACTTATGTCTGCTTCTATTGTACAGCTCCCCAATTCAGATGACACGAAAGCCTGTCTTTCGTATGAGTCATGCATGACTCAGCCCAAGCCCAAAAATAAAAATTAGAAAGAGATTGCTCCTTGGTCTCACTCCTTTCCTTGTTTGGACTTTACATAACAGATGTTGCTGAGTTTCTAAAGACAAAATCAGAAAATTGAGATTGACATGGTTTGACATGGTTAGATGAATATGTATCATGTAATTTCATTTTACGTGGTTGACTAATAATAATAATTTTTTATAAATAATTACAAATTTTAAAAGATGAAAATTAAAAAATTTAATTCATAAGGGTGACTGACTTCCTTTTCTCAATACTTCCGTAGCCCTGTTTCTTATCTACAATATTGAATACTGTATTCTGGAGAAATTTGTAGATATTCTCTCTTACCTAATTCCTGTATCCAGTGCCAGTGTCAACAAGATCACAAGGTGCACGAGTGATGCATCAACACAGGTCTCTCTCTCTACTTTGCCTATTATTTGCGAATCTTATCAAAGAGGAGAATAAACTGTGACCACAAAAAAGAAAAAGAAAAAGTCGTTCTCTTTTGATTATAGTTATGGATGCATGGTTCAGCGAGATTTCTCACCCAATTCATAATACATTTAAGTGTAGTTAACGGGGAATCAAGTTGAATTCGTCTAAATTTGAGAATGAGAAGTATCAAACAACTTTTGAAATAGAGGATCAAATGAAGTAAAATTAATTTTTCTTTGGAGTTAATCAATTTCTGGATGATCTGAAGAAAAAATAGGAAAGGTTATCAAGAGTTGACATAGCGTATGTTTTCTGAGTTAAGATCCACCTGATCTAGTAGAATAAGATTCATACCGTTTTTTTTTATCCTGACACGAATTTTAAAGACCTCTCGTGCATTTATGACATGCACAAATTATCACTGAAGTTCACTCTGGTGATGCGATACATGAGAGATGCTCATATTTTTTTACTGGTTTATATTTTTCTTTCAACGATCCAATTGCACATGCAAGAAGTGTATCATATCTTTTCTATAAAGACATCAATTACCTCAATTTTACCAGTTCAATTGTTAGGGTCTATAGTCCGAATTCTGATCCAATGCAATACCTGACTGTGTAGAATGAGATCTGAGTCGTCCGTTTCAACTTGGCACGAACTAAAATAGAATATTTTGACTAAGGCGGAAAGTATTCCTCACTCCCGCCACAAGGCCAACAACAGGGCAACAATATTGTGCGTCTTCTAGAATCTTGATTGGCAATAACAGATGGCGGTAACTATATTTCGGTGATCTCAACCCCCTCTCACATCACCCTCCCTCCTACTCAACCGATTCCAAACAATCCGCTGCTACTTTTTCTCAGCCTCTCAATATGCCGAGTCCTACAAATCTTTTCATAAATCATAAAACAAAAGGAGTCTTTTGTATATTATTCACTACATAAATGTTTCCATAGAAGAATTCACAAAAGATCAAAGAATTGTTCTCCTTCACCATCTCCACGGGGCAACCGTCTTACGTGGTCCATGTTCAGACCAGCTGATAAGCTCCATGAATAATCCAACTCAATTGTCAACTCCTATTCCTCTCGCCTCTTCTCCAGTTCAACTCGAATCACAGACACAAACAGGGAGAGGAGATACCCCTTCAATGGGAATCGTAGAGGAGGCGCACAACGTGCGCGTCGTCGGAGAAGGCGATCGCACGATTGTACTGGCGCACGGTTTCGGTACGGACCAGTCGGTATGGCGGCACCTGGTGCCACACCTGGTGGAGGAGTACCGGGTGGTGCTGTTCGACAACATGGGGGCGGGCCCCACCAACCCAGACTACTTCGATTTCGACCGTTACGCCACACTGGAGGGTTACGTGCTCGACCTCCTCGCCATCCTCGAGGAATTGCGCGTTCAGTCCTGCATCTATGTCGGCCACTCCGTCTCCGCCATGATTGGTGCTATTGCCTCCATTTCGCGGCCTGATTTGTTCTCTAAGCTCGTTTTTCTTTCCGCTTCTCCAAGGTAGGATCTTTGTTTATTTGTTGGGGAATTGGGGATGTAACTTCTGACAAAAGGGATTTCTGTTGTATAAACTATTGGTTGTATTGGGTATGTTAAGTTATCAGTATCCAATTTGAATTCTGTTTAGTTTTATTTCTATTCAGTGTACTTCTTTTTTAAATAAAGGGAGTCTGTTTGTCTCTTCTTCTTTTTTTTTGAAAGCCTGGCAGTAGCGGCTGCCAAGGAAGGGGGTCTCTTTGTCAAATTAAGTATTTTTGGAGCTGGAAAAGAGTATTCTGCATTTAAAATTGGAAATCCCTAATTATCCAACTTTGGATCAACCCCAGTACCTCTTGCAAATTTTAGATGAATTTTCAGATCGACAATAAAAACAGTTGGAACTGTTTTAAGGGAGGGACAAGGAGGTGACTAGATTAATATATAGAGATGTATTTGATTTAAAAGTTGGAAAATCCTTTTCAATGTTAGTTTTGTTCTCATGCCTTTGTTAGCAATCTACAAACTAGTCCTTTTACATGTTTAAAGGGGGGAAACCTTCTGGTCTGATGATTTTGATAAAATTTGGCTCTTTTTGTACTTTTCCAGGTGTCCGAAAACCATAAGCTTATTATATGCCAGACATTTCACGAAAATCTCCTTTTTTTATGTTAATTTGATTAGTGCAATATCAGCATATGAATAAAAAATAAGCATATCTGAACTAATATTTCCTCCTAAAGTGAAGTTAAGATGAAACCATTTTATAAGAAACTTAACTGCATTCTATCTGTTTCTAGGTTTTGGAATTAAGTCCCAAGTCAAGCTGACAGCTGTCAACATCAATTTGTTATTTTCTATCATAGGCAAAGAGAGCAAAAAAATGGCTTTTAATTAAACCAAGAATTGTGAAGTTGATTGGTCTAAGATAAAATTCAGATTTAAGACTTGCTTCTTTTGCTTGGAAATTATACCATTTATATCCTTATCTATTATAAGCTAATTAAACATACTGATATTATATAAACATATCTTTGTAGTTTTCTGTTTTCCATTCAGCATTAGAAATGTAGAGCTCTTTTTTTACCTTTTTTTTTTTACATACTGACATTATAGCAACCACGTATTTACCTTTTTTTTTTTCCTTTTCTTTAACAAGATATAGCTCTTCGGCGGCAACATTATTATTCCCTTGTAAGTTGTAACGTCTATACCCTTTTTACGTGTTTATACTGATTGGACAGCTATGTTGAGATTTCCTTTACATTTATAAAATGCCCTCTAAAATATATGTAGTTTTTAGTAATGTTCAATGTTCACGTGAATTGAATGCCATTCATCTTCGAATTTTTCATTAAATATATGTTGTGTAGCCAGGTACTTGAACGACATGGATTATTATGGGGGCTTTGAGCAGGAGGATCTTGACCAGCTGTTTGAGGCCATGCGTAACAATTACAAAGCCTGGTGCAGTGGCTTCGCACCTCTCGCTGTTGGAGGTAATGATCTGTTGACCATATCCTAGTAGTTTGGTGAATTGTTATATCTAATAATTAAAGCTGAAACATTCAAACATGGAACTGTACCTATCGGCAAGGATTTCAGTGTTTAACATAATTATCCTCTTTATATGGCTCCGGACTGAGTTGTATGGTCTGTTGACCATTTGTTCACTTTCTAATTGTTAATTTATAAATAAATCGTGCTGGTCAGTTTGCTACTAAAATAATTACTAATGGAAGATAAACCAGACCATCTGATCATTTGCACAAACATTTTCTCCTTGATGAAAATTTTGTCAAATTTCACATTTTATGAAACTTATCTTTCCATCATATAAGCTCTTCATCTTCTTAATGACTTAAACTTAACGTGCAAGTTTAGTGTAGAAGCTTGCAAATATGGTGGCAGTATTAAATTTTTGTCCGAATAGTTGAATCTTTTACATGACTATACATTGCTCTTGTTCATAAATGACAATACTAGTAGAGGCACTAAACAAAGTTGATATGCACAGGTGATATGGATTCAGTGGCTGTGCAAGAGTTTAGCCGCACCCTTTTTAATATCCGACCAGACATTGCCCTTAGCGTTGGGCAGACAATATTCCAGAGCGATGTGCGCCACCTTCTCTCCCTTGTCACCGTTCCGTGCCACATCATCCAGAGCACGAAAGATCTTGCGGTTCCGGTCGTGGTGTCTGAGTATCTACACAAGCACCTTGGAGGCGACTCCATTGTTGAAGTGATGGCATGTGAAGGTCACCTCCCGCAACTCAGCTCGCCTGATATTGTCACTCCTGTTTTGCTGAATCACATCAGGTATGACATTGCAGTTTGAGATGTGAAATAAATGTAGTTATTTTCAAAGTGTGTTGATTGATCTTGTTGTACTCTGTTGTGACACAAGCTCTAATAGATAGCTGTGATGTTGTGCTTTCTGTTATTGATCAGAGATTTCACTAAATATATATTTATGTAATAATGTCCCCAGATGGTGTAAATTGTAATAACTTGGTGGCAACTGAGAGTAGGTATATTCTAAGCTCTTTTAACTTGACAACAGCCATTTTGCTTCCCGTGAGCTCTTAAGCGTTGCTTTTCTAGATTTGGTGCCTATTTATAGAAAATAAATGTTTGGGTAAAATCTATGTTACTCGGATACGCCAATATAGGCTCCGTACCCGTATCGGACACGTATCCGATACCGATACGCGCCCGATACGGCACCGATACGTATTTGATACGCCAGCTGGCGTATCCGCCTACGTGGCGTATCCTTACTTGGCCGATACGGTCTCCGATACTCCGTTGACACTCCAGGATACGGCAAATAACGTTCGGATACGCCCGGGATACGGCGGGACACGTGAGCTGGGCCAGTGAACCGCGCGCGCCGCACCCGTGAGCCGCGACCGTGAACCGGCCCGCACCCGTGAGCCGCGCAAAGACCATTGCACAAATGTGATTTTTTTTTCGCCCAGCGGGATTCGAACCCGGGAGAGCCCCAAGTTGGCCAAAACCTTTACCACTCCACCATAGTTTCACTTGTGTACTATACCAATAACTATGGTATTTAATCTATACTTAGAGTAAGCCTTTAATTTTTTATAGTTTGAGCCTTTAATTAAATATTTTATGATTATCTAAATACAATATATAAATAATAAAAATAATATATATATATATATATATAGGGATGGGCTATGGTGAGTTATAGAGTAAAACAAGTTTGTACTTCATGCCATATTTCCATCTTGAAAGTCCAAATGGTCGATCCGAACCGTTCAAGTTGTTCTCCATATTGAAATGTGCTTGGAGACCAAATTTTACATTTTTTGGAATTTTTTTACTATTTATTAAGCCACTTTGAAAATCGCTGATCCGGGTGAACAGTAGCAAAACAGTAAAAAATTCTGGACCAATGGATCAGTGATTTTCAAAGTGGCTTAATAAATAGTAAAAAAATTCCAAAAAATGTAAAATTTGGTCTCCAAGCACATTTCAATATGGAGATTATGTTGAACGGTTCGGATCGGTTGGTTGGATTTTCAAAATGGAAATAATGAGGCGTGGAGTAAAAACTTGTTTTACTCTATAGCTCACCATAGCCCATCCCTATATATATATATATATATATATATATATATAATTGGCGTATCTTATTCGGGATTTTTGAAAATTGCCGTATTGCCGTATCCGTATCGTATCTGATACGATACCCGTACCCGTATCCATGCAACATAGGGTAAAATATTGCTGACTACATTTGTTACAAGTTACCTTTTTAATAGTTAGTTGATGACTCCATAAAGTATTAACAAGCAAAAAGATTCAGAGTAATCCTTAAAAATGCACAATGTGAAATTATCTGGTTGAAACTGCAGTACGGCACACTTATCCCCCTCTTCCTTTATATTATAAAATTCAAATTAAAAAAAAAATGAATTCCGATCATTGATCATGTTTTTCTTTTTCTGAAGAGATGTATCCGCATAAGGGCATCTACGTCTCTTGTATTATAGAGTTTTTAATTTGAGGTGGTAGTTTCTAGTTCAGTTTTAGAGATGTGAGAGACTTTCATTTATCAACTATGCAAGAAAGTTTCTTTTTAAGAAACTGTTTATAAACTCTCTGCTGATCAAATTATTGGTTTAAATTATTTATCTTTTTTAATGTATTACTGACGTGGCTTAATAAAAAATTTAAAATTAATTTTAGAAATGTGAAAATTTATAAATTTTAGAGATCTTAATTTCTAAAAGATAGTTAATACTTATTTAAAATTCATTTAAGTTGTTGGATGTAGATGCTCTAACATTTCATAATTTTTTTTAGTTCATTTCGTACAAAATTGAAAGGCAAATAAAATGAATGTACTAAAATTATTTTATCACATAACTTGATTTTCACTTTAGTGGCTCTTATTGTTAGGGTTTATGAGGAGAGTTAAGAAATAAAACAGACAAAATTCTATGAAGAAACTTAATTGTTTTTCTTGACTTTATGTTACATTAAATATAAGAATAAAGATTTTTTTTCCCCCGGCTCTTATCTCCCATTCATCCCCCAATCATTAATTATCTAGGGGACCACAACTTCAAGCACAAGAAAACGCGTATCAATCATTAATTACGTGGGGGACCGCTTATATTTGAAATTTTTTACAACTGACGAGCACAAGTATTCATATATAATACATCAAGTATTCATATATAATACACTAAGTATTCATATTTAAGATATCAAATTTTTAAAAAAAACTAGACACATCACTCACCCATTTTTACATGTTTTTAGAGGTGGGTTTTTTTTCTCCGTTCACTCTAACCAATATTTCTGACAATCTGTGAAGAATTTTGCGAATCTAAAATCACAAACGTCTTCTACGCAATTTTCTCTTTCAAATGAGATCCATGATGAAGTACTTTTGAGTTATCCGTCGCGCAAGTATTCATACCTCGTAAAATTATTTATATCTCGTCGTGCAAGTATTCATACCACGTCGAGCAAATATTCATATCTCGTCGAACAAGTATTTATACCTAAGATATCAAGTATTTCGGAAAATGAGTGGTAATGAAATTTCAATCGGTAAAAAATGAGTGAATGATGTGTCCAGTTTTTTATTTGTGAAATACTGATGAGGTATAAATACTTGCTCGATGAGGTATGAATACTTGAATGACAAGGTATGAATACTTGTGCAACGGACAACTCGAAAGTATGTCATCATGGATCTCATTTGAAAGAGAAAATTGTGTAGAAGACGTTTGTGGTTTTAGATTTGCAAAATTTCTCACAGATTGTCAGAAATATTGGTTAGAGTGAACGGAGAAAAAAAACCACATCTAAAAACGTGTAAAAAATGGGTGAGTGATGTGTCCAATTTTTTTTTAAATACTTGATATCTTAGATATGAATACTTGATGTATTATACATGAATACTTGATGATATATGAAAACTTGCACTCGCCGCGATAATGACGCGTTTTATTTTGTCTTTTAATACTGAAATTTATGGTCCCCTCTTAATTAGCGGTCAACAAAGACAGTTATTGACTGGGAGATGAATGGGGGATAGGAGCCGGGGGATAGTTAGTTGGTCTCTAAATATAAATGACTTATTTATAACAACATAAATCTCTAAAAAGAAAAACCTATAAATAAATACTTCTTAAAATACTCTACATACTAAATACTAAAAACTTCCTACTTGATATAGCATGTCAAACATAGTCTACTATTTCTGACATTATGCTAAATCAAACCTGATATGAAAATATGATGAAATGAGAGGCATACACAACAATCCTCCCCTTAACTTGAAATCTCATTCTGAAACAAAACCCCAAAATAAACTCCTAAAACACATCATCAACTTGAATTTCAACTAAATTAGCATAGCCAGAAGAACTATTATTCTAGTCAACCTTTTGTTTATTCTTGAGCTTGAAACAATTGGCCTTGATGTGTCCTTTCTTTCTGCAATAGTTGCAAATTAGGTTCTTGTGTTTAGAGCTTGAATAAGTCGAAGATGAAGTCAAGTTCTTCTCCTTTTCTCTCCCATTCTCGACAATCAAACCAGTATCTTGATGGTCATTCTTAGCTCTTAATAAATCACTATCGATGTTGGACTTGACTAACAAATTATTTTTCACATTCTCAAAAGTGATTGATTCCTTGCTATAAAGCATGGTTTCCTTAAACCCTTGATAAGACTTAGTCAGCGAACACAACAAAACCATAGCTTTATTCTCATCATCCACCTTGATACCAATACTCTCCATGTCATTAATAAGAGCAATATAGTCTGAAATATGGACCTTAATGGATGCACATTCTGTTATCTTGAAAGAATAAAAACTCTGTTTCAAACGCAACCGGTTAGTGACCGATTTCTGTATATAGATCTCCTCAACTTCTTCCAAGCATCAGCTGCTGTAGTCTCTGAAAAGATTTCTTGAAAAATCAAATCACTCAAATACAACTGAATAGTCGAGAGAGCTGTGTCATCCATAATCTCCTAACACCTTGTTTGGATGGAGAGTAGAGGATGGGAGGGGAGGTGAAGAATGGAATGGAATAGAAAGGAAGATTAACATATTTAACTTCTTCGTGTTTGGATGATTAATGAGGAAAAATAAATTTAACTTTCCTTCTCGTCTTGTTTCTTGTTTGGTTAATTAAAATTATAGAAGGTTAATCAAATGATTTTAATGTATTTGACTATTTACCCTTTACAATCTTAAAACACAATTAGATAATTTAAACAAAAACGAAATCCATTTTACCAGCATATAAGTTCAAGACTTCCACTCATGAAGTGCTAGGATTAAATACAATTATCTCATGGTTGAAATACTGCTTGAAATACTACTGAGAGATACACACATGCGCCAAGTGAATTTAGATGCCAGTAGAGGTTGAAAGACAATTTTCATAATTTCATTCTATGATGTAGCTGGTGCTAAGGACACGGGCTTCAAATTACAAAAGAAAAAAAAAACGTAACTTGATGTGTAAATGGCTCTGATGGATAAACGATAAATTTGATGTATAAATGGCTCTGATGAAAAAAACGTAACTTGATGTATTAAAAATAAACAAGTTTGATATATATATATATATATAGAGTATGGCTAATTTGCTTCCGGAAGCATTTCGGCCGAGGTGCTTACGGGAGCATATCTTGCAATTTGATGTTCAAACAACAAATTCAAACCGTTAGATGTTCAATCTATATTAAAATCTACTTGGAGACCAAATTTTACATTTTTTTAAATTTTTTTACTATTTTTTAAGCTGGTTTGAAAACCGCTGTTTTCAATGCGTCAGAAATTTAATAAAAACAGCAGTTTTCAAACCAGCTTAAAAAATAGTAAAAAAATTCCAAAAAATGTAAAATTTGGTCTCCAAGTAGATTTTAATATAGATTGAACATCTAACGGTTTTAATTTGTTGTTTGAACATCAAATTGCAAAATATGCCCCCGTAAGCACCTCGCCGAAATGCTGCCGGCAGCAACTTAGCCGCTCCCTATATATATATATATATATATATATATATATATATATATATACTAGTATCGTGCCCGTGCGTTGCAACGGAATATATGATAAGATAATAAAAATAAATTCTCACACAAAATGACAAATTTTCATGAAAAAAAAAATTAGAAATATATTCTAGATTTATCAGTATAGAAATAAGGAAGTAGATAAATAAGGAAGTGAACAAAAATTGATTTGCATTGTGATCCGCTGTGTAGAAAATTTCAATTGGAGAGGGAGAAATAAGGAAACAATTAAATAAGAAAACGGAGAATTATATTGCTAAATTTTAGAGTCTATTTAATTTTAATTGTAACGCATCGTGTGGGGGTATGTGTGGCGAGTATGTTTGTAGCTAAATTTAAACTTCTACACATAAAACATATGCATTTAATCAAAAGAAGATAGATTATGTGATTGGAGAGCTGAGATTAAATCCAAAAATTAATCTTTCAATCGTAGCCGTTGACGGATCGGACACTCAACGTGCTTAATAATGAAATGGAGATAAATATATAAACCTAACCTGCTCAATCAACTATGGTGGCTGCTAGGTCTCTGGTGAAAAAAAGTTGAATGATAATTATATAGAAATAAGATATATAGCACAGGGCATTTGTGTCATTTTTTCTGAAAATATTTGTAACACAATTTCTTTCCATCCATTACACTCCAAATTGGAAGGGAAATCAATTATATTAATTATAGTAAGCAAGGTTAACCCTTTCCCCTCCTGTACCCCTCACCTCCACCTTAATTTTGTCAACCAAACACGATTTGAGGGAAAGTTTTCTATCTATTCCATTCCCTCCCCTCGTCTACTCTCCATCCAAACAGGGTGTAATATACATTTTTATTCTCCCCTGCCAGCTCCTTAGGCCTACCCGAAATTGCGACATTTACACCTAAATTGGATAATATTGCCTTCATCTGAATTTGCCAAAGCGCAAAACTACTTGTGCCATCAAATTTCTCAATATCAAATTTGATAGACATAATTGAATTTAAACTCATAATCACACCCGGATTTGAAATTACAAATTTCACCAATCACCAAATCACTGAATTATCGGAATTTCCAACCACAACAAAACCGAATATATCTAATTTATCCAAAATTGGAATTACCAGAACTATGCTTCTCCGACCCAATTGTATCGAAGACCAACCAAATTTGAATAAAATAACAAAATCAAACCTTGGTCACAACTCACAACAATTGGTTTCGGAAGAGCAGGCAAGGTCAGAGTTGCGCATCACAGGAGATTTTGTCGCGGTCCACCAAATGAAAGTCGCGCACCACAGATATGAATTATCATGGCTCACCAGTCTTCAGCGATGTATCACTACAACAAAATATCATACAATTAGCACAATTATTCCACTTCGAGTGATGTATGAAACGACAAACGGGTTTTACCAATAATATGAGAATCACTATATGAACACAAGTATTATATGAGACGATTCATGGAACTTTGACAAACGCTATTGGGCAAACAGCTTGACAGCAAAAGGTTTCTCGTGAAAAGCCGTCTTTCCTCTTAATTAAATACAAGCAACACCCTATAATTTATGAGCGGCTTAACACTAAATTGTCAAGTACCTGAGTCTGTGGTATATAAATACTAAAATGTGAGACAGTAAATAAATGGAAACCAGAAACTGTGAGATATGGCAACAAAATGAAAAAAAAGACAATGAACTATTATACTTTGCTATTTGGCAACAAAGTTTTACAATGAGGTTTCAAGGGCATTGGAACATGTCAGAGATCAATGATTGCCTGGTGGACTAATGGTGAGTGGCATCTATTCTCAACAAATATCATTTATTGGTGTACCATCAGAATAACAAAATAGCAGTGAATAGTGTGGATTCACAAAAATTAGTGTACCAGAAGACTAGTACTAGTACAGTCATGACGGCCGGTGGGTCGGGGAGGGCGGGGGTGTGGGTTCGTGCGAGAATTACTGCAAGAACCGACAACCCAAAAAAATAAACTAATTCTAATTGATTTTTTTGATTTTATCTAAGAAAACAAGCATCATTTAATTTTGTGCCTTTCTAAAGGTTGGGCTTGTGCGTGCTCAGATGAAGAAAAATGAAGGGAGAGAAATCTGACATAAATGTCACGTGCAGAGGGGTAGTACAATAGAGAGAGGTATGTACCTAATAATCTGATCCTGAGTCGCGGGGTGCGATAGAGAGAGGCGATAGGGAGTTACACAGTGTGAGAGAGAAAGTCGGCAGGTAGAGGTCGACGCTGCGTGGAAAAGAGCGAGAGGAGGCGAGAACTGAAAATTCGAACTTTTGGTGTTAACGTTAAGGCACGATTCTTTAATTTGAGTTGTTTGATTAAATTCTATAGTAGATTTTAGCGTCGAAGCTAAAATTAGATCCGATGGGCATCGAACCTACACCGATTCCTTCTTTCAAATCCCATACTAAGGTTATTAAATTGATTTTTTATTAGAAATTCAAGTCGCAAGTCCTGATAAAATGGAAAAGAAGACCGCTACGGATTTTCATAAAAGAAGCATGAAAAAAATAAAAGCACGACAGCGCCAAATTTAAATTAAACACGTGTAGCTCTAAATTAGCACGTTTGTACATGCACGAAAAAAATAAAAGCACGACGGCGCCAAATTTAAATTAAACACGTGTAGCTCTAAATTAGCACGTTTGTACATGCATTCTGATTATTTGCACATAACTAGTTAAATGGAACTTGTATATTGGCAGAGAAAAATGAAAAGGCAAATGTGACAGATACGCTGAATTGTCACTTAAAAATGTTGATAGCACGGGGTTTTAAATAATTGAATAATTAAATAAGGGAATTCTATGATATATTCAAGTAAAAGAAACATATGTTCCACTTGACAACTAGATAAGCTAGACCGAACTATTGCTAATTTGGATCTTCACTTATCCGAAGGTTAGATCAGGGGCGGATCCAGCATACTACAGGGTAGGGCAATTGCCCTACCCTGGATTTTCAAAATTAGTTCTTAAGTACTGAGTTTTGAATTCTTGTCCTACTCTGAAAAAACAAATGTCATACCCTGTTGAGTTTATATTTCTCATTCTTCATGTACAAAGAATTAGGTTATTGCATTCAATTTCGCCCTCCCCTATTTCTCCTCTGTGATTTTTCTTTAATAGCAATTTTATGTTTATTTTCGAATGATATCTGGAGAAGAAGAGACCCTTCGTCTGAATAGGTGTGGAGCGCGTGAGCCAACACATTGAGACTGCTCGATTTTCATAAACCACATGTACCGTGGAAAATAATAAAATAAATGGTAAATGGTATTGATTGGCTCAGAATTTGTGGGCCCCTGTAAAATTAATTGATAGAGAGGAAAAGGTGTGTTGTGCGCAACAGCTGCGATCCGTTAAGTTTCATAATTTTTTTTTTGGATGCCTCCATTTTTTTTTTTTGTGCAACAGCTGTTCCTAAATTGTGATGCTTTTGAGATGCTTTTAAGATGAATTTGTAATTGAGATTAGGGAACTCCAGGTGGAGATTCGAATAGCAGCTTCTGTCATGATTCCTAAAAAAAAATAGTATATAGTCTTGTTTTTTATGTTGTTTTTAAATATGTAAATGATACTATTTTTTTATTATGTAAAAATATTATATTAGTTATTTTTTTTATTATGTTTTATATATTTCCCGATTATCTAATGGATTTGATCCCGATTAATTATTTAAACCCGATTTAATATTTTCTTGCCCTACCTGAAGAAAATCCTGCATCCGCCCCTGTCGGTATCATATAAATTAATGGAATTTTTAATATGTAAAAGGATAATGTTTTTGTCGTTTTTGTTATGCAAAAGAATACTATTTTGTTGGTTTTTTTGTCATGTTTTAATTGGTCGTTTGATTAGTTGATTATCAAAATATTATGGAGTAGATTGTGTTATAATACTATTTTTGTTGTTTTTGTTATCATGTTTTATCTAGTATCCGATTATCTAATGGTTTTGGACCCGATTATTTATTTAAATCCGATTCAATAATTTATTGCTCTACCCTGATCAAAATCCTGCATCCGCCCCTGGGTTAGATGATGTAACATGGAAGTGGTCTACGAATAAAGAATTTTCTGTTAAATCGGCCTATTTCAACATGAAGAGCACACTTCGTATCAAAGGAAAATTACACAAGATATAGAAGTTAAATGCACTATCGCGTATGAAGGTCTTTGCATGGCTATTATCTCCAAATAAAATCTTAACCATTGATAATCTGGTAAGAAAGGGGTGGTATCTGACCAATAGATGCATCATGTGCGCAGCTCAATCGGAATCAGTCAATCATCTTTCTAATAATTGTCCAACATCCATGAACTTATATAGAAAGGTGGCAACTAAATTTCAAATCAGAATGCCTCGCATGTCCCTACGTACACAATGTACAAGAAGCTATTACTTTCATTATTAATCCATTCTACATGATGAAGGAAAAAGCAATTATGCTAATCACATTGTTTATAATCTGGAGGGAGTGGAGGGGGGGCTGTAGTCGAATTTTCTGAGAGAAGATACTACATGTGAATGAGTTATTAGAGCAAATAGAAGACCAATGGAGATACGGTTCAATGAGTAATGAGTGCAGAAAGGTACATCACATGTTGAAGAGGAAAGCTTTGATGCTGCATCACAAGTCTGATAGCAGTTAGCACAATTTCAAGCTATATTAATCTTTTTTTAAATTTAATTCTATTTTAATTGTCAATGTTAATTTTCTTTTAAAATAGCTCAATTGTTTTGAGCTTTCTTTCCTTTTTATCTTGCATTACAAACCCGTTATAACTTAATATCAATATATAAATGACGGTATTGACCCTCATTATTTTTTCCTAAAAAAAAAAATTAACCGTAGCCTGAAAACTTTTAAAATGTACCTTTTACTATAATTTCGTACAAATATTATAAATATATATTGATTTTTAGATAATTATAAAAGTGTACTTTTTTTTCTAAAATTTTTGCTTCCTTTATCATATTAGCTTCCTGACACCATCCAACTAAAAATAAACGTTAATGCTACAATTAATATTCTATGATTGTCATGATCATCAATGTGCGAATTGACTGTTTCTGTTTCAAATTTCAATTAGGTTGAGATAAAAAATTAACCGAGCTAAGCCGGATAAGCTTTGGCAATCGCCGCATAAATCAGTCAGGTTTCCAAGTCAAAGTTTGTCGATCTCAAATTAATAGACCTGGGAATTTGGCCAATTAGCTCGTGCAGTTATATGTCTTTTTATTTGGTGCAATATGATAGGCCGCCGCTATCTGTATATACACCTTGGACTAACTACCTAGGGGATTGTTATAACAAAAAATGAAAAAATTCCATTGACTACTTGTTCCACCAAGGCAACAACTTCTCACTTTCCCTATCGTTTCTACTTTCTACACCTCTATAAGTACATCGATCAATTCTAATAATATCATCTGATACATTCCAACATATCATCTATTACCATTCCATCTTCAAAAATCAATACAGCATCAAACTCTGAGTCTCTCCGTTAAAATGGTTTATCAAGAAATTTTCTCTGCCCCACCTCACACCATGACCCAAGAACACTATCTCTCTCTCTGTCTTCTACTTCTCAACCGAAGCCAAAAACATGGCCAAAATATTACAACAAATGATCACCAAAACATACCATCCAAACTCCATTTTAAATGCTCTATTTGTGGAAAAGGTTTCTCTTCTTACCAAGCTCTAGGTGGTCACAAGTCAAGTCACCGCCGACCAATGCATCCTGGCCAAATTCAAACATTCAAAATAGCACCTGATAACTTGAATGAAAATACAGGCTCAGGTGGTGGTAAAGGAGCTCATAGGTGCAATGTGTGTCACAAGAGTTTTGCAACTGGACAGGCACTTGGCGGTCACAAGCGATGTCATTACTGGGAAGGTTCATCGGCGTCGGTGTCAGCATCAGGATCTGGATCAGCTTCAACTCTGACGACTTGTACTGTTAGAGATTTTGATCTGAACATGCCACCGAGAGGAGGATGGGGTGAAGAGGAGGAAGTTGTGAGCCCGTTGCCTGTTAAGAAGCGACGGCTCATCTGATTGAACTGATCAAGTTTTTGTATTTATGTTAATGATCTCTTTGTTTTTTTATTAGTGATTCTTTGATTTATTTCTTCCCGGATTGGGAGGGGATGCGATTGTTCTTTGGTTTGTAGTTAGACAAGGTAGGCTATACAGTTCTCAAGTTTTTTGATAATTTTCATTTTTCTTGTAAAAGAAATTCCTAGTTAGAGGCCCTTGTTGGGTACCAATGCGAATTTGTTATATTTCATATATATTCATTGGTTGAATTCATTTCGTTAACAAGTTTGAATCTTAAGTTGAATCGAACTAGCAGCTTAAGTGATAAAGTAGCTTGCCAGAAAGACTTTTCAAATATCAATACTGGAAATTCTTAGAGGTGATACCTCCTTAATACGCTAAGAGATCTTTCATGTATAATCTATCTATCTGAATCGGCACATACACAACTAGATAATAAGCTAGACCGAAGTATTGCTAATTTGGATCTTCACTTATCCGAAGGTTAGATGATGTAACATGGAAGTGGTCTACGAATAAAGAATTCTCAGTTAAATTGGCCTATTTCAACATGAAGAACACACTTCGTATCAAAGAAAAATTACACAAGATATGGAAGTTAAACGCACTATCGCGTATGAAGGTCTTTGCATTGCTATTATCTCCAAATAAAATCTTAACCATTGATAATCTAGTAAGAAAGGGGTGGTATCTGACCAATAGATGTTAGAAATATATTTTGAAAATACAAAATTTTATATAAATTAATACTTATTTTAATATTAATGTTTTTTTAACTTTATGAATTATGGAGCTATTTGGAAATGAGTTATTTTGATCTAATTTGTACATAGAAGCTCATTATTTAATCAAATATATTGATATGAGCTTTCCGTGACCTCAATACATATTTAATATAATTTTGTGCAAATGACTTGATCATGATCTAGCTTTGATATGCAATTTATTGTATATGACCATTTGAGCTTTGATATGCAATTAATTGCATTTGTCCGTTTGAGATTTAATTAATTGCATTTTTCAATTGAGTTACAAACGGTAATATATATAATTATGAATATTATTTTAATGATCATGAATGCACAAATTTATTGGTGTCTATGATATTTGCTTATAAATAGTACATGATATTTGAAGAGAGAAATGAAAACTGAAATTAAATAATTCACATACTCTCTTGCTCTTTCTCTTAGCTCTATAATTCATAAATTCAATTTCTATTCTCCCACAAACAAATACTTTCTTTATATAAAACATGCTATTCTGCTATCATTGTTGAAAGAAGCTACATCAATCTCTACCACGGTTGCGCCCGTAGGTAGAGGAATACCGGCGTAACTTGAGGCAAGCTTAACCGATTATTCCTACGCTTAGGACGGAAAGTTGCCTTAGGTCCGCATTTTGCAGCTCCGGGTAATAAAGTTTTAATTATATTCTTGATTATTATTTTTTATATAATTATTATTTATTTAGTGATCAAAATTCAGATTTAAATCTAGTTGGTTAGTTAATATTTTTCCAACAATAGATGCATCATGTGCGCAGCTCAATCAGAATCAGTCAATCATCTTTCTAATAATTGTCCAACATCCATAAACTTATATAGAAAGGTGGCAACTAAATTTCAAATCAGAATGCCTCGCATGTCCCTACATACACAATGTACAATAAGCTATCACTTTCATTATTAATCCATTCTACATGATGAAGGAAAAAAGCAATTATGCTAATTACATTGTTTATAATCTGAAGGGAGTGGAGGGAGGGCTGTAGTCGAATTTTCAGAGAGAAGATACTACATGTGAATGAGTTATTAGAAATAGAAGACCAATGAAGATACAGTTCAATGAGTGCAGAAAGGTACATCTCATGTTGAAGAGGAAAGCATTGATGGTGAAGCACAAGTCTGAAAGCAGTTAGCACAATTTCAAGTTATATTAATCTTTTTTTAAATTTAATTCTATTTTAATTTTCAATGTTAATTTTCTTTTAAAATAGCTCAATTGTTTTGAGCTTTCTTTCCTTTTTATCTTGCAGTTACCAACCGTTATAACTTAATATCAATATATAAATGACGGTATTGACCCTCATTATTTTTTCCTAAAAAAAAAAAAATTTAACCGTAGCCTGAAAACTTTTAAAATGTACCTTTTACTATAATTTCGTACAAATATTATAAATATATATTGATGTTTAGATAATTATAAAAGTGTATTTTTTTTTCTAAAATTTTTGCTTCCTTTATCATAGTAGCTTCCTGACACCATCCAACTAAAAATAAACGTTAATGCTACAATTAATATTCTATGATTTGTCATATGATCAATGTGCGAATTGACTAGCTGTTTCTGTTTCAAATTTTCAATTAGGTTGAGATAAAAAATTAACCGAGCTAACTGCTAAGCCGGATAAGCTTTGGCAATCGCCACATAAATCAGTCAGGTTTCCAAGTCAAAGTTCGTCGATCTCAAATTAATAGACCTGGGAATTTGGCCAATTAGCTCGTGCAGTTATATGCCTTTTTTTTTGGTGCTATATGATAAGCCGCCGCTATCTGTATATATGCATTTTTGTCGAAGAGCAGTTAATTTCGTAAGTCTCTATTTTATATTTATCACAAAAAATATAAATTAAAAACTATATTTTTTTTGAGATGGGCTATGGTACATTGCAATGCATAGGCACCCTTGTGCATTGGACCATAAATCACCCATTCAAAGTCCAAATGACCGATCCAAACCGTTCATCTTGTTCTCCATATTAATATGTGCTTGGAGACCAAATTTTACATTTTTTGGAATTTTTTTACTATTTATTAAGCCACTTTGAAAATCGCTGATCCATTGGTCCAGAATTTTTCACTGTTTCGGAGCTGTGACCATTGGATCAGCGATTTTCAAAGTGGCTTAATAAATAGTAAAAAAATTCCAAAAAATGTAAAATTTGGTCTCCAAGTACATATTAATATGGAGAACAAGATGAACGGTTTGGATCAGCCATTTGGACTTTGAATCGGTGATTTATGGTCCAATGCACAAGGGTGCCTATGCATTGCAATGCACCATAGCCCATCTCATTTTTTTTAGATATATGTAATTATTCCTTTAAATACTTAATTATTATTTGTAATACTAAGTTATTTTTTTTACATACAACGAAAATTCAATCATTTGACATATTATTATACTATTTCTAACAAATTTTTTTAAACACTTAGCTATAATTTAACAGTTATATTATTCTTATTAGTACTTGTACAATTATAATTCTTAAGGAAGACCATTTAAGGGCTTAATTTTTTTTTTGAAAAATAATTTTAGTGCGCATTGAAACTTTTATGTATACTTATCATAGTATACGTTTAAATTAATAACTATTCAATTTTATAATGTAAAAAAAAATATTTTTTAATAATTGATCTAATTGAGTATTTGTGATGCGAATATTGCATCATAATTTGTAATCTTAAGCTTATACATTTAACAAAGATTGAGAGCATGGCATAGCCAGAACTTTGGGGATTTGGAGAAACAACTCATGTTTTGCAAAAAAACCATCCTCTTCTTCGACCAAATTGAAGAAAGGAGGCAACTTCACGGTTACGAATTCAGGTTCCGAAACAGGACAAGGGAGAGGGCGTACATGCTAGCGGGAATTGTTGAATCCCGGTGGCACCACAGGTCTAGATGTAAGTGGCTCAAATTGGGCGACAAAAACACTAGATATTTCCATGCAATCGCTTCTTCTCGATGCAGGAAAAACCATGTCTCAAGCCTCACAGATAAGGGAGTTCTAATCACAGAAGAGGTACAAATCCGCCATGCTTTCAAAGACCACCTCGAAAGCATTCTGGGGACTGACAAGGAAGTCCTCGCCTTCCAATCACAGTGCCTTTACCCAATAAACCCGGACCTCTCCACACTACAGGACCCATTTACACCATTCGAGATTGAAGTGGCGGTTAAGCAGTTGGCCAAAAATAAGGCGTCGGGGCCCGACGGCCTCCCGAACGAATTCCTTCAATCCCAATGGCCGTTGGTTAAGAATGACATAAGTGACATACTCCAAGGGTTCTATAATCACAATGTTAATTTGGCAAGCACAAATAGGGCAAACATCGTAATGATTCAGAAAAAAGATGCACCACAAGGACCTTCGGATTACCGCCCTATTAGTGTTCTTAACATCATCCCGAAACTCTTGGCAAAGATTCTGGCTAACCGGTTAAGATCCTTCCTACCGGAGTTGATTAGTCCGAATCAAACGGCGTTCATCAGAGGACGACAGATCACCGAAAATTTTAATGCCACTCGTGAAATTCTGCAACACCTATCCAAAGCTGGTAAACCGGCCCTCTTTCTCAAAATTGACTTCGCTAAAGCATTTGACTCGATAAGCTGGTGCTTTTTGCGAAATGTAATGATGGCAAGAGGCTTCCCACCCAAATGGATAACCTGGATTGATCATCTACTGACCACGGCCTCATCAAGAGTGGTAATGAATGGTGGAGCGTCAGAATTCTTTGTGCATAAAAGAGGTCTGCGGCAAGGGGATCCTTTATCCCCAATGCTGTTTGATTTGGCGGTGGATGTCTTGCAATCAATGATTACGGTCGTCAACAGCTCAGTTCAGTCCAGGCTATCTACAAGGATTACCAAAGCAATATTGGCTCACCAATACACTGATGACACTGTTTTTATCGCAGCAGCAGATGAGTCCACTGTGGTTACCCTTAAAACAATACTCAGACTCTTCACAAGGGTCTCGGGGTTGGAGATTAATTACAGCAAGAGTACGTGGATTCCGCTCAACATTCCTCCCCACTCCTTCCACATGATTTCGGCAATCCTAGGCTGTCAACCTTCCCAATTCCCAATTACATATTTAGGCCTCCCCTTGACACTCAAAAGACCACATAGGGCATCTTTCCTGCCACTCATTGAAAAGGTGGAAGCCAAATTGGAGGGATGGAAAAGTAAGTTTATATCAAGAGGGGGTCGATTGCAATTAATGAATTCGGTCCTCAGCTCGATACGTATTTACTTCATGGCCTCGTTCATGCTACCTCAGTGGGTAATTAAAAGATTAGATAAAATTCGAAGAGATTTCTTATGGGGTACAACAGGTCGCTCGAGGGGCATCTCTCTCATCAATTGGGCTGCAGTATGTATTCCAAAAGAATGTGGAGGAATGGGTGCGGCTGATTTGCGACTAAGAAACCAGGCAATCCTCATGAGATGGTGGTGGAGGCTGTACTGGCAACAAAATTCACTCTGGTCAAACATAGTCACATTGATCAGATGCATAACACAGGAGGCGAATGGTCCAAAAGTTTGGTCAACTCAGGGATCCTTTTTCTGGAAAGATCTGCAAAGAATTAAACCAATCTTCCTATGGAGTACAAAGTGGACTGTGGGCTGCGGCACGATCATCTCGTATTGGCTGGACTCATGGATTTTTCCTCCCCTAGCCGTCACCACATGGGGGTTGCAAAATAAGGGGCTGTCCCTGAGAGAGGCAACAATGCATTCTTTACCGGAAACAACTGGTGTTATACTTAATGAAGGTCGTGATCGGTTACTCTGGAAATGGGACTCTAGTGGAATATACTCAGCAAAATCCATGTATCAAACACTCATTACAGCCGGTAAGCTCAAATGGCGCCACATATCCACATGGTCCATTAAAATGCCTCCAACGGTCAGAATTTTCGCTTTCTTACTGCTAAAGGGAAAGATTCTCACCCGTGAAGTGTTGCAGAGAAGGGGATTCAATTGTGAACTAAGATGTACTCTATGTGATCACAGCAATCTGGAGACTGCCATGCACTTGTTTTTCAATTGCCCATACGCTTTATCATTCTGGAATGGAATTGCCAGATCTACAGGGGTTACACTCATGACTCCTGCTGACACAGTGCAGAACACCTATGTCCGATCCAGTTTGAATAGAGGCAGGCTACGCAAGAAGACATGGGAGGCAATTTTTTGGGCTGCTTGCTGGATTCTCTGGAAAGAACGCAACTGCAGGATTTTTGAAGGAAAAAACAAACCATCGGTACTGGTGTCACAGAGAGCAGTGCAGGAGGCTTTTCTTTGGCTAAAGTATTGCTAGTACGAAGTGCGATAGTAGGGCGAGTATACGATGTATAGTCGGTTTTTTTCATTTTACTCAATGGATGTAACTCTGATAGCCTCTATCAGATTTTCAAAAAAAAAAAAGCTTATACATTTAACGTAAAGTAACATTTTAATCTACACAAAAATAAAATGACAAAAATAATATTTAAATAAAAGTTAGGAATATTATATGTATCTCCAAGTTTTTACTCCATGAACTCTCCCAATTTCTTTTTCCGAACTTTCTAAAAAACTGAATAATTAGTGTGCATTGTGCAATAGTCAAATATGTATTGGGGCAATATTTAAGTATGCATTTTAGAATATTTGGAAAATAAATCTGAAAAATTAAGATAATTGTTGACAGCTATCAAAATCAGCTTGACTTGGTCAAGATCACGTGACAGTTGCCGGTAGTTATATCTTCAATCAAATATGTAAGTATATATATAGATATCCGCATAATAAGCAAGCTATGCATTGATACAATTAATAATGTGCATTAGAAGATATACGAAAAATTTATACGGGTATTTAAAAGGTGAGTTCATAAAGAATGGTTACCAGTAGTCTCACAAAATAAATATTAAGATATAATACATAAAAGTTTAAACATGTGCTACAATTATTTAATAAATTATTAGGTGAGGAACGTAACTAGAAAGTGACTGTATTGTGGAATTTCTAATTGTGATCTTTGAAGAGAGTAGATATATACAGACTCATTTCTCGACATTTATCTGCTAGTTGTTTTATTTTAATCAAAATCCCAATTAGCTTAAGTATAAAAATTACAAGTGGGCAAACAGCAAAGCAATATTTTATATTTGTTATCTTTCGGCAACTAACCATTCAATTAATATACCATCAGAACTCAGAAGCCAATCAACACCTTTGACTAGCTACCTAAGGGATTATTATAACAAAAAATGAAAAAAATTCATTGACTACTTGTTCCACCAAGGCAACAACTTCTCACTTTCCCTATCGTTTCTACTTTCTACACCTCTATAAGTACATCGATCAATTCTAATAATATCATCTGATACATTCCAACATATCTATTACCATTCCATCTTCAAAAATCAATACAGCATCAAACTCTGAGTCTCTCCATTAAAATGGTTTCTCAAGAAATTTTCTCTGCCCCAGCTCACACCATGACCCAAGAAGACTATCTCTCTCTCTGTCTTCTACTTTTCAACCGAAGCCAAAAACATGGCCAAAATATTACAACAAATGATCACCAAAACATACCATCCAAACTCCATTTTAAATGCTCTATTTGTGGAAAAGGTTTCTCTTCTTACCAAGCTCTAGGTGGTCACAAGTCAAGTCACCGCCGACCAATGCATCCTGGCCAAATTCAAACATTCAAAATAGCACCTGATAACTTGAATGAAAATACAGGCTCAGGTGGTGGTAAAGGAGCTCATAGGTGCAATGTGTGTCACAAGAGTTTTGCAACTGGACAGGCACTTGGTGGTCACAAGCGATGTCATTTCTGGGAAGGTTCATCGGCGTCGGTGTCGGCATCAGGATCTGGATCAGCTTCAACTCTGACGACTTGTACTGTTAGAGATTTTGATCTGAACATGCCACCGAGAGGAGGATGGGGTGAAGAGGAGGAAGTTGTGAGCCCGTTGCCTGTTAAGAAGCGACGGCTCATCTGATTGAACTGATCAAGTTTTTGTATTTATGTTAATGATCTCTTTGTTTTTTTATTAGTGATTCTTTGATTTATTTCTTCCCGGATTGGGAGGGGATGCGATTGTTCTTTGGTTTGTAGTTAGACAAGGTAGGCTATACAGTTCTCAAGTTTTTTGATAATTTTCATTTTTCTTGTAAAAGAAATTCCTAGTTAGAGGCCCTTGTTGGTACCAATGCGAATTTGTTATATTTCATATATATTCATTGGTTGAATTCATTTCGTTAACAAGTTTGAATCTTAAGTTGAATCGAACTAGCAGCTTAAGTGATGAAGTAGCTTGCCAGAAAGACTTTTCAAATGGCTCAGCTTAGAATTATATGCTTAATTTATGATGTATTATAGTTGTGATATTTTAATCATAAATGTAATAGGATACCACTGGACTCCTCCAGTACAGCACCGGCTGGACAACATAGGCAATTAGATGAATTGCATGCGTAATTTAATAAATTTATGAGCTTGTAAATGACATGTGCTGGATGTTATTTGACAGTTTGGTGATATATGTATCATAAATGTGCCTACAATTCACTAAAATCATAAATGAGTCTGAAAGAACAAGCTAACGATTGACATCTATCAAAATGCATTTGTTTTGGTCAAAATCATGTGACAGTTGTCGTCAATTATGTATTAAAAAATATATAAATATGTATTGGTGCAATAAGCAAGTATATATGTGTCGGTACATTAGACATTGTGGATTATAAGATGTGTTAAAACTTTACAAGTATGATTAGGAGATGAGTTCACGAAGGACTGTTATGACAAAATTAATACTATTTTGTTTAAATTTTAATCACAAGGAATATAATAAAATATACTATAAATATATAAAAGTTCAAATATGTTACAATTATTTAATAAATTATTACATTAAGAACGTAATTAAATAGTGACTGTATTGTGGAATTCCGAATTGTGATCTTTGAAGAAATTAAGTAGATATATACAGTTTCATTTCTCGAAATTTTTGTCTGCTAGTTCCTTTATTTTAATCAAAATCCCACTCAGCAATTTAACCAAGTGGACAAGCCGCCAGCCGCAAAGCGATTTTTAATGGCCAGGCAAATTAACCATTTCGAGTTTTCGACCTCCCATCACAAGCCAACATCTTTGACTACTTGTTTTATCAAGGAAACTACTACTCACTTTCGCTATCGGTTCTACTCCTCTATAAGTACCTCAATTCTAATAATATCATCCCGTTAATATTCCAACAATAATTTCATCTCTTACAATCCCATCTTAAAAAAAACACATATATCAAGCTCTTCGTCTCACTAAAATGGTTTCTAAAGAAATTCTCTCAACCCCACCTCAAATCATGACCCAAGAAGATTATCTGTCTCTCTGCTTTCTCCTTCTCAACCGAAGCCAAAAACAAGGTCTATATACAACAAATAATCACCAAAACATATCATCCAAACTCAATTTCAAGTGCTCCATTTGTGGAAAAGGTTTCTCTTCTTACCAAGCTCTAGGTGGTCACAAGTCAAGTCACCGCCGACCAATGCATCCTGGCCAAATTGAAACAATAAAAATAGCACCTGATAACTCGGATGGTGGTAAACGAGCTCATAGGTGCAATGTGTGTCACAAGAGCTTTGCGACTGGACAGGCACTTGGCGGTCACAAGCGATGTCATTACTGGGAAGGGTCATCAGTGTCGGTGTCGGCATCAGGATATGGATCGGCTTCAACTTTGACGACTTGTGTTAGAGATTTTGATTTGAACATGCCACCAAGAGGAGGATGGGGCGAAGAGGAAGAAGTTATGAGCCCGTTGCCCGTTAAGAAGCGACGGCTCATCTGATTGAACTCAAGCTTTTGTATTTATGTTTATGATCTCTTTGTTTTTTTTATTAGTGATTCTTTGATTTATTTCCTCCCGGATTGGGAGTGGATGCGATTTTTTTTTGGTTTTTAGTTAGACAATGTAGGCTCTAGTACAGCTCCAGTTCTTTGATAAATTTCAAAAAAAATTAAATTTTCTTGTAAAAGAGAATTCCTTGTTAGAGGCCCTTTGTCTGGTAACTAATGCGAATTGGTTAATATTTCTAATGGTAGGTGTTCATAATAACAACAAGCACGAAGTATAATTCATATTCATTGAATAAATAATCCATTTAGTAAAAAGTACAATATGAAATATAATTAAAGAAAATGAAATACAACCAGTAGACGAAACAACAAGTAGAACATGAAAAACAAATAGAAGAAAATGAAATAAAATATGTAGTATACGATAAAAGTCAACTAGTAGAACAAGAAAAACAACTAGTATAAGGTGAAAAATAACTAGATGAAGATTAAATACAACTCGAATAATATGAAATACAAATAGAAAAACATGAAATACAACTAGAATAATATGAAATACAACTAAAAGAAAATGAATTACAACCTGTAGTAAACAAAACAACAAGTAGAACATGAAAGACAACTAAAAGAAGATAAAATACAACATGTAATAGACAATAAAAGTCAACTAGTAGAACAAGAAAAGCAACCAGTACAAAATAAAAGACAACTAGAAGAAAATGAAATACAACTAGAAGAAGATAAATACAACATGTAGTAGACGAAAGACAACAAATAGAAAATAAAAGACAACCAGTAACAAATGAAATACAACTAGAAGAAGATAAAATACAACCAGTAGTAGACGAAAACAACAAGTTAAACATGAAAGACAACTAGTACAAGGTGAAAGACCACTAGAAGAAGATGAAATACAATTAAAATAATATGAAATACAACATGTAGTCGAAGATAAAAACCAACTAGTAGAACAAGAAAGACAACCAGTACAAGATGAAAGACAACTAGAACAAGATGAAATACAACTAGAAGAAGATGAAATACAACTAGAAGAAAATGAAATTAAACCTATAGTATACGAAAGACAATCAGTAGAACATGAAATGCAATTAGTAGAACATGAAAGACAACTAGAAGAAGATGATAGACTACTAGTAGAAGGTGAAAAACAACTAGAAGAAGATGAAAGACAACCAATACAAGAAGAAAGACAACTAGAAGGCAATTAAATACAACTAGAAAATGAAGAATAACCTGTTGAATATGAAAGACATCCAATTAACAAGAAAGACAACTATAAGAAGATGAAAGACAACTAATAGAAGGTAAAAGACAATTACAAGAAGAAGAAATACAACTAGTAAAAAGATGAAGGACAACTAGAAAAAGATGAAATACAACCAGTATACAACCAGTAGAAGATAAAAGACAACTAGTAGAAGATGAAAGACAACCAGTAGAACATGAAAAACGACCAGTAGAAACTGAAAGACAACTAGTAGAAGCTGAAAGACAACTAGTAGAAGCTGAAAGCCAACTATAAGAAAATGAAATACAAGCTGTAGTAGACGAAAAAAAACCAGTAGAACATGAAAGACAACCAGTAGAAAATGAAATACAAATAAAAGAAGATAAAAGACAACTAGTAGAAGGTGAAATACAACTATAAGAAAATGAAAGACAACCATCACAAGATAAAGGACAACTAGAAGAAGATGAAAGACAGTTAGTAGACAACTAGTAGAAGATGAAAGGCAACTAGTAGAACAAGAAAGACAACCAGTCCAAGGAGCAAGACAACTAGAAGAAGATGAAATAAAACTAAAATAATATGAAATACAACTAGAAGAAGATGAAATACAACTTGTAGTAAACGAAAGACAATTAAGTACAACATAAAAGAAAACCAGTAGAACATGAAAGACAACCGGAAGAACACGAAAGACAATAGAAGAATATGAAATACAACTAGAAGAAGATGAAATACAACTTGTAGTAGACGAAAGACAACCAGTAGAACATGAAATACAGCCAGATGAAATACAACTATAAGAATATGAAATACAACTTGAAGAAGATGAAATACAGCCTGTAGTAGACGAAAAACAACCGGTAGAACATAAAAGATAACAAGTAGAACATGATAGGCAACCAGTAGAATCAGAAAGACAACTAGTAGATGGTGAAAGACAACTAGAAGAAAATGAATGAAAATCAGTACAATATATAGGTGTTAGTTTGTAATAATCTAGAAGTCAATAATACGATAATTTATCATAAAGCTTTGTTCATGAATTGAATGTTTATTAATATATCATTTTGTTACCTTGAGTATTATTGTATTTATGAATTATTCGTTTATCTGACTAGAGTCAATAAATGAAATTGTGAAACTTCATAATATAGATGATATATATTCTTAAAAGTCTCTAACCAAGGTAATTAGCAGGAACACTAATTTACCGTTACAAGGTTAGTATGTGGATTAAAAGATGGTTATGTTTTACAAACCATTTGACAAGAGATGCCATTTTAATCACATAGATACATGTTCCAGGAACATGGTATTTGACAGACCCCGAATGAAACATTAAATGGAATTGTGTTCGTGTCATTAATGTTTTCATTCAGTGTTAAGTTCTAAAGTATGAGGTATTCATCTTTCCTACTAAGAAATGTATATGTGTGACTGTTACCTAACGCTGTCGGTAAAATGCAGTTATAACGGTAGCTCTTCGGTATACATAGCTTAGCTGAGGTAGTGATGGTTTACCGAAAGTACTATTGTCCCTCGTATCTCAATACGAGTTATAGTATCAATGGGCCCCTTGGTAGAGTAAGATTATCTGCTAGCGGTATAATTACAAGAGTAATTATATTTGATAATCTGCTCAAGATCAAGAAAAGATTAAGTTTGCAAGGATGACACACGCCTACCTTGAAACTGATCTGATAACTATGAGACAAAAGAATTAACACGAGTAAAATAGTTTACTGGATCGTGATATTGTACAGTACAGCATCATCTGTGTAATTGGATGGTCATGATGCGTTATGCCAGATGCCTCTCATGATTATAGAAGTTAAAACAGTTTTAAATCTATTTACCAACATAACACAGATCCTATCAGGTCACACCGTATAGGAGCTAATCGGAGAATCTTACTGATTAATTATAAATTGATTATAATTAATATTAAGATGGTTATAATTAATTATACGTGATATAATTAAATTATAAATGTCATATAAGATGACAAGCAGAAACAACGGTTAATTTATAAGCGTACTCGATACGTTGTATAAAACCGTACCGAAACTGAACCGTGAGAAATATAATTGTTTAGAACAATTATATATATTTGATTTTGATTTAAATATTAATTATGGTTTTGAATTTTGAGCTAACAACCATTAGCAAATTAAAACCTTAATTAAAAATTAAAATCCAAAAATCAAAATAAACAAATAGATTGAATGTCGGCCATGAAAGCAAAAATCAATTTGATTTCCATCTCTTTCATAACCGCCACAAAATGGCATGCATGGTAAATATGCATATGTTGAGGGGTATTTTGGTCTTTTGCCGAACCTCCTCAAATGCCTATAAATAGAGGGGTGAGGGTAAGAGAAAAGATTACCAATTCACTTGTATCGTATCTGATCTGTCTGATCGAATCGATAAATCTATTTTCTCTCTTTCTCGGTTACGGTTAGTTACGGGATTCGGAAATAATATATTTGCGAAAGTCGTATTTCTATTTTGAATAACTGCGGGTCGTAAATATATTTATTTT
Source organism: Carex kokanica (assembly GCA_025461125.1). NCBI lineage: Eukaryota > Viridiplantae > Streptophyta > Magnoliopsida > Poales > Cyperaceae > Carex > Carex kokanica. The sequence continues at coordinate 236,763 of JAJGRX010001229.1, forward strand.
GTCCTTTTCTCGGTAAATAGTGTTTTTGCAGAATTCCGCAGTTTACGGTATTTCTGGCAAAAGAAATAAACCGCTCTCTGGTTAGTCCTGGTGGATAACTAATAGAGGTATCAGACGTCTGATACTCCGAGGCGAATCATTCTCAGGTGTAGCTCTTCACGCTCGGTCTGCTTTCCAACTGAGATTTGGAAACAAGATATAAACATGTTATATTAATCTATTTAATTGGTAAGTAGATTAAAGTTTTAGAAATCAATTAAGGAGTAGATCTGTCCTTGGCTTAAGTTAGAAGTAAAATTTTTGTTTTTTCTTTCCGCATCTTAAGCATATAAATTGGTTTGAACAGTCAAAACCCCAACAGACTTAATCAATGGGTTTGAACCGTCAAAACCCTACAGTGGTATCAGAGCACAAGGCTCTCCCGCTGATTGATTTTCTAAAAGTTATAACTTACGCAAATAAGTTGCATATACCAAGTATCAGTTTAATTCTTAGATTTGCAGCTAAAAGTCCAAACCGAATAAAATGTGATTTTCTTGGTTCGGTTTTCCGACTAAGAAAAATTAAAATTAGATTTTAATCTTTCTTTTTCGCTTTCTTATGAAATGTAAACTTTTATATTTCTTGGATCGGTCTTCCGACCGAGAAAGATAAAATAGGATTTTATGCTTTCTTTAAGTTTTTCGTTTCAAAAACTTTCAACTGCGTTTAAGTATATCTAAGAATGTGATGAAGCAATAAAGTACCTGAGTAAGAGCTGTTAATCTCCACCCGTAAAAAAAGGTTAATGTCAAGAAATGTCTCTTTTGACTATTTCGACTAACCTCTTTTATGTGTCCTGATAACTAGCCCAAAGGGGACTTTGTCACGTTACCAAATTACTTATACGCTTTTGAAATGACAAAATGTAACTCTTTCGCCTTTTCGAAAACCTTCGGATAAGTAAAGTTAATCGAAGAATGTGATGAAGCAATAAAGTATCTTAGTAAGAGCTGTCATTTCCACACCGTAAAAGAGATGGTTCTGTCTAGGAAAGATTGAGTCTAAGCGGTCCTCGTGACCCCGATCTTTCCTGGGAGCCCCTTTTACATGTCCTAATGGCTGGCCGAAAAGAAACTTTGTCACGTTACCAAATTGCTTTATGGACCGAAAAGAATATCTGTTTTTAAAACATGTAAACTGTTTATATGCTTTAAACGGTATAAAATAAGAAGTAAGCATAGCTGCAAAATAAAGAATTAGAAACTGATAAATAATATACCTGACTTGGTCCCGTATATAAGTAAATTAGATTACTACTTTGATATGAAATGAATAAATTAGATTTATCGCTTTGAAGGAACCGTGAAAGAACGTTTGTCTTCTGGCATACGACTTTCACGTGTCCGTAAGAATGTCTAAAGTCAGTTTCAAGAACTGACTGCTTAACAAAGCTAAGCATGTGAAAGAGGTTCTGATGCCAAAGATAGACTGGAGGTGGATACCCTCGGTTGTCTATCTGACATACCTTCTTTTAAAGATTGCTTGCACTGTTAAGCATAAACACAAACCCATTAATTAAGTAGTATGCCCTTCCTACTCTATCCTCCTCACACCATTGTTCATTGGTTGACGGGTCTTGCTCAGCGAGCGTCGCCTTTTACCTTTGGTGGTCGAGGGTTATGTCCGACATATCGAATCAAATAGAGTGAGGTTACTTACCGATGATTTCCAAAACAGTTTTGGGCTCGGGGCAGAGTTTTGTTATAACATACGATGTTTAACGAAACCAAGAATCACAAAGGGATGTGATTAGCAAAGTTATGCTTACCTAAGATAACTAATAGCCAAGATATGCATACACTGCCTTGGTTATTAGTGAAAATAGGGATCTTGGTTCTACTGCAAACGGGAATAGAACAAATTTGCAGTGGGAGTTTTATTTTTTGAATAAAACATTACATGAACAAAGCTAAAATCTTTACATTTAACATTGTAGAACATGTCTAAAGAAACGTCTTTCTCTTTGCGCTCCCTGCTCGAGAAAGAAAAGCTGAAAGCGGATGGATCCAATTTCACTGATTGGTTCCGTACCCTCACTATCGTACTTAGACGCGAGAAAAGAGAATATGTCCTAAACTCACCTGTCCCTGCTGAGCCTAAAGCAGACGGCAAAGCAGAGGATGTCGCTCAGTACACCAAGCACAAGGAAGATGAGCTTGATGTACAAAGTCTCCTGGTAGGTATTATGGGTCCTGAATTACAGCGTCGATTCATGGACACTAAAACCTATGACATGTGCGAACAGCTCAAGAACATGTTTCAAGAGCAAGCACGTGTTGAGAGATTTAAAGTGACAAAATCTCTACTGGGTCACAAGTTGACCGAGGGCGGCTCTATGGGCACTCACATGCTCCGTATGACGAGCGATGTTGAGCAGCTCGAGAAGCTTAATAATCCATTGAGCAAAGAGCTTGCTACGGATATTATCCTGAACTCACTTCCTCCTAGCTTTTCGGGGTTCATCATGAACTTTCACATGCTAGGGATGGATAAGAGCTTGCAGGAGCTCCAGGGAATGCTTAGGGTCGCTGATGGCGACATGAAGAAGAGTTCTTCTGTCCTCATGATCCAAGCTGGTGGGAGAAAGATCAAAAAGGCCCCAAAGAAAGTGGCACCGAAGTACAAAGGCAAAGGGAAGATGATTCCTAAACAGAATCCTCCCAAGATAAAGGTTGCCGCTTCCTCTGACTGCTTTTACTGTAATAGCAAGGGTCACTGGAAGAGGAACTGCCCGAAGTACCTAGCGGATATGAAGTCTGGAAATGTTCCTAAGGCTTCAACCTCAGGTATTTATGTTATTGAAATTAACATTGCTACCTCTATTACTGATTGGGTACTTGATACCGGATCATGTGCTCATATCTGTTCGAATATGCAGGCACTAAAGAATAGAAGAAAGCTACGTAACAAGGAGATACAACTCCAAGTTGGAAACGGAGCACGAGTTGCAGCCGTAACAGCTGGTAGTATAGAGTTGTATTTGCCCAGCGGGCTTGTAATGGAACTAGAAAATGTATATTTTGTTCCTAGCATTTCAAAGAATATCATTTCAATCTCATGTTTAGAGATGAATGGTTTCTCTTTTGTTATAAAGGACAATAGGTGTTCTATATATAAAGATGAGTTATATTATGGATCTTCTTTCATGATGAATGGTATTTATATATTGGAAATGAACAAATCCGTGTTTAACATAAATAACAAACGACTCAAAATATCTCATGAAAGTACGACTTACATGTGGCATTGTCGCCTTGGTCATATAAACGAGAAACGCATCAAGAAGTTACATAAAAATGGACTTCTTGGTAAATTTGATCTGGAATCAATTAACACGTGCGAATCTTGTTTACAAGATAAAATGACCAAAGCGCCTTTTTCCAAAAAGGGTGAAATGGCAAGTGACTTATTAGGTCTTATACACACGGATGTATGTGGACCTATGAGTACTTGTGCAAGAAATGGTTATTCTTACTTTATCACTTTTACTGATGATTTCAGTAGATACGGTTATGTCTACTTGATGAGACATAAGTCTGAATCCTTTGAAAAGTTTAAGGAATTCAAGGCTGAAGTAGAAAATCAATTAAACAAAAGTATTAAGGCCTTACGGTCAGACCGTGGAGGCGAGTACTTGAGTTTTGAGTTTACAACGTACTTAAAGGAATGTGGGATTGTCTCACAACTCACGCCTCCGGGGACACCGCAATGGAACGGTGTTTCTGAGAGAAGGAATCGAACTCTGCTAGACATGGTTCGTTCCATGATGAGTAACGCCACTCTTCCAAAATCATTTTGGGGACACGCACTAGAAACTGCCGCACGAACAATAAATATGGTTCCATCCAAGTCAGTAGAAAAGACTCCGTACGAGTTATGGTTTGGGAAAGCCCCAAATATGTCTTATCTTAAAATATGGGGTTGCGAAGTATTTGTCAAACGTCCGACGTCTGGCAAACTTGATCCCAAAGCTGACAAATGCTTTTTCGTAGGGTATCCTAAGGAAACGAAAGGATATTACTTCTATTACCAGTCCGATAACAAATTAGTCGTTGCTCGTCATGGTACATTTTTGGAGAACGAGTTTCTTGCAAAAGGAAGTAGTGGGAGTAATGTAATACTTGAAGAAATTCAAGATACATCACACAATAAAATATCTGAACCAGATCAGATAATCCCACCACTTGATACTTCGGCTGATGAGCATCTGGAAGTACCAAATCCACAAGTAGTTGTGGAAGAGGTTCTAGTCCCGAGCTCAAGTACTTCGACGCAAGTTGAAGTAGAACTGGATCCGCAGACAGTTGTGGATCAAGTTCGACAGCCCGAAGAACAAGTGCTACGTAGGTCAACAAGGATAGTCCATGCACCCGAGAGGTACTTGGGACTGCACGAGGTCTCAGTTTTTGACACTGAAGATCCTATGACCTATGCGGAAGCAATGGATAGGCCTGACTCTGATAAATGGCTGGAGGCCATGAGATCCGAAGTACAATCCATGTATGACAACACGGTATGGAACCTAGTTGTACCACTTGATGGGGTGAAACCCATAGCTAACAAGTGGGTTTTCAAAAGGAAAACAGACATGGATGGTAAATTGACTATATACAAAGCACGGCTGGTAGCGAAAGGTTTCAAACAAATTCTCGGTGTAGATTATGATGAAACTTTTTCGCCCGTGGCTATGTTTAAGTCAATTCGGATACTCCTAGCAATTGCCGCATTTCATAATTATGAAATATGGCAAATGGATGTCAAAACTGCCTTCTTAAATGGAAATTTAGAAGAGGATGTGTACATGACACAACCTACGGGTTTTGAAGATCCAAAGAATGCTGGGAAGGTGTGCAAGCTTCTTAAATCCATTTATGGACTAAAGCAAGCATCACGGAGTTGGAATCTTCGGTTTGACGAGGAAGTCAAAAAGTTTGACTTCGTCAGATGCGAAGAAGAACCATGTGTGTACAGAAAAACTAGTGGGAGTGCCATCGCCTTTCTGATCTTATATGTAGATGACATACTCCTAATGGGAAACGATATTCCTCTATTGCAACAAGCCAAGTCTTCTTTGAAGAAAGTCTTCTCAATGAAAGACTTGGGCGAGGCTGTCTATATATTAGGCATAAAGATCTACCGAGATAGATCAAATAGACTTATAGGGTTAAGTCAAAGCACATACATTGACAAAGTGCTGAATCGGTTCAGCATGCAGGATTCTAAGAAAGGATTCCTGCCAATGAATCATGGCATACAGCTTAGCAAGACTCAGTGTCCTTCACAACTGATGAGCGAAGCACAATGAGTAAAGTACCATACGCTTCGGCTATTGGTTCAATCATGTATGCCATGTTGTGCACTCGCCCTGATGTCTCATACGCTTTGAGTGTAACGAGTAGATATCAAGCTAATCCAGGCATGGAACACTGGAATGCTGCAAAGAATATCCTTAAGTACTTAAGAAGAACTAAGGATATATTTCTCGTCTACGGTGGTGACTCCGAGCTCATAATAAACGGTTACACTGATGCAAGTTTCCAAACTGACCGAGATGATTCGAGATCACAATCCGGATACGTGTTCATACTCAACGGTGGAGCTGTGAGCTGTAAGAGTTCAAAGCAAGAGACCACAGCAGACTCAACCACCGAAGCTGAGTACATAGCCGCATCCGAAGCAGCTAAAGAAGGTTTATGGATCAAGAAGTTCCTTAGCGAACTTGGAGTGGTTCCCAGTGTTCAAGGCCCTGTAGACATCTACTGTGACAACAATGGAGCTATATCTCAGGCTAAGGAACCGAGATCGCACTCAAGATCCAAGCATATTCTGCGACGTTATCACCTGATACGAGAAATCGTAAATAGAGGTGACGTAAAGATATGTAAAGTTGACACAGTCAGCAACACAGCTGATCCACTCACAAAACCTCTTCCTCAAGCCAAGCACCAGTTGCACACGGCTTCTATGGGTCTGAGACACATAGGAGATTGGCTATGAGATTTTTCTTTAGATCTGCGAGATTTTTAGAATATAGAGATTTGTATAGGATAGGGGCCTACGATGATTGGCTCCTAGCTTAAGTGGGAGATTGTTAGTTTGTAATAATCTAGAAGTCAATAATACGATAATTTATCATAAAGCTTTGTTCATGAATTGAATGTTTATTAATATATCATTTTGTTACCTTGAGTATTATTGTATTTATGAATCATTCGTTTATCTGACTAGAGTCAATAAATGAAATTGTGAAACTTCATAATATAGATGATATATATTCTTAAAAGTCTCTAACCAAGGTAATTAGCAGGAACACTAATTTACCGTTACAAGGTTAGTATGTTGATTAAAAGATGGTTATGTTTTACAAACCATTTGACAAGAGATGCCATTTTAATCACATAGATACATGTTCCAGGAACATGGTATTTGACAGACCCCGAATGAAACATTAAATGGAATTGTGTTCGTGTCATTAATGTTTTCATTCAGTGTTAAGTTCTAAAGTATGAGGTATTCATCTTTCCTACTAAGAAATGTATATGTGTGACTGTTACCTAACGCTGTCGGTAAAATGCAGTTATAACGGTAGCTCTTCGGTATACATAGCTTAGCTGAGGTAGTGATGGTTTACCGAAAGTACTATTGTCCCTCGTATCTCAATACGAGTTATAGTATCAATGGGCCCCTTGGTAGAGTAAGATTATCTGCTAGCGGTATAATTACAAGAGTAATTATATTTGATAATCTGCTCAAGATCAAGAAAAGATTAAGTTTGCAAGGATGACACACGCCTACCTTGAAACTGATCTGATAACTATGAGACAAAAGAATTAACACGAGTAAAATAGTTTACTGGATCGTGATATTGTACAGTACAGCATCATCTGTGTAATTGGATGGTCATGATGCGTTATGCCAGATGCCTCTCATGATTATAGAAGTTAAAACAGTTTTAAATCTATTTACCAACATAACACAGATCCTATCAGGTCACACCGTATAGGAGCTAATCGGAGAATCTTACTGATTAATTATAAATTGATTATAATTAATATTAAGATGGTTATAATTAATTATACGTGATATAATTAAATTATAAATGTCATATAAGATGACAAGCAGAAACAACGGTTAATTTATAAGCGTACTCGATACGTTGTATAAAACCGTACCGAAACTGAACCGTGAGAAATATAATTGTTTAGAACAATTATATATATTTGATTTTGATTTAAATATTAATTATGGTTTTGAATTTTGAGCTAACAACCATTAGCAAATTAAAACCTTAATTAAAAATTAAAATCCAAAAATCAAAATAAACAAATAGATTGAATGTCGGCCATGAAAGCAAAAATCAATTTGATTTCCATCTCTTTCATAACCGCCACAAAATGGCATGCATGGTAAATATGCATATGTTGAGGGGTATTTTGGTCTTTTGCCGAACCTCCTCAAATGCCTATAAATAGAGGGGTGAGGGTAAGAGAAAAGATTACCAATTCACTTGTATCGTATCTGATCTGTCTGATCGAATCGATAAATCTATTTTCTCTCTTTCTCGGTTACGGTTAGTTACGGGATTCGGAAATAATATATTTGCGAAAGTCGCGGTATTTCTATTTGAATAACTGCGGGTCGTAAATATATTTATTTTGTCCTTTTCTCGGTAAATAGTGTTTTTGCAGAATTCCGCAGTTTACGGTATTTCTGGCAAAAGAAATAAACCGCTCTCTGGTTAGTCCTGGTGGATAACTAATAGAGGTATCAGACGTCTGATACTCCGAGGCGAATCATTCTCAGGTGTAGCTCTTCACGCTCGGTCTGCTTTCCAACTGAGATTTGGAAACAAGGTATAAACATGTTATATTAATCTATTTAATTGGTAAGTAGATTAAAGTTTTAGAAATCAATTAAGGAGTAGATCTGTCATTGGCTTAAGTTAGAAGTAAAATTTTTGTTTTACGTTCTTTCCGCATCTTAAGCATATAAATGGGTTTGAACAGTCAAAACCCCAACAGACTTAATCAATGGGTTTGAACCGTCAAAACCCTACAATATGACAAATAGAAGAAGATGAAATACAATTAGAAAAAGATGAGGGACAACCAGCATACATCTAGTAGAAGATGAAAGGCAACTAGTAGAAGATTAAAGACAACTAGTACAAGATAAAAGCCAACTAGTAGAACCTAAAAAACTACTAGTTTAAGGTGAAAGACAACTAGAAGAAGATGAAATACAACTAGAATAATATGAAATACAACTATAAGAAGATGAAATAAAACTTGAATAATATGAAATACAAGTAGAAGAAGATGAAATACAATCTGCAGTACACGAAAGACAGCTACTAGAATATGAAAGAGAAATAGAAGAAGATGATTGACAACTAATAGAAGGTGAAAAACAACTAGAAGAAGATGAAAGACAACCAGCAAAACTTGAAAGACAACAAGTATAAGAAGAAAGACAACTAGAAGGCTATGAAATACAACTTGTTGAACATGAATGACAACCAGTGGAACATGAAAAACAACCATAAGAAGATGAAAGACAACAAGTAGAAGGTGAAAAAACAATTAAAAGAAGATGAAAACAACAAGTACATGACAAAGGACTAGAAGAAGATGAAATACAACCAGTAGACTAGTAGAACATGAAGACAACTAGTACAAGGTGGAGGACAACTAAAGGAGATGAAATGTAACTTGTACTAGACAAAAACAATAACTAGAACATGAAATACAACTAAAAGAAGATAAAAGAAAACTAGTATAAGGTAAAGTCAATTAGAAGAAGATGAAAGACAAAACAACATACGATAAAAAACAACCAGTAGAACATGAAAGACAACCAATATAAGGTGAAAGACTACTAGAAGAAGATGAAATACAACTAGAAGAATATAAAGTACAATTAAAAATGATGAAATACAACCTGTAGTAGACGAAACACAACCGGTAGAACATGAGAGACAACTACTAGAACATGAAAGACAACCAGTAGAAGCTGAAAGACAACTAGTAGAAGGTGAAAGCCAACTATAAGAAAATGAAATGCAACTCTAAGAAGATGAAATACAAGCTGTAGTAGATGAAAAACAACCAGTAGAACATTAAAAAGCAACAGTAGAAAATAAAATACAAATAAAAGAAGATAAAAGACAACTAGTAGAAGGTGAAAAACAACTAAAAGAAGATGAAAGACAGTAAAAGATAAATGATAACTAGAAAAAAATAAAATAAACCAATAGACAACTAGTAGAAGATGAAAGACAACTAATAGAAGATGAAAGACAACCAGTAAAACATGAAAAACAACTAGTACATGGTGAAAGACAACTAGAAGAAGATGAAATACAACATGTACTAGACAAAAAACAACCGGTAGAACATGAAAGACAACAAGTAGAAGCCGAAACACAACTAGTAGAAGGTGAAAGACAACTATAAGAAAATGAAAGACAATCATTATAAGATAAAAAACAATTAGAAGAAGATGAAAGACAACCAGTAGATAACTCGTAGTATATGAAAGGCAACTAGTAGAATAAAAAAGACAATCAGTACATGGAGCAAGACAACTAGAAGAAGATGAAATACAACATGTAGTAAACGAAATACAATCAGTACAACATGAAAGAGAACCAGTACAACATGAAAGACAACCAGTAGAAGATGAAAGACAACTTGAAGAATAAGAAATACAACTACAAGCAGATGAAATACAACTTGTAGTAGACAAAAGACAACCAGTAGAACATGAAATACAACAAGTAGAAAATGAAATATAACAAGAAGAACATGAATGACAACCAGTAGAAAACGAAAGACAGCCGGTAGAACATGAAAGACAAGTAGTACAAGGTGAAATAGTATTAGAACTAGATGAAATACAACTATAAGAATATGAAATACAACTTGAAGAAGATGAAATACAACCTGTAGTAGACGAAAGACAATCGGCAAAACATAAAAGACAACCAGTAGAACATGATAAGCAACCAGTAGAATAAAAAAGACAACTAGTAGAAAGTGAAAGACAACTAGAAGAAAATGAAAGAAACCAGTACAAGATATTGGACAACTAGAAGAAGATGAAATACAATTAGAAAAATATGAGGGACATCAAGTAGACAAGCAATAGAAGATAAAAAACAACTAGTAAAAGATGAAAGACAACTAGCATAACCTAAAAAACAACTACTTTAGTTGAAAGTCAACTAGAAGAAGATGAAATACAACTAGAATAATATGAAATACAACTATAAGAAAATAAAATAAAACTATAATATGAAATACAAATAAAAGAAGATGAAATACAATCTGTAGTAGACGAAAGACAACTAGTAGAACATGAAAGACAAATAGAAGAAGATGATTGACAACAAGTAGTAGGTGAAAAACAAATAGAAGAAGATGAAAGACAACCAGTATAAGATGAAAGACAACTAGAAGGCTATGAAATACAACTAGAAGAAGATGAAAACAAACTTGTTGAACATTGAAGACAACCAGTGCAATATGAAAAATAACCTTAAGAAGATGAAAGACAACAAGTAGAAGGTGAAAAACAATTAGAAGAAGATGAAAAACAACAAGTACAGGATGAAGGACAACTAAAAAAGATGAAATACAACTACTAGAACATGAAAGACAACCAGTAGAAACTGAAAGAAACCATTACAATATAAAGGACAACTAGAAAAAGATGAAAGACAACTAGTAAAAGATGAAAGACAACTTGTAGATGATGAAAGACAACTAGTAGAACAACAAGAAGAAGATTAAATACTACTAGAAAATGGAGCAAGACAACTAGAAAAAAATGAAATACCACTAGATTATTATGAAATGCAACTAGAAGAAGATAAAAGACAACTTGTTGTAAACGAAAGACAACCAGTAGATCATTAAAGAGAACCAGTAGAACATGAAAGACAACTAGAAGAATATTGAAGATAACTAGTAGAAGATTAAAGACAACTAGTAAAACATGAAAAACGACCAGTAGAAGCTGAAAGACAACTAGTAGAATGTGAAAGCCAACTATATGAAAATGAAATACAACACTAAGAAGATGAAATACAAGCTGTAGTAGACGAAAAACAACCAGTAGAACATGAAAGACAACCAGTAGAAAATAAAATACAAATAAAAGAAGATAAAAGGCAGCTAGTAGAAGGTGAAAAAACAATTAAATGAAGATTAAAGACAACCAGTACAAGATGAATGATAACTAGAAAAGATGAAATACATCCAGTATACAACCAGTAGAAGATGAAAGACAACTAGTAGAAAATGAAAGACAACCAGTAGAACATGAAAAACAACCAGTACATGGTGAAAGACAACTAGAAGAAGATGAAATACAACCTGTAGTAGACGAAAGACAACCGGTAGAACATGAAAGACAACCAGTAGAAGCCGAAAGACAACTAGTAGAAGGTGAAAGACAACTGTAAGAAAATGAAAGACAACCATTACAAGATAAATGACAACTAGAAGAAGATGAAAGACAACTAGTAGACAACTAGTAGAAAATGAAAGGCAACTAAAACTAGAAATACAACCAGTACAAGGAGCAAAACATCTAGAAGAAGATGAAATACAACATGTAGTAAACGAAAGACAATCAGTAGAACACGAAAAACAACTAGTAGAAAGTGACAAACAACTAGATAAAGATGAAAGACAACCATACAAGATGAAAGACAACTATAAAGCAATGAAATACAACTAGAAGATTGAAGACAACATGTTGAACATGAAAGATAACCAACAGATCATGAAAGACAACCATAAGAAGATGAAAGACTACTAATAGAAGGTGAAAGATAATTACAAGAAGATGAAATACAACCAGTAAAAGATGAAGGACAACTAGAAAAAGATGAAATACAACCAGTAGACAACCAGTAGAAGATAAAAGACAACTAGTAGAAGATGAAAGACAACCAGTAGAACATGAAAAACGACCAGCAGAAGCTGAAAGGCAACTAGTAGAAGGTGAAAGCCAACTATAAGAAGATGAAATGCAACTCTAAGAAGATGAAATACAAGCTGTAGTAGACGAAAAACAACCAGTATAACATGAAAGACAATTAGTAGCAAATGAAATATAAATAAAAGAAGATGAAAGACAACCAATAAAAGATGATGGATAACTAGAAAGATGAAATACAACTAGTAGAACCAGTAGAAGATGAAAGACAACTAGTAGAAGATGAAAGACAACCAGTAGAACATGAAAAACAACCAGTACATGATGAAAGACAACTACAAGAAGATGAAAGACAACCATAAGAAAATGAAAGACAACCATTACAAGATAAAGGACAACTAGAAGAAGATGAAAGACAGCCAGTAGACAACTAGTAGAAGATGAAAGACAACTAGTAGAACAAGAAAGACAACTAGAAAAATATGAAATAAAACTAGAATAATATGAAATACAACTAGAAGAAGATGAAATACAACATGTAGTAAACGAAAGACAATCAATAGAACATGAAAGACAACTAGTAGAAGGTGAAATACAACTAGAAGAAGATGAAATACAACTTGTAGTAGACGAAAGACAACCAGTAGAAAATGAAATACAACAAGAAGAACATGAATGACAACCAGTACAAGATAAAAGACAATCGGTAGAACACGAAAGACAACTGGCAGAACACGAAAGACAACCAGTACAAAGTGAAATACAACCCGTAGATATGAAATACAACTTGAAGAAAATGAAATACAGCCCGTAGTAGACGAAAGACAACCGGTAGAACATGAAAGACAACTAGTAGAACATGATAGGCAACCTGTAGAATCAGAAAGACAACTAGAAGAAAATGAAAGAAAACCAGTACTAGATATAGGACAACTAGAAGAAGATGAAATACAATTAGAAGAAGATGAGGGACAACCAGTATACATCTATTAGAAGATGAAAGGCAACTAGTAGAACCAGAAAAACAACTAGTTTAAGGTGAAAGACAACTAGAAGAAGATGAAATACAACTAGAATAATATGAAATACAACTATAAGAAGATGAAATAAAACTTGAATAATATGAAATACAACTAGAAGAAGATGAAATACAATCTGTAGTAGACAAAAGACAACTAGTAGTACATGAAAGACGAATAGAAGAAGATGATTGACAACTAGTAGAAGGTGAAAAACAACTAGAAGAAGATGAAAGACAACCAGTAATACTTGAAAGACAACCTGTATAAGATGAAATACAACTAGAAGGCTATGAAATACAACTAGAAGAAGATGAAAAACAAACTTGTTGAACATGAAAGAAAACCAGTGGAACATGAAAAACAACCATAAGAAGATGAAAGACAACTAGTAGAAGGTGAAAAACAATTAGAAGAAGATGAAAAACAACAAGTACAAGACGAATGACAACTAGAACAAGATGAAATACAACCAGTAGACTAGTAGAACATGAAAGGCAACTAGTAGATGGTGAAGGACAACTAGAAAAAGATGAAATACATCATGTAGTAGACAAAAACAATAAGTAAAACATGAAAGACAACTAGAAGAAGATGAAAGACAACTAGTAGAAGGTAAAGTCAATTAGAAGAAGATGAAAGACAACCAATATAAGGTGAAATAGTACTAGAAGAAGATGAAATACAACTAGAAGAATATGAACTACAACTAAAAATGATGAAATACAACTTGTAGTAGACGAAAGACAACCGGTAGCACATGAAAGACAACTACTAGAACATGAAAGACAACCAGTAGAAACTGAAATAAGCCAGTACAATATAAAGGACAACTAGAAGAAGATGAAAGACAACTAGTAAAAGATGAAAGACAACTAGTAGATGATGAAAGACAACTAGTTGAACAAGAAGATGATGATGAAATACCACTAGAAGGAGCAAGACAACTAGAAAAAAAAATGAAATACCACTAGAATATTATGAAATACAACTAGAAGAAGATAAGATACAACATGTTGTAACCGAAAGAAGCAGTAGATCATGAAAGATAACCAGTAGAACATGAAAGAAAAGTAGAAGAAGATTAAAGACAACTAGTAGAAGATTAAAGACAACTAGTAGAATGTGAAAAACAACTGGATGAAGATGAACGACAACTAGAAAGCGATGAAATAGAAATAGAAGATTAAAGACAACATGTTGAACATAAAAGATAACCAATAGATCATGAAAGACAACTACAAGAAGATGAAAAACTACTAATAGGAGGTGAAAGATAATTACAAGAAAATGAAATACAACCAGTTAAAGATGAAGGACAACTAGAAAAAGATAAAATACAACCAGTAGACAACGAGTGGAAGGTAAAAGACAATTAGTAGAAGATGAAAGACAACCAGTATAACATGAAAAACGACCAGTGGAAGCTGAAAGGTAACTAGTAGAAGGTGAAAGCCAACTATAAGAAGACGAAAAACAACCAGTATAACATGAAAGACAACCAGTAGAAAATGAAATACTAATAAAAGAAGATAAAAGATAGTAGAATGTGAAAATTAACTAAAAGAAGATGAAAGACAACCAGTAAAAGATGAAGGATGACTAGAAAACGATGAAATACAACCAGTAGACAACCAGTAGACAACCAGTAGAAGATGAAAGACAACTAAGAGAAGATGAAAGACAACCAGGAGAACATGAAAAACAACCAGTACATGATGAAAGACAACTACAAAAAGATGAAAGACAACCATAAGAAAATGAAAGACAACCATTACAAGATAAAGGACAACTAGAAGAAATTGAAAGACAGCCAGTAGACAACTAGTAGAAGATGAAAGGCAACTAGTAGAAGAAGAAAGACAACCAGTAGAAGAAGATGAAATAAAACTAGAATAATATGAAATACAACTAGAAGAAGATGAAATACAACATGTAGTAAACGAAAGACAATCAGTAGAATATGAAAGACAACTAGTAGAAGGTGAAAGACAACTAGAAGAATATGAAATACAACTAGAAGAAGATGAAATACAACTTGTAGTAGACGAAAGACAACCAGTAGAAAATGAAATACAACAAGAAGAACATGAATGACAATCAGTATAAGATAAAAGACAACCGGTAGAACACGAAAGACAACCGGCAGAACACGAAAGACAACCAGTACAAAGTGAAATACAACCCGTAGATATGAAATACAACTTGAAGAAGATGAAATACACCCCGTAGTAGACGAAAGACAACCAGTAGAACATGAAAGAAAACCAGTACAAGATATAGGACAACTAGAAGAAGATGAAATACAATTAGAAGATGAGGGACAACCAGTATACATCTATTAGAAGATGAAAGGCAAGTAGTAGAAGAAAAAAGCCAACTAGTAGAACCAGAAAAACAACTAGTTTAAGGTGAAAGACAACTAGAAGAAGATGAAATACAACTAGAATAATATGAAATACAACTATAAGAAGATGAAATAAAACTTGAATAATATGAAATACAACTAGAAGAAGATGAAATACAATCTATAGTAGACGAAAGACAACTAGTAGTACATGAAAGACAAACAGAAGATGATGATGGACAACTAGTAGAAGGTGAAAAACAACTAGAAGAAGATGAAAGACAACCAGTAAAACTTGAAAGACAATATGTATAAGATGAAATACAACTAGAAGGCTATGAAATACAACTAGAAGAAGATGAAAAATAACAAGTACAAGACGAAGGACAACTAAAACAAGATGAAATACAACCAGTAGAACAAGAAAGGCAACTAGTAGATTGTGAAGGACAACTAGAAAAAGATGAAATACAACATGTAGTGGACAAAAACAATAAGTAAAACATGAAAGACAACTAGAAGAAGATGAAAGACAACTAGTAGTAAAGTGAATTAGAAGAAGATGAAAGACAAACAACATAAGGTGAAAAACAACCAGCAGAACATGAAAGACAACCAATATAAGGTGAAAGAGTACTAGAATAAGATGAAATACAACTAGAAGAATATGAACTACAACTAAAAATGATGAAATACAACTTGTAGTAGACGTAAGACAACCGGTAGCACATGAAAGACAACTACTAGAACATGAAAGACAACCAGTAGAAACTGAAATAAGCCAGTACAATATAAAGGACAACTAGAAGAAGATGAAAGACAAATAGTAAAAGATGAAAGACAACTACTAGATGATGAAAGACAACTAGTTGAACAAGAAGATGATGATGAAATACCACTAGAAGAAGGAGCAGGACAACTAGAAAAAAGTGAAATACCACTAGAATATTATGAAATACAACTAGAAGAAGATGAAATACAACCTGTTGTAACCGAAAGACAAGCAGTAGATCATGAAAGATAACCAGTAGAACATGAAAGAAAACTAGAAGAAGATTAAAGACAACTAGTAGAAGATTAAAGACAACTAGTAGAACGTGAAAAACAACTAGATGAAGATGAAAGACAACCCATACAAGATGAAAGACAACTAGAAAGCGATGAAATACAAATAGAAGAATGAAGACAACATGTTGAACATGAAAGATAACCAATAGATCATGAAAGACAACCATAAGAAGATGAAAGACTACTAATAGAAGGTGAAAGATAATTACAAGAAGATGAAATACAACCAGTAAAAGATGAAGGACAACTAGAAAAAGATGAAATACAACCAGTAGACAACCAGTAGAAGATAAAAGACAACTAGTAGAAGATGAAAGACAACCAGTAGAACGTGAAAAACGACCAGTAGAAGCTGAAAGGCAAGTAGAAGGTGAAAGCCAACTATAAGAAGATGAAATGCAACTCTAAGAAGATGAAATACAAGCTGTAGTAGACGAAAAACAACCAGTATAACATGAAAGACAACCAGTAGAAAATGAAATACAAATAAAAGAAGATAAAAGACAACTAGTAGAAGGTGAAAAATAACTAAAAGAAGATGAAAGACAACCAGTAAAAGATGAAGGATAACTAGAAAAGGATGAAATACAACCAGTAGACAACCAGTAGAAGATGAAAGACAAGGAGAAGATGAAAGACAACCAGTAGAACATGAAAAACAACCAGTACATGACGAAAGACAACTACAACAGATGAAAGACAACCATTACAAGGTAAAGGATAACTAGAAGAAGATGAATGACAGCTAGAAGGAGACAATTAGCACAAGATGAAACAACTAGTTGAACAAGAAGATGATGATGAAATACCACTAGAAGGAGCAGGACAACTAGAAAAAAATGAAATACCACTAGAATATTATGAAATACAACTAGAAAAAGATGAGATACAACCTGTTGTAACCGAAAGACAAGCAGTAGATCATGAAAGATAACCAATAGAACATGAAAGAAAACTAGAAGAAGATGACAACTAGTAGAAGGTGAAAAACAACTAGATGAAGATGAAAGACAACCCATACAAGATGAAAGACAACTAGAAAGCGATGAAATACAACTAGAAGATTGAAGACAATATGTTGAATATGAAAGATAACCAATAGATCGTGAAAGACAACCATAAGAAGATGAAAGACTACTAATAGAAGGTGAAAGATAATACAAGAAGATGAAATACAACCAGTCAAAGATGAAGGACAACTAGAAAAAGATGAAATACAACCAGTAGACAACCAGTAGACAACCAATAGAAGATAATAGACAACTAGTAGAAGATGAAAGGCAACCAATAGAACGTGAAAAACGACTAGCAGAAGCGGAAAGGCATAGTACAAGGTGAAAGCCAACTATAAGAAGATGAAATGCAACTCTAAGAAGATGAAATACAAGCTGTAGTACACGAAAAACAACCAGTAGAAAATGAAATACAAATAAAAGAAGATAAAAGACAACTAGTAGAAGGTTAAAAACAACTAAAAGAAGATGAAAAACAACCAGTAAAAGATGAAATACAACTAGTAGACAACCAGTAGAAAATGAAAGACAACTAGTAGAAGATAAATGACAACTAAAAGAAGATGAAATACAACCTGTAGTTGAAGAAGATGAAATGCAACTAGAAGAAGATGAAATACAACCAATAGAACATGAAAAGCAACCAGTACATGGTGAAAGACAACTAGAAGAATGATCACTCAAAAGAGAGCGATGTTATCTTTTAAAATTTATAAACTCAGAAATGCTATCAGTTCGAATCGCAGGCGCACAATTTTTATCGAGTAGTATAATCGAGGTCAATCCACAGGGAATATTGGTCTACAGTCTTGAGCGATCAAATCACAATCTTTCGAAAGGCTAGACAAAATCTAAAATTTAAGAGTTGGAATTGTGATCAATGTAAATTTCGCAACAATTAAAAGTAATTAAAATAAAGATAGAGATGAGAATTCCTAGGGTTTCGACACACCATTGCTACTCAATCCACTTTGATATTCTACTTCTGTCAGGTCTAATTTCCTGTTGTTGTTAATGGAAGACACTACATAGGACACTGCGAGTCACTTACGCAAATGACGAGACTTCCACCGGAAACTACATAGGACACTGCGAGTTATCTTACGCAAATGACAGATCCCTTAAATACACAAGTTACTCATAGGACACTGCGATTTATCTTACGCAAATGACAGAACTTGGTTTGCGTTTTGTGGTTCTGATTTATGGTTCCCCGCGAAGGTTTTCTTCACATAAATCTAATGGCTCCCAACGAGGCTGACTCGTCCATCATAGTTTTTCTACCAATAAAGTATTGTCACTACCCTAGGATTAAACTAGATCATCGAAATTAGGTGAACAGAGAATAAATTGCAAAAGTATTTCAATCAATAATAAGAAATCATAATCAACATAAAATATATATATCAAAGCATCATGAGTAACAAGGTTTACTGCCTAGCCCCTAAGAAAAGAACTTAGCCGCAGAACGGCATCATTACAACACTCCTCTCTTTCTTACTTCAATTAAATCTAACCCTAATTACCAAAATTACAAAGATGGTTTTCTCTTCTGTCCAGGGGCTTTATATAGGAGTGGGGGGGACGTCTGGAGATGAGTGGAGGCCAAGGAACACGGTCTGGACACGCTTGTGGCAGTTATTCCCCAAAGGGCGCCTTGGTTACGGTCCGTATTCACACCTTGTCGATGAGGGGTTTAATGCGTATCACGCTATCTCCTGGTCCGTATCCGGCTAGGTCCGTATCAACTGGTACGGACCGTAACAGGGCCTTAGTCGATGAGTGTCGCTTGTCCGATTGACCTGATTCTTGCTCCATTTGATGTGAAATAGTCCCAAAACCTGTTTTCTGCAATAAAACATAAAGAAGGGTGACAGTAGCCTTTTTGTCTAATTATTTAAACATAAATGTGAGATAATATGCAAAATCTAAGCCAAAACCCTACGTAATTCATCATCATTTTGACTCTGATCAAAGAAGATGAAAGACAACCAATAGAAATGAAAAACAACCAGTACGTGGTGAAAGACAACTTGAAGAAGATGAAAGACAACCTGTAGTAAACTAAAGACAACAGGTAGAACATGAAAGATATCCAGTAGAAGTCGAAAGACAACTAGTAGAAGGTGAAAGCTTGATCACTCATAAGAGAGCGATGTTATATTTTAAAATTTATAAACTCAGAAATGCTATCAGTTCGGATCGCAAGCGCACAATCCTATCGAGTAGTATAATCCAGGTCGATCCACAGGGAATATTGGTCTACAGTCTCGAGCGATCAAATCACAATTTTTCGAAAGGCTAGATGAAATATGAAAATTTGAGAGTTGAAGTTGTGATCAATGTAAATTTGGCAACAATTAAAAGTAATTAAAATAAATATTGAGATGAGAATTCCTAGGGTTTCGGCACACCATTGCTACTCAATCCTCTTTGATATTATACTTCTGTCGGGTCTAATTTCCTGTTGTTGTTTATGGAAGACACTACATAGGACACTGCGAGTTACGCAAATGACGGGACTTCCATCGAGATACTACCAGGACACTACGATTTATCTTACGCAAATGACAGATCTCTAAATACACAAGCTACTACATAGGACACTGCGATTTATCTTACGTAAATGACAGAACTTGGTTTGCGTTTTGTGGTTCTGATTTATGGTTTCCCCGCGAAGGTTTTCTTCACATAAATCTAATGGCTCCCAACGAGGCTAACTCGTCCATCATAGTTTTTCTTACCATTAAAGCACTGTCACTACCCTAACGGATTAAACTAGATCATCGAAATCAGGTGAAAAGAGAATAAATTGCAAAAACATTTCAATCAATAACAACAAATCATAATCAACAGAAAATATATATATCAAAGCATCATGAGTAACAAGATTTACTGCCTAGACACTGAGAAAAGAACTTAGCCACGGAACGGCATCATTACAGCACTCATCTCTTTCTCACTTAATCAAATATAACCCTAATTACCAAAATTACAAATATAAGTTCTTCTTCTGTCCAGAGTGCTTATATAGGAGTGAGGGGACATGTGAGGATGAGTGGAGGCCAAGAAACATGATCTGGATACAGCTGTAGCAGTTATTCCCCAAAGGGCGCCTCTGGTTACAGACCGTATTGGCTGATACGATCCGTATCCACACCATGTCACTGAGGGGTTTAATGCGTATCAAATACAACTTGAAGACGATGAAATACAGCCTGTAGTAGACGAAAGACAACCGGTAAAACATGAAAGACAAACAGTAGAACATGATAGGCAACCAGTAGAATCTGAAAGACAACTAGTAGAAGGTGAAAGACAACCGGTAGAACATGAAAGAAAACCAGTACAAGATATAAGACAACTAGAAGAAGATGAGGACAACCAGTATACATCTATTAGAAGATGAAAGGCAACTAGAAGCTAAAAGCCAACTACTAGAAGATAAAAGCCAACTAGTAGAACCAGAAAAACAACTAGTTTAAGGTGAAAGACAACTAGAAGAAGTTGAAAAATACAACTATAAGAAGATGAAATAAAACTTGAATAATATGAAATACAACTAGAAGAAGATGAAATACAATCTGTAGTACACGAAAGACAACTAGTAGAACATGAAAGACAAATAGAAGAAGATGATTGACAACTAGTAGAAGATGAAAGATAATTAGAAGAAGATGAAAGATAGCCAGTAAAACTTGAAAGACAACCAGTATAAGATGAAAGACAAGTAGAAGGTTATGAAATAGAAGAAGATGAAAAACAAACTTGTTGAACATGAAAGACAACCAGTGGAACATGAAAAACAATCATAAGAAGATGAAAGACAACTAGTAGAAGGTGAAAAACAACAAGTACAAGACGAAGGACAACTAGAAGAAGATGAAATACAACCAGTAGACTAGTAGAACATGAAATGCAACTAGTAGATGGTGAAGGACAACTAGAAGAAGATGAAATACAACTTGTAGTGGACGAAAACAGTAAGTAGAACATGAAAGACAACTAAACGAAGATGAAAGACAACTAGTAGAAGGTGAAGTCAATTAGAAGAAGATGAAAGACAAACAACATAAGATGAAAAACAACCAGTAGAACGTGAAAGACAACCAATATAAGGTGAAAGAGTACTAGAAGAAGATGAAATACAACTAGAAGAATATGAAGTACAACTAAAAATGATGAAATACAACATGTAGTTGACGAAAGATAACCGGTAGAACATGAAAGACAACCAGTAGAAATTGAAAGAAACCAGTACAATATAAAGGACAACTAGAAGAAGATGAAAGACAACTAGTAGATGATGAAAGACTACTAGTAGAACAAGAAGATGAAGATGAAATACCACTAGAAGAAGCACGACAACTAGAATAAAATGAAATACTACTAGAATATTATGAAATACAACTAGAAGAAGATGAAATACAAGCTATAGTAAACGAAAGACAACTAGTAGATCACGAAAGATAACTAGTAGAACATGAAAGACAACTAGAAAATTAAAGACAACTAGTAAAAGATAAAGACAACTAGTAGAACATGAAAAACAGCTAGATGAAGATGAAAGACAACTTGAAAGCGATAAAATACAACTAGAAGAAGATGAAAGAAAACATGTTGAACATGAAAGATAATCAATAGATCATGAAAGACAACCATAAGAAGAAAATGAAAGGCAACTAATAGAAGGTGAAAGACAATTACAAAAAGATGAAATACAACCAGTAAAAGATGAAGGGCAACAAGAAATATATGAAATACAACCAGTAGAAGATAAAAGACAACTAGTAGAAAATGAAAGATAACTAGTAGAACATGAAAAACGACCAGTCGAAGCTGAATGAAAACTAGTAGAATGTGAAAGCCAACTATAAGAAAATAAAATAGAGCACTATGAAACTGAAATACAAGCTGTAGTAGATGAAAAATAACCTAAAGAACATGAAAGACAATCAGTAGAAAATTAAATACAAATAAAAGAAGAAAAAACACAACTACTAGAAGGTGAAAAACAACTAAAATAAGATGAAAGACAACCAGTAAAAGATGATGTTGTTTGCACCACGCTTGCGTCAGGAACAAAAATTCATATCACCTAAGGTAACTCAAATGTTGATTGAGTTTAAATCTGGACTGTCCGATCTTCTTTGGCACGAATATTTAAAGACTTTGTGCATTTTATTTCAAACCGAATTTGTCTGAATTTTGATCGAACTTTTGATCGAACGATCTATATCTAAACTTAAAGTTTGAGTTACTTATGATTCAGATTCTGAGGAACAGTGGGTCAATTCAAGATTTAGTCTTGGAGAACAATTAGAATATGATGAGTTCCACTTTTGTTCGATCCGCTTAAGAATCCGTGCACACATAGATCCATAAGGATATTAAAACAGATACATACAAATATTGAAACAATCAAATTCTAAAATGGACCGGACAAACATAGAACTCCTCGGCACTTCTAATTCAAATTGTTCCCAAGTCATGAACGAACTATTATATTGACGGATCTTTTATATTAATGGACTCTTAACACGATGAAAAGCAATTTTGTTATTTGACAATATATATATTCGGCAATTCAAATGTATCAATGACTTTGGTATACCCAAATCGAAAATTTGCGAAATTATATGCAAGAATGTCTAAATTATAGTTTTCACGTGTTCATTAACCATTTTTAATACTAAGCGGGTCCTAATTAGCACTAATTTATATTCGATTTTTTATCGATTAATAGACAATTGGTACTTTTCTCTAGTATTTTATCTAAACTTATTTGAGAAAGGTACCATTTGAAATTTTAACTACGGAAAGACAGTTAATTGAAGTTCGTAAATATTGATTATTCGTTGTTTTTCCCATAAATTTATTTGGGTACAATATATAGTGATCATTCGTCACTTGTTCATCTAGAAGCATGCTGACAAGTGACATCATATTTTTCATGACGAGCATTGCGTCAGTGTCCTGATTCTCTGTTCCACTGTTACAAAAAAAAAAAAAAAAAATGTACACGTTTTTGTTCATGATTCAAACTTGAAGGAAATTATTAAGTTGGATACTAGCTAGTTGATAGTTACTGGAGAACATAATTTACGTTAGACAAATTGACCAAACATTAGTTAATTAAATTTAAATCAAAGGCAGAGGCAAGTTGATTAAGTGGGTCCAGTGAATGTATTTCCTGGAAAGAGGATTGGTGGCTATCTGCCATCGTGGCCTCCATTAAAAAAATAGAATATCCAATTGATGGATAAATGAAACAGTCATCAACGACCAGTCAAGTCTTTGGTCACTCGATTTCATAATTTTTTATACTTGCCTTTATTTTGTACCACGTGATTCACATGTTTCTGGTTCTATCATGAATCTAGAGCAAGATGCTCACCTTTAGCACAATAGCATTTGATATTTTATTGCATTAATTACCGAAATTCTTATTAATATTCAAAAAATTAACAAAATTTAACTCTATGCACATAAAATCAGAATAATTCTAAATCTGTCCAATTAGAAGAATAATTCTCTAGATTCAAACCTTCTTTCCGGAGAAATTATTCTCTGGATCCAAGGGCGCCTCGGTAAATGTGGTTCTGGAGAATTTTTTTCCGGAAAGGCGGATCCGGAAAGAGGTTTTCGGGCTATAAAATGCCCGTTCCGCAGCCCCTCCTTTCACAACTCCCAAATTCCAAATCCGAAAATTTTCTCTCTTTCCAATCTTACTGTATGATCGAGCGACTCTTCCATTCAGGTATTTTTAATTTTTTGTAATTTAATATTTTAATAAATAAATTAGTTTAGAATAATAAAATAGTTTAGAAAGAGATTTAGAAATCATTCCAAAATGGTTTAGAATAATGACCGAATAATTTAGAAAATTCCAAAATAGTTTAGAATTAAGACCGAATAATTTAGAAAATTTCAAAATGATTTATAATAATTATTGAATAATTTAGAAAATTCCAAAATGAATTAGAATTAAGACCGAATAATTTAGAAAATTCCAAAATAGTTTAGAATAATGACCGGATAATTTAGAAAATTCTAAAAATGGTTTAGAATTAAGACCAAATAATTTAGAAAATTGCAAAATTGTTTAGAAATAATGACCGAATAATTTAGAAAATTCCAAAATGGTTTCGATGAATTTTGCAGTATAGCTGACGAAAGACATGATCCGAAAGAGTCTGAACTGACTTCTAGTCAGGACCGGTGTCTGCGTGGCCAGTTTAGGTCATTGTTGTGGATAGCTCACACCGTTTATCTTTCTTTTGGAGAGATGACAGGTACTAGCTACATTAATTCAAATAATTGTTATTTTTAAAGTGTTAATGACATGTTAACAAAAGAAACGGATTATAAAAATAAATTTAATTAAATTATAGTCACGTTGGAGAACGTGAGCTATTTGTGGGATTTACCATTACTGGTGCTCCAATGATGGGAGAGTCAGAATTGGCAAATGTGTGTATCAAGCTTAACAATTTGTTAGGGATCCCTACGGATGAACAACAGTGCTTTATGAAGAGTAGGGGGTTGAGGGAAGTAAAAAATATTCTGACTACTACCTTCTGAAATCTAAGATCTAGAAGCGGTTTCTCGAGCTCTCAGTTGACGCCAATGATGAAATGGTGAAGTGGTAAATTATTTATCAACTTATTCATTCCTTAACTTCACAATAATTTACTGCTAATTAATTTAAATTGTTACTCACATTCTCAATAGATTTATTAGGTATGTCTGGGGGTTTATCTTGGACCTATTTGGGTCCACTATGTTCCCAGACTCTAGCAGAGATGGGATACTGCTGATTTACCTCAATCTGATTGAGAATTTGGACAACCCAACATACTACAATTGGTTCCGAGGTTCCGAGGACTCTAGGATGGAAATTCGGAGGAGACCCTTGGGCCTCATCTTCCTATCAGTCACCTCTTGAGACCCAGACACTGCCCGAGGTAGAGGACCCAGACACAGCCACCTCTAGCAACGATACTCCTTTTCCTACTTCTCCTCCTCGTCAGCGACCGCGGCGTGATGTTGGCTCCCCGGACCAATTCACGCATTCAGACTATCCTTAGGACTCTTTTACTTTTATTTAGCATGTTTTGTTATATTTGACAGACAATACTCTCTTTAGAATTCATCTATGTTATTTCGCGTGCTTTGCTATATTTTATTTTGGATATGTTCTTTTAGATGTTTGTCTAGCATATGACTTCATTTTTATTCAGAATTCTACATCTTATTCTTAACTATCAAACGATTACAATTAAACTATTAATTAATTAAAAAATTACAAAAAATTACATTAAAAAATTTAATAACGAATTAAATTAAAACTAATAACTATATATTTACTTAAAATAATCGAATAATTATTTCAAACAATTTAAATTATTAGCAATATTAAATTTGAAATATTAATAATTGATATGAATTAATAATAAACAAAAAACAAAAACAATTAAAATCCAAAAGTACTAAAAAAATTCGGCAGAAATCCCAAATCCGGAGAATAATTCTTCGAAAAGAAGGTCTGAATATGGAGAATTATTCTCCGGATTGGACAGATTTGGAATTATTCCGATTTTGAGTGCAAAATTTTAAATTTTGTTATTTTTTAATATTAATAAAAATTTCGGCATTAATTACCAATGTAGACGTTAGTAGGAAAACCAATGAAAAATTTGAAGCATTATAGAAATCATATATTTCCAATACTCATCTCAGCATTTGTTTTCAATGCTATCGGCATGCATTATATTCAATATGGAGCGGAGACATTTTGATGGGTATTGGCCAAATTTAGTATAATGTTCAGTTGAAACCGTTTAATTTGTATAAAAATTTATGTGTTTTCAATCCGTATGAATTTTTAAATTATTTGTGTAAATCTTAATACTGATCAGATAGCTCAGTCTTAATTCCATTCAACATTCCAATACTGCATTTGAATTTTCAATAGAACAGCAATTTCCCGTGAGTTAAAATATTTGGGCCAAAATTAAAGATTAACTAATTCTAGTTTTCACAGAATAAACAAAAAATTAGCCTAATTTGGTTATTCCATTTTTGTTTGCATCCTCATTAATTTTGAAAAGGACGGAGCAGTCAGTCCATGATTGCTGCCTACGTGCTACCACTGGTTAATTTTAATTTATTAAAGAAAGATAGCTTTGAAGACTTGGTTTATAGGTTTCCAAAACCAGGTACCAAACGAACCAATTCCAATCCTTGTGCAAACAAGAAACAACCAAGCATGTGTGCTTTGACAATTTGACCAAGACCCACCTAATTAAATTCTTTTAATAGGCCACAGTTCCCACCACTTCTATATCTCCTCCTCCTCAGTCTACATTATATATAAAACGGCAATCTACTCTTTATAGTAACCTTAAATCCTTCAAACTAATATCAAAGAGGCTATAAATTTTACCAAAATAGTTACACCAAGATCAGCATTTCAATTAATGGCACCTCATACTGATTCTCTATCAACCTCACTTCAAAACATGACCCAATTGCAAGATGACTACCTCTCACTCTGCGTCCGTATTTTATCTCAATTCCAGCCGCAAAAGATAACAAATCAACATGCAAACCATTCAAAACCACAGTTCAAATGCTCCGTCTGTAGGAAAGCTTTCTCTTCCTACCATGCGCTCGGTGGTCACAAGTCGAGCCACCGTAGACCGGTCGACCCAAATCAAATGAAACCAGCAAACATGAATGTCAATATGGATATAGTTGATAATGAACGGTTGCCGCATAAGTGCAATGTGTGTTACAAGAGTTTTGCGACTGGACAAGCACTCGGTGGTCACAAGAGATGCCACTACTTCGATGGGTTTCTGGCATCGGGTTCAACTTACTCCACTTCAACTTTGAGTAGTGTAAGGGACTTTGATCTCAACTTACCACCAAAGAATGAGTTCAGTGGGAATGGCTGGGGTGAGGAGGAGGAAGTGGCGAGTCCGTTACCAGTTGTGAAACAGCAACGCCTAATATGACATGTCACTTTAATTTCTCAATTTCTACTTTACTTTTTTTTTTTCTCCCCTCATTTACAATGCAACAAAGTAGTGCAATATTCTTTTCTATTGTTTTCTCACTTTTAGAATACAAGGTAGTTTTAGACTTAGTGGGCTCCATTCTGTGTTTATTGTTAAACAAAGTATAACTAGTATAATTTGTTATAAATCTTTTTTTCATCTTTTGACATTCGGTAACATCATATAACACAATAATCAAATCAAAATACACTCCTCCATCTTGCCAATCGTTCATTGTCGAATACACTGATATGAGTCAATAAAGCATGATCGCTCTTCATATGCTTAACAACAAAGAAAATAGTTACGATTAAAATGTTCTACTTTTGCTCGAAGCTTTAGTGTAATTAATAACTTTGCCATCTGTTGCGAGAGACAGGCTAGAAGCCTAGAACATATCTTCTCAACAGTGCAATTTGCTGAGATAGGCTAGAAGCCTAGAACATATCTCTAATCAATCTGTCATAGTTTTAGTTGCTCAGATAAGCTCAGGTAATTTTCTGAGATACATATAAAAGTATTAATAGAGATTGATAGGGCCATGTTCCACAGGCCCTTTAATTTAAACTGGGCCATGAACGACTGGGATTCGGACCTCACTAAGAGGCCAACCCGAAGTCATATGAAAGGCCCAAATATCCACCAAGTCGGGGCCCAATACAGCGGCCCCAATATGCCTTAAATGGGGACCGTGTTAACCGACATGCGGGATGATAGTGGAAACGGCTAACTTAATGCCTCCCATCCCAGTAACGGCTGACATAACTACCCACATCCTCCATAACTGCCCGAGATAGCAGTTATGGACGGACTATATAAGACAGTGATTCCCATGAAGCGGGGACACTTTTTTCCAACCACAAGAGAGATCATACAGGATAGAGTCAGAATCTCTCACAATCCACCCCGAGTTCACAACTCACTTCACACCTCGGCCTGCCATCTTTTGGCAGGACGAATCCGACTCAGCCCAACTTCCCATACGGCCTCATCTCCCGAGATAGGACGTATCAACCACCGTGGGGCCACGCCTTTGCTCATACAGAGATTTAGATGGCTCAGCAAAACACGTCAGTTCCGCTCCCACCAGGAGTTACAATCCCGCTAGGTGCAATGATCACGCCACCTCCCCTTGTAACCCCGCTTACAGGGAACCCCTCCCACAGTCAGCCTCACGCGGCGAGGCCTAACAATCCGATAATACGACCTTCTGGTCCTCAACCGACACAACCTCGCCACACAGGCCTCGACATGGCTGCTCACCCTTTGTTTACCGAAGGACACACGAGCCGGCCATTGTTTACTGAGCAAACACCGCTACTCAGTACTTATCACCCACCATACATACCGCACTACACTCAACAGACGCCATTTTACCCTTATGGCGCGACCACCTACACACCATACACCCCGATGTACCTCCAGTATCCTTATGCGACACCACCTGCACAATGGGGTCCGGGAGGCGCTCAAGGGGTATATCCAGTGACAGGTCCAACGCCACATTCCCAACAAGTGCCGCTGCGACCTATAATCCAGACTGTGCCACTAACTGCCCCGGAGGCACCACATTCCCGGCCTCTATCAGCAAACCGTGTCCTTAGTCGACCAGTTAAAATTCCTCCCAGAAATTTGAACTCTCAGTTCATAGATGTTCGAACTGGTAGTGAAACAGATACGCCCATCCTGCCGGACCAACAGGTCCAATCCAAACGCCAGGACCAAAACATTCCACTGACAGGAGCTCAACAAACCGAAAGAAGACAGCAGGAAGGGCAAGGCGAAAGTAGGGAACCTGATCCCGAAAAACAGCCCCAGGTTGAGCAACCCGAAGTTCGCCATAACAATGAGCGCGAATCAGCCAACCAGGGCAGAGGTTCCAGACCGTCACGCCGAGAACAGTCGCGCTCCCGCAGGGAACGCGAACGAAGCCCACCCCGAGGTCGGGATAGAACTCGCCGAGATGATCATAGAAGAAACAGGCGGTCACCTACCCCGACCCGAGGCGTAAATATGGCTCAAATAGAAGAATTGATTCAGACAAGGCTTGCGGCTAAATTGGCCGAGATAGAATCCCAGAAGACAGGTGCCACCTCTCGACCTATGGGGATCAACGATGGCCCACTTTCTAGAGACATCTACCGCCATTCCATGACAGATTTCAAGTACCCAACAACTCTTCCCAGCTTCCGGGGCAGCGGTGATACTCAGGATCCGCATAATTTCGTGTACGGATTCCTTGAGCGACTTCGCCTCCTGGGAGCCACTGACGCCATCATGTGCCGCGTCTTCACCACTTGTTTAACAGGTGAAGCATGGGACTGGTACATGACGCTACCTCGGAGATCCATTAACAAGTTTGAAGACTTCGCAAAACTGTTCCTGGAAAGATACACGATTATTAAGCCACCGCAAGCAACATGCGAGATGCTCCTAGACATTGTCCAAGGACAGCATGAAAGGACAGGTGCGTTTGTTAATCGGTTTATCCAAGCATCTCGGCGAATTCAGAATCTCAACGAAGAATTCGCCTTGGCTGCCATCAAGAAAGGACTTCGCAAGGGGGGTCCGGGTACTTTGCGTTACGAGGCGCATATGAAGAAAATGACTACTTTGAGGGAATTTGTAGCCTTTGCTGAGGGTTACATCCGCGCTGAGGACGACAATGGCAGTCCCACGAGGTTCCGATCCCGATCTCCTCGTCCAATAAACAAACAACAGACTCAAGATAGGTCTCGCAATCAAAGAGAACCTCGGCAAAACCAACCAACCGAGCACAATTCCGGTACCAAAGGGTACCGACAGCATTTTGTGCGATATGCTCCTCTCACTAAGAAGCGGCATGAGATGTACAACATCATAGAAGGCATGTTCGATCTACCCCCGCCGCTGCCAAAGAGCATTTTTACGGTGGTCGACAACTCGAAGAAATGTGAATACCACGGATTCAACGGGCATTCCACCGCAGAATGCCTCCAATTGAAAGACATCCTGGAGAGATTAGCCCGAGAAGGAAAACTAGTCGAGTTCATCAACCCCGACTTCTTCAAAAAGTTTTTCAAGAAATACAATGGTCAAGGTAAAGTTTTTAAGAAACCCATTCCATATAGACAGGATTACACGGGACCTCGGGTTGGGGAGGACAATCCCCAAATCCGAGATGATTCCGAGTCAAGACGCCCGGAGCGGCAGGGTAGTCCTGTCATTAATGTAATCAGTGGAGGCCATCGTGGTACTGCCCGGCCAATCATACCACGCGACAATCGAAAACCGTACCCCACTGTCCTACCGGTTGAAACCATGAATGATAAAAAACGGCCTCGACCTGAGGAAGTGATATCTTTTTCCGAGAAAGACCTCGGTACAATTTCGGGCCCGCATGATGATCCCATAGTGCTTAACCTCAAGATCAACACTCACCGGGTGAAAAGAGTGTTAGTTGATACTGGCAGCTCGGCCGACATCCTGTATTTACCAGCCTTTATGCAAATGGGCCTCAACACTCGCGCCCTCCAACAACACATATCACCCTTGATAGGCTTCACGGGGGACGCCCTTCAACCTCGGGGAATGATGCCACTTAAAGTGACATTCGGTACATTCCCCCGAACAGTGGAAGTCATGGTGGACTTCCTCATCGTGAATGCCCCTTCTGCGTACAATGCGATCTTGGGTAAAGCGACTTTGAATAAAATCGGTGCTATCATTTCTCATTCCCACCTCAAAATCAAGTTCCACACCGAAAACGGGATAGGGGAAGAATGTGGCCAACAGCAGGTAGCTCGCGACTGCTACATGACAACCATTCAAGGTCATGGAGGTTCTGTTCACCAAGTCGATCAGCCTGATGCAAAGACCACTCCACAGCGGTTGCGTTCTAGTACTGACTTTTTGCCTCCAAACACCGACCTCGCATTGGACCCAGTGGATAAAGCTGAGGCAAAAGCTCCCCTTGAGCCCGTTGATGAAGTCGAACAAATTGAATTAGGTGACGGTAAAACACTTAATGTAGGAAAGGCGATCCAAGGGTCGGCACGGGCCGAGTTAATCAAATTCCTCCAAGAAAACCAATCTGTTTTCGCTTGGACTGCAGCCGACATGCCAGGAATTCCTAGGTCAATTGCCGAGCACCGATTGCACATCAAACCAGGCTCAAAACCAGTCAGACAGAGGAAGCGCAATATGGGGGATGAACGACAGCAAGCCGTCAAGCGCGAAGTACAGAAATTACTCGACGCTGGCTTTATAAGAAATGTCGAATGCCCAGAATGGACAGCCAATCCCGTGCTTGTCAAGAAATCCAATGGCGACTGGCGTATGTGTATCGATTACACCGATCTCAACAAAGCTTGTCCCATGGATCCTTTCCCTTTGCCCAAAATCGATCAATTGGTCGATTCAACCTCGGGACATGCTTATCTCAGTTTCATGGATGCCTTCTCCGGGTACAATCAGATCCGGATGAGCCAAGCCGACGAAGAGAAAACTGCTTTTACTACTAATTCGGGACTTTACTGTTACCGGGTTATGCCTTTCGGGTTGCGCAATGCTGGGGCTACATTCCAAAGAATGGTTAACACCGTTTTCCAAGGCCAGATTGGACGAAATGTAGAGGCATACGTAGATGATCTACTCGTCAAAAGCATGTCTGACCTCGACCATGTCCGAGATCTCCGCGAAACCTTCGCGACATTAAATTCGGCCAACATGAAGCTCAACCCAAAGAAAAGCTTCTTCGGTCTAACTGGTGGCAAATTCCTTGGCTTCATGGTTTCTATGCGAGGCATTGAGATTCATCCCTCCAAATCACAAGCCATACTCGACATGAAGCCCCCCCGAAATCTCAAAGAGCTGCAATCTCTCACAGGTAAACTGGCCGCTCTCAACAGGTTTATTGCGAGATCTGGGGATGTGTGTTTTCCTTTCTTTAAGGCCATGCGCAAGTCGGCCAAATTTGAATGGACAGATGAATGTGCGATAGCCTTTGACAAGGTCAAATCCTATCTCGCCAATCCACCGTGCCTCAGCAGGCCAACCGCGGGTGACACCTTGGTATTGTATTTGGCAACAACAGGACATGCAGTAAGCGCTGCCCTTGTTCGCGAAGAGGGACGCGATCAGAAGCCGGTCTATTTTGTCTCACATGTACTTCGGGACGCCGAAACCAGATACTCCCAAATTGAAAAGGCGGCATATGCTCTAGTCATAGCTGCCCGGAAGTTGCGACCTTACTTTCAATCACATCCCATAAAGGTTTATACCGGGATACCACTCAAAAAGGCCTTCGCAAATTTTGATTCATCCGGGCGATTGCTAGCTTGGGCACTCGAGTTATCCGAGTTTGATGTCTCCTTCCATCCCCAAAATGCCCTGAAGTCCCAGATCTTCGCCGATTTTATTGCTGAATACTCTGGACTTCCTCCCGAATCTGAAGGACGCTGGGTAATTCATGTTGATGGTGCTTCTTCATTACAAGGAGCGGGCGCCGGGGTATCTCTCACTGGTCCACAAGGGGAAACCCTGAATTATGCTCTTCACTTTCAATTCCCGGTAACAAACAATACCGCGGAATACGAAGCCATGATAGCGGGTCTAAAGTTGGCTAAAGAATTAGGAGCCCGCGAGGTTCACCTCCGTAGCGATTCCGAGTTGGCAGTCAAGCAGATCAATGACGAATGCCGAGTCATGGATGACAACTTGCGCAAATACAGACAGCAGTTCCACCAGCTCAAGAGTCACTTTGACGAGGTCAACATTCAACATGTTTCTCGAAACCAAAATTGCCAAGCTGATGCTTTATCCAAGCTCGGTGCTTCGGGCAACCTTGACAAAGACCGGCCCGTGATTGTTATGGATGTTCCTGAATCCAGCATTCACATTGATACCACAGCTGTTCTCACCATCATTGAACCCGGAGATTCCTGGTTCACCCCGATGTGGAATTTCCTTAACACGGGAGTTCTACCCACAGACCCATTGGAAGCCCGACGTCTGAAAAGGATCGCACCCATGTATTCTATTTTCAACAATCACCTCTATAAACGAGGATATGTGCGACCTTGGCTCAAGTGTATCAACGAAGAGATGGCATCAAAAATGTTATCAGAGGTACATGAGGGCATCTGTGGGAGCCATCAAGGGGCGAAAACTCTTGCAAAACGCATTCTCCGAGCTGGTTTTTACTGGCCAACCATGCAACATGATGCGGCCACTTTGGTCCGAAAGTGCGAACGATGCCAATACCACAGCAAGTTAAGTAACATTCCGGCATACGACCAGATATCCATCTCGGGGGCCTGGCCTTTTGACTTATGGGGAATAGACATAGTCGGGCCATTTCCCACAGCTGTTCGACAGCGCCGTTGGATAATTGTCGCAGTGGAATATTTCACCAAATGGGTTGAAGCTGAAGCACTGGCAACAATTACAGCCGCAGCAGCAGAGAAGTTCATTTGGAGGAACATCATTTGTCGCTTCGGCATACCACATGCACTCATCTCGGACAATGGAACTCAATTCAATGCAGCCCGCACCATCGCATTCCTGTCCAACTTGGGTATCCAAAACAATTTCACCTCGGTCAGCCACCCGGCTAGCAATGGCTTGGCCGAAGTCACCAACCGTACAATCTTAGATGGTCTGAAGAAGAAAGTTGCAGAGAACAGGAAAAACTGGCCCGACATTCTTGATGGCATCTTGTGGGCTTATCGTACAACACCCAGAGAGGCTACACAGCAAACACCATATTCTCTGGTATTCGGAATGGAAGCAGTCACTCCAATCGAATTGATGGAACCATCTCTCCGTACTTTGACATATTCCGCTGAAGCGAACCGCGATGCACGTGCTGCTGACCTCGACCTCATCACCGAAGGTCGGGAGAAAGCTCGCATACGCACCATGGAATATCAACGACGAGTTAAGCGTGCATTCGACAAACATGTGGTACCTCGTGCGTTTCAACCTGGTGATCTGGTTCTCAAAACTGTTGAAGCTACTGGCAAACATGTCAGTAAACTCGCTCCTCAATGGGAAGGTCCCTTCAAGGTCATCCGACCCCGAGGAAAAGGCGCATACGAGTTGGAAGATCCGAGTGGTTTCATACTTACTCGACCATGGAACGCTTGTCACCTTCGGAAATTCTACACTTAATGTATGATTTTACTTTCACATTGTTTTACTTCCTATATTCCATGTAAAGTTATGGGCGAGATAAGCCTTCTCTGTTTCATATTATGTATTTTACCTAGGCCGAGATACAAGTTTTTGTATGGTCCTAGGCTGTTATCAATATATATATGATATTTGATTGTGTTCTTATTATTTGGGTACGAGATATATGAACGAAAGCCTTTTTTGGCAACGAAATAAGTCTTGGTTAACATTCCCGAGATACACAACAAATAAATGTAGTCTTCCGAGACGACGACTGTTAAAACAGTAACATAATTTGTGTTCGCGACATTAATCGAAAACCCCTCGGGGTAACGTATATGTTTCTCGCGACCTCTCCTTTCTCTGATGTCGAATAAACAAAAAAAAAGGGGGGCAAGAGGTATATACAAAGCATAGAGGGATATATACAAAGCATAGATCGAGATAAAAGTTGAACGAAACATCTCAGACAAATCAACACAAGTTAAGAACTAGGATATAATATTTAAAACAGGTTACAAAAAGATCTGTTAAAACCCCCCACATCTCGGGGTCTGAATAAAAATAGTACAACATTTCTGTTAAACCCCCACATCTCGGGGGTATGAATAAATTAATACATCACATTTCTGTTAACCCCCACATCTCGGGGGTATAAAATCATTTACTCCTAAACAAATTAAAATTCTGTTACTTCCTTGGCTCGATATGATCCTGCATATAAACAAAACAAGGACTTAGTGAGCATAGGCCAAAATACAATATCTCGAGGAATATGATATATAAATTTACACTTACAAATAGATGGGTCCACCGCTCTGGGACTTTCATTTCCTCCTTCACGAGGTGAGATGTGAGCATCTAAAATCGCCTCATTTCCTTGCTCGTCTGGGTTGGTCTCATCTTCTTCAGTTGCCCTCATTTCGAGGTCCACACTGTTATCTTCCGACTCAGAAGGCAAATCATCCTGTCCTTCAGACGGGGCATCTGGCAAGTCGAGATGCTTGGGCCATTTAGCCTTGGGCCAGGGATGGACGATACCCAAAACCGGATGATTCTCCAGCATAAGGTCCTGATTAATAGGAGTCCCATCCGGGTTCAAAAATAAATCACCCTCTTCATCCCAGCGGTAACCCGACAGATTTTTTGTAACAACTTTTTCGGGGTTCACCTCGGTAAACCCTACTTGCTCGGGTCTAAACGGGTAATGGTCAGCTAGTGCCGAGAGATAGCCATGCACGGTTGCTGTCATCATGTCAACACATGCATAAGGGACAGCTTGTGTGAAGGCTCTGCTGCCCAGAAATTTGTTAAGTGTTTTCTTTGGCAGCTCATGCATCTCGGCCTGAAGTCGGGCGTTCTCTGCCCTCACGTCCTCCACCTCTTTAGTTCGGGCCTCGAGTTCGGTTTTAAGACGTGCCGACTTGCCCTTGTAATCCTCGGCTTTGCGTTTTTGATGTTGCAATTTCTCCTCTGCCTCCTTACGCTTGGCATCCGCTTGCACGCCCACATGCGTTGCAAACTCGAGTTTGGCCTTAAACACAGCAGCTTGGCCATGCGCTATTCTCATTTCCTTATCTTTTTTTGCGGCCGTTTGCAAAAAATAGTTCCTCTCTAGGACAGCCCTGTTCAACGCCTCTTGGTCAGTACGAATGACGAGGGAATCCCGTTTGTCCAGTGAGTCCTTTAGAAACCCGAAGTACACCCCGGCATCATGCAGTAAGCTCGATACATGACCAATAACTTGGTCGGGGTGCTCCTCAGCCCATTTCCTTTGGTACTGAGTGGTGGTTAACCTGAAGGTTTCCCGAGCAAAGGCAGCATGAACCTCGGGATGATCTACCTCGTCCTGCATAAGAGAGTATCCGGGGAGATAGGCCAAAATACTGTCCGGGAAACCCCGAGAAATATTTGTACCCCACACAAAACCAGTTTGTTGCGCCTGGTCAGAAACTCGCGACTTCAGGTATTCCCTATGTTCCTCTGAGGGATCCCACACGTTGGCGGCTGCGTCGTCAATAATTTTGTCTAACTCCCCTTGAGCAGCGTCAACTTGGGCTTGGGAAGGTTCCTCTACAACCTCCTGTGGTCTACCCGATACAATCTCGGATTGAATCTTTTGCTTTTTGGCTTCGGGATGACCAGAAACCGGACCCTTTCCCTTTTGCTCCCTTGTCAGACGTGGATGTGGAGGAACGTCTGAAGATACTTCCTTCCTCTTTTGAGACCCCGCGAGTTTGGAAGAACCGGAGGTGTTGCCCTTGACACTCTTCCCGGTATGTGCCGATCTCGGCTCACGAGTTACCGGGGTAGAAGACGACTTCGGTGTTTTTTGAACTATAGCCGCCTTTGGCTTGGATGGGTTCTTAACCCCTTTCTTCTGAACAACCCCGCCCTCCGGGTTAGCTACAAGTGGGAAGGAACTAGCGGCCTTCCACGGCAATGCCATACAACCGTGACCTGCGACATAAAGGGTATGCGAAAGTTAGTACATTATTCATGTTATTACGAGTTAGATTAATAAATATGATGCACAGGTATACCGGTGTAAATTAAAAGCAAAAAACACTAACTTGTGAAATAATAATCAAGAATTTCTTTAGCCTTTACATCAGCTGGAGTCAGGGGATCAGGTGAGGTCGGCATCAATTTTTTCTTTTCTAGACGGCGCCATTCCTTTTGTACCTTCAAAAAACATTTCAGTTCCTCCGGGTTCTCGAGATATACCCACCCGTGGTTCCACTCGTCCGCTTTGGACAGTTGCTCAAACAGCGCCAAACCATTAGAGCGCTTCCGTATCGCGAGATAACTTTCACTGTTATATAACACGGTGAAGTAATGGAAGAATAACCCGACACTCGGGAAATATTCCTTTAACTCGGGCAAGTAGTCGAATACATATTTGAAGCTCATGATGTAACACCACGCGGGTGCGGTCAACTGTGCAGGAGCCACTTCGAGATGTCGCAATATCTCGCGTGCGAATTTGGACAACCTTATCTTGAACCCGCACTTTGGCATTTTCCAGTATATGCACATGCCGTGCTCTGAGTCGTGAGCTCGGTCATTGGGACCCGGAGCTACCATCCGAACTGCCTCTCGAGAATACTCTTTTCTGCTGGCCTCCAGCACAAGTTCGTTGTAGAAGGCATTACAATAATCTTCACACTGGACAACCAGCTTGGGTGCAATACCAGCAGATGTAGGGAAGATAGTATCATTGGCGTGGCCATCTCGGGGAACTATTATTTTCTTGGCCTTCTGGTTTTTGGTTTTCGAAGGCCCTTGTGATGTTCCCACGGGGGTGTCAACTAGTTCACCCCGAGATGGACTTTCGTGCTCATCTCCTTCCGCATATTCTTCCTCCTCATTTCCTCCCGACATTACGTCAGAATGTGCGGGAATCATTCCATATAAACTCTTGCCCCTACCAGGGCGGGGGGGTGAAAAGGATAGGGGAGACACCGCCTCATAGGTATGGGGGGATTGGTCCCGAGATCCACCTTGTTCTTCGGCCATTTCTAAATTTACGAATAAACAGGATTGGCTTAAGTCACCGACCTTACTATTACAATATCAGTTTCTAAAAGCATTCATGTTACTAATGCACATTAGATGTCACAGTTATGGTAGGCAAATAGACTCCTATAACATACCATACTAATGTTATTCATTACTTTACTCCTTAACTTCGGCCAATAAACATTATAACATGCCGGATGTGCTAATTTAATGCCAGTTACCGAGGTGATAAAGGCTTACCTTTTTTGAGGTTGAGATGCTCGACTCTCGTCCGACGTCTACTTCCGAAATTGGCAGCTCCTGAATTCCGAGATTGTTTTTGCTCTTTCACTCCGATATCAAATGATTTAAAGAAGCGGTACTGAATAAGTGGGGAGGGGGGCCGAAATATATACAGGTTTTCCTTTTTTCCCGCTCGATATTTGCGTAGTTTTCGAAACGACGCCAAGAAACGTCGCGCTGTCTCCTTTCATCATGGCGACGCTTCGATTCCCGCGCTCGTTCAACGGCCGCGAGTTCTCACCTAATTAATGAATGCCACGTGTCACGCACGGATTGAGCCATCACCTCGATTTACAGACTGATTTGATGGCTGACTTGATGGCTCACGGCGGTTAACGGAAGACGAAGCGTCAGGCATTTAATGCCGATATACTATATATACACCCTCCGTCTTTCTTTAACGATCCATCAACCGTACAATTATCCTCCTCTCTCACACTATCACGAGATGAATGATCAAGTGAGCAACGAGATTGCCCTTGAAAAAGATGATATTCCGTCATCTCGTCTATGTCCCGAGATTACCATCCACAAGCCCAATGATGCAGACGACCCATTAGCTTGGGACCGATGTGCGATTTGCAAGTTGAGGGGATATTCTCCGCAAATGTTTCATTGTGACAGCTGTGAAGAAGCCTTTCATCCCGGGTGTTCGGCTCGAAGATCACCTCGGAACCATAGTGATCCTCGCTTCACATCCTTCACTTGTAGACAATGCCTTCACCACGCACGTCGGATCAATAAGGTTGCCGACGACATTGTTTAATCCAATGGTGTGGTCTTCACGCTCAACAGTAAAGGAGGCTACATTAACTATCTTTGTGTCCATCTCTTCCAAGATCCGATGTTCTTTAGTATCAATAGGCTTTGTTATTATATCAGTTTGAGTTAGATTTTGTATGAGTTTGAAATATCAATGAACATTTAATCTATTTTTCATTGTTGTCCTATTTACCTCGGGTTTCCATCTCGTTTTACTTACAAACCATTTAACACGCGCAAAAAAAAAAAAAAAAAAAAAAAAAAAAAAAAAAAAAAAAAAAGAGAGATGGCGGTTTAAAACCTGCCTATTTTAAAACCTGCCTATTTTAAAACTTGCCTATTTTAAAACCTGCCTATTTTAAAACCTGCCTATTTAATGATATACAGTTGGGCAGATGGCGGTTGAACGACTATAAATAAGGTACTCCTTCCAGAGAGGGATATACTTCTCTACATACTTTCCCTTTTGCTTTTGCTTTTTAGAAAAAAATATTTCCACCTCGCATCTATCATGTCTGTTAACCGACATGCTTTAGAGTTCCTAGAGGAACGTGCAAGGCAACGCCGAGCTATTGAGCGTCGAATTATCCCATCTCGCCCTGTTGGTTCATCCAGCTCCAGCCGAGGTCCCCAGCGACGTGTACTTACAACCGAGGAGAGGGAGGACTTGATCCAAGACTTTCCCAATGACTTGGATTGGATGCTGGATAACGAGTCCGTCACCATCCGAGACCTTTTAAATTACAAGCTGGCAGTATTCAGGGAGGTGGGCGACGAATTTAACATCGTCGAATTCCTCGGACCTCTTCGCGATTGCCTAGCATGTGGGAAATCTGCCCTAAAAGAAGACATGGTCAAATGTAGGGGTTGTCGCACGTGGTGGCATCCCTCTCATTTTTTGATTCATGATCGGTCAGATCCCCGACGTCGATTCTTCAGATGTCAAACTTGCCAAAACCGACATCCCAATGCACCCACATTGGCTACAGCTACTCCGGACCAGATTTGGGAAGACGATCATTTTGAAGATCCGGATAGTGAGATGATGGACTTCATCCCTTCACCTCCGGGATTTCATTAAATTACTTATAAGAATAAAAGCTAATAGGCTAAGTAGATCCACCTTTATTTTTTGCTTGAAGCCTTAGTTCATCTCGAGTTGTAGCCTTTATTTCTGATTGAATCTTTTAGTTTAGCTCGAGTTGTAACGAGTCTTTATTAATATAAGAAGGGTTTATTTATGTTTGGTACTTTTTTAATTGTGCTTTCATGAGTTATACACCCTCAAGTCGAAAGCATCTCGCTGATGCATTCCGACTTCGGGGGCTAATGATAGGGCCATGTTCCACAGGCCCTTTAATTTAAACTGGGCCATGAACGACTGGGATTCGGACCTCACTAAGAGGCCAACCCGAAGTCATATGAAAGGCCCAAATATCCACCAAGTCGGGGCCCAATACAGCGGCCCCAATATGCCTTAAATGGGGACCGTGTTAACCGACATGCGGGATGATAGTGGAAACGGCTAACTTAATGCCTCCCATCCCAGTAACGGCTGACATAACTACCCACATCCTCCATAACTGCCCGAGATAGCAGTTATGGACGGACTATATAAGACAGTGATTCCCATGAAGCGGGGACACTTTTTTCCAACCACAAGAGAGATCATACAGGATAGAGTCAGAATCTCTCACAATCCACCCCGAGTTCACAACTCACTTCACACCTCGGCCTGCCATCTTTTGGCAGGACGAATCCGACTCAGCCCAACTTCCCATACGGCCTCATCTCCCGAGATAGGACGTATCAGAGATCATTATATAAGTCGACGTCAGTATCCAGTAACAGTAAAGCAGCATCCGGTAATAGCATGTCCATTAAAAGTTTAAAACAGAACTTGTATTAATTTCTCCTGTCAATTGAAACTTCTATTTCTAGATATATATCCGCCGACGTGTAACTATCCTAGTCACTAAATGGATATCATGACCTTACCAAGACTGCTGAGTGCTGACCTGGCAATTTTAACCCTCACTTATATACCAGTTACAAGCCAGAAGAGGTTTTGGATTTGGATTTGGGTTTCTATACCAGCTTCAATTCATGAATGAGGCCCAACTATTGTAGGTTAATTGACTTTTCGCGCACAAGTCAAGTCCAAGTCCATAATAAATGGGCCTGGCACGCGGTTTAGTCGGCCCATATTAATTGTTCTATGCTAATCTGTTGCTTTATTTTAATTAGTACCTAAAACGGAGGTCACAATAACATTGAAAACGGAAAGCGCTAACAAGAATCTTTTCTTGATTGAGTAACCAGGTTAGATCTGTAGTAAATCTTTCGGTGCTTTCTGATGATTAATTTGCATGTTAAGGAATTCACGGGGTTTAAACAAACAGAAGCGAAAGGGAAAAAGTTGATCGAATTTTGTTTTAAGAAAAAAAAGATATAGACATTGTCAACTTGCAAAAGAAAAAGGTAGCAAGTCACGTTTGCTACCGTCTTAGGTTGTAGTAAAGGCAAAAGAATAAATGATAAGAAATGCAAAACACCACATGAGGCACTAACACTAACACCTTAAAAGACCTCTCAAATCATTCCTTTACCTCTAAATAATTCAAAGACAGCTCTTTACGCTTCATAAAATCGCCCCCTTCCCTTTCTTTCCCACCCAAATCATTCCCTTTCAAACCATGGCAATAGCTACAGAGTGTAATTGTAATTTTGTAATATGCAAAACTGAAAAGAACACGCCAAAAAGGGTAAAAGCGCTTGGGTTTGCTAAATTTTGTGTTAGCAGCAGTGCAACATCCGGTCCCAGTTGTCCACTTGTCCCCCTTTGTAGCTATTGTTGGTTTAGTTAGTTATTGCGACACATTTTTTTTTTTTTTTTTTTATGTAATTCTTTTTCTTCTTCTTTTCTCTTCTTCACTCCCTTTTTTTTTTTTGTAAATATTTGGAGGAAAGTGTGCAAGTTTTGTTGTTGTCTCTTTATAAAGCTTCATCGATCCCATGTAATTCTAAGGTCTCAATCTGGTCGGTGTTGTATACTGTTTGGTTGGGTTGAGAATAAACTATTTTTTAGGTTAGACTATTCAGAAAACCTATTCGGTGTTTGGTTAGCTTAGAATAGCTAGAATAGAGAATTAAATTTTTTTTGTCCTATTAGAATAGACTATTTCTAAAGGTTTTGAAATTTGGCTATTCTAATAAGACAAACAATAGTCATTCTTAATTTGACTATTCTAACTATTCTTATTTTGCAATCAAACATGTCCTTGTATTCTTTTCTTTCAATTTTCTTTTTCCCAATTTTTTGGGAATGAGGATCGTTCTCAGTGCTCTATGCATCTATCACTAAATTAAAATGACATGGTGTAAAACAATTTTGACCCAGGAGAAGACTTCTGCTTTTTTAAGGTTACGTTTGGATCGTGCAAGAATTAGTGCAAGAATAGCGATTTTTGAGTTAGTGGTTAAGAATAGTGCTAACCCAAGTGGTTTGAAAATAGTATTATTTTGGACTATTCCGGGTTTGTAAAAATGTTGTTTGGATTGTATATTTGGAATAGTGCTATTTTGGACTAATATCGCTAACCTAACAATTTGAGAAATTCACTAATTCACCTTTTCGTAGGAATAGCAAAATAGCGTTGTTCCTGCACTATTCTTAATTTCTAATTTATGTTTGGATCACAGCTTTTAAGAATAGCAGAGCTATTCCAGAGTTAGCGCTATTCTAGTACAAAATGTGGGTCATACTCTATTTCATGCACACACAAAATGAACGACACGTATTAAATCATCGGATGATTATAATTTATGTAGAAATTTGTGCTATTAGGATACATATTAAAACTATTTTATACGTAAATATCTACGTAATAAATATTTGAAGATTTAATCGATAGATTGATAGAAACAATATAAAAACCTTTTGCATCACATACATACATACATATATATATATATATAGGAAAATGCTAATATGCTACGCGTAGCATAGAGAGTCTCTGTGCTACGGCTCAATATTTGAGTTTTTAAAATTCTAACGGTCGATCCGAACCGTTCAACATGATCTCAATATGAATATGTACTTGCAAACCAAATTTTATATTTTAGAATCTTTTTACTATTTTTTTAGATAGGGAGAAAATCACTTGATTTGAAAATTCTGTACCATTCAGATTAAGTGATTTTCTACCGAATTACACCCTACATTTTCTACATTTTCTTTTTTTTGAAAAAAGCTGATAGTGGCTATCAGGTTATATACATCATTATAAGAACCCACTAATTACATCAGAGCTGTTAGGTATATGGAAAAAATACAGAAATTGAAATCCAACAGCCAAACCCCAACAGGAACCGCCAGCCAATGATATGGAGCCCCTTAGCAAAACCTGTACCACAACTTTCCCTCTCTGAAGGCATGCCATGCAATATAATTGGGATCAGTGCTCGCTTCCTCGAAAATGTCCCTGTTACGTGCTCTCCACAGATACCAGCAGACAGCGAAGAAGAAAGCACTCCATTCCTTCCTTGTAATCCATCTACTACTGCTATGCCAGGATCTGTCTACCGTTTCCTGAACCGTGTGGCCAATGTACAGTATACGATTACCCAGAATTGAGTGTAACCTCATCCAACATCTTCTGGCCCGGTTACATTGAAAGAAGATGTGAAGTGCAGTTTCAAGGATATCTCTGTGGCACACTGAGCATGTTGCGATCACCCCCATACCACGGTGAATCATGACATCGTGTGTTAAAAGCCTCCCATGTAAGAGGAGATAAACGAAGACCTTGACAGTGGGAGGTATCTTGAGGTGCCAAAT
Source organism: Carex kokanica (assembly GCA_025461125.1). Classification (NCBI taxonomy): domain Eukaryota; kingdom Viridiplantae; phylum Streptophyta; class Magnoliopsida; order Poales; family Cyperaceae; genus Carex; species Carex kokanica. The sequence goes on from JAJGRX010001229.1 coordinate 280,823, forward strand.
GAACCTATTACCCCATCTCATTTTTCCTGTTGAGACCACCAAGCTGTAGTAAGAGTTAGCTGAATACTCATTATCTTTTAACCATAACCACAAAATTCTGTCTTCAGCCGGGCCTTGCATGAGCTGACCCTGATATAACCCACTGTTTACTGCCATTTGTAGAGAAAATTTTCTGGTAGACCTTGGAGGGGTATTTTGGGAAGCCAATGTAGGATAGTTCCAAGAATCAAACCAATAAGATATTGATGAACCATCAGCTATACGCCATGTTACACTCCAATCAAAAGAAGGCCTGAGTTTGAAGAGTTGCAACCAAAAGAATGACCCCTGCCTTTTCCAGACCTTGTGCATTTGGCCTCGATTCGTCAAATTATAGAGTTGAGTCATCGTATGTGTCCATAGTGAGGTAGGGCATCTGTACAGACGCCACCACCACCGTAATAAGAGAGCCCGGTTGCGAACCATGAGATTAGCTCCTCCCATTCCTCCATATTCCTTCGGTAAACAGACCATTTCCCAATTAATTAATGGTATACCCCTTCTGTTCTCTGATTTTCCCCATAGGAAATCTCTTCTAATTTTATCAATCCTTTTAATGACCCAAGTAGGAATTAAGAATGAAGACATAAAATAGATAGGGATGGAGCTTAACACTGAATTCATGAGTTGCAAGCGCCCTCCCCTTGAATTAATCGAATTTTCCATCCTTCCAATTTTGCTTCTATCTTCTCAATCAGAGGCATGAACAAATGTTTACCCGGCCTTTTTAAAGTCAGAGGCAACCCAAGATAATTGATTGGAAAATCTGATTGGGAACAACCTAGTACAGCCGAAATGACCGGCACCTGCAAAGGATTAATGTTGATTGGAATCCATGTACTCTTGTCAAAATTGATTTCCAAACCAGAAACCGCAGTGAATAGCTGCAATACGAGTTTCAAGGTGATTATTGTAGTCGGCTCTGCATTAGCGATGAGAACCGTATCATCCGCGTATTGATGGATGATGACCGCCTGTGCCAGTTTTCGGGTCAGACAGCCCTGTACCGACCCATTTAAAACTTCTATCATCTTGCTCAGTACATCTACCGCTATATCAAACAACATGGGAGATAACGGGTCCCCCTGTCTTAGCCCCTTCTTATGGGAGAAAAATTCAGATTGGCCTCCATTCATTACCACCCTTGAAGATGCAGTAGTAAGTAAGGTGGAAATCCATTGGATCCATTTCTGAGGGAAACCACGAGCCTCCATCACCCTTGTGAGATAAGTCCAATTCACCGAGTCAAAAGCCTTAGCGAAATCAATTTTAATAAAACAAGCCGGGCGGCCACTAGTAGAGATATGGTGCAAAATTTCTCTTGTAGCGTTGAAGTTCTCCGTGATTTGGCGACCTTGGACAAAGGCCGTTTGGGTTGAAGAAATCAATTGAGGAAGCAGTGCACGCAGCCGGTTCGCTAAGAGTTTGGATATGAGCTTTGGTATAGCGTTCATGATGCTAATAGGTCGAAAATCCCCCACTTGAACCGAGCTATCTTTTTTAGGAATCATTATGATATTAGCCTGGTTAATACACCTCAAATCCAAAGAGTGCTCATAGAATTCATGCATCACACTACATATCTCTTCTTTCACAGTGGACCAGTGTTGTTGAAGAAATTCATTGGGGATGCCGTCAGGGCCCGACGCCTTGTTCTTTGCCAATTGGAGAACCGCACCTTCAATTTCATTACAAGTGAACGGTGCTTGGAGAGTTTGTAAACTAAGAATCAGATCCGGGTCCAACGAGTAAAGAGATTCCGGTTTGAAAGTCAGAACCGACCTGTCAGTACCCAAGATATCTTCCATGTGATCTTTGAAGGCATTCCGAATTAAGGTTTCATCTGTAAGGTTTTGGGCATGATGAGTAAGAAAGGATATTTTATTCCGACGATGTCGTGAGGAAGCAACGGCATGGAAATACCGTGTGTTTTTGTCCCCCACCTTCAGCCATTTGCAATGGGACCGATGACTCCATCGAGATTCGATAATGCAAGCCAGGTTGTAGGCCCGCTCTCGGACCTTGAGACGGAACCTTCTTTCACTTTCTTGCAACGGTCTTCGTTCTTCAATTTGATCAAAGAAGAGTAGAGTTTTCCTACAAAACAGTAGTTGCTGCTCTACATGATCAAAATTGCTACAGTGCCAAGCTCTCAACCTCTTGTGTACCAGTTCACAGTACTCTCTAAACCTCTGAACTCGATGACCACCTCCAGTTGCATACAGATGTCGCCATGCCTGCTGAATTATTTCACTTGCCTGTGGGTTTGTTAGCCAAAACAATTCCATTTTGAATACTCTTTTGGAGGTGGTTCCATTGGAGAAGGAAAGCGATAAAGGAGCATGGTATGAGGCTAACACTTCTAAAGCATTGAGGTGAACAGAGGTAAACTGCAAGGACATCTCTGGAGAAATTAAGATACGGTCCAGTTTGGAGTGGGTCGGGTCTGGCCTGTTGTTGCACCAAGTATATCTTCTATTAGCCAGAGGAACATCCATCAATTGAAGATCTCGGATTAGATCATTAAACAGAGCCATCAGAGTGAAGCTTCGCTGATTGCCGGATCTATCGATAAGCCACCTGACCAAGTTGAAATCACCGCCTAATATCCAGGATTGATGTGCCATGCATGCCACAGTTCTCAACTCCTCAATAAATGCCGGTTTAAGATCATCTGAGGAAGGACCATATACATTAGTAACCATCACCATTTCCCCTGTATTGATCTGTTGTAAGATTGCTGAACATGTGTGCCTTGTTCCCCATGATGTTATCAACTTATAATTGTGTTTCCATGCAATCAGAATACCTCCTGCCGAATTATTAGCATGAATCACCACACAATTCTTTTCAAAGAATGAAGGTAAGACACTTGAGTAATTCAAAATAAATCCATTCAACTTAGTCTCTTGTAATAAACAGATATCACACCTAGAGCGCCTAATTGCATTTTTAACAACTTCACATTTGTCCACCCTCCCCAATCCTCTACAATTCCAAGACAACACTTTAAACTTTGTAAGTTTATTTAACATTTAACCAAATAAAAAACAGCAAGACAAGCTAAACTGTCTTCTTAGACTTCCTCCTCATCAGAGGAGAGCTCATCATCAGGGTCCAGCTCAAATCTAGACAAATCGAGCTCATTGGTTGTGGCAGTATCAGCATCTGGAGTAGGCTGCTGATCGGTCTGAGCCTTTCACTGTGCATTATCCTCCATGATTACTTCCTCAATATCCTCCTTGTTAAAACCACATCCCGCTGCCAAATTAGAAACATGTTCATAGTGCACCTTGACCTCATAGAAGCCTTCTGGATTGAAAGAGACCTCCGCTTGTTCCTTAGTTTTTCCTCTGGTCAAAATCTTTTTAGTGGGTCCTGCTGTGCCAGTAGAAAATGTTTTACGCTTATGGCTGGCCTCTGCAATAATCTTTTTGGTGAGCTGTGCATTGTTGGAATGGACAGGCCGAATCCATTTGAATTTCCTTGCCTGTGGACCATTTTGGCTTGGGCCTCCCTGATGGGCTTTACCTTTAGCCCGAATAGGTAGTTCCGGATTTAGATATCCAGCTGCGTGATCTTCATTTATGCGCCTGGGAGCAATTAGAGGCACGTTGTCCGATATGATTACGCCTCGATTACCTCCCTTAATTCTTTCTGCGCCCTTTTTGGAAGGTTGCACCTTTTGGGGAATTTTCTGCTTTTTTGGAAGGTCCGATTCTGTGCCGCCTGGAGGAGTAATGCCAGCTATTGAAACAGATTTGGAATTTTCTCCCCGCAACAGGATCCGATGCGGCACTGGAGATGGAGCAACCTTGTGAGGTGCTTGAGGCGAAGCACCCTGATGACCCACCACAGCTGAAGCCGCACCTGCCTGAGTCATCACCTCCGTACCTTCCGTAGCCTGTGATGTACAGGTTAACTGCTGGGTAAGTGGAGACAGAGGATGGGATTGAATGTGGCTAGAGTTGGTATTCCTTGACCCACTTTTATCAAACAGCACTATCTCTTGATTCGTTATACCAACTGCCACTGATTTTGGAGAAGGGTGATCTGGTGCCTGACGAGGCCCAGACTGGTTATTCAGGGAAGTTTGAATTGGGGCCTTTGGATCCGGTGCGGCACTCTTCTCTGGTGGCATGTGTGTGCCATCAATATCCATCTCCTCCTCCGCCACTGATGCAAACTGCCGGAGCTCCGGTGGCAGGGATTCGGCTGTTCTTCCCCGGCACAACTCTCGCAGAACGGTTGTGCTCGTTGGGATGAGTTCTAGCTCATCATGAAGGCCTTCAGTATCTGAGGAAGACGATGATGAAGGTGGCGGTTGTGGCCGGTAGTACTTTTTTGGGTGTTTTGGCATGTCGTCTACCGAATAGATGGGAGCACGACACCAGGACATTATGTGGACTCGCACTGTGTATACCAAACCACCTATATGGAACACTAACTCCGGTGGGACCAATGTCAAATCATCAACCCCAACAGCCACCATCCAGGACGCCAGAGAAGAAGAGTTCTCTGGAGCAACCGATCCCAGGAAGACCCCAAAGCGGGATATAGCTTGAACTATATACTTTTCTTTGAATAAATGGGGAGGAATCCCCACCAAGGTAAGTAATATTTTGTAGGCTGGGATGCTAATGGCCGCATCTTCCAAGGGCGTCCATGGTTGAAAGGACAATCCCTCATCCCATGCCTCTTGTGGTGTTGCATTTATGAACGTGTCGGGGTCGAGGCCTTCCGGTAACAGGATGAGAAAGCGAGAGCCGGACAGTTCTGATACCTGAATTTCCTCACAGGTGACAAGGTTTGTTCGGCATGCATAGGTGCAAACATTGTCGACACTTAACTCCCATTGGAAGCCCCCGGTATGCAGAACCACCGCCTGCCTAAGGCGCTGCAGTTCAGTGAGGTATTCTTCATCTCGCGGAATGAAACAGTGAAGGCGGGTAGGTCTTTCCTGTGGCATCTCTGGGGTTTGGTAGGGATACGACCCGGTAAGTAATTCATCAAATTTGGGCTCAACTTGCTCCGGTGGGTTAGGCTTGAGAAATGTTCTAGCGGCCGGCGGTTGTGGGGGGGGACTACTTCTTGCTTACAGCGGGAGCCGATATGGCCATACGACCAGCATCTCCCACATCTTTTTGGGTTACGGCATTTGGCTGCCGAGTGACCGGTACGACAGCACCGGAAGCAGCGTCCCTTCCACTCGGGGAAGGTATGAGATGGTGGGAACCTGAGGCGAGAAGGGCTATGAGGGGAAACGTAGAAGACGGTGGAGGCTAGAGAGGTAGGTGATGAAGGTTGAGAGGAGGCCGGTGAGTCTGAGGTTTTGGCCATCATGTTCTGGGTTGGTGAGGGTCGACGAAGAACTTGGGCATAGGTAGGTTTGGAGTATGGTTGGTAGTGGGGTGCTATGGGTTGTGTCTGCTGTGAGATTCGCCAGTTGTTTGGGTAGGCCTTCTTCCTTTTCACCTCTTGCCAGTCGCCATTAGTGTCGCTCTTGGTTGCTCCAGTCGCCATCCGCTTTCAACCTGATTTCAGACCAGTGGAGCCACATTTTCTACATTTTCAAAGTCCAAATCATCGATCCAAACTATTCAACATGATTATCTAAATAAATGTGCTTGCAGATCAAATTTTACATTTTTTTTTGAATTTTTTACTATTTATTAAGTATTTTACAAAATTGTTGTTTTCAGACCATTGAATTTTTGTACCCATCTTAATAAATAGTAAACAAATTCGAAAAAATATAAAATTTGATCTGCAAGCACATTTTAATATATCCATCATGTTGAACGGTTTGGATCGACTGTTTGAACTTTGAAAATGTAGGGTTTAATTCGTTGTCACCAAAAAAACGTGTAAATGAATCCCTCCTCTATATATAATTATATATGAAAAATAAGAAATATTAATATTATTAAAATGTGATGTACCAGAGCAATATATATAAAATGTATATGAATCATATTTTTGAGAGAAGTATATAAGTCAAAGTTTAAAAAATTATTTTTGTTGGTCGATTTGATCAATCATTTATTTTTTTTATTAATCGGTTGTAATTCCGTATAATTTTAAGAAATTTAAGTCTTGAGTTATAGTCATTTATATTAGCTGTAGGTACTTTTGTTAATAAAACCTTAAATTATACTAAATATCTAGTTAATTGACCACATAATGTAAAATCGCTCGACATTAACACATCTGTCTCCCAAGCACTAGTTTCTTTCGTACAATACAAGTATGACTAGATTTATTAGTGTTCTTTTAATTAAATAAAGAAACAACTGGAAAAACAATAACTAAGATTTATTTAGCATTATCGTAACTTTCTGGTCTGGCTTTTGTATTCAAAGGGAAGAAAGTTTGATAACCACATGGGTCCCGTGATTGCTTGAGATACATATTTATTATATATATATAATTCTCATAGGGTCGCTACAGTATATTCTACAGTAATTGCTACAGTGATAAATAGTAAAAAAATTCTAAAAATTATAAAATTTGGTCTCCAAGCATATTTTATTATAAAGGTCATGTTGAGCGATTCGGATCGACTATTCGGACTTTGAAAATGCAGATAAAAGATTGGGTGTATTGGGTGCATTTGAATCCTCTAACTTTATATATAGTTAGAAAATCACAAATTAATGAATATGATATACCGGTATAACTTTATACAGTAACAACTTGATTTTGTGATTTTGAATTCATCATTTTGTTTATAACCGGTATAACTTTATATATAGTTAGATGTTTATCTTAATAGTTAATTATCTTTTTTTTTTCGGTAATATCTTGATACAATCTTTTTACACTCCTCTCGATAATACCCGCCGAAGCAAAGCGAGAATCACTTGTAATTTTTTAGAACTGGGAAAAAGAACCAGGACAGATAAGAATAATACATTGATACTAAGTTGAACGTACAGACAATTTCATTTAACACACTGATTATTAATTAAGGTAGACAGATTAGTTATTTATGAAAATTAATTGTTTGGATTTTTCGTCCAAAATTACTATATAGAATTATTCTAGTAAAGCTAGCTCATGCTCTCCAAGCCTTCTTTCTTCTTCGTAAGCATAACTTTAAAATCTATTGAATTTGTTTTAAACGACGAATCTAAATTGTTGAAACCGATCTACTTCACGAGTGATGCGTGTAGATGGAAAAATTTTAAATTTTCAAATTTATCTAGCAGAAAGTCAAACGATAAAAAAATGATGAAAAATTAATGCAATTAAATAACTCATAAACCTTTATTTTTTTTACTGCTTGACTTAGTACTAAATGAATTCGAAAAATTGAAAATTTGTCATGTACACGCCAATTAAATCGGTTGATGATGACAGCCATTTTTTTTATTGAGGAAAGGATCCAAATTCCAAACAGCCATTTTTTGTGAAAAATTTATCCCAAATATATTTTTCTAAGACAACCAAATACCAGCCAATTAAATCGGTTGATGATGACAGTGATTAAATTTATCTGCACCGATTGATAGCTACTATCAATCTCTCAAAAAAAAAATTATATCTCAAATGTTCAAATCAAGTAGACTATGATATATCGAGTATGATGACACGTCCAGTAGTGAAAAAAATTCAAGTAATAAATTCACAAATTTGAAATGCATTTTCACAGGCAGCTATAATCTTTCAAAATAGGAAAATCACCCTCAAATTCAGGGTTAATTGCGTCAATTAAAACATGATTTATAACCTGGTATATTCTTTCCAAAATTACGCTAATTCAGAGGGAAATACAACAAAAAGGAAAACAAAACATGAGAGCCGTTCGTGACTAAAATTTTAAAAGATAACACCAATAAAGTCACCTGGTCTGTTTCACGAGATAGGAGTAGGTCCGATGGGCATCGGACCTACATTTAGGTTCAATGAGCTCTAGGACCGTACGATTAGCATCAAGATCTATGCGCACGGAAATTGATACATACTTGCAAGGATTTTGATACAGAGCACACGAATCTTGATGCAGATCGAATGGTCATCACACCCATCGGACCTACTCTGATTCCCTGTTTCACCTACAAATGCAATGAATTATACTGCCATACCTATATATTGTCAAGACAGCACGTGAGTATCTTTCTTGGATACACCAATAAATATTGTTTTATTATCTATATTTTTATACATGCAGGTATCGTAACAAAAAATTTACTTGTCGATTCCATTTTAAATAAAACCAGCATAAATATATATTCTCAGTTAAAAAGAACTTGACAAAATTATTCTCAAATGCAGTAATTTGCTTTTCTCTGGAGCCACACAGACTGATCGCACGGAATCACACTAAATTAGGTATAATTTTATGAAATACTATAAATTTTCAAATTTTCAAATTAGATATTTTTTAGAAAAGGAAGTAGACAGGTAAAAAGTTCATGATAAAGTCGCAGGGCAGCTACAGCCTACAGCAGAGATATGGTCATTTACGGCATTTTTTAAAGAAATTTCTTGATAGTTTCCTATTTGTTTTTCAATATTTTATTGTATTATCAAACAATTCAATTACCAAATTTTCCGCTTCTTAGATCAAATATTAATTATGTGTTTAATATTGTATATTGCATTAAAATTATTATATAGCATATGTTGGGACGGAGCTTCATAATTTCTAAAAAAATAATTGTAAGAGTTTGAACAATTTATATTATGATTATGTTATAAAATTATTATATCAATTCTCCAAAATTGTGTTTTGTTTTAATTAAGAAGAAAATTATATCCCAGCTTCTTCATCACTAAGCATATATATGTCACACAACTAATTCAACCACCCAAGACATTTTCTAAGAAAAATGAGATAAAAATTGTTTCTATTAATAAAATCAGATAGCTCCATTCTATGGCATTTTCTCTTACAATTTTTATCCAAACAAACAAAATTCTTCGTTAAGAATTATAATAATAAAACTTTTACAATTTCCAACAACCAAAGTCTCATCATTTTCTAAGCGAAACTAAGCTAGGCCTTATCATTAACAAAATACCCATAATATAAAGCTATACACATGCCAACTCCAAGGAGAATGTCTCTTAATATTATATTCCAACTTCTTTCCCTTCCCTTTTTATTCTCACCCCTTCTCTCCTCTCCTCTCCTCCAAAAATTATCCCTTTGATCCTTTAAAATCTCTCCTCTCTTCGTCTCATCTCTGCACAAACCAACCCATTTTCACGTCAAACAATTTTGAAACCAACATGGCTCAACAACAAAATTTGCACTCAGCACTCTCCACCAGAGAAGAAGAGGAAGAGGAAGAAGCATTATCTCTAAGCGACCTCCCATTAAAACCAAATTCACCATCAAAGAAATTAAATCTCATGCCAAATAATGCTAGTGATGATTTTGAATTTCGCATCTCCTTCTCAGCCACTGAGACTGATTTACAAGCCGAAATGTGTGCAGCGGATGATGTGTTCTGTAACGGTACAATTCTTCCTCTCCGACCATCGGTCAGCTCCCGTACCGACTCGACGGACCTCTCGGTTTATTCTGGTACCACCTTGAGCACGAGTCGTAGTGCAAGTTCTAGCAGCAGCGGTAGTAGTAGCTATTGTGTAAGTCGTTCTCATTCGACGAAAAGTGCTTCCAGCGTACCGCCCGTACCAGACCCACCTCGTCGATCGGTATCTAACAACTTTTTCTATGCCTTCCCAAGCCCTTCTCCGCAGATACGTACCGGTGCAAGAAAGAGCAATGTTACTAAGGGGCGCAAGAGTACAAGTTCTGTACCAGGTACCATACTACGACTCGGGGTACTACCGGCGCCGGAGATAGATATGAGGTCGAGAAGAACAAGCGAGAAGAAACCTAGCGCTGTGGAGAAGAAACAACCAGGGTTTGGCGGGTATAATTTTGGGTGCAAGTGTGTACCTGATGATCAGGTGGTCGAACCGGTTGGTACGCAAGTGACACGGTCAAAAATGGAGGCACCAAAGAAGAAGAGAAATGGAGGGGATGAGGAGGGAAGAAAGGTGGAAAAGAAAGGTCTTCATTTGAAATTCAATTTAAAAGGAGGAGAAAGCATGTGCCGTACAAGGATCTTTAATTGGATCGAGGAGCTCTCCATTGGAAAAAATTCTCAAGTTTGACATGTACAATGTGTCGTCCTTTTTTATTTCTTCATTTATTCCTAGTAATTGAATTTTTAAGACCAGATAATTTACAACCTAAATTTATCTGAATTCTGATGACATTAGGATAAGCTTTTGTCAATAGTTAACTTTTTATTTTTTTTTGTTCGAATTTAATATAATTTATGAGATGTTTGAAATGTCTGACATGAATCATGATAAGAGCGTGATACTTTATCAGGTTTGCTTGCTTTAGAAAATGAGATTATGAAAGAGAGAAAAAGGTAGATAAAAGTAGCATGCATAGTCGTTCCTATTGAAAATAATATAATGCTTGCTTTGTCTTTCTGGTAGTGCATATCATTTTTGGGAGCATTTCAAAATTTCAGGTAAATGGGTGTTGAAATATTGGACAGAGATATCTTACCAGATCGTGATATATTTCCCTTAACGTGTTGCCTCATCTGCTTCTAATTAGTGCCGTGTTTCCTACGTACGTAATTTGTCATTATTATGAGAAATGATGATGTGGATTCAGGTTATTATGACATCAGATGCAGGAGCGGATGCAGAATTTTGATCATGGTAGAACAAGAAATTATTGAATCGGATTTAAATAGATAATTGGGTCCAAACTCATTAGATAATCGGATATTAGATAAAGTATGATAACAAAAATAACAAAAATATTCCTTATTATGCGTTACAAAACTTTTGTAATTGACAATTTTATCAATGAAAATATGGGCTAGACCCATATTTTTCTTCAAAAAATAACAAAAATAGTATTATAACACAATCTACTCCATAAAATTTAGATAATCAACTACAGGGTAGGGCAATATCAATTTCCAGAGTAGAACAAAGATCCAAAATTCAGTCTTTGTAAATTAGTTTTGGATTTTCAGAATAGGGCAGTTGTCTTACCCTGCGCTACAGTAGATCCGCCCCTGAGCAGATGTGTATTAGTTTGTATGGGCCTTTAGGACATGCGATTGAAAAACGAATCATGTACTATACTTTTTACAATATATGTTTAAATGGAATAAATTTTATATATCCTGAAGATATTTTCAGTTTCTTATTTATTGCCCATCAAAACTTTAATTATTCTTATTTATCATTTAACTCGTAATCATTTTTTATTTATCCATCACTTAATTAATTCTAAATTATTTCTCATTAAATTATAAAAAATAAAGCTCTTGATTTACCTTTGATTAAGAAAATAAAAGACATAATTGTTCCTTTCTTTCTTTCTTTAATGAAGGACATGCAATTAAAAGCGAATCATGTACTGTAACTTTTTACAAAACATATATTAATTGTAATCCAACTAACCGTCTAATTTTAGTAGTACACGATTCATAAACTATAACACATCTAGTGAAATGATTTCTTATGGTAATAAACTTAAAGCCAATTATTATCTTCCATAGAATACTTTAGAAAAGTTTCCGTATACAAAGTGAAGCTAGAAAAACATTTTCACCATAATTATGAGATTAATTTAAAAGACCGTTTAATCGGTTTAAAACGACAAATTTGAATCATAATTTTAATTAAGTTAACAAGCCACATGTTTTTTATCTAATTCTTATTTTTGAGCTTGTATTTATTCGTCATCCCGTACTCGTGCTTCGCAGATATCCCTGCATTTCAGAGCCCTGTCTTCATGAGTTTCATAGTTGAAAAGGCACTCTCAAAGGTTGCAAAATCAAGTTGAATAGTTGATGATGATGTAATTGACACTCCAATTGAGCTTTTGAATTTTGATTAGAACATTCAGCACTAAGGGCAAGGACTTTACATCCGGATAGAATTTTTCACCAAAGTACATATATATGTTACAAATTTTAATGAATAAAGTAATTAGGGGCTTAGATCCCTATTTTTACTTTAAAAAAAACATATATATGTTACAAATAGAGTGGGAAAAATGGCACGCCGGAACCGAAAATTAAAGAGACTTCGTATATTCTACTTTAGAACAAATTAATCTGAAAATCTGATCAAATGGTCTGGATCTAAATATAAATATTTTACCTCTGAGCATATGGACTCAACACTGAGGATTAGAAGCTTTACTCACCGAGTTGGGCATCTACTCATTGTAATTGTTGTTTACTGATAGTAGTGTCCAATTGTAATGTTATCATCCATATTTTGAGATTTAGTCAAATTAAAATTATTTTTCAGACTTCGCTATAAAAATATAATACATATTGAAGAGAAAATGATATTTGTTAAATTCAAACAAATGCTACTAGAAGGAATATAATATAAAAAAATGAGTGAGGCTAGGTAACATATTGACATGAACTATGGATCTATATCTCTATTTTCAAAATTCAAACAATTAATCTGAACCGTTAAATATCATCTACATATGAAAATATACTTGCCTACCAAAATATATATATTTTTTAGAATTCTTTTACTATTTTTGGATAGATTAAAAATCATTAGTTTTGGATGGTCCAGAATTTTCAAATCAACTGATTTTCTGCCTATCTAAACAAATAGTAAAAAAATTTAAAAATGTAAACTTTGGTTTGCAAGTACATTTTCATATCAAGATAATATCGAATGATTGCGATCAACTATTTGGACTTTTAAAACAAAGATATTAATCCATAGCGCGGGCCATTTTATAATATGCATATTACTATATGAGTAAAACTTGAGTGTTCTTAAGCACATCCAGTCTCTTGGTGAACATAATTAAAAATTTATACACTTACCTCCAGAACACCAGCAACATACCTAAAACTTCACAAATAAGACAACAACAACGACAACAACATGACATTCATTTACTCAAGCATTGACAAACAATAACAGTTGTCGCGTAGCCGCAACATGAAGCACCTAGTTATACTCTAAATTTGATATACTTTGCACGTTAGTAAACATTATGTAGTAAAAAATTAAATAATTTTCAGTAATATATTTTAGTTTAATTATAATTCATTATTAATTGGATGATTGCAAATTTTTCTTGACTTCATATGTCTTAGGAATCCTAAAATTCAACCATCTTTTATGGAATATTAACTGGCATATGAGATTTTGAATCATTTCTGTTTGAAACAAGTATTAAGGTATTAAGAATGACTAGTGACAAAATATAACGTTATATGTGTGGAAGATTGTAGTTTTAAAATCCGAATGAGTAATTTTTTTTTAATATTGGAATTTAGAATGCTAGATTTATATTTTTCTCTAAAGAAATGACTTAACGTTGATACTCTATTTAGTACACTAAATATGTGTTGTGTTGTGTTGTATCAGGACGTGATAAATACATTATAATTTGAGTACGTAACGTGGCACAATATGCAAAAAATGATGAACAAAAGCGTCATGTTTAGTCAAGTCTTAACTTTGTTGCGATAGTCAGTCCATAATGTGACAATTATGTTCAATTTTTGTCGGATTTTAATATGTTTAGAGAAAATTACGGGTAAGATGGAGAGAAAATTGAAGAAAATCAACAACAAGACAATTGGACCATATGTACTGAGCTTGAAAATTTTAAAATTTATCAAATCTTTTCAATACTTTACATATAACTTACCCAATTACAATATAAAAATATTGACAATATGAAATTGTTATGATAACATAGACTTTCTTATTATTATATTACGGAATCTATTTTAAGAATTACAAATATATATTGTTGAAAAAATGTAAATTCTAAAAAAAATAGTTTGGTATTTGTAAAGTTAATATTGTATTAAAATAACTAATTTAATGTTAAGAACTCATGGTCACATAACAATAGTCTCGACGCATATGTATTAAAAATAACTAGTTCGGTGTTAAATATAACTAGTTAAGTGTTCTCATGCATAATATATTTGTGATTAAAGTTAAAAAAAACTAAAAAATAATTAGAAACAAAATTCACATTAGTAATATTTGTTTTGTTGTACTTCATCAAGGTACCAAAAGCAGGACAAAAGGTCTTTTAATAATTATCAGAAACACGAACAAGACAAACAGTAAAGGTAAAAAGAGGTAAAATTTGAAGGAAAAGGCTGCTCTTGAGAAACTTTGCGTGCAAACCCAATTGTGTCAGGGAATAAATATAGAATTGATAAGCTTTGACTAGTTTCTTTATTTTGGGGAGGCATCTCTGCTTTCTTCATTTCCAATTTTTTTACAACCGTATGGAGTTGAGATGGTGTCGAATTAAAGATAGTTGAAGGTAGGGGTGTAAACGGATCGGATATCATCCGATTTATTCAGATTTGAATCCGGAAAATTACTTAAATTATCCGATCCATATCCGTATCTGTATCCCTATCTGAAAATTTATAACGGATAAGAATATAGTTTGTTTTTTAACTATCTGTATCCGACTGTTTATATCCCTGAACCACAAAAAATGTTCTCTCTGTTCTTAAATTAATTTATTAAACTGCATATACATACCAATGATTTATTAAATTGCATATACATATATATTCTGATGAACAATTTAACACTATGACATAATTAGTGACTATTATTTTGGTAATATGATATATGTTTTGTAACCAACAAATTTATTATGAAAAATATTAGATATAATTTATGAATAAAATATTATATTTAGATGTTATTCTTTATTATAATGTACATTAGTAATTTATTTTTAATTATCCAAATTATATTCATATCCGTATTCGTATTCATCCGAAATCCGATCTGTATCCGTATTCGTTTAATATCCAATCTGTATCCGTATCCGAGACTATCCGTATTCGTATCCATATCTGAAAAATTATAACGAATAAGAATACGGTTTGATCACTATCCGATCCGTATCCGACCGTTTACACCCTTAGTTGAAGGTGTTGGAATTAAGCAGCCAAAATTCCGATTTTTTCTTTTTTTATGAAATCATGAGTTGAATCAATCTATTCAACACTCTTTTAAACTTCTATGTAAAAATTCTGATTTTTTTATTTGTAATATTTTAAAAATAACAAATTCTAGTATAAACATAGACTTAATCTACGCTTCACTTGTGATGAAACATCGATATTTGTAGGGACGGATTTAGTGTATGATGTATCTAAATGGGGTCCAATTCATCACTTTTTTTTGTACTTGTACATGTTTTTCTATACAGTTTAGAGTAAAATGTTACTATATAGTTTAGAGTAAAATGTTATGGGTAGTGTAAAATTGATTTACATATTCAGTATGAAAATTTTATATGAACAATAGGTATCTTAATATTTTTTATGGCAAAAAAAGTTTAATTCAGAGAGATTGACCTCACAATATGTTTGACTACTCCAACTTATGTGAGACTAAAGACTTAGTTGTTGTTATTGTTGTTGTTGACCTCACAATATGTCTTCGACTCCCATAATTTGAAAGTCTAACTCCGTTCCTGAATATTTGTGCTTCACTTAAAAATCAAAGTGAAAGGTCTAAGTTTCACTGTGAGTGAAGCGCAAACCTAGTATGCGTTTTTGCTAAACTCTTGAGGTTTTTTTTTTTTCAAATACGTGCTACTTTTTACATTTTATTTTTTTAAAATATTATTGTAAATAAAATCGGTCAAAATTATAGCTTTATCATTATAACATAAGACAAATTAATCGACTGGTCGACTTGGAGTCTTAGACACATTCTTGGATCAATAACATATTACCAAGTATCGGAGGGTAACAAGTACAAAAAAATATATACATTTGTAGTAGTGACTAGTGAGGTCGCCTTTTGAGATGAACGGTGATCATGCGAGTAAAACCCCTCGAGGCTAATCATAACAACTCTGAAAAGCAACGGCCTATGCGCACAGTAGATTTCTCTTTTTGAGTTATTTAACAAATGTGCAAAATGATCAACCAATAATCAAGACTTATAAAATTAAACCTCGGTTTTATAGAATTTATTCAAAGAAATACATTCTGAGAAGTATATTGTTACTTGTTAGGATTCCAACCATGGTTAATTAATAAATACACTTGCTACGTTAATGATTCATCACATGATTATGATGAAATATATTCAAGTGCAACTCTATTTATAGTTTCATTACTAATTGAATAAAATTTATTTTCTTAATAAATTAGTAAAAGTTTGATCATTTATCGCTTTCTTTGTGGTCATTTTTTTTTTAAAAACATGTCAATTTGATTGGCTGGTTTCATAATTTCATTAACCAAAGGAATGTCATTTGGATGCAACTAAAACAAAAACACTTTCAAAGCAATCAACTAAATACCAACTAGTAAATCCCAATACACAGATGGTTGTCTGTCTCATCAGAGTTAATGAAAAGGAAGTCACAATGGTTCATTATTTAATGCATTATTCTTAATTACTATAATTATTTTTCGAACTTCACTGCGTCAAAATAATTTGTTGGAAAAAATTACTTTTATGAAAAAAAAATGAAAAAAAATTAGATACAAATAAATATTATTTTGAAAAGACTAAATACCTATATAAGGAAAATAATAATAAGTAGTACAAAAATTTCTGCGGAAAAATAAAAATTGATTATATTAATCAACAAAAAATTATGCCTTGGTCATATTAAACGTATAATTTTTTAAATGAAAAGAGAAGTACAAAAAAAACACATAGGTTATCCAATCAGTATAAATAAAAAGAGAAATGGAACAGATGAATAAAAACATAAATAATCTGACATAGTAATAAAATTTTAAAATTTATCCCTTCTAATTATATGACGTATAAACCATACAAAGTGTATTAATGTATATATGAGCTAAATGCAGAGACTATTTTTGTACATACTAAAAATTATTGAAACTTTTATGATATATAAATTCACTGTCTGTAAATGCTTCTTGTCTTCATATGCGCCTCAGACTCAATATATCAAACGCCTATAGAATCTTTTTTGAGCTCCACTATACATAGTTGGGTTCTCTAGAAACCCTCAGCGTGACGTTTATGTCCCTTACTCGGCAAAGTCTATGCATATTATATTCATTATGGATAAATACAAAAGAGTGAGGCTATGGTACTTCGGCTAGTGTACTACGGCTCAATATGATACTTTTTAAAATTCTAACGGTCGATCCGAACCATTCAATGTGATATTCATATGAATATGTACTTGCAAACTAAATTTTATATTTTTTCGAATTTTTTTACTATATTTTTAGATAGGTAGAATTTTGATGGTCCAGAATTTGTATAAAACACTGAAAATTCTACCTATCTAAAAAAATAGTAAAAAAATTCGAAAAAATATAAAATTTAGTTTGCAAGTACATATTCATATGGATATCACATTGAACGGTTCGGATCGACCGTTAGGATTTTAAAAAGTACCATATTGAGCCGTAGTACACTAGCCATAGTACACTAGCCGAAGTACCATAGCCTCACTCAATCCAAAATTCTTATTTGTGGAAATAAATCTGCTGTTATTCGAAAAATCCATTGATTTTTATTGAGATTTGCGTATAAAAAAAATTCGTTGAGAATCGCACGTGGAAATATTTGAACAGTTGAAATCGAAATAACAGCCTATACATCTTCCTTATTTGTAATTCGTGCATTCTAGAATTTTTAGCTCCATTATGAAAGAATACGCCGCAAATATATCAATTTTGTTTATTTTTAAAAGTTAAAAATTTAAGATAGATTGTTTTTTTTTCTTGATAAATGGTTAGAAACAAACTAATAGTTCGGACTTACTAATTTTCAAATTTACCACACCAACAATCACATAGTGTGTCCTCTATCCAATACGACACTGGTAAAAGAGAGAAAAGAAAGGAGAGAAGAAGGGAGGGTCTGCAAATTATACTGGGACCAAAGCCATAGTTCGGTCACAGTAATATTCAGATTTTATGTAATGAAGACACATTACAACTTACAAAAATTACTGCAATCGAACTATTAATTTGGTTTCTGAAAATATTGGACTGAATCACTGTTTCGGTTGCATCTATGAGATCGAAATAATAATCCATTTAGTTCGAATATATAATTTCTGAATACAAAAAGTTGAAAAATATTGATTATTCACACAACTATAGCCAAGTCGCCAGTAAAATAGTACCGCACTCCGTAGTAATTGTGTGTGACAATCTGCCTCCATTATGCCTTCCCAATCCGAAACTCCAGTTCTCATAATAGTGGCAACTGGCACGTCACACTTTTGACAGCAATACGCGAACACACCACTATGCCACATTCTATTTTTCTTCTTCTTCTTTCAAATATATGATCATTACGACGGATTTTAGTTGTGGACTAAAATAGAGAAATAAATCTGCTGTTAAGGGATAACAGGATCCTGTTATTCCGATTTCAACTGTTGATCTTTGTCGAGATTCAGATACGAAAAACATTTTTTCTTGAGATTCGCAGATGAAAAAGTTTGAACGGTTGAAATAGAAATAACAGGATCCCTTTAGAATAACAGCAGATTTATATCCCTAAAATAGTTAGGGCTCCGAAAAGTTAGGGGGATCAAATATATACCCCTCAAAAGAAATTCAAAATTAAGTATTGTCCTCTCTAAAATTCATAATATCATATTTACCCTTCGAAATTGCAAAAATCACAAATTTATCTAATTTATTGACTTTTTATTAAACTCATTTTAAATTTATAAAATATCCATTTTACTCTTTATTAAAAAGATGTAGTCAATATAGAAAAAGGTTTTGTCTTCTAACTGATCAGTTTCCAATGACAAATGATTTATTTATCTACTTATGATGCATACACAGTAGCATTTAAACATATATTTGTGTGTGCATCACAAGTAAGAAAATGAATAATTTGCTCTTAAAACTAACCAGTTAAAAGACTAGACATTTCCTTTAAACAAGTTACATAAATTTCTTTATAAAATTGGTACTTCATAAATTTAAAATGAGTTTATATAGAAAAGTCAATAATTGGATAAATTTATAAGCTTTTGAAATATAGAAGGCTAAATATGATATTATGAACTTTAGGGGGTGGACATAATTTCAAGATTTTTGAGGGTTATACATGAAATTCCCACTTCCCCCTAAAATTTATGGTGATATATCATATTTTAACAGAAGCCCAAATATTTATACGACCATTACTTAAAATTGACTTCATCAGTCTCTCCAACTCCCTGTGCTTATTTTCAAGAGACCATTTTTTTAGTGAAAACTTTAGTCTGTGCATAACCCCTCCACCCAATATCTCCCTTCAAAAAGTATAATCAAGCACCATTCTCTTTAAAAAAAAGTATGATCAAGCTCCTGATCATAATGTTATTTTTTTTATTATGAGATATGCATACCTCTTTTTGTATTTCTTTTTTTTTTTGAAGGTTGGCTGAAGGCCAACAAATATATTAAGTAAGAAAAAGTTTATTTACAAGGAAAAAAATTATTTACACCAAGCTCAAACTGAAATTAGCCTCTTTTTGTATTTCTGAAGAATTTTTTAGTGTGAGATGAGGCCTAAAAATTCTCGTTTTTTTTTTCCAATGCAAATATTAAATTTCATGTTTATGAATTCTCGCACAAAAAGTATTTCCTCATCAAGAAAAATACTGATTTTTTCTACTAAAATAAGTGACAAGCAAAAGAAAATTACATATAAACATGACACAATTAATGACATAAAAAATAAGAATGTACAAAAAGCCTGTAGGATACCACAAACTTCCCAAGTGCCCTGCTTTATGGGCCCAGCAACAGCTGCAGCCCAAAGCACTTTCCTTGTTTGGGATACAAAAGTTTTTCCATCTACTTAGTAGATTCTACTATGCGGCTTGTGTACCATGTTTTGACACAGACAGTATATACTTTATTTTGTCTACTTTATCTTTTTGTACAAAATACTCTGTACTGAAGGGGGATTTTTTATTAAATGAAACATGTATAGTTGTCCTATTGAAGTAACTTATTGATATCATAATATTATCGCCTTTTATTTAAGATATATTAATTTGATCCGTCTCCTAAGAACTTGATAGTTGATTTTCATCAACATTCCAACAGGGGGGAAACTGGAAAGTGGATATGGTTTTCACAAAATTTTTATAAAAAATATAGCAAAAATAGTATGAGTTTCAACATTTTGTTGAGTACCAGATGAGAGATTCTTCAATTCAACTCCAAATACAGACGTTGAATTTCGAATCCCGACCTTCCACAAGAAAAGCGAGTTTCAACATTTTGAAACCACGGAGAATGACGCAACCGGAGCGATATGCGTATGAGTTTTATTTAGAAAGATTTGGTGCCTTGTCTGCACTGTCAGAAGTTTCAAGCAAATTAAAACACTTGATCGAATCTACCCGGGGCTAATGCCAGCGTTTGTGTATGAGAAATATATTTTTAAAACAGAGTGACCCAAAAATTTAAAAAAGAGACATAATATTATCGACTTTTTCGTCAGATATCATATTATGAGAAATATATTTTTTAAATATTTTTTAGGCCGGAAGGTGGCAAGTGCCTCCCTAGCCTCTCTTCGCTTTGCCCCAGACAACAAATCTTGCAATGTATTGTTTGTGTTGAAAGATACTAAAAGAAAATACAACGAGACCATATTTAATGCAATCTTATGATGTATATGAATGAATGAATGAAAAGCAATAGAGTGTAATCTGATGGTACCGATTAAGTTGGAGTATTTTGTTTTAGATTTTAGGATTTAAGGTTATTTCGATTCTAATTGTAATAGTTCAGATTTTGTAAACTAACAAGTCTTATTCAGTAAGTGTACTGGTACCGGTGGTATGTAAAAATATCATTATTTCAGGAGAAAAGAAAAGAGCAAGGCGTATTGACTAAGATGTCTATAATTTTAGAAGCCAATTAAATCGGTTGACGATGACAGTGATGATATTACCAGCAAAAGCAGATAGGTGAGAAGTCCCAATTCCCAAATGCCATCATAAGTTGGAAGTGAGTTGTGCTGTTAAGGTAAGGCCATACATTCATGACTAGTGCTTTATAAAACAAATGATTTGACATGTCCCAAAATTTTCAAACATATGGAGGCATAGATTGACTATGTGATGGTGTCTGGAATAAAGAGATCTTCAGTGGAATGTTTTGGTGCGATTGGAACTTTATTGAAATATTTTTAAACTCTCAAGTAAAATGAAGAAATGTGCCTTAATTTGAATTAAATATGGCCAATATAATACTTCCAGGTAAATATACTGTTGTATAATTTACAGAATTAGGAATAAACAGAAAACAAAAAAGAATATTCAAGCTTTCTGAAGGTAAAGCCAACACAGCTACTACTTGAACTTGTTAAGTTAGTATTTTACTTGTATAGATTTCTTATATATCCTCTTAAATTTTTAAATTTACATGTACAGTTTTTCTCTCTAAAACAGAAATACCCATATTTATTAATCCTTCAACAAATTTGTCATATTAATTTGTACCTTTTTAAAAAAAAAATTGTCATATTAATCCTTCAACAAATTGCATATTTCTCCTCAAACATTGCAAATATCATAGTTGACCCTCTAAAATACAAAATTCTCATATGTTCCTTTCTAAAATGAAATACTGGGAGAATTTCAAATATCTCAAAATTATATATTTCTCCAAAATGCAATAATGAAATCTATTTATCTAGAAATAAAATACCCCCCTCTCTCTCTCTCTCTCTCTCTCTCTTTTTGAAAAATTGGCAGGTGCTGCCAACATTGTATTGCAAAAATAAAAGAGTCACATTACAACATTGTATTGCAAAAAATAAAAGAGTCACATTACAACATCACCATACTCTGTATTGCAAAAATAAAAGAGTCACATTACAACATTGTATTGCAAAAAATAAAAGAGACATTAGAAATAAAATACCCCTCTCTCTCTCTCTCTCTCTCTCTCTCTCTCTCTCTTTTGAAATGTTGGCAGTAGATATCTCTCTCTCTCTCTCTCTCTCATTTAGCAGTGCCAAACACAATAAAGTAATATAAAGATTAAGGAGCAAAGAATTAACGATTATATAGGACCTGATATTTGTGGTTATGAAAAAATTTGTATTCCACAATGACAAAATTGCAATTGTTGAGTCTTTTAGCTTGCTTACTCTTTCGTCTTTATAATTTTCTATCGTGCTTAGCATTATTAGAATAGAAAGGAACTAAGAAAGGGCGGCCGACGACAGAGAATTTTCTTCTATTTAGAGTGAAGGTAAAAAAAAAAAATTTATATAATTATACTATTAGTTTTAATGAAAAAAGATGATTGATTAATTGGAGAAATTTCTTTTTTTACTAGAATAAACTGATATTTACAACTTTGGAAGGAGAATATTTAATTGTGAGATTTTAAAAGGTTAAATATGAAAAGTTTGATATTTGCAACTTTTGAGAAAAACTATGTAATTTTGAATTTCTATAATGATAATTATGGGATATTTATATTCAGTAGGGTTAAAATGTCCCATTGGTTTTTTGCCCCATCGTGCTCCAACATTATTATCTCTATTTTCAAAGTTTAAATAATTGATCCAAACCGTTCAACATGATCTTCATACTAAAATGTACTTGGATAATAAATTTTAGTATTTTTTTACTAATTGTATAGAGAGGTACAAAATCACTATTTTTGAATGGTCCATAATTTTCTAAAAACAGTAATTTTGTACCTATCTTAAAAAATAGCAAAAAAATTTCAAAAAATCTAAAATTTTGTATCCAAGCACATTTTAATATGAAGATCATATTGAGCGGTTCGGATCAACTACTTAAACTTTGAAAATAGAGATAACGATGTTGGAGCATGATGGGGCACAAAACCAATAGGGCATTTCAACCCTACTCATTTATATTTTAGAAAAATAAATACATTCAAAATTCTGAAGGGATAAATACATAATTTTGAAAATTTAAAAGGATATACATGAAATTAAAATATCCAGTAAGATGGTCACAGGCCTAGTTTGTAGCTTACAGTGCTTGGTATTAACAGGCCTTATTCAACAACAGAGAATATCAAGAAAAATTGACAATCTTAGTTTCTAAAATCCAGAGCCTGGTAGTATATTAGGCCTTATGGTGTGCAACTATTGTATGCACATCTCCAGCGAGACCAATTCATAAACTAAGCTAGTCCTTGATAAAAATTAAACTTTCCAATTAATTATCATATCCCAACACCATACAAAACTTTCTATACAATATCTTTTCTATTGTAACGGTTGTTCAATTTAGCACTGTTTAGAGACAAAATCACTTGAGCAAATCGTCCCACTTACAATATTGCCCGCCGGCCAAAGCACGGTAATAGCGGTCCCTACAATAAACTGGCCTTCCATCAGCTGCCTCAGCTGCTGCTGCCGCCAAGTCGTCATCCTTTATCACCTCTGCTGGTAACCTAAGTAGGTCTTCTTTTCTGATACACAGAGACAAAAAAATGTCAAAAGATTTTACATATCACTGATAATATTTTGAGACATTTGCATATAAGAATTGCTAAAGTATAGCCAATGGAAGGGTCAAAGAACTCTTTTATTAAAGAGGTTAAAAATGCCTTGCCCTCTAATGGACTTTTATCATTTTAGGTCAAAATTACACTAACATAAGACAAGTTGAACCACAACTTTTTTATTATCATTTGACATTGCACAGATTGTAATCTCGTCAGTTGAACTAGAATGAAAATCAAGGCCAGGATGGCCGCTTATGGCTTGACTAGGCCTTGGTTGTACCAGTTCTTTCTTTTCCACTAGTCACCGGAAAAGTTTACCATGCCTAGCTGAAAAGTATTAAATAGCAGGTGATATTTGCAGATGCTAGAAAACATTTGGTGCAATTTGCATCCAAAACTGTAACAAACCAGAACTGATCATTATATTATAAAGGACATACCTCAAGCTACTTTTGGCATTTGAACTTGAGGATATCAAACTATCCTCTCTTGAATCATACAAACGGTGGAAGTAATCCTCCACTGGTGAAGAAAAAACAAAGAGAAACACAGCACTAACAAGTAGTGCTCCTGTCCCGACAAGTGTTTGTTTCAAAAGGTTGATCACTGGCTTTACCTAGTCAAATAAAAATGGTATTTTCAATTTGGGCCATCTCATTTTCATTCAAAGAAATGTGTTTTCTTAATTAAGGAAATTAATAAAGCCTTTTGAGTTTTGTTCAGTGTACACAATAAAAAAACATAATTAAAAAAAGTAAATAATGAACATTAAAATAACTCATACTTTGTAAGATCCTAGTAACCTGTCCCGAGCAAGTACCTATGCAAAGAGAAGGAAAATAATGTAGTAAGAAAAAACAGCATCAAATGTTCTTGTCACATTTCTGAAAGAATTTTTGCACACACCTCAGGTGGCTTAACCCACATTTGCCCATCGTACCAGCCAGTTTCTTCATATGGTACAACAGCAGAGAGTAACCTATCACCAACATAACTCCATCCCTGTATCGATGCAACAAAAAACAGTTATCTTTACAACCCAAGAAAAATTTAAATTAAAAAATGATCGAAAAGGTAAAACACTTGCCAGATAAATCCGAAGTACGACTAGCGAAACAAGGAGCAGAGTCCCGATTCCAGCTGCCAGGAAGAATTTTAGTGGATCCTGTGTAAGGCAATTGCACAAAGAGATAATAATAATAATTCCAAGAAAAAAATTAAAAATAAAAAATCGTTTCATTAAATTCTCCTCTTTAACATGACATTACCGTTCTCTACATTCTCACTCAAACAGCTACATATACTAAATACTACAACATATGGTGACAATGTGAATAGCACTACAAAATCTCTGCCAAAAAAAAATGGTTGAAGTATTTTCAAACCTTGGAGGGGCCAAAACTAGCAGCTGATATAGGAGCTCCTAGAACAGTAAAAGTAACAAGCCATAAGCCGCCCAGACGTAAAAAGAAAGAACCGGGACTGAGAGCTGCCCATGAGTACAGGGTGCTATCTTTCAAAGAAGAATACTCATTCACCTATCAATAAATAGGAAGAAGCATTAAAACATTAATTATTTAAGAAATAATAGTAATTAGCACAGGATAATGTAATTAAGCACTAAAAAGACAAGTAAGATGAGCATTTTATATTCACAAATGGTCACCAGCAGTACCGTCATTCTCTGTTTTCATACTAAAGTCTAAAGGTGGCCATTTTGGTTGTTAACTAACATAATTTTGTGTTGATTTGAACTTTACACCATTCTCCTGAAAAGTTTAATCAAAATTTTAATCCAGCTACTGTGGCAATGAAATGATATGAATAGAAGAAAATTTCTCAACAACAACTCTTCCCTCAATTTCCATTACCTTTTTCCCTGTTTAATCCCCAATTAACCCATATGTGGATGAACATAGCAGATAAGGTTATATGATAAAAATCATAGTCAAGGACAAAATGAAAAAAATTTAAACTTCAGAGGGTAGACGCAGAATACACGATGATTGAGAAACAAATTATGTGATTACCTAAATTACTTAGTGTTTTTCAGGAGCTGACTTTTACTGGTAGGAACCGTACTAAACCAACGTAAGAGATAACTATACTGAGCATAGCAAAACATCATTTACTACTTACAGGTCTCTGTTCAAAAGGTACTTCCATCTCCAGTCCAGGATCCCAGCTTTTACCAGCAAAACCACTTCCTCTCCATTCAGGCTCATCCTTTAGCGCCTTGGCAATTACAATGCGACTCAATTTGAAGGAAGTGAACTTCACACCCCAAGTTCTCGCGAAACCATTGCTACCACGACCATAATTCGAACAACCACTGTTACTAGAATCTACAGCATGGAGAGAAACTCGTAGCCTCAGAAGCATTGTTTATGTGAGAATTGAACTGAAATGAATTATATCCGGTTTGCAATGGTTTTTATTCATCTGATTTTTCTCCTCGTTTTATAGCCATGCATTGTTTAGGTGGTGGCAGTGAATTGTCTGTTTATCCGCAGTTGTGTTACCATCTAATATAACTGCGGTTCGATTCGTATCAGACGGACGGTCTGGATTTAAGGGTTTAGAACAGAGATGGCAGACAAGGGAGCAATTTTTCTGATTTGATTCTTCTTCTCTCTTTCTTTTTTTCTGGTAGAGAGAGAAGAAGGGAGAAGAGAGGGCGCACACGTGGCGGGTGCATCCTCACACGTTGCCTGGACAATTTCGCGCGCACTGCCTCGTGGCGTCGATCCACTTGTCGATCATCTCTCTGTGGGTCGCTTTGGGTCGGGCCACCTATTCGGGCGACCAAGCCCGAACCAAACCCGCTAATACAGATTATAATCGCTTGTAACTTTCATGGCCCAACAGAAAGAACTGTGGATGAAAACACCTTGAGCTATTGCAAGAAAGACAAGAAGAGTTTGAGCAAGAACTAAATTACTAAATACATATGTATTAATGTTTATCTATTAATTGTTGGATCATATATCCAACGTCGAGCATATATGTAATATAATTATGGATTATATATTGTTATATATGATTGTCACAATTAAGTAATCTAATATGCAATTAAGATATTAGACAATTTTTGTATTTAATAGGGTGTGGCCTATAAATGTGTAAAACAATTTAGTCAAAAATTAAATTATTGATGGATTGATTCTGAGATTTGCAATTCAGAAAACTGTCATTTCATAGGATTGTGTGGGCCACACGGATATCAATGCAGCCGCACGATTTTTGATGTGACAACACGGTTTTTGATGTAGTCGCACAAAATATAATTTTCAAGTTGGCAGATAACCAGATAGGTTACTATATATAAGAATTGGTCCTTAAGGCACAAGATAATATAGAAAAGCACAGAATTGAAAAGACATTTTTCTCTTTAAAAAAATACAACTCTGTGTGCCTTTTCTTTTTCTTCCACCGTCAAAGAATAGAGAAGAGAAATCCATTAGAAAATTTGGAGAGGATTTCTCAAGAGCCATATCTTGCTGTCTTGGAAGACTTGATCCATGACCATACGACGAAAAAGCGAGAAGGGCTTCTTGCCATTGAAGACTTGTCTCGTGCTCACGGAGACGACTGTTGCTCTACCAAGACTTTGGATATTCCATGACAAACGGCATGAAATCAGGTATTATGTTCCGCACTTCTGATTTATGTTTTCGGTCTCTTTGGCATAGGACGGTCCTTAGGTTAAGGTGGGGAACTGTTTCTCCTTCCCCGAGGTGTAAGTGTTTGACCCTAGATGAGATGTAATTGCTTGATCTCTAGATAAGGCGTAATTATTTGGCATTTATGATTCCCTAACAAGTGGTATCAGAGCTTTCATATGCCGAAGGATTAAGTCTTTTAGGATCTAGAGAGAATTAGGAATTATTGATGTTTTTTTTAGTTGTTTTTTGTTGGATTTTTCTTGATTGTTTTAGATCTGAAAATTTTGATTTGGAGAGCATGTTGCTCATATGGGTATAATTTATGTTAGGAAAATTCAGTTTTAGTGGGAGTCAGTTATTTAGTATTGATATTCTATATTACTTATTATAATTTGGATATGTAACTTGTAATATGAAACAAGTTGTTTATGTTATATGTATGCTTTTGCAAAAGGCTATTGTGTTTATATTCTGTCTCTATTTTAGTTTGACCTCAATTTTAGATATATGATTTGCGAATTGTTTATTTGAATTTTTGTATTTTACAACAAGTTTATGAAATTCAGTTTCAAGTTTTAAGTTGGAGACCAAGTTAGCAATTGGCACGATAAGATCACAATTGCGTGTAATTTCTATGCTACACATCCACATCATGATTCATGTCATTTGGTTATATTAGTATTGTGATCATTGATGGTTTAGTTAGGACTGAAATAAATGTAACGAAAGCCGCTTTAGTCCTTTGCTAATGTAATTGATGGACAAAATTGGTTTGGGAATACATAAGGATGACAAAAAAGTATGTGCGCACATAAGGATGACATATTGCTCAAGTGGAAGATTGTTGGATCATATATCTAACGTTGAGCATATATGTAATATAATTATGGATTGTATACTATCATATATGATTGTCACAACTAAGTGATTTAATATGTAATTAAGATATTAGACAATCTATGTATTTAATAGAGTGTGGTCCATAAACATGTATAACAATTTAGGCAAAGATCAAATCATTGATGGACTGATTCTGAGATTTGTAATTCAGAAAACTGTCATTTGAGAGGATTGTGCAGGCCACACGGATATCAATGCATCCGCACGAATTTTGATGCAACAGCACGGTTTTTGATGCAATCTCACAAAATACCTTTTTCAAGTTGGCAGATAACTAGATAGGTTACTATATACAAGAATTGGTCCCCAAGACACAAGATAACATAAAAAAAAAAACAGAAACTGAAAAGACGTTTTTCTCTTTAAAAAAATACAGCTCTATGTGTCTTATCTTTTTCTTCCACCATCAAAGAATAGAGAAGAGAAATCCATTAGAAAATTTGGAGAGAAAATCTCAAGGGTCATAACTTGTTGTCTTGAAAGACTTAATCAACGACCATACGACGAAAATGCGAGAAGGGTTTATTGCCATTGAAGACTTGTCTCATGCTCACAGAGAGGGTTGTTGCTCACCAAGGCTTTGGATATTCCATGAAAAAGGGCATGGAATCAGATATTATATTTTGCACTTCTAATTTATGTTTTGGGTCTCTTTGACATAGGACGGTCCTTAGGTTAATGTGAGGAACTGTTTCTCCTTCTCCGGAGTGTAAGTGTTTGACCCCTATATGAGATGTAATTGTTTGTTCTCTAGATAAGACGTAACTGTTTGGCCTTTATGATTCTCCAATATTAGTTATGTAATTCATTTAAGTAATTGTGCGAAGAAGGTCAATGGATGCATGAAGGCGGGTTGTGATTCCAGCCTGAAATTAATAGAATTAATAAATATGAAGAACTTCACGTATATCCTTTAAAAAATTTCAAATTGCATTTTTTTCCTTCGAAAATTCATAATATCATATTTGTCTGCTAAATTTTAAAAAACTCACATATATATCTATATTATTATTTTATTATTATAACTCAATTTAAATTGATAAAGTTTTTTTAAGGGGCCATGTTAATATTTTATTCGGGTTAATTTTTATTCATTCAATTTAAGCAACTTTATATGTTGCAGTTTATTTTTAATTTTACATTATATTATATTAGTGAATATTTTAGTCTTTCCTTTTGTCTTATTAAAAGCTTCTTACAAATTAAAATTTAATAAAAAAATTCCTACTTTTCTTAAACAAAATAGTTTTTTTTTCAAAAAATCTTAACTAGGGGTGTTCACCGGTTCGGTTCGGTTAAAACCGAAATAAAATAGGCAAACCAAAGTTTTATTTTGTTTTCAAAAATAGAACCAAACCAACCGAATTAAACTTACCAACCGATTACAACCGAACCAAAGTAAATTTCGATTTGTTCGGTTAAACCAAACAAACCAAAATATATTAATTTGCATCACAACCAATCATTATTTTAAAACAAAATATTCACAAGTTGAGATATCATATGTTGTTAAAACCGAATTCAATGTAAATAATTCATAAAGAACAATTATACCATTGTACTAATGAACAATCCTTTTTTTTGTATAGGCCGCTGAGATTGAGAGATTATCTCATTCCAATAATTTTTTTTTATATATCTGACAGAGGCTACCAGGAATTTACATTTACATCTACATCCTCAGACTTCTAACAAAATTGAAACAATCCAAATAGAAAATACAACTCAATCAAAACATTCCAATAAATTCACTATAAAGAATTCAAGCAAGACATAGTTATCTAACTTCTTCATACCAACATAATCAAGCAAGACAAGACTCTCTGACTTCTTTGTTGGTTCTGCATGTTTTATGCAATACAAAGTTCGATGTCATTTGATATATACATATCACAATCAGAATTTATTAACAAAAACTTAACCGGTACCCACAGTAAGAACAGAATTTGGATGAATCAAGTTCTCACTTCATATTGTCCCCACCTCCCAGATAGCAAGGTGGAGTTATTTTTAGTTTTGACAAACTACTGGTAATGTACCAGTTTACCATTTTAAATGAAATAGAATCACACTAAAAACAGCAATTTAATAAACCAGATATTTCATGCCAACAACCACCCTAGCTATTTTAGTAACTAACAGCACCCCACACATGTTTTCCAAATAACAAACAAAATTAAAACTAGATACAAAATAAGAAGCAAATGCAATCTTTGCATATTAGAAACTTCCTTTCATAGTAGAAACTTGTAGTTTAATACACTGTAAGCAAGTCAGTGGTACCTATGAAAATCTCTAATTCCACAAGAAAGGGTATAATATTCAAGTTTTTCATGTAACCCTCCTCTTTTATTCGGGTTTGGGACCGGCTATGTCCAATATGACATAGGCAGAGTTAAAACTTGTTAGTATTCATCTAACATATAATTATAGAATTAATAAAATTATATAAAAAGAGAAGAAAAGAGTATATACCACTGTTAAATGAGCATATTTTCTTCATATCACACCATAATTTGCACACCAAGTAGTTGCACTTGTACAAGAAAGTAAAATTGAAACGAGAAATACATAAAACTGAAAAAAGAAGCAAAACATGTCAGGTGCATCAACCACAGCTGGCTGCACAGAGCTATCAATTTGAGCAACTTGAGTCACTTGTTCAGCCATCTATGAAAAATAAATAATTGATGATAAGCAACATATCAATAATGGCAGAGCCAACTATTTGTATGTCATTTACTTGTAATCAAGTCCATTTCAAGGTTCAGTTGACATCAAGCAAGTAATATAAGTTTTAAAAGGTTTTTATTATATGTCATTTACTTGTATTCAATAATGGCAGAGCCAACTATTTCTTACAAAAAAATTAACCAAAAAAAAAGAACAGTTTCAGATTATAAACTTACAAGCAAACTAACATAAATATGAAGCATCAAATTATAAACTTATACAAGCAAGACTTTTTTTTAACTAACAGTTTCAGATTCACCCACCCGTGAGTTCAGCACTCGAGCTGTCTAGCGATAGTCTCCTTCTCCTCCTTCCTTTGTAATTGTAGTTCTGATCCTGACATAGAAACAAAAAAGTGACAAAATTAGTATTTTCTTTCAGATTAATTATCCAAATTGTAGAGAGAGTATGTATAGGAAGCCTTCGGTGGCTTGGCCTGTATCTACATTTGACTTAATAAATGTTTATATTTTACCTATCAATGAGACATGGTGAACTTAGGAACACCATAGTTCTACTCAGGAAAAGAAAATAAACTTGTGCAAATAAAATATGAACTAATTGATTATAACATTAACTGTAATTAACAGACTTTAAGAGAAGCGTTTTGGGGGACCGACACCCAGAAAATGAGCACCTTAATGGATTGCACAAAAACCTAGCTTGAAAAGCAAATGCTGGTATCTCAAAAACATATTTGGACAAAGTTGACACTTTAATTACAACAATGGACTCATAGAAAAATGTAAATTACTCCCACAATTCTCAGAAAACCATCACCATACCATTCTGCATAAAAGTTATAAAATTCAAGCTTAAAACAACAAAAACTCAATTTTTCAATTTTAGCCCATATTTTACCCGAATTTCTAAATTATTTTCACAAATTGCATAGAGTATGACCAAAAAAATTGCACTTGCTTTATCATACAAATGCATACCAGTACCAGTACTAACTTCTGTAGTTGTAAACAACAAGTATGATAAATATTTGTGTACCAGTACTAACTAATACATATCAAACTTTTCTTAATTACAAAAGCTCAATTATACCATGTTCAAGGAGAAAATTAGAAAATATAAAAAACTATTAACATAATCATATTTAAGTCAAAATATGCAAAAGTAAACAACTAAAATATGCAAGAATACAAGTTGTACCAGTAAAAGCCCATATCAACCAATAAGTTGTACCAGTACATTCTAGGTATAAACAAAAACTTAACATTAATCAGCCCCAATGAGACACCATAGCAGCTACCAATGTGTAGATTGATCTCAAAATGTTTCAATGGCACCCTAACGAGTAGCCAAGAAAACAAACAAGCGTACTTTAGCCATATTTTACTAATATACCAAAAGTTTTTGCTAATGAATGTTATCAAATCCTACTTTATGAGTTTGCACTCTGTTGTTGCTCCAAATAACTCGTTGATATAAAACCAATATATTATTAAACAAAAGCAAGAAATTAGCTTACGTGATAAATTTCTTTCAAAGAGGAAAAAAAACTCAAAAGGGGGGAAAATAGCGCATGAGCCAAGAGAATGAGAGAGAGAGTCAGAGAGACAGAGATAGCTAAAGAACATCGAAAAGGGGAATGAGTCCGTACCTGTGCTATGAAGCGCAACATCGTGCGGCTGGATTTCGACGATTTGACGGATGAAGGTGAAGCGACAGGAGTAGGTGTGAGCACGGATTGAGCGATTTGACCAGGGTAAAGGCGCGAAGAGGGGGAGCGATCGCGCGAAGAGGAGTAGGTGTGACGTGATTTGTATTTTGGAATTTGGAGAAGTCTGTAGGGTTTTCGTTCAAGCGACGAGAAGAGGGGAACGAGTCACGGGGTCGGTTACTGTAGTTTTATGATATTACAAATCGAACCAAACAGTAACAAAATTTAAACCGAACCGAACCAAATAAACAGAAAAACTGAACTGTTCGAATCGTATTTTTCATGTTCGATTAAAAACCAAATAAACTGGCCCCGATGAACACCCCTAATCTTAACCAATCAATCAGTACAACGGAACAACCAGAGTGCACTACCTCAGAGAATGAACTTTTTGATAAATTAACTTTTTATCCATTCTTTTCTATGTTTTTAGTACAAAACAAGGTTATTCAAAAAGAAAAAAATGAGTTTCCAATCCGATTTGACCAAAAAAACAAACCAAGTTTCCTATTTCTTCCTATTTTTCCATGCCAGTTTTATATAGACCGCTATTTTTTCATGTACAAATTTCAAACATTGAATTTCGAAAAAATGTGTGCATTTTGTGCTTACCCCTGATCGAAATCCTGGATCCACCTCTAGCTATATGAGTTATATAAATGATGTCAGCATTGTTTGCCTTTATGATTTTTTTTTTTAGAGCAGTGGGGAACACCCACCGATTTTCATTAAACATGAAAACCAATACAAAATTTGAAAGCATTTGGTACCAACTATCTGAAAACCAATACAAAGTTTGAAAGCATTTGGTACCAACTATGTGGTACCACTTATACAAAACAGAAATAACAAGATATTCAGTAGAATATCTTGACTACCAACAACCTACAAAGTAACATCCAAGCACATAAGAAAAACAGACAACTACTGACAAGTTCATTGAACATAAGCAAAAAAGACCCTACAAAAACTCAAAATATAAACTTCTTCAATGTTCAAGTGCCAACAATGCCTCTTCACCTGTACCATGCATTGGGATTGTACTAAAGGACCATAGGGAAGCATAAGTTTTAAATTAGCACAAGCATCATAATTTTGATTAAGACACCAAAATTGAGCAATAGAGATAAGCTGGGCTCCCAAGCTCTGAACTGTCATTTTTAATGCCTCATTTCAAAATAATCATGTTTTTGTCTAACCACAATATCCATAAGACAGCCCCTCTAATGATTTCAACAATATTAGGATCTTTCATAGGGATATATCTATCAATAAACCATAACTCCTGTATATGAATACAATCAAATTCAAATCCATTAAAATGTGCAATCCAT
Organism: Carex kokanica; assembly: GCA_025461125.1. Classification (NCBI taxonomy): domain Eukaryota; kingdom Viridiplantae; phylum Streptophyta; class Magnoliopsida; order Poales; family Cyperaceae; genus Carex; species Carex kokanica. Next base: position 314,664 of record JAJGRX010001229.1, read on the forward strand.
TCCCAAATTTCTTTAGCAACTGGACAAGTAAGAAAAAGGTGATCAATTGACTCGAGGTCAGCACATAATACACATGTTGGATCCCCTTGCCACCCCTTTTAATTAAATTGTCTCTAGTTAAAATCCTATTTTGTATGACTAACCATAAGAAAATTCTAATTTTTAATGGTATTTTAGCATTCCAAGTGGATTTAAATTCAAAATTAGATATTCTCAATCTCCAGTCATGAGTATAATGAGTGAACTGAGAAAACCGCATTGGTAGACCATCTCCAAACAAGCTGATCATTGGAATTAGATAATTGAAATTGGTTGAAAAAATTTAAGTAAATCACACCATTCCTTATGATACACACTAGTTAATTGCCTAGCAAAAAACCATTATTTCTAAACACCTGGGACAGTAATATATGCTGGTCATAAGTTATGAGAAATAAATTAGGGTACACGATACTTAAAGAACATTGGCATGTCCATCTATCCAGCCAAAATCTGACTGTATGTCCATTAACTACCTGCCAATTAGTACCAATCTCAATTAACCTATCTGTCATGGTATCTCTCCAAAAAGGAGAAAGAGTACCATGATAACCTATAATAGTGTTTTTTTTGTATCAAGATCTCTTTCCATGTACATGTTGTCTTATCATCTAAGAACTTGATTAACTAATTTGCAAGAAGGAATCTATTCATAAGACATAGATCAAGTACACCTAAACCTCCATGTGCCTTACTCATACAAACCTTTTTCCAATTAATTAAATAGTATTTTTTTTCCTTACTGAACTGCCTCCAAACCACAGGAATCGTCTTCTAAGTTTGTCAATTTGTTTAAGTATTTGTGCTGGAGTTTGCCTTTATGATACAACGAATGTTTATTATGATAGTGTGTCGCCTTTATTTTGTTTCTCATTTACACCACGGATGTTCAAATTATTTTTTTCTGATCATTATATTATGGTTTCTCGTTTAGGCTTTGTTCGGATGTTTTTCACTCGATCAGGACTTGCGGAATTTTGCACTTGAAGGATAGTGTTGTTGGAGAGCCGTTGGATTGTCTTAGAGCATCTACATCCCAGCAACTCAAATGAGTTTCTAAATAACTATTAACTATTTTTTAGAAATTAAGGTCTCTAAAGTTTCTAACTCTCACATTCCTGAAATTAATTTTAGAGTTTCTATTAAAGCCACGTCATCAACAAATTAAAAAGGAGAAATAATTTGAGCCAATCATTTTGCCAACTTGGAGTTTATAAACAGTTTCTTAATAAGAAACTTTACTGCATAGTTTCTAAATAAGAAACTCTCCCACATCTCTGAAACTGGATTAGAAACTGCCACATCATATTAGAAACTATAATAATACCAGGGATGTAGATGCTCTTAGTCTTGAGCGTACGTACGGGTTTTTGTTTCCGCCTCTCTTTCCATCCTTCAATGAAAACTGGAAATAATAATACATAAATCCCGACTCCATAATAATTTTCCTTGACGACAACGCTGGCTCGCACCAACTTATGAAAACTTTTTACTTGTGTTAATTTGGTTTGGTTTTTATAATAACTTTAGTTCGCTTTAAAATTCATGTTTTTTTCTTAATTTTATCATCTCATGCGGATATCTTTTATATAATATAATTTCGGATGAAGGGATTACTGTAGCGATAGCGCTACAGTAACACTCCTTATCTCATCCGTCTGATTCATGTCTAATGGTTAAAAATGATGCTCTTTCTCGCGCGAACACCTCGCCTCTCTTTGCCGCGTGTCGCTTTGTCAATTTGACAAGTCCATTTATCGTGCCTTTCTCGCCCTACCAAAACATCTCTCTGTTCAACCACTCCGCCTCAGCATAACTCGCAACCGGTCGTCTTTTCTCCCTCTCCGCCGCGATCTGACCACGTCAACTTCGCACCTCCTCACAATCACCCTCGAACTTCCCTAACTTCTCTTCGATTTTGAGATCGGTACAGAGAAGAAACCCTAGCGAAGAAAACCCCCGATCCGAGCAGGGATTGCTAATTTACTAGTTCGCTACCACAGCCAGAAATAAAAAAATTAATAAGGCGTGTTTATTCGTGTTGTACGGGGCCGTGCAGATTTTGATCGATTCAAACTCAAATTTTGACTTAATTTAGGGGATCCGAATTCCACCATATCACGCTATTAACCGTTCCAGGAACTTTTGGTCCCCTGCCTTAGGATTAATAGTTGTCATATATATAAAAGTTAGTTTATTTTCAGTTTTAGAAAACTAAGCATATTAATTAATAAACCCTTCAACCTTCTCTAAAAACCTAAAACCCATTTTTTACACTGAATGGATTACATATAAAATGTATATCTGCAAATCTCTTTAAGCCGACCTCAATTTCTTCTTCTTCTTTTCACAATCTTGTAAAAACCTCTTAATTAGCATCCAAAATCATAAGGAGCCAATCCTTGCAGCTCCGGCCCATTTAATCTGGTGTTGTTAGCGAAACTACAGTTGAAACAAATTAGTTAGTCTTAGACTGCAGAACAAAAAGGAAAAGAAAAAAACCACTGATCAATTTAAAAATCAGTGCGTAAATAACTACCTTTGAGGGGGGAAACTAGAAAATGGACCTTCACTCGGTATAGTTCCACAAAGATCGTTGTTTGAAAGTTCACTACAAAAAGGGCAAAAAAAAAAAAAAAAAAAAATCAAGAATTTGCCATTAAACCCCCGAAAAATTAAAGTCTTTTTTACCAACATCACAATAGAGTTAAAATGTGGATCCTTACAGAGCTTTGAGATTTGAAAGTAAGGAGAGCTCTCTTGGAATTGATCCACTCAACTTGTTATCATTCAGTCGCCTAAAATGATAAAACAATTCATTCTATAAATTATTACGAAAAAACTGGTTACTCGTGACATTGATAACAAAATAGTGAAACTTACAAGAATCTGAGGGATTTGAGCTTAGAAAGTGATTTGGGGATTGCTCCTTGGAAATTATTCTCATATAAATCCATGCTTATCAGGTTTGTCAAGTTCCCAAGCTCTTCTGGTATCTTCCCTTCAAAGCTATTTCTATAGAATTCTCTGAGAAAATAAAAAAGTGCCAATAACTAAACTTAAATTTTTTGAAATAAAACTGTAGTAAATTATGCAAAAATGGAGTGTGGATCTTAAGTACATACAAGTACTGGAGATGCTCAAGTTGCCCAATCTCTGCTCCAAGAGGCCCCGAGATGTTAGAATTACCCAAATCACTGCAAATCATCACAAAAAGGATGAATATGCCTTCTTTCTGGTAATCTCAGAAAATATAAAATCTATTAACTTTTCCATGTAATCAATACGTGTAGTATTCTGTACTATAGAACTGAGAGAAAGAGAGACAGATATGCTCATACAGTCTTATAACATGGTTGTTGTTGTCGCAGGTGACATGAAACCAGGTGCAAGGGTTTACAAGAGTCGGATCCCAGCTTTGCAACACATTATTTGGATCCGACAACTTTGTGCGAAGCGCGTGTAGCGCATCTCCTGCAATCCAATTCAAAATTACTTGGGATATAAAATTTGAAACAACTCGCCACTCATATCTGAAGAAATAGTTGTATATAAAACTCTGTACCTTCCGAATTAGAGGAAATCACTGGCCAAGTGGCGGAGAGAACGAGGAAAAGTACCGAGAAGAAGGGTAAAAGCCAAATCGCCATTGGTGAGACAGATTTCTTTCTGGCTTTCTTTTTTATTTCCTTTTTTTCTGAAGGGAGAGATGATGGATTTGGTAAACTGGGGACTGGGGGAGCAGCAGATGTTATAGAAAGAGAGGTGTGTTGCAGTCGGGGAGAACAGACGCTAAAAATGGTCAAAATCCTCTTGGTGTCAGAGATATTCAACGGTCCAAGTGAAAAAAAGTGTGAGAGAAGTAAATGTCAGATGTGCTCGCACTATAATCGTACAGAATGCGGTTCGATATTTCAATTGCAAAATTACTTAGGGTCCGCATCGTCTGCATTAACTCAAAAAGTATATTTTGACTTAATACATCTGGACCGTCCAATTTTAAACGAAGTTAATCTGACACCTGCTTATAAAGCAGGAAGTTCTTTATTATTAGTGCAGGTAAATAATAATTGAATATGAGGAGATGAGTTCACGTCATTGTCGTTGCTGGAGATTCTGTTTCCGTTAGTGGGAGCCGCTTTTAATGCAAGTGCGTATCATATGAGATATCTCAAACTTTTGCGTGACTGACGTGTCCGGTGCCTATTCGGGGATAACGCAGGGAGCCAGTATTATTGTGCTTTGAGATTCGTGCATAACTATTTGAATGGTTGTGATTTCCCATAAAAACACGCAAAAGTTGAGATATCTCAGAGGATGTGAATTCTAGAGTCTGGTCAAGAGTTGTAATTTCTGTGGCCAGTACGGACTGGCAAACGATGTAACAGCTCGTTGACACTGGGACCCCATTCGGTTCTCTTATCAATTATAACTTCTTAACAAGTTGACAGGATAGCTGCACGAAAAGCCTGTCCGGAGTCGTGGAGGATTTGACGTACTGAAAATCTGAATGGACATGGTTTAATATTAATGTTGATGGTCTCTGACTCTATCGTACTTTTGGAGCTTTGGTGGATGCTTTTGATGGACCAGTATCCTCTGTAGTACTCTACATAGCAGTAAATTACTTTACGGTCCAGATTTATTTTCAGCCGGTGCCTATTCGGAAAATTGGAGGGGGCAGTATTATTTGTGCTTTGAGATTCGTGCAAAGTTAAAAAGAACGATCCGGATCCGGAACAGTAAATCACTGTATTTTCCGTAGTTCTCAGATGATACGAATTCTGCTTTTGATAGGGGGTTTAGCGGTTAAGGCTAAGGTCTTTCCAAGAGATTGATACTCTCCCTTGCTTTTTTTCTTTTTTTGTTCGTTCGAACAAGAAAAGGCTGATGGTACTAATAAAGTACCTGAGAACTTTCTGCGCCCTGGCAGGTGTACTGCCAACAGTAACGTGGTTCTGCACGCAAATTTTTTATTTTTCCATTTTTCTTTTTTGGTGAGGAATAGACTTTGTTTCCTCGCTTTTCTTTTTAAATCTAACATTTTGAGCGCAATTTAGGAATGTTTTTATGTGAATTCAGCTTTAAGAAACCTTCCTCTCCACACGTCTCCAGTTCTCTCTAATAAATGACACGAAACCATGAATATAATTAATTTTTGTTTAATTTAATGGAAGCTAATAATAGTATCTGCGCTACAGTACCTGCACCATAATTACCATAACTACCTGGAGAGACCGCAAAAACTCCAGCACTGAATTTTTTTTCTAAAGTATTAATATGTATATAAGAAAGTATTTATACCTATACACGGAAGTATTTGTACCTATGCGGTGAACAATTTTTACGTGAATATTATTTCTCCAACCAAATCTCCCAAACGTACCAGTACTATAAATATCTGTGGGGACCATACAAGTTTTTAGATATTGTTTTTTTTTTCTTCGTTCAATCTCATCTATATTTCTGACGATATGTGAGGAATTTTACGAATCTAAAATCAGAATGTCTTCTACATAATTTTCTCTTTCAAATGAGATCCATGATGACGTACTTTCGGGCTCGTCAGCACACAAGTATTTATAACTCGTCGTGTAAGTATTTATACCTATACTTGTAAGTATTTTTTACATATGACACTGGATGACGTCTGAAAGTATTAATATCAAGTACTGCAAGTATTTATACATATGCACTGAAGTATTTATACCTATGTGGTCAACTATTTTTGTTAGAAGAAGGTTGACACGAGAACAATTGGGGAAGGTTGATGCAGTGATACGGGGTCCCCACTACTTCATTAGAGGAAGATTGACACGAGAACGATTGGGGGACTGAAAAAAGGATAATCATAACAAGTTACGCATCAAAGTATTAATATCTTACTTTTCAAGTGTTACTATCTTATCATCAAAGTATTTATATCAATGAGGGTTAACGTGGGGACGAGTGCGGGGACTGGAAAAGGGGAGACCATATAATTAGTGGGGACCATAAAACAAGAGTGTTGCTGGAATTTTAAAATAATAATTAGTGGAGACCACATAATTAGTGGGGATCATATAATATATTTTTAGAATAATAATTAGTGGGGACCATATAATTAGTGGGACCATAGTACATAATTTCTATAAATAGAGTGTGGGGATTTTTGAAGTACTGAATTGAGGGTACCCAAATTATTGTTCTAATTTAATATGAGGGTTTGAATACTCATCACGCCTCAATTTTACATGTTTTAATGACTATTTTAAAACTCAAATAGTTTACAATTTCTTAATGACAAATATTTTAAAACTACAGTATTAAAATGTAGTCGTGAAATATAATTTATATTATTATCTTTGTATGCATATTAAAATATTTTTATTTTTCAATTTTATTTTTATTTGAATCCATAAGTGAAAAAAATTCACGCTTATTATGTGTTTTTTTTTGCAAGCTCATGATATCAATCGAAATAAACTATTGTAAACTTTTATAAGAACAAAGAAAAAATTATATTATATGGAACAGTTTTATATTGATATTTTGAATTAAAAATTAAAAATTATTAAAGTTATAAAAATAAAAGCATGTAAATTTATATTCAGACCGTCCAATTTAAATGAAGGATCAATGTCTGTCTTCAAGTTCATTTTAAATAGAATGATAATGGTAAATTTAAAATTTATTGTTGAAAATAAACAGCGTAGCGGAGCCTGGTCAATATTTGATCGATCTGAATAGATTACGGCTGTTTAATTTATAATGGACCAAATTTCCTTAAGATTAATAAATCTATTTTCACCGATTGTATGAAAAAAATTTCAAACATGACCTGACCGCTCCATGTTTAGGCGGTCATCTCTAACTATCAAACCGCCCCGCGTTTGGGTGGTCACCTCTTAATACCACACCGCCCCATGTTTGGGCAGTTTGGTGTTTAACTTTTTTATTAAAATACTATATTTTTTTATAATGATGCATTATAAAATGCTGTATTTTTTATGTTAATTTTTTTTTATAATTTTGTAATTTACAATTCTATTTTTTATAATAATTTATGGTTATAATTTGTTATAATTGACGATTATATTTTTATTTGTTGTAATGTTTTATTGTAGTTTTATTTGTTAAATTTTTATAATAATTTGTTACAATTCACGATTATAATTTTATTTGTTGTAATGTTTTATAATATGTTACATATTTATTGTAGTTTTATTTGTTATAATTTTGTTTAATGTTATAAATTGGTTTTATTCGACTAGATAAACAACAGCTCCCGGATCATCTTCGTCAAGTCTGGATGGTTCGAGACACCACCTATGGGGTCGCCATCGATCCGTAAATCCCATAAGGCGCTCACATCAGCTAGGGTGACTGTCATCTCCCCAACCGGAAGATAAAATGAATGAGTCTCCGGTCGCCATCTCTCCACTAGACCGCAAATGAGAGCCTGATTGATCCTACTCTGAGGCATGGTGGCCAGCTCATACAAGCCGAGGTTCATGATGCACCGCTCCATCAATGGATGAGGGACGTACGGGATCTCAGGGGTGCGATGTCTCACAGTCAACATCGTCTCGTCCTACATTTAACAATGATTTCAATGTAAGCGACTGACTATATGTCATATTAAATAATGTTATTTAAATTACATACAAAAAACCAACACACCTCCATAGATGCGTATGAGACACGGTGCTTAATATGTGGGATCCACAGAAGATGACTAAATGTGTCAGCATCATGAGCGGGAGCCTCTGCACCGGAGGCCTCCGCACCGGGAGCCTCTCCAGCGGGAGCATGTGAACTCTCCCCGGTCTCCTGATAAGCATAAATTATATACACATTTGATCTAGTTTTTATCATAAAATAACTCCAATTATCATGTATTTTGAATATAAAAGGAATAAATTACACCTAGAATCAAGTTACTGCGGTAGTTTGGCTTTAAAATGCAGGAAAAGACGAAAAATGATGTAATTAGGGCTGAGTGCGGATCAACCACCCGCACTGAGATTCAGTGCGGACGCACTCAGTACTTAGCCGATTTTCCAGCCTATCAGCACAAGCCAGGATTTTTCCCGAGCGTAATGCGTCCGCACTCACACGCCAATGCGGGTCATCCATCCGCATTTGGTACTTAGTCGGATTTTCAGAAACTGCAGAAGCTCAGCAGTGCAGCCCGATCACCCGCACTCCCCACCAGTGCGGACGCACTCAGAAGGTTACGCAGGATTTTCGCCAAGTTAAATAAGGAAAGTTGAATCCAGTGCGGATCAACCATCCGCACTCTCAGCCAGTGCGGACGCACTGAACACGCAGACAGCCAGATTTACCCGGTTTCAACACTGTTTCTATTTTTGGCACTCCAAGGACACGTTTTAAGAAGCCAAAAAATAGCAATACTTGCCAGGAAAGAAATGTCAAAAAGAGCACCCACTAACTCCACCTTCTAGCCTCTAAATTGGGTATGATCTCTTGCTATAAAAGGGCTAGAACTTTCCCTTCCAAATCATCCACTATCCACTACCATTCTCTCTCTACACACAACTCAGCCATATTTTCTGAAGAAGGTGAAGCTTTCAAGCAAGGAGAAGAAGGGTTTCTTGAGCAAGATTCGGCAAGATTGAGGTTCTAGATTCAAAGGGTGTAATTATTCTTTATTTCATTTCCTCTTGTTATTTGCCAAACTTTGCCATGTTTCCCTCCAAGAGGGAGTAGTTCTCTCTCTAGGGGTTTAGGTCAATGCATGAACTTGTTTAATTCTATTTTATTCGATTATTTGCTTTTATTATGATTGTTTTATCGGATTTGATTGTTAATTTCTGTGATTTTAATAATTTGTGTTAAATACATAATTAGTACTTGAATTGTAGCATCTCGTTTTGGTTTCAAAAGAACCAAAATTGACTAGGATCAATAGGATAGTACCAAATTGTGAATGCAAATACCTTAGGTTTTAGATTAAGATTCTAACCAATTTAATCTAAGCCGGAACTACAGAAATTAGGGTTAGGGATTTGGTGAAGAACCTAAACGAGAAGTCAAACCCTAATTAGGACATCTCAAATCGAGTCGGATATTGGTACCATGGACTTAATTGAGAAGTACCAATATTTGATGAGAGGAGAGACTAACAAGAGCTTATAGTCTAGGTAGCTAGGATGAAGAACCTAAAAAGTGAAGTCCGAATTACTTAGACACGTTATTAATTCACGAAAGTGACCCTTAATGACATATTAGGTTAGAAACCTCATCAAATCATACATGAATTTAAGCAAATACCGAATGAATAGAATTAGCAAGAGATTGTAGACCAAAGACCCCTAGATTCTCTTAACCTTGAAAACCAACCAACTTTTCTCTCTTTTACTTTTACTTTTACTTTTAATTGTTTAAAACTCCTTTTTTCGGGTATTGAACCCAACCTTAGGACTTTTACTACAAACCCCCCAATTTACTTTATTGCACTTTACTTTATTTATTTTCTGAAATTTATCATCTAAAGTTGAAAACTAAGTATTTATCTTACTCCTTGTGGTTCGATACCCGATAATATACTACACGGTAGGATTGTATACTTGCGATCTAAACCGAAAGTGTATTTGAGGATAAAGCTTTTTACATATACCCTTTGCACGTATCATCTCCAGAGTATCTCGTGATCGCCCCCGTCTAGGTCTGGCCATACTACATTTGAAAATATCAAGTTACTAAATTTCTAACATATTTTTACAATTTACATTAATTAATAAAAATTATTATTGCAAACTACCATAAAAATAATAATATAATTTTGGACAATATATAAACAATTAATCAATTGGTAAACAATTTCTAACAATTTTTAATCAATTGTGGATAATTTCTATAGATGCTAAACAATTTCTAAATAATTTTGGACAATTTCCTAAACCCTAAAAAAAATGTGTCATGCATGTAAATGTTGGACCAAACATATTTAGACATCACTTCCAACTGCTTTATTTTGAGAAACTTGAATATTTATTAAAATAAAATATTAATTTGGAATTAAACATTATAGGCATAATTTATATTATTCACATAACATATTTATAAAAATTAGTGAGATTTAAAATAAAAAATTACCGTACATTAAATGATTTAAAATTTTAATGATATTTATAATTTTCACATAACATATTTATAAAAATTAGTGAGATTTAAAAAAAAATTACCGTACATTAAATGATTTAAAATTATAATGATATGAAATTAATGGTCTTTGAAAATTGTTTTAAAAACTCAAATAATTGTCAAATGATCTTTTCTCAATTCAAATAACATATTTTTACAATTTACAATAATTAATAAGAATTATTATTGCAAACTAAATTAAAACAAAATAATTTTGGTATATGCTAAGCAATTCAATCGCGTTGGAAAAATCAACAACCCGCACACGATATTTAACAATTCAACTTCTACGACTCAGTACGTCGTAACCAAACCAATAACCCTAAACCCTAAACCCTGAACCCTAACCCCAAATCGACTCAATCGCACAACAAAGCAACATTTCAACATGAAGGAGCTCGGCTCCAATGCCATCACAAGGCACAAAATATAAATAAAAGGAGTTGTGTTGGATTACCCGGAAATAATCAATTTGTGCTTCATATAGGGAGGAGTTCGGCTCCAATGTCTCGTCTCGCTTTGCCTCTCCAATGCCTCGCGAAAGGGGAAGGGGAGGGAGAGGGCAGCGAAAAGGGAAGGAGAGGGGGACGGGGGAGGGGGACAGGGGAGGAGCGGTTTGGTAGCAAGGGTTTGGGTTTTGAAGGGGGACAGTTTGATATGCTTGGGAGAAAGAGGTGAGGGGCGGCCTGGTTTAAAAAAAAATTACCAAACCACCCAAACATAGAGCTGTCTGGTATTGATAGCTGACCGCCCCACTGTAGAGCGGTTTGGTATAGAGAGTGGACCACCCGTCAATAGGGCGGTTAAGTTATTTTTAAAAATATTTGTATAAAGAGGGCAGATTTGCTATTTTTTTTTTAGGGTATTAATAAAAATGTCGGCAAAACCAATTTGGATTCGGTTTAAGTCAAAACATATTTAATTTTTAGACGTCCATTTCAACCCCTTTGGACCGTCGCTAGTGACAATTGAGTACAGCAATCTTTCAAAATTTACCGTTCCCGAAAATGAACGGACCAGCTTTGAATATGTTAGCACACTAAATTGACTTCTAAAATAAGAAAAATTGCCAAGAGATAAGCCAACTAGCTAATGCAAAACAAGTCTAAATAAGACGGTGATCTGAACCACATAACAAGTAAAGAAATAGCAAACTGGTACATCATGTATCTAGCAAATACCATCACCACTTGATCATCAACAGTAATATAACATCCAAAATCACATAACAATAGGACTAGATAAGCAACTTAGCATTGTTATTCTATTTATTAAGATGGGGAAAACAATGCCATCACCACTTGATCATCAACAGGAAGTATATAACTTCCAAAATCACATAACAATAGGACTACATAAGCAACTTAGCATTGTAATTCTATTTTTTAAGATGGGGAAAACACTGGTACAAATCAGCCTTTGGGTGCTTGGCTTCGGCATGTTCTCGGCATTTGACTTCCGATGTTGTACAAATAAATGTTTGCATGCACACTTTGCACTGCACTCAGAATTAGAATTAGAAATATTAATAATCTGGCAATGCACTCCTATTAATATTTAAGAACTTTAAATGTTACAATCCAAAAGCTCGACTGCTCAAATAACTTTTTCACTCACAAACATAATGATAAAGCACTACATTATTTGGTTCAGTGTTGAGAGACTTGATCACCAAATAGAATAATATAATTAAGCACTATACAATTTGATCCAATATGAAAATGAAATTGGGAAATTGGCCCGGTACCAAATCAATTTTAAAAAACCACAGTATATACCACTACAAGATCAGATAAGATCTTAAAAGCAAACCTAACAAGGAATGATGTCTCTTTAAAATTAGCTACTTGCTCAGGTCTGCAAGCGCTCTATCGTTTATATATAATGAAATTTACTAGGGGAAAAACAAAATGTAAATTAACTGAAAGAGTTACCTGTATATTCATGGCTTTCTTGTTTGAATCAAGTTGACTTCCTGAAAATAAATTATCAGAACAAAATCAACTTCCTACTTCAACATTTTACATTCATTTGACCAAGCTTAATAATTGACACAGCCTCGTATCTACGGATTAGACTAAAGTCATAATATAGCTTAAATTTCGTAAAGTTTATTGTTCAAAGGGTTTGCCATCAAATATTGTGTCCAATTAATTTCTCCCCAATTGCCCGTGACAATTGCATGATAAATTCAATGCACAAAGGTTAAATTCATGTTGTCAATCGTAAACATTCACAAATAAACAATCTAAATTTTTCTATACTAGTTCAAAATAAAAACAAAATCAATCTAAACAAGATGTAGATTTAGACAGACAGAGAGAGAAAGGGAGAAACGAACCTTTAGGAGCTTTGTTCTTCTCCAAGTTCTTCTCACGAGCCGTCTTCGATTTCTGCGCGTTTCCGCCGCCCATCTCCGGTCAAGCTCCGGCGATCCTTTCGGTATAATCTGGAGATAAGAAATGTCCAGAAGACGCAGTCCTTCCCTTTTCTCCCGTGGAGACGTGTAGTGTAGGATTAAGAGGCGGCCCTTCTCTAGAAGTTTCTGCTCTAAATATTTTAACGCATCGGGCAGAAACTTCGGAATTCATGTCCCTAAGGTATTTCAAATTTTGTGTTTAGAATTGAACCATCCGATCTGCGTTAGCACGACTTTTAAAGAAACCAGGATCATTCCACCTCGGTTCCGATTGGCCCGAATTCTGATCGGATTGTCGGTATCCAAACTCAAATTTTGAGTTGCGTCAGAGGATCCTGACTAGATTTGAGAATCCGGTGGGATCTAACGGCCAGATCGCCTTCTTAAAAAATTTAGTCGAGATCTAAATATCTAATGGATCGAACCTGAATCGCCACACTTTGTGCGATCCGTACCCGATTCCAACTATTATATTTGCAGCTTTTGTTGGGCCTAAATTTTATAGCCCATCGCATCGCCGTATTTCTTTCATGCGGCTCCTTTCGCCGAGATTTTTATTAATACCCTAAAAAAAAAAAAATATATTAAAAATGTCCTCAGTTTTAAAAAAAATTTAAAAATGCCCTAACCGCCCCATGATGGGGCGGTCCACTGATGGTAGAAAACCACCCTATTTCTGGGCGGTCCACCTCCTCCAGAAAACCGCCCAGAGGTGGGGCGGTTCTGTGTTTTTTTTTTTTTTTTTTCAGATTTTATATATTTTTATAAGGAAATGTATATAGTGATGTATATATATTTGTAAGATGTATATATTGTTAAGATATATTTTTATTTTTTAAGATATATATATTTATAAGGAAATACATATTGGTATATATTTTTGTAAGATGTATATATTGTTTAAGATATATTTTGGTTTACTAAGATATATATTATTGTAAGGAAATATATATTGATATATATTTTTTTATTGTAGATTTTATATAAAAATGAAGGAAAGTGCTTAATTTTTTTTATTGTAATTTTCAATAAAAGTGAGTTGAGTTTTGATGCGGTTATACGGCTGTTGTACTGATTGTCGATTTGGCTAACGTGATAAAAATTAAATTAGGGTTTATAAATTAAATTAGGTTTTAGGTAATCTAAATCGGAAGTCAAAAAAATATGTAATCAAAATCGGAAGTCAAAAAAAAAATCCAAACTACGTAAAATAAATGTCCACAACTCATGCAAAACAGTCCAGACCGAATACATAATAGTAGAAACCTATCAAACTACAAAACATAAAAAAAACCTAACGTCGAGGGCGAGGGCGACGACCAGAGAGATCTAACCTACAAGGTGGATGACGGTCCCTAGGCGGCTGTACACGCCTGACGTGAACCTCCTCCTCCTGTGCGGCTGTATCCGCCTCGGCCCACGGATCATCCACCAGTGGTGGGATAGGCGGCATAGTAGGCACCTCCCATGGCTCCCAGGTCGATGGATACGTAGGCGGAGGAGGCGGTGTGCCAAATATAGCAGATGCATAGGCATCTGCATGCTGTGCTCCACTCCCACTAGCCTCATCATCGTGCTGTCTGGCCTCCGGATATCGTGGCATGTGGAGGCTCCGTCTCTCATCCCCGGCATAATCTCCCATAAAGTCATCCATAGTGAACTCCGGAGTAGAATGTCGTGGGGGAGCTCCACCCTTAATGGAAACAATGTTAGTTTTGCTACATACAAATAAGTAGTAAGTTGAATAAATAATAAATTTTTGCTACCTGTCCAACCTGCACCGGAACTCCATACTCATTGTAGTAAGCGCTCCACGCATTGTTATTCAACACCCATTCGTGGAAACCCCAACCTGATTCATCCACTGCATAATTGAAGACAAATTAATTAGAATAGTTTTTGTACCGAGAAATGACTGTGTACGACAAAATCAAATTACCTGGAGGAGGTGGCGGCATCTCATCACCGTATATAGCGACTCTGGGCTGATCCGGATCTAGTGGTGTGGGCTGTATCTCGCGCCAGTTTATGTTCTCCCCACTGTCATGCAACATGCCAACGAGGCGGCCGTCAAAGCCGGAGTCCTCCACCATAGGAGCAGTGTGCTGGAGCATTGTACATCCCACTGCTCGCCAACCATCTCGTGCCATGCACACCAAGCTGTGTGCCACTCCTCTGATACCGGTAAGAATCTGCACAAAGTGTATTTATTAATTTTTTTATGAAAAACTAAATAAACATTTAATGCTTTAAATATGTTAGTTTCGTAAGTAATTACCTGGCGAGCCTGCATCGGTCCGAAAGACATATAACCACTCGACCCTGCACGAGAAAGCCTCCGTCGAAGGGTCTCACCCCAATGGCCCGTGAGGTATACCGAGGGCATGCCCCACCTCTGGTACCAGACTAAGTACCTCAATCCTCCAGGCCCTGCGCCCAGTGTGACATCATCGGCCGTAGGAGGCTGCCACATGTGAAACTGTGGAGACTGTGCCTGGAAGTAATGCTCTGCGTGACGCGTGCTCCAGTCGACGTTGGGCTTATTGTGTTTAGTCCTGCAGTACATTTAAATTAAAAAAAGAATGTTAATCAAGTGCAGAACTGAACAAGTAACGGTAGGAGAGCAATTAAGTAATTGTAACTTACTTGTGCAACTTGGTGGTCTCAGCCTCTCCAAGCTCTGGGAACTGCGGGACAAATGCGTCCAGACCAAACTGTCGGGTCACACGATCTGGATACGTGTACTCAACAATCCAGTAACATACACACGGCCCCCGATAGAACCAGAGATGCCTCTGCTCCAATGTCAGTCGACAAAATGCGTTCCTTTCGTAGAACTCCCGGTAGGGGAACCAGTCGACGCTGCTCTCGTGAAGCATCTGGAGCTGACTCCGGACATATGAAATCCCCACAGTTCTCCCCCTGCCCGTGTTCTCGTACGTGTGTCGATCGCCCCATATGGCACCGTACGCGGGACACCTCTCGGCATCATGTCTCCTCAAGTAAGGGACAAGAGACGGACGAACTGGCCGACATACCGGCAAATGAGACCACGACCATTGCTGGAGTAGAAGAAGCGGGCCGTGGATCTGCTTGTTCTTCACCTATATTTTGGACATGAGGTGAATGTGTTGGTGATTATTGAACCCTAATTATTGTAATTTAAATTCCGAAATATTTGTGAAAACTTACCAAGCAAGCATGGCACAGGCTCCGGTGAAAACTTATCAGAGGATGACCGACGTACGGTATCCCGGAGGTGCGATGTCTCACGGTCAACATCGTCTCGTCCTGTATTTAACAATAATTTCAGTCTGAGCAACTTACTATATGCCATATTAAAAATCTGTAATTTGAACTGAATTGCTTAAAAAACAACTTACCTCCGTAGATGCGAGCGCGACCCTGTGCTGAACGTGTGGAATCCACAGAAGAGGGCTGAATGTATCAGTTGCATGTGTAGCGTGGTCTGCACCGAGAGGCTCTGCACCGGATGCACTGGGAGCCTCTGTACTGGACGAACTACCGCCCCTCTCCATAGTATCTGCAGTGCACAATTTGCAAATAACTTAAATTTATAAAACCTAAACCCTAATTTATTTTATAAAACCTAAACCCTAATTTAATTTATAAACCCTAATTTAATTTATAAACCCTAATTTAATTTATAAATTCTAATTTAATTTATAAACCCTAATTTATAAATTCTAATTTAATTTATAAACCCTAATTTATAAACCCTAATTTAATTTATAAAACCTAAACCCTAATTTAATTTATAAATTTATAAACCCTAATTTATTTTATAAAACCTAAACCCTAATTTAATTTATAAATCCTAATTTAATTTATAAACCCTAATTTATAAACCCTAATTTAATTTATAAAACCTAAACCCTAATTTAATTTATAAACCATAATTTATAAACCCTAATTTAATTTATAAATCCTAACTCTAATTTATAAACCATAAACCCTAATTTAAAAACCTAAACCCTAATTTAATTTATAAATCATAATTTAATTTATAAATCCTAATTTAATTTATAAAACCTAAACCCTAATTTAATTTATAAACCCTAATTTATAAACCCTAATTTAATTTATAAATCATAATTTAATTTATAAACCATAATTTAATTTATAAAACCTAAACCCTAATTTAATTTATAAATCATAATTTAATTTATAAAACCTAAACCCTAAATTAATTTATAAACCCTAATTTAACTTACTCGCGTCGAGAAAATCAACAACCCGCACACGTCAATTCAATTTCCAAACTGAACCATAAACTCTAATTTTTATCAACTTCTTCGCGTCGAGAAAATCAACAACCCGCACACGGCAATTCAATTTCCAAACTAAATCCTCTTAATTCTACAAAAAAATAAATTAATAATTTACGTAAACGTACCACAAAAAATCTGATCGAGAGAAAATTGGCCGCGAAAGAGAGACAGAGGGTGGCCGAGAGAGGAAGAGACTTTGGCCGAGAGAGGGAGAGAGGGGCTGAGATGGGGGGGGGGGCTGGTTCGGGTGGCTGTCGGGTGGTGGTGGCGGGGTGGGGGAGGGGATGGGCGGCCGGGTAGAGAGGAGGAGAGACCGGGTAGGGGGCGGGGAATGGGAGGCCGGGGGTAGGGTGGCCGGGGAGAGGGGAGGCCGGGGGTGGGCGGGGCTGGGCGGGGCTGGGCTGGGGGGGGCGGGGGGGTGGCTGTCGGGTCGGGTAGGAGGAAGGGTGGGGGGGGCGGGTAGGTTAGAGGGAGGGGGGAAGGGACCAGAGGGGGGCTGGGGAGAAATAAAAATTTCGGGCTTGAACCGCCCCATCATTGGGCGGTTGGGTATGTGGGGTGAACCGCCCAGTGATGGGGCGGTTTGGTTGAGGGAGTGAACCGCCCCATCATGGGGCGGTTAGGGCATTTTTAAATTTTTTTTAAAACTGAGGGCATTTTTAATATTTTTTTTTTTTTTAGGGTATTAATAAAAATCTCGGCTCCTTTCGGTCTTCTGCATATCTGCACATCTGTTCTAAAAATTATTCTTGCAAAGTTTTTTATGTGCTTCTAAAAATATTTATATTTAATATGTAAATTATATATATATATCTGAATTTATATGTAAATAACTAAATATACTTATTATGTTAAATATTTATTTTTTATTTTCTAATAAATTATAGAAAACTTAGAAATTTGCTGAATAAATAAAAATACTACTTTTCATTATTTTTGTTATTAACATATAATATAAGCATCGTTATATCCCCTCTTTTATTAACAGATAAATAATTTTTTTAAATATAAACTCATCTAGTAAAGAGATGCGCATAAGAAATGCTATTTTAATTTTATCCCCTCTTTTAGAAACGGGCTTGCACCCTTTATCTGGAAACGGATCCAAAACCCATTTGTGTTAACCATGAGAAAAACTAATCTCTTTTGCGAAGAGATCCCTTGACTGGCTAGGGTTTTAAGTTCGATTACTTGCTATCGATCGAAAAAGCACTGAGCGACTGAGCGTAGGACCTGCTTCTGGTAAATCTCTCGCTATCTCTCATTCGGTATTCTTTTTTACCATTTCTTAACTCGATCTGTTACGGTGTTTGACGAGCTACTTTTAAGCTCGGCTGTTTCTCGTTTCTCAACTCGATTTGTTGGGGTCGCTAGCAGCATCCTGGATAATAAATAGATGTTTGCGAATGTTTTTGTGATTTGTGTTTGTAATTCCATGTTGGTAATTGGGTTCAGTCTAATTTGAAATTTATTTACTGATTGATATAAAATAAGTGTATTGTCTTTGTTTTCTGTTGTTCAGTCTCTTGAACTTGGGGAGGAATGGCACTGAGAGGTGTCTGGCAACTAGAGAAGCTGATTGTAAGCTATTGCAACTGGGGAGGAAGTAGTAGGGGTATAAGGTGCGTCTATTATTTATTGTTTAAATAAATTTCATGTACCAGTACCACGTGGTTTGTATTGTTGTGCTTCTCACTAGTATCAGTTATATGTTACTGACGTATTGTATCTGAATGTGTTCTTAGATTTAGATTAATTTACGCAGAGCCCTTCTTTATTTCCCACTTTTGTCCTTGAAGTCCCAGATATCTCAATTTGATGCTCCAAAGCATTGCTTGGCGTAATGCTTACAATTTTGATATCTACCATCATTTCTTGGCGAGATAAGGTTGGACTAGAATTCGTCTTTCCCTGTAAGATAATTGTAGGGATTTAAATGGATCACTGAAACTTTATAGTCATGTAATTTAGTTAGGAGATTTTTCATCTAAAATTTGATGTGATTCAGACACAGCTCCTTTGGAGATGTATGGTTTCTAGTTTTTTGTTTATAGGCTTAGAATCATTGTCTAACTCCGTTATTTTGAGTTTTGACAATTGAAATGACCTGCTTAAGAATTACAGGGCATTTATGGAAAATCACTTACCAACACTTAAAGAGAAAAACCCGCAACTAGAGGTGGTTACTGAACTTTCCAGAGGACAGCATCCTTTCTTGAAGGGCCTGTATAGTAAGACCTCATTAATCTCTTTGTGATGTTATGGTTATTCTAAAATTATTATATCATTTTTATTAAATCTAGTATAATGTAGATTATCAACCCAATCTCAACTGAAATAATCATGTAATATGGAATTTGAACAGTTTCAGGGTCGATGTTTAATTCTTGTGAAAAGTTTGATGCAACCATAAAGCAGATTAAGCTTGAATAGTTGATTTTTTTTTCCTTGAATATATAAACATTTTAATTTATTGCAATTCTTGTACTACTTATAGCATACTATAAATTGAGCATTTGAAATTGACATTTTCTAAAGTTTGCTGTAATTTAGCACTTGCAACTCTTTTGTATACAATCGAGTATTGAATTTATGAAAGAACTGGATTTTCCAATTTAGGTGAAGACCTCTATAATAATGCATTTTCTAGAATTGAAAGCATTTGTAATATTTCTTTCAAATTTCAATGCAGAGAACAAAAATGAGAGGGTAGTTTGTGTGAAGAATCTGACACCAGAGGAAATACTGTTACAGGCCACTAGACTAAGGAATGCACTTGGCAGAAAGGTGATCAAACTCAGAACACGTCATGTCACGAAGCACCCAAGCGTACAAGGCACTTGGACCACCGCACTTAAATTCTGAAACAAAGGTACTGTCACTTTTTAGCTTTCTAGTTCTCTAGATTGTTGTAATAAGAGATATGGCATGTGATGGAATATTCAACTACCGTGTTTGGATTTCTGTTGAGGCAATTTTTGCTTGGGCTGTACTCTCATATGAGTGTATTTGTTTGTTACACACCTGGTATAATTCTTTTGTTGGCTTGCTATCTCAGAACAATAGGATGTTTTTTTTCCTAAATATATCGATTTCTAATTAAGGTTCTCCTTAATGGGAACAAAAATTATCTATTCGACTCGTTATTCTCTTTGTTGTAGTCGTAATAAAAGTAAAAGTACTATTGGAAAATCAAGGTATCCGTGAAAAGGCCCTCTTGTTGTATTCTCGATTTGGTTTAGAAATGAATTGTCCTACAAAAAAGATATCATATACTAGTGCATAATAAAATTTAAGAGGAAAAATCACAATACAATGATCAGCACAGTAAAATTTAAACATAAAGCAGGCGTGTTTTTCAATGGATACATTTTAAGGACATAACTGGTGGTTGCAATGAGCTTATGCAATCAAAATTTATAGTCATGAACATGTACAAAAATGATTATGATTACAGTGAAAATTATTGTAAAAATTATATATTTCTTTTCGTAATGCTTGATGTTCATATTAATTTAATTATTAATAGTTACTAGTATTATTTGAAGAGGAGGGTTCCAATGCCTCCATTTTTTGTGTCTCCACCATACCTCTATTTTTAACGGTAATAACTTAAATTTATATCATAAACGTAAAAATAAAACCGTTATTTTCTCTGTGTGCTCATAAAAAATTGTCACATTTCAATTTGTTTTTATGTGAATCAATAAGTTGAAAAATCAATGTCTAGAAATTATTCACATTAGTACATTTTTACAAGCTCTTGATGACAACTAAAACAAAGTTAAAATGCCATATTTTTTTACACGTGCATAGATAAAATGATGTAGATCATATCTAACAGTTTTAATTTGACTTTTAAGTTTTAAAGTTTGAGTTATTAAAGTTTTTAAAAATGGAGGCATGATAAAGACACAAAAATTGAAGGCATTTGAACCATCCTCTTATTTAAAATACATAACTGTTAACTTTAAAATATTTGTAAAAAATTGTGAAATTATAATAAATTTTTATTGAAATTTTTATCTTTTTAGATAAATGGAAACTATGATGCATTTTTTAAATTCATTGCACAACTGCATTTTAGAAATAGCCAACTGTCATTTATGCTTGCAAATGTCTATATTAAATGGTATCTCCAATTTAGTAATATACAGACTTTTTTTTTTGATATAGTGCACATTTCCACCGATATTTATTTAAACCAGTATAACTGGGTATAGGTATCCAGAAGAGTCCATTACATTCTACTTATTCCTTAAGTAATATACAAACTTTAATTATAACTAGCCGAAAGCCTCGCTTTGCTTCGTTGGTGACGATTGATACAATACAATACAAACAAAATAAGTAGTTGATATAATGTGAGGAAAACAAAACCAAAATAGTCTATATCTATGTTACTCGGATACTCCAATATAGGCTCCGTACCCGTATCGGACACGTATCGGATACCGATACGCGTCCGATATGTCATCGATACGTATCCGATATGCCAGCTGGCGTATCCACTTACGTGACGTATCCTTACTCGGCCGATACGGTCATCGATACGCTTTGACTCACTTGGATACACGTGGGGATACGCCTGGACCACCATGGACCGCGCAAATACACCACGCACCACGTGGTCCACCGTGCACCACGCCAAACAAAACTTTTTTTAGCTGTTGCCGTGAATCGAACTTGGAGCTGAGGAATAACAACCATAGCATTCTACCCAGTGTATTAAAATTCAGTTCATTCGGCCGAATATTCGTATTCGGTTGGAATCCGAATAGAAAATCAGTATTCGGTTCAATATTCGGTTTCGAATATTCGATCGCATATTTGGCCGTATATTTATTTCCGCATATAATATATTCGGCCGTATATTGTTTTTCGCAATCCGTATTAATTCGTATTCGGTTCAAATTCACTCTGGATCCGCATATTCAATATAGCCCTCTGTAATTTTATTGCCTTTTCACCAGCCCCAAACCACGCGTGAATTGTGGGCTGTTGTGGGCTGTTATGCTTGTATGCTTGTATTTTAATGGGAATTGTGGGCTGTTGAATTTATCATATGCTTGTATTTTAATGGGACTTGTGTTGAATTTATCATATTTCATATGCGAATTTATCATATTTCATATGTGGGTCATACTATTAATATTAATTCTTATTTGAGAATCCGCATATATAAATTCAAATAAAAATCCGTATATTCGGTCGAATACCGTATATACGGTATTCGGTGGCCTTCCACATACCGAATGAGAACCGAATATTAATACACTGATTCTACCACTATGCCACTTTAATTTTGTTGTTACAATAGAGTACTTATTATGTTTAATATATATTTCGCTATAGTATTGTTTTGCAATATTTAATTCATATAATACATGTGTTGAATTAATAATATAATTAAAATAATAAAAAAATATTATATATAATAGACGTATCATATCCGTGATTTTTGAAAATTACTGTATCGCCGTATCCGTATCGTATCCGATACGATACTCGTACCCGTATCCGTGCAACATAGGTCTATATACATATAGATCATATTGGATATGATTTTAAATATTTGTATAAACTATACATATGAAACAAAAACAATATATAAGCTTGATTAGCACATGATGAACAAAAATTGTACAGTTGGAAGTGTTGTTCAGATTAAGACTATGTTTTTAACGGGATGGTGCAGTTACTCCTTTTGTGCTGTATCGTTACGTTGTCACTGCTGCAGAAATGCGAATATACATCAGTTTGTTTTAGTCAACTGGACTTGATCAAAACTTGAATCAACCAACAATTGTAGTTCTAATTCGAGATGACTACAACCTGAGGCTTAGAAATTGAGTGAAAACTCAATCCTCCCAAAACTACAAATTTAGCATGAATTAACTCGTATACAGTTGCAAACAAATTCAGTGTATATAAACCTGTATACCAAACTTGAAAGTGATTTACTGACATGTGAGGCCCAAACTGACCAAACTCAAAATGATTTTTAAAATTCAATTGCAATCAAGCACACAACTGAAATTAGTAAAAAAAAAAAACCAAAAAGCCAAAAATTGCAGAGTTGAGGCTTAATTGTATTATTTAGACTACATTTTGTGTCTAACGACAATGTAGGAAAAGCCTTTCAAAACTGAACCAATATAATTGATAGGGCCATGTTCCACAGGCCCTTTTAATTAATTTAAACTGGGTCATGAACGACTGGGATTCGGACCTCACTAAGAGGCCAACCCGAAGTCATATGAAAGGCCCAAAGATCCACCAAGTCGGGGCCCAGTACAGCGGCCCCAATATGCCTTAAAAGGGGTTGTGTTAACCGACGTGCGGGATGATAGTGGAAACGGCTAACTTAATGCTTCCCATCCCCGTAACGGCTGACATAACTACCCACGTTCTCCATAACTGCCCGAGATAGCAGTTATGGACGGACTATATAAGGCAGTGATTCCCATGAAGCGGGGACACTTTTTTCCGTACCACGAGAGATCATACAGGATAGAGTCAGAATCTCTCACAATCCACCCCGAGTTCACAACTCCTTTCACACCTCGACCTGCCATCTTTTGGCAGGACGAATCTTATTCAGCCCAACTTCCCATACGGCCTCATCCCCCGAGATAGGACGTATCAACCACCGTGGGGCCACGCCTTCGCTCATACAGAGATTTAGATGGCTCAACAAAACACGTCAGTTCCGCTCCCACCAGGAGTCACAGTCCCGCTAGGTGCAATGATCACACCACCTCCCCTTGTAACCCCGCTTACAGGGAACCCCTCCCACAGTCAGCCTCACGCGGCGAGGCCTAACAATCCGATAATACGACCTTCTGGTCCTCAACCGACACAACCTCGCCACACAGGCCCCGACATTGCTTCTCACCCTTTGTTTACCGAAGGACACGTGAGCAGACCATTGTGTACTGAGCACACACCGTTACTTGGTACTTATCACCCTCCATACATACCGCATTATACACAACAGACGCCATTTTACCCTTATGGCGCGACCACCTACACGCCGTACACCCCGATGTACCCTCAGTATTCTTATGCGACACCACCTGCACAATGGGGTCCGGGAGGTGCTCAAGGGGTATATCCAGTGACAGGTCCAACGCCACATTCCCAACAAGTACCGCTGCGACCTGTAATCCAGACCGTGCCACTAACTGCCCCGGAGGTACCACATTCCCGGCCTCTATCAGCAAACCGTGTCCTTAGTCGACCAGTTAAAATTCCTCCTAGAAATTTGAACTCTTAGTTCATATATGTTCGAACTGGTAGTGAAACAGATACGCCCATCCTGCCGGACCAACAGGTCCAATCCAAACGCCAGGACCAAAACATTCCACTGACAGGAGCTCAACAAACCGAAAGAAGACAGCAGGAAGGGCAAGGCGAAAGTAGGGAACCTGATCCCGAAAAACAGCCCCAGGTTGAGCAACCCGAAGTTCGCCACAACAATGAGCGCGAATCAGCCAACCAGGGCAGAGGTTCCAGACCGTCACGCCGAGAACAGTCGCGCTCCCGTAGAGAACGCGAACGAAGCCCACCCCGAGGTCGGGATAGAACTCGCCGAGATGATCATAGAAGAAACAGGCGATCACCTACCCCGACCCGAGGTGTAAATATGGCTCAAATAGAAGAATTGATCCAGACAAGGCTTGCGGCTAAATTGGCCGAGATGGAATCCCAGAAGACAGGTGCCACCTCTCGACCTATGGGGATCAACGATGGCCCACTCTCCAGAGACATCTACCGCCATTCGATGACGGATTTCAAGTATCCAACAACTCTTCCCAGCTTCCGGGGCAGCGGCGATACTCAGGATCCGCATAATTTCGTGTACGGATTCCTTGAGCGACTTCGCCTCCTTGGAGCCACTGACGCCATCATGTGCCGCGTCTTCACCACTTGTTTAACAGGTGAAGCATGGGACTGGTACATGACGCTACCTCGGAGATCCATCAACAAGTTTGAAGACTTCGCAAAACTGTTCCTGGAAAGATACACGATTATTAAGCCACCGCAAGCTACATGCGAGATGCTCCTAGACATTGTCCAGGGACAGCGTGAAAGAACAGGTGCGTTTGTTAATCGGTTTATCCAAGCATCTCGGCGAATTCAGAATCTCAACGAAGAATTCGCCTTGGCTGCCATCAAGAAAGGACTTCGCAAGGGGGGTCCGGGTACTTTGCGTTACGAGGCACATATGAAGAAAATGACTACTTTGAGAGAATTTGTAGCCTTTGCTGAGGGTTACATCCGTGCTGAGAACGATAATGGCAGTCCCACGAGGTTCCGATCCCGATCCCCCCGTCCAACAAACAAACAACAGACTCAAGATAGGTCTCGCAATCAAAGAGAACCTCGGCAAAACCAACCAACCGAGCACACTTCCGGTACCAAAGGGTACCGACAGCATTTTGTGCGATATGCTCCTCTCACTAAGAAGCGGCATGAGATGTACAACATTATAGAGGGCATGTTCGATCTCCCTCCGCCGCTGCCAGAGAGCATTTTTACGGTGATTGACAACTCAAAAAAGTGTGAATACCACGGATTCAACGGGCACTCTACCGCAGAATGCCTTCAACTGAAGGACATCCTGGAAAGACTAGCCCGAGAGGGCAAACTGGTCGAATTTATCAACCCCGACTTCTTCAAGAAGTTCTTCAAGAAATACAATGGTCAAGGTAAATTGTTTAAGAAACCTATCCCATACAGACAGGATTATACAGGACCTCGGGTTGGTGAGGTCGCTCCCCAAAACCGGGATGGCCCCGAGACACGGCGCCCAGAGCGGCAGGGCAGCCCTGTCATAAATGTGATCAGTGGAGGCCATCGCGGTACTGCCCGACAAATCATACCACGCGACAATCGAAAACCGTACCCCACTGTCCTACCGGTCGAAACCATGAATGATAAAAAACGGCCTCGACCTGAGGAAGTGATATCTTTTTCTGAGAAAGACCTCGGTGCAATTTCGGGCCCGCATGATGATCCCATAGTGCTTAACCTCAAGATCAACACACACCGGGTTAAAAGGGTGTTAGTTGATACTGGTAGCTCGGCCGACATCCTATATTTACCAGCCTTTACGCAAATGGGCCTCAACACTCGCGCCCTCCAACAACACATATCACCTTTAATAGGCTTCACGGGAGATGCCCTTCAACCTCGGGGAATGATGTCACTCAAAGTGACATTTGGTACATCCCCTCGGACAGTGGAAGTCATGGTGGACTTCCTCATTGTGAATGCCCCTTCGGCGTACAATGCGATCTTGGGAAGAGCGACCTTGAATAAAATCGGTGCTATCATTTCTCCTTCTCACCTCAAAATCAAGTTCCACACCGAAAACGGGATAGGGGAAGAAGGTGGCCAACAGCAGGTAGCTCGTGAATGCTACATGACAACCATTCAAGGTCACGGAGGTTCTGTTCACCAAGTTGATCAGCCTGATGCAAAGACCAATCCACAGCGGTTGCGTTCTAGTACTGACTTTCTACCTCCAAACACCGACCTCGCATTGGACCCAGTGGATAAAGCTGAGGCGAACGCTCCCCTTGAGCCCGTTGATGAAGTCGAGCAAATCGAATTAGGTGATGGTAAAACACTTAATGTAGGAAAGGCGATCCAAGGGTCGGCACGGGCCGAGTTAATCAAATTCCTTCAAGAAAACCAATCTGTTTTCGCTTGGACTGCAGCCGACATGCCGGGAATTCCTAGGTCGATTGCCGAGCACCGATTGCACATCAAACCAGGCTCAAAACCAGTCAGACAGAGGAAGCGTAATATGGGGGACGAACGACAGCAAGCCGTCAAACGCGAGGTAAAGAAGTTACTTGACGCTGGCTTTATAAGAGATGTCGAATGCCCGGAATGGACAGCCAATCCCGTGCTTGTCAAGAAATCCAATGGCGACTGGCGTATGTGTATCGATTATACCGATCTCAACAAAGCATGTCCTATGGATCCTTTCCCTTTGCCCAAAATCGATCAACTGGTCGATTCAACCTCGGGACATGCTTATCTCAGTTTCATGGATGCCTTCTCCGGGTACAATCAAATCCGGATGAGCCAGGCCGACGAAGAGAAAACTGCTTTTACTACCAACTCAGGACTTTACTGTTACCGGGTCATGCCTTTTGGATTGCGCAACGCTGGCGCCACATTCCAAAGAATGGTTAACACGGTATTCCAAGGTCAGATTGGACGAAATGTAGAGGCATACGTAGATGATCTACTTGTCAAAAGCATGTCTGACCTCGACCATGTCCGAGATCTCCGTGAAACCTTCGCGACTTTAAATTCCGCCAACATGAAACTCAACCCGAAGAAAAGTTTCTTCGGTCTAACTGGCGGTAAATTCCTTGGCTTCATGGTTTCTATGCGGGGTATTGAGATTCATCCCTCCAAATCACAAGCTATCCTCGACATGAAACCACCCCGAAATCTCAAAGAGCTGCAATCTCTCACAGGAAAACTGGCCGCTCTTAACAGGTTTATTGCGAGATCTGGGGATGTGTGTTTTCCTTTCTTTAAGGCCATGCGCAAGTCGGCCAAATTTGAATGGACAGATGAATGTGCGATAGCCTTTGAAAAGGTCAAAACCTATCTCGCCAATCCGCCGTGTCTCAGCAGGCCAACCACAGGTGACACCTTGGTGTTGTATTTGGCAACAACAGGGCATGCAGTAAGCGCCGCCCTTGTTCGAGAAGAGGGACGCGATCAGAAGCCAGTTTATTTCGTTTCACATGTACTTCGGGACGCCGAAACCAGATACTCCCAAATTGAAAAGGCGGCATATGCTCTAGTCATAGCTGCACGGAAGTTGAGGCCTTACTTTCAATCACATCCCATTAAGGTTTATACCGGAATCCCACTTAAGAAGGCCTTCGCAAATTTTGATTCATCCGGGCGATTGCTAGCTTGGGCGTTCGAGTTATCCGAGTTTGATGTCTCTTTCCACCCCCAGAATGCCTTGAAGTCTCAGATCTTCGCCGACTTTATCGCTGAATATTCCGGACTTCCTCTGAATCTGAGGGGCGTTGGGTAATTCATGTTGATGGTGCCTCTTCGCTACAAGGAGCGGGGGCCGGGGTATCCCTCACTGGTCCACAAGGGGAAACCCTGAATTATGCTCTTCACTTTCAATTCCCGGTAACAAACAATACCGCGGAATATGAAGCCATGATAGCGGGCCTAAAGTTGGCTAAAGAATTCCCGATTCTGAGTTAGCAGTCAAGCAAATCAATGACGAATGCCGAGTTATGGATGACAACTTGCGCAAATATCGACAGCAGTTCCACCAGCTCAAGAGTCACTTCGACGAGGTCAACATTCAACATGTTTCTCGCAACAAAAATTGCCAAGCTGATGCTTTATCCAAACTCGGTGTTTTGGGCAACCTTGACAAAGAACGGCCCGTGATTGTTATGGATGTTCCCGAATCCAGCATTCACATTGATACCACAGCTGTTCTCGCCATCAATGAACCCGGTGAGTCCTGGTTCACCCCGATGTGGAATTTCCTTAACACGGGGGTCCTACCCACAGACCAATTGGAAGCCCGACGTCTGAAAAGAATCGCGCCCATGTATTCTATTTTCAACAATCATCTCTATAAACGAGGATACGTGCGACCTTGGCTCAAGTGTATAAACGAAGAGATGGCTTCAAAAATGTTATCAGAAGTACATGAAGGCATCTGTGGGAGCCATCAAGGGGCGAAAACTCTTGCAAAACGCATTCTCCGAGCTGGTTTTTACTGGCCAACCATGCAACATGATGCAGCAACTTTAGTCCGAAAATGCGAACGGTGCCAATACCATAGCAAGTTGAGTAACATTCCGGCATACGACCAGATATCCATCTCGGGGGCCTGGCCTTTTGACTTATGGGGAATAGACATAGTCGGGCCATTTCCCACAGCTGTTAGACAGCGCCGTTGGATCATCGTTGCGGTAGAATATTTCACCAAATGGGTTGAAGCCGAAGCACTAGCCACAATTACAGCCGCAGCAGCAGAGAAGTTCATTTGGAGGAACATCATTTGTCGTTTTGGCATACCACATGCACTTATCTCGGACAACGGAACTCAATTCAATGCAGCTCGCACCATCGCATTTCTTTCCAACTTGGGTATCCAAAACAATTTCACCTCGGTCAGCCACCCGGCTAGCAATGGATTGGCCGAAGTCACCAACCGTACAATCTTAGATGGTCTGAAGAAGAAAGTTGCGGAGAACAGGAAAGACTGGCCCGACATTCTTGATGGCATCTTGTGGGCTTATCGTACAACACCCAGAGAGGCTACACAGCAAACACCATATTCTCTGGTATTCGGGATGGAAGCAGTCACTCCAATCGAATTGATGGAACCATCTCTCCGCACTTTGGCATATTCCACTGAAGCGAACCGCGATGCACGTGCTGCTGACCTCGACCTCATCACCGAGGGTCGGGAGAAAGCTCGCATACGCACCATGGAATATCAACGACGAGTTAAGCGTGCATTCGACAAACATGTGGTACCTCGTGCATTTCAACCTGGTGATTTGATTCTCAAAACTGTTGAAGCTACTGGCAAACATGTCAGTAAACTCGCTCCTCAATAGGAAGGTCCCTTCAAGGTCATCCGACCGTGAGGAAAAGGCGCATACGAGTTGGAAGATCCGAGTGGTTTCATCCTTACTCAACCATGGAACGCTTGCCACCTTCGAAAATTCTACACTTAATGTATGATTTTACTTTAACATTGTTTTACTTCCTATATTCCATGTAATGTTATGGGCGAGATAAGCCTTTTTTCTGTTACATCTCATGTATTTTACCTAGACCAAGATACAAGTTTTTTGTATGGTCCTAGGCTATTCTCAATATATATATTTGATTGTGTTCTTATTATTTGGGTACGAGATATATGAACGAAAGCCTTTTTGGTAACGAAATAAGTCTTGGTTAACATTCCCGAGATACACAACAAATAAATGTAGTCTTACGAGACGACGACTGTTAAACCAGTAATATGATTTTTATGTTCGCGACATTAATCGAAAACCCTTCGGAGTAACGTATATGTTTTTCGCGACCTCCCTTTTCCCCGATGTCGATAAAAACAAAAACAAAAAAACAAAAAACAAAAAAAAGGGGCAAAAAGGATATATACAAAGCATGAACCGAGATAAAAATCGAAAGAAACATTTCGGAGAGATCAAGACAAGTTAAGAAATAATAATAGTTTTAAGGATTACACAAATTTCTGTTAAACCCCTACATCTCAGGGGCGTCCAATATCATATTACAACGTTTCTGTTAAAACTCCCACATCTCGGGGGTATGAATAAATTAATACATCACATTTCTGTTAACCCCCACATCTCGGGGGTATAAAATCTTTCACTCCTAAACAAAGTAAAATTCCTTGCTTCCTCGGCTCGATATGATCCTGCATATATACAAAAGAGGACATAGTGAGCATAGGCCAGAATACAACATCTCGGGAAACAAGATATATAAATTTACACTTACAAACAGAAGGGTCCACTTCTTTGGGACTATCATTTCCTTCATCACGAGGTGAGATATTAGCTTCTAAGGTCGCCTCATCTTCTTGCCCACCCGATTGAACGATATCACCTTCTTCAGTTGCTCTCATCTCGAGGTCTACACTGTTACCTTCAGACTCTGAAGGCAAACCGTCCAGCTCTTCAGATGGGGCATCTGGCAAGTCGAGATGCTTGGGCCATTTATCCTTAGGCCAGGGATGGACGATACCTAAAACCGGATGATTCTCAAGCACAAGGTCCTGATTAATAGGAGTACCATCCGGGTTCAAAAATGAATCACCCTCTTCATCCCAGCGGTAACCCGAAAGATTTTTAGTAATAATTTTTTCGGGGTCCACCTCGGTAAACCCTACCTGCTCGGGCCTAAACGGGTAATGGCCTGCTAGTGCCTTCAGATAGTTATGAATGGTTGCTGTCATCATGTCAACACATGCATAAGGGACAGCTTGTGTGAAGGCTCGGCTGCCCAGAAATTTGCTAAGTGTTGTCTTTGACAACTCATGCAAATCGGCCTGAAGTCAGGCGTTCTCTGCCTTCACGTCCTCCAACTCTTTAGTTCGGGCCTCGAGGTCGGTCTTAAGACGTGCCGACTTGCCTTTGTAGTCCTCGGTTTTGCGTTTCTGACGCTGCAATTTCTCCTCTGCCTCCTTACGCTTGGCATCGGCTTGCACGCCCACATGCGTTGCAAACTCGAGTTTGGCCTTAAACACAGCAGCTTGGCCATTCGCTATTCTCATTTCCTTATCCTTTTTTGCGGCCATTTGCAAAAAATAGTTCCTCTCTAGGATAGCCCTGTTCAACGCCTCTTGGTCAGTACGAATGACGAGGGAATCCCGTTTGTCCATCGAGTCCTTCAGAAACCCGAAGTACACCCCGGCATCATGCAGTAAGCTCGATACATGACCAATAACTTGGTCGGGGTGCTCCTCAGCCCATTTCCTTTGGTACTGAGTGGTGGTTAACCTGAAGGTTTCCCGAGAAAAGGCAGCATGAACCTCGGGATGGTCTACCTCGTCCTGCATAAGAGAGTATCCGGGGAGATAGGCCAAAATACTGTCCGGGAAACCCCGAGAAATATTTGTACCCCACACAAAACCAGTTTGTCGCCCTTGGTCAGAAACTCGCGACTTCAGGTACTCCCTATGTTCCTCTGAGGGGTCCCACACGTTGTCGGCTGCTTCGTCAATAATTTTATCTAGTTCCCCTTGAGCAGCGTCGACTTGAGCTTGGGAGGGTTCCTCTACAACCTCTTTTGATTGACCCAAAACAACCCCGGGTTGAATCTTTTGTTTTTTGGCCTCGGGATGCCCAGAAGCTGTACCCTTTCCCTTTTGCTCCCTTGTCAAACGAGGAGCGTCTACAGATACTTCCTTCCTTTTCTGAGACCCCCCGAGTTTAGAAGAACCGGAGGTGTTGTCCTTGATACTTTTCCCGGTATGTGCCGATCTCGGCTGACGAGTTACGGGAGTAGAGGCCGACTTCGGTGTTTTCTGAACTATAGCCGCCTTCGGCTTGGATGGGTTCTTAACCCCTTTCTTCTGAACAACCCCGCCCTCCGGGTTAGCTACGAGTGGGAAGGAACTAGCGGCCTTCCAAGGCAATGCCATATAACCGTGACCTGCGACATAAAGGGTATGCGAAAGTTAGTACATTATTCATGTTATTACAAGTTAGATAAATAAATATGATGCACAGGTATACCGGTGTAAATTAAAAGCAAAAAAAACTAACTTGTGAAATAATAATCAAGAATTTCTTTAGCCTCTAAATCAGCTGGAGTCAGGGGATCAGGTGAGGTCGGCATCAATTTTTTCTTTTCTAGAAGGTGTCATTCCTTTTGTATATTTGAAAAACACTTCAGTTCCTCAGGGTTCTCGAGATATACCCACCCGTGGTTCCACTCGTCCGCTTTGGAAAGTTGCTCAAAAAGCGTCAAACCATTAGGGCGCTTCCGTATCGCGAGATAACTTTCACTGTTATATAACACGGTGAAATAATGGAAGAATAACCCGACACTCGGGAAATAATTCTTCAACTCGGGCAAGTAGTCGAATACAAATTTGAAGCTCATGATGTAACACCACGCGGGTGCGGTCAACTGTGCAGGAGCCACTTCGAGATGTCGCAATATCTCGCGTGCGAACTTGGATAACCTTATCTTGAACCCGCACTTTGGCATTTTCCAATATGTGCATATGCCGCGCTCTGAGTCGTGAGCTCGGTCATTTGGACCCGGAGCTACCATCCGAACTACCTCTCGAGAATACTCTTCTCTGTTGGCCTCCAGCACAAGTTCGTCGTAGAAGGCATTACAATACGCTTCACATTGGACAACCAGCTTGGGTGCAATACCAGCCGATGTCGGGAAGTTAGTATCATTTGCGTGGCCATCTCGGGGAACTATTATTTTCTTGGCCTTTTGGTTTTTGGGTCTCGAAGGCCCTTGTGATGTTCCCACCGGGGTGTCAACCAGCTCACCCCGAGATGGACTTTCGTGCTCATCTCCTTCAATATATTCTTCCTCCTCATTATCTCCCGACATTGCGTCAGAATGTATGGGAGTCATCCCATATAAACTCTTGCCCTTACCAGGGCGGGGGGGTGAAAAGGATAGTGGGGACACCTCCTCATAGGTATGGGGGGATTGGTCCCGAGATCCACCTTGTTCTTCGGCCATTTCTAAATTTACGAATAAACAGGATTGGCTTAAGTCACCGAGCTTACTATTACAATATCAGTTTCTAAAAGCATTTATGCTACTGATGCACATTAGATGTCAAAGTTATGGTAGGCAAATAGACTCCTACAACATTACCATACTTATGATTATTCATTACTTTACTA
Organism: Carex kokanica; assembly: GCA_025461125.1. Lineage (NCBI taxonomy): Eukaryota > Viridiplantae > Streptophyta > Magnoliopsida > Poales > Cyperaceae > Carex > Carex kokanica. The sequence continues at coordinate 347,999 of JAJGRX010001229.1, forward strand.
ACCTCGGCCAATAAACATTACAACATGCTGGATTTGTCAATTCAAGGCCAGTTACCGAGGTGATAAAGGTTTACCTTCTTGGAGATTTGAATGCTCGACTTTCGTCCGACGTTCACTTCCGAGATTGGCAGCTCCTGAATTCCGAGATTGCTTTTGCTCTTTCGCTCCGATATCAAATGGCTTAAGTAAACGATACTGCACAAATGGGGGGGGCCGAAATATATAGAGGTCTTCTTTTTTCCCGCTCAATACTTGCGTAGTTTTCGAAACGACGCCACGAAACGTCGCGTTGTCCCTTTTCATCATGGCGACGCCTCGATTCCCGCGCTCATTCAACGAACGCGAGCTCTCACCGAGTTAACGCGTGCCACGTGTCAAGCAGGGATTGCGCCATCACCTCGTTTCCCTGACTGATTTGATGGGTGATTTGATAGCTGACGGCGGGCTAACGGAAGACGAGGCGTCAGGCATTTAATGCCGATATACTATATAAACTTCCTCCGTCTCCCTTTAACGATCCATCAACCATACCTTTTTCTTTCTACCTCGCGCTATCACGAGATGACTGATCAAGTGAATGATGAGGTTACCATTCAGAAAGGTGATATTCCGTCACCTCCAACACTCCCTCCACATCCATGCCCCGAGGTCGCCATCAACAAATCAAACGAAGAAGGCAACCCACTAGCTTGGGACCGATGTGCCATTTGCAAGTTGAGGGGGTACTCTCCGCAAATGTTTCATTGTGACGACTGCGAAGAAGCTTTTCATCCCGGGTGTTCGGCTCGACGATCACCTCGGAATCATCATGACCCTCGCTTCACATCTTTCACTTGCAAGCAATGCCTTGTTCAAGCACGCCAGAACAAGCGCTGCCGTCAGGAATAGTTTTAGTTAGAGATAGCATGTCGCATGTCGTATTTAGTTTAAATCTTATATTGTATGCTTTTGCGATATTAATGAAATTTCATCAAATGTTTCATTTTTTGTCTTGATTATGTCGAGTTCCATCCCGACCTCCGTCTTGATTTTTTCAGTTAAAAAAAAATATAATAAAAAAAAAAAAAAAAAAGGAGATGGCGGTTTAAAACTTGCCTATTTTAAAAACTTGCCTATTTTAAAACCTGCCTATTTTAAAACCTGCCTATTTAATGGTATACAGTTGGGCAGATGGCGGTTGAACGACTATAAATAAGGTATTCCTTCCAGAGAGGGGGACATACTTTCCCTACATACTTTCCCTTTGCTTTTGCTTCTTAGAAAAAACATTTCCACCTCGCATCTATCATGTCTGTTAACCGACATGCTTTAGAGTTCCTAGCGGAACGTGCAAGGCAACGTCGGGCTATTGAACGTCGAATTATCCCATCTCGCCCTGTTGGATCATCCAGCTCCAGCCGAGGTCCCCAGGCCACACAACGACGTGTACTTACAACCGAGGAAAGGGAGGACTTGATCCAAGACTTTCCCAACGACTTGGATTGGATGCTGGATAACGAGTCCATCACCATCCGAGACCTTTTAAATTACAAGCTGGCGGTATTCAGGGAGGTGGGCGATGAATTTAACATCGTCGAATTCCTCGGGCCTCTTCGTGATTGCTTGGCATGTGGGAAATCTGCCCCAAAAGAAGACATGGTCAAATGTCGGGGTTGTCGCACATGGTGGCATCCCTCTCATTTTCTGATTCATGATAGGTCGGATCCCCGACGTCGATTCTTCAGATGTCAAACTTGCCAAAACCGACATCCCAATGCACCCACACTGGCCACAGCTACTCCGGATCAGATTTGGGAAGATGACCATTTTGAAGATCCTGATAATGAGATGATGGACTTCATCCCTTCACCTCCAGGATTTCATTAAATTACTTGTGAGAATAATAGTTATAGGCTAAGTAGACTCGCCTTTATTTTTGAATGAATTCTTAGTTTAACTCGAGTTGTAGCCTTTATTTTCGCTTGAATCCTTAGTTTAGCTCGAGTTGTAATGGGTCTTTATTAATTAAAGAATAGTTCATTTATATATTTGGTATATTCTTTAAACATCGATGTCATACATCACACGATATCACAATCACATTTCGCAACCGAAGATGTTACATCACGGATATTGATAACTTAAATAAATGTGCTTTCACGAGTTATTCACCTTCAAGTCGAAAGCATCTCGCTGATGCATTCCGACTTCAGGGGCTAATGATAGGGCCATGTTCCACAGGCCCTTTTACTTAATTTAAACTGGGCCATGAACGACTGGGATTCAGACCTCACTAAGAGGCCAACCCGAAGTCATATGAAAGGCCCAAAGATCCACCAAGTCGGGGCCCAGTACAGCGGCCCCAATATGCCTTAAAAGGGGTTGTGTTAACCGACGTGCGGGATGATAGTGGAAACGGCTAACTTAATGCTTCCCATCCCCGTAACGGCTGACATAACTACCCACGTTCTCCATAACTGCCCGAGATAGCAGTTATGGACGGACTATATAAGGCAGTGATTCCCATGAAGCGGGGACACTTTTTTCCGTACCACGAGAGATCATACAGGATAGAGTCAGAATCTCTCACAATCCACCCCGAGTTCACAACTCCTTTCACACCTCGACCTGCCATCTTTTGGCAGGACGAATCTTATTCAGCCCAACTTCCCATACGGCCTCATCTCCCGAGATAGGACGTATCAATAATAATGAGTAACAAATGTGGATTGAATGTTCTGGTGTGCTTTTTCGAAGCTTCGAAATGAGAAATCAGTTTATTGCTCAAATTAATTCTCATTTTCTGAAAATAGTAAATTGTAATAAAATGATTTCTCAAATAAAGCAATTTTATATTTATGCATCATACACTAATATAACGATGCTAATATCAAGTACCTAATAGTCTAATACCCTTTGAATCAATTAAGTTGGATTTAAGTCCCTAATACCCTTTGAATCAATTAGGTTTAACGAATGAAAATCAACACAATTACCATTTGCACCCCAGCAATTGATAAATTCCAAGTTTGGGCAACATAGAAAAAAAAACTATCAATGAATTAAGAACATAGGATGCTACTTGCTTTTCAATGAATTAAGAACATATTATTCTTGTATCCAGATTTGTATAAGCGAGACTAAAATAGTTACCTATAGCAGTTCATTGTCAACCACTGTCCTCCTTTGGATGATGTTTTCCTTTAGAGAAAACCAGCATCTTGCTTTTCCCATCCCAACCATTCAAATTCGTTGAGATTTGTGTATGAAAAAATTTCTTTATCGAGATATACGAATGAAAAATTTTGAATGGTTGAGATAGGAAAAGTAGAATGCTACTTTTCTCTAAGAAAAGCAGCAGAGTCAGACTCCTTATTGGCAATGCTCTCCTTGCTTTTCCCATCTTGTCCGGTGACCACCTTTTTATCATCTTTTCTGCTTGCCTTCTCAGCCTCTTTTGATTTCTTAGCATCCTATTTTTTGCTGCTTCTCATCAACAAAAAAAGAGAGAAAAGAAATAATTAAATAAAAGACTCATCAAACGAACTACCTGAGCAAAGATATGGAACCAAAAGCTTTACTAATACAATATCAAGCACAAACAGACCTTCAATTTTCTTTGTTTTTGCTCACAGGAGCTTCTTTCTCTTTAAATCCTGAATAGATAAACATAAACAGATGGTGATTCAATCCAAATATAAAATGTAGAATTAGCAAATAATTGAAAATCCTATGTCAAAAGCTTTAATACAAAATCAACAACAAACAAACCTCCAATGTTCTTAGTTTCCTTTGATTGTTTTTGCTCAAGGCAGGAGCTTCTTTCTTTTTCTTTAAACACTAAATAGATAAACATATGGTGATTCAATCTAATATAAAATTTAGAGTAAGAAAAATTAGTTAAGTCCGATAAAAAAATTAAACAGATGGTGATTCAATTCAATAGATTTTAGAAATAGATAATAGAGGGTAGTGGCCAGCGACAACAAAGGAGTTGCTACTTTTATTAGTCCCGTTATAATAAATATTGAGGAAAAAAGGTTGAGCATTTATATTAGAATTTTTGCATGAAATTTATTGTATTACATCTTTGTTGTATGTAAAGAAAAAGAAAATTATTGAATGAAGATAGTTTGGAAAAAATCTTTCCCCACAAAAAAAAAGTAAATTCGTTTTGCAATACATTGATTTAAAAAATTCTAGTTTGATTGATTTAAACAAATGCTAAAGTTCAGACTAATTCAAAAGCAATTGGCATAATAAATAGTTAGTCTGTAAGGTAAAATATGATGAAGAAATAAAGGGAGTCAATAGAAACAACAAAGGACCAAAGAAAGTTTTGTTTTGTGGGTACTAAAATATTGTGGGAAATCTTAATTTTGTATAATTTTCAGCATAAATCGTGGGTCATCAGTTCTTAGCAAAATTTCATTACGATCTTAGAATCATTAAGCAATATTTTAAGCCATATATCTAATATCTAGTCGTGTTTAGAGCACTTGTTGCGGTGGATTCCCTGAGAACCGCATTCAACTATTCAAAATTTGACTGTTAGTTACCATGACTTCTGATTCCCTGGTCATGTACAGAAGAACATGAATTATGTTGTTTGATTGTTATGATAGCCAGAATAAATTTTTCCTGAAACGGGGGTTCAACGAATCACCGCGCATTGGGTAATTAAGTATTTAATCGACACAGATTCAGACTCCATTACCAGATACCTTATTACCATCTCAAGCTGCTCATTGTTCCAAGAACTTCCTTAGGATTAACGGTTTCTATACATACAAAATTCTCTTTCTAACTCAAACATAATGAAACTACGTTTTTTTTTTTTAGAAACTTGGCAGAGGCTACCGAGGTATATTAATTTAGATTAAAAAAGCACAACAGTAGTTACAACAAAGTAATCCTCATACCCTATTACAAACGCACCAGTACTGACAGTCCTCAGTATAACTTTTACAACCGCCCCATCTCCGTACCAGTATTACCAGCAAATGCCCTTGTAATGCACTAGCAGTATTTCAACCACAATTGCGACTCATGTGTGATCCTTCTCGCTAGAGCGTCAGCATCTAAGCAAGTACCACCAAATACCTTGGTATTACGTTGCTTCCAAAGGAGCCAACACGTACAAACAAAACGGGTTCCCCATGCAGTAACCAGAGATCTCAGTAGCCCCTTGTGCTTTCTTTGGAAGCGATCCATACCTGCTGTGTTGTTAAGGCAGGAACCATCATGGTGCCTCTCAGTAACTCTGAAACCTTGCGCCAAACAGCCACAGCATAAGTTTATGTTTTTTTCTGAATCTACTACCATTTCCTTTTCAGATCATACCACCATGGTTTTCTGTTAAGGATCATTCAATCTTATACAAATGCTTATGCACTAGCTCGACCCACTAACATTTTAAAACAATGGATTTCTTGTAACATCAGCAAAGAAATCTGATGCGTTCATTTTGGATCAAACGATTCCGACCAGAAAAACATGAAAAGAAGGCCAATAGAAAAAAAGACAGAAATTACATTTTTCTGCACCAAGTGAAGAAGCCACACTCACTGATCATGTGTAAATTTCAGATCACCACAAAAAGGAAAATTAAAATATACAGATTTGTAAATTTCAGATCATTTTTCTACTGAGAGGTTTGGAAGATCACCACAATAAGGAAAATATACATACAATATATAGAATCAGCAATTAAATTCTTACCAGCATCACAAACAGAACAAAATGTGGATCCTCACAGAGCTTTAAATTTTGAAGCAAGGAGCACTCTAATATAAATTTTGTACAGGTCGAAGGTTACTTCTGACAACCACATGAGAGAGCCTGCAAATCAAGGAAAAGTATCAACTAACCAAAAATTAGAAAATCAAGAAAATAAAAAATAATTAGAGAAAAAGAAGTATTTTTCTTTCTAATTGTTAATTAAGATTGTTGAAGAGAAAGAAGCGAACTTTCCATTCAAATTATTCATAAGAGAGAAATCAGAATACACAATTTCAACAGTACGGATCATTATAATATGGTTTATATTTTTGTTCTAATTTGGCACATCCTTTAGATAATTCATCGATTGAATCAAAAAACAAAAAAAATAAGATTCAAGAGAGAAAGAGAAATGTGAAAGAGATAACTTACATAAAGTTGCTTCTGCACCAGCTTCGAACGCTTCTTGGGTCGCTTATGGGGTTTTTTCCCATTCATCAATAGAAAATCTATCTCAATCTCCTCTTACAAAGAGACTGAGAACTTTCTCTTTCCTTTCTCCTTTGTAGAAGAAGATTTAAGAAATTCGCCTTGATAGCTTTTTGGTGTCTTCTTCCTTAAGTTCCACGACAGTGTCGCATTTTCAGATGCATTCTTCACCATGGGCAAGCTGTGAGGTTCTACTGAACGTATTCGTCTTGGTCGCCTCTGTTGCCATTAGAAAAGGAGGGATAAAGAGCATAGGAAAAAGAGAAATAAAGAGCGGAGAAGTACCTTAACAGGATTTTAAATAAAGTTAGTTTCTTTTATTGCTGTGGATGGAAAATCGCATGGATCGAGATACACCTGTGTAGAAATAGATGTACGAATGAATTAAGTCGGCGGATAAAGGCTTTAGATCATTGCTTATATTTAGTATCGTACAGGGCTATGTTTAGATCACACAAGAATAGCAAGAATGGTGTAGAGCATAAGAATTTCAATCAGCCTTTATTAAAAATCGCTATATTTTAGATAATGTCGTTTTAAGTCACGAACTGATACATCATAGTAAGGTCACTCATACCCCGGGTGTGGTAATTAAGGTTGATTTTGAGAAGGCATATGATAAGATTCACTGGGACTACATCCTAGAAATCCTTAGGAGTCGCGGTTTTTTTTTTTGATGGTTGATGGCAAATGACCATCAACAGATATATTAATTAAGAAAAATAATTACAAAGGAGGATTTTGTGAAATTAAGTTCTCCCACACTATACATGGAGTATCTTGATTCCACATGCCTGACCTAGATCCTTAGGAGTCGCGGTTTTGGCCCTAAATGGTGTAGATGGATTCAAGATTGGCTGGTTAGTTCTCAATCCTGCCTCAATTTTAATGGAGAACTTACTCCATACTTTTATTGCAAAAGGGGAGTTAGACAAGGTGATCCTCTCTCTCCTTTTCTTTTCATTTTAGCAGCTGATACACTGTGTAAGATTTTTCACAAGGGTCGCCAAGCTAATAAATTGATAGGTCTAGGCCCTCCTTGCCTTCTAGGTAAAGCAATCACTAACTGTCATTATGCTGATGACACAATCTTGTTTTTAAAAGCAACTCATCTAAATGTGGCATCAGCTTGGTGGGGAATGATGTGCTTTGAAGCATTGTCGGGCATAAAAATGAATTTACACAAAACCGAACTCTTTCCTATTCATACCACAGGTGAGGACTTTGCTAACACTTTCCACTGTAAAGTAGGCCAATTCCCCTTACAATATTTAGGTTTACCTCTGAAGGATTCCAAATTGAGAGTTATCGATTGGCAATTCTTAGTCGATAGAGTAGACAACAGATTACAAAGCTGGAAAGGGCGTCTCTTATCTTTAGGTGGTCGATTAACACTTATTAATTCTGTTTTATCTGCTGTTCCTCTATACACTTTATCTCTGTATAGAGCCCCTAAACAAGTTTTGAAAAGACTAGACTCCATTAGAAATAAATTCCTATGGCAAGGTACTGGTAATTCTAGGAAAAAGTATGCCTTAGTTAAATGGTCTAAAGCTTGTTTGGCCAAGAGTAAAGGTGGGTTAGGCATTCTTAACTTTCAGGAAATGAACATTGCTTTACTGTTAAAATGGTGGTGGAAATTCCACAATTGTCACTATTCTGCCTTATGGAAAACAGTTATCCTCTGTCAATATTCTTCCTCTTCTCCACCTATACACTATTCTCCTTTTTGGGCAGAAATTAGGAAACTAGACACCTTAGGCAAACTCAGTGTTACATATACACCAAGTACTACCTCTAATATTGCATTTTGGAATACAATCTGGTATGAAAACTGTGCTCTGTCTACAAAATACCCTCAATTATATAGTATTTGTACCAATAAACTTGTTTCCTTTTCGGAAGTCATCAATTCTCAAGGTCAGATTCTCCACTTTAGAAGGTTACTTAGTGGCATTTTGCTTTCTGAATGGACTGAAATCTTAACAATCATCAGTTCTTCTAGTTTTACACATAATGAGGATAAGGTTGCATGGAGATGGGAACCCTCCGGGCAGTTTACGGTTAGATCTATATATGGATTTTTAAATTTTAGGGGTATCACCGAAAATAGATACACTATTATTTGGGACCTACCTATTCCTCCCAAAATTCGAATTTTCATTTGGTTACTTCTAAATAATAAGATTCTTACTAAAAGCAATCTCTGTAGAAGGGGATGGTTGGGATCGATACAATGTCACTTTTGTCAGGATATGGAGGATACCAACCATCTCTTTCTCAAGTGTCAGCAGGCCCAAAAAATTTGGTTTTGGTTAGGACCAACACAAGAGCTGTTTACTCAGTGGCATACAATCAATGATATTTTTGATTTTTCTACCACACTCTCCTCAGATCAACAAAAAGGGTTTTTAGTAATTATAAGCGCGGTGTGCTGGACAATATGGAAATATAGGAATGAAGTATGTTTCCGATCCGGTACCAGTAAAACAATTCGAACTATTATCCTACTAATTGTTTCTGTTTTCTCCTACTGGTCAGGTAATATGCATAAAAAAGTTAAAGACGCTGCTGCGGAGTGGGTGCTTACAGACTTCAATGCCATACCGCTGAGGATATGGGATCCAACTGATACCCAAGTGGTACCCTACCAGGGCATGGAGAACACAGGGGATTTTGCAGGTGGAGATGGTCCAACTACCCCTGTACATGAGGCTGGTGCAACAGTGGTTTGACAATGCGGTTTCCTCCATCATTTTGTCTGGATCCAAGGGTGGGAGGGTTTACATATACTAGCCCCTTGATGTGTGGCTTAGAGTTAATAAGTAGTTTTTCTCTTACAATATTTTGGTGGCTGATTAAACGGCGTGCTTTTGTGTTTTGTTGCTGTTTACGTCCTGCATTTAGTCGTTGATCTTGATAGTACTTGCTTACTACTGCTGTAATTTAACTAGCAGTTTCAATATATTGGAACGGGCAATTTCATTGCCTTTCTTTCAAAAAAAAAAAGAATAACAAGAATGAGTGAGGCTACGGTACTATGCATAGCACAGATTGGTTCATGCTACGGCTCAATATTTGAGTTTTTAAAATTCTAACAGTCGATCCGAATCATTCAACATGATTATAAAATGAATATGTACTTGCAAATCAAATTTTACATTTTTTCGAATTTTTTTACTATTTTTTTAGATAGGTAGAAAATCACTGTTTTTGGATGGTTCAGAATATTCAGATCAAGTGAGTTTCTACCTATCTAAATAAATAGTAAAAATATTCGAAAAAATATAAAGTTTGGTTTGCAAGTACATATTCATTTTATAATCATGTTGAATGGTTCAAATCGACTGTTTGGATTTTGAAAACTCAAATATTGAGCAGTAGCACGGACCAATTCGTGCTATGCATAGTACCGTAGCACTCTAGCAAAAATAGAGGCTATTCTAAAATAGAAGCTATTCAGAATAGCAATGTGCATTCAAACAACATTTTTGCTATTTGGAATAGCTAGAATAATTGCTACTCTCTATTCCTTGTAAATGTTGGAATAACTACTATTCGGAAATGTGAAATGAGAGGAAAAAATATTTTTTTTTGGATTTCCGCCAATACAATCCCGAAATGACAAATTTGATACTACTTTCCGCTATCTCCACGTCGTGACAATTTATTTGAGATCTCACTTGCCTATCTTTTTTCTTAATTAGCACATTCTTAACATTATTCTTTATTGGTTACAACTATTCACTATTCCACAAACACAATCCAAACAACATTTTTACTAATCCGAATAGCACCATTTTCTCACTAATCTGAAAATCACTATTTTTTCTCTATTCTCATTTACTATTCTAAAATTTCGCTATTCTAACTCTCATCCAAACGTACCATATTAGTTTTGTTATCAATAGTTGATAAATAATAAATTTTGAGAAATATTCTAAGAAATTAAAATTAATTTGTTATTACTCTCTAATAGCATCATGGGGATGGATAGATGTCTTGAAAAAAAAAATTACATAGATTGGATTTTAACACAAATGTAAATTATAAAATCAATCATATGATTTTATGTAAATTTAATTCAAAAAAAATTGTGTGCTTATACTTCATATATTTTTTTTCATTTTAAAAAAATTACGAGCATTTTCAAGCCATATGATTGATGGTCATTTAGCAGGCTGCAAGAAAAATTTATAGCTCGTGAGCTCGCTTGATATCAATCGAATTTAGCTTTAGCTCGACTCGCTCGATAAGATTTTAATTAGCTAAAGACAATATAAACATAAATATAAAAAGGACTTGTTAATTAAGCTCGTATAAGGTTTGAACTCGATAGCTCGAAAATGAAATTAACTTGAGCTAGGATCAGTGCATGGATCTGCAAGGCTCCAATAATTAAAGATCAAAAAATTTATTTTTCTTACGATAAGGGATTGAATCCTCACACATGATCAGTTGGCTAAGAGAGGTATTAATTGTGATATGCGGTGTGTCTGTAGCACCTGTATTGTTGAAATTGCATTTTACTTACTTTTTGCGCCGTTTTTTTTTTTTAAATTTGATAGTGACTGTCAAGTATAATTTTCATTAATTAAATATAAATTACATTCATTGTTCTACATCGAGAACATCATCAACATCAAACTACATCCACATCTAAAGAACATCAATATCGAACATCACAAACAACTAAAAAAACAAAATAAACAAATCATATCCTTCGGTAGTAGACACCGACGACCTTCAACATCGGCTGGCTAGCGACCATAGGAAATGAAGCATCATTTTTTTTCAGTTAGGGTTGCAGGTGAGTGAGACCGGCACGGAGGTGCAAGTGGAAGGGTGGAGGTGTCAGGAGACGAGAAGGCTGACGACTAGGGCTATTGTCGCCAATTCTCCTTGGTTCTCCTGACGGAAGTGGAGGAGGACAGAAAGGTGCATCGAGACGAGAGAGATGACGGCTAGAGCTATTGTCGTCAACTCTCTCTTCTTTCAACGAGGAGGCGCAGAGGTGGAAGTGAGGCAGCGTGGGGAGAGGGGGTTGTTGGCAGCTAGAGGTTGTCAGAGAGAAAAACAGAGTGGCAGCTAGTGGAGCAGTGCCGGCTGTCTCCTCCTCTCCGCAAGGTCACCCCACACCCCCGGAGGGGGGCGGGAGACGGAGGGTGTTGCTAGCAAGGGACGGAGGAGCGGAGTTGCTGGGAGGAGCTGCTCAGAAGAGCGTGTAGGTGCTACTAAAAGGAGCTGCTGGGAGGGGGCTGCTAGAAAAGGTGGCTACCGATTTTTTTTTTTTAATATCCCTAAATAAATAGAATAATACAAATTTGCCCATGTTATTTTTTATTTATAAAAATGCCCAGATAAAAGCTATGAGTTCAAACCAGAGAAGCCTTTAGGGTTTATTAATTAATATGCTTTAGTTTTGCAAAACTATAAATAAACTAAGTTGTATATGTATGAAAAGGTTAATAGTGTGATATGGTGGAATTCGGATCCCCTAAATTAAGTCAAAATTTGAGTTTGGATCCGGACTGTCCGATCAAAATCTGCACGGCCCGTACAACACGAATAAACACGCCTTATTAATTTTTTTATTTCTAGCTGTGGTAGCGAACTAGCAATCCCAAGCAGTGTTGTAAAAAACAGTCTTAACGGCCGATTAATCGGCCGTTTAATCGTTAACGGCGGCCAAACTGTTACGAATACACTTAACGGATGCATGTTTGCGGATGAAAACGATTAATCGGCCGTTTTACCGTTTAATCGTCCGTTTATTCCCGTTTATTCCCATTTATTCCCGTTTTTTTAGTGAATATTTTTTATATTTTTTTTTTCTGTGATAGCGTGTGATAATAAGATTTATAAATTATGTATTGTAGTTTTATTTGTGCTTAGATATACATCTAATATTTTTTTGTATATATTTTTTCTTCAAACTTACTTTGAAATTGATTAATTCATCTATTATTTATATACAATATATTTTTCTTACTTACTGATGTAATTTTTTCAATTAGTACAACGTGTTCATTTATAAAATTAAGTTGTTATCATAAATTAAATTTAGTGATTTTATGTTGAAATGTTTCATTTCTTTCAAATAATATGTTATTAGTATTTGAAAAAAGCTTAATTCTCAAATTTATTTTTTCATTAAATAAATGTGTTTACACATGTAAAATTCTTATGTATTAAGAAGAAATAAGTATAGTGTTATGTTGTAATAATAAAACTAAGTTAAATTAAGTTTATTTGATAAATTTAATGAGTTAAATAAATTATTTTTAATAAATTATGATATATATACATAAATTTAATAAAAACGTTAAATTGTCCGCATAATTTCGATTAATCGGCCGCATACCGATTAATCGCTTGGCAGTACCCTGTCCGTCCGACGACCGCATACCGTTATTTACAACACTGATCCCAAGTTCACTTTCATATTGTGTCCGTTTCTGGCTTAGAAAACAGAAGTGCGCGGTAACAGTCAAATATGTAGTTACTAATTTATAATGAGAAGGGTTTAAATAATTTGTTTGTATGTTTTAATCATACTTCAATTTTTTAATAATATTATTTTGGAAATTTTAAGTAAAAATAAAGTTGTTAGATGTGATTTATATTATTTTTTACATGCACAATAAAGTAATAAACAGTATTTCATACATACAACTAATAATTTGTGACATGAATTATGAATAGTTTCAGCTTAAATATCATGTGTCTTACTGTTAGATTGCACAATCATAATTTAATTTAACATAATTTAATTACTTAGTGAGTGAGGCTATGGTGCTATGCATAGCACCAATGGCTAGTGTACTACGGCTCAATATGGTACTTTTTAAAATTCTAACGGTCGATCCGACCGTTCAATGTGATATCCATATGAATATGTACTTGCAAACTAAATTTTATATTTTTTCGAATTTTTTTACTATTTTTTCAGATAGGTAGAAAAATCAGTGTTTTTTGAAAATTCTGGACCATCAAAATTCTACCTATCTGAAAAAATAGTAAAAAAATTCGAAAAAATATAAAATTTAGTTTGCAAGTACATATTTATATGGTTATCACATTGAACGGTCGGATCGACCGTTAGGATTTTAAAAAGTACCATATTGAGCCATAGTACACTAGCCATCCGTGCTATGCATAGCACCATAGCCTCACTCTTAGTATATTATTGTTTTTTTTCATGAAATTTATCACTGTGTTGTAACTAGTTGCTCCTACTTTATTTTGAGAAAACTTTAGCGAATTAGTGATTATATTCAATTTTATAATCCGGATCTTAAATAAAAAATTCACGATATAAATGACCATATGGCAACAATAATTTTTCTTCTTTAATCATACGAGATTCATGTAAATTATTCCTAGTACAACACTTGTATGAGTGGAAATAGTGTGTGTGACTAGTGTTTTGCAAACGGGTACAGGCGGGCGGGCACGGGCAAAACCCGGGGCGGGTCACGGGCAACGCGGGTCACGGGCGACACAGGACGGGTTAGCACGGATATTTTTTTGAAAAACCCTACCCGGCCCCTCTCAAACCCCCCGGGCAACACGGGTCACGGGTAGTCGGGTTTAGGTCCGGGCGGGTATTTTATTTATTATTTTTTTTTTGGCTGCTGTTTTTTTTTTCTGTTTCTGTTTCTGTTTTTGTTTTTGTTTTTGTTTTTTTTTGGGGGGAAAATTTGAATTTCAAAAAGAAAAAGTACACGGGTAGCCGGGCACGGGTCTACGGGTAGACGGGTACGGGTAATACGGGTCCACGGGTCGGTATGGGCGGGTACGGGTTTGAAACGGTACAGGTATCACGGGTAAATTTTTAAAAAAACCGTACCCGGCCCTTCTCAACCCGTACCCGTGCACGGGCACGGGCAGGGAGGGCGGGCACGGGTCTGACCCGTGGGGGTATTTGCAAAACACACTGTGTGACTTGAAATATTGATAATTCATGTTATATAATACATTATAATATAATAAGGTTTCAACACAAGATAATAAAAATTATAGAGAAATATTTACACTACAACATAGTCAAATAAAAGTCAACAAGTACTTTTTTGGACTGTTATTTTAAATTAATATCAATAATAAGATATTGGAAGAAATCAATATATTTCTTACACACAATATTTATGAAATTTAGCACACCCAAAAGCAGGTATTTATAAACTGCGTCAATTTTTCAACCAACGACATGTTAGTGTAATAATCTAGAAGTCAATAAAACGATAAATGTATCATATATATTTTGTTCATGAATTGAATGATTAATCATTTTGTGTTTAATCATTTTGTTACCTTGAGTATTATTGAATTTATGAATCATTTCGAGTTCATGACTGGAATTGTGAAACTTCATAATATAGATGATAATACTCTTAAAAGTCTCTAACCAAGGTAATTAGCAGGAACACTAATTACCGCGATAAGGTTAGTGTGTGGATTAAATGATGGTTAAGTTTTACAAACCATAGACAAAGTTGTCATTTTAATCACACAGATACATGTTAGAGAACATGATATTTGACAGACCCCAAATGAAACATTAAATGGAATTGTGTTTGTGTCATTAATGTTTTCATTTTTAGTGTTAAGTTCTAAAGTATGAGATATTCATTTTTCCTACATAAGAGATGTATATGTGTGATTGCTATCTAACGCTATCCGTAAAAAGTAGCTATAAGGGTAGTTCTTCGGTATACATAGCTTATGCGGAGGAAAAGATGGTTTATCAAAAGTACTATTGTCCCTCGTATCTCAATACGAGCTATAGCATCACTGGGCCCCTTGATAGAATATGATTATCTGGATCCAGTATGATTACAAGAGTAAACATATTTGATAATCTATTCAGGATCAAGAAAAGATTAAGTTTGCAAGGATGACACACACCTACCTTGAAACTAATCTGATAGCTATGAGACAAAAGAATTAACATGAAGTAAATCGTTTACTGGATCGTGATATTCTACGGTACAGCATCATCTGTGTAATTGGTGTCATAATGTACTTGCCAGGTGCCACCTATGATTATAGAAGTTAGAACAGTTCTAATTCTATTTGCCAACATAACACAGATCCTATCGGGTCACACCAATAGGAAAGTAATCAGAGAAATTTTATGATTAATTATAAAGTGTTATAATTAAGAATAAAATATATGTCATGGAGATGACATGCCTAAACCGAATTAAATTTATAAACGTGTTTGACACGTCGTATAAATTTATTGCAAACGCAAGAAATACAATTATTCAGAATAATTGTATATATATATATATATATATATATATATATATATGGATTAAAATATTAATTATGAATTAATATTTTGGACCAAAAGTCCAATTTGAATTTAGGCCTTAATTAAATTTAGAATTTAATTAAAAGCCTAAATTAAATTAAATAAATTAAATAAAAATGTTTAATAAATATATTAAACAAATTGTGAAAATCAAATTTGATTTGGCTTCTTAAAACCGACTATGTTTTGAACTGCCATTAATTGCTATATAATGGCATGAATGGTGTGAGAAAATATTAAGAAGTTCATCCAAGTTCAAATCAAAGTACGAATCAGAATCTGATTCGATTCGTATCTAATTTTCTCTCCCAAATAGTGATTTGCAGAAAATCTGATTATCCATATATATATTTTTGCGAGAATAAAAGTTATTCTTGTGAATAGTGTTTTGTCAGAAATTTCGTACTTTCGGTGAATAGTGATTTACCGAAAACCGCGACTTTTCGAATACCGTTGGTATAATATTTCTGGCAAAAGAAATACCAACTCTCTGGTAGTTCCTGGTGGATAACCGATAGAGGCACTATATTTTTGGTGCTCGCTTAGCCGGGTCAGACAGCCGGGTCAAACTGCATTCCAATTTGAATTTGGAAGCAAGGTAAAGAAATGTTATATTAATCTATTTAATTGTTAAATGAGGAGGGTTCAAATGCCTCCACCATGCCTCCACTTTTAAAAAGTTTAATAACTCAAAATTTAAAACTTAAAAGTCAAAATAAAACCGTTAGATATGATCTACATCATTTTATCTATGCACGTGTAAAAAATTATGATATTTCAATTTTGTTTTGGTTGTCATCAAGAGCTTGTAAAAAATGTACTAATTGGATAATTTCTAGACATTGATTTTCAACTTATTGATTCACATAAAAATAAAATCAAAATGTGATAATTTTTTATGAGCACATAGATAAAATGATGTAGATCATATCCAACGGTTTTATTTTGACTTTTAAGTTTTAAATTTTGAGTTATTAAACTTTTTAAAAGTGGAGGCATGGTGGAGGCATGAAAAATGGAGGCATTTGAACCCTCCTCTTGTTAAATAGATTTAATCTTTTAGAAATCAATCAAAGGAGTAGATCTATAAACTGATTAAAATACAAGTAAATACGGTTTTACTACTTTGGGTCTATACATGATTAATCTGGTATGTAACTCTCGGTTATTATCCGACATACTACTTAATCTATGATCTGAATTAGTAAAGTTTTACTTACGGTTTTTAATCTAAGAAAATGATTGAACAGGTATGTAACTCTCGGTAGATTATCCGACATACCACTTCAATCCTTTTGGCTTAAGTTAGAAGTAAAATTTTTGTTTTACAGTCTTTCCGCAGCTTAAGCCTAATGGCTTTAGGTAGCCTCAAAACCCAACAGTGGTATCAGAGCACAAGGCTCTCCTGCTGATTGATTTTCTAAAAGTTATAACTTATGCAAATTGTTTGCATATACCGCGTATCGGTTTAATTCTTAGATTTGCAGCTTAAGTCCAAAATCGATTAGAAATGAGATTTTCTTGGTTCGGTTTTTTCGACTGAGAAAGTTAGATTAGATTTAAGCTTTCTTTAATGTTTTCTTTATGTTTTCGTTTTCAAAAACTTTCGACTGTGGTAAAGTTTATCTAAGAATGTGATGAAGCAATATAGTACCCAAGTAAGAACTGTTTATCTCCACCGTAAAAGAGAAAAGGTTGAGTCAAAGAAGAAAAGCGGTTTTCTTTCTGGCCAATCCTATTCCTTTTACGTGTCCTGATAAACTGGCCCAAAGGGGACTTTGTCACGTTACCAAATTGTTTTACTATTGTCGAAGCATGGCAAAATGTAATTCTTTCGCCTTTTCGAAAACCTTTGGTTTTGTAAAGTTCATCGAAGAATGTGATGAAGCAATAAAGTACCTGAGTAAGAGCTGTCATTTCCACACCGTAAAAGAGATGGTTCTGTCTAGGAAAGACCGAATCTAAAGCGGTCCTCGTGACCCCGGTCTTTCCTGGGAGCCCCTTTTCGTGTCCTAATGGCTGGCCCAAAAGGAACTTTGTCACGTTACCAAATTGCTTTACATGCCAAAAAGAATATCTGCTTTAAAACCATATAAACTGTTTATATGTTTTCAAACGGTATAACTAAAGAACTGAGCATAGCTGCAAAATAAAGAATTAGGAACTGATAAAATAGTATACGTAACTTGGTCACGTATATAAATAAATAGGATTTATTGCTTTGATATGAAATGCATAAATTAGATTTATCGTTTTCAAGGAACCGTGAAATTAGTCGTTAGTCAAAGAAAGACTGGAAGTGGATACATTCGGTTGTCTTTCTGGCAGACTCTTTTCACGTATCCGTAAGACTGTCTAAAACCAGATTTATGAGATAAACATGCTTAAAACAAAGTCAAGCATGTGAAAGAGTGTCTTAGTCAAAGGAAGACTGGAAGTGGATACCTTCGGTTGTCTTTCTGGCAAGACCTCTTTTAAAGGTTGCTTACAAGGTTTAAAGCATAAAACAAACCCATCTAATTAAGTAGTATGCCCTTCCTACTCTATCCTTCTCAAACCATTGTTCATTGGTTGACGGACTGCTCAGCAGACGTCGCCTTTTACCTTTGGTGGTCGAGGGTTATGTTCGACATAACAAACCAAATAGAGTGAGGTTACTTACCGGTGATTTCCAAAATCGTTTTGGGCTCGAGGCAAAGTCTTCGTTAAAACATACGATGTTTAACGAAACCAAGAGTCATATAGAGATATGATTAGCAAAGAGTTGCTTACCTAAAAATAATTAATAGGCAAGCTTCTTAATCGACTTGTCTATTAATGAAAGATAGGGATCTTGGTCCTTCTGCAAAATGGGAATATAACAGATTTGCAGTGGGAGTTTTATTGTTAAAAATAAAACATTACATGAACAAAGCTAAAATCTTTACATTTAACATTGTAGAACATGTCTAAAGAAACGTCATTCTCGTTGCGCTCCCTGCTCGAGAAAGAAAAGCTGAAAGGAGACGGGACTAATTTTACTGATTGGTTCCGTGCTCTCACGATTGTACTAAGACGCGAGAAAAGGGAATATGTCTTAAATACCCCTTACCCTGATGAACTCAAAGCAGGTGCTACTGCTGATGAGTTAACAGCGTACAACAAACACAAGGAAGATGAGCTTGATGTACAGAGTCTCATAGTTGGGATTATGGGTCCTGAATTGCAGAGGCGATTCATGGATACCAAATCCAACGACATGTGTGTCCAGCTTAAGAACATGTTTCAAGAGCAGGCACGTGTGGAGAGATTCAAGGTAACCAAGTCCCTACTAGGTCACAAGTTGGCCGAAAGCGGCTCTATGGGCACTCATATGCTTCGTATGACGAGTGATATTGAGCAGCTGCATAAGCTTAATAGTCCGTTGAGCAAAGAGTTTGCTACGGATATTATCCTGAACTCGCTTCCACCCAGCTTTTCGGGGTTCATCATGAACTTCCACATGCTTGGGATGGAAAGGAGCTTACAGGAGCTGCAGGGGATGCTTAGGATCGCAGATGGAGACATGAAGAAAAGTTCTTCTGTTCTCATGATCCAAGCGGGTAAGAAAAAGATCAATAAGGCAAAGAAGAAAGTGGTTCCGAAGTACATGGGCAAAGGGAAGCAGGTTCCTAAACAGAACGCTCCCAAGATAAAGGTCTCTGCTTCCTCTGACTGTTATTATTGTAATAACAAAGGTCATTGTAAGAGAAACTGCCCTAAGTATCTGGAGGATGTAAAGTCTGGAAAGGTTTCCAAGGCTTCAACCTCAGGTATTTATGTTATTGAAGTTAATGTTGCTACCTCTATTAATGATTGGGTATTAGATACTGGATCATGTGCTCATATTTGTTCAATATGCAGGCATTAAAGAATAGAAGGAAACTTGGCAATAGGGAAATACAACTCCGAGTTGGAAATGGAGCAAGTGTTGCAGCCATTACAGTCGGTAGTATAGAGTTGTGTTTGCCCAGCGGGCTTGTAATGGAACTGGAAAATGTTTATTTTGTTCCTAGCATTTCCAGAAATAGTATATCAATCTCATGTTTAGAGATGAATGGTTTTTCATTTGTTATAAAAGACAAGCGTTGTTCTATTTATAAAAATGAATTATATTATGGATCATCTTATATGATAAATGGTCTTTATATGCTGGAAATGGATAAACCTGTGTTTAACATTAATAATAACAAACGACTCAAAACATCTCATGAAAGTACGACTTACATGTGGCATTGTCGCCTTGGTCATATAAACGAGAAACGCATTAAGAAATTACAAGTAGGACTTCTTGGTAAATTTGATTTTGAATCAATTAACACATGCGAATCCTGTTTACGAGGAAAAATGACCAAAGCGCCTTTTTCTAAAAAGGGAGAAAGGGCAAGTGACTTATTAGGTCTGATACATACCGATGTATGTGGACCTATGAGTACTTGTACAAGAAACGGTTATTACTACTTTATCACTTTTACTGATGATTACAGTAGATATGGTTATGTCTACCTGATGAGACATAAGTCTGAATCTTTTGAAAAGTTCAAGGAATTCAAGGCTGAAGTAGAAAATCAACTGAATAAAAGTATTAAAGCCTTACGATCAGATCGTGGAGGCGAATACTTAAGTTATGAGTTTAAAACGTACTTAAAGGAATGTGGGATAGTCTCACAACTCACGCCTCCAGGGACACCGCAATGGAACGGTGTTTCTGAGAGAAGGAATCGAACTCTGTTAGACATGGTTCGTTCCATGATGAGTAACGCCACTCTACCAAAATCGTTTTGGGGCCACGCACTAGAAACTGCTGCACTAACGATAAATAGGGTTCCATCTAAATCAGTAGAAAAGACTCCGTACGAGTTATGGTTTGGAAGAGTTCCAAACATATCTTTTCTTAAAATTTGGGGTTGCGAAGTATTTGTCAGATGCCTGACGTCTGACAAACTTGGTCCTAAATCTGATAAATGCTTTTTCGTAGGGTATCCTAAGAAAACGAAAGGATATTACTTCTATTACCAATCCGAGAATAAAATAGTTGTTGCTCGTAATGGTATATTCTTGGAGAAAGATTTTCTTACAAGAGGAAGTAGTGGGAGTAATGTAATACTTGAAGAAGTTCAAGATACATCACACAATATAATATCTGAACAAGATCAGATAAACCCACCACTTGTTACTTCAGCTGATGAGCATTTGGAAGAACCAAATCCACAAGCAGTTGTGGAAGAGGTTCTAGTCCCGAGCTCAGATACTTCGACTCAAGTTGAAGTAGAACTGAACCCACAAACAGTTGTGGATGAAGTTCAACAGCCAGAAGAACAAGTGCTACGTAGGTCAGCAAGGATAGTCCATGCACCTGAAAGGTACATGGGACTACACGAGATTTCAGTGTTTGACACTGAAGATCCACTGACCTATGCGGAAGCAATGGATAGACCCGACTCCGAAAAATGGCTGGAGGTCATGAGATCCGAAATACAATCCATGTATGACAACACGGTCTGGAACCTAGTTGTACCACTTGATGGGGTAAAACCCATAGATAACAAGTGGGTTTTCAAAAGGAAAACTGACATGGAAGGTAGTATGACTATATACAAAGCACGGCTAGTAGCGAAAGGTTTCAAACAGATTCTCGGTGTAGATTATGATGAAACTTTTTCGCCCGTGGCTATGTTTAAGTCAATTCGGATGCTCCTAGCAATTGCCGTATTTCATGATTATGAAATATGACAAATGGATGTGAAAACCGCTTTCTTAAATGAAAATTTAAAGTAGGATGTGTACATGACACAGCCTACGGATTTTGAAGATCCAAAGATTGCTGGGAAGGTGTGCAAGCTTCTTAAATCCATTTATGGATTGAGGCAAGCATCAAGGAGTTGGAATCTTCGATTTGACAAGGAAGTCAAAAAGTTTGACTTCGTCAGATGCGAAGAAGAACCTTGTGTATACAGAAAAACTAGTGGGAGTGCCATCGCCTTTCTAATCTTATATGTAGACGACATACTCCTGATGGGAAACGATATTCCGTTATTGGAACAAGCCAAGTCTTCATTAAAGAAAGTGTTCTCGATGAAAGACTTGGGCGAGGCAGTCTATATATTAGGCATCAAGATCTATAGAGATAGATTGATTTGACTCATAGGATTGAGTTAAAGCACGTACATTGACAAAGTGCTGAATCAGTTCAGCATGCAGGATTCTAAAAAGGGATTCCTGCCAATGAGTCATGGTGTACAGCTTAGCAAGACTCAGTGTCCTTAGACAACTGATGAGCAAAGCGCAATGAGTAGAGTGCCATACGCTTCGGCTATTGACTCTATCATGTACGCCATGTTGTGCACTCGCCCTGATATCTCGTACGCTTTGAGTGTGACAAGTAGATATCAAGCTAATCCAGGCTTGGAGCATAGGAATGCTACTAAGAGAGTTTATGGATCAAAAGTTCCTTAGCGAACTAGGAGTGGTTCCAAGTGTTCAAAGGCTCTGTGGACCTCTATTGAGACAACAATAGAGCTATAGCTCAGGCCAAGGAACCGAGATCGCACTCGAGATCCAAACGTGTTCTACGACATTATCACCTAAAAACGAGAGATCGTTAAAATAATAAGATGATTATAATTAATTATAAAAGATATAATTAATATAAAGGTGAAGTAAAGATTTGCAAAATTGACACAATCAGCAACACAGCTGATCCACTCACAAGAACCTCTTACTCAAGCCATGCATCGGATGCATACTGCTTCTATGTACTTAAAACACATAAGAGATAGGCTGTGAGATTTTCTTGAGATCTATGAGATCTTTTAGAATAAAGAGACTTGTATAAAGTAGGGCCTACGATGATTGGCTCCTAGCTTAAGTGGGAGATTGTTAGTGTAATAATCTAGAAGTCAATAAAACGATAAATGTATCATATATATTTTGTTCATGAATTGAATGATTAATCATTTTGTGTTTAATCATTTTGTTACCTTGAGTATTATTGAATTTATGAATCATTTCGAGTTCATGACTGGAATTGTGAAACTTCATAATATAGATGATAATACTCTTAAAAGTCTCTAACCAAGGTAATTAGCAGGAACACTAATTACCGCGATAAGGTTAGTGTGTGGATTAAATGATGGTTAAGTTTTACAAACCATAGACAAAGAGTTGTCATTTTAATCACACAGATACATGTTAGAGAACATGATATTTGACAGACCCCAAATGAAACATTAAATGGAATTGTGTTTGTGTCATTAATGTTTTCATTTTTAGTGTTAAGTTCTAAAGTATGAGATATTCATTTTTCCTACATAAGAGATGTATATGTGTGATTGCTATCTAACGCTATCCGTAAAAAGTAACTATAAGGGTAGTTCTTCGGTATACATAGCTTATGCGGAGGAAAAGATGGTTTATCAAAAGTACTATTGTCCCTCGTATCTCAATACGAGCTATAGCATCACTGGGCCCCTTGATAGAATATGATTATCTGGATCCAGTATGATTACAAGAGTAAACATATTTGATAATCTATTCAGGATCAAGAAAAGATTAAGTTTGCAAGGATGACACACACCTACCTTGAAACTAATCTGATAGCTATGAGACAAAAGAATTAACATGAAGTAAATCGTTTACTGGATCGTGATATTGTACGGTACAGCATCATCTGTGTAATTGGTGTCATAATGTACTTGCCAGGTGCCACCTATGATTATAGAAGTTAGAACAGTTCTAATTCTATTTGCCAACATAACACAGATCCTATCGGGTCACACCAATAGGAAAGTAATCAGAGAAATTTTATGATTAATTATAAAGTGTTATAATTAAGAATAAAATATATGTCATGGAGATGACATGCCTAAACCGAATTAAATTTATAAACGTGTTTGACACGTCGTATAAATTTATTGCAAATGCAAGAAATACAATTATTCAGAATAATTGTATATATATATATATATATATATATATATATATATGGATTAAAATATTAATTATGAATTAATATTTTGGACCAAAAGTCCAATTTGAATTTAGGCCTTAATTAAATTTAGAATTTAATTAAAACCTAAATTAAAATAAAATAATTAAATAAAAATGGTTAATTAAATATATTAAACAAATTGTGAAAATCAAATTTGATTTTGCATCTTATAACCGACTATGTTTTGAACCGCCATTAATTGCTATATAATGGCATGAATGGTGTGAGAAAATATTAAGAAGTTCATCCAAGTTCAAATCAAAGTACGAATCAGAATCTGATTCGATTCGTATCTAATTTTCTCTCTCAAATAGTGATTTGCAGAAAATCTGATTATCCATATATATATTTTTGCGAGAATAAAAGTTATTCTTGTGAATAGTGTTTTGTCAGAAATTTCGTACTTTCGGTGAATAGTGATTTACCGAAAACCGCGACTTTTCGAATACCGTTGGTATAATATTTCTGGCAAAAGAAATACCAACTCTCTGGTAGTTCCTGGTGGATAACCGATAGAGGCACTATATTTTTTGTGCTTGCTTAGCCGGGTCAGACAGCCGGGTCAAACTGCATTCCAATTTGAATTTGGAAGCAAGGTAAAGAAATGTTATATTAATCTATTTAATTGTTAAATAGATTTAATCTTTTAGAAATCAATCAAAGGAGTAGATCTATAAACTGATTAAAATACAAGTAAATACGGTTTTACTACTTTGGGTCTATACAGGATTAATCTGGTATGTAACTCTCGGTTATTATCCGACATACTACTTAATCTATGATCTGAATTAGTAAAGTTTTACTTACGATTTTTAATCTAAGAAAAGGATTGAACAGGTATGTAACTCTCGGTAGATTATCCGACATACCACTTCAATCCTTTTGGCTTAAGTTAGAAGTAAAATTTTTGTTTTACAGTCTTTCCGCAGCTTAAGCCTAATGGCTTTAGGTAGCCTCAAAACCCAACAGCGACAATGGTTGGTTCTTTAACTTTAATGCTCAGGGCAATGTTTGTATGACACAATAATAGAGGCTATTCTAGAATAGTAGCTATATTCAGAATTGCAATGTGTATCCAAACAACTTTTTTGCTATTCAGAATAGCTAGAATAGCTGTTATTCTCTATTCCTTGTAAATGTTGGAATAGCTACTATTCGGAAGTGTAAAGAGAGAGAAAAAAATGTTTTCTTTTCGGATTTCCGCCAACACAGTCCCGAAATGACAAATTTGACACCACTTCTGCTATCTCCACGTCGTGACAATTCGTTTGAGATTTCACTTGCCTATCTTTCCTCTTAATTAGCACATTGTTAACACTATTCTTTATTGGTTACAGCTATTCACTATTTCACATGTACAATCCAAATAATATTTTTACTAATCCGAATAGCACCATTTTCACACTAATATGAAAATCACTATTTTTTCTCTATTCTCATTTACTATTCTCAAATTTCACTATTCTAACTATTCTAGCTCCCATCTAAACGTACCCTGAGAATTGGACCTGAATCCCAGCCGAAAGGGGAAATGAGAAATGTTATTTGTTTTTAATTGAAAAATAAGTAATTTTTAAATTTTGATGAGGAAACAGAATATTTAGAAAAAAGAAAAAAAAAATTGAGTGTGATAACAATTATTCCATTATAGAAATAAAAGGATCGAAATGTGTTTTCACCGCTCAAATTACTTAGTAATTACTACAAAAAAAAAAAGAAGATGAAAGTTTCTCTCTGCTTAACTCTCTTTTTAAGGAAAAAGTAAGAGTTTAAGCCCTTCATCTTTCATTAAAGATTAAACATATATAAATTGTAAAATAACGATTAATAATATGCTTTAAAATTGGATAATAGGAATTTAAGAATTGAAATTCAGAAAAATAAAAGAGACGTAACGTTGTCCACGTCACAATTTTTTGGTTTCACAATTTCATCGAATTGTGAGTCATAAACATTGTTTGAGTACAATTTCTTCTTCCCGGTTCCTTAGAATTTTAAATGAATTATCAAAATAGAATTGTAGAAATTTTAAATTAATTTTTCATTATACATCAATTAGATAATTAAAATAAAATTGTAGAAATTATAAGTTTTCTAGAACAATATAGGATATAAGTTATCTTGTAGTCATACTATTTTAGATCAAAGCTTATATTTAGTATCATATAGTAGTTTTTTTGTTATCAAAATAGTTGATAAATAATAAATTTTGAGAAATACTTTAAGAAATTAAAATTAATGTTCTTATTTTTCTCTAATAGCATCATGGGGGTGGATAGATGTCTTAAAAAAAACCATTTTTAGTTAGATCGGATTTTAAGACAAATGTAAATTATAAAATGTATTATATAATTTTAAGTACATTTAATTCAAAAAAAATTGTGTGCTTATACTTGATATATCTTTTTTCATTTAAAAAAAAAATTACTAGCATTTTCAAGCTATTTGATTGAGGGAAAATTGGTTATTTGTCACTCCAAAACTTTCAAATTGTAAAAATGCCATTCCGAAATTTGAAATTGTAAAAATGCCACTCTAAACTTCATTAATTTCTAATTTTGTCATTTATATTGTATTCTTGTATTATTTTTATTAAAAATTAACTGAAAAATTCATACCCTCTGGAAATACAGAGTACAAGAATACAGTATACGTATTTCTTTGGATCTATACCTTTGTTATTTTTAATAAAAATAGTACAAGAATACAACATAAATGGCAAAATTAGGAATTAATGAAGTTTAGAGTGACATTTTTACAATTTCAAATTTCTGGATGGCATTTTTACAATTTGAAAGTTTTGGAGTGGCAAATAACCAATTTTCCCAATGATTGATGGTCGTTTAGTACGCTGCAAGAAAAATATATAGCTCGTGTGCTCGCTTGATATCGATCGAATTTAGCTTTAGCTCGACTCGCTCGATAAGATTTTTGGTCAGCTAGAGCTTAAGCTTGAACTCGAAATCAATTTCATTGACTCGAATAAGCTGGATATGTAATTATATTACCGATGAAACTAGCGGAGCGGATAATAGAGGTGGCACGGCTGTGGGATAAACACTGTATATGAAAATAGATGAGATATAATCCAGGGGAGCCAAGGGAGCGTTGTGTTTTCTTTTTTCTGTTTCTGTTGGTAGCTTCTGCCAACCATTATAAAAAAAAAAAAAAATACTTGAGCTAGGAGCCTAGGATTTGAGAACTCGGTCGAGCGTCCATTTGCATCGATGATATTTATTTGATTTGTATAACTCGATCGTACGACATAAGATATTCCATTATTGAGTAGAACTAGGGTGTTCCTAAGCTCATCAAGCCCTTCCGTGAGCTCAACTCTAAAACCTATCGAATTGATTTCAAACGACATTTTCAAACCGTTAGATGTTCAATCTATATTAAAATGTGCTTGGAGACCAAATTTTACATTTTTTGAAATTTTTTTACTATTTATTAAAATGGTTTGAAAATCGTTGTTTTCCAATGGTGCAGAATTTTAATAAAAACAGTAATTTTCAAACCATCTTAATAAACAGTAAAATAATTTCAAAAAATGTAAAATTTGATTTCCAAGTACATTTTAATATAAATTGAACTTCTAACGGTTTGAAAATGTTGTTTGAAATCAATTTGATAGGTTTTAGAATCGAGCTCACGAAGGGCTCGGTGAGCTTAGGAACACCCTAGTTCTAGTCTCCATTATTAGATATTATGCAAAAGATCTAGTTTCCCTAAACTTGGCCGAGCAAAAAATGACTATTTTGACTAAAGCAAGGTCTGGAAAGCAAGTGTTTATAAACCGCGCCAATTCTTCCTTCACCGACTCAACAGCAACCGTCGATCGTCTCTCAAATGAATCGCGATCCGTCCGATTATACATCCAGGCATCCAGAGATAATCAAGACCCACTCAAAACCTAAGAAACAATATAAATTTTCAAGAACCCGTTCCACGATAGACCAGTTATAAAAGTTGTGACTTGTGAGTTCCGTTGAACTTCTTGAAATCCTGGTCTACAAAGTAATCTCTCGCAAATAAATAAACCAAAACCAAACTCCATTTAAATTCTCATAGCCCGTTTTTTCCCCTCTCTCTCTCTCGTTTACTCGTCGCCTCGCCCCTCTTTGCTCTCCTCTTCTTTTGCTTTCTCTTCATCTAATGGCAACGATGGCGACGAAGGCATCTCTAGAGGAACTTCCCAGCTCTCGCTTGGAGCCCTCTCGCCGCCACGATTTCGCCTTTCTCAACGTTGGCTGGGACGCAGGTCGTGTTCTTAAATGCGTTAAAGAACCAAGCGTTGTTGGAGAGAGCGGTGGATCGCTGGAGGAGGTGCCAAATCCGCCAAAGGTTCAAGCAATTTCGCCTCAGGCAGCAGAGAATGCGGAGCTACCATGGAATTTAAGGAGGAGGAGAGCATCCCACAAAGGCGAGGCTTCTAAATCTGTTCTTGTTGCTTCGGAGAAAGGGAAGAGAAAGGTCATAGTCTCTCTCTCATTGAAGGAGGTTGAGGCTGATTTTGTATTGATGAATGGGAAGAAACCCCACAAGCGACCCAAAAAGCGTCCCAAGCATGTGCAAAAGCAGGTTGATGTAAGTTAAATTTTTTTTATCTTACTCTTTTTTCTCTCGAATCTTATGGAGTATAATCGGAAAAGATGAATTGTTTCTGTTTGTCTTTAATTTAATCGATGATTTATCAAGAATATTTGTTACATTAGAAAGAAAAATAAAAGCAGGTTGCTGTAAGTTAATTTTTCTTACTCTTATTTCTCTCGAATCTTATGGAGTATAATCGGAAAAGAAGCATTGTTTCTGTTTTTCTTTATTTTAATCGATGATTTATGAAGAATATTTGTTACATTAGAAAGATATCAAAACCATAATCAACTTATCCATAAAGTTGTATTTGCCTCAGGATTGATCTCTTAAGAATAAAATAAAATGAAAAAATCACTTCTTTTCTCTGGGAGAATCTTAAACAATTGGAAAGAAAATAGTAATTGCTTTCTTTTCTCTGATTATTTGTTTTGTTTTCTTGATTTTCTAGCTTTTGATTAATATGTTATTTTTCCTTGATTTGCAGGCTGCTTTTCCTGGCATGTGGTTGTCAGATGTAACCCCCGACCTGTACAAAGTTGAATAGGTATGATCAATTCGATTTTCTTTCTTCTTTCTTTTAAACTGCCTCTTATTCCTTTTTGGTTTGAGGTTTGATTGCTAATTTGAAACAATTTTTATTGCATTTGTAGAGGTCATTATCTGTGTGTGAGAGTCTTCTCGGCTGATTAATTATTTGATTCATCTCCCACAAACCATTTTAGAAGTCTGTACAGGAGGGGAAGGCGCAACAAATGCTTCTGAATGGCTAACTTTGATTTGCTGGTTAATTGGAAAAACCTCTGATTTGCTGGTATAATTAAATTTTTGATGTTAGGTTTCTCTATTGTTCTAGACATATGCATAGCGACGTTTAATTTTTATTCTTCAGTGTAAATGGTTATCGAATTGCGTCTTAATTGCAAAATTGGAATGGAAATTTGGAAATTCCTTGTCTATTTGTGATTCTGTGCAGCACTCTTTCTTGGCCACTGTCCCTATATTTTATCTGATACTGCATTGCTTAGTTAAGTGTCTGACTGTTTATATACAGTTAATGAACACAGAATCCACCAGTCTGTGGTTACTTTGAGATCTGTGTTTCGTGCCAAGATTCTCGCTACAGACCCCCCCACCCCCCCCAACAATAATCTAACGGTCAAGCGCACTTTCTGCACAGTAGATGAAAACGACTCCTTTCAGTTGTTAATTTAAACCCACATTTCATTTGGAACGTACTCTTGTTTGATTTTATGTGGTATGAATGGTACTCTGACTTGCTGCTATAATCGAAATTGTGAAGATATTACTTTTGATCAAAGCAATGAGTCTTGGTACTTGTTTTTTCTTAACATTGAAGTTCAAGCTGCTGATCTTAATTTACAGCATGAATTGTATGAAGCATCTGTGTAATTTATCAGATCAAATTGTGATGTCACTTTCTTACCAGGTCCTATCAAATTACTTAATTTGTGATACAGTAATGTAATAAAGGGGTTATTTATTTATTGATTGATCTCTCGGTTCATTCGTAACTTCTTCATTATCTGCTGCTTTTTTTATAATGGTGATTGATTCTGAGCAAAATCTATAGGGATAAATTATATTGACAACCAACTTATGTAATAAGCAAGACTCCAATCAAATGGTTATCAAAATAGAAAAGTAAAATTACATATATGTCATATATACTATTATATAGCTTAGGTAGATTGTTTATCAAATTTTGATACAATTTGAAATTGATTGATCATCAATCAAACTGTGTAGAAATTAATGGTTCAGTTTTATTTGCATTTCATATTTGACCAAATGAATTTTAAATTATATCAAATTTAATACACAAGTTATCTAAACTATAAATAACCTTCCTATAATTTTAATTTTTCGATTTTGATAATCAAATTGACAACAAATTTATGTAATAATCATGATTCCAGTCAAATGGTTATCAAAATAGATAAGTATTATATATATGTTCTATATAGCTCAGGGAAATTGTTTTTCAAATTTGGTACAATTTGAAAATTGATTGATCATCAATCAAACTGTATGGAAATTAATGGTTCAGTTTTATGTGCATTTCATTGTTGACCAAATGAATTTTAAATTATATCAAATTTAATACACAAGTTATCTAAACTATAAATAACCTTCCTATAATTTTAATTTTTCGATTTTGATAATCAAATTGACAACAAACTTATGTAATAATCATGACTCCAGTCAAATGGTTATCAAAATAGAAAAGTAAAATTACATATATGTTATATGAGGAGGGTTCCAATGCACCCAAATTTCTATGCTCCCAATGCACCCACTCTTTTATCTGCATTTTCAAAGTCCAAACAGTCGATCTGAACCGCTCAACATGATCTTCATAATAAACTACTAGTATCATGCTCGTGCGTTGCAACGGAATATACGATAAAGATAACAAAAATAAATTCTCATACAAAATGACATAAAAAAAAAAAAATTAGAAATATATTTTAGATTTATCACAGTAATATGTATAGAAATAAGGAGTAGATAATAAGGAAGTGAATAAAAAATTGATTTGCATTGTGATCCGCCGTATATAAAATTTCAATTGGAGAGGGAGAAATAAGGAAACAAATAAATAAGAAAATGAAGAATTATATCGCTAAATTTTAGAGTCTGTTTAATTTTAATTGTAACGCATCGTGTGGCGGTATGTGTGGCGAGTATATTTGTAGCTAAATTTAAACTTCTACACATAAAACATATGCATTTAATCAAAAGAAGATAGATTATGTGATTGGAGAGCTGAGATTAAATCCAAAAATTAATCTTTCAATCGTAGCCGTTGGCGGATCGGACACCCAACGTGCTTAATAATGGAATGGAGATGCTTGGAGACCAAATTTTATATTTTTTAGAATTTTTTTACTATTTTTTAAGACAGGTACAAAATCACTTTATCGGATGGTCCAGAATCTCCTTAAAACAATGATTTTGAACATGTCTTAAAAAATAGTAAAAAAATTCTAAAAAATATAAAATTTGGTCTCCAAGCATATTTTATTATGAAGATCATGTTGAGGTTCGGATCGACTGTTCGGACTTTGAAAATGCAGATAAAAAAGTGGGTGCATTGGGAGCATAGAAATTTGGGTGCATTGGAACCCTCCTCATGTTATATATAGCTTAGGGAGATTGTTTTTCAAATTTGGTACAATTTGAAAATTGATTGATCATCAATCAAACTGTATGGAAAATACAGTTTTATTTGCATTTCATTGTGATCAAATGAATTTTAAATTATATCAATTTAATACGCAACTTATCTAAACTATAAATAACCTTCTATATTTTAATTTTTCCGATTTTGAATCTTTTTTTCGGTAATCCAAACTGTCAAGTTTAAATGGTTGTTAAAGATTCCTTAAATTTAAAAATGAGTGAGGGTATGGTACTTCGGCTAGTGTACTATGGCTAGTGTACTACGGCTCAATATGGTACTTTTTAAAATCCTAACGGTCAATCCGAACCGTTCAATGTGATATCCATATGAATATGTACTTGCAAACTAAATTTTATATTTTTTCGAATTTTTTTACTTTTTTTTAGATAGGTAGAATTTTCAGTGTTTTATACAAATTCTAGACCATCAAAATTCTACCTATCTAAAAAAATAGTAGAAAAAATTGAAAAAAATATAAAATTTAGTTTGCAAGTACATATTCATATGGATATGACATTGAACGGTTCGGATCGACCGTTAGAATTTTAAAAAGTACCATATTGAGCCGTAGTACACTAGCCATAGTACACTAGCCGAAGTACCATAGCCTCACTCTTTAAAAATTGCACAAACTTGCATTTATTAATCTAAACTTGATATTTTGTTTTGTGGTCTAAATAAAATTGTAGAAATAAGACATATGATCATGAATGTCTCTCACGAACTTTTCTTTGTTCTAAAGAATTTCATGTTTGTGTGAATATTAAAAACCCATAAACCTTACTTTGTTTTCTTTTAATGAGAATCCGTGAATTATGAAAAATCTTTCAAACCTCGCCTTACTTTTGCTTCAAGCAATATCTTGCTATTTTGGAGCTAATTATATCGCTTTTCCATTTCTAACAGTGACCAATAAGCAGACGCGCTAATTTTTTTTTAGTCGCGATGGAATTTCTTTTTCTATTTTGGATGGTAATCTATATATTGTTCGCCTCTTGGTTGAATTTGTATAACGGGTAATGTTTTAGAGCTTGCTATTTTTTTTAATAAAGTTGTAAATTAAGTCACCAACTGTTTTAATATCTACAAGATATTTTCATCAGAGCTTCAAACATGCAACTTCTCACAGCATTGTCTTTATCACTATATCAAATACTAGTTTTCTTTAGAGCTTATTATTAACTTGGGTAGGCAATTATTTACAAAATGTCTTCCATGTCTGAAATTATTTTCTGCAAAATAAAATCGGGTGTTAATTTGAATTTGAAACGGTAACCACTTGATATGTCTAGCAAACTATGTTTGTTTGCTACTTAAAAATAGGAAAAATAGAGAGCTTATTTTGTTCCTCCAAAGTTCCTCCAATTTATTTCTCTTGTTGTACATTAAATTTGACAGTTCTAAGTCATGATTTAAATTAATTCGTGTGTGAAAGAGTAAGATGTTTTAATTTATAACAACAAGCTCTACAGGCGAAGTAAGTTAATTCTCTTGGAGATGTGATTTTATTTACTCCGTCATTACTCCAATTTACTGCCCGTCCTCTTACTCCACCTCTTACTCCATAATCAAACATAGCCAAAGTATTTAATTTGTATATACAGTTAGTTTTAGTTTTAGGAGTCTAGAGGTATAGTATGGAGGTGAAAAGGCACAGAATATTTTGTTTCTCTTCTTCAATAGAGCATCTACATTTGCATTTGGAAATTTTATAAAATATCTTCTTCTTTTTTAATCATCAAACAAAATATTATTTTTTCTAAAATTATTGTCAAAATGTCTTTGTGGACAGGGGCGGACCCCACATGTAACCACGGGGAGTCAGTCGCCCCCCTTGAATTTTGAGTTTTAATTGAGATCTATCGGTCTCGACCAACTTTGCCCCCATGAAGTTTTTTTTGCCCTCCTCTGGATTTCTGATTTGTAAATCGGATTAGATTTAAGGTTAAATTTAAAATAAATTTCTTGAATTATAATTGGTAATTAGAATTATAAATTAGAACATCATAAATTATAAGTCAGAGCATTACAAAATATAAGTTAAAACATTGTTTTTTATCGAGTACCCAATTAGTTAATGGGTTTAAACCCGATTCGTTATTTTTTTGCCCTCTCCCGACAAAAATCTTGGATCCCCTGCTTGTGGCCTCCAATTTTCTCCTCCCTCACCTTCTCTCTTTTACATTCGATTTTTAACATATCAATAGTTTACCGAAAGAATATAACATCCCTATTACCTGCTAACCCAAATTTGCTCTTCCTATTCACCATGTTTGGTTGTGGACTAAAGGTGGACTAAAAGCTTTAGGCTACTGTTATTCCACCAAACGCGAGTTAAATTGAGTGACCTAACATGGAATAGCTTAAAATTTAGTCCAGCCTAAACAGACCTAAATTAAACCACCCTAGGAGATGCCTTAAATTTTCTTCAATTTTAAACTACTGGGATCCACTGTCATTCACTTTCAACCATTTCACCACTCCCCAAACATAACTTTAGGCACAACCAAACATAAATAATTTAAACCGGCCTAAGTTGAAATAACCAACTTAGGCCACCTTAGCTTTAGTCCACAACCAAACATCACCATTAAGCACTTCCAGGACAATACAGTAAAATCAAGATACATTTTTTCAGTTGAAGTACTCTACAATATAGTAAAAGCAAGATATTTGACTTGAAGCGGTACATGACTGGAATATGATGAAATACACTATGAACTTTAGACGTATTCGAGATGAATGATTAATTAATTATTGATCATAAGACATTTTATGATCTCAAGTTGGATTCTTTTATGTAAAATGATATTTCGTATTACCAAGTTACCTTCTGTCTTTGGTAGAACAATACAAATAAATCAATCCAACTTGAACATTCCATGTCAGGCCAACCGCTAGCCAGGATTTGGTGATGGTTTTCAGGCAGTACGAGGAATATATTGGTTTCTGTTAGGAGATGAGTTTGTAGTTCAGTAACATGAGGATTATTTGAAGCAGTGTTATAAATAACGGTATGTGGTCATCGAACAGACGGAGTATCATCAAGCGATTAATCAGTATGCGGTATGCGACTTATTAATCGTTTTCATTAAAATTATGTGTATATATATTCATAATTTATTTAAAATGATTTATTTAACTCCTTAAACTTATCAAATAAACTTAATTTAACTTAATTTTATTATTATAACATGACACTACCCTTATTTCTTCTTAACAACACATACGCACTTTACATATGTAAGTTTTTTTCAAATACTAATAACATATTATTTTAAAGAAATAAAACATTTCAACATAAAATTACTAAATTTAGTTTATGATAACAACTTAATTTCACATATTAACATGTCGTACTAATTGAAAAAAGTTATATCAGTAAGTAAGAAAAATATATGTTATATATAATAGAAGAATTAATTAATTTCAAAAAAATAATATAAAAAAACATATATAAATATTGGATGTATATCCAAGGACAAATAAAACTATAATACATGATTTATGAAACTTATTATCACACACAATCACAGGAAAAAAAAACAATATGAAAATAAATATTAACTGAAATAAACGGAAATAAACGGACGATTAAACGGGAATAAACGGAATAATCGGAAATAATCGGCCGATTAATCGGAAAAATCCGCAAACAGATCTCTAGTGTATTCGTAACGATTTCACCGCCGTTAACAATTAAACGGGCGTTTAATCAGCTATTAAGACCGTTTTTTACAACGCTGATTTGAGGTCAGTAAATATTTATGCTTGGTTTCAGGCTTTCGGCGATCTAGCTGTACAATTTATCTGTTTAATAATTATAATTTATTGGCCTAGATCGTAAGATGGGCAAAGACATTGACAGAGTAGTTTTTTCATCACGACGCGCACAGACATATGTAGCGCTGTTTTGCCTCTATTATCCGTACGCTGCATAAAGTAAAAACTTTTCTGTCAATATCTTTACCCTAAGATGAGGCCAAGTCACAACAGAGTTAAAAGTTTAGTTGTGGCTAGATCAGGATTTATTATTAACAACAAAAAAATCAGATTTAAATATACTTTGTCAACAAATTGTCAATAGGACTTCTTTACTGAAAAAAAATGTTTCATTAAACTAGTTTTTTTTTTTATTACCCATCATGACTACAACGGTGCAAATGTTTTTTTATAAATAATTTAAAATCTATATATATATATAGGATGTGGCTAATTTGCTGCCGGCAGCAGTTCGGCCGAGGTGCTGCCGGGGCTATATTTAGCCGTGTGATGTCCAAACAATAAATTCAAACCGTTAGATGTTTAATCTATACTATAATCTACTAGGAGACCAAATTTTACATTTTTTGGAATTTTTTTACTATATATTAAGATGGTTTGAAAACCGCTGTTTTTAACGTTGCAGAAATTTACTAAAAACAGCGGTTTTCAAACCAGCTTAATATATAGTAAAAAAATTCCAAAAAATGTAAAATTTGGTCTCCAAGTAGATTATAGTATAGATTAAACATCTAACGGTTTGAATTTGTTGTTTGGACATCACACGGCTAAATATAGCCCCGGCAGCACTTGGCCGAACTGCTGCCGGCAGCAAATTAGACAGACCCTATATATATATATATATATATATATATATATATATATATATATATATATATATATATATATATATATATATATATAAATATGAACCATTGATTTTGTGTTACTTACTGAAAAAGTGATTTTACGTAAAAATCCGCATATATGGTTTTATGAAATAAGACCTAACGGTAGAAAATTAACGGTGCAAATGAATCAAATTAAACAGTTGATTGTTTTGGCTTCTTGATCTTTCAAAAGGAACTCAAACTTTTTCCCATTTTTTTATATAAATGCATTACTTTCGATATCAAATAAGATCAACGGTTTATATTTCTTGTTTGAAATATAGATATCGAATTATTAATGAAATATTGTTTATAATTAAACTACAAAATAATACACTGGATTTTGTCTTGTCTGTCTTTATAAAAATCTACACGCCATTAAATTCGAAATGCTTTCTTCCTGTATAAAAATGATTTATCTGGTGTGTATATGTGTTAGATTCCATTCCATATGCTGTTGGCATGTGGACTCCGACCGGACATCAGACTACCTCTGGGACAGGAGGAATCCGATGTCCGATCGGAGTTGTCTTATCAGCATTAAGATTCATGCGGATTTGATCCGCATAACTCTTGAAGTTTCACATGAATCTTAATGCGGATCAAACGGCTCTGACTAAATATCGAACCGCCTCCGGTTCCGTGCCTCCGAACTTATCACACAGCCAGAAACAAGGGAAGGCGGGCATTTCAACTTTGTCATTTCGCAAATTAAACCAAAAACTGTCAACGCCAACTTATACACAATAGACCAAGTACTCCATTTCAAACTACCTGTCTTACCTTTTGCATAAACTTAGTTACATAAATTA
This sequence comes from Carex kokanica, assembly GCA_025461125.1. NCBI lineage: Eukaryota > Viridiplantae > Streptophyta > Magnoliopsida > Poales > Cyperaceae > Carex > Carex kokanica. The sequence goes on from JAJGRX010001229.1 coordinate 384,783, forward strand.
AAAGATTTTCTTACAACGAGAATAAGTGATGAAGCATATGAACAAATCACGGAGCCGCAACTCTGGTAAAAAGATAACATCAGAAACGGATACATCAGATGAGATGGAAAAGAAAAACAAAGCATCACCACAGATGGCTCAATAACATTAAATCTCACCACAAATAGACAAGAAGATAGGAGCAAAGCGATGTTATGCACTCATCTCCTGGATTTCGGGTGTTTGATGAGCCAATCTATAACAGAGTCAATGTTGGTTGAGTTCTTGCATGATATCATGTAGCATGATACGTCTCGGTCTTTAATAGCCTTCAGGTTCCTGAAATCATCAGTAACAATTCCAGTTAGGTGTCACTCAGTTCTTGGGAATTCGGACTTTTCATTGTTTGTAAAGTAAGAATTTAGTTCTTAGAGCCTTCAATCCCAATTGATTCATACCCCATAAAAACAAACAAAAGCAGAAAAAAAAAAACAAAAAATGATGAAGAGTAGAGCTTGATTGTTTGCTTATCGTTATTATCTTCTTTTTGTAGGCAGTTGGGTTAGGCAAAGTAACTCATATTCTCCTTGGGCCTCTTCGGCAAAGTAGTGGAATAGAGAAAAAGTGGAATTTAGAATAGACTTCTATTTTATACTATTACGGTCCTATTTGGTTGAAAGTGGAAGAGTCGAAGAGTATCGGTGAATGAGCCAATTCTATCTCTTGGAAAAGGTTGATTCCTCTATTCCATCACCCCGTCATGGAATAGAGAATTGGCTCATTGAGAAATAGAGGAGGGACCTACTTGTAAAAAGCAAGGGTTTGACTGCAAAAGTTCAAACTTAATTCACTTTTCCCATTTCCACAATTCCACTCAATTCTTTTGTTGTTCGGCTGGTATATTACCCTTGTCCTCTCCCTCTCCAGCCGAACAAGCCCCTTAAGAATTGCTCAAACACAGAGTTTGGTTTCTATTTTAAATTTGTAATACAACTTGGTAAAGCCCGGTATAGCTATGTAAAAAAAAATCTAAAAGAAAATATCTTCAAAAACCACAAAAAGGGAATCAATTGAGTGAATTGAAACTTAGATTAAAAGGCTTACATTTGATCCATCAGTTCCTCTTTAGACAAGGCTCCAGGTTTGTCAATCTTGTTTCCAAGAACAAGCAATGGAATTCCACTCAGCGACTGCTTGGTCAAGAGGTCATGGAGTTCACTCTTTGAGATTGACAAGTTATCGTGATCAGCCGCATCCACCACATACCTACAGAATTTTTGTTCATTTTAAGTTTCTTTCAATTGTCAATTATTTTTTGAAAAAAAAAATACATAGCATGGTCCAGTGACTGCCATCGAAGCATGATGAATAAAAATTGGAGTATTCAATTTACCATATTCAGTTGAATAAACAATATTTCTCATTTGAGCAAGTTAACCTAATACAATGTATCTATGCAAATAATATCTACTCTATTCCATTAGTGTTTAATACTTCTCTTCTGGAAGATCTTTTCTTTAACATTATCCAGAAGAAAAATTGGAGTACCAAAGAAACCCCTCAAGCAAGAAAACCACCCAGAATTTATTGAAAAGAAGTTCCAAAAGACCCTTGCGTCATCATAAATTGTTAGAAAAAACCCTGTTCGATCAAAAATTGCAAAAATGCAGCCTGTAGTGACTCTCTATTTAAAAGTTAGATAAATAGTACTTAGTTCATACATTAAAAGCCAGATGTTCATTAATGATTACCAAGCATGAAGTTAATCAAAATTGCTTCATATTTGATTCTTTCTTAAGTTAATCCATATTTAGGTTTCACACACTCTTGAAAGAAATCAGGGTCTAGTTCGCGAAAGTAGAAAAAACACCGTGTACAACTTTAAATCTGAATTAGACTAGTTAGAAGTATTGAACTTCGCTAGAAGGAGGCATACACTTAATTGCTCACTGGGAGAAATAAGACGGTTCTGATTTCATATAATAAATAGCTCAAACAAGATGCATCAATAGCTAATTTCCATTATAAGGCTTGAGGGGATGTGGGTTTTGGTAAACTACAAGCATGAAAGAGATGATCAGGTTTTTGGATGACTACATAGGAAAAAGAGAGATAGGGAAGGCAGAGATTGACGGGGAGGGGGATTAGAAGAAATTATGATAGCTGTAGAATTGACGATTATGGTACAAAAACCGTAGTTGAATTACTTAAGAAAGGAAGGGTGTTTACATATTTTCATAAGAGTAATGCTTTTTGTTGTCTAGGGATTTTTGCCCCCAGCTAGCCCACCAACCCATAAAGTGCCACGTGTCAACCCTGTACAATTTGACTTTTTGGGCATTTTGCAGGATGATGTGGGAGGCTTGTTTGGTGGACGAGCCAGGGGTAGCACCCGTCTTTTTATAAATGAATGATGTTTTTCTTTCTTGTTTGCAATTTCTGTTATTAGCACAATCAAAATATTTCATAATTAATACTTGGAAGCTAATTTACTCGGCATGATTTCAGTTTCGTTAAGGGAGAAGCTTGTAATTGTCAAAATTTAATAAAAATAGAATCTCCATTCCATTAAATGTAGTAACCAATGGGAGAAACATCCAACATTTTTTGCTTAGGATCCATACACAATTATTTAACTTCATGGTCTTGACAATCATTGCAACTGATCTTAATTTGAAATCCCATGTACGTGCACATCATATATGAGATATACATCTTTCCAATGGAGAATAATGAAATTTGGAGCATGTTTTGTCATTCACTGAACAAATTCAAATTCTCAACGGTCTAAATTTAACTTCTCATGCGCTACCAAATGATACTGAAATTGCAAAAGATTTTGTAGATATGCCGCTTAAATGTGTATCAACATGCGTACAAAATTACTTCTATTTTTGGATTTTGCTTGACTTGATTTGAAAACTATTGTCAAACTAGTCCATTATCTTTAGATCCTAAATAGTTGCAAATATGGCAAAATATTGGTGTGATTTGCAAAGAGCCACTATGTGAGAGAAGAGAAAACATACACGATAGCAGAAACAGCACGGCAATATCTCTCCCACATGCTACGAAACCGAGGCTGGCCACCAAGATCCCATAGCTTTATTGTGACATTCCCCTTTGTCACCTTCCTCATATTGAATCCCACCTACATAAAGCAATAAAATAATAACATTACATCAGAAATAGTGTCCTTCTAGGATACTGCTTACAAAATGCAAGCAGGGTAACTCAACTGAAAAACATGCCCTTTTACTGATTCACAATCTGTCAACATCTTATTGGATACTGTGATAGGAGTAGAACTAGGGTATTCTTAAGCTCACCAAGCCCTTCGGTGACTACTTTAACTCCAAAATCTACCGCATTAACTTCAAACGATGAATCCAAACAGTTGAAACCGATCTATTGCACGAGTTATGCATTCATTTTTCGTAGTTTGAAGCCAATTCGATATGTTTTTAAGTTAAGCTCACCAATCTTTTGGTGAGCTTAAGAACACCCTAGGAATTGTCAAAAGTGAATTTAAATAAGTTCTATAAAGAAAAATTAACTAAACGAATATTTCTTTGCTGGTTAGAGAACTAAAGATGTATCAAGTTTAACATGTGCAGACATTTATCAGTAATTATCCTAACACATCCTCGTCTAATGGATCAAACTGTCAAAATGGGGAAGCTTTTTGTACCACAAAAGAAGAGGGACGACAATGAAAACATCACCAAGCTGCCGTGAACACAAGGTGTAACCTTTTGATACGGGTTAAACGGAACTTAGATGATTTTTTTATTTTTGCAGTTTCATTTAAAATTTCTGTTGTTAGTATACATATCACTCAAGTTAAAAATTATGTAAAGTTAAGCAACAGATAACTTACAGTAGGAATCATGTCCTCACTATATCCACCAGTCTACATCAAAGATACAGCAAATTAAATCAATAAAAGAACCAGAAAATAGTTAAAATTGTAAATAAATATTAGTAGCAAGCAATAGTGGAAAAGTTCATACTGCAATGACGTTCACTAGAGAAGTTTTCCCGGCATTCTGAAGCCCGATCAGGGAGAGCTCCATTTCTTGTTTGAAAAAGAGGCTGATTCTCAAAATTTTAAAAGGGCAAACCGTTATTCAACTTGGATTAAACGCATGAAAATTATCAAAAACATATTTTAAAATGTTGGGGACCTTATCTTAAGACTACTCAAGCGATTGGGGTTAACTTACAAAACATTCCAACTCTATTATTTTTTGAGAATGAAATCTGAAACCAATTAAACTACTTCTCTTTCGACCTGTTTACTCTAAGCAGATCTATTATGTCTGTGCCAACAAATCGAATGATTTGAGAAAACAAGACAGAATTAAAAAGAAAAACAATTGACAATTTAAAAAGACAACGCACCTTCGCAGCCAATTGAGAAAAGCTTCCCACAATCCCATGGCGAAACCGGGGGTGGAACTGGAACGGGAGGAAGAGAGACAGGAGAGAGAAAGAGAAGGGATGAGAGAGATACGACAGATTATTCGTCGGGTGTTGCTATTTACAGCAATGAACAACACTAATTGTGATAGCTCATAAATTTCTTGACGATTTTACCCCTTCCAATTGGGTTCCCTGGTTTCCGTTGCTAAAAATAAAGCGAGGATTTAATGGGAAGAACGGAGTCTGAGGAGGCCTGAGCTGCGCAATAACCGTCGCTTCTTTGTCTTCTCCTTTACTCCGAGCTTAGTTAGCCTTCGACTAGCGGGAGGAAAAGGCAAGTGATTAATGCTGCGCTGGAGAGGATCAGAGGAGAGAGAAATTGGCCTTCAATGATTAATTCATGGCTTTGCGTGCCATGTTGTGATTGGTTGGTGGTTGGTTTAACAAAAAACACTTGTGAGTTCTGACTTCGCATCCGGCCGTTCGTACAATGCGCATATGAGATATCTAAAATTTTAAATATGATATAATTTTAGATAAATTAAAATCTTCAATTATCTCAGAATATATGGACTTCTGTTCGTATCCGTTATTAATTCGAAATTAGAAATTTATGTTGAAAAAACAAAATTTCCATTTTTTAGTCTATATAATTTTTTTACTTGTATCGTGCTCGTTCGTTGCAACGGATTATATGATAAGATAACAAAAATAAATTCTCACACAAAATGACAAATTTTCATAAAAAAACAAAATTAGAAATATATTCTAGATTTATCACAGTAATATGTATAGAAATAATGAAGTAGATAAATAAGTGAACAAAAAATTGATTTGCATTGTGATCCGCTGTATAGAAAATTTCAATTGGAGAGGGAGAAATAAGGAAACAAATAAATAAGAAAACGGAGAATTATATCGCTAAATTTTAGAGTCTGTTTAATTTTAATTGTAACGCATCGTGTGGCGATATGTGTGGCGAGTATGTTTGTAGCTAAATTTAAATTTTAACACATAAAACAGATACATTTAATCAAAAGAAGATAGATTATGTGATTGGAGAGCTGAGATTAAATCCAAAAATTAATATTTCAATCGTAGCCGTTGACGGATTGGACACCCAACGTGCTTAATAATGGAATGGAGATATAGTTTTATACTTTATGAGTTCAATTTTAAAAGTTATCAAAGTAAAGGTTATTGACTTAATTAAGAAATTTATTTAAAATTAGACTGCTTTTATTTGTAAAATGAGATAAATATTTTGAAATTTTAACTTAATCTAAAAAAAGACGCTAGGATGATTTACATTTGTTGTATTGACAATTGCTTATAGAACATATGAAAAACCCTTGAAAAATTACGTAATATTTAGATCCTCTCATTATTATTATTTTTATTTAAAGCCCTTAGGCATAGATCCTCTCATTATGATGGATTTTAATATGCAGAGTAGAACTGGGGTGTGATGTGTAACTCTATAATCTATCAGATTCACTTTAAATGAGATGAATCCAAACTGTTGAAACCGATATACTTCATAAGTGATGCACGTGCATGCAAAATTTTGAATTTTTTGAATTCATTCAGTCTAAAGTTAAGTGGTCAAAATTGATGAAAAATGAATGATCCAAAATGAAGTTTTAAAAGTCATTTTAATGCATTCATTTTTCATCAGTTTTGATCGCTTGACTTTGTACTAAATAAATCCGAAACATTCAAAATTTTGCATGTACACACATCACTCGTGAAGTACATCGGTTTTAACGGTTTGGATTCATTTCGTTTGAAGTGAATACGATAGATTATGGAGTTATGCTTATCAAAGAGTTTAGTGAGCACATCAGACCCTAGTTCTACTCTAATATGTATATCTCACTTGATCCATTACAGGATTCGATAGTGAGCAACCCGAACCTCCAACAGTGAGTGGAAATTTTTTGGAGATTATCCACGAGCATTTTGAACCTGGTAACCTTCAATCTTCAACGTCTGGCGCTGTACTGGATGAGGAAGAATATGATGATTGGAACTTGTTGGATGATTAGTTTCTTGTTCTTTGTTTTACTGAGCTAGGGTTGTTATGGCTGACTGTTCGGATGTTAAGGAATTACACGGGATGAGATTTGACGGGAATGGGAACTCACTTTTGAAAAAGTGAGAACCCACAGGTACGGGTACGGGTACGCACGGGATTAATTTTGGGAATATGTTGAATTGAGTGTTCGGTTGTACTGTATACTTAGTTGTGGGAAATTCTATTTTTCTTTTTAAAATATTTGATATTATACAATTTTCTTTATTAATATAATATCAATAATGTAATTAAATAATAGATTAAATAATACTATAATATTTCTTTTTAATTATTATTTTATAAATATAAACATTTTTTTTGGTTCTTAACATTTTTATAGTTAAATAAGAAGTATTTAATTAGATGAACATGATTTGCATTCAATACTTTTAGCCGTTACATTTAAGAAAATTGAGTAGTTGAAAAAAAATATTAGATGATGTAGCCGTTGCATTTATGAAAATTGGGTAGTTGGATGTACAACAGTCAACAACTTTATAAATATAAAAAGTAGTAGACAATACGATTTGGGAAAATTAAAATAGACTCGGACTGAATTTTTGATTTCCCATCAATTTACGTTGTGTGGGGTAAAGTATGGAAAGAAATGAAGGAACTTTTTGGAAAGAAACTGAGCATCCGAACGGGTCAAGGATTTAGACGTGAAACCCATCAGTTCCCATTTTGAACCCAAACATCCGAACAGTTCCCATTTTTTGTGTGTATCTATTAAGGTTTTGTTTAGATGGATTTATGTTTTGAACAGTTGTTTTCGAAGTAACTGAACGATCTTGTTTTGATACTTGTTTTATGTATCGGAACTTGATTTTATTAGATTTTTAATAGAAATCGGTGGATATACTCTACTATTTTTCAAAAAATAAATAATATGTATATCTCACTGTGAATAGGAGAAATTCATAGGTCAATTTTTATGATCTTTTTTATTGCAATATAATACTATAACCTATTTTTGTACTATTTATTATTTTATCATAATCCGTTGCACATAAAGTTGTAAAAAAAATTATAGATATCTTCAACTAAAAAGGAAGATAAATTCCAAACATTTTTTGGATACAATGTAATAGATCTTCATACAAATCAAATAACATAGAATAATAATAAAGAAAGAGAGTTGAGAAGGCTTGATTCTCAATTACTTTTTAGTTTTTATGGAGAATATATTCTCCGCATGACAGAAGTTCCTTCTTTTTTTTTTCTATTACAGTTTGTCGGATGGGAACGGGCCAATTCGCTCTATGTTATGATTATTTATTTATTTTGTTTTTGAGGTGGATCTGATTACTCCGGTTCTTAGAAAATTTGATATGAAAAAAATAATTTATTTTATTTTAGCATGAAGTGCTATAGTTTTCCCTCATCCTTCCTCCCGTACAGAAAACATAATGCTCTAGACAATTTCACTACTACTAATTATAAGGTTATTTTTGGGTTTTTCCCGAAAAAATTATTCATTGAAGAAAAATAAATTTTAAAACAAGACAAATTTCTATCAAAGCAGAAAATTTCAAAAAAAGTAAAAAAAAATGTTAACTGAGAATAAGTAAACTATATATTTATATAACTGAAAAAAGACAATTTCGCTACGTAATAATCTCTACAGAATAATAAAAAATAGTTATATCATTTTAAAAAATTACATAACATCAGCTGTATGATATATACACTTTTGAAAAAATGCGAAAGAAGTAAGAATACAAGAATTCTTTGATCAAGATAAATAAGAAGAGATAAGCATAACAAGAATTATTTGACGTAATATGGTTAAGAAATCTTAAAATTCAGAATTCATATCCTCTGCGGAGTTATCCCCTGCGGAGTCGTGCGGAGCTTTTAATCTAGTCCGTTCGTTTTGATCGGACGGATCAGATTAGATATTGCCCGAATTGAAAACAAAAAAAAAAACAAAATTTTCCTGTCCGATAAGATCGATCTGGTCCATCCGATCAAAACGAACGGACCAAATTAAAAGCTCCGCACGACTCCGCAGAGACAAAATTCAACCACCTTGACCTTATAGCAGAGACGAACTTCCCCGTGATATGTCTTTGAATAATGAATTGAGAAGGTATTGATGCAAACTCGAGTATAGATGAATTTACGACTTGTAGCAAAATAAATCTAAAACAGATAAAAAAAAAAAATCAAATCGATGAAAAAAAAAATTAAATCATTTGTTTCCATCAAACACAATAAGGCAAGACTCGCCTGCCAGATTGGTGAAAACAATCACCACTCGAAGAGTTTGATTTCATAGCTTGATAAATATTTATAAATTTTATTTGTACAAAAGAAAATAATAAAATTTCAAAAATTGGCATGTCATCACTCTATCGAGATATTGAATTAAAAGTTTTCATATCTTTGCAATCTCTTATTTTTTGACAGAAGTTGTTAAGTATATATAATTTTTATTAATTAAACATAAATTACATTTATAGTCTACATTCATAATATCATCCATATCAAATTACATCAACAACAACATCAATATCCGAACATTAACATCTAAATCTCAACATCTAACAACTAAAATAACAAAATAAAACAAACTCTCTCCATCGTAGTAGACACCGACAGCCTTCAAGCATCAGTTGATCAGTGACCAAAGAAAAGGGGGCATCATCTTTTTTTTCCACTATATTTTCGGGTGGGGGAGGCCGACGCGGCCTCGCTCCCCCCCCCCCCCTCCCTATCAAAGTTTTGTGTGGCGAGGGAGTTGGTGGAAGGGCTGGCGGTTAAGGCTATTGTCGCTAACTAACTCTCGACAAAAGTGGAAGAAGACAGAAAGGTGCCGGGAGACAAGAAAACTAACAGTTAGAGCTATGAGACAATGGATAACGATATTGACAAAGTTAGTTTGATTTCAACCAATGTATTAATTATCTATTTTTTATTTTATTTTTATTGATTATGAGTTGTGTAAAGTCAAACTAATTCTATCAAAAAATTTACTATAAGCAATTGCTACCTACTTATTTCTTAGTGGGATTAAAATGCACCACTGGTTTTGTGCTCCAATATGCTCCACATTTTTATCTCTGCTTTTAAAGTTGATCCGAAACCTAGCTATGAAACAATGGATAACCGAAACCTAGCTATGAGACAATGGATAACGATATTGACAGAGTTAGTTTGACTTCAACCATTATATTAATTATCTACTTTTTTATTTTATTTTTATTGATTATGAATTGTGTAAAGTGAAACTAATTCTATCAATATTTTTACCATAAACAATTGTTGCCTACTTATTTCTTAGTGGGATTAAAATGCACCACTAGTTTTGTACTCTAATCATGCTCCATATTTTTATCACTGTTTTTAAATTTAAAATAGTTGATTCAAATCGCTCAACATAATCTCCATATTAAAATGTGCTTGGAGACCAATTTTATGTTTTTTATTTTGGGGAATTTCACGTATACCCCTCAAAAACTTCAAAATTACATATTCCCCCCTCTAAATTTTAAAATTACGTATTTCCCCCTCTAAACATCAAAAAATCACATAATTACCCATTTTATTGTTTTTTATATTAAAACACATTCTAAATTCATAAAATACCCATTTTACCCTTTTTATTAAAAAGCATAAAGCGTCCATCTGACTCCAATTTGAATCTGAAAGGTTCCTCTATCGTCCGAATTGCTTTACGATCTGTGCGTGCTAGGTCAGCACGAATCTTGAAGCGAACACGCACGGATATTGAAGCAACGTGCACAAATCTTAATGTAATGGACACATATAAAAATTGCTTTAAGATCCGTGCACGCTAGATCAACACGAATCTTGAAGCGAATACGCACATATCTTATTACGATGCGCGCGGATCGGACGGTAGAGGAACCCTTTAGATTCAAATTTGAGTTCGATGGGGGTTTTATACTTTTAATAAAGGGTAAAATGGGTATTTTATGAATTTAGAATGTATTTTAATATAAAAAACAATAAAATGGACAAATATGTGATTTTTTGATGTTTAGAGGGGGAAATACGTAATTTCAAAATTTAGAGGGGAAAATATGTAATTTTGAAGTTTTTGAGGGGTATACGTGAAATTCCCCCTTTTTTTTTTGTTTTTTTACTATATTCTTAGATAAGTACAAAATCACTATTTTGGATGGTCCAGAATCATCTGAAAACAGTGCTTTTGTATATATCTGAACAAATAGTAAAAAAATTCAAAAAAAATATAAAATTTGGTCCCCAAGTACATCTTAATATGAAGATCGTGTTAAATAATTCAAATCGACTATTTAAATTTTAAAAACAAAAATAAACATGCGGAGCATGATTAGAGCACAAAACCAACATTGCATTTTAACCTACTCTTTCTCCGTTACTCCATTGAACTTGCAAATTCTCAACTGGATTGGTCCAGCCCAGAAATCCTTCTTCTGTTTCTACTTTGTGGGGGTACATTTTAATATCTGTGCCCATATTTGGGCTGCACCAGGCTTTGTTACGGGCTAAAATAAAGAGCATAATAGAACTAAGATTTACATGATTAATTCTAAGTTCAGCATCCGATCATTCACGGTTGCTTTTCAAACTTTTTGTTAATAAGTTGTAGGTTTGATCATTTGTGAATATTTGAGATTTAATTTTACTCTATTTAAAAAAAACTTAAAATAACTAATCGAAAATTTTGTTAGATTAATCTCGATCTTCCACTATAACATATCAGATATTTCAATTTCAACTGAATAAATAAAATATTGAGTTCATTAATTCAAATAAAACTTTTTTTGACGGCCATCAAAATTCTAGTGTTTTATTTAGGGGTGTAAATGGATCCGATATTATCCGATTTTGTCCGGATTCGAATTCGGAAAATTACTTAAATTATCCGATCCGTATTCGAGACTATCCGTATCCAAAAATTTATAACGAATAAGGATACGGTTTGATTTTTAACTATCCGTGTCCGACCGTTTATATCCCTGAACCACAAAAAAGATATTCTCTATTCTTAAATTAATTTATTAAACTGCATATACATATCAATGATTTATTAAATTACATATATATATATATATATAGAGAGAGTGGCTAATATCAAAACGTTTGCACCAAGGGGTTGGTGCAAACGATTTGTTTTCGGGTTTTCGAAGTCCAAACGGTCGATCCGAACCGTTAGATATTTAATCCATATTAAAATGTGCTTGGAGACCAAATTTCACATTTTTTGGAATTTTTTTGCTATTTATTAAGCCACTTTGAAAGTTGCTGATTCGGGTGAACAGTAAAAACAGTGCAATCAAATTCTGGACCGTGTGATCAACAACTTTCAAAGTGGCTTAATAAATAGTAAAAAAATTCCAAAAAATGTAAAATTTGGTCTCCAAGCACATTTCAATATGGAGAACAACTTGAACGGTTCGGATCGACCGTTTGGACTTCGAAAACCCGAAAACAAATCGTTTGCACCAACCCCTTGGTGCAAACGTTTTGATATTAGCCACTCTCTCTCTATATATATATATATATATTCTATATATATATATATATATATATATATATAGAGGAGGGATCGGATTACACCCTTTTTTTTGACACACTTTGACACACTTTGACACCTATCATTTTCAAAGACCAAATAGTCGATCCAAACCGTTCAACATGATGGATACATTAAAATGTGCTTGGAGATCAAATTTTACATTTTTTTTGATTTTTTTTACTATTTATTAAGATGGTTACAAAATCGTTGTTTTCAGACCATTGAAAAACAACGATTTTGTAACCATCTTAATAAATAGTAAAAAAAATTTTAAAAATGTAAAATTTGATCTCCAAGCACATTTTAATATGGTGATCATGTTGAACGGTTCGGATCGACTATTTGGATTTTGAAATCGCAAAATTGGCCTATAAAAAAAACAATGTCAAAATGTGTCAAAAAAAAGGGTGTAATTGGATCCCTCCTCAAATATATATATATATATATATATATATATATATATATATATATATATATTTTGATGAACAATTTAACACTATGACATAATTAGTGACTATTGTTTTGGTAATATGATATATGTTTTGTAACCAACAAACTTATTATGAAAAATATTAGATATAATTTATGAATAAAAAATTATATTTAGATGTTATTCTTTATTAGAATGTACATTAGTAATTTATTTTTAATTATCCGAATTATATTCATGTCCATATTTGTATGATTGTATCCATCCGATATCCAATTTGTATCCGTATCCGAGACTATCCGTATTCGTATCCGTATCCAAAAATTATAATGAATAATGATACGGTTTGATCACTATCCGATCCGTATCCAACCGTTTACACCCCTAGTTTATTGCACGAGAAAGTAGTATAGGACACATATAACCATTTTATTTAAACTTTTACTAGTAAAAAATCATAAACTTTTACTATTGAAAATTTATTTTTACATTCAGGGAGTACAAATCAAATTGCAAAAATATAAAATATAAAGAAAAAGAATTTAAAGTATTAATAGTATTTTTTTTAAGTCACGTTTAATTATGTAGTAAAAGGTAGAGTAAATTTCTTAGTCTACAATAAAGTTGTCAAGTGAAACTAATTTTTTTAGTCTACATTAAAGTTGTCAAGTAAGACATAAAAGATAGTAAGATGAAGTTAATTGGAGTAATTTAAACTACCTCTTCTAATGAATTAACTTCTTCCACACTTACTTCGTATAGAAAGAAATTCATTTCTCAATTTCTTTTCTCTAAACTAATTAATTGAGTCATGACTTAAGTTATCAAACGAAACGTGAAACATAAAGAATAAGAATGGAGTAAGCAATTAGCAACCAAACATGCTTGATTTAATGATTTGTGTTTTTTTAATTTATATTTCATATTTATACTTCACAACATCGCAGATGCAATTTTCGTTTTCTACAAACATTTACTTTTTAGTTACTTCTTTAATTTTGACAAAAATAAATATATCCCGCAAAAAGTCCAAAACCAGCAGTAACTCAACTGGGCAGAGTTTCCATCCGGTGAGTTGCGAATATATGTCACTAAGGTAACAGTATATTTCTGTTTATATCCGGACCGTCCGATCAGAATTTGTCCGAATATTAATGGGCCGCGTGCCCGCGTGCATTCCACCTCGGGCCGGATTTACGGTCTGGATATAAACAGAAATATTCTGTTACCTCAGCGGACATGGATTCTGGGGTTGCGCACTGATGCATGTGAACTGCAACTCTGCAAGTAATACGCTCGTCGTTTCAGACTTTCAGTCGTTTGTTTGACTTCATCCGAGCAGGGGCCAATGTACCGCTCGCGCCGCCTTGACCTCCACTTTTAACAACTCCAGGCTGCGTCGCCGCCGCGGCAGCCGCTGCCTCACTCTCCATGGCCCGACTCTTCTCCGGTAGGTCCCACGTCTCCATCTTCTCCATTTTCTCAATTGGATCATATATTTTTTTATTATTATTTTGTACTTGTTGATTCGTTTCGTCTGTTGGTGTCTAGATCTGTTAGGTAGTTTGGTATTAAATTAATCGTTACTGATGTACTGGTTTTATACTGGAAATTTACAGGCTACATTATTACGGGTTTTTAAGCTAGTCCACTGGTTAATTACCCTCTTGAAATCTGACCAATGTGCCTCCGATTCCTGATTTAGATCCTCCCCAATTAAATTTGCATTTTGGAATTCCAAACTCTGTGGTTCCTCCAAGTTCCGATTTCTAATCTCCTGCAATTTTGTGTTTTTTTTTCAAATTTGCATCTGGAGTTTGTACATATTTCTTTATCTTATTGCTGCAGAGGTGAATAAGGGGAGAGTGAGGATGAGGCACAATGGCAGGAAATCATCTCCTTTTCCTTTCAATAATGCAGGAGGCAGATTCTCTGTATCCGTTGCTGTATGGACTTGTGTGTTTCTAATCATGTTCATCTACTTCTTCACTTATATCACCGAAAAAACCAATGGAAGGTTGATCCATGTGCGCCCAAACCACCTCTCAGTTGCTTATGAATTGGAAGAAATCGAAGAAGAACCAGACTTTAGATTGCCAAGTGCTCACAAGAGAAACCCTCGTGCGGTGAAAAGGAGGGGCCCTAAGAAGCCATCAACTGCAATTAGTAAGTTCTTGGACGAGTCGTCAGAGATTCATTCAATGCTTTTCCCTGATAGGAGTCTGACAGTGGGCCTGAAGGTGGAGAATAGTAGCAGCAGCAGCACTGGTTACTTCTATCCAGGTCAGATTTGGTTGGATACAGATGGTAACCCAATCCAGGCACATGGTGGTGGGATTTTGTTTGATGCGAGGAGCGAAACTTACTACTGGTACGGAGAGAACAAGGATGGTGCTACCTACCATGCACAACATAAAGGAACAGCACGGGTTTGTCTGAGTTTCTTTGCATTCTTTGTTTCTAGACATCATAAGGAGGAGCATTATACCAATTAATGCTGGTACATGTTGGCATTACTATAACTCTATACCTGTACCATTCTGGTACACCAGTGTTGTACCAGGATAACCATAACTAAGGGGTAGTGCATCCACACAATTGTTAGTACCAACCAATATGTATTGGCATGCTATCACTGCTCAGCTCCTTAGTTTGATGCATAGAAATACGATTGTTTATATTATCTTAAATTTTAAAAAGAGTAGTTGGTATAAAGATTGTTTTTACAATAACAATTTAGAAAAGAACTGAAAAGAACTAAAATTGAGTGTGACTTCTAAGTCTGACATTTATTTCAAGACCCAGATTTGTGAATCTTAACTATCAATAAATCAAAGCCTGTCAATTTTTTAGTATGAATTACATTATGCTTGGTAAGGAAACATATAAGCAACCCAAACTCGAGATGAATTATCTTGCTGGTCATTATCTAATGATTATAGTCCTAGTATGGTAGGCTTTACATCTGTTGTCCTAATTAAGTAATTGTGATAGTATGTAGGTGCCATTACTGAAAATAAATGGTCTGGAACAAATCAGATTAGATCTGATCATCTAGATTGGAATAATGGCAGTGTGTCATCACTGCATTGTCAGCAGAAGGAGACTCTACTCTGGTAATCAAACTGGCGGTATACCCATAAACAGGAGGATCTTCCTTTTTTTCTAACTTGTTCTTGGTCTCTAGGGCTATATTAAATCTAACCAAGCCTATATTAAATGCACCATTCTCTTTACCAGGTAGACATCATAGGAGTCAGCTGTTATTCCTCGAAGGACCTGTGGTCATGGAAAAACGAAGGCATTGTGCTAAGAGGCGAAGAACGAAACATGACCCATGACCTGTACAAAACAAACGTCTTGGAGAGGCCAAAAGTGATATTTAATGCCAAAACTAACCAGTACGTCATGTGGATGCACATTGATGATGGCAACTACACCAAGGCTTCAGTTGGGGTGGCCATCAGCAATTCCCCTACCGGGCCATTCACCTACTTGTACAGTATGCGGCCACATGGATCTGATAGCAGAGATATGACATTGTTCAAGGACGATGATGGTATTGCTTATTTGATATACTCGTCTCGTGAAAACATTGACTTTCATGTTGGCCCACTGACTGAAGATTACTTGGGTCTCACAGGAGTCATGAAGAGGATATTGGTATCTAATTTTGTGTATAATCTTTAATTAAGAATATGATACGAAGGTAAATCACAATCTCAGACCAGCACACTAACTCCTGGCACCCTCAGTATGAGTCTTGCCTGGTATGGTAGCTTTTCCATCCTAGCCTTGGTCTAACTTATCTATATGCTAAATAAACCTAAAACTCAAGAAAACAACAGCTACAATAACCTTTTTTTGGGCTAGCACAGGAAGAAAAGCTACCAATTTTCATTAATCAAATTACGTATACAAGGTCACATTAGATCCAATAAAATAAAGACAGAAAATTGTGGAAAATTTGTTGGTGCCAGATACTGCACTGACCAAAATGTTGGCACAGTCCAAATGTAGGTCCCCCTAAAACAAGATTAAACCCATTTTAAAACCATTATCTGACTACAAATTATAGGTGATCTCCAAATTATCCCATGTCAACAGCCATATAATGGAACCCTGGGTGGTGGACCGTAAATATTTTCTGGGTAGCACATTGCGGGCCCTGTTGATACCTGTGCCCATCCAATACTGAAACAATGACATTATTAATGACCCCAGTCCCAAAGATGATCTTTTTCTTTTCTTTCAAACAACCCAGGAAATTCCTGCTCATTTTAATCAAAACCCTGAGTCAGGCTCAGTGTTTCTCCCATGATTGAGTAGGATCTTTGAATTTTCCAAAAGAGCAACAAAAGTAATAGTACTATACATAGAACTTAAAACAGAGAAACACTAATTTGCCAAACATAGTCATGTGCCATTTAGCAGTTTAACTATAGCCAAATCATCAAATTATCCCAGCAACCGACCCAAAGCATAGGCAGCATAATAATTAACAGCACAATTATTGAACCTTCAAGAAAACAACAACATAATAATTGAGACTTCCTCAAACCTCAAAAAGCTTCTCTTACATATTCAAACTAAAGTGTGACATTGCAGGTGAGACAGCATAGAGAGGCACCAGCTGTTTTTAAGCACAGGGGCACATACTACATGATCACATCAGGTTGCTCAGGGTGGGCTCCGAATCGGGCTATGGCCCATGCAGCAGCGTCCATAATGGGCCCATGGGAAAATGTTGGCAATCCTTCTGTGGGAGGAAACAGAGTGCTAAGACTAACAACTTTCTTCTCACAAGGCACATTTGTACTGCCACTTCCTGGGTTACCAGGTTCTTTTATTTTCATGGCTGATCGCTGGAACCCATCGGACTTGAGGGACTCACGATACGTGTGGTTACCTTTGAAAGTCGGTGGCTTAGCTGACGAGCCCATGGATTATACTTTTGGGTTCCCACTTTGGTCAAGGGTTTCAATTTTCTGGCATAAAAGATGGAGGCTTCCGGAAGGATGGAAGAATGTAAACTAACTTGAAATTTACTTCTGGTACCTGAAAATGAAGACCATTTGGACAGTCACCAAAAGATTGCTGCAGCCTAAAACTTTACTAATTCTGAAAACAAAGGTGCAGTGAATCTATTGGATTAGGGAAAAAGGGTACAGTTTATATAAAGCGTTATAACAGTTTCAAAATGGCATACTGGACCAAACACAGGAATATGGAAATGTGGCACAATTCATTTCAATTGTTTTTGTATACAATTATACCAAGGGGAATTTTCATGTACTGTGCATAGTTTCATTTTGTAATGGTGCACAGAGAGTTTTGTAATAGCCATATTTTTATGCAAACAAACAATTAAAAGCGTAGATATTTCAGCATTTATGTCTTTATTCTTTCAATTATGTTTCCTACATTGTACTCCCTTCTTTTTCAGTGCTTACTATAGTTATGTATTTCCTGTCTTTGTCCGGTGAGGTTAGTGTAATTCTGTACCAGTTGAGGCTAAATAAATATGTACCGGTTGAGTCATACATGATATTTCAAGTGTCAACTAGATTTCTTGATCTTAACCAATGTGATAAGCTTAATTAAAAGTTGACATTTCAGGTCTCAACTAAATTTAAGGATCTTAGCCAATGTGTTAGTAAGACGGCAACAACCCATCATGAACTAACATATACTAAAAGATGTCAGATATTAAGGTATGTTATTTTTTACTTTGCCTTTCAAATGTAAGTTCCCTCAAAGAGAAAAAAAAAGGAGGCACACAGAGGCTATCTTTCATTTGTTAATTAAGCCCTAGGTACCAATAGAAAAGTACTTGCGATAACTAGTTGCTTAAAACTTCTGTCACTTGCAATGAACAGATACACAAAGTACATTTTTGCCATTTATAATGCAATTATTTCATGAAAATTTGTGGCAGTTTATTAATTGTTCTGTCATTCCCCCAGGCATGACGACATGATACTATTCACTTATTCAGTGATCAATTTCACTCTTTAATTTATTTTCTTTATTGTTTACTATTTGCTACAAGTTTGTAAATGTGTCAGCCATCAATAAATTACTAGTTATCCATAACAGAAATGTACTGTAGTTATTCAGTAGAATTGTTGTAATTACGATGATACAAATATCTGGGGTGAGACAGTGAGAGCAGCCGGTTCTTTTAATAAACATTAAATTAATTTTATTTATTTATTTATGGTTGTCATAAGGAA
Organism: Carex kokanica; assembly: GCA_025461125.1. Lineage (NCBI taxonomy): Eukaryota > Viridiplantae > Streptophyta > Magnoliopsida > Poales > Cyperaceae > Carex > Carex kokanica. The sequence continues at coordinate 403,460 of JAJGRX010001229.1, forward strand.
TATTATACTTACCCGAAGCTCTTATTAATTCTCTACTCTTTCAAGTTATTTTTGGCTAACTTCAGAAGAAGAAAAATTAATAGACAATGAGTATGAATGTTCAAAATATTAAGTATGCAATATGCAACAATCAAGCATGCAATTGTGCAAAATCAAGTGTGTAGTATAAAATAGTCAATTATATATTTTGGGTGCTCGAAAGATTGACAGTTGTTGACAGCTGTCAAAACACGTTTTTGTTTTTTTTACTTGATCAGCTGCAATAGTTGATAACTTGATACATATTAGAACAAGCAAGTGTATACAAGTGCAGCCGACATTTTATTAATATCCAAAGTTAATTACAAATTAATAAATATACCCAAATTGTTGGGAATTTATAAAAATATCCATACCGACCATTTTCTGGCCGATTTTAATTTTTTCGATACTGGCCAAAAAATGGCTGGTACTTTTTTTTTAGAGATTACTGAAATCTAACACTAAAAATTCGAATTTGTTTTTTAAATATTTGTTAGATTATTTTTTTTGATATATAATTAGCATATTTATACTAAAATACGCTAAATTACTTGAAATTATGTTAAATTATACTGAATTACACAAAATTACGCTAAATTACACTAAAAATTATGTTAAATTATGCAAAAAATATGGTAAATTACGCTAAATTACATATGAATGAGGGTTGATATCTTCACTGAGAAGGCGAAAAACGACGATGAAACTTCAAACGGGCATAAAACGGCGTTCGAGTTTCCGATTTCAGCAAATTATCACTTTTCAGAAATTTTGCGAAAATACGCATGCGTCAGTGTCCGCTTTGTTAGATTTCAAAATTCAAAATTGCCAAAAAAACAAAGGGAAGAGTCTCAAAACTTGAGTTGAAGTTTCCGATTAAGATTTTCGTTTATATTATTCAATCTACGTAGCTCAGTAAATTAGTTATATAATGAACTTGTAGAATACCAATTTTTATTATTTTTGGAATTTTTTTACTATTGTTTATGATTTATGAAAGATGGCACAAAATCGGCCTAATTTAGCGTAATTTAGCGTAATTTACCATATTTTAGCATAATTTAACATAATTATTGTAATTTAGCGTAATTTTGTGTAATTCAGCGTAATTTAACATAATTTCAAGTAATTTAGCGTATTTTAGTATAAATATGCTAATTATATATCAAAAAAAGTAATCTAACAAATATTTAAAAAAAAATCGAATTTTTAGTGTTAGATTTTAGTATCTTGCTATTGATTCATAGTGTCATTAAAAAAAAAAAATTAGTACCGTCCATTTTCTGGCCGGTACCGAAAAAAATTAAAACCGGCCAGAAAATGGCCAGTATGGATATATTTTATAAATTTCCAACAACTTTGAGTATATTTATTAATTTGTAATTAACTTTAGATATTAATAAAGTGTCGGCAAGTGCAGAAGTGCTTAATATCTTTTCCAAGTGCATACAAAAATAAAAATTTGGTTCTGTTTTTCTTGTTTACTCGTATTTCTAAATGAAAGCTGCTTTATATATTTTCCAAGTGCTTCCTCTTATGATTTCTTTAAATAAAAGTTTCAAATTGCTACCCTGTTTTTCTTTTTCTTTTTTTCTTTGGCGTAAAGCTAGAGAGAGAGCATGCTTTCTCGAGCACTCTTTCCGATTGATGCTATGAAAGTATTAATAGTTACCTCTTAACGACAAAACCCTATTTGTTTAGAGGTATGTTGAGTAGGGCTGGGCAAAATTGCTCGAACTCGTAACTCACTCATTTACAACTCGCTTTAACTCGCTCATTTACAACTTGAGTTGGCTGACTCGTTTAATAAATGAGCTGAGTTTGAGCTGAGTTGGCTGACTCGTTTAATAAATCAGCACCTGTTAAACTGGTTAAATGAGTTATAAACGAGTTGTGAGCCAACTCGAGTTGATAATGAGCTGAGTTGGAGTTGGCTTTACAGCTCGTTTAACCATCCCAACTCGAGTTGACTCGCTCGTTTATTTAATGAGCTGAGTTCGAGTTGGGAGTAACTCGCTCAAACTTGGCTCATTTACAGGCCCTAATGTTGAGTGGGTTAAAAATAGTATTTTATCTACGAGAAAAAAATTGATGTGTGCTGAAAAAATTATATATATCATGTATTATTACGGTTTTATATTGATATTTGGTTTTTCCTTTATCTTGAGTTAGAGTTGAGCTAATATGCTTTATAAAGCATGGGCCCTCTTGTGTTTCACACTCTTACATGTCTAAACAGTTGATTTGAACTGCTCAGCATAATTTCCATATGAAAATGTGTTTGGTGAACAAATTTTGCATTTGTTAGAATTTTTTTACTATTTTTTTAGATATGTACAAAATCGTAGTTCTTGGATGGTTTGAAATCTTCCGAAAAAACAATGATTTTTTACCTATACAAAAAATAGTAAAAAAAAGTTCCAAAAATTATAAAATTTGGTCTCTAAAAATTTTAATACGGAGATAATAAAAAATAAAGATGTGAACCCGAATTTTTTATTTATATCCAAAAAATAAATCAAATTACAAAATATAACCAAGTTGGAGGTGAAATTCGAAATATACCCAAACCGGAAAAAAAATTTCCGGATTCAACGTCTAACACCGGAAATTTTTTTTCCGGAAATTGAAATCTAATTCCGGAAAAAAAATTTCCGGACTTAACAATTTTTTTTTTTTTTAGAGATTCCGGATTTTACGAAATTAACAATATCTTCTTTTTTTTTAAGAGAAAAATAGCTAAAATACTGAAATCTAACACTAAAAAGTCGAATTGTTTTTTTATTACGAATAGAGCCGATTTTGTGCTAAAATACGGTAAATTTACTAAAATGCTGAAATTATAATAATTATGTAGAATTATGCTAAAATACGATAAATTACGCTAAATTACGTATGAATGGGGCTTATTTTGTGGCATCTTTCATAAATCATAAAAAATAGTAAAAAAATTCCAAAAATAATAAAAATTGGTATTCTAAAAGTTCATTACATAACTAATTTACTGAGCTACGTAGATTGAATAATATAAATGAAAATCTTAATCGGAAACTTCAACTGAAGTTTTGAGGCTCTTCCCTTTGTTTTTTGGCGATTCTGAATTTGGCAATCTGGCATCGCAAGCACGGACGATGCGCATTTTCGCAAGCTTTCCGAAAAGTGGTCATTTACTGAAATCGGACACTCGAGCGCCGTTTTATGGCCGTTTGAAGTTTCGTCGTCGTTTTTCGCCTTCTCAGTGAAGATATCATCCCTATTCGTACGTAATTTAGCGTACTTTACCGTATTCTAGCATAATTCTACATAATTATTGTAATTTAGTGTAATTCAACATAAATCAAGTAATTTAGCTTGTTTTAGTATAAATATGCTAATTATATATAAAAAAATGTAATCTAGCAAATATTTAAAAAAACAATTCGATTTTTTAGTATTAGATTTCAGTATTTTAGCTATTTTGATAATTCTAAATTATTCTACACCATTTTGAAATTTTTTTAATTAATTTAACAAATATTTAAAAAAACAATTCGATTTTTTAGTGTTAGATTTCAGTATTTTAGCTATTTTGATAATTTCTAAATTATTCTACACCATTTTGAAATTTTTTAAATTAATTTAACAAATATTTAAAAAAACAATTCAATTTTTTAGCGTTAGATTTCAGTATTTTAGCTATTTTTCTCTTAAAAAAAAAAATTTGTTATTTATTTTTTGGATATAAATAAAAAATTCGGGATGTGAACCATAGGAGGGCCCATGCTTTATAAAGCACGCTAGCCCATTCTATGCTAAGCAAATTTAAATCTGCTTAGCATAAGATCACAAAGTAGAAAAATCAATGATTGGATGTAATGTGTATTGATTATTGAGAAGGACTAAAAAATTTAAAATAATTATATAAAATCGTTAGATGTGATATATATTAATTTTTCTGTAGAAAAAACTATAACATTTTAATTGTGTTTTTGTGATGATTAAAACTTAAACAAGGTAAATATTCATAATTTTTTGTTCGCGTCATTCAATTTTAAAAGCTCTTGATGATAACCAAACAATACAAAAATTGTATTTTTATATGTTGTATAGAAAAAGTATTATGGTTGTTTTATTTTGAAATTTGAACTTCAAATTTTAGATGATAAAAAATTTAAAATGGAGACACAAAAAAAATGAAGCATTTAAACCTTCTACTTAATTATTTTCTAGTTTTAAGCTACTATCAAATAAACTTTAAATAAAACCATTTGCCACAAGCAAAATATTTCTCATGGGATAGATCAAGGGAAGCGGTTTAAGTTTTCATTTGATTGAATTACTAACATAAAAATGATTGTTTCCTTAATTCATTAGAAAAATAGTTGTCATTTGATCCCTTTATATATTAACATCATGCTTTAAAACTAACTCAACAATTGTGAAAATAATAAAAAAAATTAAAGTATAGATGTCTTCTCTATAATTTAAATTAATAAGTCATGTACTAAACACGGTACAATTGATTATAGGAAGGGCCTAGCTTTCTCCCATCATTCATCTCCATTTTTCCCCCAATTGAAAATAAGTAGGGGACTATAATATTACAGTTAATAACTGCTGGAATTAGTAGGGGACCACAACTGCCTTCACAGCATTACCGGCGGACATATTGCGCAAAAGTATTCACACTTGACCCAGGTAGTATTCATCCATGTAAATAAAAGTACTCATCTTTGAGAAATAATTATATAAGGAAACATTACCACCCATCTTTTACACGTTTTTAGAAGTGGTTTTTTTTCCTACGTTCACTCTAATTAATATTTCTGTCGATCTGTGCGGAATTTTTCAAATCTAAAACCACGAAAGTCTTTTACACAATTTTCTCTTTCAAATGAGATCCATGATGACATACTTTCGAGGTGTCCGTTACGCAAGTATTCACACCTCGTACGCAAGTATTCATCTCTCATTGAATAAGTATTCATCCTCGTCGTGTAAGTGTAAAGAGTACATGAAGGTATGGTGGGACCGTACAACCGCGACTTCAAATAAGTAGGGGACCACAATAATATGCGGAGATAAGTGGTGAAATTAGTAGGGGACGATTTGCGAAAAAGTATTCACACTTAACACGAGTTGTATTCATCCATATAAATAAAAGTACTCATCTTTGAGAAATAATTATATATGAAAATATTACGACATTAAGAGCATTAATTACGCGGAGATAGTAGGGTACCACAACTGCCGTCCGCTAAAAACAAAAGAAAACGCGTAATTAAGTGGGGGGACCGCACAACCGCCATCACTAACTACCGTGGGGACTGCATAACCGTCACCGCAAGTAGAAATAACATCAAGTATTCATCTATAATACATGAAGTATTCACATGTAATACATCAAGTATTCACTCTGATATATTAAGTATTTTTAAAAAAAACTGGACATATCACACTCATATTTTACACGTTTTTAGAGGTGGTTTTTTTTTTCTTCTTTTAATCTAACTAATATTTCTGACGATCTGTGAGGAATTTTACAAATCTAAAACCACGAACGTCTTCTACATAATTTTGTCTTTAAAATGAGATCCATGATGACATACTTTCGAGTTATCCGTTGCACAAGTATTCACTCTCGTCATGCAAGTATCCATCTATCATTGAACAAGTATTCATCCTCGTCGTGTGAGGCGGAGGCGGAGAGGGAGAGGCGAAGGTGAGAGAGGCGGGCGGAGGCGGAGGTGGAAGAGGGAGAGGGAGGGAGAGAGAAAAGAAATAGAAGGAGAAAATCTACTAATTAATTTGTAGGAACCACTAGTTAGTTAGAATTGATTATTATAGTTAGAAAAGAAAGTTAGTTAGTTGGAGAAAAAATGAGAGAAAGAATCAAGCGGTAACATATAATTACCCTTGATTATATATATTGGTCTTCTGAAAAACGATCTGGAAAAATAACATGCCATTTTTGTCGATATATTTTTTTTGCAGATTTTTTTTGTCGATGTTTGTTGGTGAATGGTGACCAGATGAGTCTCAGGTTGAACAAATTTTGATTATCTAATATTTAAATAAAATATATATCAAATAAATTTTATTTAGTAATACTATCCACTAATTTAATTTCTCATACCACTAAATTAAAAAAATCAAAATCTCCTCATATTTTTTATCTGTAACATTCGGCACATTCAAAATTCAAATCATACACATATTTTTACAAAAAATTTCAAATATACCCGACCCGCTAAATAATTCAGCGGGCCAGATCTGACTTGGTTCGTTGGATTATCTAACGGGTCATTTACATACTTAACGGGTTTGATCCGCTGAATTATTTAGTGGGCCGGATATATTTAAAATTCTTAAAAAATCGATGGGTGATTTGAAATTTTAATGAGAAAAATATTATAGATAAAAAATTTGGAAAATCTTCTCCCTTCTGTCTCATTTTCGTTTCTAGAACCTTTTTGACAGTTCTGTCGGATTATACCTATGCTAATAATTTACATATTTTTAATTCTAAACTAATCCAATTAGCTCCTTTTGTAATTAATATACTTTTCCTACTAACTTCAAAGCAATCCGAACAAGCCTGAGCAATTTCTTCTCTTGTAAGTTGTAACAACAACAGTACACGTCTCTAGGCAGCCTTTATGTGACCTCATATAATCATTGTCTTCCTTTGTCTCTACTAGCGTGCTCCTTGGTAGCTACCTAGTCGTATAAAAATTTGCCTTAGCGGCCGCACTTTATATATAGTTGATCAGCGTATATTACTATTCACATGAAAAGGATTTATTATTTTTAGGTACGTCTTAAACAAAGCACTAATGCTACATATGTTGTAGACAAGGCGATCTTTTTAGGCATTCAAAGGAGCAAAAGGATGAGGCACGGTCAGGTGCATCGCTGCTAGAAAACAATAACAAATCATTGCCGGATTCTCTGTAGCGAATAACGGTGTATTATTTCATGTGTCTTATTACTGACACACTGTAAACAGTGAAAAGGGATTCCGGTTAACCCGCCACACGGTATGAATCTACATGCTTAGCACAGAGAAACTAGGTGCTGATTGGGAAATCAGATTTAAGGGGAACAAAAATGGAGAATGTCTCGGGAGGTGCTTGGTGGGTTCTATGATGGTGGTTTACGCACGCTCTCTCCACCTTTTCTGACCGTTTCTTTCCTCTCTCTCTCTCTCTCTCTTCGAATAATTTCGTTCTTTCACTTCAAGAAAACCAAGGCGCGCAGAGGAATATTTTTCTAACCTCAGCCAGGGGACGCCAGCTCCGTTCGAAAACAGCTTCCTGTGGCGTACGATGTGATACTCAATCGTGTAGCGAATCAGTATAATTCGGTTAGCATGGGTAAACTTATTAACAGAGGTAATTTTACTTCACGCAGCGTAAGACCGACCGAGATAATGAAAACTATATGACTAGTGCTCTGCATGAAGGTAAAATATCTCTGTCCGTATTTTTACCCGTTAGCAACGCCAACGCCTATTATAAATTTGTACGGTCAAAAGAATCACGAAATCCTAGAAGATTGTTTCTGACAATCAGACAAGGTGGTCTTGATCTCGCTTGACAAGCCATCAGGACCGTACCAACCCAAACATACGGCCAGATTTCATTTATTTGTATTTGTAAAGTGAAGGCAGGTCTTATAAGTTATAACTTATAACAGACCTGTCTTCTAAGTTCTAAGTATGTAATATTAGCCTCAGTGTGCTTATTAAACGTGATATTTGTTTTTCTATATATATATTAATGAAAATAGATATATCGCCGATTGTTTTAAATATCCACCATAAAATAAAAAATTTAAAAAATATCCATGATTTTCTAAAAAAATTAAAAATATCCAAACCGCCAGGAGTCTCCTGGTGGTTGATTTTTTTTTTTTTGACAGCCAGGACCCCTAGCGGTCTAGTTCAGTTCTTTTTTTTTTTTGAAAATTCTCATGAAAACAATAAACTAAATTTTGATAAAACACTAAACTAAATACTCAAAATGATCTGTTTTTTATAACATACCCTAGATCTGAATATCGAAAATGCTAAACTAAATTTCAAAATGAAAACACTGAACTAAATTTCAAAATGAAAACACTAAACTAAATTATCATGATCTGTTTTTAATTTTTATTATAGCATACCCCAGATCTGAATATAAAAAATGCTAACCTAAATTTAAAATGAAAACATTCTAACTAAAAAAATAAAAACACAACAAAGAACCCTAGATCTGATACTTCGTACATTTACACGAACAATGTCTAAGAAAAAGTATGGTAAAGAACAAGAAAATAAAAAATAGATTGAAAAAAACTTAATTGGAAACTTCAACTCAAATTTTGAGGCTCTTCCCTTTTATTTTTTTGCAATTCTGAAATTTTGATAACCGCATAGTAGAAAAATCGATATCTTTTTATTGCAAGCATTCTGAAAAGTAGTCATGTGCTGAAATCAGACACTCGAGCTCTGAGATACGCCTGTTTAAAGTTTTTCGTCATTTTCCGCATTTCTCGATGAGGATATCGTCTTTCTTGCCTTATCTATTGCCTTAGCATCACTTGTTTACAAGAGATGTCTCAGATAAATACATGTACAACCTACATGTGCTTTAGAAATAAGAGAAATGACTTACAAAAAATAGATAGAGATGCATTATAACAGGAAGGCACAGATCGATGACGTGGAAAAGTTGGTATTTCTTTTATCATTCATGGACCATACAGTAAAACCGTGTACAACTGTTGGAGCATTCATATACACCCGTCTGAAAGAATGATACTCCTCTTTAAATAAACTAATACAGTGTTTCTGTTTTGTTTAGTCATTTAGTCAGGGTTTTATATTATCCATTTGATATTAATCATTAAAAAATTAATTGATGAACTGATTTACTCCTCAATTACTCTTTATACTCCTCAATTTTCTCACAAAAAAAAATTGAACTGGACCACTAGGACTCTTGGCGGTTCAAAAAAAAAATTCAACCGCCAGTCCTGACGGTTTAAGTATTTTTAAAAAATTTAGAAAATATGAATATTTTTGTAATTTTGTATTTTATGGTGGATATTTAAAAAAATCCGGATATATCGATAACTTCATTTGTATTATAACAGTAGCACTCAATAAAATGTAGACACTTATCAAAATTTAGATAAATTGTGTATTGAATTTGATGCAATTGAAAATCGTTTGACCATTGATCCAGTGCTGACAAAATTAAACTTTTAATGTTTCGAATCGCTCAATGAATTACTGGCATGTTTCAAATGGTATCCAATTTGATATAAAATTTATTTAATTATACAAAATGTACAACAATAATTTTATTGTTCTTCGAAGTATATTTTCATATGAAGATTATGTTAAACAATTAAGATTGCCTATTTGAATTTTAAATACGAAAATATTAATTTTAATACGGACCAATTAACGCTATGCATATGCATAGTATCATAGCCTCACTCTCTTTTACTATTTTTTTAATATTATATTATTGGTTGTGCCAATTGTCACACAATTAGACCCGTTCTCAATATAACATTCTTTTTTTTAAAGAGAAACATAAGAGTCAATCTTCCAGATTCCAATGATCAAACACCCTCCATACCGTATGGTCCATACGTGTCAAATGTGAGAACAGAGCAGGTCGGATGCCCATCGGACCTACTTTTAGGTTCAACGAGTTTGATGACTGTCCGATTTAATTTAAGATTTGTGCGAACGAAATTGAAACAGACATACATGAAGTTTAAAGCATTATGCACGAATTTTAAAGCAAATCGACGGTGATTAAGCCCGTCGAACCAAAGTAGGTTCAATGTCCATCAGACCTACTCTCAGGTGGTCAAATGTTACCGTTCTCAATATAACATGTCCTTCACTAATTGTATTCTATGAATTGATTCCAATCTCAAGAAACTGTTACTAGTTTTATGCATTGGAAAAAAAAAATTGAGCAACTGTAATACATTTTGCGTTCTAATTTCTAAAGATTTTCTTCTGCTAATTTATTTTTTAGCAAAGAAAGGAGTCAACTTGGTTTGTCATTAAAACTTGCCAGAGTTGAATTACCAGCTTTGCATCTTTTATAAGCATATAAAATCTACGCCCAAAAATACTAGAATTGTTTTTTTTGTTTTTTTGTTGAGATTTCACTTGGATACTCACTGAAGAAAAAAATGAATTTTTTTAAAAAAATGTCCTTATTCAATTGAAACAAATTACAATTACTTCCAATGTTTTTTTTATATTTTTATAATTTTAGTTTTCATTTCCTGTAATAAAAAAATTTATATTCCAATCTCATAATTCAAGAATTCATCCTCATGTTAAAAGATAATATGTATAAAGTATTATAATAAAAAACAATTACAATACCTAAAGGATAATGCTTCAAAAACATCAAACACAAAAGTTCAAATTTGCAATTGCTTGAAGTTTCAAATTTGAGGGATCAAATTTGTTTCTTGAGTTATGAAAAAAAAATACCAATCTTTGAAATTACTTTTATGGAAATAGATAATTAGAAAATCAAATTTGATAGCATCAAAATTATTAGTTTCATAATTCAACAATAAATACAATGTTATATATAATATTTTTAATTTCTGGAGATCATAGTTTTTTATTACGAAAATAAAAAAAGATGTAAAAATATGAAAAATAAATAAAATAAAAAGTGAAGGTAAGGAAAAGAGGAAACAAGGGATTGATAAAAATTAAGTTCATGAGACTTATAAGAGTATTTTGTTGAAAAATTTAGATGTTAGAATAATTTGTTTTAACTTTGAAAAAATAATAACATTTTTGTAAAATTTTCCAAAGAAGAAACCCAGTACAAATATGAATGAATTTTTCTTAAACTGTAAATTATTTAACTGGACCTCACCGGAGAAAAATGCTGATAGGCACAATAGAGCTGAACGCCTGAACACCGAAATGACAGAACAGGGAACATGCTTCTCAGCCAACAGGAAGCGTGCCCGACCACAGCAGCGATCAATAACTATGCGCAACTAGGGGTGTTCAAATGGATCGGTTTATTCGGTTTTAAACCGAACCGACAAATTTCGGTTTAATTGGATCGGTTGTTCGGTTTAAATAGTTCGGTTCGGTTCAGTTTTTGAATAGATCGGTTTGAAATTTTAATTCGGTCGGTTCGGTTGGATTTTCAAAATTCGGTTCAAACCGCGGTTCGGCAAAAAAAGTTCGGTTTGATCCGAACCGACCGGTTGAACACCCCTGTGCGCAACTCGGGCAGCGCAATCCGGAATTTCGCGCAAAAGCATTATTACCAAGAGAAGAAACGGACGGCGCAGATCAGCCTTGTCATCGATAGACGGCTCTGATGCTCCGCTATTTTCCGTTGGGATCAGAGGTCAAAATATTTATTTTTAGAATTAAACAACTGAATTATTGGAAAGAGATAGATTACTTTTTTTTTTTTTCCATCCGATCATTTTATGGATGAGAGTGAATTAATAGTTCGATCTCATTAAAATATCTACTGTGAGTTTGTGATTTTTTGAGTAAAAAGACACAAGATCCGATTTCATTGAAACATAATAAGTTACAAAAGATGTTCACTGAGCAAACAAATTACTCGGAACATGAAAACAAAACATCACAAACAAGCACATAGAACATAACATCTCAAGTATCACTACGAATTTATCACTATATGAGATTAACACCTAACAAGCATTGCTAGGTAGCTAGCACCTCAACAGTTGAACCTATTTTGAAATATATCTATTATATATTTTGAAATACACTAGTGCTTGCCCCTATGCTTCCCCTTGTATCAGTAGCCCTGTAAACATTTGATTCAACAAAGAAGTAATATAACCAAGAAGAATACAAGACCAATTAAGAACTGAGTTTTGATTTGGCTTTGCATCAAAAAGTAGCTAATGAAAGAATTTGAATACCTATTTTTCCAATAGATGTAGGAGTTTGATCAAAACATAATGTATTCTTGTTTAGCCAAACAGTCCAGATAAACAACACCTCTAACCAATTACACCAATAATCTTATCTTTTAGGGGGATCATGGTATCAATCGACCACATGTCCTTAATTGATGCATAATCAAAAGTAAAATTACTAAAATTAGCTATTCAATCTCGAATTACAGTTATCCAAGAACGTGTAACAAAGAAATGAGCAGTGAGCTGACTATAAAAATGACAAGCTATGCTGCCTTGCTATCTTGTTTTGATAAATATAAACTCGAAAGTATTTAATAATTTACAAAATCTGTAGATTTTTAAAACCATCTCGATTTTTCTTTCTGTACCTGAATTTTTCATTTTTAATCTCTCTCTCTCTTTCTGTTCCCCTCTACTTAAGGAATTTTTTTTAGAAACCATAAATAAAAAAAGAAATTTATCAAACTAACTTGATTGTTTTCGTTTTTATAAAAACTATAAGAACTGAACTGCCATTTCGGTCTGAACTTTTTTTTTCTTTACTGAATTGCTATTTCAGCCTGTGGTAGTTTTACAAGTTTTCAGCCCACAATCACACAATTTTTTCCAAATTATGTGAAACTACCTCGGACCGAAATGACTATTCGGTATGTAAAAAAAAAATTATTCGGACCGAAATACCATTTCAGTTCTCATGATTCTTGTAAAAATGAAACCAATCAAGTTGGTTTGATATATTTTTTTAATTTATGGTTTCTAAAAGAAATTCCTACTTAGGTTCAAGCTCAACACGACTCCATAGGCCACTGTTCAATCTACTGTAAAGAAATTGGATACTGTAACAAAAAAGAAAATTGAGCATAATTTATCTGCTTTTTCCATATGTTATTGATACAGATAGTGTTGTGTTTTTTGTTAGGTAAAAAGGAGGTGTACAGCAGTTCTTATACGGACTGAATGTGTGATCCAAATCTTTCAAAGCCCACATTTAAAGCAGCAGCAAAATTAAACAAAAAGATAAACATGATATATAAAAAGGCCTCCACCTGCAAGAGAAAAAGCAATGATAGCGTAAACAAAGCGCGACAAAGCCAATCCAAAGCGACGCCCCTATCAGACCCCTGTACAAAAGCAATAATTTAAAAAAGAAAAGAAGATCTTTTAAAAACAAAAACAAGAACACACAAAAAGTAAAGAAAAAGAAACGAAAACAAAAGGAAAAAACCCCCACGCTCCCAGGCTTGCCTCTCTCTCTCTCTCTCTCTCTACTTTCCTTCATCGATCTCCCCAAAAGCATGCACTACTCACTCACCACGCACTAAAGAGAGATTCCCCTTCCTCTCTCTTAAAACCCTCGTTACACCATCTCAGTCTCACCTTTCTATCCCCTTCTCCTCTCCATTTCCATCTCTGATCCTATGTGGTGGTGTGGTTCATCAGTTCTACATGGATACACTCTTTCGGCTAGTTAGCCTTCAATCGTCTAGCGATCAACGCTCGTACAACTCGAGTCGTACCTCCAGCAGCTCTCGCTCCTCTAAACAAAACAACAGCAACAACAGCACTAGCCATTACAACTACTCTCCTAACGCTAACGCCACCAATCAGTATTACTTCCAAGAAGAATGCAACACAAACCAGTACTATTACATGGATGAAGATTTCTCTTCCTCTTCTTCCTCTAAACACTTCCATTCTTCACAATCTCACCACCATCCTTCTTCTTCAACCACACCTGCTCTTACGCCTACTCAAACACCTCCGGCGCCTTCCTCTTCATCCACCGCTCATGCGCTCTTTGACCCAGCCGATTTCTCATACCCGCCTGATCTCAACCTTGACTTTCCTTCGCCGAGTTCTTCTTCCTCTTCTTCCTCCTCTGGCAGGTGGGCCCATCAATTGCTGATAGAATGTGCACGGGCAGTTGCCACGCGGGATAGCCAACGCGTGCAGCAATTGATGTGGATGCTAAACGAGCTCTCGTCTCCTTATGGCGACACTGATCAAAAACTAGCTTCGTATTTTTTGCAAGGGCTGTTCGCGCGCCTGACATCCTCGGGTCCACGTACACTACATACTCTCGTGTCGGCATCAGACCGCAACACTTCATTCGAGTCAACCCGTAGAACTGCGCTCAAATTCCAAGAGTTGAGCCCTTGGTCACCATTTGGCCATGTAGCGGCTAATGGCGCCATCTTGGATTCTTTCCTGGAAGCCGCAGCAGCGGCTTCTTCTAGCTCACAACAGATTAAATTTCACATATTGGATTTAAGCAATACATTCTGTACTCAATGGCCGACACTGCTCGAGGCACTCGCAACTCGCTCGTCAGATGACACACCGCACCTTTCACTCACAACAGTGGTGGCCTCTTCAGGTCCCACAGCTGCGTCACAACGGGTTATGAAAGAGATTGGGCAACGGATGGAGAAATTCGCTCGGTTAATGGGGGTACCATTTCGATTCAATGTCGTACACCATCAAGGTGACTTGTCAGAGCTGAACCTTGATGGACTTGACCTATCTGAAGGCGGCACTGTCACGGCAATTGCTGTGAATTGTATGAAAACGCTTCATGGCATTTCATCTATTGGTCGAAGAAGGGATGCATTCCTAGCCAAAATTCGCCGGCTCGAGCCGAGGATTGTGACAATAGTTGAAGAGGAGGCAGATTTAGTGGAAGAAGGACCAGATGAAGAGGAGGGGTTTTTGAAGGTTTTTAGAGAAGGTCTCAAGTATTTTTCATCCTACATTGATTCATTAGAGGAGAGCTTTCCAAGGACAAGCAATGAGAGATTGGCACTTGAGGGAGAGGTCGGACGAGCGGTGGTCGACCTAGTGGCATGTCCGGCTGAGGGGTCAGGAGAGAGGAGAGAGGCAGCAGCTTCATGGGCAAGAAGGATGAGAACTACCGGGTTTATGCCAGTGGCATTGAGTGAAGATGTAGTAGATGACATGCGCTCATTACTTAGACGGTATCGGGAGGGATGGTCGATGCGTGAGGTAGGAAATGAATCCGATCCAGCCGGGTTCTTTCTTGCTTGGAAGGAGGAGCCGGTTGTCTGGGCCAGCGCATGGAGGCCTTGATCGGAAGCGAAAGAGCTAATGCATTAATTCGTAGAAGACTGTTTTGTCAATTGCATGCGGCTGAAAGAGGTTTGTTTTGCTTTGTTTTGTTTGATCTCCCGCACGCAAGAGTGCAGCATGTGGGGGATCATGCATGCTATTCAAAGTGTTTGTAAGGAAGGATAGGAGATCAGAGTTAATTTCTCATATTTTAGAACATCCATGATGCTATTTGTCATGAGTTCATGATAGGTGTTAGTTATCTACTTTTAAAGTTTATGTTCTTTGGAAGAATTTTTTTTATAAATTTACTTTAGAGATAATTACTAGGGTTTTGACATATAAGCTGTGAGCCTCTTTGTGTACGTAATTTATGTAATTGAGAAAACAAAAAAAAACCCGGCATGCAATGGTTGGTTGGAACCTAAGGCACCAATCAAAAAGAGAACAGATAGTTCTAGTACCGTATATATAGTGGAATGGTTCAGATCTTAGATTTGACAAATGGTTTAGTTGAAATGGAGTCACACCTAGGTTAGCAAATATAACTTTTCTGTCAAAACATGTGGTCAACATTATTGCAAATTAGCTTACGTTAGAGAAACAGTGCTCTTATCATTTCCTCCAACCTCCAATGCAACGTGATGAAATTAAATTATTTTGCACTCTAATTCATGTGGCCTTTTGTGCAGCATGTTATAGTATATTGCGTTACAAGGAAGTAAAGCCGAGTCTAAACCTCCAATAAGTGTCAAAATTTACAAGGACGATTTAGATTCACAGAGCCATTTAAATTAAGTTTTAAATCGTTCGCACGAATCTTAATCCAGATCAAACAATTTAAATCTGACTTCGGGTAAAATTTGTCCTAAGTCCTCTAGAGAAAACCCAATTCCTTCACTAATTAGGCTTTAATTAATATGGTGGATTTAACTCCCAGTTATTCTCTCATAGTTTGCAGCTACATTAATTTATCAAAATTAGGATATTAAAAAGGGCATAGTAGAGATCTTTTTCTAGGAGAAACAAAGAGTGGTTACAAAGTCTGAAGTTGGTGCTTGAAGAAAATGACACACTAAAAAAGGTTCATAATAACTTAATAAGATAAGAGAAGGCAGGAGAGAAGGAAAAGAGGATTAGGTGACAAGGTGATATCAGGAAAGATATAAAGGCCTGGATATATATTTTGATTTAATTATTTAAAGGACCAGAAAAGATAATATAATTCAGGATGATTCATGAATTGATCAAATCCTTACGGAAGTTGATTTAACAGAACGTACTTGAATCAAAGTATATATATTTATATATATATATACTTGAAAAAGATAGAAACTAGAAAGGGAACATGCATGTAGTTCAAAACTTCAAATTCATAGCATTTGAGATTTCCAAATTTGATTGTGTTTTTTTCAACCTAAAATGATTAAAAGCGTTCAATGAAGGGGTCGTTATCGGATGAGGATAGCGAATCTTAGGAGCAGTGGTGCTGGAATCTAACAAAGGAAAGTGGCATTGAAACTGGATTTCTGAGTGGGTTGCACTGCCCCCACTCTTTCTCTTTCTTTCTTTTTTTTCTCTTCCTTTCCTTTCTTAACACTTGAGAGAGAGAGAGAGAGAGAGAGAGAGAGAGAGAGAGAGAGAGTGAGACATCTAACATCCCCATCAAACAAATACTTTCACTTGTATCAATTTTGCCGTATATACATATATGTCCTGTCTGAAGAGAAACAACAGAGCAATGGATATCATTTGCGCACATGCAAGCTGTAAAGTGCATGATGATATAATTAAGGTGGAACCATTTCGGGTGGGAGCCCGTTAAGAAAATCAAAATCCATTAAATTTGCAATGTGAAAAGAAATTAAAAAAAAAAAAAAAAACGGGGATTGATGGAGTGAAAGTGAGAATATATAAGGTCAGATCATGTTAGTATGGGACCATTAATTGACAGAGCTCCTTTTGAGGGAGTTGGCTTCTATTCCCACCACTAAAGCACATCACCATCATGCATGGTGATGGTGCCTCCATTGATTTGCGCAGGTTGTGGGCCTCTCTACCAGACCAAAAAGAGAGTGCAAGAGGAGCGCTAGTGGGATCTCCTTTTCATGTCGGTATGGTATATGGTATGGTATGGGACTATGGGACGCTAGCTAGCTCATTATTATTTTATTTGATTATTTCTTGTTCTCCTTCTTTTCTTTTCTTTAAGAGCAGCAGAGTGTCTTTAGATAGATTCAGAGGTGTTTCCCATAACGAATAAGTACTGGTACCTAGCGCGTGAGAGAGACGAATCATGCATTGCATGCTCTTTACTGGGCCCCACTTGCAGATGAAGTGAAGAAAGATTTTCCAGTGTAGACGCGAGATATCTTATTAGGTATCGTGTGTAAATCAACATTGTCTCTCTAATGGTTATGCTTGTTTAATTCAAGTGCTCTATTGTACTTGAATTTGAGGATATTATTATTATTTCTGGTCAAACAAAGTATGATATTATTACTAGAATTTGCATTACTAACATGGATAACTTAATTGAATCATAAAATAAATCCATATGCTGGGAATAAAATACTCCAAGCCGAGCCAAAGTCTTTTTGGTATCTATTTAGAATACAGGACAATCCACTTTAAGATTCGTATTTACTTAAATTAAACAGTCTTGAATCTAAGTTCAGAGTCATGTGTGCCTGGATGGATTCAGCGTTTGACTTTGACCTTCATGTTTGGTGCCCTTGCTAAATTTGGGCCAAATTTAGGCCTAATTCCGACAAAGTTCCTTGCTAAGCATGCACTATTTACCATAACTAAGCCCAACATAATCCCCTTTTCTCACTGTACATTGATCTTTTCTTTTTCTGTTTTTGAATAGTTTTCTATTGGTAGTAAAGTGGATATCATTGTTTAAAGAAGATAATAAAAGACACTTTCAAACAATGTCTTGAAAGCAGTAATGGTTGCTGAAAAGGAATAAAATATATCATCTGCCATGCCTTCTAAAAGCTAATTTTGCCTAAGCTTGTCAGAAAATGCGACCTTCTTTAACCAGTGTGGTTATTAAATCTTGGTAAAAGGCTTCTATCAGAGCAGGCACGAGGTACTAACCTCTGTAAAGGCTGTCAAGAAAGAAAGAAGTCTTATTAAGTACATTCACTTTTGCAACCATCTCTCTCAAAAATAGAGATTACCTTTGCATATATGTTACAGTACAGTTGAGTATTTTGAGTTTATTATTATATAAGAACAGTTTCAAGTATGAAGGACATGAACTAGGACGAACTAAAATGTTTTTCTCGAGTTAATTAATTTTTTATTTCATCACAAAAGGTCAAACTGCATGCCAAGACAAGCAAATGATGATGTCGTTGTACTTGGGGTTTCCTTGAACCAAAAGGAAAGCTTCCATTATTCCCTGATCTTGAAAGAAGATATAACAGAAGGAAACACAGCCAAGAGAATCCATGGTAACATCAGCCAATTCCCACGCCAGACAACAAAAAACCAAGAAGAAATGCTCCTCTTTGGGGGTTTCTCGTGATGCTTCCAGCAAGAGAAAACACTAGAACCCATAAAATTTCCAAATTCAAATTGCAAAGCACAATTTTGTTTTCTAGTGTGTTTTCTTGAATTTTGAACATTGGTGACAAAATGATTGTCTTTTTCATTGAATTGTATCAAAGGAAATTGCATTTTTTAATTTTTTTGATCGAAAATACTTTCAAGAAATCTTTACAAATTAAGACAGGAGATTGAAATGGCAAAGATTGATCTATGTTGGCATGCAGCTCTGAAGAATCAAAGAGTAATTTACACGACCTTATTTAAGGTAGTATTAGTAATAGAGCAGCCATCCTAAAGCAGCTTCAAAAATAAAACGCCGCACTAAGACAATGGCAACCACTTCACATGTACACACAAGTCTATTTTAATTTTTTTAATCAGACTCAAAGAAATTTTTTAAAAAGAAGTCTCACATCTTTGCCTATCGGGATCCCTCCGAGTCAACCTTCCCTCGACCTGCCGGCATCTGACCCTTCTTATCCTTCGCAGAAGATGCAGGCCCCACCTTATCCATCTCGTTAGTCTCTGACTCTTCGATTGGTAGTGTCCTTTTTGAACCCTCTAGCGCTACACCAAGTACTATATTATCTTCAAAAGACGGCCTCTTAACCTGTTCCGTATGGTTAGTTTGCACCTTCTCTGCCTCACCTTTATTGCCTTCCACCTGTGAATTCTCACTTGCATTAACTGTGGGACCCAAAGTTGCAGCAACTTTCTTCTGTTGCTGTTTGTTGTTATCGGAGTTATTTGCAGTCGATACATCAGCTTGGATTGTTGGTTTTTGATCTGACACTTGACGGGTCTGAGCTTTGTGTTTCTCTTCAGAGTGGACTCTAGTTTGGGGTTCAATCAGCAGGAATGGACGGCTGGATGGGTTACCGGCACGATTGTATATGGTCTCACCATATGGTATATTTTCAATGTCAGCATCGCCGTATATTTTTTGAACAGTTCGGATAGGAGTGGCAAGTCTTGCCCGGTGGTGGCTGACTACTCTCAAAAGATCCAATAAAATTGCTTCCTGTCACATTCAATTTTTATATTTGCTTAATATTCATGAAAAAAAAATTATGTACACCATTTAACTGATAGCAATAGTGAGATAATGAATTATGCTTTACCTTAACACACAGATACTCTTCAAAATGCGAGGTCTTCACAAAGCAAGATATGAGAATCTACAAGAGGCAAGAAAATATGTATAAGCATTCAATCAACTTAAAACATATAAATACTTGTAAATAAGTACATTACGAAAAATAGGAAAGAAACACAACGTGTTGATGAGAATACTCACCAAGAGAGCTTGATTATCTGGATTTATGTTTTCCAGAAATACCCTTCTATGTAACCTCTGTTGCTCTATCTGAGGATGTTTTGCCAGGACTTTCCTCATGTCTGCTACAATGTTCTGAAACACCACATAAACAGCCTTAATTCAAATAGAAATATTTTACAGACTAAAACTGATTTAAAGTTTACAGCTTAAAATTATTACTTACATTAATTTTGCTGACATCAAGGTGGCTAATGGCAAGATGGGTTTTGATACGCCAATGACTCTTCTGGGTCAGATTTCTTACAACACTAACCGTGAATTTGTGGTTCGGTATGTGTACTGCTTCCCGATCGTCTCCTCGAATTATGGTTGGGGACCACAAACCAACATGCTGTACTCGAAAGTAAACAAAGATCAGTAAAGCTATCATGCAAGAAAACACACACACAAACTAATAAAGGAATATTAATGCATGCAATATTAGACCAAGAACAAACCTCAACAGTTCCAGAAACTTCATACCCCTCGATCTTTGTCTGTATCCATTCATTTTGAATAAATGGGCGTGTCGCATGGATCATAACACCAGAGAGGAAGTTTGTAAAGATCTGCCAGATCAGAACCAAAGTTAATTTTTCTTACAGTCCATCAGATACATTGTAAAAAAAAATTAAAAACTGAAAAGATAAATCATGGGAGTACCTCACGGCCAGCAAGGGTAAGAAGAACAGTACCAAGACCTCCTGCAGTGACCCATCTCTGGGTAGAGAAGCCCAGCAATTCCATAAATAAAGCAAGCGCCGCAATCCAAACAGACCAATACACAGCCTTTCCAGCAAAATCAAGCCCCATCTGTCCAGAAGAAAATTGTACATATAAATCTAATATAGAAAAAAAAAATTCACAATTAAAACATCCTATAAAAAACTCATGGAAGAGAGAGAACATTGAAAACTGAATAAAACCTTGTTATTTAATATGGAGCATCAAAGGTGATGAAAGTTGAAATTTGTGTCCATTTATTGATTCAGGCTAACTTCATTATTCTCAAGTATAGGGGGTTTAAAAAGAAATGAAAGCCTCTGACAGGTATTACAACTATTGTAGGACTACTACAACAAGTCTTTAAATGCAAAAACTTGCACACAATAAATAAGTACTGCACATAATGATTTTATCAAATTCAGAAATTGTTAAAAAAATGGATCTTACAGTTCTAGGTTCCAAGCGGGTTGATTCCATGAGAAGGTCCTGCATTTGCTGAATTAAACTGCAAAAATTATGAAATTTATTCAATACAAATCAGATTTCAGTGAGCTACAGATTATTATGCTTAAAAACATAAATAAAAGTAGGAAATCATGGAAGAGCAAAACTTGATTGACTAAAGTAATGAACTAGAGTCTGCTAGAAAGATAACCTG
Organism: Carex kokanica; assembly: GCA_025461125.1. Lineage (NCBI taxonomy): Eukaryota > Viridiplantae > Streptophyta > Magnoliopsida > Poales > Cyperaceae > Carex > Carex kokanica. The sequence goes on from JAJGRX010001229.1 coordinate 424,747, forward strand.
GCTGAATATGAGTAATATTTTAAGTAACATCTGATATAATAGAAAACTATACCTTGATAAACAATACGCAATAGCCAGAACAGTAGATAATGATCTCACAAAATTGAGGACCCGTAACTTGACAGCTTGGCTTGATGCAGTAGGAAGAACGATTGGGTCAAGAGCCCTAACAAACGAAAATGAATAAAGGATATAAATAGTTCACAAATCACAACTCACAACTTTAAGGTGTTTTTTGCAAAAAGAAAAGAATATAGTATATGCTTTCTTTCAACTTACCGGCAGACCAGTGTTGCCCCCGTCCAAAGAAGCAAAGGTTGGAGGTAGGAAGTAGAAAAATGGTAAGTTTTACTCTTCTTCCAGCCACTCTCGCTCTGTGATATCCATAAATGATTTTTTTGTTTTATTCAACTTTCCAAACACCCAAAGAAGGGAAAAAAAACAGGTATAGATTAAAAGTTATGTACTGACATGAAAAAAACTTCGGATGGTACCCACAAGAGGTAGGAGACCCCATGCAGCAAAAGCAATGAGGCCCAATGCTGGGATCACATTTGAAGTAACAGGGTTTGCGGCTATAACATTATATGACCTAGAAAGGTCAAAAGTTAAAAGTTAGATTGAGAAAACTAATTACAGAAAAACAAAGAAATTATGAAATGGTACATTACTTGGTCAATGCTATGGATGTGTTCTTCACAAGAGGGATGCTTTGCAAAGGTGGTAGAGCAGATGCCCGAATCATCAATGGGTTGAATTTGTACACTAGCCTAGTGCCCTTATCTGCTATATGCATTCTCCTAACTTGTTGCCTCTGTATGATAATCAAGAGGATTAATATTTTATCCTTTTCAATAAGAAAATTGCTTAAGGAAGCAATTTTAGGTTAAGCCTGCAAATGTGAACATATCATTCGTGTACTTCTAAAGAGAAAATCATGAGTGACCCAACATAAAGTAGGAAATATCACTTTTACCAAAGAAAAACAACCAGGTCCAATGCAACCTTTTCTTTCCCATCTATTCAAAAATGCCTGAAGCTTATGTCTACATTATTGTGTAAAAAATTGAGCAACTTTTGAAGCAAACTGAGAGGAAGGGCATGTGTAATATTCATATTGTAGATGATCATATAACGAATTTCTCAATATGGATGCATGCATGTTATTAAGCTGTTTAAAAGGACATACATGAAAATTTGAACAAAAGAACTTACCAAAAGAAAGGATGAAATTGGAACAGTAGACATATGGCGCCAACTCCTCATCTCGGAGCTCTGGCACAAAGGAACAAAATCATGTAATTCACGCTGAAATGGAAGCATCACCAATGAAGCACAAGGAAAATAAGGTTACCTTAAATTGTGCATTCATGCTGAATTTTCCGATGCTCGCCTGATTGAACAAAGAAAGAGAGGCTCCCAGAGCCATCAAGGGTAGAGATTGTAAAATTTGCAGTAGCAACCAGAACTCATCCAAAGCTCAGTTCAAACAAGACTACCAGATTTTTCTTTTTTCTTTTCTTTCTTTTCTTCTAATTATGTTGAAAGATCTCAACGCCTTTCACCCCTAAAGCACAGATAGTAAATTTAACATTAAGAGGATTTCACGGAATAAACAGCCCACTAGGTATTGATCTCTTCACTAGTATAAAGAAATAAGGCCTACTATTGGTTTATCTCAAATATATAATCACTCAATTTCGCGAACAATGAATACAGTTCAACATCTGACAAACAATATGTCTTAAATTGCTTTGCTGTACACAAAGGGGCCCAGTCCCCCCACCCCCTAATTCATTTATTTTGGTTAAATTAGAACCTTCTACTCCACCGTAGCACTGCAAGCAATAGTTCATTGTTGTGTTGCTACTGTGGTTTGTAAAATGAAAATCTATCTATCGTAGCCCATTAGGTATTGATTCTTCACTAATATAATGAAATTAGTCCTACTATTAGCTTATAAAAAAAAATTAATCGCTCAATTTCCCGAACAACGAATACAGTTCAACATCTGTCAAACAATATGGCTTAAATTGGTTGGTAAAATCTATCTATCGGTAGCTCACAAACCCGATTTTCCAAACCGACTGGCTGCGTATTGGTTTTGGTCGAAAGAACATTTTTTTGAAGGTTAGTAGGTCTAGGTGCCCAATGACAATTTCATTAATAGAAAAAGAGTATTTACAAAGGCGAAAGAACTCTTGAATCGGAAGAGACTCACCGTCGGAGTTACACCGATTGGTGCGATTGATTGGTGATCGGAAGAGAAATTTGGGGAAAGCGCCGAAATTGAAGGGGGCGGCGTGTCGGATTGTTGAGACTTGAGACTTGAGAGAGATGTCGCGGCGTACCGCGACGGAGTCTACAGGATCGATAAATAGGATCCGTATCCTCTGCATTAACTCAAAAGGGAATCTTTTGAGTTAATGAATTTAAACCGTCTGATTTTAAACGGAGCCAATCCGGCTCGTGTCTATAACATAGGAACTCCTTTAATATTAGTGCAGATCTAGTTCGTACGAATTTTGAACCAGATTGAACAGTCGAGATTCATTAACTCAAAAGATTCTCTTTTGAGTTAATTCAGAGGATATGAATTCCGATAAATACGTGTCTTGCTTATCCGCCTTGCCTTTGTTGTTTATTTATTTATTTTGTCATTTTTGGTGCGAAAATTTTTGTGCTTTTTATTTGGGGGCTTTGACCTTCTGGAAGGGTTTTCTGCGATTCCGTGCAATTGTATTGTATCAAATTTTTTTAAATTGGGCTATAACATTGTCCGAATTTTAATATTTTGTACATGATTAAGAAAATTACGAATCTATCCTTTTAAATATAAAGCTCTCAGATTTGTAATTTCAAGCTGTTAGAACATTTATAAAGTTTTGCCTTATAAAATTAGTGAAAATGAAAAGACTTGACAACCAAATTGATATGGTTATAATAGATTTATTCTTCTTTTTTTACAATTTCATTTAATTACTTCATTTTGTTTTTGTGATATCATGCATCTCAAAAATACAAGTTCAGTGTTATTGTCTAATTATGTGTTTTGTTTGTATAGGTATACATGATATATTTATCGACTAAATTAATAGATCACGTAGTTTCCTTCAATTTATTGAGAAGAGTAAATTTGCACTATCACGTCTCTGAGTTTATAATCTCAATCATGCATCAAGTTTACTAGATAAAAAACAATGATAATTAGTTCTTAGAAAACAATACATTGGTTAATTAAAAAAAATGCTCGAAAGAATTATGATGGAGTCATGGAACTTAAAACTAGTTGCAAGTTTATTTTTTTTCTAGTTTGTTAAAATTTTATAAATAGTTAAAAAAAAAAAACTAATGACAGACTATTTTTTCGCAAAACATACTTGTTAAAGACATAAATTCAATATATCATGACGAATCATGAAAGTTATGTAGTTTTAGTAAATTAATAGAAGATAGCTGATAAATCTACTTCTTTTAAAATACTTTTATTTAAAAGACTAACATATTGTATTGGAAGTTATAATTGTATCATCATCTTGTTGAAGTATATTAAAAACTGTCCTTCTCAATTTTATAATAATTCTATCGACCGCCCTAGTGACAATTTATTATATTTATTATTTTAATTTCAGCTTCAAATGTTTCATGGTCTATATTTTAATGATGGGAAAATTGATAATGAACCCACTTGATAATTTTTTTTTTATAATACTTCTTAATCAAATCAAATATAGTTAAAAAGAAAAATAAATGTGAATGTGTTGTTGACATATAAATAGTTAGCCGATCAAAATTTATACAATTTGAGAATCATTTAATAACTGCATAAAGGATCACTAATATTAAATTGTTGAAGAAAATTAAATTATTTGATAAATTATAAAATATGCATCAAATCAAATTATTTTTCATAAGCGTGGTATGTGCACGATACATTTGTCATATTTGATCCGCAATATCGCCTCTAAAATTAAGAAAATAAATATAAACTTAATAAGTTTCTTTCATCAATAATTATATAATTGAAGTTTAAAAAACAAGAAAAAAATCACTTGAAAACGATTTTTTTTTCACGTCTCCTTAGTTCTCCATCTTTCATGAATCATATTCATATGCCCAGATCGAAATTGTACCGGTGTGCAATGAGGAGAATTGCACAGGATATAGATCTACATAGATGGTTCCCTGTGGCAGGTGCATTGTTTTGTTGGGATTTTCCCATTCATTTCTTCTCTCTTTTTTCTTCGGTATAAAATATTTTAATTCATTATTTAACTATCCATTATCTAGAACTTGTAAAATTTCCTGTATTGATTATCTCCAGCAAGAAGGTGTTTTGTTACTTCTTTGGTATTTATTGTTATTTTATTTCTATGTGATCTGTTCTCGATTATTATCTTTCATTAGTCGCTGTTAATATCTTCTTCTTAGATCATTATTTTTAGTCATTATTTCCTATTTTCTTCCTTCATTGTTTATATTTTTGAAAATACCGACAGAGACTATATTTTTTTTAATTAGTGATTTTAAACGTATATTAACAAATTTCATTAATAAAAAACGTATGTATAATGAATCAAATGATTGTAATTTTTAGATTTATTTTTTATTTTTATAAAATCTTCTAAACTAGTATAATCCTTTAATCCTACTTATATACACTCTTAATCACTTTAATACTTTAATCTCCATTTCGCGTGCTCAGACAAAGTTCGGATCAACTCACCATCGCACTCTGATCAAGATGGATACTCTACGCTTCGAGTTCCGACAATACTGCACTTTCGGCTCTAGTTCCTCCTCTCGCTCCACGACCGGATTTGCTTCTTCGACAGCTGCTATGCTCCGACGATGACCGGATCTACTCACCATCACGCTCTAATCGAGATGAGACTCTATGCTCCAAGCTCTGATGATACCGCACTTTCTGTTCCGCTCGACTCCGGTCCCTTTCCTCTATCTTATTCTCGTCTCCGCTTGAGAAAATAGTACCGAAAGAAGAAAAGTGTTATGTTTGAAAAGAAAGAAATTGAACGGAATTGAACAAATTTGGAAAGAGGGGGAGACAGAGGCGATGGCTGTCAAACTTTAAGTTTAGATCGCCCAAAATTTTTGGAGATTAGCGAGGCGATTCTAGGCGATTAGCGCAACGAAAAAAAAAAAAAAAAGAAAGAAAGAAAAAAGAGAAACACGAAACAAAAAAGAGAGCAAATCAAGCAAAAATCTCGAAAAAGTAGGCCTATGGCTGCGCAACAAGCCCGCCAATTAGCTCTCGCTCGAGATCGATTTGTCTTATTAATGGCGGAAGGCCCGTATTTTGGCCCACGAAGCAAAACGTACAAGGATACACTTCTTCATCCACCGTTCTCGAAGAATTCGACAACAGTTCGGCTTCCTCAGCATCAATCTCTAGCAGATTGTGTGCGGTACAAGATTCATGAGATTCGCATTCGATCATCTCCATCCTCCCCGATTTGTATGAGATGTGGATCGCCCGGACACCTGGCAAATCAATGTCGAAACGCCCCACTTTGTTTTATCTGTAACAAATTCGGGCATAAAGGCGTCTCCTGTACCACTGGCCTTTCTGCTCCCCCTATTCCAGAAGTTGCTTCGTCGTCAATGGCGCCTTCTGGAAATCGACGGGGTTTTGCACGATCGCGACCGTATCACACTGGAAGATCAAGTAACGCACATTATCCAAGCGATCGGGTTGATCCGGTTGCTCCGATTGCTCCGATGGGGTCGGAAGGTCAAACTCCTCCGGAAAGACCGTTTCAGGCAAATGCACGGCCTCCGCTTCCTCCTAACCACCACATTGCTCCTTCTGGTCAACCATTAGTACCTCCGCGAGCTCCGATTCTACAGCAAACTCCACCAGACCGCCCGATCATGGCGCGTCCTCCGAGGCCGGAGCAACTGCGTCCTGTACTACAACCAACCCCATCCATGGACCAACTCCCCCAAGCGACGGCACACCCTCCCATTCTTATGTTCACTTCTACGCCGGAGTCAGAGGCTATCGACCGCGAACTTCAACTCAGTTTTATGTTGGATGACATCGCTGGGTGGGGACCGGAAAAGGTGGAACGCCTCCTGCGATTCTCCTATCCCCCATTTCTTTGGGTCGTTCAGGTAATAGATGAATTTGTCTATCTTATTCAAGCTCCCTCTGACGAATGGGTCCACTCCGCCACTCGCAAAAAGTGGCTGCGAATGGAGGAAGTCCAATTTCCAATTGTGAAATGGGATCCGTCCTTCCATGCTGGGCGCCGATTACAATCGGTTTGGATTCGGCTCAGAGGATTTCCTTATAACCTATGGTCTTGGAGTACATTTAACTCCCTCCTCAGTCCTTTTGGTGCAATTGTTCTTGAAATTGACCCTGGTACCCAACATCGATACGATTACCGTTTTGCTAGACTCCGAATTGGGATTAGTGACATCAACATTTTACCTAGAACTCATTGTATCACACGTAGGAATACCAATGGTTTTGTTGCAACCCATGACCTAGAATTTGAAGTTGAAACTGAGCTTACTGAAAGTGTAATAGCCTGGAGAGGAAGGATGAATGGTAGACCCTTCCCTAATGGGACCCTTTTTGGCAACAGACCTAACCAACCTGCTCCAGAGCCCCAAAATGGCCCAATCCATGGCCCAAATCCGAATCCATTGGCCCAGGTTGTTCAATCTCAAACCATACCATCTCACAACCCAGCTAATCCACTACCAAATCCACAGAGTATGGATGAAGATGCCCCCCCAGCCCCTCTTTCTAACTCTCATTCTACATTCCCACCATCACATCCTTCCATCTCTCCATTTAGAAATCTGCTTCATGGTCCCTCTCCTCAACCCCCAAGGCACAGAGGGGTTTCTATCCAAGAACCAACCCCTGAGCCTAGACCAGTACTGGGAACATCTCCTCCTACTGGCAAGGGTAAAAAACCTCTTTCTGGATGTAAACAAGACATACCTCAGGTTGATGGATATGAAACTTCTGACTCTGATGAAGACTCTTTTCAAAATGCTTTGAATGCAATTCTCAATTTAGAAAAAGGTGGTGGATCTACTTCTGGTCACACCCAACACCATGAACAGCAATTCCCTGCGCCTAACCCCCAGGATCACCAACCCCATGAGTCTGATAATGAAAGTGGCGAACTGCCTCCCCCCAGCCCTTTTACCTATCCTTCTGTTACTCGATCCCCCAGCCCTCATAGTGATAGCAGTGAGCTTATTGGCGATATCATTGATAAATTCCTAGATGAAGAACCTCTCTCTGTCAGAACAAGGAGGCTGCAAGTGCAGAAAGCCAAAACCAGCTCCTTACTGTCCACTTCTCCCCTTCCTAAATCAAAACCTAAGTTACACAAACAGACACCTAAATCAGTTAGGTTTAATGCTGCCGTGGAGATCAGGACTACACCTTCTAGAAAAAAGAGTATTAGCCCTGCCAGGACCTTACATTCTCCTTCTAGATCCAAACATAGACCACGATCCAGAACAAAAAAACCAGTCATCTCCTCCACCTCTCCTGACCCAATACCTACCCCAACTGTGATAGAGTTATCTGACACCTCTACAGAATACATAGATACTCCAGAAGTCAACCTAGAGACCTATTATAAGAATTATCAAAGACCTATCCCAAGGAAGAGCATTAGACTCCAAGCCAAATCTGCCCAAACACCAATTCTAAAGAGGGCTCAGAAGAGGAAAGCTACTTCCTCCATTAAACATAAAGGTAATCCTCTATTAGTTTCATACCCCTATTCTCGATTCACTGTAGATCAAATTCATGAATTATTTAGGGTATACCAAATTACATTGGGAACTACCCCACATGAAAGACAAATTCTAATCTCTAATATTAGGAATATGGGAAGACAACAATTTGAACAAGCATTATTACAAATAGAATCAACTCCTAAGGATGAGACAGGAAATATCACACTTAATATAGACTCCCTTAATACTTCTGGTTGTTCAGTAGTTCCACCAGGGTGTGAGGATGCCGATAGGCACCTAGCTCAATTACAGGGGATTTCACTAGATTTATGAATATTCTCAACTGGAATATTAGAGGGCTGAATGCCCCGAGGAAAAGGAAAGCTTTAAGTGAACTAGTTAATCAACATCAATTAGATATTGTAGCAATTCAGGAAACCAAAAAAGAGGACTTTTCTCACAGAATATTGAACTCCATTTCACATAGATTAGATATTTGGTTATATGTACCTTCTATAGGAAGATCTGGAGGAATCCTATTTGGGGGAGATAGTAATACGATTCGAGTACTGTCTCATAGTCAACATCAATATTGCTTAAATATTCATTTAGAATATAAGGTAGATCATTCTCTGTGGCAGTTTAAAATAGTTTATGGTCCTACTCTTAGGAAACATAAATCTGAATTATGGAAGGAATTAGACATGCTTAGACAGGGACATCTCACACCTTGGATCTTGTGTGGAGATTTCAATGTCATCAGATCCCACCAAGACAAATCTGGTCCTTTATTTGATATTCGCATTAGTCAAATGTTTAACTCTTTTATTAATAGACATAACTTAGTAGAACATACCCTTAAAAATAGGAAATACACTTGGTCCAATGGGAACAAATTTGCCTTATTAGATAGATTTTTTACTTCCTTAGAATGGGAACATAGATATCCTCATAGTGAACTCAGTGATCTTAGTAAAAATGGGTCAGATCATTGCCCTCTACTAATGATAGGAATGCATCATTCTCCTACTAAACAACATTTATTTCGGTTTGATCCCCTCTGGCTAGACCAAGATGATTTTGTTAAACTGGTTCCAAAATGGTGGGCGGAACATTCTCTTCACCTACCAGATGTGGCCAAAAGTTGGAATATCAAACTAGGCTATCTTAGGAAAAAAATAAAAGGTTGGGCGAAGAACCACTATGGCCAAAAGAAAAAAGAAAAATTAGATATTCTCTCCAAATTACATGCATTAGAGATAATTCAAGAAAATAGGTCATTTACTGATGTAGAATTTTCCGATTGGAAGCAGCTTAAATCTAGACTAGAAGACATTTACTTAACTGAAGAAATATATTGGAAGCAAAGAGCCAAACAACAATGGCTTGATGAGGGAGACCAAAATTCCAAATTCTTTCATATTGTAGTTAACCATAGAAAGAAAAAGAATACCATTACTGGGTTAAACATCAATCATCAGTATACTCAATCTGTAGACCTTATTCAAGAACACATTCTTTCTTATTATAAGGATATACTAGGTACTGCAGGCACTAAATTTGCTAGTTTAGATGAGGATTTCTGGGATGCTAGTGACAAATTGAATGTCGAGGAGAATAATTCCCTCCTAGCCCAGTTCACTTTAGAGGAAATCCGTATTGCTTTATTTGATTGTGAGCCTAATGGGGCCCCTGGCCCTGATGGCCTCTCTTTTAAATTTTATCAATATTTCTGGGAGATAGTTAAATATGATCTTCTTACCTTATGTCAACAATTTCACCAAAATAGTCTTCACTTAGATAAATTAAACAAATCTATTATCTGTCTCATTCCCAAAGAAAAGGATGCCACTGTGATAGGAAAGTACAGACCCATTAGTTTAGTGAATTGTAGCTTCAAATTGATTTCCAAAATACTAACACATAGACTTACTCCCATAATGTCCCGTATTATAGATGACAGTCAATCTGCATTTTTGCCTAATCGATATATCTTAGATAATGTAGTCTTAGGACAGGAAATCATCCATTATAGTACACATCACCAACAGCCTGGAGTTGTTATCAAAATAGACTTTGAAAAGGCTTATGATAAGATCAATTGGAAATATTTGTTAGAGGTTCTATATAGTAGAGGTTTTAATCCTAAATGGATTCATTGGATTACAAATTGGTTATCTAGTTCTCAATCATGCATTAATATCAATGGGAATCTTACCCCTTATTTTTATTACAAGAGAGGTGTCCGACAAGGAGACCCCCTTTCACCATATCTTTTTATCTTAGCTGCTGATTCCTTAAGTAAAATCTTTCTTAAAGGGAGACAAGCACACAGATTAGTGGGATTAGGGCCTAATTGTTTTGACCAACATGCAATTACCAATTGTCATTATGCCGACGATACCATTTTGTTTTTACAAGCTCAACCAGCAATAATTGAGGCTGCATGGTGGGCCATGCAAGCTTTTGAAGCGGTTTCGGGTATTAAAGTTAATTTAAGCAAAACTGAACTGTACCCTTTAAATACCAATGATGGTTTAATTTTTGCTCATCTATTTCAATGTAAACTGGCTCAATTTCCTATTAAGTATTTGGGATTACCTTTACATAATACAAAATTACTATGCCCAGATTGGCGATTCCTTGTAGACAAAATTGAGAAAAAACTTCCTAATTGGAAAGGACAGCTCTTATCCTATGGTGGTAGGTATACCCTCCTCAATTCAGTCCTCTCTGCCACCCCCTTATATGCCCTGTCCTTATTTCAAGTTCCTGATACAATTATCAAAGATATAGATAAGATTAGATGTCGTTTTTTCTGGCAAGGCACTGATAAAAAACGAAAGAAATTTGCTCTTCTCAATTGGGAGACAGTATGTTTAGCTAAAGAATTTGGAGGTCTTGGTATATTAGATTTACGAGACATGAACTCAGCATTGCTTACCAAATGGTGGTGGAAATTTAAGGACCCCACCTTTCATAGCAAGTGGAAAACCCTAATTACTCATCAGTATTACAGTTCTGGTAAAATTTCTGCTATTTCTCCATTTTGGACTTCTATCTTGCAACTTAATTCTTTAGGTCATTGCAGTACTAGATACCTTCCAGGTTCCATTTCGAGGGTTAGATTCTGGGAAGACCTTTGGTATGGAGAATGCATCTTAGCCACACAATTTTCCCAGCTCTATGAGATCTGTACCAACCCACATACACTCCTTTCTGCTGTAATTACTACACAGGGCAGATGTATTCGCTTTAGGCGCAGTCTTACTGGCATCGATCTCCAAGACTGGGGCCATATCCTTTATTTGCTTAGCACAATTTCTTTTACTCATCAAAATGATAAAATAGCTTGGCGGTGGGACAAATCTGGTTTGTTTTCAGTTCAGTCTACCTATAAATTCTTAAATTTCAGGGGAATCCAATTTGACCACCCCATGCTCTGGTGGAATACCCTTCTATCACCCAAAATTAAAATTTTCATGTGGCTGACTTGTAAAAAAAGGATCCTCACTAGAGATATTCTTCTTAGAAGGGGGTGGAAGGGTAGTCCGCACTGCTCCTTTTGTGATCAAGCCGAAACAATTAACCATCTATTTTTAACTTGTCCACTAACTCAGCAAATCTGGTTTTGGATGGGTCAGAGTCGGTCTTACTTTAAACAATGGAATTCCTTCAAAGAAATTATGAATTTTGCTTATAGCCTTTCTTTATACCAACAGCAAGGATTCCTGATAGTTCTAAGTAGTATTTGTTGGACTTTGTGGAAACATCGAAATGAAATTTGTTTTAATCAAACCAATATTAAAACGAGCCGACAACTTATCTTTCTTATTCTATCTCTTGTTGAATATTGGACAGGCAAAGCAAGGATGCCGAAGAACATCAAAGAGGCATCGTCTGTTTGGCTCCCGACGGCTGAGGCCCTGGAAGATATTCCTCTCCGAGTATGGCCCCCTGGCAAGGACCAATTGGTGATTTATCGAGACCCGCTGCCCTCTTCTCCTCTGCACTCTTCCTCTTCCTCTCTGTCAGATCGGGGAAGTCCACGATTTTGAGATCTAACAATAGGGTTTCTGATGTCTTGCGTGTTGGCATAGATCTGGGTTTTTTTGAGAAATAGTTTGCTCAGGATATACAGTGTTATGTTTTATGCTTTTGCTCACATCTTGTTATAAATCAGTACTGGACCAGTTGTAAGTTAACAAACGTTTCTTCAATGAAACCGGGCCTTCGGCCTTTTTAACCAAAAAAAGATCGCCCAAATTTCACTCTGGGAAAGAGCCAAAAAAATCCAAAATTTTACTTTCACACGTGTCCAGAAAATAATAAACTTGAGTTGTTACTTTTTACTTCCATCTAGGCGGAGTCAGAAAATATAAGAGTAGTGAATAATTGTATAATTATTTTCAATACAAACATATTTCTTTTATTTTTTTTAAGAAAAACATGACAGAAAAAAAATATATTGAAAAAAAAAAATTTAATCAGAGATAGGTACGTACCTCCTCCGAACCCTACTGGCTATGTTCATGTGAATAAAACTATTATGATTGGAGATAGGAGTAGGTCCGATGGGCATCGGACCTACTTTTAGGTTCAATTAACTCTTTTACCGTACTATTAGTATTAAATCTGTGCACACGGAAATTGATACAGATTCATACGGATTTTGATGCGAAGTGCACGAATCTTATTACTGATTAGATGGTCACCACACCCATCGAACCAAAGTAGGTCCGATGCCTATCATACCTACTCTGAATTCTTATGATTGTCATGATCGTTTGGTTGCAAAAATATAATATTTTTTTTTCATTATTTATAAAAACTTGTAAACTTCTAGTAATACAAATAGCATTAATTTTTTTTCATGAATACCATTCTTATTTAATAGAATAAACTTATATTCTTTTGTTTACAATTGATATATTTTTTTTCTAGAGTTCTAATATTTAGTTTACAAAAATTATAATTTTAGTAGTCCTAACGTTGGTACTAAAGTCCAAACGTTAAACAAATTTCTAAACTCTAAAAATGTCAACAAATGCAAAGAATTACTGGCATACACGCGTCTTTGTGGGGGAAAGAAAAATGCAATAAACACTGAATTTCAATAGGGTTTCAATATTTCTTACTTGTGTGCCTTTTCCACTATTTCTTTTTTACTTTTTTTCTTTGTCTTCGTGTTTGCATTGGATCGTCTCTCTTTGAGCTGTTATCTGTTGTTTTATAATTAAATGCAGAGGAGGACAAAGTTAAAAAAATAAATAGCGTAAACAGAATTAGCTTTTGATCGAGTGGCAAATGTACATAGTCTTTATGTGAGATGTTATGAATTCAAAATTCAAATAGAAGAATTTTTTTTTTATTATAATAACAAGAGTATGAAATTTGAAAACTTGATCTTTATTTTTTTAAATAACGTAAATAACAGTTGAGTATTTCTTATAAATATTTAAGGCTGAAAAGTTTGATTCACTATCTTTATCTATTTTGAGATAGAGATAAACGTTAAGTAACGAGGATTGGTACACCGAATCAAACTTTTCAATATTATAATGAGGCCACTAGCAATTTATCCTGATTTAAGTATCTAGGTATAGTATTTTTTTTATTTTTTAAAAGGGCTGGGATTTTTGACAATAATTATCCTGACAATTATTTTCAGATAAAATTAAATTTTGTAAAAATATATAAAAAGATTCATAAACATATCATTAGTCTTGTGAATTGATTTTTATCAAGTTTAATGCAATTTAAGTATCATCTAATACTTATCGTGAAATATATATCAATATAATATGAATTTACTTGATAAATGGTAAAACATACATCATATTCCATCATTTTCAAAAGTTTGATGAGATTTCAACCGTCTTATGTACATGATATAAATTCCATCATTTTCAAATTCCATCAAAGCCTTATGTACATGATATAAGTACCGCATATATCACATTCTAAATGTCAGATTTCAAAAATTAAATAAATTAACTTGTCATATTTAAAGCACCAACAAACATAAAATAGTCACGAATGGACTATACTGCTTAAAATTGTAATAAACGATTCAACATGATTTTCACATATAAGAACATTTGCCAATAAAATTTGATATTATATCGACAAAAAATTTCTTTAATAACTTGCTCAATTATAAAATGCCTTTTGAAATTGACAAAGTAAAAATATAAATATAGTATGTTTCTTGTGAAGGTTCAAATACCTTTATTTTTTGTGTCTCTATCATGTTTTTATTTTTTAGTTTTCTAATAACAAAATAGAAACGTTAAATGTGATCTAGGTTATTTTCTCTATACACACATAAAAAAATATCACTTTTTATTTTGTTTTAATATGAATCAATAAGTTAAAAAAATCATCCACATAAATATATTTTTGCAAGCTCTTGATAACAATCACAACAAAGTTAAAATGTCATAATCTTTTACGTATGTATAGAAAAAATTATGTGAATCATATCTAACGATTTTATTTGACATTTAATTTTTAAATTTTGAGTTATTAAAATTAAAAAAAATTGAGTTATTAAAATTTAAAAAAAATTGAGTTATTAAAATTTAAAAAAATTGAGTTATTAAAATTTAAAAAAAAAATTGAGTTATTAAAATTTAAAAAACAGAGGCATAGTGAAAATACAAAAAAATAAAGGTATCTGAACAGTAATTGAGTAAATAATATGTTAGATTCGGACTAATTTGAAACCCGATTTATCCTCCATCGACCAATTTGGAAGTATGACAATCGATTAATGAGAAACAATTTACAAATGACACCAAATTTAATACATGATTCATTTAAATAAACAAAATCCAGATATGTGGCAAATGGGATTGGGTTTTATCCAAAGGGCTTTGAACAAAGCCTCATCCAAAGTCATACTTAAACGTTCGATTTGCATTGAGATTCGTACAACATATTTAAAACTTAATAAATTTAAACGACTCCTTGAATCTAAATGTTTATACGAATTTTGATGCTGATTGAAAAACTTTATCCAAAGCCGTTTGGACAAAACCCCACCCGTGGCAAATATGTCAATAAGTTGCACTAACAGTTTATTTCAAAAAAAAAAAAAGTTGCACTAACAGTTAAAAATACAGTTTATCGCACTAACCATTTGCATCCGCAAGGAATGCTAGGATGTGTTAGCTAGCATGGGGTGGAAAGAGTTCATGGTGGTACTGTAAAGGGTAAAAATATTCCATACGATTATGGAGGTGTTCATCGTGGTGAAACCAAGTAAAAATAGTGAATATAATGTGAGTAAAATATCCTAGTCCAACAGAGTTAATTGTAATTGAATAAAATATACAACTCACAATCATTCAAGAGTCAAAACACACTCTTGATTTTTCTTAATGTATCACTACTCAAATCTAGAAGTAAAAATGAAATCAATAACCCGTAACTAACCATTTGATCAAAAAAAGACTCCACTAATTTGCAAAATATCCCGAAACACTCTACTCTGACCCATCAGGGAACCCGTCAAGTGCTTTTTGGTTGCCATTTACATAGAACTCAACCACGGCCTTTGCTCTCTCAAACTTATTAGGGTGGTAATTCAAATGCACAATAACGGGCTTCAATTTTTTGAGAGAGGAATTTTTTCTCACGGTTTTAAAAAGCACCTTACTGTTCATAAAGAGATATATATCCATTGTCCTTCTAGAAGCGTGTAGACCTACATATCCTGGATGGGAGGGGAAAAACAGCTCCTCATTGAATACAGCTTGATCCCATGATTTGGGTTCATGGGATAAACGATCAGCAACCCGATCCAGTAACTCAATCGAAGGAACCGTTGGCCTTATGTAAAAGAATCCTGAATTATACACCCAAATTCGCATGGTATGCGCATATCTAGACCAACCCATAGCCGGTTCATCAAACACATCATTGTAGCCATATGCTGTTGCATTGTTATGGCCGTCACTCATTGACTCGACATCACAATCTCTATAGATATGGTCAAATGGGTTTTGGATGTAGACTATATCGACATCTGACAATAGTACACTATATCCCAATTGGAGAAATTCCCTAAGGATTCTAAATTTGAGACTTGAAACCTGGTGGTTACCACCTGTTTTTGCAACTGAGTCTATCCCTTCATCTGGGTCCCGCCGATAAACAGGCACATCCCTCTCTTTACAAAAGCTCTCTATGTTGTCATCCAATGCAACAACTAGGTAGTTCTTTATACCGACTCGTTTTATGCTGGTGAACCAAAGTTCGAGCATGCTTTGCACATTTGAATTTGCGAGTACAACTATGAGTTCATTGTTTATTGCGACTTGTTGGAGACTTTTTGCTAATCTAGGGTTTACTGATTCATCAGAGATAACAACTGGGTTTTTTCTGAAACCCTTGACAGTACCGAATGCGCCTGCTTTGTAGAGGGCCTTGGTGTTGCCTTGGCCTGCGATTTGGAGCTTCATCGACAGGTCATGGACTTGGCTGCTTAGCTCTCTGTTCTTTCCAGTTAGAATTGCAAGTTGAGATTCAAGAGTTTTGATTCTCTCGGTGGATGATGCGCATGAAGATGAAATGAACTGAAATTGAAGGTTTAAATTATTAGCGACTTAAAAAGCAAAAGGACAGAAGGGTTATATGGCCGAGTACAGGCTGGTACATACAACTACCAGGAACAAATACAGATCTAGGTGTTAAAAGACTTGGAGAGTTGTATTATAGATGAAATGGAAAAGAAGTTTCTGAGATTAATACATAATTTAATAGAATATCACAGATAGTTTTATGTTATTTGTTTGCGCATTACGTTGGCAGTTCAAAGATAATTCTTTTCGATAACCTTATCTGGTTATTGTTTCCAAAAACACACTTTGTTGTCTGTGATGTTGTATATGAAAAAGTTGAATCTAAACTCCAGAATTGGAAAGTGTCTCTTTTGTCTTGGGGGGAAGTTAACAATGCTTAATTCAGCATTAACTTCTGTTTCATTATACACACCGTCTCTTTACCAGATGCCAGAAAAAGGGTAATGAAATATGGACAAAACAAGAATAAATTCCTCCGGCAAGGCTCTCAAACAGACAAAAAGAAATCTGCCATGCTAAATTGGAAGATAAATGTGCATGATGAAGCAGAATGGAGGGTTGAGGGTTTTGAACATAAAACCCATGAACATAGCATTGTTAACTAAATGGCGGATTAAATATAAGGATCCTTCATGTGACAGTTTACTCGAAATAAATTGTCCAAGCAAATTATTCTCAGCCCGCTCCAAAACACTTGATATCTGCTTTTTGGTCAGACATCAACAGTGTAAATTGGTTGGTGAAACAGGCAGTAAATGGGAAGTTGATAATGGCAAAAGTGTTAACAGATGAAGTGAATGTGATATGTTAGCCGAATATCCACAATTATTCAGACCGTGCACAGAGCAACAAATTTCAGTTGTTGAGGCATGGCATAGATATAACTGTGAAATTCCATTTAAAAGACGAGTTGAAGTGGGTCCAATGGGCATCAGACCAAATTCGGTCTGATGACTGGTCCAAGCCGTCCGATTCGCATCAAGATTCGTATGGACATGTGGATCGGACGGCTCAGACCCAGCATTGGACCGTCCCCGATTCCTTAAAAGACACATTACACATGTCCTACAACTAGAGATCATTGAACTGTTAAAAGGACTTCAGTCAGTAGTATTATCTTATCATATATACTACAATGGAGATGGCATGCTCATTGAGTTTTCTCTACTCACTCTTTGAAGCTTGGTTGAATTTTAGAGGTATTAGAGTCCAAGGTGTTTATTTACCACCTAAATGCCTGAATTTTGTGTGGAAATTCGACTTCCCACCATATTTATTTATTTATGGTGGGAAGTTGAAATTCCACAAAAAATTTAGGCATTTAGGTGGGTTTTCGACCTCCCACCATACTGACAAAGGACCTCTCGAGTAAAAGAGGCTGGTCTGGATCCAATGCCTATGAATTTTGTGGATCATTTGAAACCATTGACTATCTATTTATTCAATGTCCTTTTGTTGAAAAACTTTGGCTTTCTTTTGGTGTATGCCAGGACCTGTCTTTAAATTGGCACCGAATACAGGATTGGAGAGATCTGATTGAAAAATTACCTAAGCAAGATAGATCAGAAGTCTTAATTGTATTAGCTGCTTTTTGCTGGTCTATATGGCAAGAAAGGAATAACCTATGTTTTGGTAGAACTGATACACAAAAATCTATTAGAAATATAACTTCTCTAATTGTGGCATTAATTAATCATTGGACAGTATATGGACACAAAAGCAAAAGGAATGTTGTAGAAATATTTGCCCGATGATCTGAACATGATTCCTCTACTCATTGGACAGTGGGGAAGATTGATCCCTGTGACAACTGATGAACGGGCAATTTAGCAACTATGCCTAAGCTGCTCATTGTTTTACTGGAAAATATTTTTCTAGAATGTTTTGCCGTGCTGCTGTTTTGTAATAAATAAATGTTGCATGTGTTGTGATTGTGGGATTAGAGGTAGGTTTGAGTTTTGAAAGGGTCGACAGCTTGTTTGGTACCAACCCTAGGTGCGGTATCGATGAGTGAGTTGCTTGGAAGATAGGCCAATGAAATTCATGAAGGCTGAACCTTTGTGTTCAATGGGGTTAATGTTTCTAAGGGTATTTTTTTAGTTCCGTCAACTTCAACCAAAAAAAATAAAAAAACATAGTTTATTGTTATAGGTCGGGTCTGGGTAGTTGGATGAAAGTAGGAGCTTACCAGAATGTTGATTGAGCTAAATTGTAATTCTGGCTTTATATTACAGCATTTTTCAACAAGAGTCTAAAGGTTGAAAAAGTAACAAATATAGTTGTTTCTTCTTTCTTAAATTTAGATAGCATCAAAGCCCTATAATTAATAAAATTGCCAGTTCTTTACTAAATCACAAAAGATCATTTGTTTTGTTTATTAAATTACTCTTTAAGTTCAACACAAATTGGATGGATCAAGCAATGGTTTTTCACATACATCCATTTGTATAAAGGCAAAATAAGTATGAACTTGTTATCTCAAGATATACAACCAAAACAGTAAAAACAGAACAAAACTACAGGTAGCGACTGCCCAAAAAAATATATTAGCAACTGGCCCAACTGATAACCCGAATGGAAAACGACCCAAAATTTAGTTTTTGAGGAGTAAGAACCAAATCTCAACGAAAGGATAAGGACCAATAACAATCAAACAGAAAAGGAAAAAATATTTCCCAGTAACCTAAAGTCCAAATCTGCTTGCTTCTATTGGAAAATACGAGTTAACATTATTTTTCTACAATTTGGGAAATACGGCATGCTTATATAAACTAAATTGTAAAGAATAGAGATCTAAAGGCACCAACTCTACATATTGAAAGCACTTTGGACAGGAGAAAAGAAAGAAAATTCGAACACACCTGGCTTAATCGAGCGGAGTTGCTGCCAGCGAAGGATCTAGACGATTTGAAGAATCCATCAGGGTAGAGAAAGGCGAACACACAACCGAGAAGAACTCCGATGGCAACCGCTATGGCGATCCTGGATCCACGCGAGTGCTGTCCCCCGATGCGCATCAGTGGGCCCTCCCGGCGCCCCGCCATTGTCAGTATTTTCTCCGACCAGCGATCGTCGGATCAAACGAGGAGGCGACCAAGAAAGAATTCAGAGGATGTAGAGAATTTTAGAGAGTAGAGGAGACTCGTTTATTCCATTAATTGGGTTCTGAAAATGAGATTTAGGCATTTAGCATTTAAAAATGGTGGGGATAAGACAAAAGATCGAGAGGAGGCTGCAGCTGAAAGAAAGGTGCACGTAGCGGTTATAAAACGGAAAGAATTTATATTAATTGTTTCAAAGATATAAGAAAAAGAGAAATTTCTATATTTCCCTCAAAAATCTTAAAATTACGTATTTTATTTCTTAAATTCATTATATCAAATTTATCCTTTTAAGTTTCAAGAACTCACAAATTTATCCAATTTATTATTTTTTTTTCTATTACAACTCATTTTAAATTTGCAAAGTTTTTATTTTATTCTTTATTAAAAAATTAAAAGTATATAGCATGTGTAAGAAAAATGTTTAATTTTCTAAACGATCGATTTGTGAAGGCAAAGGGTTCAATTTTGTACTTGTGATCACCAGCAGCGAATCTATGATTTCAGTCAGGAGTAGGCACAAAATATTGACAAGAGTACAATTTTTTTCTCCAGACGAAACAGAGTAACGGATATAGATCTAAAAAGTCACAGCACGACCGGAGACATCATGACACGACAAGACATGTGCGCCGGTCACATTCCGTGACTCGCGTGTCCCATGCCATGACCATCTTTCAAAATTTGGCACGACACGGCACGTCACGCAAAGTTTTTGGTCACAACACAACACATGATCACGTGACCCACGTGTAATTAGGACTGTTAGATCTTGATCAAATGGTGAATCTTGAATAAACTAACCTAAATTATGAAAAAATATAGTTCACGTTTGGACATGTTATGTGAGGTCACGGCGGGCCTTGGTCATAGCGTGACTAATGTGTTGTGACCATCCTTTCAAATTTCATCATGGCACGTCACAATACGTATAAATCTAACTTGGTCACGGCTATAGTAACAAATGAATGATTTGGGTTTGGTTCGGCAGGGTCAAAAATTCGTGATTCGGGAATAATTCAGGTATAATTCAGAAATGATTCGGAATTACAATACGAGACCTCAGTGCATTACAGATGATTTACTATACGATATACTGCTTTTATTTGCCACAAAAGATCAATATAGTAAAAAATATATTAAAATGGGAAAATGGGAAATGGGCTCTCACATGGGTAGAGAAGGAAATTTGTCACGGCGTGATCAGTCACGTCACGTAACGTCACGTTCACGTCACGTTACGTCACGTCACGTGTGTCGATTACGTGACGTGACTCACGTGTTGCGTGACGTGACTATTCGCGTGACGTGACTGTATTTAACAAAAATTATACGTCACGTCACGTCACGTAAACTAATCACGTCACGTCACGTCACGTGATCACGTACTGTCACGTGTTTTGAGGACAAACTCTAGTAGTCCATATTCCTATTAGCACTATTAGGCTATGTTTTTGTAGTATATTCATAGTATATTCAGACTTTTCTTTTGTGACTGTTTGTAAAAACTATGTTTCTTAATGAAACGGGCTTAAATATCTTCTATCCAAAAAATTTGGTAATTTTTAGAATATTATTTACTAGTTAATTTTTGCAACATTATTTACTTATTTTACAAATTTTATAATTTTCATATTTTTTGATATATTTTTTCTGAATTTTCAACAATTTAAATTAAAATATAAAAAAAATTCAATGTGACTAATTTATGTCACGTCATATCACGTCACGTGTAATCACGGCGTGACTACACGTGACGTGACCATTCGCGTGACGTGATCGTCTCCCCCTATTTTGATCACGTCACGTCACGTCACGTGAAAAAAAAACATTAATCACGTCACGTCACGTCACGTGACCAAATCACGGCGTATTTGTCACGTCACGTCACGGCGTGTCACGTATTTCCTTCTCTACACATGGGTGCCTCTGCACAATGGGGAAATGTGCTCTCCAACTGTGGCACTGTGCGCGAATGAGAAATTGGATACTGTGCGCGATATTTTAATTTTTTTTCCCAAAAATAAAGTGAAAAAAACGCGTATTATTCGTAAAATTCGTCAAACTCGCATTTTATTCACGTTTTATTCGGTCAAAGGTTCGATCAACGAATAATACGCCATTCGGTTCGGAAACACCCCAAAAACGTTTTATTCGCTAATTAAATGCGAATACTGTTACTATGGTCACAGCACGACACGTGATCCAAGTCACAGCATGGTACATATTAGGTGGAGTAGCGAATCATACCCCTTTTTTTCTCTTGGTGAATCAACGATTCTTCTAAGTGGAGTTGCGAAATTGTACCGCGTTTTCTTTTATTCTTTCTTTCTTTTACGCGAATCAGTATGGGCTGACTTTATTTTCTGCCTAATATCTTTTACTGAGCTGTGAATTAAATCTAGAGTAGGCATTATTTCCATCCAGGGGTAGGTATAAGTATAAAATACCATCGAGTCTAAAAATAATTCAAATCTAGAGATAGACACGTACCTACTCTTGACCCTTCTTAGATCTGCCAATGGTCAACCGTATGCCTAAATTTCACTATGTATGTGTCATTAGTAGGAAAATGAACTATTTGCTCTCACAAATAAGTCACTTTACTGAATATTTCACTTACATAGACAAAAAAGGCATTTCACTTACATAATCAGCAATAATTTTTATTTTTTGATGAAGGATAAAATGAAAATTTTATAAATTTAAAGTAAGCTTAAATAAAAATGCAATAAATTGGATAAATTTTGAAAAATTTGAAGGATACATGTGATATTATGGATTTTAAGAGAAGGGCGTAATTTCTGGAAATTTGAAGGATATACGTGAAATTCTCGTAGTAATTCTTCTTAAAGTCGACGATGCGCATATTAGCTTTCCGGGCCGACATCATTCGGAGCATTCTCAATCTCAGCCTGCTTGATCTTAACCCAACTATGAATAGTTTTATGGGCTCAGACACAGAAATTCAAATGGACTCGATTTCTCCTTCGTGGACTTTTCAAGCCCGTTTAAATAATGAACAGTTGATGTCATGAACGGGTGTGAACTATGAACCCAAAAATGACAGGATCCGAACCAGAACAACGTGCTTCACGCAAAGCGCGCACGCTTTCTGTAATTTATTCGTGGAAATGTGGAATGATATACTGGCCAGTGGCCACCGCCTCACTGGTACCTCGTGGGTCACATTGGAGATCGTACTCATCCTGTTCACCAATTCACGCAACTTGGACCTAAATAAATTACATGACAGATTTTTTACCATCGAGTCCATTGAAATAGGATAATTTCAGTCTCAACATTTATTCGTGACAATTAATTTTTTAAACTTCTTATTTTCGACAATTATTTTAAATTTTGATTCAACCGTCAATTTTACTAATACTGTTAAACGACAAATTTAGACCGTTAAAAACCAATCTAATTCACGAGTAACGTATTTTCATGCAAAATTTAAAATGTTTGAATTCGTTTAATGCAAAATTAAGCAGTAAAAAATAATAAAAAAATAAATGCATCAAAATAATTTATTTGCTTTTATTTTTTATCACTTGACTTTGTATTAAATAAATTCAAACATTTAATTTTTTATGTTAATGTATCACTCACAGAGTAAATCAATTTGAAATACTTAAATATGATGTTTGAAATCAATCAGTTAAAATTTGAAGTTAACATCACCAAAAAAACTTAATCAACTTGACAACATTCGAATTTTGCTTCAATAACAAAATATATTTTTAAATTTTACAAATTTCATATAGGAAGAGATTTACAATTTAATATTTCGATTCGAGTTTTGATATAGATTTTGAGAATCATTAAATGATCCGTCGACAATATTTTATTTATGCCAATAACTCATGCATTTCATACCTCATATTTTATATCTTCGTTTTTAAAATCCTAGTTGTCGATCTGAACCGCTTAACATGTCTATATTAAAATATGCATTAGGATAAAGTTTTATAATTTTTGAAAACTTTTTACTCTTTTTTAAGATGAGTAGAAAATCACTGTTTTTGAACGGTCCAAAAACAGTGATGTTGTATCTATCTTAAAATATAATAATAAAATTTCATTTCCAAACATATTTTAGTATGTACATCATATTGAGTAGTTTGGATCAACAGTTTGAACTTTGAAAATAAATATATAATATATGATGTATGATGAGGTACGAAAAACATTGGAACCTATTCTTTATTTATTGGGGGAATTTCTCGTATATCCCTCAAAAACTTCAAAATTACGTATTTTCTCCTCTAAACTTCAAAAACTCACAAATTTATCCATTTTATTGTCTTTTATATTAAAACGCATTTTAAAATTTTAAAATACCCATTTTACCCTTTATTAAAAGCATATAAAAGCTCATCAGACTCAAATTTGAATCTGAAGGGTTCCTCTACCGTCTGATCTGCGCCCATCGCATTAAGATCTGTGTGCATCGCTTCAATATTCATGCTAATCTAGCACGCACAGATCTTATAGCAATTCCGATCCGCGCACATCGCATTAAGATCTATGCATGTCACTTCAATATGCGTGTGTGTTTGCATCAAGATTTGTGCTGATCTTGCGCGCACAGATCTAAAAGCAGTTCGAACGGTAGATGGACCATTCATATTCAAATTTGAATCTATTGGGCTTTATATATTTTTAATAAAGGTTAAAATGGGTATTTTATAAATTTAGAATTGAGTTTTAATATAAAAAACAATAAAATGGATAAATTTGTGAGTATTTAAAGTTTAGAGGAGGAAGTACGTAATTTTGAGGTTTTTGAAGAGTATACGTGAAATTTCCCCTTATTTATTTACTGTCCTATCCATTTAGTATGTTTAGGTTTCTCTCCTCTCCATTTGGATGAATGTCATTGAGGATCCTGTACTTTTTTAGATAGTTGATTCAAATCGGACTATGCAGATTAAATTCGATTTCGTTTACTAAAACGTGATAGCAAAAATACCCATCAGCTGGATCCGATATGGAATATGGCATCCGAATTGAAGAAAATGCAGATCTGCCATTTCCTTACAAATGGAGAGGTGGTTAACCTCAATCTTTTATGAAGTCCATAGTCCATAGTCCATAGTCCATACCATGCTATCTCGACAATGCTTCAACAGTTCAACTTGCCTCCCCTCGATTTTGTTATTAACAATTGAAAAGGATCGTAGCACCATACCTCTCCTAACTCCTCCCCCCCCAGTCTGATTTCAATTGGAGTCAATCCAGCCAGAGCCTATAATTCAGGGGTCCTTTAATATTAGTGTAGATCTAGTTCGCACGAATCTTAAAATGAATCGGACGTTCCAGATATATTAACTCAATAGATTCTTTTTTGAGTTAATGCAGACGATGCGGACTCAATTCCTCCCCCCCCCTCTCTATTTATTTTAAAACAGAGGTTTCTTGGCAATTTCTTCCTTTCTCATCCCTTGTTGAATGGGTCTAATGTTAGCAATGGTGAAGAGCGTTGGGATGTGCATTGCCACGATCTGGTTTTTACAAGAGAGGAGATACGCCACTGTCTTCGACACCACTACTGGTACTGTTCGATCAATTGTCGGTTATATTATCCTCTGTTTTTCCTCATGACTACTAAATCGTTTTTCTATTTAAACCCTCTAGATGATTCTCTAGGGACTACGAAGAGCACATGTAATTGGTTAGATTTATGCTTTTAAGATTTCACAATATAAACTTTCTTTTTTTAAATTAGAGTGAATCTGTTGCATGATCTGGGGCAAATTTTATTTTCAAAACTTCTGCCTTGATTAACATGGAATTATCATTAAAATGCTACTGATTAATCAATGGAGACTGGAGAGAGATAAACTCTTTACATGAATAGATCGCCGGGTTCCAATTCAATTGAGACGGGGGGAAATAGAATGTCGGTTGCTAAATTTGCTCTGTTCTGTATAACACAGTAATTTTTTTGTATCGTCTCATCATAATATCATATCATTGGGCCCTCTCTTCCCTCTGTAAACCAAACTTAAATAAACACGTTTTTCTCTCTTTTTGGCGCTTTCTACGTAGGAAAGAGAGACGGTTGATCTTATCGACACAAAATGTTGACTTTAGAGATAAATAAAGAACCAACTTACCTATTTTAGACATAAAGTATTAGCATAATACATTAACACCGAATAAAATATAAAGAAGAATTCGTGTCACCTAAGGTACCTCCCCTTTTGAGTATGAATTCGGTCCGTTCGTTATATAGTAGCACGAATCTAAAAGGAACTTTGCGCAGCATTATAGGTTTGGTTGGATTTGCCCAAATTCTGATCAACCCTAATACAAAATCAATCGGTGAGGTAATGCAGAGGATCTGGACTCAAAGAAGAATGCGGCCATGCGGGTCCATATCTGCAATTAATCCGGCTTTTTAAACGCACGGTTCAATCTAAAATAAACGAGCCGGATCCGGTCTAAATTGAGTGGGTCGGATCATATCTTGTAATTATATTTAGAAGGATGTGATCTTTTAGATCGAACGGTTGAATAACAGGGGAACTGAATCCTAAACAATGTTATTATTGTTACGAATACAAGTGCAAGGCAGTTAGTTATCCTCACTAAACCGACTCCGATCATTGCAACCTTTTGTCAAATTTGTTTCTTGAAACAAGAATAGTTTCCATTTTTTAGCAATCTCAGTGCCTAATGACAAAATTGGCAGAAAAGATATATTGATTTCATAGAGAGTGCATAAATGTTTCTGATACTTATATCAAACAATACGAAAAAAAAAAACTTCTTGACCCAGCATTTAATATCAACTCTCTGGCGAGTCTACGGGTAAAGACATTGACAATGTAGTTTTTGCTTCATGCAGCGCACAAACAATAGAGCAAAACTATTGTTGCATAAAACTCGTGCGCTGCACGAAGCAAAAACTACTCATTCAATATCTTTACTCACTCCAGCAATTCATTCATTATGTCTTTCTATTTTTCTTTCTTTGCATACTTTAGGCTTTAGCATTATTTTTCTGATTGTGAGATGTGCTTGACAAGGGACTTTCACAAAGGCGCCTCATGTACAATTACTATTGCAACCAAAATGAAAACAAAAGATATTGTGCTAATAAAATATCAAAATTACTCAATATACAAGTATGAAACATGAATGGCTGAACACCGGTCTACATAAAATGCATAAAGCAACAAAAAAAAAAAACGAATCCTTATTTAGTGTATTTTTCATATCTTACGCACAGTGCGACAGGTACAGCAACTGAATTTATACTATGTTACTGGTCTTGATAGTAATTTCCTGGCAAACTAATAATTGTACAGTAAAGCTAGTGGGCATTTGTGGTACAATGCATGCCCTTCTCTTTTTTTGCATACAAATGATCTCCTAATTGATATTACATTGTAATTTATTTATAACAGTTTCATTCTCCTATATATGAAATAAAAAATAATTTATCAGTCTTTTTCTAATTTTTCTGAAACATTTTGGTTGCATTAATTTACATTATGCATGAATTATTGGTACAAAAACATATATACAAAGAAGAGATAAAATTCATTCTTGCAAACATTTAATTGCCTAGTTACGTAAACGGCCAGAAAATCCAATTAATTTAGGATAATAGATAGCCAGAAAATAAGGTGACTTAAAACACACATTTTCACTCACAGCAATTACAACTTTGCTTCAGAAAAATAAACACACCAGAAGAAGAAAAGACAAACCCAAAAAAAAAAAAAAAGCTACACATATTACCACTTGTTAGGAAGCCAAATTTTGACCGTTGAAACTTATCTAATAAAAATTTTAAATACAAGAGAGTGAGATGAAAAAAAAAAAAAAACTAACAGACTAATAGCACACCGCTGTATATAACAATTCATAATTAATCAAAGAGATCGATCCACACAACTAGTCAAGCAATCTCTACACTACTGAGAGATCGATTCCTCCTATGCCCGGCTGGTGCATCGCCAATCACACCCAATCTACGGCACTCGGCCGAAGCCCCGCCACCCTTCATGAAAAATCTCTTAAACCCGCGAACCAATCTTGTCCCGAAAAACGCCTTCCCCTCTACACCACCAGACTTGGCAGTAGATTCGCTTACAGTTCGAAAGCTCTGAGACAGTGCTGTCTCCTCAGATCTTCTGAGACACCTCTTAAGCCCAGCCATCTCTCTTTCGAGACTCTCAATGCGAAAGCTCGTAGCCTCCATGGAGGCACGCAAGTGTGCAGATTGCCTGAGTAGCGCATCACGCTGTAAAATTGCACCGAGTGTTTGTGCTGGTGGTGCTGTGAGCGGTTGTTGTGGCTGTGACGGCTTAAGTTGTGGTGCGATGATAGGTTGATGGTGGTGGAAGAGCGAGTGGTGGGATTGGAGTTGGTCGAGCAGCATTGCTTGAATGATGAAACGCAAGGGGAGGCGGGGGTTTTGTACCAAGTGCATGAATAGAGGTGGCGAGAGGCTCGCGCAAGTGATGGTGTAGCATAGCCTTGCCTTGTCCTCCTCACTTAGTTTACCCTCATGGTTCTATTTTCAATTTGAATTAAATGGGATGTATGTTAGAGTCTTCTTTGTTTTTTCTTCTTCTTTTTGATAGGATAAATGTCAAAAGCCTTAAATCACTTAGTTCCTAGGAGGGAAAATAAAATAAAAAGAAGGATGCTATTTCGTTGCAGTATTTTTTGCGTCTATCTTTTTTGCACTTGATTTAACAAAAGTAATCAAATCAATGTAGCCCAATACACGGGACTCAAAATCGAGACCTAAAAGGCCCATTAAAGACTAAAAATGGGCTTTGTTGGGCCATGTTAGGTTCTGGCCCTTAAATTTTTTTAAAAAATGAGTCAAATCAATCAATTAATTAGTTACAATTCTGATGTGGAATAGCTACAAATTTATAACCTAGATCCAATATTATTTTGAATTCTAACGGGTAAAATACTCGAAAGATATAAAAGGAAATTTTGAAAAATAACAAAAATCTTATGATCACATTATTCAGCAAACAAGAAAGTGAAGTTTAGAACTCACCTCAAGGTAGTGGTCGACAATTCGGTAGAGCAAATCGTGATCATGCAACGAACGCTCGTGCATCTCCTCTGCGACAGCTTGCATATCCTCGATGGGTAATGCCGCCACATCATCGAGCCACTCATCTCCTGCTCCAACCGATCCAGCCAAAACCTCAACACACCTTACAAAAAGTGCCACAGCCGGCGTTGACACCTCGCCTCCAAATAATTTCGCACATGATCTTAGAACCTCAATTGTCTGGGATGATTCTGTAGCCACCTCCTGGAAGAAATAGTCCTCGATAAGGGTTGTCAGAAAAGGTGTGGTGCTCGAGTCGTTATTTGATATCTCGAGCCACTCAGTTGCAGCTCGGACCAAGACGAGATTTGATGGAGTTAAGGATATGTCGTCATTGTAGCATGATATTATGACAAGCAAAAACGCATTGGTTGTTAGACCCAAAGGAAGTTCGATGGTCATATCGGACGAATCTGTTAAGCGGCGCTTCAAGTAGCCACAGCGATGTATCACTGGATCCTGAATATATGATGAACAAATTATGATCACATTTGTAAATGATCAGTTTTTTCTTTCTTTTTTTCCTTATTTTAAGCAAAACTTTTAACTGTATGTATACTGAAATGAGGGTTGCTAATGTGAAAAATCACTCATCTCTCAGTTCATCTTTTATTTTTTTTGCTTTAAAATTCGTGTATAATTCACTCTTTAAATGTACAAAATTCACCTTTTTTCGTGCGTCAAAATCATGTCTGCGCACTGGGAAATTTTCATGCATATTCAAACTATAATTTTATAGGGTTGTCTCTACAAATTTGCATAATTAAACGGAAAAAATAATTAGAAGAGTTTCAAAGCAAGCAGTCAATGTAAATGGAAGAAGGCATTTACTAAGGATTACATGGACATAAATGAGGTCCCGTTACTAGGTAGAGAGTTACCATGATAAATGGATGAAAAGGTGGAAAACATAAAGCAAAATTAAACCGAAAATGGAAATAAGTTTGAAAGAAGAGAAAAGGACATGGAGGGAAATTAAATGTTATACAGGAACTATAATCAATGAGAGCCAAGAAAAACAACCTAGCACTGGTGCCTGTGGGGAAAACTGCCTCCTGTCCGTTTTGGGACCAGATCGAAAACCACAGCTCAAATTCTATATTAATTTTCCTCTATTTTTTTTTTTCGTGTGACGAGTCATTGCCCTTTATAAATATTAAGCTGTAAACTATACTATTTAAAATTTAAGTGGGTTTCAAATATCTTCAACTTTATGTGTTTTTATTACGTCTTCACTTTTTAATTTTCTAATAATAAAAATTCTAAAATTTATATGTCAAAATAAAATTGCTAGATGTCATCTATATTATTTTCTCTACATGCAAATTTAAAATTATCACTTTTCGATTTTGGTTTTATAGAATCAATAAATTGGAAAATCAATGTCCATAATTTATCCACATTGGTGTATTTTTGCAAGTTTTTAATAATAATCAAATCAAAATCGAAATGTCATGATTTTTTACGTGTGCATAGAGAAAATAATATAGATCATATCTAACGGTTTATTTTGACATTTAAGTTTTAAATTTGAAGTTATTGTAGTTCTAAATACAGAGATATAATGAAAACACAAAAAAAATGAAGGCATTTGAATACTTTCTCAGCCCACAAAATAGCAATGTTATTATCTACGAACGATAACTATATGGACACCGTATAAATGTGACTCGCAACATCGGTGGCTATATTGTAAAAGCAACAGATATGAGACCTAGGAATCAAACTATAGGATTTTTAAGGCTAACAGTGACCTTGGATGGATTGCTAGATGCCAGATCTGCCAATTCCCTGATTTTGTGTCTGAAAGTTGAATCCCGTGCCATCCCCAATGTAAATTAAACGCAAAAAAAAAAAACATAGATCGGCAAGGAAACTAGTAATTCCACAGTGCTACGCATACAGTTACATTTTTATTCATTGCATTTACATATTGAGAAAGAGGAATGTAGGTGTACAATCAGGTTTGAATCAGTTTTGTACAAGCAGCCATTTTCGGACTAAATTGGTGTGGCTACTGATATATACCTTACACTGGTATCTAGTTTTAGGTACATTTGTAAATACCCTAGCACTGGTTTTGTTAAGTTTGAGGTGAATAATTGGTGAATAAATGGGCCTATAATAATAGGTAGAGAACAAATTAATTATTTCTGATTAATGTACTCATTTATACTGGTAGTTTCAGGTAAATTTGTGAGTGCCAACACTGGCTTTGGTGATTTCATGGTGAATTATTGGATGGTAAATTGGCCTATATTAATGGGTAAATGTAAAAATATTAATTATCTCTGAATCAATGTACTCGTTTGAAAATACATCTCTTATATTATTGAGAAGTATTAATGTAGGATATTTTTCCCGGAAAGCATAATTAAAAAAATTAACAAATATAATTCTAGACAGAAAATTATTTTACTAGTCTATAATCAATTAAATGTACCTTGTGTAAGCGAAAGCACTGATCTTGAACTCTTACGATCACATCCGGTCGACATCCTTTCTCCCGTGACCTTATCAAAACAAAAATTCAGAATCAAAATATAAATAAGAAATACAAAAGCAAAGAACTTATGAAATAATTTAGCACTGTATTCCAACAATTCTCACTAACTTTACCAGAAAAGAAACAAACTTGTTTTAGTTTGATAAAACAGAGCAATCTTATTTAAAACTTGATATAAAAACATTTAAAAGTAGGTCAAGTGCAATTACTGGTCAATTAAACTAACATGATGAAATAGACTTTGAACACAAAACACCTCTAAAAAATAGTAAAATAAAAAAGGAATGGCAGAGGTCTAGCAGCAGATAAGAATTGATATACCATGCTTCGACAATTCCCCGAAGAGTTGAAGGAGGTGACAAATCCGAGCGGTTGCTTGGTGATCCTACGGCGGACGAAGAAAGAGAGAGCGAATTGAGACAAGTTTCTTCATCTTCTTCTTGATCTTCTTCATATATAGTATCTACCACCCCCAATTCTTGCCAAGTTCTCACCTCCATTTCTTCTTTTTGTTTGTTTGTTTTTTTTTGGAGGAAGATGCTCTTGAGCTCTGGTTTTCACCTTTCAATTCTAATTCTTTTTTCTTCTCCTCTCCTCCTCAAGAGGAAGAAGCAGTGATATTGTACCTGTCAATTGGAATTAGGGTTTAAATGAGGGGAAGCAATCAATGCAAACATGTGGAGCATTAATGGAGAGCACCTCCAATCTCTATCTGTTACAGTAAGGTTACTCAGAGCTTTAATAATTTTTGTATATTTTGTCTTTTTGGATGGGTTGGCAATTTTAGGGCTCTTAAACGCAGAGATTTCTTATTAGTTAATATTCCTATTTTCCTTATTATCATTTCGTTTTCCTTTTGTTTCAAAGATATGGGCCCGGTTTGCTCGTTTATATATTGGAAACATCTTCCATTAACTATTGCCACAGGGTAAATAAATATTCTCCTAAGATTTTTATTTGTGCTTTGTGTCCATGATTTTCATATATTTTCCTTTTTTGTCATACTACACGTACATAGTATACTATAGACCAAAATTATATTACTTGCGTTTTGAATTAAAAAAACAATACTTCACTTGTATTATTTTTCAAACTATTATTTCGACAACATACTGGTACCATTATATGATTTTAGGAGGAATTTCATGTGTACCCTCAAAAATTTCAAAATTACGTATTTTTGTCTGTAAAATATTTGTCATTCTAAATTCCAAAAACTCACAAATTTACCTAATATATTCTCGTTTCTATTAGTGGCACTATTTAGCAAATAGGCAATGCGAAAGGCAAATGTAAACTAGTAGTTAGGACCATGTAAATAACTCTATTTTCTATCAATACACTTGTTAACGGCAATTGTCGTTAACCATTAAAAAAAGTTTATAAATTATAAATGATTTATTTTACTCTTTATTAAAAAATAAAAATATGTATTTTGTGTAAAAAAAATATTTTGTCTTTTAACTTACGGATTTTCAAGGAAAAATATTCATTTCTCACGCATAAATAGTGGCATTTATGCACTACTGCAAGTACTAATTAGACCACCATGATATCTCAAATAATATATGGTAGCAGTCTAGCAGAAAGATTCGTATCCTCCTGGGTACCTGATTGAAGACAATTACGATCGGATAGCCTATATTAATCTTATTTGGGCCAAACTCAATCCGGTGCCTATGAAGACTATAGGGGGTCTGTTTTGAAATTTGTGCCATGTTAAAAAAACCGTCCGATCGTAATTGTCTTCAATCAGGTACCTGGGAGGATACGGATCCCTAGCAGAAGAGGAAATTAAGTGATTAAGTCCCTTCCATTCTAAGCGTCTTAAATCATGTTTTACGTTTCGTACCTCGTGGTTTCCCTTTCCCATAGGCATTGTGATTAAATGCCATTAATTAGTGTTTCTTTTAATCTAAGCTTCCTAGTAAAACCGCTTTAAGCGTTGAACAATGTTATTTAACGCCAAGTCGATTAAGGGGGGTACGGTGCTCCTCATCCGAAAGATTAGCCCAAGAGATTATGGCCCAAAACAGTCCTTTTGTTCCTCATCAGCTATCACAAGTCAATCTAAGCGTAGTTAAAAGAGTACGAAGAACCAACGTACCGCTTGTGAAGCCCAAAATTAATTCCAGCTGACCTGGCCCAAATTATTATCCATTATCCTGTTGCTCCTCCCTCTCTCGGACTTGCAGAAACGAGGGGGTAAATTTTTTAACAGTGTAGTTTTGACTTCATGCAGCACACTGACTTTATAATCAAAACAGCTGCATATGGGTCCCGCGCTGCATCAAACCAAAATTGCTTGGTTGAAATTTTACCCAAACAAGGTTATATTGTTGTCATAATTTAAGAGGAGGTTTCAAATATCATTATTTTTTTTTTGTCTTCATTGTATCTTTATTTTTCGGTCTATAATAATTTTAAATTTAAAAACTTGAATGTCAAAATAAAACTGTTAGATATGATCTATATTATTTTCTCTGTATACATGTAAAATATCATGATTTTGATTTGAATAAATTATGAACGTTGATTTTCAACTTATTGATTCATATAAAATCAAAATTAAAAAGTGATAATTTTTTTTGTAGAAAAATAATATATATCATATCTATTGATTTTATTTTGACATATAAATTTTAGAATTTTTATTATTCAAAAAATAAAAAATAAAAGCATGATAGAGAAAAATAAATGAAGACATTTGAAAGGACGTTATATAATGACGTACCATTTAATGACTACGTGATCAGTATAACTAACTAATCATGTTTTAATTAGTAATTAGTCAGAAAAGCACGAAAACTAATTAAGCAAACCAAATTTTTCCTTTTATCAAAAAAAAAATTTAAGCAAAGCAAAAGTGGAGGTAAGATTCTATTTTATTTCTCCAATTTATCTCTCCACCTCATGCTGGACAGTACGAGGTACCCTCTTTCGGTTCTTCCTCATGCCACATAGAGTGGGAAAAATAACACAGCGGAGCGACACAGGTACGGTATGGGCACAGTACGTGTTGGTTACGTACTGTGACTCGTGTGTTTTATGTCATGATCATTCGCGTGCCGTAATTATTTTTGAAAAATTTGATACGGAATGGTACGTCACACGAAATATTTAGTCACATCACGGCATAACACGTAGTCATGTGAGTCACGTGCTATCTTAAATAAACTAACATAAATTATGATCAAATAGTCACGCGAGTCACGTTTGGTCACGGTGTAACTCACGTGGCGTGACCATTTGTGTGCCTTGACCATTTGATCACGGCACGATACGACACGTGAAAAATTAACTTGATTACATTACAAGGCACGAGACCAAAGTAATGGCATTTTTTTCCACTCCAATGCCACATAACACGACAATCTCCCTTTAAATTGGAATTCAGATACAGTGCAATACCTGACCGACCGTGTAGAATGAGATCTGAGTCGTCAGTTTTAATCTGGCACGAATCTCTATATGTTCCAAATAGATTCCGAATTCATTTTGACAAGTATCCTAAACGATCAGGTACGCTGGTACGGGATACACTCTTTGAATTGAAATGTCTCAAGCCCCAGATTTCTCAGAAAAAAAAAAAACGGAAGAAGAAAAGTGAAATGAAATTACCGCTCTCTTTCTCTATCTAGAAGTAAGATGAAGGGACCTGGTCTATTCTCAGATATTGGGAAGAAAGTGAAAGGTAAGATTTCCAGCCAAATATCACTCCTGTTAATTACTGGTAGTTTGTGTTTAGTTTTTTTTTTTTTCTCTTTTTCAGAGTTTATTTACTCATTTAAGTGCGATTTTCTTTGAACAGATCTGCTGACCAGGGACTACAGCTATGATCAGAGGCTGGCATTCTCTACTGTTACCACTAATGGAGTGGTAATTTATTGATTTTTTCTTTCAAATGTTTTTACTGGAAAGTCACACTTGAAGTACTTTTGAACCATTTCAACTTGTTAGTCAAGTGTAGTTTATTTCTTTGAGATAAAATAAAGATCAAGCCTTTCAACTTTAAATATCTTTGCACAAGAGATCTTCTAACCGGATTTGAAACCTGTCACCTGTGATATTCCGCACTAAGGGCATTGCCTTAGGCCTTAGCCACTAAGTACTTCAGACTTTAACTGTAGTCTTTGCATTGGGCTAATTAAGCATGTAGTATTTTCTTAGTAATGCAACTAAGAAATCTTGTACTATTCTTGTTAATTACATAATGAGGAAACCAGAACAGATTGTATATTTGTTATTCTTTTTGTTTTTTACTTTCATTGGAATTCATCAATTTGTGTATAAATCTTGCGTCAGGGCCAATAGCTATAGTTGAAAACCTAAAATCTAAATGATAGTATTAAGTTATAACCTTTGTTTAAATGTGCGTACAAGCTTTATATCTCTATTTTATCTAAAAAAAATTATAAATTGATATGATGCTAAATTTTTCTTTTGAAAGGGTCATATCATTGGTATCTTATATTTTGTTAATTTTTCCAGAGTCTAACAACTACTTCGTTGAAGAAAGGAGGATCCTATCTACTTGACGTTGGTGCACAGCACAAATACAACAATGCCCTTGTCAATATAAAATTCAACACAGATTCAAATGTATTCTCCTACTGAATTTTAGGATTTTTAACTTTTCTTTCCTTTTCTCTATGTTAATTTGATAGTTCTGATGGAATGCTGTCATATAATCAAGAAAATATTCATATCTAAAAATTCAAATTGCCATAAAACATATGTTGACTGGTACAGAGGCATAGTTCTGGTACAGATATTAATGTACTGGTACTAGTCATCAACTATTTAACTGTGTAGTCCTTGTGTTGGAACCTTTGTGTTATAACTAGAAGATTTTTTTGTACAGGTCTATTGCACTTTAGTTCTTTCAGAAATCTTGCCGAACACTAAAGTTATTGCCTTAGCCAAATTTCCCGATTACAACGACTCTGGAAAGGTAATTTGTTTTAGTTCTTTTAAATCTGATTTTCAATTCATGTGATGGACCTTAAGCCTCTATTGGCAGCACTGTTTCCTTCGTTTGTGTTATTTTACTTCAGCCAATTAATTTGTTTGCTTTTAATTTTCCGATGGTGTAGTTGGAGGTTCAATACTTCACCACCATGCAAGTCTTGCCACATCGGTAGGTCTGGACCAATCATCTCCAGTTATCGAGCCTTCTGGTACGCTAGGTACGCATGGCATTGCATTTGGAGATGAGGCTGGCTACAACATCTACACAGGGGATTTCACAAAATGCAATGTTGGAATTGGCGCTTCGGGGAAGGAATACAATGCATCTGTTGTAATCTTGTAGGTTGCTTTTCTCATATTTTCATATACATCTCCTGATAGAGAAGATCCTCTTCGTAAATTATCTGCAAAAGGGTCCCAAGTTATCAGGATTTAGCATTCAGTACTTTAATGTTGGGTTTTCTTTCAGCAGTAGCCAAGAAATAAACTGGCCTTAATAGAAATTTACCGATCACCATGTTTCGAGACAAACTAATCGAAGCTATATGAAGAGAGCCTAGTTATGGAGTTATCTTTATTTCCCATTCAATTGGATCTGAAGCGTTAAGCATACAACTACTGGTACGGACTTGTTTCCAAAACAGCAGTTGTTTCTATTATTAGGTAATTTTTTATAATCCAGGGGCTATTTTCTTTGCAAATTTTTTGTTTATGAAATGTTATTTAAATATCTTTCACATCTTTCACAACTCAGGCAAAATGGCAGATTTGATTCAGCATGAGATAAAGCCAAATTCTTTTCTCACCTTCTCTGGTGAGTTTGATGCGAAGAAACCTGATATGTCGCCTAGATTTGGATTGGCACTTTTACTTAAGCCGTGAATAAATTTAAAAAATACCTCTGCTTTTTGAATAGAATAGAAAACTTAAATTGCTCTTCTGTTCATTTTTTCAGTTTGTAGGTTAGCTTCTAGAATACTGGTGTTATTTCTTTTTGTTTATGGGTCTCTCAATGTAGTTTTTACATATTTTCTTTTTGGAAAAAAAGGAGGCAAATAACTTAATTATTCGCGATATAGATGATCGTTTCGGTTTCGGTTTCTTGATTTGACATCTCAAGAGGCCACCGAGTATTTTGAAAAATAATATCAGTTTCTGGTATTTTTTGTAGAGATACTTCTCAAGCTACCACTGAGTAGTTTAAAAGGAATTATCAGTTTGTGATACTTTATCTTTAGGGGTACTTTTCAACGGGGCAGAGGGAAGTAGAGGGCAAGGAGGCGTAAGCCCTCCTATAAATTGAAATTTTTTCATTTTTGTCTTTCAAAATTTATAATTTTTGCAAAAAATAATATTATTCGCCTCTTCATAAAAAGAAATTACAAGATATTTACTTATTTGTCTTCAATCTCAATTTTCTGATTTCTTTCTTGCTTCTCAAGCAGCCACCGAATAGTTTGAAAAGTATTATCAGTTTCTTGATTTGGGATCTCAAGCGTCCCCCGGAGCATAGTGACAAGATTTGCGAATTATATCCGAATAATTTATTTTTTCGGTGATGCTGAACCGAACACTGAATTATTTTGTTGACCGAACTTTGACCGAATTATACCCGAATAATTCGCGAATATTACGAACTTTTCCTGAATTTTACGAATTATTCGCGAATTTTTCCCAGAACATTTTTTTTTGGTTTTTTTATTTTTGCTTCCTTGTAGGACTAAGATCTCTGATCCAGATTATTCCAAATCATTCCCGAATTATACCCGAATTATTTCCGAATCACGAATTTTTGACCTCGCCGAACCTTTCCCAAACAATTAAGTTGTCACTATGCCCCAGAGTAGTTTGAAAAGTAATTTAAAGTTGGAGGATTATGAGGATTATTTTCTGTTTCTTCTACTTTGTTGATTAATTTTATGCTATAGGTTTTTTTTTTTTTTTTTTTTTTTGCATTTCGAACCGTAGAAATTGTGAATATATATCTACAGGGTATTAAAATATCAGAAGAAATAAATATGAGTTTAACATACCAAAAAAGGAGTTTGAAGAGTCAACAATATCCAGAAAGTATCGTATCTTGGGCTCTTTGCCTAAAAAATATAATGTATTGGAAAAAAATTAATTTTTAAATTAAGACAAATACTATCAAATAAAATATTACATAAATAATCATATAAAAATTTAAATAATGATTACACAATGACGTAATTAACTTCATACATTAAATTACGTATACCTCATAATGGATGAACATATATTAATAAAAATTTAAATTTTTTTCAGAAATATAATTAAATCTAACTGTGATTAATAGTTGGTTTAATGATTAAAAATATTTGATGATTTGATATGTTTCAGAGATCTTCAAACTCAATTATTTGTATGGAGTATTAGATTTAAACTAATTTAGAGAATTAACAAGAATAAATCAAACATTAATGTTTACTAGTGAAACAAGCAACATGGAGATAGATTTTGTTCCCAAGCCTGCCCCCCTAACAAAATCAAATTTATTCCCAAAAAAAGGGCCGAGTTTAAAAATGTTATCATTAATTTATCTGACTTGAAAATTAGTATTGTCCATTAACTTGTAATTATTGTGCTTATTAGAGACCTTGTATGCCAGTAGGGACCACATGTCGGTTCTGCAATTGGAGTTTGTTTTAGAAAAATTCCAACAGATAATTTTGGATTAGTTGCCAACAAGGTGGGTTCTCTGCTGGCATCAATTTTTCAATTAATTAATTAAATTTGAATTTACGACATCTTGAGAATAATTTTAGCAAACAATCTTGGTCATGAAGTTATTTTCTTATAATCTATAGAATGTATGAGTAGAACTTGGTGTTTCTAAGTTCACTAAGTCTCTTTGTGAATTCAATTCTAAAACTTATTAGAATGGCTTCAAATGATAAATTCAAACTGTTGAAATCCATCTACCTTACAAGTGATGCGTTTATGTGCAAAAAATTTAAACTTTCGAATTAATTTAGTATAAAGTAAAGCGGTCAAAATTAAAAGTCTTATAAATTAATTTTATTTCATACATTTTTTGGAACGTTTTTTAACTACTTGACTTTATACAAAATTAATTCGAAAATTTAAAATTTTCACATGTAGACGAATCACTCGTAAGGTAGACAGATTTTAATGCTTCAGATTCGTCATTTGAAACCAATCCGATAGATTTTAAAATTAAATTTCCAAAGAAGCTTGGTGAACTTAGGAACACCCTAGTTCTCCTCTAAAACGTATTACATTAGCTTGGTACATATAAAAATTACAGATTCTTGATTAGCATAAGGTCAAATCCTCTAAAGTAACTTAATTTTTGAGTTTTGATCCAGACTGTCCGATCAGAAACTCAGGCCAACCCGATCCGTGATGGAACGCATGGGGTCCCTTTAATATTCGTGTTAGAGCAGCTCGGACAGTCCGGATCAAAACTAAAAAAATTGAGTTACTTTAGGGTATGCTCCAGAAGAGGAGAGAGTAGGGTTGCCCGGACCCATACTTGTTCAAAATGTTTAATTATTAAAGGGCTAGAAGAGGGAAGAGAAGAGATAGGAGGTAAACTCTATATATAAATTATTCAAATTTTGTACTTTCTAAATTGGAACGTAGAGGAGGTTAACCGTTTATTCTATCTTCTTCCTTCATCTTCCTTTCTCTCTTCCTTGTAGATCACACACACACTATCCCATCAGGTACTATAGGTACAATTTATATAAACGGATGACTGAGATTAATTTCAACTGGATCAAACTCAATTCGGTGTCTATAAAATTATAGGAAATATGTTTTGAAATTTGTGTTAGATTAAAAGAACGGTTCAGATTTAATTATTGCACTTCCTGGATCCGAATTCCAAACACGCCTCCAAAAAAAATGTACGGTTTTTCCATCTGAAATTGATGCACAAACCAACGTGTACAGTTAAAAGGGGGAGCAATTAAACGTAATTGACACTTTTTAGTCTTGACAAATGACAAAGGGCTCATGAAACTAAAAAAAAAAAAAATTGAATAATGTGAGCGGTGTGCACTGTTTTTCATTATTTTTTACATATTTGTATTGTACTTCAAGAATTCGTATCCTCTGCATTAACTCAAAAAAATCTTTTGAGTTAATGCATCTGCACCGTCCGATTTATTTTGAAATTCGTGCGGATTAAATCCGCACTAATATTGAAAGATTACTGCTTTATAGGTAGGAACTCAAAAGATGCTGATTCTCTTTTGAGTTAATGCCGGACTCGTACTTCAAAGGCATCATGCATTGAATTATATTAGTCGACAAAAGTATCATGCATTGACCGCCAGGTCTGCCACCTCACGCTCTCATACAAATTTGTCGCCTTCTCTTTACTTTACCTTTTTTTTTATTACTAAAATATATCACAAGTCCATAACATACGGAAACAAATCTGCTGCTCAACCGTTGATCCTCTTCGCGCAAGAAAAAGTGTTATCGTTGAGATAGAAATAACAGGTTCCTGTTATTCCCTTGGAATAACAGCTGATTTACTTCCATAACATTAACATAACATACTAATAACTTGCAAACCCAACCATTAATTACTTTCTGAAAACATTAATTTACAAGGATCTCAATACTTAACGTGCAAGCGTTATCAGCTCCACTTTTAACATAACAAAACAGATCGAACAAGCAATAGAATTGAGTTTTTCAGACTTAAAACTTGAAATTTCTACAAAATAAGACCCTCAAAACTTGCAATATTTTTTACCAAGAGTTATAAATCTTATTTACAACTTCAATCCTCATTCCTTAAACATCATAACATCTGATCACACCATTCCCCACTTTTGGGATTTAAAACAAAGAAAGAAATCAAAACACCTTAATTGAAACTAGCAACCTTCAAAATTACAACTAGATAGTAGTAATTGTACACTTGAAAGCATCAATTCAGAGAAAATCTAAGCGAATATTGCAAATCATTTATGATTTTTCGCTCTGGTGATAGTTCCGATCGAGCTCGGATCTTCCCTGAGGCTGCGAGACGATCCCATCCTTTGTTCTGGAGAGAAGAATTCGGATCCAATCGGAGGAAACTCAGATCGGGCCCGGCGGTGATGCGATGATCCCTCATCCACCGAGTCCCACTCCCCGATCAACGGCTTCTTCCTGCTTCCACCATGGGACCCGTTCGACAGACACCGGTACTGGCTCTTCTCTCTGTTCTTCTTTAATGCATGTATGACAAACGGTATCAACCCTTCCATTCTCCCCTTTGCTTTTCTAAATTATCCTCTTTTTAGTTTCTCTCTTAGAAAGTTTGCTAATTTGGAGCTGTTATATGTTGATTTCAAAGTTGAAACTTTGAATGGATGTGGAGAGAGAATGATGGCAAGGTGTATATATAGAGATGACAAGGGGAGGCGCTGAGGCGGCAAGAATAGCATTTGTTTATTTATGAATTATTTTATTTCCTTATTTGGAGGTAAGGTGAGGGCTGATATTTTGAGAACATCTTGAAGGGGGGCGTTTGGTTCGCACTATAAATCATGCCAAGGAATAGAGGATTTTCTGGAATGTGATACCAAGGAATAACATTTCAGGGAATGTGTTATTACCATGTTTGGTTCGCGTATGACTATTGCTTCAGCATTCCAAGGAACGTGCCATTATTATGTTTGGTTTGTGCATGACTATGATTTTTAGTATTCCAATAAATGTTTCATTACAATAAAAATAAATATTTCCAGGGAATTAGTATATCCTTAGGAGGAAAAAAATGCTCTCAGTTCTTTTGCTTGTTTCTTCTGGCAATTTTAATATTTGTACCACTAGTCTAAAGCTGGAAATTAAAAATAATATTAGCATCTTAGGCTA
Organism: Carex kokanica; assembly: GCA_025461125.1. NCBI lineage: Eukaryota > Viridiplantae > Streptophyta > Magnoliopsida > Poales > Cyperaceae > Carex > Carex kokanica. The sequence goes on from JAJGRX010001229.1 coordinate 466,606, forward strand.
TTTTAATTTTGAAAATTATCTGAGATCAATAAAGTGCTTAAGCAAGGACCAAGCCGTCACCCCCCAACACACTCACACAATCACGAACACACACACCACAAAGTATTCCTATTTTAAACAGTATTATTAATTCAGGATTAGTTGCCAACAATGCGGGTTTCTCTGCTGGCATCAATGTGTCAATTAATTAATTAAATTTGAAGCTAACGACATCTTGAAAATAATTTTAGCAAACAATCATTTGGTCATGAAGTAAACTTTTTTAAAAACAATTAGAACGCATTACATAAGCTTGGTACGTATAAAAATTGCAAATTCTTGATTATAACTTATAAGAAGGTCTAAGTCCCCCACCTAAGGGTGAAAACGGTATGGATAATATCCGATCCGTATTTGAAAACTTAGATGTGGATATCCGAATATCCGTGTGGATAAGGATACTGATATAGTTTTACATTTCAATTATCCGTATCCGAATAGTAGATATATGCCATATATTTTATTATATATTACGAAAAAATTATGTTATTCACCATTAATTAGATAAATATTATGAACTTTAGTATTTTTTAATAATTTTTTATATTATTTTAATAAATATCCGATCTGATCCGAATCTGTATCTGTATCAGTGTGATATCCGCTCCATATCCGTATCCGAAAAATGAAAGATAATATATCAATATGGTTTTACCACTATCCGCTCCGTATCCTCTCCGTTTTCACCCCTACCCCCACCCCATCACCCACGGCACAACCCACTTTTTTACTTTTTAGAAATATAAAAAATATAACATCAGAAAGTAGATAGATTATTTTTTCCTTTCTATTATCTATTTTAGTATTTAAAGGTACTAAATCAATAATTAAGTTTTTTCAGAATATTTTAATATTTTATAATAGTGGGGTGACCACTTGTTTCACTGAGAAACACCATGTCTTTACAAAATATGAGGTACACATCCTCTGATACAAACAACTAAACAAAAAACTAGCTATTCAGAGAAACTAGCAACATCATAGGATAGAAAATTGCAAAAGAGTTTAGCATGAATTATACAAAACCATAATAAATAATCTAAGTAGAGGTACTAATGATAACGACACTAGTAGTAAAAAAGGTTTGACCCTTCTAAACCAAATCCAGGACCCTCATCGGAACCTGGCTGGCTGTCCCTGTCCGACCTAATTATCAAAAGACTTGCCTGATTCAAGTAAGTAAGATCTATAGGTAATATTAAAGTCAGGGCCGGTCCTGAAGCTTTTGGGGCCCAGGGCGGGAGAAAATTTTGAACCCTTTATGTAAATAATTTTTTTTTAATATGTCATGTCATACAAAGTAGAGAGACGTAAAACTAATACATCTCAAAATGAAACATATACAATGATGAATATACCCACACCATGTTTCTTGCTTGCTTTTTGATAAACCAATTTTGAACATTTGTATGTTATACCTGTACAAAACACACATCTAAATCACATCTCATCTGAAATGACTCATTGCCCATATAACGCCGTTATAGTGCAAAATAGCGCGCTATAGCGGTAATAGCGTCATAGTTTTTATGGTCCAGAAACGCTATAGCGACGCTATAGTGCGCTATTTAGAACCTTGACTAAAACAAGAAAATAATCTGTTCTAAAATTTTCTTGAGCAGATTGTTGCTCTCTATCTGTATCAGGATTTTCATCAAAATATTTCTTTCTTATAGCCTTATGTTTTACCTAAAACACTGGCTCAATTTTTATTTCATCAGCAATCTCTTTAGCATCCATCATAGTAGAAGTAAACCCATTTTCGCTAGAGGCGGAGATCAAGGCTGGAGGCGTAAAGCTTGGAGGCGGAGGAGCGGAGCAGCGGAGATCAAGCCTGGAGGTGGAGACGGGAGATAGGTTTCTCTGGAAGCGAATCAGCAATTTTTTTTTGGAAGCGAATAAGGGTTTCCGCGGAGATAAAAGTTTGCATTGGCTTCCAAAATAAAGATTGTTTTGCTGTTTTGATTCGATGGCCCAGATAAAAAAAAACAATGGCCCAGATAAAAAAACGCCAATGGAAAGAAATGATGGCCCAATTTTTTACCCATATACAAATTAAAAAAAAAATTTGGGCCCCCTGAATTTTTGGGCCCGGGGCCATCACCCTGGGTACCCTGGGCCAGGGCCGGGCCTGATTAAAGTAAATTTAAAGTAAAAATCATCCAATCTAGCCTTACACCAATAGAAAGTTAATGCGATAATAGCAAAACCAACAGAACTAAGAGATGGAACAGGTGTTTGGTGAAAACAAATCTTATTTCTGGTAAGCCATACTAACTATAAAGTAACAGCTCTAATTAATTCTACAAGTAAAGAATCTTTCAAGAGAATCTGGTAATAAAAAAACCATAACTCAGCAACTGTTGTACAATTAAAATGAAAGTTGTTATGAGTACCAATCCATGACCAAGAAGAAATGAAATGACAAGTCACAAATAAATGATCTACTGTTTCAGGGGCTCCACAGAATGGACACGCAATGTCCCCGTGCCAACATTTCTTAGCTGATTTACATTTAGTAAGGATCTTATCTTGTCTCAATAACCAAACAAAGATCTTAATTTTAAGAGGGATTTTAGAATGCCATAAGGTAGTGTAAGTTCTATTTGGAATACCCCTAAACGATAACCATAGGTAGAGGGAATGAACCGTAAATAATCCAGATAGAGCCCATCTCCAAAATATAGTATCAAGAGAGGAGTCAGTAATAAAAGAACTAGGAACTAACGAAGAAGAAAGATGTTGCCATTCCGTAACTAATATGCCGGTTAGTTGTCTATTGAATTGAATGTTAAGTTTATTAGAAGAAAAAACATTAGACAACAATAGGTTTTGATCAAAGGCAGCCCTAAAGAGATGAGAATAAATACAATATAAAGCACACTCCCTGTCCATCTATCTAACAAAAAAATTGTACTCTCACCATTATGAATTACTCTATTTATTCTTGTCTCATAAACATCTAAGTTAGGTTAAAACCCCAGACCAGAAAAAAGAGCATCTAGGTATAGTTAACCCATTAGCACCATATTTAGCATATAAAATTAACTTCCATTTACTAGTAACAGTAGGGTTTTTAAAACGAAACTACCACTTTGCTAAAAGGGCACTATTCATTGTATTTAAATCTAGAACACCTAAGCCATCTTGGTCCTTAGGTAAACAAACAATAGTCCAGTCGATAAGATGATACTCTCTCCTACCTTGACAACCACCAGATCATAAGAATTTTTTTCTAATAACTCTAATGTTAACAGACAATTTGTACAAAGAAAGCCAGTACAGAAGCAATGTGATAGCTAAAGTGATTGAATAATTAATTCAATCTCTTTGGTTATAGAACGAAAAAAAACAAGAAGAGGGATCTAATTACATTTTTTTTTTGACACATTTGACACCTACTATTTTCAAAGTCCAAATAGTCGATTCAAACTGTTCAACATGAATGATATATTAAAATGTGCTTGGAGATCAAATTTTACATTTTTTTTTGAATTTTTTTACTATTAATATAAGATGGTTACAAAATAATTGTTTTCAGACCATTGAAAAATAACGATTTTGTAACCATCTTAATAAATAGTAAACAAATTCAAAAAAATGTAAAAAATTTGATCTCCAAGCACATTTTAATACGGTGATCATGTTGAACGGTTCGGATCGACTGTTTAGATTTTGAAATCTCAAAATTGACCTATAAAAAAACGGTGTCAAGATGTGTAAAAAAAAAAAAAATGATGTAATTGGATCTCTCCTCAAAAAACAATTCATTACTAACATTTCATTTTTTATATTTTAAAATAAAACATTTGGAATACACAAGCTTTCAAAAAATTTACAAGGGTTCTAACAATGTTACGGTCTTTTCAAGTGAAATTTATGTACAAACCAGCATGCACAATTAAAAGTTACAGCACCAAAATATTTGAATTAAAAAAAAAAACCACCACGATACTAATGTTACGATGGAGGATGAGAGGGATACTTCCACCGTATCAATGCTACGGTAGAGTGATTTGGAATGATATTTTGCCTAGATTCTTCTTCATCTGAATCAAAATATCACTTCACCATACAATTGATACAGTAGAGGACCAGAGAGGGTATTTCCACCGTACTAATACTACGGTAGAGTGATTTGGAGTGATTTTTACCTAAAATCCTCTTCGTCTGGATGAAAAAATCACTCCACCGTACCAGTGATACAGTTGAAATACCCCCTTCTCATTCTCCACCGTACCATTCTATTGTTTTTTAAATCAAGACCAAAATGTTTCTTCCATTTAAATACTTTTGTCTTTTTCTAAATAATTTTTTAAAATATTTGTATTATACTTAAAACTTAAAAGGCATCATGCATTGAGTTTCTTTTGGCAAGCTCATGTTGGATCATATATCCAACGTTGAGCATATATGTAATATAATTATGGATTGTATACTGTTATATATGATTGTTACAATTAAGTGATATAATATGGAATTAAGATATTAGACAATCTATGTATTCAATAGGGTGTGGTTCATAAATGTGTAGAATAATATAGGTAAAGATTAAGTCATTGATGGACTGATTCTAAGATTTGCAATTCAGAAAACTGTCATTTTAGATGTTTGTATGGCCACACGGATATCAATGTGGCCGCACGGATTTTGATGCAACAACACAAGTTTTGATACAGTCACACAAAATACCTTTTTTCAAGTTAAAAGATAACCAGATAGGTTACTATATATAAGGATTGGTCCCCAAGGCACAGGACAACATAGAAAAACATGAAAACTTAAAAGAGGTTTTTCTCTTTAATAAAATACAGTTCTGTATGCTTTCTCTTCTTCTTCAATCATCAAAGAATAGAGAAGAGAAATCCATTAGAAAATTTGGAGATGATTTCTCAAGAGTCATATCTTGCTGTCTTGGAAGACTTGATCCATAACAATACGACGAAAATGCGAGAAGTGTTTCTTGCCATTGAAGACTTGTCTCGTGCTCATGGAAATGACTGTTGTTCTACCAAGGTTGGATATTCCATTACAAACGGCATAAAATCAGGTATTATGTTCCGCACATCTGATTTATGTTTAGATCTTTTTAGCGTATGACGGTCCTTAAATTAAGGTGATAAATTATTTGTTTTTTTTCGGAGTATAAATATTGATCTCTAAATAAAATATAATTAATTGACTTTTATCATTCCCAAACACCTCATGCATTGAATTATTTCTCGACAAAAGGAACACCTCATGCATTGAATTATTACTCGACAAAAGGTATCATGCATTGACCGCCAGCCACATCACGCTCTCATACAAATTTGTCGCCTTCTCTTTACTTTACTTTTTTTTTATTACTAAAATATCATTAACATATCATACTAATAACTTTGCAAACCCAACCATTAAATTACTTTCTGAAAACACTAATTAACAAGGATCTCAATCCTTAACGTGCAAGTTATCAGCTCCACTTTTAACAGAACAAACAGATGAAGAAGCGATGCAGTAGAGATTTTCAGACTAAAACTTGAAATTTTTCTACAAAAAAGACCGTGAAAACTTGCAAAAGTATTTACTGAGAATTATAAATCTTATTTACAACTTCAATTCTCATTCCTTAAACATCATAACATCTAATCACACCATTCCCCACTTTTGGGATTTAAAACAAAGAAAGAAATCAAACACCTTAATTGAAACTAGCAACCTTCAAAATTGCAACTAGATAATAGCAATTGTACACTTGAAAACATCAATTCAGAGAAAATCTAAGCGAATATTGCAAATCAGTTATGCTTATTCGCTCTGGTGATAGTTTTGATCGAGCTTGGATCTTCCCTGAGGCTGCGAGACGATCCCATCCTTTGTTCCGGAGAGAAGAATTCAGATCCAATCGGAGGAAACTCAGATCGGGCCCGGCGGTGATGCGATGATCCCTCATCCACCGAGTCCCACTCCCTGATCAATGGCTTTCTGCTTCCACCGTGGGACCCATTTGACAGACGCCGGTACTGGCTCTTCTCCCTGTTCTTCTTTAAAGCATGTATGACAAACGGTATTAACCCTTCCATATCTCCCTTTTCTTTCCTAAATTTTCTTCTTTTTAGTTTCTCTCTTAGAAAGTTTGCTAATTGGAGCAGTTGCGTTGATTTCAAAGTAGAATGTGGAGAGAGAGAGACTGATGACATGGTGTATATATAGCGATGACAAGATGAGGCGCTGAGGCTATTAATAGTATTGTTTATTTTAAGAATTATTTTATTTCCTTATTTGGAGGTAAGAAACCCGTTGGCGAGCGCTGATGATTTGGAAGTTTGAAATGTGATGAGAGGAATAAAATTGGTGCATGGTTTTATTTGGGGAACCGAATCCTCTGTCCCTCTGGATTTTCATACCCCCTACTTAATTTAGTCAATCTCTTATTAACATATGGTATATTCTTTCATTTCATTAATGAATAATTTTTAAATTAATTTATTAATTGGATGAACAAAAAGAAGCTACGGAGGTTTGAAGAGTTCTTCGAACTATTGCGAAAAAAAGTCCAGATACAATTGCATACTTAAATAATGTCGGTAAATATCAAGATTCCAACCATAATGAGATCCCTAGACCATGGAAGGTGTATCAAAGTATGGACGATGACGCTCATTGGGAAATTATGACTACTAATGGATTCGAATCATAGAACAATGTATTCAGAGATAATCGAAGATTGCCAGTCGTTGCACTCGTGGAAGATCGGTGGTGTTGAACATCCACCCCGTTATAAATCTGTCATTGTTATACAATTTGGTTAAAATAAAATATCGTAATTGAAACATTTATATCTCTTTATAAAAAATATGTGGATTTTGGATATTATATGATTCATTAACTTACAATATCAGAGAACAGTGAGATCTTATGTTGTGCATGTTGTATCCATAACAAATCGCTAAACTTTTCTGCTGGCAAGTTTGGATTTGGTTGAGCCTCATATGCATCATGAACATCTACTACAGGATCATGCAGACCACAACTGCTTGACATCCTGCATGCATAACATTTTAAATAATTTATATTCAATTCAAAACTAAACAATCTAAATTTAATAAACACTCTCATGATTTACGTAAATTAATTCAAGTGTGAAGTTAAAATATGTTATGCATCCTAATTCATAAAATAAAAATATGCATGAAAATATTTTCTTTTTCTAATAACGCCTCATGAACATCAAACATATGACAAATTAAAAATTTAAGTTTTATATTATGTACTACATGAATTTTTTTCATCATTTTAAAAACTTAACAAAAACCTAGTGCATATATTACAACCAGCATGCCATTAGTACTAATTCCCTTCCGTCTCTTTGATCAGACCCGTGCATTCTATAAATCCATTAATTTCCTACATTACTAATTGCATGCTCGTACTTCTATAATTGTAACAATGACAAAAAATTCTTACTTTTAACTTTAAAACTTAGTTAATTGCACAAGGGGTTTGATGCATGCATGTTTCAAACAAATAAACTAGGTATAATGTGAAATAGAAGAATGTAATCAAAGTGCCGTTAGAAATTTTTAGTTAATTATCTAAAATTCAAAACAAATAAACTATCTACTTTATTTAATTTAACTAAACAACCTGAGAGAAGTAAACGTAGATTAATTTAACTAAATAAAAATTTAATTCTTCTAAACCCTAAATCCTAATTTATCAATTCTTTTACAATACACTCAGCAAATTAATAAAATTAAATCTAATCAATAGTTTGACAACAAATCAAATCACAAATCCATCTTAATTAACCGATTTCAACTGTAATTTCTCTCAATTTTACAAAACATAAACTTACCCGAATATAGTCTTAATATTGGAGAAAGCGGTGGGGGCGAAATTGGTGGACTAGGACGTGATGGACCACAGCGTCCGGAACCAAAATGGGGCCGACGAGGAGTGCAGCGTGCTGATTTTTTGTTTCACTGATTTGGTCGGTGAGGCGGAGACAGAGAAGGGAAAGAAAGGGATGAGTGCGGCGCGATGTGTGGGAAGAAAGGGAGGGGTCGCGATTTGTTTTCTTTGCTGGAGTCTGTCTATGATAGAGTATAATGTCTTTTTTTTTCGGATTTGGCCGTGATAGACCAACACGGCCCAATTTTTTTTTTCCGTCTCCCTGGACGTGATAGACCAACACGGCCCCCAAGTTTTTTTATTTTTTTTAGACTTCCTAGACGTTGCTAAATAACGTCATGCTTAATCCATAATCTCCTAAATCGGTAATTTGCTAAGCAGGCCGCGATGGTCCATAATGTCTTCTGGACGTTATGGACTATGACTTTTTTCCCATATATCAAATTTTCCTGAAATGTCTTATCATTGTCGATATATATATATATATTTTTTTTCTATTAATAAAAATTTCGGAAGAAAATCCTGCCCACAGAGATAGAGGATTCGGTTCCTTTAGTTGGGGCAGGAGCACATGGTTAATTTTTTAACGGACCCAAATTACACAGGTGCGGTGCATTGATGGGGTCCATTGATCAAACCCGTGTTAAATTTGCGCATTATTTGACTGCACTTGAATCATTGGTTTTGAATATATATGGATATTTTAAGCACATTTGATTGTGGATAAATTTTGGAAATTATGTTCTTTGCGTGAGATGTCGTAAAAAATTGAATAGAACTTATTTATAAATATTAAATAGTTGATCTAACTTTTATTAACAATTTTTTTTTTTGAGAAGATCTTGTAGGGAGTTAGTATATTCTTATGTGAAAAAAAATGCTCTCAGTTCTTTTGTTTGTTCTGCTGGCAATTTTAATATGAGTTTTACCGTCAGTCTAAAGTTGGAAATTAAAAATAATGTTAGCATCTTAAGCTAGTTTTATTTTAAAAAGGTATCTCAAACCAATAAGTGCTTGAGCAAGGGGGCAAGTATCCTCTCTGGTAAGGGTGCAAATGGATCGGATATTATGAGTCTATATTCGAATTTGTATTTAAAAATTAGATATCTGATATATGAATATCTGTGTAGAGTGTAGATACAGATACAGATACAGATATAATTTTAAATTTTAATTTTCAAACAATCATTTGATCATGAAGTTAATTTTTTTATAATCAAGAGCGTATTACATAAGCTTGGTATACGTATAAAAATTACAGATTCTTGATTAGGAGGCCAGAGTCCTCCAGCTTGGGTATTGCAACCGTATCATACCGTGTTTTGACGTATCGTGTTTTGGCTTATTTGAAAGAGATCGTGCTACGTACAGTACTGGAGAAGAACACAACATGTTTAACGACACAACACAGTTTGATACAATGTGCCGTGCTGGTACTTAAACGTACACTGATTTTTTAGATCATGATAATTATTTACTTTAAAAATGTATGCTAATGTCAAAAAAATCTGAATAAATATCCAAAAAAAAGTAAAAATAAATTTAAATTACATTTAATTTTTGTAAATTTCAGTTTTTTTTTATATCTCTATTTCATTATTAAGCACGTTGGGTGTCCAATCCGCCAACGGCTATGATTGAAAGATAAATTTTCAGATTTAATCACAACCCTCTAATCAAATAATTTGTCTTGTTTTGTTTAAATGCATCTTTTTTAAGTGTAGAAGTCTATATTTAGTTAAAAACATATTCGCTACACGTACAGTGGCACAATATATTACAATTAAAATTGAATATACTGCCTTGTAGCGACATTTTTTTTCCTTATTTCTCTTACGTTTAGCAACTTCTTCGTTTCCTTATTTTTAGTTTCCTAATGTCTCGTTTGTTTCTATACAAGTTATCACGACAGAAAATGAAAATCAATTTTTTCTTTGCTTGTTTCTATATAGATCCCAACGGCATAATAGAAAAATCTAGAATATATTTGATTGGAGTTGTTTCTATACAAATCACCCCACACCTGGAATCGAGAAAATCAAGAATAGAAAGATTGTTTTTCTAATTTTATTATATTTTTTCAATTGGAGCAATTATAATCTATTTCTCATATTTTTTTTGTTTATTTTCAGAAATGTTGACTACATCGAAGAGAATCACACTAGCAATTATAATCTGAAATTGCATATTTCAATATAGCCGTTGGCGGATCGGACACCCAACGTGCTTAATAATGGAATGTTGATATATTTGATCCATTTTTTTTCATTTGTTGTTGTTTCCTTTACTGTTATTTATTATTTATCTCTCCGTTTTTTTTTTGTCATTTGTGTTTTTTATTTTCATTTATATATTTTTTCTTAATTCTGGGTGAAATGTCAATAAAAAATTCATATTCTATTCAATCTTATAATATCCCCGTTGCAACGCACATGCACGATACTAGTTTTGTATTATTTATGTTTTGGTATATAGCATGAGAAAATATTTCAACGAGAAAATTTTGATTTTTTCTAAACGTGGCATGCCGTAATTGTGTCCAAACGTACCATATCAGTACTTCGATGTGTCGTGAAGTGTTGTAAATAACAGTATGCGGTTGTCGGATGAATGGGGTACCGCCAAGCGATTAATCGGTATGCGGCTGATTAATCGAAATTATGCAGACAATTTAACGTTTTTATTAAATTTATGTATATATATCATAATTTATTAAAAACAATTTATTTAACTCATTAAACTTATCAAATAAACTTAATTTAACTTAGTTTTATTATTATAACATGACACTACGTTTATTTCTTCTTAACACATAGCATTTTATATGTATAAGTAACACATTTATTTAATGAAAAATAAATTTGAGAATTAAGATTTTTCAAATACTAATAACATATTATTTGAAAGAAATGAAACATTCCATCATAAAATCACTAAATTTAGTTTATGGTAACAACTTAATTTTATAAATGAACACGTCATACTAATTGAAAAAAATTACATCAGTAAGTAAGAAAAATATATGGTATATAAATAATAGAAGAATTAATCAATTTCAAAGAAACTAAGAAGAAAAACCATATATAAAAAATATTGGATGTATATCAAGCACAAATAAAACTACAATACATGATTTATAAACCTTATTATTACACAGTATCACAGAAAAAAAGCAATGTGAAAATAAATATTAACTGGAATAAACGTGAAGGATTTTGGTCGCCCAAGCCTTTATTTGTTGAGGAGAAACTGGTCCAATTTGAAGTAAACGGAAATAAACAAGAATAAACAGACGATTAAATGGTAAAACGACTGATTAATCAGAAAAATGGCCAATTAATCATTTTCATTTGCAAACATGCATCCGTTAAGTGTATTTGTAACGGTTTGGCCACCGTTAACGATTAAACAGCTATTTAATCGGCCGGTAAAACCTTTTTTACAACACTGGTGTCGTGTATTCATGTGTCTAGACGTGTTGTGTTTAATCAAGCTGATTTTAGAAAATTTATGACAAAGCACAACTAAGGTCATAGTAGAGGTAGGTTTTGACATGGCACATCTAACAAGACGTGCGGTGTTGTGCCATGTTCTTAGTCGTGCATGCCGTCACGTGTGCCACATCCTTAGTTGTGCGTGCCGTCACGTGTGCCATGTCCTTAGTCGTGTGTGTCGGCACGTGTGCCCGTCACTCTGTACTTTTGCAATACAGTACCTGATGCGAATCAATTTGAGTCAAACTCGGATTCAAGTTCAGACTTGGTTTTAAGAAACATGCGAATCTAATAAAGATGAATCCACCGGAAGATGTTTTCAAGATGTCATAACGTGATGCATTTTCAATATGGTCTTTACAATTTATGTTTGTATATTTTCTTTACAATTTATGTTTGTAAATTTCCTATAATATTTATGTTTGCATATTTTCTATATATTCTATGTTGCAATTAATATTTTAGTATTTCTAACGTTGCCATGTAATATTTTATATAAGGAGAATGTTGTATGAGATAGTTGAATCCAATATATTTTCTTTTAAAATTTCTCTTCTTTGCTACTTAGCACAATATTTGTTTCTAATTCCACTGAATCATTTCAATGTCCATTACTAGCGGAGTTGAGTTTGGGACGAGTTTGCATCAAGTGGTATCAGAGCAAGTTCTCCTCTTATTGTTCAATATCTCACTAAATCAAACAAAATATGTACACATAGAGAGAGTTTGAAACGAATTTACGTCAAGTGGTATCAAAACAAGTTATCCTCTTATTATTTAATATTTCACTAAATCAAAAAAATAAAACCTGTACATAACGGAGTAGAGTTTGGACCGAGATTGCGTCACTACCCCACTCCATCACCCACAACATAGCTGATTTTTTTTTTTTTTAGAAATTTTAAAAATAAAATATCAGAAAGTATATCGATTATTTTTTTTCCTTCTATTAGTTAAAGGTACCGAATAATTAAGTTTTTTCAGAATATTTTCGGAATAGTTTAATATTATAACACTGTGTTTCACTGGTATTTCATTTTTTATATTAGAAAAATAAAACATTTGGAATACACACGCCTCCAAAAAAATTACAAGGGTTCTAACAATGTTACGGTCTTTCCATGTGAAATTGATGGACAAACCAACATGCACAATTATTACAAGGTGGAGCAATTAAAGGTGTTTTTCATTGAATGTCTCGAATCTCGACTCTTTTCAGTCTTGACAAATGACAAAGGGCTCATGAAACTAATAAATAAAAAATGTACACTGACTTTTGTTTTTTTTATTATTTAAAAAATAAACAAAATGATTCAATTCAAAACAACACTGAAGTATTTGAATTAAAAAAAAATAACTCCACAATACTAATTCTACAGTGGAGGATGAGAGGGAGTACTTTTCCCGTATCAATGCTATGATGGAGTGATTTAGAATGATTTTTGCCTACACTCTTCTTTGTCTGGATTAACATCACTCCACCGTAACATTAATAAATTCGCATCCTCAAAGATATCTCAAACTTTGAGTGTTTTTTCAGAATATCTCAACCGTTCAATACGTTATACACAAATCTCAAAGCAAAAATATTATTGGCCCCTACGCTATCACCGAATAGGCACTGTATACGTCGGTCACGCAAAATTTGAGATATCTCAGAGGATACGCACTCAACATTAATACGGTGGAGGATGAGAGAGGATACTTCTGCCATATCAATACTATAATAGAGTGAATTTTTACTTGAAATCCTCTTTTGTCTCAATAAAAAATATCACTTCCTTCCAAGGTTATAAAATGCGGTTTTCATGCGGTATGCGGAAGGCCACCGCATACTGCATATGCAGTTTTCATGCGGTACTCATATATGCGGATTTTAAAATGAGAATCCTTATATAATTTGTATGTAAAGCTATAATTTTTATGCAAAGCTATAAGCATGTCTGGAACCAACCAATCAATATTTTTAAACATTAGTTCTTCCCTTATTCTCTCAATTAAAAAGCCCAAACAATGTAGAGGCTGGAACAATCAATATTTTTGATACGTCAGGTGATATGAACATAGTTCACAAAGAATCAAGTAATATTCTGTGTTGTGTAATATTATGTGCAGCACAGGTCACTTCTTGTCTACTTGATAACTTGTATGGACATAGTTAACAAATAATCAAGTTATATTCTCAAAGCAAAACAATAAACCACTCCTACACCATGTCTATTCAAAATTTTATCATGTTTAAGCTTCTTCTCCTTTCTCTTCTTTCTGAGTCGCTTGCTCATCTATTTTTCTGCCCCAAAATTTCTTCGATTAACTAAGCAAAATACAAAATTGGTTCAATTGAACTAACAAAACGGTGTAAATTTGCTCTAGAAGCAAGAGACTAAGTGGAAATTTGGTTGATTATTTCGATTCAGCTTCAATTTTAGCAGTTTCTGTGCAAAATTCGTCCAACCAAGAAAACTCAGGAAAAATCGGTTCGCCTCCGGCCAATTCCGTTCCGACTCGGGATCCGAATAATCACTATGCGGATTTTATGCGGCCGATTATAATATATGCGGCAAAAATTATATGGCCGAATATGCGGCCGCATATGCGGAACCGCATATCAACCGCATATTGATTTTTCATGCGGTTGCCAACTGCATACGCATATGCGGCCGCATGAACCGCATTTTGTTACATTGCTTCCTTCTCAATTTAAAATTTGGAAATTCAAGACTAAAATGCTTCTTCCATTTAAAATTTAAAATACTTCTGTCTTTTTTTAAATAAAAAAAAAATCCTAGCTTTTGATTATTTTTTACATATTTGTATTATACTCGTGCATTGAATTATTAATCGACAAAAGGGATCATGCATTGACCGCCGATATTTTTATTAATAATTCCAAACAAAAGAAAAATATCAAATATAACCCCAACTCCAAAAAAAATTCAAATCTAACCCAACCGCCCAGAAATGGGGCGGTCAGCTTTTTTTTTTTTTTTTAGATTTGAGAGACAATATGAATGAAATTTAATAATAAAAATTCGAATTTTGTTTTTAATATTTGTTAGATTAATTCTTTTGATGTATAAACCGACATTTTTAAAAATACCCAAAGTTAATTAAAGATTAATAAAAATGCCCAAACCGGTCGGTCCCTTGACTAAATAACTAAAATGCTGAGATATAACACTAAAATATTGATTTTTTTTAAAATATTTGTCAAAGTACTTTTTTGATAGCATATTTATACTAAAATACACTAAATTACTTGAGAATTCCGACATTTTTAAAAATACCCCAAGTTAATTACAGATTAATAAATATGCCCACGGTTCCCGTAAAATATGCAAAATCCGAGATTTTTATTTTTACCCAAAAAAAATAAAAATTAATATATTTAACCAAGTTTTTGAAAAAATTAAATTTTTACCCAAACCGTAAATAATATTTACGGTTTGAAACTATATATATTTTTTTTAAGAGAAAAATAGCTAAAATGCTGAAATGAAATATAACACAAAAAAATCGAATTGTTTTTTAAAATATTTGTTAGATGATGCACGAAAAGACCCTAAAAACTCTGATATTGTAAAGAAAGTTCGAAAACTCTATATCCGACGGTCGGATCGGACTGGAAAGTAAGTTAGCTTGGTTTTTGGGTTCGGGATTTTCTGTCAAAATTTCAGCCCGATCCGACGGACGGATTAAAAGTTACGCTCCTTTTCGTGAAGCATGCGCAGGCCCATATTGCATCATTTTCGATTAAGATTTTCATTTCTATTCTTCAATCTACGTAGCTCAATAAATTACCGTATTTTAGCATAATTCTACATATTATTGTAATTTCAGCATTTTAGTAAATTTACTGTATTTTAGTATAATTATTGTAATTTACCGTATTTTAGCACAAAATCGGCTCTATTCGTAACGTATTTTCTAACAAATATTTAACAAAACAATTCGATTTGGACATCAAAAGAATTAATCTCAGCATTTTAGTTATTTAGTCAAGGGACCGGCCGGTTTGGACATTTTTATTAATCTTTAATTAACTTTGGGTATTTTTAAAAATGTCGGTTTATACATCAAAAGAATTAATCTAACAAATATTAAAAACAAAATTCGAATTTTTATTATTAAATTTCATTCATATTGTCTCTCAAATCTAAAAAAAAAAAAAAGCTGACCGCCCCATTTCTGGGCGGTTCAGTGTCCAAATCTGACCGCTCCATTTCTGGGCGGTTTGGTAGGTAACCTGGACCGCCCCATTTCTGGGCGGTTGGGTTAGATTTGAAATTTTTTTGGAGTTGGAGTTATATTTGATATTTTTCTTTTGTTTGAGGTTATTAATAAAAATATCGGCATTGACCGCCACCCCAGGCTCTCATACAAATTTGTCGCCTTCTCTTTACTTTACTTTTTTTATTACTAAAATATATCACAAGTCCATAACATTAACTTAACATACTATTAACTTTGCGAACCCAACCGTTAAATTACTTTCTAAAAACATTAATTTGCAAGGATCTCGATAATTTACTTTTTCAGATTAAAACTTGAAATTTATACAAAGAAGACCCTGAAAACTTGCAAAATTATTTCCTAAGAATTGTAATTCTTATTTACAACTTCAATCCTCATTCCTTAAACATCATAACAACTAATCACACCATCCCCGCTTATGGGATTTAAAACAAAGAAAGAAATTAAAACACCTTAATTGAAACTAGCAACCTTCAAAATTGCAACTAGATAATAGTAATTGTACACTTGAAAGCATCGATTCAGAGAAAATCTAAGCGAATATTGCAAATCATTTACGCTTATTCGCTCTGGTGATAGTCGAGAAGTTGCCGATCGAGCTCGGATCTTCCCTGAGGCTGCGAGATGATCCCATCCTTTGTTCAGGAGAGAAGAATTCAGATCCAATCGGAGGAAACTCAGATCGGGCCCGGCGGTGATGCGATGATCCCTCATCCACTGAGTCCCACTCCCCGATCAACAGCTTCTTCCTGCTTCCACCATGGGACCCGTTCGACAGACACCTGTACTGGCTCTTCTCTCTGTTCTTCTTTAAAGCATGTATGACAAACGGTATCAACCCTTCCATTTCTCCCCTTTGCTTTCCTAAAGTTTCCTCTTTTAATTTCTCTCTTAGAAAGTTTGCTAATTTGGAGCAGTTATATGTTGATTTCAAAGTTGAATGTGGAGAGAGAGATTGATGACATGGTGTATATATAGCGATGACAAGGTGAGGGCGTGAGGCGCTGAGGCGGCCGCGGCTAAAACCTAGCATAGTATTTGTTTATTTATGAATTATTTTATGAGTGAGGCTATGGTGCTATGCATAGCACCAATTACTAGTGTACTACGGCTCAATATGATACTTTTTAAAATTTCAACGGTCGATCCGAACCGTTCAATGTGATATCCATATGAATATGTACTTGCAAACTAAATTTTATATTTTTTTGAATTTTTTTACTATTTTTTTAGATAGATAGTAAAATCAGTGTTTTCTGAAAATTCTGGACCATCAAAATTCTATCTATCTAAAAAATTCGAAAAAATATAAAATTTAGTTTGCAAGTACATATTCATGTGATTATCACATTGAACGGTTCAGATCGACCGTTAAGATTTTAAAAGGTACCATATTAAGCCGTAGTACACTAGTCATCCGTGCTATGCATAGCACCATAGCCCCACTCTTATTTTATTTCCTTATTTTGAGGTGAGAAACCCGTTGGCGAGCGCTGATGGTGTGCGAAGTTTGAAAATATAATGAGCTACAGACAAAATTGGCGCATGATTGGATTTGGTTTGGGGCAGGAACCTGGAAGGAGCACATGTTAATTTCTTGACGGACCCAAATTGCACTCAGGTGCGGTGTATTGATGGGGTCCATTGATTAAAACCGTGTTAAATTTGCGCACTATATTTGACTGCACTTAAATCTTTGGTTTTGAATATATTTGGATGCCTCTTGATTTAAAGGTTTTAAGCACATTTTATAGTTGATAAATTTTGGGGGCTATGTTTGTCGCGTGAGTGGTCGTAAAAATTCGAATAAAAAGTTATTTATAAATATTAAATAGTTGAATTATTTAATCTCTAATTTGTTTTTAATTTTTTTTAGAACATCTTGTAGGGAGCTATTAGTACATCCTTAGGAAGAAAAAATGGTCTGTTCTTTTGCTTGTTTCTTCTGGCAATTTTAATATGAGTTGTAGTCTCAAGCTGGAAATAAAAAAAAATAATGTTAGCATCTTAAGCTAGTTTGTATTTAAAATATTATCTCAAACCAATAAGTGCTTAAGCAAGGACCAAGACCTCATCCCCCCTAACACACTCACACAAACACACACACACACAACAAAGATTCCTATTTTAAACAATATTATTAATTTTGATTAATTCTCAAGTAATATCCGTATTGTCTCCCTTTTATAATACCTACATTTATTTATAGAATTATATTTGATCCTCTCTATAAAAATTTCTAGCTCCATCCTTCTATTTAAGTATAACCAATATGAGATGGGACGGTAGTATTAGCTAGGAAAGAATGTTCTAGTACTGTGGTTATTCAAAGATTGAGAATTCGAGTTCCGCTCACGATTTTTCAATCTCTGCAAAGATTTCAAAAAAAAAAGTATAACCGATATGACAATATCGTTTGCTAGGAGTATGACTCTAAAGTAATACATAAAATCAAAAGAAGATTGATGCACAAGAAGCATAACTGTGGAATTGTTGTGGATAACTTGCCCCCACCCCTCCAATTCGGATTTATTTTTGGAAATTGGGTTCTCTTATAATTAATTCTTTTTCTGTTAATTTTTATTTTTCATGAGCTTGAGAAAAAAAAAAAGAGCCAAAGTTCTTAATAATTATAATACAAATATAAAAAATTCCGAACTTGCATTTGTTTGTACAAAACAACTTCTTCTTCTATTTTACAAAGTTATTTATTATGCAATGCAAATTGGGCGATTTGTTGCTCCTCTTTTCAGAAAAAATAAAATATTACTCTATTTGAGTTTAGGTGAATTGAATATACAATTATCTTATTTGATTCAGGATAAGTATTGCGTCATGATTTTGACACTTCAACCTAATGCTATAGTTTTTATGAATTATGAATTGCTTTGAATGAATCAACCAGAGTTCTTCATTTCATTTCTCTTCTTTTCTCCTTCTAACTTACTTATTGTCTATTATAATATTGTTGAAAATAATGAAGAGTACGGATTTGATCTCAGTCGTTCATCATTGATCAATCGGCTAGGATTAGATAAAAATGTCAATTTCTATTTTAGGCAAAAATACCAACGGTACACTATTCATAGATACCAAGAATAGAAAAATAGGCAACGGTACAATAAACGGCTATTGGCCTCTGTAACTTATAAATATAGCGATCTCCTCTGTAAGAAAATACACAGTGAATAAAAACATTTTATTTCTCCTCAGATTCTCATAATTTCAACATGGTATCAGAGCAGTGCTCGATAATCCAATAATTTCCATAACCCTCATAATCCAAAAATCAGTAGCATAGAATACTGAAAAATCCACAAGGAGAAATTCCACACAAAAGCAAGGATGTCACAAATGGGGCAGCAAACAAACGAAGCTACCAACCATTCGAAACTAACCAATACCTTGCTAAATGATAGAAATTATCTATCTTGGGCAAAATCAGCAACTCTATCTCTGAGTGGAAGAGAAAAAATCGAATTCATCACTGGAGAAAACAAAAAACCGAAAATTACAGATCCAACAACAGCCACAGAAGAAGAAAAACAAGCACTGCGACAATGGCAAGCCACAGACCACAAAGTCATGGCCTGGTTACTAGATTCCATGGAACCTCAAATCTCTGACCTATTCCTCCACAGCAGTACCACATCACATGGCCTATGGGAAGATGTGAAATCGTTCTACGGCCAACAACAAAATCATTCACACATTTTCAGACTCAAACAAGAAATCCACACAGCAAAGCAAGGTGCCATGACCAACACCGAATAC
The DNA here is from genome assembly GCA_025461125.1 of Carex kokanica. NCBI lineage: Eukaryota > Viridiplantae > Streptophyta > Magnoliopsida > Poales > Cyperaceae > Carex > Carex kokanica. Next base: position 486,063 of record JAJGRX010001229.1, read on the forward strand.
CTTGGCTACCTTAAGAAAAAATTCGACGAACTCAAAATTTATAGACCTCCCACAACAGATCTCAAAGAACTCCAAAAAAGGCAACAAGAAGATGAGATTTTTGTGTACCTCGCGGGTCTAGATGAAAGATACGAAGCCGTGAGGTCGCAAATAATCCTCGGGCCCGAGCTCCCCTCATACCCGGCCGTCGCAGCCATGATACATCGAGAAGAGACTAGACGGCAGACCATGGGTGGTTCACAAGCCAAAAATGGCAAGGGACACGAGACCCACGGCCTTGCCGCTAGAAACTTCAAAAACCCTAGTTTTCAAAATCGGCAAAATTCCAAAGATAGGTGCTCTCACTGTAAGAAAGAAGGGCACAATCAAGAGAGGTGTTGGTTCCTCCATCCGCACCTTCAACCAAAAAAATGGAAAGCTGCGGCGGAGAAATCAGGGAGAGGAGGCGACGGAAATGAAGAAAGGAGAAGAGGCGAAAATGAAGGGGCGCATAGGGGTTCTCAGCGCAAAACCAAACCGACCCCAACTCTCGGGCCTTCTCTGTGCAGACCCAAACCGGACCAAGTGAACCGGTGCCTCGTTTTTTCGGAAATGGGTCAAGCGGGTCAACTTCAAATGGGTCGAATGGGTATAACGCTGAGGATCAGATGCAGCAGATGCTGAAGCAGTTTTCTGTGTGGTTCACTAAACAAAACACTTCTGGTTCATGTGGTATTGTCTCTCAATCACAAAAATTTAATTTATTTGACCAAATAATTATAGACAGCCGATCACATGTTTGGAAATAAACAATTTATCATCAATTTAGACTCGACCAATACTAATCAATATGTTGTGGTGGCAAATGGTATGAAGGCAAAAATAGATGGTTTAGGTAAAATCAATCTTTTTAACAAAAAAATTGATAGTGTGCTATATTTAAAATCATTTCCTATAAACTTAATTTCGGTAAAAAAATTAACACAAGATTTTGATTGTGATGCAATTTTCTCTTGTAAAAATGTCATATTTCAGGATCGGAAAACCGGGAAGACGATTGGGGAAGGTTTTCTTAAAAATGGACATTATATTTTGAATCTACAAAAATTGAATTTATGTGCTTCCGCAAAATTAGTTAGTTGTGATCTTTGGCACAAAAGACTTGGACATCCCTCCAACAAGATTCTAACTAGTGTTGTAGATTTTCCAAATTTAAATTGTATCAATTGTGATATTTGTAAAATGGCCAAACAAACAAGACTTCCTTTTTCTCATTCAAGTAGTAAAAGTGAAGCTATGTTTAATTTGGTTCATTCCGATGTATGGGGACCGGCCCCAATTAATTCATATAATGGATTTAGATATTTTGTTATATTTATTGATGATTTTTCAAGAGCTACTTGGTTATATTTGTTAAAATTAAAAGATGAAGTGTTTAAATATTTTCAAAAAAATTTAAATCTTATAGAAAATCAATTTGATACTAAACTTAAAATTTTTAGATCAGATAATGGTACGGAATTTATAAACAAAATTTTTACAAATATCTTTAGAATTAAAGAAATTATACATCAAACAACATGCATAAACACACCCGAACAAAATGGAGTTTCGGAAAGAAAAAATAGACACTTGTTAGAAATGACACGAGCATTATTATTTCAAAATAATGTTCCAAAAATATATTGATCGGATGCCATTCTTTGTGCCACACATCTAATTAATCGATTATCAAGTAGTGTACTAAATAATAAAAGTCCATTAGAAATTCTTTATCAACAAAAATATAATTTAAATTATTTAAGAGTATTTGGTTGTGTATGTTGGGTTAGGACCCAAAGAAAAGATAAATTAGATTATATGTCAACAAAAACCATTTTTTTGGGATACTCTTCTTATAAGAAGGGGTATAAATGCTATAATCCAAAAAATAAAAAATTATATTTGTCTAGAGATGTTATATTTTGTGAAGATGAACCATTTTTTAAAAACAAAGAATTAATTAAAGAATCACACACTAATGACCAAGTTTGCCCCATAGTACCTCACACAAATGAACAAGAATCATTACTAAATATTAATCATATTGATGAGACCAATAGCCATGAAGAAGAAATAAGTGAAAATAATAGTGATGACATTGATAATGAAATAGAAGAAAATTCGGTAGTGCGAAGGTCATCAAGAATACCTCAACCGTCTACTAGACTTAGAGACTTTGTAACATATACCGTGCAATATCCCATACAAAATTTTGTATCATATGAAAATATTTCAACTCATACAAAGCATTTCTTACTTTGGTTAGTAAAGAAGTAGAACCACATAATTATCAAGAGGCCATAACGAAACCAATTTGGTGTAAAGCCATGAGGAAAGAACTAAATGCCTTAGAAAAAAATGAAACATGGGTAATCGTACAATTACCAAAAAACAAAAAACCCGTAGGGTGTAAATGGGTATACAAAATTAAATACAAAAGTGATGGTACCATAGAACGGTACAAGGCAAGATTAGTGGCCAAAGAATATACTCAAACCTATGGAATAGATTATAATGAAACCTTTGCACCGGTAGCAAAAATGAACACCGTTAGAATTTTATTTTCCATTGCGGTAAATAATTGTTGGAACCTATACCAAATGGATGTGAAAAATGCATTTCTTCAAGGAACACTTGAAGAAGAGGTATATATGAACCTACCACCCGGTCATAAATTGGAAAACAATCATAATCTAGTTTGTAGGTTAAATAAGTCAATCTATAGATTGAAGCAATCTCCACGGGCATGGTATGGAAAACTTAGCTCCTATTTAAATTCTTGCAATTTTAAAATTAGTAGTGCCGACCATTCTTTATTCATCAAAAAAGATAAAGAAAACATAACCCTTGTATTAGTATATGTAGATGATATAATTATTACCGGAAATAACATAGAAGAAATTAAAAAAATCAAAAGTCAATTAAGAGGAAAATTCGACATAAAAGACCTTGGATATTTAAAATATTTTTTAGGAATAGAGGTAGCATACTCTAAGTTGGGCCTTTTTATTTCTCAAAGGAAATACACTTTGGACCAATTAAAAGAAACCGGTAAATTAGGTTGTAAACCGATTTCTACCCCAATTGACAACAAGTGTAAATTAAATAGTGAGGATGGTGAACCATTAGAAGACATAAACCAATTTCAAAAATTAGTAGGCAAATTAATTTATCTTATGGTTACTCGTCCGGATATTTCATTTTTCGTAAGCCAAATTAGTAGGTTCATGCACTCACCAAGAACTCCACACTTAGAGGCCATACATAGAATTTTAAGATATTTAAAGAAAAACCCCGGAAAAGGAATTTGGATGAAAAACAATAATTCTAATGATATATGTGGCTATTCCGATGCAGATTGGGCCGGAAGTTTCGATAGGAAATCCACTACCGGCTTTTGCACATTTGTAGGCGGAAATTTAGTCACATGGAAAAGCAAGAAACAAAATGTTGTGGCACGATATAGCGCCGAGGCTGAATATCGTGCCATGGCATCAACCGCAAGTGAATTGATATGGCTCAAGCAACTACTCAAAGACATGGGTATTACTAGTGATCAACCCATGAAAATGTATTGCGATAACAACTCCGCACGACACATCGCATCGAATCAGGTATTTCATGAGCGAACCAAGCAAATAGAAGTAGATTGCCACTTTGTTAGAGAGAAGGTTCAATCCAAGAAAATAGAAACACCGTATATTAAAAGTGAAGAACAATTGGCCGATGTCTTCACTAAAGGATTAGATCCTCAACAATTTGAAAATATTACAAGCAAGTTCGGATTGTACGATATATACATTCCTAGCTTGAGGGGGAGTGTTGAAAATAATGAAGAGTAGGGATTTGATCTCAGTCGTTCATCATTGATCAATCGGCTAGGATTAGATAAAAAAAGTCAATTTCTATTTTAGACAAAAATACCAACGGTACACTATTCATAGGTACCAAGAATAGAAAAATAGACAACGGTACAATAAACGGTACAATAAACGGCTATTGGCCTCTGTAACTTATAAATATAGCGATCTCCTCTGTAAGAAAATACACAGTGAATAAAAACATTTTATTTCTCCTCATATTCTCATAATTTCAACAAATATTTTGTAATCCATGGACTAACCCAATTGCCAGTTGCTATCAGAAAGTAGTCATTACTCATTGATTGTGATTGAGGTGCTCTCTGGGGAAACCTTATCTCCAAGGTCCACGCTGGCAAGTTGGTATTTTGAACATACTATTTTGTATTTTGTTTACGTAAGTCAGGATTTATTGTGGCAATTGTGGTGCATCTACTAATGTAAAAGGTTTGTCACCCACAATCCCTCATAATAATTGAGTGGTGGATACTAACAGTCAGGGGCGGACGCATGATTTCTGTCAAGAAAGGACAAAAATTGGGTTAAAATAGCTTATTAGGTTCCAATTCATTAACTAATCAGTACTAAATAAAAAAACAATCAACAGTCTTACATAATAAAAAACAATAATAAAATATCATTTTACATATTAAAAAACAACAAAATTGGTCCGGATCCGTAAATTTATATAAGATTTCCATAAAATAATAAAGTTTCTCATTAACAGTGCTTTTGGACTGGTCCAACGGGCTTTCCAGTTTCAGAGAAGGGCAAAACAATTTCTTGGGAGGAGCAAAGTGGTACCAGGCTCATATTTTTTCACTGAATTTCAAAATCCAGAGAGAGGCAGCTGCCTCCCTTTGACTGTGTGTGGGTCCGCCCCTGCTAACAGTTGCAAAGTATTTTTGTCTTTGGATAGTTTGTTAATCAAAGCATGTCGTATTCTTTTGGCATTATCATTTATAAGTGACTGTCATGTATAAATTTAAATTTATATATAATTTCATGCTTAATAGGAATTTATATAAGATTGGTACTTCAATTTGTGTTTGGAAGAAATAGGATTAGCGGATGACTAAAGAATCAAGAATGCGCGGGTAAATATTTTCAGACAAAAAAAATACATTCTATATTAATTTAGGCTAAAAATATTTTAAAATTGACATGACTATTAATATCATATGAAAAATTATATTATTATCTGATCTCTACTTACCGATTTCTAGTATAACTTTTTTATTAGATGCTTATAATATATTTATATACGATAGATGATTTTTTGAATCGTCACATATTTAGCTGTTATCACTTATCACGCTATATTACTTCAGAATTAGTATGACACAAATGATGAATTCAACAAATAATGACAAACAAAAAATGATAAATGATGATAAATACGCATGATGAATTTTTGAATTCATTATTTGTCATCATATATTGCTATCAGAATTAACCATAAAAAAATATTACTTTCAGAATTCAGAATCACATTAATTTTTTTTTTCACTTTTTACAAAGGAAGCTGATAACAGTACCCGCACTATAACTACCATAACTATTTGGGGGCCGCAAAAACTAAAGCACTGAATTTTTTTCTAAAATATTAATATTTATGCACGAAAGTATTTATACCTATGATGTGAATAATATTTACGTAAATAATTATCTTCCTAACCAAAATTTTCAAACGTACCTGCACTTTTAATATTTGTGGGGACCACTCAAACTACAAGGGTTGACTATACACGTTTTTAGAGGTGGATTTTTTTGTCTCCATTCAATCTCATCCATATTTCTGACGATCTGTGAGGAATTTTGCAAATCTAAAACCACGAACGTCTTTTATATAATTTTTTTTTTCAAATGAGATCCATGATGACATACTTTCGGGCTCGTCGTCACACAAGTATTTATATCTCGTCGTGCAAGTATTTATACCTATATTTGTAAGTATTTTTTACATATGACACTGGATAACGTCTGAAAGTATTATTATCAAGTATTGTAAGTATTTATACCTATGCATTGAAGTATTTACACCTATTAAGTCAATTATTTTTGTTAGATGAAGGTGGGGACGATTGGAGAAGGTTGATGCGGGGATACAGGTCCTCACTACTTCATTAGAGAGAGATTACGTGGGAACAATAGGATGATCATAACAGACACATTAAAGTATTAATATTTTATTTTTTAAGTATTATTATATTATATTTCAAATATTTATACTTATGAAGGTTGACATGAGGACGAGTGCGGGAACTAAAAAGGAGACCATATTATTAGTGGAGACTATAGTACATCATTTCTTTAATGTTGTTGCGGGAATTTTAAGAGTACTAGAGTGGAGAGACCAAAATAATTATTCTTTTACAAAACAACCAGTTTTTATCTCATGTCAAATAAAATGGCCCTGGGATAAATCAATTCATTATACAAATCACAACAAATGATGCATCCTTTCTGGACTTGAATGACAGCTGTTTTATTAATTCAAGTCATCAAGTGTGATTTGATTTTGTCAAAACTTCGAACTAAAATGTCTTGAGAACTCTCATCTTACACGCATATATATATCTAATCCAATCAAATATTCCAATTCTTGTCTCTCTTCTATTGGTCAAGACCTGAAAAGCCTTTTTTACTTTGGTGTGACTCACTAACTACTGGATGAAAGCTCAGGTTGCCGACATTTTTAAAAATACCAAAGTTAATTAAAGATTAATAAAAATGTTCAGACCCATCAATTTTTTTTAATATCTAAATCGGCCATTTAATGGCAGGTTTCTTGAATTTTTTTTATAAAAGAGGAAAACTGGCTCCTGATTTAATTTTTTTTTTTAGAGACATAGCTGAAATGCTGAAATATAACACTAAAAATTGATTTTTTTTAAATATTTGTCAAATTACTTTTTTGATAGCATATTTATACTAAAATACAATAAAATACGGTAAACTACGCAAATTTTGCTAATTATAATGAAATACGCTAAATTACGGTAAACTACGCAAATTTGCAACGCAGGGTAGTGCTGAAAAAACATCGGTGCGTCGCTGATGTTTCTGTAATGAAACATCGATGCACTTCTGTCGTCAACAAGCCGTGCATAAAGCATTGGTGCATCATCGGTGTTTTTGCACGAAAGCATTGGTGTTTTTTAAAAAACTTTAAACGGCCATAACTTTGGCTAGGAAACTCGAATTTGCGCGTACGACCCTAATTCATAAAGCTTGGGACAAGACGGGGTGGATGGCGCCCTCGAGATCATCCCTAGTGGGTTGACGGAGTCAGAATTGCAAAAAGAGTCGTTTAATGCCTCAAAAATTGAGTTAAAGTTTTTTTTATCATCGATAGACACACAACGACTCGTTTGCAGCTGGTGACAATGTCGTATGCGGCATGGTAAAAGTCAGAACTTGTATCAAAATTACTGATCTGATGTTTAGTGTTCGCATGCGGTTAGTGAATTTATTTTGACAATAACCAGCATCCTAATATTGAGTATCTTTCATTTTGTATGTTCAAACAAGAAACAGTCCGTGTGATATATTTAATAAAAAATCCAGTAAATATGCTATCAAAAAATTAATTTGATAAGTATTTAACTAAAAAATTCAATTTTTAGTGTTATATTTCAGCATTTTAGCTATGTGTCTTTAAAAAAAAATTAAATCAGGGGACCGGCCATTTAATGGCCGATTTCCCTTTTAAATAGGGACCGGCCATTAAATAGCCGGTTTGGACATTTTTAATAAAATTTATGAGTCTGGGCATTTTTATTAATCTTTAATTAACTTTGGGTATATTTAAAAATGTCGGCCATTCAGCTATTAGGCTTGCTACAGGATTAAAAAACATGGGAGAAATTTCATGTATATTCCTTACAAATTTCGAAATAATATTTTCTCTCTAAAATTAATATCATACCATAGTTACCTCTTTAAAATTCTAAAACTCACAAATTAATCCAATTCATGACCTCTTCTATTAAAAGTTTAAAACTCATTTTAATTTATATAAAATTTCATTTTCACCCTTTATTAAAAAAATAAAATATGTAGTATTTTTAAGATAAAAATTCAGTCTTCTAATTGATCGGTTTTCAAAAGCAAAAAGTTCATTTCTCTACTTGTGACGTATACACAGTAACATTTAGGTATATACTTGTGTGTACGTCACGAGTAAGAAAATAAACCATTTGCCTTCATAACCGGCTAATTAGAAGACTGAACATTTCTCTTAAATATCTACATATGTTTTAAGATGAGGGTTCAAATGCCTCCATTTTTTGTGCCTCCACCATGCCTCCATTTTTAAAAATGTTGATAAATCAAAATTTAAATTATAAACGTCAAAATAAAACCGTTAGATGTGATCTATGTTATTTTCTCTATGTGCTCATAAGAAAAATATCACATTTCGATTTTGTTTTTATGTGAATCAATCATTTGAAAAATCAACGTCTATAAATTATCCACATTAGTACGTTTTTACAAGCTCTTGATGACAACCAAAACAAAGTTGAAATGTCACATTTTTTACACATGCATAGATAAAATGATGTATATCATATCCAAATTTTGACTTTTAAATTTTAAATTTTGAGTTATTAAAGTTCTTAAAAATGGAGGCATTTGAATCCTTCTCATGTTTTAATAAATGATAAAATGGGTGTTTGATAAATTTTAAATTAATGGAAAATACAATAAATATGATAAATTTGTTAGTTTTTACAATATAGAGGAATTACTTTAATATTATGTATTTTAGAGGAGGAAGTGCGTAATTTTGAGATTTTTTTAAGGAGCATAACATAAATTTTTCCCAAATACAAAACCCATGTGAAAGCATCGGGATAGGAGAATATGCTTTTTCTTGATGGCAATTGCTTATCTAATGCATTATTGAGCTCGTAGAATAATGTGGAAGCTTACAAAACCAAAGTAATAAAGTCAACAAATCAAGCCTTCTAGTAAGGTCAGCAAATCAAGCTATCTTGTATCTAAGATGTATATCTTATTTTCAAGATATGAAGAAAGCTCAAAAGCGACTTTGTGCATTTATTCGTATCAAAAAGATTTTTCTATATGCCTTTTTTTTGTCATCATACCAATGGGTCAATGTTATCGAGTAAAATACCGGAGATTATAATACCAATTTTAGATAGTTATTAATCGATTTAATCTTGCTATATTCTTGGCGGAATTAGAAAATTTAGATAGGAAGATTAAAATGTGAATCGCAATGTGTGGTAGCTAAAATTTGAACTCAAATTTTTACAATCACAAAATAAAATTTTATCGCTAAGTTACAAGCACATGTCTGATATTTCATGAGAAGATTGAATTATATAAATATTTAAAAAAATAGGTAATAACACTTGTGTGTTTTGTGATGATGAAGAGTCAGTCAACCATTTATTTATAGGGACCGACTAACTATCTCCCAACTCTTATCCCTCATTCATCCCCCAGTCAATAACTGCCTTTGTTGACTGCTAATTAAGAGGGGACCACAAATTTCGGCGCTAAAAGACAAAACAAAACGCGTCATTATCGCGGCGAGTACAAGTATTCATATATAATACATTAAGTATTCATATATAATACATCAAGTATTCATATCTAAGATATCAAGTATTTAAAAAAAAACTGGACACATCACTCACTCATTTTTTACATGTTTTTAGAAGTGAGATTTTTTCTCCGTTCACTCTAACTAATATTTTTGACAATTTGTTAGGAATTTTACAAATTTAAAATCACAAACGTTTTTTACATAATTTTCTCTTTCAAATGAGATCCATGATGACATACTTTCGAGTTGTCCGTTGCACAAGTATTCATACATTATTGAGCAAGTATTCATACCTCAACAGTATTTCACAAATAAAAAAACTAGACACATCATTCACTCATTTTTTACCGATTGAAATTTCATTACCACTTAATCACTGGAAGTGTCCAGTACACTCTATCTTAGGTATGAATACTTGTTCGACGAGGTATGAATATTTGCTCGTACTTGCATGACGAGATATAAATAATTTTACGAGGTATGAATACTTGTGCGACGGATAACTCAAAAATATTTCATCATGGATCTCATTTGAAAAAGAAAATTGCGTAGAAGACGTTTGTGATTTTAGATTCGTAAAATTATTTACAGATTATAAGAAATATTGGTTCGAGTGAACGGAGAAAAAAAATAACCTCTAAAAACGTGTAAAATATGGGTGAGTGATGTGTCCAGTTTTTTTTAAATACTTGATATCTTAGATATGAATACTTAGTGTATTACATATGAATACTTGATGTATTATATATGAATACTTGCGCGTCAGTTGTAAAAAAATTCAAATATAAGCGGTCCCCCAGTTAATTAGCGGTCCCCCATGTAATTAATGATTGATACACGTTTTTTTTTGTCCTTTTGTGTTTGAAGTTGTGGTCCCCTAGATAATTAATGATTGGGGGATGAATGGGGGATAGAAGCCGGGGGAAAAAAATCTTTATCCTTATTTATAACATCTCCATATGTTTATCAGTTATGGGTTTGGATAGCTAATTATAATAGTTTTATTTTTTTTTTATTGTTCTACTATATTGGACGTATGGGAAATAGGGTGCCTTTATACCCAGCGGCGGACCCAGTCTAGTTCGGGGGGTCAACTGTCCTTTTTTGGATTTTCAAATTTTATATAAATTTATTGGTTTAAACTGATTTTGCTTTCTTTTGAAGTTTTATTTGCCCTCCTCTGAATTTTTGGTTTGTAATTAATGTCAAAATTTAGGGTTAAAATTATGATAAATTTCTTGAATTCTAATTGGTAATTATGGTTAGAAATCATAATATTGAAAATTAGAAGTCAAAACATTGAAAATTAGAAATTATAGTATTATTTTTTATCTAGTACCCGATTAGCTAATGAGTTTGAACCCGACTAACTATTCAAATCCAATTAGTTTTTTTCTTGCCCCTCCCAGACGAAAATCTTGGATCCGCCCCTATGTATACCTATGAAGGATTCAAATCTAGTTGAGATTATAAGAGTTGCAGTGATATGGTCTATTTGAAGGGAAAGGAATAGAATTATTTTTAAGAAAGGAAGAATTAAGAATATACAAACAGTAGGTACTCAAATTATTAATTTGGCTCAATTCTAGTGTAAGAATCAAAGGTATGAAGCTTGCTCTAAACTTTTTTTTAATGTTGCCTTGTGATGTTAAGGACCTATGAGGACCTTTACTTATTACCCACCTGGAAGAGCAGCAGCACGGTACAACCCTTATGCCTGGTACAAGGATAATATCTGAGATGGTGGTGATTGAAGATGAAAAATCGGAAGGTCAACAGGTTTGACAGAAGATGGCACTAGCAAGGAAAAAAGATAAAAATAGCTGTTGTTAGATTTAATTGGGAACTTTTGCAGGGTCTTAAGTGCTTATATGCTTGTGTTAGTAGAGAGGGTTCAATTGCCTCCATTTTTAGAAACTTTAATAACTCAAAATTTAAATTATAAATGTCAAAATAAAATCGTTAGATATGATTTATGTTATTTTCTCTATGTGCTCATAAAAAATTATTACATTTCAATTTTGTTTTTATGTGAATCAATAAGTTGAAGAATCAACGTCTAAAAATTATCCACATTAGTACATTTTTTAAAAGCTCTTGATGACAAAAAAAAGAAGTTGAAATGTCGTAATTTTTTACATGTGCTTAGATAAAATGATGTAAATCATAACCAACGGTTTTATTTTGACTTTTGAATTTTAAATTTTAAGTTATTTAAAAATGAAGGCATAATTGAGGCACAAAAAATAGAGGTATTTGAGCTCTCTCTTGTTAGTAAGTGTTTTGTACTAGTAAAATTTTTTTTGATTGAAATGATGTAATAGGTTAGGTCGCTTTCGATATAGATATTTCTGATGCCCTTGGTTAGTAAGTTTTTTCTTAGCAATCAATGGTACCGGAGTGATGGTACAGGTACTATAAAACTTTGTATGGTTTTCAGTTGAATGGAAATCGGTGACCATACTCACTTCTTAAAAAAAAAAAAAATCAATTCAATTTCAATAATTAAAAATTTTAAAATTATAGTTTGATAAAAAAAAAAAAAGAAACTTTAATTATAAAAATAGTTAAGTACTCCTGCTTATCTTTGTGTCTGTCATCAAATAGTGATGCCTTTGGATCCTAAATTTATGCAAGTCTAAAAAATAACTAGCTAAACATTTTTGACCGAATATTAAATACGAGAATTTGATCTCATTCGTTACCTATAACATATTTGTGTTCTTCATGCAATTGTGCAATCAAAAGGACAATTACATGCATTATTTATCTTTAGAAAATAACAATGCATTATTTATCTTTAGAAAATAACAAGCAATTCATAATTTATAAACTATGCAATCGGAAACAATGACCTCTCTGACATTTAATTTATCATTCAAAAGTCAGCAAGTATGAATGACAATAATGTTGGGTATATATATCCAACGTTGAGCATATATGTAATATAATTATGGATTGTATATTGTCATATATGATTGTCACAATTAAATAATTTAATATGGAATTAAAATATTAGATAATTTATGTATTTAATAAAGTGTATGTCTATAAATATGTAGAACAATTTAGGCAAAGATTAAATCATTGATGGACTGATTATGATATTTGCAAATTCGGAAAACTGTCTATTCAGAGAATTCATGCAGCTCACGTATGATCTAATAACACACCCCTATATAAGGATGGGTCCCCAAGACACAAGATACCACAACGTGTGTAACAACACAACTTAGATTTATGAGAATCGGTTATTTTAGACAAAATCTGAGTGCCTTCTCCTTTCTTCCACCATCAAAGAAATTAGAAGAGAAATCCATTAGAAAATTTGGAGAGAATTTCTCAAGGGCCACATCTTGCTGTCTTAGAAGACTTAATCCACGACCATACGACGTAAAGGCGAAAAAAACTTTTTGTCGTTGAAGACTTGTCTCGTGCTTACGGAGACAGCTCTTCGCACTTGAGAATTTCATGGCCAATGTTATAGAATCAGGTATTTTATTCCACACTTATTATTATATTTTATGAGTCAGACTTGGCATAGGACGGTCCATAGATTAAGGTGGAGAACTGTTTTCCCTTTCTCAGAATGTAAGTATTTGATCCCTATATGAGATGTACTTGTTTGATCTCTACATAAGGCATAATTGTTTGTCATTTATGATTCCCAACAAATAATGCCCTCAAATGTTTGCAATATAATATTTATATTTTTTTTAATTTATAAAAGTTAGTAATGATGCTTAATGTAGGCACTTGATTAATATTCATAATACATAAATTGTTTGTTGTTTAATGTAGACACTTGTATTTGTTATTAGTCTTGTCACATTAGAGTAAGTTTATATTGTTTAAGTATAAAATATATACTTAAATTTTCGTTGATCTATTTACCTAATGACATTCCGTGAAGAAACCTGATAGGGCCATGTTCCCAAGGCCCTTTATTTACTAAACTTTAGGCCTATGAAAGCCCGGGATTCGGACCTCCTTTCAGGAGCCAGCCCGGTGCCTAGGTAAAGAGGCCCAAAGCCCGAGATACTTAAGATCCAGTTACAGAACAGGCCGAAGGCCTGCAAAGGTCGAACTCGGCCCGAAATGGACGTACACCGCCTTAATGCGGGATGACCAGTCAACTCGGTCACAATAACCGTTTTTACCGGCTTAAGGCGAGATAACCGCCGAGATAGCGGTTATGACTCAACATATATAAGGCAAAAATCCCCATTGAACGGGGGTCGAGATTTTACACACACACAGAGAGATCGAATAGGTCAGAGTCAGAATCTCTCTACACCCACCTCGCTCTTTAATCTTCACACACTTCACACATCTCGGACGGCCATCCCGTGGCAGGGCGAGATCATTCCACCTCTCACATACGGACTACTCTCCCCGGGAGATAGGACGTATCAACCACCGTGGGGCCCCCATCGCTCCAATACTGAAGCATCAAATGGACGTGCAAGATGTTTCCAATCCTCCCCCTCCGGGCACCAGCAAAGACCCCGCAGGAGGTAAGGATACCGGGAACACCTCCAAACCCTCTCCGAAGGTCGACAACCACCCAGCAGGCGAGAAGGACAACCGACGTCCTAACAACCCGCCGAACAACCAACCCGTGATCGGGTCAGGGGTCACCCCTCAAAACCCCCTTGTCACCCCATCCTCAGGGCAACTTGTCCCACCAGGCACCACGCCGATAAGACCGCCCCTGAGTGCGATCGCAACACGGCCGATGTCACCTCGGCCACAGCGACCCCAACAACCCTTCACGGGATCCAACCCTCAATACAACACCCAGCCGTTCACACCATATCAGCCGCAAACACCCGTGTACTATTACGGGACATACCCTTACTCACCATATGGCCCACCGGTGCCACACTACCCGTATATGACCCCGCCCGGTCAAATGACCCAGGAAGGCGCTCCGGGAACTTATCACCCCGGTATCGCAGCACCTTATCCCCTGGCTCCACCCAATTACCTTCCCCTCCAACAAGCGCAGCAGCACTCAGCCCAGATAGTAGCCACATGCGCTGCGCCAACTAAGCCAACAAAGCCCCTCTCCAAAAACCTCCAGACGGCTATCTCGCCCCGCAACCTTAACTCCGACTTTATTAAGGTTCGGACAGCGGATAGTGAGGAAACAGACACTCCTAACCCCCAAAACAACACGGTGCAGCACGGCCCCAAGCCAATTGAGCAGGAAGGCCAGGGTGAGAACCAAGGGAAGGAACAGGGACAGGAAGCCGGGGCGGGACGCAACCCATCACCCCAAAAGGAACAGAGATCTGTCCATAACGATGACCGGGGGCGATCGCGCCACCGAAAACAATCCCGCTCTCGCCATGAGCGCGAAGATAGCCAGCTACGGGGAAGACATAGGACTCGCAAAGGCGACAGGAAACGCACCCGAAGGTCTCCCACCCCCAATAAAGGTATCAGCATGACCCAAGTAGAAGAGCTAATACAGGCCCGCCTCAATGCCAAGATGGCCGAGATCGAGTCCCAGAAGGCCGGCACCTACTCTAAACCTATGGGGATTGCGGACGGACCTCTGTCAGCCAATATATACGGAGCGTCTATGACAGACTTTAAGTACCCCGCTTTTCTCCCAAGTTTCCGAGGTAATGGAGACCCCGCAGACCCGCACAACTTTGTATATGGGTTTTTGGAGCGACTACGGCTCTTAGGAGCCACGGACGCGATAACATGCCGAGTTTTCACAACCTGCCTCCAAGGAGAAGCTTGGGACTGGTACATGAACCTCCCTCGAGGTTCGATCACAAAATTCGAAGACCTCGCCAAGGCTTTCCTCGAAAGATACACCGTGATCAGGCCCCCTCAGGTCACCAGCGAGACGCTCCTAGACATCGTTCAAGGTCCACGGGAAAAAACCGGCAATTTTGTCAACCGCTTCATACAGGCATCTCGCCAAGTCCAGAACTTGAACGAGGAATTTGCTCTAGCCGCCATCAAAAAAGGGCTGCGCAAAGGCGGCCCCGGTACCTTGAGGTACGATGCGCATGTGAAGAAAATGACTACCTTGCGCGAGTTTGTGGCCTTTGCAGAAGGGTACATCAGAGCCGAAGAAGACAATGGTAGCCCGCCAAGAGCCCGGCCAAGATCACCCCGACAACAGGGCCACTGGCCACCTCAAAATGATCAACCTCGGGCACAGGTCGAAACTCGGACCCAGAATGAACCCCGCAGACACAATCAAGACAAGAAAGGAGGGAACAGACCAAATGAAGCAGAATACCGCCCCCACTACGTGCGGTACGCCCCCTTCACCAAAAAGCGGCACGAGATGTACCATATCGTGAAGGACATGTTCGATCTACCCCCCCCGTTGCCCAAAGACATCTTCGAAGTACAGGACAAAACTAAGGAATGCTTGTTCCACGGGTTCGAGGGACATTCAACAAGCGACTGTCTCCAGTTACGCGACATACTGGAAAGACTAGCCCGGGAAGGAAAGTTAACCGAGTTCATCCAACCCGACTTCTATAAAAAGTACACTTGGAAGTACAACGGGCGTGGCCGAGATTACAAGAAGAAAATTCCATACAACAGGAATTACAACGGTGACCGACGTCCCAACCAAGGACCAAATACCGATGATGGGTCAGGCCCGCAGCGTGGAGAGCGACAGGGCAGCCCGGTTGTCAACACGATCAGCGGTGGCATCGGGCATTACCCCCGCAAGGTCGAGTCCCGTCCTAAGACTAAACCTTACCCCACCATCTTAAATGTCGAACAAGACGCAGACAAAAAACGGCCAAGAATGGATGAGGTAATCGTCTTTTCTGAAAAAGACCAAGGCGAGATCGTTGGCCCGCATGTCGACCCAATTGTGCTCAGCCTAAAAATCGATACACACAGAGTCAAAAGGATCCTAGTGGACACCGGAAGCTCAGCCGACATCCTTTACTTGTCCGCTTTCCGCAAAATGGGACTCAAAACTGACACACTCAAAAGGATGACACCCCCCCCTCATCGGTTTCACAGGCGATGCCCTCCGTCCAAAGGGTATGGTTTCTCTCAAAACCACCTTCGGCACCTCGCCTAAAACAGTGGAAACAATGATCGACTTCTTGGTAGTCGACGCTCCGTCTGCCTACAATGCCATCCTAGGGAGGGGTACACTGAACAAAATCGGAGCCATAGTTTCTTCTCCTCACTTAAAAATCAAATTTTACACAAGCCATGGAGTGGGAGAAGAATGTGGAGTACAAGAGATAGCTCGGGAATGCTATCACGTATCTCTCCAGGAAAGGTGCGGCCAAGTCCATCAAGTCGATACCCCCAGAACAACCACCTGCCGTTCGGGCGTGCATATGAAGGCCAGCAGCGACTTCATGCCCCCCGACACTCAGTTCGCGCTGGATCCCACAGACAAAGCGGAATCCAAGTCTTCCCTTGAGCCCGCAGACGAAGTTGACGAGCTCGATTTAGGCGAAGGGAAGACATTGAACATAGGAAAAGCTATCCAGGGGTCAGCCAGAGAGGACCTTATCATTTTCCTCCGCAATAACCAGTCCGTTTTTGCCTGGACCGCGGCCGACATGCCAGGTATTCCGAGGTCAATCGCGGAACATAAGTTGCACATTAAACCAGAATTCAAACCGGTCCGCCAAAAGAAGCGCAATATGGGGGAGGAACGACAACTGGCAGTAAAAAAGGAAGTCGGAAAACTTCTAGCTGCGGGATTCATCCGCAATGTTGACTGCCCGGAGTGGATGGCTAACCCGGTTCTGGTCAAAAAGTCAAATGGCGATTGGCGGATGTGTATCGACTACACAGACCTTAACAAAGCTTGCCCAATGGATCCATTTCCTTTGCCAAAAATAGACCAACTTGTAGACTCCACCTCGGGACATGCATTCCTCAGTTTCATGGATGCATTCTCGGGGTACAATCAAATCAGGATGAATCCCGACGATGAAGAAAAGACTGCTTTTACAACCCATTCCGGCCTCTACTGTTACCGAGTAATGCCATTCGGGTTGAAAAATGCAGGAGCAACTTTTCAGAGAATGGTGAATAAAGTCTTCCAAGAACAAATCGGCCGAAACATGGAAGCTTATGTCGACGACCTGCTAGTCAAGAGCATGTCGGATCTTGATCATATCCGAGATCTCGAGGAAACTTTTGCGACGCTCAATGCCGCCGACATGAAACTCAACCCCAAAAAGAGTTTCTTCGGCCTAACCGGGGGCAAGTTCCTCGGGTTCATGGTATCC
Organism: Carex kokanica; assembly: GCA_025461125.1. NCBI lineage: Eukaryota > Viridiplantae > Streptophyta > Magnoliopsida > Poales > Cyperaceae > Carex > Carex kokanica. The sequence goes on from JAJGRX010001229.1 coordinate 503,777, forward strand.
ATGCGAGGTATTGAAATTCACCCCTCTAAATCCCAAGCTATACTCAATATGCAACCACCCCGGAACTTGAAGGAACTCCAGTCGTTAACTGGACGACTGGCAGCCCTCAACAGGTTCATAGCGCGGTCCGGAGATGTCTGCTTCCCTTTCTTCAAAGCTATGCGGAAGTCAGCCAAGTTCGAATGGACTGAGGAGTGCGCGGCGGCTTTTGACAAAATCAAAGCTTACCTCGCTGACCCACCTTGCCTCAGCAGACCCGCAGCAGGCGACATCCTTGTCCTTTACTTGGCAACTACCAACCATGCTGTCAGTGCAGCCCTAGTCCGAGAAGAAGGGCGGGAACAGCGACCCGTATACTTTGTCTCACATGTACTCCGCGATGCCGAAACAAGATACACCCAGATTGAGAAAGCCGCATACTCTCTGGTAGTGGCGGCAAGGAAGCTGCGACCATACTTCCAGTCACATCCTATCAAAGTATACACCGGGGTGCCACTCAAGAAAGTCCTTGCCAACTTCGATTCTTCCGGTAGATTACTGGCTTGGGCTCTGGAACTTTCCGAGTTCGACATTTCCTTCCACCCACAAAATGCTCTCAAGTCGCAGATCTTTGCCGATTTCATCGCAGAATACTCAGGAGCACCACCTGAATTAGAAGGACGATGGACGTTATATGTCGATGGAGCATCCTCCCTACAAGGGGCCGGAGCTGGTGTCTCCCTTATCGGACCACAAGGTGAAGTTCTGAATTATGCCCTCCACTTTCAGTTTCCGGTGACCAATAACACTGCAGAATATGAAGCCATGATAGCTGGGCTCAAGTTAGCCAGAGAACTCGGGGCACGCGAGGTATACCTCCATAGCGATTCCGAGTTGGCTGTCAAACAAATCAATGCCGAATGTCGCGTCATGGACGATAAATTGCGCAAATACCGGGAGCAGTTCAACAACCTGAAGAACCAATTCGATAAAGTCGAGATCCAACATGTTTCTCGCAACAAGAATTGCCAAGCCGATGCTCTTTCTAAGCTCGGAGCTGCAGGAAACTTAGACAAAGACAGACCAATCATAGTCATGGATATACCCAATTCCAGCATTGATGTAGATGTTATTGCGGTATATGCCATCCATGAACCACCAGAAACATGGTTTACCCCGATGTGGAATTTCCTCAATACCGGGGTCCTGCCAACAGACCAGCTTGAAGCGCGACGTTTGAAGAAGATAGCCCCGCTTTACTCCATCTTCAACAACCAGCTCTATAAGAGGGGCTATGTCCGACCTTGGCTGAAGTGCATCCCGGAGAACACAGCCCACCAAATGTTGGCCGAGGTACACGCTGGCATATGTGGCAGCCATCAAGGAGCAAAAACTCTAGCCAAGAGAATACTCCGAGCGGGATTTTATTGGCCAACAATGCAGCAAGACGCTGCGGACTTGGTCAAAAAATGCGACAAGTGCCAATATCACAGCAAGCTCAGCAATATCCCACCTTACGATCAGATCTCTATCTCGGGGGCGTGGCCCTTCGACTTATGGGGAATCGACATCGTGGGTCCGTTCCCCAAAGCCGTGCGCCAGCGACGTTGGATTATAGTTGCTGTCGAGTACTTTACCAAATGGGTAGAAGCCGAGGCCCTGGCGACTATCACGGCCAAAGCAGCCGAACACTTCATCTGGCGCAACATCATCTGCCGATTTGGTTTACCCCATGCCCTCATTTCCGATAATGGCACACAGTTCAACGCAGCCAGCACGATAGCATTCCTATCAGGCCTTGGGATCCACAATAATTTCACCTCGGTCAGCCATCCCGCAAGCAATGGCCTAGCTGAGGTGACCAACAGGACCATTTTGGAAGGCATCAAACGCAAGGTGGAAGCCAACCGCAAAAATTGGCCCGACATGTTGGACGAAGTCCTTTGGGCATACCGGACAACCCCGCGGGAAGCTACGCAACAGACCCCTTACTCGCTGGTATTCGGCATGGAAGCAGTCACCCCCTTGGAACTAATAGAACCATCCCTTCGCACTGCGACATACTCTGTTGAAGGAAATCCAGGCTTTCGCGAGGTCGACCTTGAGCTCCTTCATGAAACCAGAGAACGAGCCCGGGTTCGGACAATGGAGTACCAACGGAGGATCAAGCGTGCTTTTGACAAACACGTTATACCTCGCGACTTCCAACCAGGTGATCTCGTGCTACGAAAAGTCGAAGCCACGGGTAAACATGTAGGCAAGCTAGAGCCAAACTGGGAAGGCCCATATCGGGTAGTATCCCTCAGAGGAAAAGGCGCGTATGAGTTAGAAAACTTGCAAGGAATTCCGCTTCCGAGACCATGGAACGCGGGCCATCTCCGCAAGTTTTACACTTAATTGGCGCGACATACCCGCGAGCACATCGAAAGGCGTTATAAGCTGAGTACATGTGATGCTACTACAAGGCGAGATATGCCAAATTCAAGGCGAGATATGCCGAATTCAAGGCGAAATAGGCCGAATAACAGGCGTGATAGGCCGAATACTTTACTATAGGCGAGATAGGCTTTTAGTTACTTTTAGCGAGATGCTTTTTCATCTCATGTAACTTTTTATTTTTTGTATGCGATGTTATAAGCATACTTAATATATATATGTGTGAATTTTCAATTTTTCATGATGTCTTATTGTTACTTCACTTTAGTACCTGCTTTTTGAGCAGTACTTTTTATCATATCGGAAACAACTAACGAACGAAAACCCTTCGGGGTAACGAATACGAGTTTACCGATCACAGCATTATTCTGACTGGCGTTTTTATGTCGGCCTCGAATATTTTTCAAAAAAAAAAAAAAAAAAAAAAAAAAAAACGGAAAGAAGGATAAACAAGTAAAGTTGCGACATCACAGATGACGTCGCAGACTAATCACATGCTGACAACGCTGAATAACAGGTAAATGTATTTATATATCTCTAGCATTGTTAAATTCCCACATTTCGGGAACAAAAATATCAATTACAAGCTTTCTTTGTTAAGCCCCCACATCCCGGGGGCATCAAAATATTACAAAATTTAAACTAAGGCACGAAGTCGGAAGACATGACCAGCTCGTCCTTATATTGTCACCACGCTTCACGCCATCATTCCTGTAACGAGTAAAGATTGTACCAAGTTAATATAGATACAGCGACATTGCAATTACGATATATATAAATCATGATAAAGAATAACTTACCAATCAGGGAGTTTTGAGATGGTCCCGAGGTGTCGCTATTGGAGACACAACCTCGGGGTGAACTAAGTCTTCTCTTCTCTCCTGGTCATCCTCCTCTTCGCTTTCTTCTTCCTCCTCCTCCTCTTCCTCCCCTTCTGCTTCCGCTATCACAGGTCTAGCCATCACAGGCCTATCCACCTCGTCAACGGGGTCGGGCAGATTTTTGGGCCACCTGAATTTCCCATACCACGGGTACGGGAAGTATGCGGCATGATCGTCAAGTGGGAGTTTCTGGTCAAAGATAGACCCATCTGGGTTTACCAAACGATCCTGGCCCTCATCCCAATGATACTCGGCCAACCCCTGAACCTTAGCTTCTTCGGGGAGAACTGGGTTAAACCCAGCATGTTCCGGGGTAAATGGAAAATGTTGCCCGACCTTCTTCAACTCGCGATATATCACGGCCTTCATTGGTTTGTGCAAGGCCAGACACGCGGCTTGCACAAAGGCCTTGCTACCCAAGAATCGACCTAATGTCAGGCCGGGTGCTCGGTGCAACTCCCCCTTTAGCCGGGATATCTCGGTTTCTTTTTCCGCGATGGTAATATCCTTCTGAGCTGCCTCCAGATTCAGAGCCGAGATCTGTTCTTTCAGGGATTTGATTTCCTCCTCTTGGTTCGCTATTTTGTCATCCCGAACCTTGAGGTGGAGCTCGGCTGTTTTTAATGTCTTTATGGTTGCCTCATGGATGCGAATTTGCCTCTCTTGCACCTTTATCTCTTTTTTGGCAACCTCGAGACGGGTGAACTGATCTCTAGCTAAACCACGGAAATAATCCCGCTCCAAAACGGCCTTTTTGACCATTTCACCGTCGGAATCAACAAAGAGCATGTTGCTTTGCTCTTTGTCAATTAGATCCTTGTAATGGCCAAGGATGGCCCCCATGTCATGGATGGCCGAGATGGCATGGTTGAGAGTGACCTCGGGCTTTTCCCGAATGGTCTCCTTCTGATACGCGGTTTCTGTTACTCGAAATACTTCCCGAGCATATCGGGCGTGGAGGTTTCTGTTCTCCTCCCGCGACTGCTGCATGGCAGAATGACCCGGGAGATGTAGGCCCAAGCTATCAGCAAACCCGGGCACAAGTCTGTCTTTAAACACGACCCCAGTAACAAGCTCTTGACCGGGAACGGCCGCCTGTAAGAAACTCTGGAGGTCGATGTCGCAGGGTTCCTCTATATCAGCTGGGGCGGCCTGGGTGGAAGATCCCGGAGTGATTGCCAAAGCGAGATTATCCCGGGGAGGAAGTTCACTCACTTCGACCGGAGATACCCCGCTAACCGGGCCGGCCTCAATAACGGCCGTTTCCAATACAGCGCGAGATTTCTTCTTCTTAGGGCGTTCGGGTGCTATGCCCTTACCCTTATCGGCCGAAGAGAAGGAACCACTACGGTTTCCCTTCCTTTTGTGGGTTGGAGCGTCCTCCGAGATGGCTCGTGCTGGTGCACGCGTTGGCTCCTCAACAGCGAGACTGGCCGACGCCGCAGCCTTAGAGCTTTTTCGGGGAACTTTCTTTCCCGTTGTCTTCGCCTTTTGGCCCGCAGTGGCAGTGGCAGTGCTCTCCTTTGGGGCTGCGCGATTCGAGGTCTGTGGCGCGCTGGTCCAGATCAGCTCCATGCAACCTTCTTCTGCAAAAAATAACGAAACATACATTAGGTTATGCAATTGGATATAACGAGATTGGGAATAAGCATAAAATAAATTGCAACTACACCCAAGAAAACAGGACTCACTTCTCACAATATCTCTCAATCCTCGTGCAGCCACCTGCTCTTGCAGATCAAGTTCTTGATCCCATGCCGGGATCATTCCCTTCCCGGACTTCAACGGCCTCCACTTTGGATCGACATCTTGTAGGCTAGTCACGTCGCGCCAATTTTCTATGTACACCCATCCGTGGTCCCAGGCCTCTATTTTGTCCATCTTCTTGCTTTTCTCAAACAAGGCCTGGTGATGCTTTGGGGTTTTTTGGCGAAGTGCGAGGTGGCCGGGGTCCACATAGAGTGTGGAAAAGAAATGAAAAAACAACCCAAGGGTTGGCCGGTTCATCCCGAGCTCAGCATCAAAAGTCTTAAAAGCGGCTTCGAAGCTGCGGATATAGCTCCAGGCCACCCCGGTCAGTTGGGCAGGAGCCACCTTCATGAAGTTCAAGAGGCTCCGCTCAAAATTGGTTAACCTTAACTGGAAGCCGCATTGTGGCATTTTCCAGTAAACGCACATGCCCCGTTCGTGGTCATGTGCCCGATCTTCCGGGCCAGTTGCCCGTAATGTGATTTGATCCCGGGGAATCTTATTTTTAGTTGCCACTAACTCATCATAAAACGCCTCCGCCCAGGCTTGATCTTGTACCTCGGGTGCGGGGGCTCGTTGTGATGATTTGGGAAATTCGGTATCATCTGGATGACCGGCCCTAGGATTCACGTCGGGTAGTGGCCTAACTATGGCCTTTGATCTGGCCTTAGGTTTTGTGACCCGAATTGGACCTTTACTTGTGGACGTCCCGGCTTCAGCCAAAATACGTTCACCTCGGGATGATTTTTCCGGGCTTGAATTTAGTATATCCACCTCCACATCGGTGGCTTCACCTTCCCCTGCTTCCACAGTTTCTTTTTCCGAACTTAGGTCATATAAATACCCGCTTGACCTTTGCGAGGTTCCCTCCTCGCTATCAGATCGGCCCTCATAAACCACGTTGGCAGCTATCTCAAGCATGGCATCTATGCTCTTGCCTACACCGTGATGAGGGGTGGGCACTTTTTGCCTCCGAGAGAACCCGGGGGAACCAGACTGATCCCCCGAGATGGATGGGTTTTGTCCTAATTTGGACCGGTTTTCTTCAGATCTCGCACCGGAAAGGTCAGCCATTTCTACGATTAACAAAGGAGTTGGCTTAGGTACAGACTTATTCAAGGTTGGTACATAATTCATCCGGGTTTTTGGTCATACGACTATACCAAGTTGGCCTACTTACTTGTACTCCTGATCCCGGGTTGCACTAATTTGTATTAACCGAGTTCTACCGAGGTCCAGGAATCACTAACCTTATCGAGGCGAGGTCTTCTTTGGCTGATTTTCTGTCCTCGGTTGCACTTTGAGTTCGCCGCTTAAAGTTCTCTTTTCTCCGAGATAACGATTGCTCGATCAGAAAAAGTGCAAATGACGGGGACGGGGGTATATATAGGTCCGAAATGGGAAACTTTTTTCCGCTCGGATCCCGAGGAGTGACACCTGGCGCAATCTGCGACGTTCATCCACGCGACGCTTCGATTCCCGCGCTTATTCACCGGACGCGAGCTCTAACCGAGTTAACGCATGACACGTGTCGCGCGAGGATTGCGCCTTCACCTCGTTTTCCCTGCCCGATTTGATGGGCGATTTGATGGATGCCGGCGGGTTAACGGAAGACGAGGCGTCAGGCATTTAATGCCGGTATACTATATATACTTCCTCCGTCTCCCTTTAACGATCCATCAACCGTACATTTCTCTTTCTAACTCGCATTCTCACGAGATGTCTGATCACGTGAATGACGAGGTTACCATCTTGAAAGATGATATTCCATCACCCCCCACACTTCTTCCACATCAAGGTCCCGAGGTCGCCCTCCACAACTCCAACAAAGAAGGCGACCCACTAGCTTGGGACCGATGTGCCATTTGCAAGTTGAGGGGATACTCTCCGCAAATGTTCCATTGTGACGACTGCGAAGAAGCCTTTCATCCCGGGTGCTCGGCTAGACGATCACCTCGGAATCATCATGACCCTCGCTTCACATCCTTTACTTGCAAGCAATGCCTCGCGAACGCACGCCAAAACAAGCGCCGCCGTCAGGAATAGTTTTAGTCTAATATAGCATATCGCATGTCGTACTTAGTTTCTATTTTATATTGTATGTTTTGCGATATTAATGAAATTTCTTCAACTGTTTCATTTTCTGTCTTGATTATGTCGGGTTCCATCCCGACCTCCGTCTTTAAATAAATAAAAAAAAAAAAAAAAAAAAAAAAAAAAAAAAAAAAAAAAAACTGCGAGTTCACAATATCGCGAGATTACACTACCATACGACATTACAACATACAGTGCAATCAAACAACATCTCGGGAAATCATAAATAATTTTACATAGTTTTTTACATAACTAAGTAATATCAAGTCAGAAGCATATGGCTATGCATTCTGACTTCGGGGGCTAATGATAGGGCCATGTTCCCAAGGCCCTTTATTTACTAAACTTTAGGCCTATGAAAGCCCGGGATTCGGACCTCCTTTCAGGAGCCAGCCCGGTGCCTAGGTAAAGAGGCCCAAAGCCCGAGATACTTAAGATCCAGTTACAGAACAGGCCGAAGGCCTGCAAAGGTCGAACTCGGCCCGAAATGGACGTACACCGCCTTAATGCGGGATGACCAGTCAACTCGGTCACAATAACCGTTTTTACCGGCTTAAGGCGAGATAACCGCCGAGATAGCGGTTATGACTCAACATATATAAGGCAAAAATCCCCATTGAACGGGGGTCGAGATTTTACACACACAGAGAGATCGAATAGGTCAGAGTCAGAATCTCTCTACACCCACCTCGCTCTTTAATCTTCACACACTTCACACATCTCGGACGGCCATCCCGTGGCAGGGCGAGATCATTCCACCTCTCACATACGGACTACTCTCCCCGGGAGATAGGACGTATCAAAACCAATAGAGTTGATCCGTTAAAAACAAATTCTTTGATCCAACCTAATTATTTTTTCCAACCTTTTAGCTTATAACTGAGTTTCTCATGACAAAAAAATCCAATACACAAATAAAAAAGTTGACGTCCGAACACTTCTTTAAAAAAAAGAGTAAGATAAAATATACTGTTGGTTTTGTACTCTAATCATACTTCACATTCTTATCTCTGTTTTCAAAATCCGAAGAGTCAATCCGATTCGCTCAACATAATTTGAACTCTAATCTTAAAAAAAAATCCAATAAATTATACAACCTACAAAATCCGATGAATTTGTGTCCGGCTGAACACGAATGTTTCCCAGTTGGCCCCATACGAACCATTTCTCTGTGATTCCTCTCGTGCTGATATAATTTCCCCTTAAATTCTTTTGATGTATATTATATTATACAACCGTAGGCATTTGTTTATTATGTTTCCTTTTCAATCGAGTGGTGTGACAAATGAAATCCAGGGGCTTGTTTGTAGTGTCTTTGTTGGACCTCTTTATCTTCTGAAAAGATTTGAAGATGATAGGGTCCACAGGGAAACTACCAAGCAAGTGCTCGATGCAATCACCACATTATAAAGGCATCAAGCACTCTAGCGTCTAGAGTCGTGGCCTCGTGGGAAATGAATATCACATGTCGATATAGATTTAATAAATTCAGAATTATTACGGCCCCATCGACTCATCTTGACCCAACAACGAGTGTACCAACAAATTTTGTTAGGTGATATCTGTATATTGCGGGGCCGCTTGATAGAATAACTTCGTTAAAATTATTTCGGTACCGATTTAAATTATGGGGGGTTCGCTTTGAGATTCGTGTCATGTTTAAACGGACGATGCAAATTTCATTTTGCACGTTAGAGTATCGCATCAGACCTAAACCCATATAATCAGCTGCAAATTTTATTCCCTACTGAAATAATAAAAGCGATAGCTCCGGAGTGGGAGCAGGAGCGGACCCATATGGTTCCAGGGCAGCTGTCTTCTTTGGATTTTGAGTTTTAGTAGAGATAGGAATGTTCCGATTGACTTTATCCCTTCTGAAATTATTTTTGTCTCCCCCCCCCCCCCCCCCCCCCCCCCCCCCCCTCTGGATGTTTAATTTATAATTCAGGTTAAATTTAGAGTTAAAATTAAAATAAATTTCTTGAATTATGATTGGTAATTATAATTATAAGTTAAAGGATTAAAAAGTACAAGTTAAAACATTATTTTTTATCAAGTATCTAATTAGTTAATGAGTTTAAATCCAATTAGCTATTTAAACCCGATTCAATATTTTTTTTTGTCCCTCTGACAAAAATTCTGGGTCTGCCCCTGAGTGGGAGGTGGTCAGATGGGCAACATTGATGGGTGGATTTGTGATCAGGCTAATAAAATTTATAATTCGGTTTGCTATCGAGTCAGATTACAAGAGCATAATCATATCGAGTAGTATGAACGAGTGTCGATCCGTAGGGAATAAGATTTAATGTCTTGAACGATTAAATCACAATCTTTCAAAAGACTAGACAAAATCTGAAATCAAAGAGTTGTTGTTTTTTATCAATGTATTTGGAGAAAATTAAAAATAAGTAAAATAAAATAGAAGGATGTGAATTCCTAGGGTTTTGGCACACCGTTGTTACTTCAATCCGCTTTGATTCTTATCTTATTTGATGTTGGTTTTCAGTTGTTGTATGAGAGTTTCTAATCCAATTTAGTGATTACTGTTTTTGCCTAGCAACCACCCTACCAATCAAGAGATCCCGTTAAGGATTGTCTTGATTGATGCAAGGAAATTTGTGACTAGCCCAAAAAAATTTAGACATCACTTACTGGGTACGTTGCCCTACTATCTTGGTTATATTGGGTGTCCACATGATAAGACACAATAATGCGACATTCGTTTACGAATGTCGAGACTCCCATTTTTACTTTTATTAATCAAACTAATGGTATCTCCGGTTAAGGTCTCTACCACTAATCTAGTATTTTTATTCTCTTTTTTTCCAATTTGATTAGCCCAATGATGACTAACTTCCATGTGTGACTATCACATGACGGTCTAGACTAATAAACAAAATCAAGTAAGATATAACATAAAGCGCAAAAGCAATTGATCAGAGTCAAAATGATGATGAATTACGTAGGGTTTGGTTTAGGTTTTGCATATTATCTCACACTTATATTTAATTAATGAGAGGAAAAAGCTATTGTCACTCTTCTTTATGTTTTATTGCAGAAAACAGGTTTTGGGACTATTTCACATCAAATGGAGCAAGAATCAGGTCAATCGGATAAGCGACGCTCATCGACTAAGGCTCTGTTACGGTCTGTACCAGTTGATACAGACCTAGCCAGATACGGATCAGGAGATAGCGTGATACGCATAGGGATGGCAATGAGCCGTGCTCACGGGTATTTTGCTAAGCCCATGCCTGGCCTGCCTGTTAAAAATTGATGGCCCACCTGCCCGGCCCAATCTGATGGGCTTAAAAATCTATGCCCGGCCCGCCCATGGGCTTTTTTTCCAAGCCCATGCCTGCCTGCCCTGCCCGGCCATGCCCATGGGCTGCCTTACCCGGCCCGTACCCGTATGCCCGTCCCAGCCCAATAAAATAAAATTCAACACAATCAGATGCACAAAATAGAATTTAACACTAAAATAACATGGTTTAACACTAAAATAACATAGTTTTAATAACAACAACAGATCAAAGTACAACAATAGAAATTAACTAAGTTCACACAACAAAATAATTCATAGTTTAATAGACCACAGATAAATATATGTAATATGCTCATAAGAACACAAGGTTGAACAGAGATGAGTAAAAAAAAAAAAAGTTAATCCAACATCCTTATTACAGAAATAAAAAGTTGTTTATTTGTCTTAAACTCCGAAAGAGTGGTACAAAAGCAGTTAATCCAACATCCTTATAACCCTGTCTGTTATCATGCTTAATGACTATACTTATGAGGTGCAGTATCGCAATTAGGTTAAATTACTAAACACATTAATAGGATGCTGCGATATAAAAACAATGTGCCGTACTTTCACGTATTAGTAAGGATTTGCATATCACGCAACTCCTTAGTACCAATCAATACTCAGAATTTAGATGAATCTTTTCCATTACTCAACAAGAAAAGAATTCACCATATTAATTTGTTAATTGTTTCTCCAATTTTATTGACATGGCAAAATGATTGGCTCCATTGGTGCAGAGATGGCCCTGTTGCACATCTCAGGACCTACTTTTGTCACTCCTTCCTCCTGATGTTCTATACAAAATTACAAACTAACCTTAAACAATTCAGAGTTGAGAAAATAATAATAAAACAGAAATACTGATTATAAATAAGAATATAATTTTTTTTCTTTGCATAAGGATTCAATATTAGACATAACATCCATAAGCTAAATAAAAGAATACTTTACCACAATAGCTCCTATTCTTTGCACAAGTGAATATGACCTTCCAGCCACTTTTGATCCAGTTGGTAATGGCGAGTTGCCAATAGCCCTACAAACAATTTATATAACTTAGAAGAAATATAGGGTGTACCGTGTACTCAACACTTGAAACTATGTAAGCAGAGTAGAACTAGGGTGCTCCTAAGCTCACCAAGCTCTTCCGTGAGCACAACTCTAAAACCTATCGAATTGACTTCAAACGACATTTTCAAACCGTTAGATGTTCAATCTATATTAAAATGTGCTTGGATACCAAATTTTACATTTTTTGAATTTTTTTTACTATTTATTAAGATGGTTTGAAAATCGCTGTTTTTCAATGGTGCAGAATTTTAATAAAAGCAGCGATTTTCAAACCATCTTAATAAATAGTAAAAAAATTTCAAAAAATGTAAAATTTGGTCTCCAAGCACATTTTAATATAGATTGAACATCTAACGGTTTGAAAATGTCGTTTGAAGTCAATTCGATAGGTTTTAGAGTCGTGCTCACGAAGAGCTTGGTGAGCTTAGGAGCACCCTAGTTCTACTCATGTAAGCATATATGTATAACAACTCAAATAGGAACTGGTACAAATCTAAAAGGTACAAATAACAGTATCAGCATTTGGACCAACTAATTAATCAACCTATAAAACAAATTTCAGCCAAAATAGAAACTGATATAGTGAATTAGTGATGTATTGATTAGATGCAACAAACATTCATTAAAGAAATCTCAAGCATATATCACATAATTGTACCAGTACTGGCTGATTTTGTTGAAAAGTAACATGTGCTACCGAATTCATTAAAGAAATCACAAGCATAGATCAAACATAAACAAAATTAAGAGAACGCTGGAATAAATCTTTGTATCAACTATCTACTTTAGTGAACCAAAGGAGAAAAATGCAAAAGAAAAAGAAACAAGAAAAAAAGAGCACACTTACTGTCAGCTGCGTAGTGTGGAGGAGGCGGAGTCATTAGGTAAGGTGGGGCGTGACTTGTGGCGGAGAACTAGTAGCGGGGCAGATCGGCGGCTCTCGGAAGCAAAGAGGAAGATCGGTGGTAGAGCTCGTCGGAGAAAGGTGGAGCTCGGAGGCGAAAAGAGAGGGAAAAAGGTGGAGTGTGGTCTGTGTTATGTGGAGACGAAAAGAGAAGAAGAGACTAGAGAGATGGGAGCGGCTAAGAGAAATTGGATTCTGATTTTCTGAAGTCAGAGCCCTAAATAATAACCATAGACGGGCAAACGGCTGCCTCTAATAAAACCCTAACCAGATCTTCAATTAAGGCCAACTTTTCTCTGCTGTATTAAAATATAGGCCCAACGGGCTGCCTGTGGGCTTCGGCTTAAGCCCAGGCCTGGCCTGGCCCGTCTTCAGGCCCGGCCTTACCTGGCCCATCACAGCGCCGGGCCGACCGGGTAAAGAACGGGCCGGGCGGGTATAACCGGGCCTCCGGGCCAATTGGGCTTTTTTGCCATCCCTAGATACGCATTGAACCCCTCAGCGATAAGGTGTGAATACGGACCGTATCAGCTAATATGGTTCGTAACCAAGACGTCCTTTGGGGAATAACTGCCACAAGACGTCCCCTCACTCCTATATAAAGCCCCTGGACAGAAGAGGAAACCATCTTTGTAATTTTGGTATTAGGGTTAGATTTGATTGAAGTGAAAAAGAGAGGAGTGTTGTAATGACGGCCTTCCGCGGCTAAGTTCTTTTCTTAGGGTCTAGGCAGTAAACCTTGTTACTCATGATGCTTTGATATATATATTTTCTGTTGATTATGATTTCTTGTTGTTGATTGAAATGCTTTTGCAATTTATTCTCCCTTCACCTAATTTCGATGATCTAGTTTAATCCTATGGTAGTGACAGTACTTTATTGTTAGAAAAACTATGATGGAAGAGTTAGCCTCGTTGGGAGTTATTAGATTTATGTGAAAAAAACCTTCGCGGGGAAACCATAAATCAGAACCACAAAACGCAAACCAAGTTCTGTCATTTGCGTAAGATAACTCGCAGTGTCCTATGTAGTATCTCGATGAAAGTCCCGTCATTTGCATAAGTGACTCGCAGTGTCCAATGTAATGTCTTCCATAAACAATAACAGGAAATCAGAGCCGACAGAAGTAGAATATCAAAGAGGATTGAGTAGCAATGGTGTGCCGAAACCCTAGAAATTATCATCTCTATCTTTATTTTAATTACTTTTAATTGTTACCAAATTTACATTGATCACAATTCCAACTCTCAATTTTTAGATTTTGTCTAACCTTTCAAAATATTGTGATTTGATCGCTCAAGACTGTAGACCAATATTCCCTGTGGATCGACCTCGATTATACTACTCGATAAAGATTGTGTGCTTGCGATCCGAACCGATAGCATTTCTGAGTTTATAAATTTTAAAAGATAATATCGCTCTCTTTTGAGTGATCAGCAGTCGAATAACAAAACACGAAACAATGATCAAATAAAAGTATATATCAACCATCATGAGTAACAATGTTTACTGCCAATCCTAAGAATCTAAACTTAGCCGCTGAACGGCATGTTTACAAATAGATAAGAGAAAGATACAACAATGCACAAAGTACCGTCCTAGTTAATCTCTACATACTCCTCTCTTCTCACTTATAAAACCAAAAGATACAAAGATTTGTTTCTGTTCTGTCCAGAAGGCTTACATAGGAGTGAAAGGGCGCCTGGAGATAAGTGAAGTGCAAGTTATCTGATCTGGATACAGCTTTCAAATAATTCACCAAAGGGCGCCTCGGGTACGGTCTGTATTGGCTAATACGGACCATACTCCCACTATGTTGCTACAAGAGTTAATGCGTATTTGGTCCATACTGGGGCTCTGGTCCGTATTGGCTAATACGGTCCGTACCAGAGCCCTAGTCGGTGAGCTGCGCTTTTCCAATCGATCTGATTCTTGCTCCAAATGATGTAAAATAGCCCCAAAACATAGTTCATGCACTAAAACATAAAATAGGACAACAATAACTTTTTTCACATAATAATTAAACATAAATGTGAGAAAATAAGATAAAACTTAAGTTAAAATCTTACGTAATTCAATATCAAAATGAGTTTGATCAAGCATATCAAATTCGGTACGATGTCTAGTTAGAATCGTACGATCAACATATTCATGAGGATAATTTCTAAATTCGTAGGAAATTTGTGCTGGAGAATCTTGATGTCAATCAAAAGCTCCAATAGATCATTGGGCCACCCTCTATTTTTATATGTACTTCTCGAACTTGAACCATTAAATATATACTCTGTTTGAATAATCCTAATTTTTTTTAGTTAATGCAAGTCTGTTATAAATTTTTATTAATTCAAGAAAAAGAGTTCGTAATAAGACTGTCACGACTATAACATGTCCAAAAAATTAATTAACAATTATTTCTTTGTGCATATGCATCATCTAAAATTAATAACAATAGGTCTCTGTTCGACAATCTAGCTCCTTAGGCTATGTTTGGATGACACAAGAATAAAAACTATTCGGAATAGCAATATGTATCCAAACAATATTTTTGCTATTCGTAATAGTTAGAATAACTGCTATTTTTTATTCCTCGTAAATGTTGAAATAACTACTATTCAGAAGTGTGAAGAGAGAGAACAATTTTTTTTTTTTTCGGATTTCCGCCAACACAATTTTGAAATGACAAATTTGACATCACTTCTGCTATCTCCACGTCGTGACAATTCGTTTGAGATCTCACTTATCTATCTTTCCTCTTAATTAGCACATTGTTAACACTATTCTTTATTGGTTACAGCTATTCACTATTCTACATGTATATTTGAAAGAACATTTTTACTAATCCGAATAGTACCATTTTCACACTAATTTATTTCTCTCAAAAATAACTTCCAAATTTTTCTAAAGAGGATTCGTTTCTGAAGTACAAAAGGTATCTCTAATTCCTTAAAATATATAATCAAGCTATTGGACCTTCAATTTTCCCGTGTACAAATATAATGGGTGCTTCAAATCTTTAATACTAAATTTTGTATATTATGCAGTGAAGTCTATCCAACAAACAAAATTCCCTCCGTATGAGGGCTCATAAGTCCGAAATTCGAATAAAAAATTCTGTATGAATATTAAATAGTTGAATAACATGACCTTCTAACTTGTACTAAAAAATATATCTGTAGACATGAAATTGAAGCTCAATATAAACTATGCCACAGGATTACGAAAATAGCCTTTTGATTTCGTTGCTGCATTGAATAAAATGGATGGATTATAGAACAACAGCACCGTGAGCTCACTGGCAACATCTCTCTTTTGTTTACATATTTACTTGGGGGTTTAGAAATCAAAATATAAGAGACTTGAATTTCCGATTTCACAAAAGAAAATGCAGACTTGAAATGTTCTTTTGTTAAACGCAGACATATTTGGGCATGGTACTGACCGGTTTTCGAAAGTTGCTATGGTGACTGGTATTTCACATTATTATTATTTTAAAGAATGATTTTTTGATGTCCATCCGATCCCACCCACCGAAATCGTATCTTCTGCGGAGTCCTGCGGAGCTTTTAATCTGGTTCGTTCGTTTTGATTGGACGGACCAGATCAGATCTTACCCGAATTGAAAAAAAAAAAAAATTGGCAGGAAGAGAATATTTTAGCGGGCAAGATCTGGTCCGTCCGATCAAAACGAACGAACCAGATTCAAAACTCTGTAGGACTCCGCACATGAAGACTCTGCAGAGGATACGCTTCCCCCACCTCCCTCCCCCCAACCACTCGGTACCATTTTAGCTGAAAACTGGAAATTTATGCTGATTCAAATTGAATAATTCAGATCATGTACTATAATTATGCCATTTGACAATAAAATATATCATCTCTCATGAGAAGGTGCAAAAGCCCGGTATTTTATTGGGCCGTGATTCCTCTCAGTCGTACCGTAAGAAAAAATAATTTAGGTCTGCTAGAAGATGTTTTTATTGAATTGCTAGATTAAAATATGATAAGGCGCAAAGTGTATTCAACCGTCTAATCATTGTTTTATGGGGCTTCAAAACGGGCCTGTTTAATGTTATTTCTAAAGCTTTTTAAAAAGCAAACTTTATTGTTATTTCAAAGATTCAAAAAGGGATAAATGAAAATTTAATTTTCCATAAAGTTGCATCGAAAATATAGTAAACAAAATTAGTCACGTCATTATCGGTCCGTCCATCACAGCACGTAACATGACGTGTTTCCTTTCAATCAAAAATGACACGTCACAGCATGTCATGCAAGTTGACCTGATAACATCACGTAACATGTTACATGATCAATTTTTTCAAAAGTTACAATATTTTAATTTTTTGCAATGTTTTTAATTTTAAGCATCTTTTTGTTTTATTTTTTGTATAAAGTAATATCAAATCTGAAAAACAAATAAAAGGCGACCGGTCGTAATTATACGTAGCGTGATCAATCGCGTAACATAATTATTTTCAACATTTTAGATCAAAGAGGGAAAAATATATCTATGTGGAAAAGTCATTAATTACGTCAGGTCACAACGTGACAAGATCATATTAATCATGTCATATCATATTTTTCATTCAAAATTTCCATTGACCTTTTTTTTTTAAAAGTTTGATTAGTTAAAATTCAACATTAGAACGGGACAAAAGTGGTAAAAGGACTCAGAATCCAATGGGTAAAACCCGGAAGTTATCACATACTGAGTCATGTTATAACAGGTCCAAGTTGACCAGCATTTTGTTGGTCCTGCAACTTGGAGTGCAAAACTGTTAATTATGAAAATTCTTGTTTATGACCGTTTCATCGCTTTTTTTATGCTGAATTTATAATATAATGGTTGATATTTTTTGCTAGATTATTCGGAACGAGAGGATATTTATATTAACTAAATTAAAAATTAACTTAATCTAAAAAATAATAATATAGTAAAAAATAATACTAACAGTAATAATAATAATAATAATATTAATAGAGGAGGGTTAAAATGTCTCACGTTTTTCGTACCTCACATTCTTTATTTCCGCTGTTAAAGTTCAAACAGTCAATTCAAACTGATTAACGTGATCTTTATATTAAAATATTATTGGAGACAAAATTTTAAAGGGGCATATTTTGGTTCTAATGAAATGAAGTAACTTTACTTCACTTATTGAGATGAAGCAAAATTGTGGTTCTAATGAAAGGAAAGAAAAATTCATAATTATTTTATTTAGTTGGATATTTATTAAGAGAGTAAGATTAATAGAAGTTACTTTTAATCTTCTAAAGTACATATTTTATTAATATTCCAACTAAAATGTAACGGAAGTAAAACAAGCACCAAAACAAGAAATAAAAAATATATAGTAAGGGCATCTACAATGGTGATTGTTTTTAAATTGCTAATCTGATGTGTTAATTGCTAATATAATTGCTGGGATGTACCACAGTTTCTAAATTAGCAAATTTGCTTTAAAAGAAAATATTTTCTTAATGACACGCTGGTTAATTGATTGGTTAAAATTCAGGTTCAATTGGTTAAAAAGCAATTGTTGAAATGGAGGGGTTAAGAAATTAAAATTAACTTTAATTTCTAATGTCTAGTTGGCAGCGGCAATTAATTTCTAATGAATTTTTGGGTTGGAGATGCTCTAATCTTCCATTTAATTTTTTTCTTCCCTTTTTTGTGAATTCTTAACCTCTCTTCTCACGTGTGAATAAAAAAGGATTGCACTATTGCTCCACTTACAAAGAAAAGATAAATAATTAGACAACCAAATGATGTGACTTCTCCAGTGAAAAAAAAAAAAAAAACTACTTGATAATTTCTCTCACTAAATTACGCAATATTATGATGTTGCGATGATACGCGCTAAAGAAAAAACGAATCCTCTCTAAAACAATAAGAGAGAGTAGCACAAATCTCAAAACAATTGTTGTTGAATGTGCGCTGCATTGTAAAATCACTGATACGAATTTTAAGATTGTGCTTCAGCTAAAACAGATATACATAAAATAAAAGTATACATTGCTGAAGTTATACAGCGATTTCAGCTCTGCTCCTTTCTTCTTCCGTAGGTTTTCCTTTCAAATTTATCGTTTTAGAACAATTAATCAAATCAAATACACGGTCAAAATCGGTCTCCCCTTCGCTCTCTTTCTTTTTCCTCGCATCATCCCTTTTACAGCAGACTCTAATGGAAGATCAACAGAGCTATTTGACTTGGAAAATCCAATCCAAGTGTGATTTGGCGTAGGATAATTTGGTGCACAATTTGCTTGGATACTAAACAACCCTGATTGGATTGGAGGTAAGAGATTGCTCAGTCATTGGTCAGACTTGGAATTACAATTTCTTTTCTAAGAAAAAAAATTTCAATTATACTCATAAAAAAATCTCAAAATTACTTATTTCTTCTTTAAAAATTCATAATATCATATTAATCCTTCTAAATTTCAAGAACTCACATATTTATCGTCTTTTCTATTTATACTCATTTTAAACTCATAGAGTTCTCATTTTACCCTTTATTAAAAAATAGAAATAGGTAATCGGTGTGAGAAAAATGTACAGTCTTCTAATTGGTTTGTCTCTGAGGACAAATAATTTATTTCTCTACCTGTGAAGCATACGCAGTGCCATTTAGACATACACTTTTGTGCGCATCACAAGTTTGAAATGAACTATTTGCCCTCACATCCAGCCAATTGCAAAACTGAACATCTCTCTTAAACACATTACATATTTTTTAAAAATTTGTTAATAAATGTTAAATATTAACTTTATAAATTTAAAATGCGTTTTAATAGAAAAGACAATTAATTGGATAAATTTGTGAGTTTTTGAAATTTAAAAGAGTAAATATGATATTAAATATTTAAAGAAAAATATGTAATTTTTAAAAATTTAAAGGATATACATGAAATTCTCCCAAAAAACGAGATAAAAAAGAAGAAGTGATAATGTAAAAACCACTGCAGCTAATTGATCAGAGAAAAGTAGGGGTGCCAATGGGTACGGTATGGGCCGGGTGGAGACATTTTCATACCCATACCCATTAAAAATTGACTTTACCCTATCCTACTCTTACCCGTTAATATTATCGGGTAACGAAACGGTAGCGGATGAATAATGGATATTACTAATATAATAATTAGTTTTATTATATTTTACAAATTAAATATAAAAAACTCATTCATTTCACACATATGTAATTATATTTCTAATAAAAAATAAAAATGAATATGCAATCAATTCCAATTAAATTATTTTTTATAAAGAAAGAAAATTCAAAAACACAAATACATATTTAGGTGGGTTGGAAATTGAATTGAATATATATTTAGATTTTATAATTACCCTATATGATAACGGGTACGAAATAGTCATTACTCATATCCTTACCCATTTGATTAACGAAAAAAAATTCTTATCCATACCCATACCCAATAAGCTAACAGAAAAAACTCTTACCCATACCTGCCTTATCGAATACTATACGGGTCGGGTAAATAGCTAAAAAGGTACCATTAACACCCCTAGAGAAAAGGATAGCCATAGTCAATTTCATCCAGGTCGCAAGTAACAGCATGAACAGATACCGTGTACTAGTACCAGTCAATAGAAAAGATTTCCAAATATCACAAGGTGATTTTATTGATTTGTCTCTACCACTACCAATCCCTTTCCCAATTTATTTATAGTTTATTGTTTTTTTTTCTGAGTAAGAAAAACTTGACTTCTTAGTCAATGGCTTTTGCCTTTTGCTCTCTTGAGTCCTCTGACAAGACCAGGTAAATTGGAAGAAGTGTGAGTTTGTCCACCAAACAAATCAATTCTCTGTTACCAGAAAATATATATATATATATATATATAAATAAAAATGACTTGAAAAGTAATACATAGACCCAAAAAAGAAAGTACGGCGCAATTGCAATCATCTCTCGGTGATGTCTCTTTAATAGATTGTTGCCAAAACGTCAGCGAGATCAAAAGGGAATCGGAAATAGTTTAATAGACATCTTATCAAATTTGATCTGACGTCAGATCGGAGTTATTTAATTCGTATCAAGATTCGAACATATCAAATTTGTATGAATCTCGATGTAGATTGGACTTCATCAATCCGACATCGAACCAAATTAAGTACTATGTTCATCGGACGACATCTCCATTTGGGAATCAGAGTAGGTCCGATGCCCATCGGACCTACCCTGGTTCGATGGGTGCGATGACCATTCGATCTGCATCAAGATTCGTGTGCTATATATCAAAATCTGTGCAAATCTGTATCGATTTCCGCACACATAGATCTTGATGCTAATCGTACGGTCCTAGAGCTAATTGAACCTAAATGTAGGTCCGATGGGCATCGGACCTACTCCTATCTCCTCCATTTGTAATGAAAGAGAGTAAATAATTTAATTTCGATTTTTTATGAACATAATTTATTTAGTTTTTGCTAAAAAAAAAAAAAATTTAACTTTAGTAGTCACTGTCAAGTTTTTTTTTGTTTGTTTAAATAAAAGGTTTTTTAAATTTTTTCCGAATTAACGAAAAATATATCCAAATGGAGTCGACATTGACATATACCCAAATGAATAAGGGGAAATTGAAGAGTATTGCAAAATACGATAATTTTTCAGATTTGGACGTAATTTGAAGATGCACAACAAAGAACGTGAATGTAATTGATCACTTCATGATTTATTAATTTATATGAATGGATGAAACGTTTGATTTATATGAATTGCAAACAGGGCTTTGACCCTTCTTCATAAATTTATTAAAGATATGATAGCTCTTGTGTGTCCATTGTTATATTTTTCAAAAGTAGTGGATTCAAGATTTACCAATTTTATTATAAATTAGAAAGGCCAAGTTCTAAGTACCTAAAATATTCACAAATGTCGGTTACAATCATATAACACCAAAATATCCACAAATATAAAACAACAGAAACATGCACAACATAAACATGCACAAACATACAAATTCTGTTGGGATGTCGGGTAGGTTAAAGTGCAACAATTCGATTCAGTTCATCAATTTGATCACTATCCGAAAAACATAATTCATGTATAAAACTAATTCCAAGATTAACAGAGTTTACCACTAGACGCGCAGCGGAAACTTCAAGTCTAGTCTAGCAGTAGCCTTCTTCTTCTTTCCGTCTTCTCCTTTCGTTCTCGTGTCAGATTCGCGCAACAGCCCAGCAGTTACGCCTCTATCAGTATCCACACGAACAGGTTGATCAACTACTGTAATTTGGTATGCTAGTACCGAATTGACAGCCCATTTCTTTCGTTCTGTCTCTCTTTCATTTTCTGAAAAATGGAATAGAATGGCTAACCGAATTCTGAACAGATCATTGCATATTTATAAAACATATGCACCAGTTCGTTCGAGCCTATTCATGGCACCAATTCGTTGAGCCCTTTCAGAAAACTTATCTGATCTGATCAGATCAGATGAGAACAGAAAATTCGGACCTAGCCCAATAAGAAATGACCCATATTAATTAATAATATGGCCCATAATATTCTGACCTTTTAGTACATTTCTAACAAATTCAACATAGAACAACAAGTCACAATTGTGAATTAAGAGCAGATATAAAGTTTGTCAATTTGGTTCTCACTCTCCAACTATTAACCTCCTTATTTAGTAAAAAAAATGAAGTTAATTCTAATAAATTTTGCTAAAAAATCATAAAATGAAGTATCAATGTATCATGCAACAACATTTACTCATATGCATTGCTCTCTACATATGAAACACATCTCTAAAACCCAATTAGTTTGCATCCTCCGAAATATAAATTCAGATCAGGTGCAATACCTAACTGATTGTGTAGAATGAGATCTGAGTTGTTCGTTTTAATATGGGACGAATCTCAAAACAGATTTTCCTCCTATATTTTAATTAGGTTTCAAAATTATTTTGACTCAACCGAGAATAATCTACCCCTACGGTACTGCAGCAGATACTTTCAAGATTCCTTACAGAGTTACAACAAAGTACCGCAGAGAATATGAAGTCAAATCCAACTTCAATCCAACTTCACCCAAATTTTATGGGACAAAAATATATAAGAAATCTGAACTCCAAAAACAAAAAATCACATAATGACGAGACTATGTAGTCAATTTAACATCCTGGAATAAAATGAGACAATACGACTAAATAAAACCATGTAAACAAGTTCATTGTTAGGAAAAAAAAAAAGTAATAGTGCCATAAATGGCCTATTGAGTCTTTGTGGGCCCACAAATAAGGCGACATGTGTACAATTCTCAGCATTCCAGACGCCAGAGATGATGATTTTAGTTTAGTAGTCATCTTATCAAAATAAGAAGAATGAAGTTGAATTCATATTACCCTAAGGTAACCGAATATTTCTGTTTATATAGACCGTCTAATTAGAATATGCACAAATATTATTGAAGACACGTGCATACTACATTAAGCTGAATTGGCCTGAATTTTAATTTGACGGTTCAAATCTAAACAGAAAAATTATGTTACCTCAGAGGATATGGACAAGTCTTACATTTATAATTTTTTTATGGTTGTTGATACAAATATATTGATAAAAAAAAAATTTATTTACATTAGAAAATTGAAATGTATAATGTTGTTCTCCCTAAATATTCGATTATGTACACACTATATTACAAACTAAAACCCACGAACTTGTTAGGGGAACCTATCACGTCTCTCACCTAGCTGTTATCCAGCCACCTCTCAATTTTTAAAGTTGTGTCATTGATTAGACGTGACACCAATTTGCGCTTATCAAAGAAAAGTCTTATGTTTCTCTCCCTTTAGAGAGCACAGGAGCCGAATTTTTTATTAATATCCAAAAAATAAATGAAATTACAAAAAAATAACCATGTTGGGGTTGAAATTCGGAATTTACCCAAACCGGAAAAAAAATTTCCGAACTCAACGTCTAAGTTCGGAAAAAAAATTTCCGAACTTAAAATTTTTTTTTTTTTTTTTTTTTACAGATTTCGGAAAAAAAATTTCCGAACTTAAATTTTTTTTTTTTTTTTTTTTTTTACAGATTCCGGATAATTTTTTTTTCTAAACTTAACAAATTTTTTTTTTTTTTTTTTTACAGATTCCAGAAAAAAAATTTTCCGATCTTGACAAAGTTTTTTTTTTAAGAAAAAATAGCTAAAATACTGAAATCTAACACTAAAAAATCGAATTGTTTTTAAAAAATTTCAAAATAGTGTAGAATAATTTAAAAATTATTAAAATAGCTAAAATACTGAAATCTAACACTAAAAAATAGAATTGTTTTTTTAAATATGTGTTAAATTAATTTAAAAAATTTCAAAATTGTGTAGAATAATTTAAAAATTATCAAAATAGCTAACATGCTGAAATCTAACACTAAAAAATCGAATTATTTTTTTTACTACGAATAGGGCCGATTTTTGTGCTGAAATACGGTAAATTTACTAAAATGCTGAAATTACAATAATTATGTAGAATTATGCTAAAATACGATAAATTACGCTAAATTACGTATGAATGGGGCCTATTTTGTGGCATCTTTCATAAATCATAAAAAATAAAATAAAAATTCCAAAAATAATAAAAATTGATATTCTAAAAGTTCATTACATAAATAATTTACTGAGCTACGTAGATTGAATAATATAAATGAAAATCTTAATCGGAAACTTCAACTGAAGTTTTGAGGCTCTTCCATTTGTTTTTTGGCGATTCTGAATTTAAAAAATTGGCAAAGCGAGTCCGGACGCATGCGCATTTTCGCAAGCTTTCCGAAAAGTGGTCATTTGCTGAAATCGGACACTCGAGCGCCGTTTTATGGCCGTTTGAAGTTTCGTCGTCGTTTTTCGCCTTCTCAGGAAAGATATCATCCCTATTCGTACGTAATTTAGCGTATTTTATCGTATTTTAGCATAATTCTACATAATTATTGTAATTTCAGCATTTTAGTAAATTTACCGTATTTCAGCACAAAAATCGGCCCTATTCGTAGTAAAAAAATAATTCGATTTTTTAGTGTTAGATTTCAGCATGTTAGCTATTTTGATAATTTCTAAATTATTCTACACAATTTTGAAATTTTTTAAATTAATTTAACACATATTTAAAAAAACAATTCTATTTTTTAGTGTTAGATTTCAGTATTTTAGCTATTTTGATAATTTCTAAATTATTCTACACTATTTTGAAATTTTTTAAAAACAATTCGATTTTTTAGTGTTAGATTTCAGTATTTTAGCTATTTTTTCTTATAAAAAAAACTTTGTCAAGATTGGAAAAAAAAATTTCTGGCATCTGTAAAAAAAAAAAAAAAAAATTTGTTAAGTTTAGAAAAAAAAATTATCCAGAATCTGAAAAAAAATATATATATATATATATATATATAAGTTCGGAAATTTTTTTTTCCGAAATTTGTAAAAAAAAAAAATAAAAAAATAAAAAATTTAAGTTCGGAAAATTTTTTTCCGAAATCTGTAAAAAAAAAAAAAATGTTAAGTTCGGAAAAAAAATTTCCGGTTTGGGTAAATTCCGAATTTCAATCCCAACATGGTTATTTTTTGTAATTTAATTTATTTTTTGGATATTAATAAAAAATTCGGGCACAAGAACCTCATGTCCAAATTACATTCCATCGCGCCCTCTGTCGTTGAGATAGAGGTATTCTAGTTTGTATCCAAGCCTCCCCTATATTTATGGTGCGACATTGCTGATATGACCGCCTTTACCATGGTTATCCTGCCTCCAAATGACAAAAAATTGAATGTTCATTCTTCCATTTTTTGTTGGACCACCGCAAGCATAGGCTGGAAATCCGCCTTTCTTGGTTTTTTTATCGCCAAAGGTAGTCATAGGTATCTGATCGGTAATTGTGCCGGTGGTGATTCGAGAATGGATTGGATTATGTGGGTTAGATTCTCTGGAATGGATATGGAGACAAAACTACTCTTTGCTCGGTTGATTTTCAGGCCCATAAGCTCCGTGTACACCCCCATGACATGGTTAACAATTTTCAGAGTGACATGATGCGCCTCACAAATGATCAGAGTATCATCCGCATATTGGATCGTTTGCGGATGTAGACTTGTCGGCATGGGTAAAATGTCCACTTTATTATGTAGAAACCTGTTGAGACTGTCCGCAACCAAAATGAAAAGCATTAGAGAGAGCGGGTCCCCCTGCCGCAAACTTCTTTTGTGCGCGAAGAAACTGGTTTGCGTACCATTTACCCTTATAGCCGATGAAGAGGTGTGTAAAATGCTTAGCATCGATGAAGTCCATCCCGGCGAAAAGCCCCTCTCAATGAGGAGGTTCATCAAAAAGCACCAGTCAACTGTGTCAAACGCTTTCTCGAAATCTACCTTGTACAAGATAGCGGATAGTTTATTTTTAACACAATAGTTGAGGAACTCCCTCGCCGCTAGGAATGATTCCATTAGTGATCAAAAGCCGTGATTTTGTACCTATCTAAAACAATAGTAAAAAAATTTCAAAAAATATAAAATTTGGTCTCTAAGCACATTTTAATATAGAGATTATGTTGAGCGGTTCAGATCAACTGTTTGAACTTTGAGAACAAAGATAGAGATCGATGTAGGATATAGTTGGAACACAAAACTAATAATGCATTAATTTTAACGCTGCTCTTGTATATATAACAATCATAATTATACGTCTTATTCTCAAAATTTTGTTCTATCCAATTCTATTTTCTAACTCGGTCTCTTACTATATTACGATGCTGATATGTATGCCCAGATAGCAAGTCGTAATATAAAGCACAGACATTCATGTTGTCCGGTATAAAGCGGACGGATTGAACCTAATGGCGTGTTATAGTTTACAAGTAGGTTTTTAATCTGCTTAAGGGTCCATAAGCAATAAAAATTAAAAAAAAGGAGGAATATTTGATCTGAATTATTCATTTTATATAGATTGCATATTTGCATTAAATGCCGCGTGAACAAAAATCAGTGCGGTGGACGTACAATGACAAGGAACATGTTGTTATAGCTAGATCTCATAGATAATATAGCACGTGCAAAAAAAAAAAATTTGCATCTGACTATGTTTGATTCCATCCAATTTAGGAGCTATACAAATGAAATCAAATCCATTGTTCTTTCTTATGAAAAAAAAAAACAAGTTTTCTGTTTTTTTTTTTCTTTTCAACCGTTAAAATATTTTTAACAGTTTAGATTTGGTGTTCTTTTTTGAGATCCACACATCTCAAATATGAACCATTGAATACATTTAAACGGTTGGAATGAAGAAAAGAAGGAACCTGTTTTTCTGAGAGAAGAACAGATTCTCATTCGACAAAAATCATTGTTGCCACCGTCAAGATCATCTGTGTGGAATATAAAAGATTAAGTGCAAAAGTGTATCTAGATTTATTTATCCCTTGTAAATGAGAGCGGCACCAATTTAGTTTTTTTAGAATAACAAGATTCTTTAGAGTTTTATTTAGTATTCTTTACTCCAAAATATCTCACACAATTGTCTAATAAGATAATTAACAGCTGCTGCTAAGGAATTCTAAAAAAAGAGAGAGAGAACAAAAGTGAGTGCAAGATATATTGTACTTTGGGAATCAAACCTAAAATGAGTTCAAATCTGCTGTAATCCGAGACCAGTGAATAGTGATTATGAAATCTCTGTAATTCGAATTCAACCGTCGAACTGTTTCTAGATGCGTGCACGGAAAAATGAGCTGTTTCGAGATGTGTTCTAAAAAAAATTCGACGGCTAGATTCGAGATTGCAGGAATTTTAGGGTACTGTTCACTGGATTCAGGATTGTAGCATATTTATTTTCACCTAAAATATATGACTAAAGCATCCATTGAGTGCCTAGTCATTTACAATTTTTAATTCAATCCATCATTAAAATGAAAATTACATCTTAAGTTACATATTAATGGTCCACTATTCTATATGACACATTAATGCTCAATAATTGTAAAACACAATATTATTATTAATTGAGCATAGTACAATATATAATTATTTTACGTATAAATTTAACGTTTAATTATTAATAATCCAATACCCAAAATCAAGGATAAGCTGCTAATTAATGTTTCGAGCATAGGAATTAATGGCCCTTTTTTTTATAATTTTATATTAGAAAACTCATTAGGTATCAGACCCTCACTTTTTATTATGCACTGCGGTTGTCATAATTAATTGATGACACCTGTAAAATCTAACAGTTCTGATGTATCAGTAGAATATGAAGGTTTAACATTCACATTTCTTGTAAAAATAAAAATAAATTGTTGAGAAATGTAATTAGTTAGAGTAATTAGCTTCAAAGAAAGTTACCATAAATAGAAAGTTACCGTTAGATTTATTACCATAAATAGAAAGTTACCGTTAGATAAGAATATAGACAACCGTTATTTCTTTCTTATAAATAGCCTCATGTAATATGTATTCAAAAATTGATCAATATACTAAAAATACAATTCACCATATACTCTCTGTGACTATACTTCTGCATCATAAAATTCAACATAATTGATGACACCTCAAACCGTGTCCAAAACGAAATGAAAGCGCGCACTAAAATCCCAAAACCGGAGGGTCCAAGAAAAAAAGAAGAAAATTTCAGCAAATGGACTTGACCTCAGTTTTGTTCCAATGTTTTCTGCTTTAATGGTTGAATTTATTTTTGGTGTGTACATTACAGGAGAAATGCCACCACAAATGCAGCAGCTGGTTTGTTCACAGATCTTGAAACATTCCACAAGTTGGCATGCATTTTTGTATGAATCTTTCAATGATATATATAGACTTGTCTTTTCAGAATACTACTTTCTTGAAATTATTTTTAAAAAAAAGCCCCAAAATTGCTTGTGCTATTCATGTGTTTAATTGAATACATATTTATAAATTTCAAATTGATTTAGATTTAATACACGTTCTATCTTAAATATCTAATTGATTAGGAACACTTTATAATTTCATTTTTTTTATTTTGAATATTATATTTTTAATATACATGCACACAGAAGTTGGTTGCCGACATTTTTATTAATACCCAAAGTCCATAAAAAATTATTAAAAATAACCACCGGCTCAAATTTTTATTAAAAATACCCATACCGGCCAATTATTGGCCGGATCCGATTAAAAAGCCCAACCGGCCAATAATTGGCCGGATCCGATTTAAAGTCCCAACCGGCCAATAATTGGCCGGTTCCGAGGTTAATTCGGTTCTATAAATTGGCATGCACACTCCCTCTTCTCTCTCACAATTCATTTCGTCAAATTTCACACTCTCTCTCCTCGATTGAGCAGATTCTCCCGGATTTCTCCCTCTCCTCCCAGATTTGCAAGTAAGTCCCTATTCTTTGTTGTAATTTATTTTTTAGAGTAAAATAGTTGTAAAATGTTAGAAATTGTTAGTAATTGTTAGTAATTACCAGAATTTGTATAATTAGTAGAAATAGTTGAAATTAGATAGTAATTAGATAGTAGAATTTGTATAATTAGTAGAAATAGTTGAAATTAGCATTGTTGACTATATTTCTCCTCCCAGATTTGCAAGTAAGTCCATATTCTTTGTTGTAATATTTTTTTTATAGTAAAATAGTTGTAAAATGTTAGAAATTGTTAGTAATTACCAGAATTGTTAGAAATTGTTAGTAATTACCAGAATTTGTATAATTAGTAGAAATAGTTGAAATTAGATAGTAATTAGAGTAATTAGTCAAATTAGGGTATACGGTTTATGATTTAGGTCAATATATTTCTAATTAAGTATAATTAGCATTGTTGACCATATTTTTACAAAATTTAGAATGTTTTAATATGAGTAAAAAAAATTAAGCCCAATATATGAAAATTTAGCATAATTAGGTAAATTAAGCCTATGTTGGTACATTTAGGATATTTTAGCGTACGTAATTATAGTTTTACGTAATTAAGCCTATTGTACCAAAATCAAACACATTTTGGCATATTGTACCGTCGTGAAGCCTATTTGATCAGTTTTTACCGTAAGTAAGCCTATTATTTCCGTTTTAAGCGTAATTAATCTTATTTTAGATATTGTGACCGTTGTAAAGCATATTTTAGCCGTTTTTAGCGTAGTTGAGCCTATTTTACTGGTTTTTACCATTATTGATTTTTTTTAAACGTTTTTAGCGTTATTAATTATTATTTATCCCTTTTTAGCGTAATTAAGCCTATTTTAACATTTTTTACTGTTATGAAACATATTTTAGCCGTTTTTACCGTTATTGAGTCAATTTTAAACGTTTTTAGCGTTATTAATTGTACTTTATCCATTTTGTAGCGTAATTAAGCATATTTTAACTATTTTTACCGTTATGAAGCATATTTTAGCTGTTTTTTCCGTTATTGAGTATTGTTTAAACCTTTTGTAGCGTTATTAATTGTACTTTACCCCTTTTTAGCGTAATTAAGCCTATTTTAAATATTTTTACCGTTATTAAGCATATTTTAGCGGTTTTTACCGGTATTGAGTCTATTTTAGACGTTTTTAGCGTTATTAATTGTACTTTATCCCTTTTTAGCGTAATGAAGCCTATTTTAACTATTTTTACCGTTATGAATCAAATTTTAGCTATTTTTACCGTTATTGAGTCTATTTTAGCGGTTTTTACCGTTATTAAGCCTATTTTAACCGTTTTTGCATAATTAACCATACTTTATCCATGTTGAAGCGTAATTAAGGCTATTTTAGCTATGTTCCGTTACAAAGCATATTTTAGCCGTTTTTAGCGTAGTTGAGCCTATTTTAGCGGTTTTCACCGTTATTAAGCCTATTTTAACCGATTTTAGAGTAATTAATCATATTTTATCCCTTTTTAGCGTGTTTAAGCTTATTTTAGCCGTTTTTTTACATTGCTTACGGCAATTATGATTTACGGTTCATATAGCGTCGGTTAACAGAATCTTATTAATGAAATTAGGATGGTTAGAGGACGGCCTAAGCTTCGTCCACAGTCACCCAATGTTGACGAGCCGATTGCGACTAGCAACACAGATCATTTCAGTCCTCTTCTGTGGGTGTCGCACCGCGATCACCGGGTCTCACTGGCTTCTCGTGAGGTATGTTTTTTTTTTCACATTTTCAAATTTCTTTGAATTTAAGTGTTGATGTGCTAACCCCATGTGGATTAAATTTGTCAATGTAGGACAAGTCTATTTTAGATGTGAAGCTGCGGTGCGTTCACTTGCCATACTACCCGTTGATGGACCAGTATCTTATCAATCTAGGCCTCTACCAGATGGTAGACATCTTGCGGACTGGGAGTGGCGTCATCAACGCGTCTCTCATCGCGGGATTGGTTGAGAGATGGCGTCCCGAGACGCACACGTTTCATATGCCGTTCGGAGAGATGACAGTGACTCTCCAGGACGTGAGTTCTTTGTGGGGGTTGGCTATCAGTGGCACCCCCGTCAGTGGTGTATCTGACAGCACGAGGTTTGGTGCTCAGATTGAGGAGCTATTGGGGGCTGATCCTCACTCCCTCATTGAGAAGAGTGGAACATCAAAATTCCACTTGAGGATGAAGAGGTTGCGCCAGCATTTCAGCGCGGGTCTGACAGCATACTCCACCGATGTGGAGATTCAGAGGTACAAACTTCAAATTTCCCGTATTATTTTTTTTTCTGAATTCCCGTTTGTTGCTGATCTTATATTACATGTTTGTTACTGCAGATATACACGGGGCTATGTGATGGACCTATTTGGTTCCGTCATGTTTGCTGATTCTTCCGGTGACTGCATGCCGATGATGTATCTCCCGCTGCTGGCAAACCTGGATGACCCGTCGAAGTACAACTGGGGTGCGGCCGTCTTAGCCCATCTGTACTCCCACCTCTGCCGTGCTTCTGTGGTAAGTCCCTATCTATTATCTTACTCTTTTACATAATAAATGAAGAAGTTGCACCTGACATATGAAATTATTACAAATGCAGCCAGATATCAAACAGATGTACGGGCCAGTACTGTTGCTTCAGCACTGGTCGTGGTCAGTACTGTTATAACCCACGCATCTCCATATCCCGATGCTTTTCCCCTGAGTTCGTAACCACAACGCCGGTCTTTGCACACCACATGAATCCGGCGGGTGTCACTCCTACTCATTCTTATCTCCTGATTCTTGTGGACATGGTGCTCCCTAATATTCTTCATTAATTCATCCTTGCTTTTAAAATATTGGTTTGCGGCCAGCTCACCCGTGCGCTCGATTCGTGGCCCATAGGAACCAGTATCTGCTTCTCTGAACCGAGATACATCATTGAACTCTGGGAACGGGTGCGTATCACTCCGCCCGCTAAGCGGCGCTGAGCAAGATCTGCTCCGAATGGGCCCTTCAGCTGTGTCAACTGGACCGTCTTCACCACATCCATCTATGTGATCAGAGTCCCAGTCATGTCAATCATACTCATCCCCACTTTGCAAGCGTTCATCCGGGATATCATTGATATTTTCAAAATCCGACCCAACTTCATCGTGTACTGGGCCTGGGAATGGTAAAGGCTCCTCATGCACGGGTCTAGGTGGGGAACAAATTCGGAGTATTGGTTGAGGTCGTGGTTGCGGCGGAGGTAGATAGTAGTTTTCTGGGTTAGTAGTTGGATAGTATGTTTCTTGGTGAGTAGGTGGATAGATGGTTTCTTGGTAAGTAGGGGGATAGTTTGTTTCTGGGTAAGTAGGGTGATAGTTCGTTTCTGGGTAAATAGGTGGATAGTTGCTTTCTCGTTCTGTTGGGGGCACGACGGGAGTCTCCATTGCAACTGAGCATTGACTAGAACTACCAGCCCCTGCCTCTCTCGGAACTCTTCTAACATAGATCTCTATTACAAAATCTCCGTTGGCCTTAAAATACCCACACAACCCTCTCCAGGTATTTTCATCTGTTATTTTCGCAAGTGAATATTTCCCGGTGTTTCCATTACACACTTGGGTCCCCAATTCAAGGTTGCATCTTTCTGGATTAAAACGGGTGTAATCGAAAATTGTGACTTTCAAGTCCAACAGAGATATATTATCGTCAACCATAACCGAAGCAATTGGTTCTCTGTTGTAATAAGGTCCGTCTGCATTATGTTCAAGCTTACCACCACAGTGTATAGAAATCAATGGCATTGTGATCGAACTACATTTTGAAAGTGATAATCATTTGTCAGGTTACTAATTTACACAGTGACTGAATAATAAAGAAAATTAGTTTAAATTAAGTTCAATTAGTTTTAACTAATTACCTGTTAATTTCAATTAATTGTTATTAATTAAAAATAATTTAAATTAATTCTCATTAATTAAAATTAAATAATAAAATTGACTACAATTAATTAAAATTAATTAATTACAATGAATTAAAATTAAATTTTTTTAATTCATTACTTAAAATGAATTAAATTTAAATTAATTTATTAAAATTTATTAAAATTAAGTAAAATTAAATAATTACAAGTAAGTAAAATTAATTAATTAAAATTAATAAATTAAAATTAATTAAAATTAATTAAAATTAATTAAAATTAATTAAAATTAATTGAAATTAATTGAAATTAATTGAAATTAATTGAAATTATTTGAAATTATTTGAAATTATTTGAAATTATTTGAAATTATTTGAAATTATTTGAAATTATTTGAAATTAATTGAAATTAATTGAAATTAATTATTTCAAATTAATTGAAAGTAATTAAAATTAATTAAAATTAATTAAAATTAATTAAAATTAATTAAAATTAATTAAAATTAATTAAAATTAATGACAATTAATTAAACTAATTAAACTGAACTAACATTAATTAAAAAAATATAAAATTAATTAAACTTAACTAAACTTAACTAAAATTTAATTAAATAAATATTTAAACTAACTTACACTAATAAAACTTAATTAAACTAAACTCAAATTACTTCAAAATAAGTAAAATTAATTACACTTAACTAAACTCAACTACAATTAATTTAATTAAATTAAAAAAATTAAAACTAACTAAAATTAATTCAAATTAATTGAAATTAATCTAAAAGAATTTAAACTATTTAAAACTAATTAACATTAATTTTAATTAAATTAATTAACCTTAATTACAATTAATTACAAACATTTAAAAATAAAAAATAATAAAAATAATTTAAAAAAAAAATTACCTCTTAAAGGCGCTGGAGAAGGCTTCAGAAGATGTGAGAATTCTTGGCTGCGTTTCGGGGGTTAATATAGGGGCTCG
Source organism: Carex kokanica (assembly GCA_025461125.1). Classification (NCBI taxonomy): domain Eukaryota; kingdom Viridiplantae; phylum Streptophyta; class Magnoliopsida; order Poales; family Cyperaceae; genus Carex; species Carex kokanica. Next base: position 537,439 of record JAJGRX010001229.1, read on the forward strand.
AATAGTAAAAGATATTAAAGCACGGGGCCGGCCAATTATTGGCCGGTTGGGGTATTTAATCGGTACCGGCCAATAATTGGCCGGTTTGGGTTTTTAATCGGTACCGGCCAATAATTGGCCGGTATGGGTATTTTTAATAAAGATTTGGGCCGGTGGTTATTTTTAATAATTTGTTATGGACTGTGGGTATTAATAAAAATGTCGGAGTTGGTTGTATGTTTGAACTTTTAATTTTTTGTAATAATGGGCAGCATTAAAATTCATATCATGCCGTTGTGTGTTGTTGGTTATAAATTAGGCACCAGAAACTTACAAAATCTATTATCCAGAACATGAAGGATTTGACAAGCATGCATGCTGGCTGATCCGGTGCCACATTTAAAATTCAAGAGAATAATTGATACATCTTGGCATCAATAGATTGAGATCAAATGGAACCATTCAAATAAATTCAGATCTAATGGTCGATTTAGATTATAAAACACTCATAAAGATTTTTATGGTCGACAAGGATTGAACTCAAAAATTGTTTTATGCATATTATGGTTAAGGTCTTGCTGTTTCATTGTGGGAGAAATGTCACTCAGAAATGAAGCAGTTGATTTCTGCGCAGACTTTGAAAAATCTCCCCAAATTGAGACTTTGATTTGAAAAATTTCCAATGATATTGACATGTGATTTTTGTAGAACACTAGATAATTTAAAAGACACGAATACAAAACTATGAATCGTTTTCCAAGAATAAAATTTCGTCTTCGTTGATGGGCACGAAAAAATGATAGATTTAGTGCCACATATATTCGGAATTATCATAGCCATTAAACGAAACAGTAAATTCAGTGCCACATGTATCTTGGGTAAATATATTGAACAGATCGGGTTTTCTTCATGCAGCGCAAAAGCCATATGCAAGGCTTCTTAAGCTCTATTGTCTGTGAGCCACATAAAACAAAACCTGTTCTGTTAATATATTTACCTTATATTCTCGTCCGTATACAACCCGAGTAAAAAAGTGAACCCAATCTCAATCTGTGGTAAATGTTTCTCACATACATCCAAATTCATGAATGATTTTATTGGATAGTTATCATCATTCAGCTCATTCTAGTATTGCATAAGCGGGTCCTACAAAATTTGGTATCTTCTTTCTGTTTTTCTTCATTGACGTATAAATTGTTTGCTGGTACTTCATCTGAGAATAACTTTGCAGCGATTGAGATGGAGAAAAGTACAAGCTGGTGACTGTACAGGTTGAAATTAGTGGATTCAGCTAAGACTACTACAAGCGTAGACTATTCTCTTGGCAGCTACATTTTTTTTTTCTAAGGCTAGCCCAAGTTTCAAACCATTTGCTACATTTTTGCACCAGAGAAAAAGTCACTAAAAATTAAAAATTTGAGGGCAGTCGAATTAGACAAAGCTTGAATTCAGCTCATACCAGAACGAGCAGAGATGAATCTATTAGTTGACTCAATCGCGAGCTGAGTTAAGCTGAGACAGCTCGTTTATAACTCGTCGTGCTGTGAGCCGAGCATAGATCAAAGAATTTCGTTAATTTGGTATTGTGAGCCGCACATAGGCCACGAACTGAAAAAAAAAAAAATTATCTTCTTCTTGCAACGAGTTTCATATTCTTATGATGAACGCAAAGAAAAATAGTAAAAGACTCGAGAAATAGTTTCATTTTCTATTTGCAACAAGCTGAGACACCATCAAACCATAATCAAATAAGTTAATTACGAACTTTTCAGAACTAATCTCGAGTAAGTCACGAATTACGATTTTTTTTTTTTAAGCCTGTCTCAAAATGCCTTAGGTATTACCAGAAAAACAACATAATTTATCCACTGTTCTAATGAAGTCTACCCTGGCACACAGTACATGCAGTGAAAAAAAAAAATAGTCAAAAGAGCAAGTGTCAAATTATAATTATGTAGTAAAAAGAGTCAACAGATGTGTCAATGTTAAATGCTGGTCAAAGGATACAACTAATTAATTACCTAATAATATAGTTAGTCTCAATGCAAGAGCATAAATATTTTCTAACAGGGGTGGAAATGGCCCATAAGCCCAATTTCATAGCAATACAGCTTTAATATTTTCTCTATTATTAAGGACTAAATTTTAGAAATTAATTTGAATTAGTTGTTGAATTCTCTCAACCAGAAACATTGCTAGAAAGTCACATCCAGAATTTTAAGTGGCCTACCTGCCTGTCATGAATTTTTTTTCTCTCCTGGTTTTGGCTTTCTCGGTTCATTCTGTCATTTTAAATACAATAACATCTCCAAAGTAAGCAATGCTTGATTAACATAAATTTAATTAATTAATAAAGAAACTTTTAAATCTAAAAAAATTTAATTAATTTATAAATATTCGTTTTCATCTATGATTTAGATGGTCATGATTGAAGTATGAAGAATATTTAAATTTTGAAAAGATACAATCCATATTTTAATCATCACTGTTTTAATAGCAGGAATTTTTGCCCACTTATGAGCAGGAGATTCAGTTCCATACTGCAATTGCTTCTTTGTACTTCTATTAATTGTTTCTTATTTATCTCTCTTCAGTCTTCTTCTTCTCGCAATTCAACAATAAAAGGCTGTTCCATATTATCAATATGATCCCCTGAGTATATCAAAAAAAATATATATATGACCTAATCTTGACGATCGCTAGAAAAATTAAATTTAAAAATTCAACATTACCCAAAATTTTCATTATTAAGTAACTTGATTTTTTTTAGAGTAGGGTTAAAATGCACTATTGGTTTTGTGCTCCAATCATGCTCCGCATCCTTATTTTTATTTTCAAAGTCCAAACAGTCGATCCGAACCGTTCACCGTGATCTTTGTTTTAAAATGTGCTTGGAGACTTTTATGTTTTTTGAAATTTTTTTACTAATTTTTTAGATAGGTACAACATCACTGTTTTCAGAATATTCTGGACCATCTAAAACAATGATTTTGTAAATATCTAAAAAAAAAAAACAAATTTCAAAAAATACAAAATTTTGTCTCCAAGCACATTTTAATATGAAGATCATATTGAGCGGTTCAGATCGATTGTTCGAACTTGAAAAACGTAGAAAAAAAACGTGAAACATGATTAGAGTGCAAAACCAATGGTGCATTTTAACTTTATTCTTTTTTTTAAACCAATTTGAAATTTTAATAGCATAAGATTACTGATACTCGCTGAATCACCGAGTAATATTTAAATTATGTGAAATTTTGTTGATGTACCGTATTTATGTCTAACACATTTCTCCAACTTTTTTTATAATTTTTATATTCAAAATGATTGGAAATTTTTTATTAAGATAAATCATTGATTTTGCTAACGTACTAAAGATAGCATTGCAGTCATATATCAATGGTCCAATCCATTATTATTCTTATAATAGGTAGATGCAAGCCATTTAATGTGATGTACTACATATCATAATCGTATAAAATATCAAAATTATTGTTTTAAATTTTTTACGGATTTAAGAAATAGTTCTACAATAATAAAAAAAATATATATATAAATATTTGCACAGCAAATAGGATTGTTTTTCAGATCTGTTTGAATAAACGGTCGAGATCTGCTTGATCAATTAATGGTTCCGTACAACTGGAGAGGAACCGACAGAATAACTGTCTGTTTATAATTTAACTCAGCACTGTTCCCGATGCGTCGGTCGTCCCACGTGCGCACGCCACTTAGCATCGTACGGTTCGCCCCACTTGCACGTGTCGCACCCTTCTTGTCCTCCCCCCTCCCCCGCCCCCGAGTAATTTATCTTTGAGGTAATAGAATATTTCTGCTTGGATACACACCATTCGATCAGAACACGGTCCAATCCGGACCCTTCAGTATCAGTGCGGATACCGATCGGACAGTCAAGATCTAATCATAAATATTGTTTTACTACCGAGAATCCATTTTCCTCGGCCCCCACCCTTCTTATTTCTTCCCACGGTTCCGCGGTAACGCTTCGCATCGATTCCCCACCTTCCTCTCCTTCCCTCTCTACTTAAACCAAAACCCCCATCTCCCAGGAAAAGAAACAAAATTTCTACAGAGCGAGATCATAGTTTCCATGGAATCAGAATCACCTCCTATGTACCGTTATATGCCGAGGATCTACAGCGATAGTGGTGACTCCTCAACTACCTTCAGCGACTGCAACAGCGATCGCTCCGGCGAGTTCCCCTCCTCCCCTCTCGCCGGCGGCGCCACTTCCGCCTCTCTCCACCGCATCCTCCTCTCATGCGCCGCCGTCGATTCCTCTGATGAGCTCATCGATTCCCTTGTTGCTGAGCTCTCCTCTCCCTCCAATGATCTTGAATCCCTCCGCTGCGCCGCAACCGAGCTCCGTCTCCTCGCCAAACACAACCCTGAGAACCGGATCCGGATCGCCCGTGCCGGCGCTGTGCGGCCGTTAATCTCCCTCCTCTCCCATCAGGATCCGATTTTGCAAGAAAACGGAGTAACTGCTCTGCTAAACCTTTCTCTATGCGAAGAGAATAAGGCGCCAATTGCTGAAGCTGGGGCTATTCGACCATTGGTCAGGGCTCTCAAATCGGGACCCACCGCCGCTGCTCGTGAAAACGCAGCATGTGCGCTCTTACGGCTGTCACAATTAGACGGTCTGGCCACTGCCATAGGCCGTGCTGGCGCAATACCTCTTTTAGTAAACCTGTTGGAGACCGGCGGGCCCCGTGGGAAAAAGGATGCGGCTACGACCTTATACTCACTCTGTCACGGGTTAAGGGAAAACAAACAGCAAGCAGTTCACCATGGTGCGGTACGACCTCTGCTTGAATTGATGGCAGATTCTGAGTCAGGAATGGTCGATAAGGCTGCTTATGTGTTGCATGCCCTTGTGACGACATCCGAAGGGAGGGATGCGGCTGTGCAGGAAGGAGGTATCCCAGTACTAGTCGAGATGGTCGAGGCTGGGACGCAACGTCAGCAAGAGATTGCCACACTGGCACTTTTGCAGATCTGCGAGGAGAGCTCCACATACCGGACCATGGTTGCGAGGGAAGGCGCAATCCCGCCTCTAGTTGCGCTTTCTCAATCATCTAATGCCAAGTCCAAATTGAAAACCAAGGTTTGTGCCAATTTGTTCTCATCGACTATTATAATTTTTACTGATTTGGATAATTTACTCCAATAGCATTGTTATGGTGTAGTGTTAGAGCTATGTTACTATTTTACAGTAACAGTTTTAAAAAAACATTATAATTATTCTATTGAGGTTATGTTGGAGAATGCAACCTGGTTTGGATAATCATCCGGCATGTCTAGAATTAATTAATTCGCCAAATAAAGAGTTAATTTAATATATTCAATGTTTAACTGCCGGCCTTTGCTCAATTATATTATACACAAATATTATATACAGATAAATTGATTAAAGTATTATTTGTTTTGAACAGGCGGAAGCGTTGATTGAATTGCTAAGGCAGCCAAGGTCAGCTAGTGGTCGATCAAGGGGGGCGGCTGAGTAAAAGAAAGTACAAAGGCTAGGTGCAAAAAGGCACAAAACGTTGTGGAAACAAAAAGGCGAATAACTTGTTGCTCCACGACACGTGACAGTTTAGTTACCGAGTAGATGGATCATTTATGGCGGATCGGATGGTTGTAAATATGTGACCAAGAGTGAGTGTACATTTCTGATGCGAGATAGTGGCTTTTTTTTTTGGTTTTCTGTTTGTTTGGGTTGTGTTTTTTTTACTAATTCTTTTATCTGGTGCCTTTTTTTTCCGTGGTACTTCAAGGAACGAGGTAGGAAAAGGAATACATAAATGCAAAAAAAAAAAAATTAATTCTGTATAAGCTTGGGTTATCCTGGTTTTGAAATTTTGGAAGTGGATATCTTGGTGTCAAAAAAGGTTCTCTCGCTTATAGCGTGGTTTCATATTTTATTGTTTCTAGTCTCTAGCAGATGAAAAACGGGGTGTGGAAAATCTGGAAGTGGTTTCAAACAAAACTTTAAACCATGGAAGTAACGAGGAAAAATTAGTCAATAGTCTAAGAGATGTTCTCATTCAATTGTTTAAAAGTGCTCATTCAATCATTCTAGCATCTGGAATTCTGGATGGTCGTTGTATTGTAGTTGTAAACTATTGATTCAGCAAATCGCAAATTGAAGTACCATTTTTTTCACCACAAAAAATGAAGTACCATTTGGTACAGTTCAGTTTTAATTTAAGTTGGTTAAAAGGGTAACCAAAAGGAAATCAAGTGAAAATAACGGTCATTATATTTTCATATCAAAAGATGGATGAGTAAAATTTGCATTTTTTTTCTCTGAAAGCCATTAATAATTCTCTATTTGTGCTGTACTTTTATCTTGTTTAAACTTGTAAAGTAACATGTTAATACGTAAGATTTGTTCGAAGTTCAGGTATGGTGACACTATACTGTGTAATTTCATTTCTAATTTCATGGATGTATAATAAATTTCAAGATGATTTTTTTAATGAAATTGTTTTCAAAACGTCATGTTAATTTTATTCGCTCATCCATCTCATAATGTGAGATTTTTTTATTTTGATTGTATGAATAAAGTATTTTTGAAATTAACTTTAAATTAATTTAAATTATTTTTTATTCTAATTTCAGTATTGGGTGCCCCATTTGAACGCAACATGACAAAAGTTGTAATTCGCATTACCACCGACAAAAATATTCTACTAAATTTTTATCGTAGAGGACTAGGGGTTATATATGGGGAAAATTAACAAATGGCAGAGCTCAGAATTTTTCGTGTAGCATATTATACCAAATTACCAATTCGGGGACAAACTGAATTAAATAAAATTAAGCTGTACAGTGGATTCGTTAGAGCAGTTCTTGTCTGAAATTGTTTATTTTCTCAGTGAGGGATGTCTGAACTTCTTTTTTTCAAATGCACCCACAAAATATTTTTTCAATTTAACTCCTTATATTGATCAAAATTAATTATCTATTTTAGTTGTTAGAAAATCTGAAAAGAAATTTTGAGAAACAGGAAGATCGAACTTGACTGGTTTGTTCTCACAAGTTTTTTCCGAGTTCAATAATTTCCAGCCATAAAATTAAATTTAATCATAACTAACAATTGATCCAAGGACTGAACGAATTTTAGAGGCCTTGAAGAAGTATTAATAATTACTTACACTAAAAATAAAATTTGATTTGTATAATTTTCATCTTAATTAATTAGTCACAAATTAAATAATATATAATCCGTCTATAGAAAATATAGTCAATGACCTCAAAAAAATATCCCTACTAATTCAATTCACTTACACGGTTACACCCAAAAGATTTAATTCACATTTTGTACGTGGGGACTAATTAATGCCATGAAAAAATTATATAAAAAATAAAGAAATAGTAACAATGAATATAAGACAGATATTGTTTGGGGGCCGGAGGACATGCTACGTGTGTTTGCTGGCCGAGGTTGGGGCACTTAAAAAATTGAGATTAATTAATTATTATTATTAACTATTCCCATAAACAGACAATCCTAAATTAATCTAAAGATTCTACTATAATTTGTGTCATTAGCATATTACAGCTGGAGTGTTTAGTTTTCATTTTCACCGAAAGAGAGGCCATTATTTTTACCCTTTTACGGTGTCAAGCATGGACTTTATCCATGGTAAATTATTATAAGGGTTAACGTGTTGTTAGATAAAACATTTCTTTAGATAATGCTCCATTAAGTGAGAGTAGGGGTGTCAATGGTACCTTTTTAGCCGTTTACCCGATCCGTATCGTATTTGATAAGGCGGGTATGGGTAAAGTTTTTTTTCGTTAGCTTATTGGGTATGGGTATGGATAAGAATTTTTTTTCGTTAACCAAATGGGTAAGGGTATGGGTAATGACTATTTCGTACCCATTACCCTATAGGGTAATTATAAAATCTAAATATATATTCAATTCAATTTCCAACCCACCTAAATATGTATTTGTGTTTTTGAATTTTCTTCCTTTATAAAAAACAATTTAATTGGAATTAATTGGACATTCATTTTTATTTTTTTATTACAAATATAATTACATATGTGTGAAATGAATAAGTTTTTTATATTTAATTTGTAAAATATAATAAAACTAATTATTATATTAGTAATATCCGTTATTCATCCGCTACCGTTTCGTTACCTGATAATATTAATGGGTAAGGGTAGGGTAGGGTAAAGTCAATTTTTAATGGGTATGGGTAGGGTATGGGTAAATTCAATTTTAATAGGTATGGGTATGGAAATGTCTCCACCCGACCCATACCGTACCCATTGACACCCCTAGTGAGAAGTAGCATTAATCCAAACAATAAAGGAAAAGGTCAGGTGTTAGAACATTGGAACAACAAGACATAAGAGTTACTACAAAATTAAATATTTACTAATTTATGTAGTTATATAGAATGAGGCTATGGTACTTAATTAAATCAGTCCATGTTATGAATTTATATTTATATTTTTAAGGTTTAAACAGTCAATCCGAACTGCTCCACATGATATTTATATGATCATTTACTTAACAATCAAATTTTATATTTTTTATAATTTTTTACTATTTCTTTATATTAGTATGAATATCAATACTTTCGGATGGTCCAAAATTTTAAGGTCAAGTAATTTTCTATCTATTTAAAAGTAGCAAAAAAATATAAAAAATATAAAATTTGATTTCCAAGTACAAATTCATATGATGAACCTGTTGGATGGTTCGTATCGATTGTCTAAACTTTAAAACAAAATTATAAATTCATAGTACATATTTATGTGTGCATTGCAAAGTATCATAAGCCCGCCCATCTATATATTAAAAAGTCATCCAATAAAAAACGACAATCTAAATTAACATTTAAGTTTATCAACGAGATAAAAAACTAGTTGAGCCAATCTAAATCGAACTGAATAAAACTTGAACTCGTTAATGACAATTTTTTTTCGATTTGAAGTTAATCGAATCACGAACTACAAGTATTTTTTGACAGCCCTATAATCATGACACAAAAGTTGTGTGATTAATTCAGAAGTTGTTGGGTAGCCAAAAAGGTTCAACATCTATCTCCGTTCCTTTAGGAAGTGGTAGGGGCCAAAGACAAAATTGTCTCTTTGCAGAAGAAAAGAGATGGGGGCAGGAAAAGAAGGATCTAAAGGCAAAATACACATGGCCACGTGGGCTCATCTCAGACGCTGTCCCTCTCATCTCTGGACAGAAAGATAGTGAAACTAAACCTCTCTGTGGTCCTCTGTGTTGTGTTGTTCATTGCTCCATTCCTAGCCTCTAGCTTCCTCTCCTCAAAAAAAAAAAAAAAGCCTCTAGTGTCCATTAAGTGTTTGTTGGCTTTAACAAAACTAAATATATGAAGTATAATTTATAACATCAAAATATAAAATATAGTTAACTTATTTGATCTGTGAGATTTGCAACTGCTATAATTGATTAAGAAATTGCATTTGTGTGAAAGATGTATATTCAAAACTTTATGTGTTAATGAAGTAAATAAGTTATGGACTTTAAATTTTCATTTTATTCTTAATAAAACAGCCTCCATATTCAATGTTTTTCCTATAATTGTACATTTATCTTTTATTTTTTTAAAGAAAAAAAATAAGGAATTAACTAACACATGTTGATCCATTATCAGTTAGTTATTCATGTATGACTACACAGGGGCGGAACTAGAAAATAGAGACTGGGGGCTGAAGAATCAAATATAGTGTAATTTCATTTTATAGAAGGGGCTAAAAGATATTAATGCATATAAAAATTACAAAATTTAATGGATCAAACTACAAATTTTCAAACTATAGGGGGTGCTTAGCACCCTTTCCCCACTACTATGTTCCGCCCCTGTGATTAGAACATTGTTTATCTTCTTCGTTTGTCTTTCTAGAAGGAACATCGCCAAAAAGTTACACTAGATGTGCTGCTTTTATTTGATTTTTCGGTTCCGATTTGGTCTCAAATCGGATCTGAAGTGAAACTGATTTGGACTTTAATAAATTGGATTGGGTGTAATTGTAAAAAGGAGGGTTCAAATGGATTTATTTTTTGTGTCTCTATTTTTAAATTTTTTAAAAGTTATATGTCAAAATAAAACTGTTAGATGTGATCTATATTATTTTCTCTACGTACACAACTTTTTTTATCACTTTTCAATTTTATTATTATATAAATCAATAAGTTGAAAAATTAACATCTAGAATTTATCCATATCAGTGTACTTATGCAAGCTTTTGATATCGATCAAAACAAAGTCAGAATGTCGTAATCTTTTATATGTGCAGAGAGAAAATGATATCGATAAAATCTAACAGTTTTATTTCGATATTTGAGTTTTAAATTTTAAGTTATTAATATCTAAAAAATAAAAACATGATAAAGACCAAAAAAAATGAAGACATTTGAACCCTCCTCGATTTCAAAATAATCCATAATATTATGGATTCGACATTATAAGGAGTTGGGTACAATTTCAATTTACGTTTCCGATTCAATCTGAATCCGACTCGATACACATATATCCAAGTAATTCTAATATAAACTTCTTATGAATTAATTAATGCTAATGTATAAAACATTGAAATAATATATGTGGGAAAGAATATAAAGTATTTAAAAAACGAAACAGAAGTAACCATTTTTTTATAACTTTAGCTCAAAACACCATCATGCTAGCTACATTTTAATTTAGAGTTGTTATTTTAACTGTATTATCATATTGCGTTATTATAATGATCAACAATATAACATCGATTTAGAACAATATTTTCAATTTATATTACAATAAAATATCAAATGTAAAAGGTTTCAGAAAATAATATAAGAATTACAACTTTCAAGAATTTTTTTTTATCAAACAATAATGATTCAAACTCATTTCAAACCCGAACATTCACAAATAAGTTATGTATATCTCTCTATCCACCCATATTCGAACTATTAAACACGAAGGACCAATTATTAGACGTAATATTCCGACCCAAACCTAATTTGATTTGAAATGAAAAAAATTTACAGATAAAAAAATCAAACTCGAATACTTTTTATATGAAAATTTAAATATAATAGTGATACGTCCTATCCCGGTGGAGTAGGCCGTATGGAGAGTTGGAATAATTTTGGGCTCGTCCCATCTCGTGTCGACGGGCCGAGGTTGCGTATAGAGTGAAGGTGTGAAGGTATTAGTGCTCTATCCTCTACAATACCTTGCATAGGGAATTGAGCGACCCGGAATTCAAGAAACTGTTTGCCTTAAATAGGTCGCTCTTCCAACCGCTAACCGCGTTGTCAGAGCGGTTAGGGGGAGTTCGCATAGAAGCGGTGACGCCCGCACAGATGGCAGCGACGTCCGCATAGACAGCGGTGACGGGAACCCGAGTTTGGCGTCGGGCCTTTTCGGACTTGGCCCAATTAGGCTTTGTCACCGTTTTGGGCTTGACTTGACAAAGCCTCTAGCTGGATCTCGGACCCAATGCTTCTCGGCCTCAGACCGGCCCATAACGAAGCCTCGGGCTTTGGTGTGTTTGGCCTCGGACCAGCTAATGGCTGGGCCTCGGCCCCTGTTGTTCTCAGCTTCGGTCCAGCTAATGGCTGGACCGAGTTCGAGTTTTCTTTTTGAATTGTGCATGACTTTTATGGCCTATCTTATCTTATCCTTGGGCTGGCCCTTGGTAGGGTCCGAATCCTGAATATTCATAGACCAAAATTAAATCAGTCAAGGGTCATTGACACATGAGCCTATCAAATAGTATTTGGATCCTAGCAACAACTCCTTTGAAATCTATTGAAAGGAAAGGAGAATCTTTATATATATATACGCACGTATGTATACACAGCAAGTAAGATTTTGGTTGGTAATACATATACTATACTAATATCTAATGGGTGATGACTGATGAGAGAGACAAGACAAGTAACTGAAGAAGCGGAGATGTCTGATGTCTCTCAATGCAAATGCAAATCTGGCTTCACGTGTGCTCCGATGTTTAATCCAGCTGGCGATTCTTTGTACAGCATGGATCTAGCCGACATCTCTTATATTTTACATGCATGCTGCAACATTAGGTAGGTTGGTTCAGCTCACTTATTAGTTATATATTCAACAAATTTATCTTTTTTACTAACAAATAAATATATAAATAAATCAATAACTTGTGGGCAATATCTAAGAAATTTCTTATAAATAAATAAATCAACAACTTGAATGTTTATTCTACATAGCACGGCGATACATTGGGAAGAGTATCCGTAGGTACCTGAGTTAATTCCAGTCAAGCGTATTTTTAAACGGGTCTTAGATTCATGAGTCTTTAAGATTCGTGCCATACTAAAAATAAACGGTGTGGATTTCATTATATCAGGTCAAGTACATGACTGAATTCGATATATTGGCTATGTTGGTAATCATTTTTATTTTTATGGAGATTTTTTTTAATGGGAGGTAATATGGAGTCCGGATCCCCTAAAGTAACCCAATATTTGGGTTTTGGATTGAGACCGTCCGATTTGAATTCGTCGTTCGGAATCGTCTCGGGATTCGAATTCGTCGTCAGGATGTGTGAGCTCACTTCGGGGATGAATTTTTGCGGATTCGAATCGAACAGTCCCGATCTAAAACTCAAAAGTTAGTTTACTTCACTGGATCCGAATTCGGTAATATGAATGTTGTTGTGGAATGATGTTTCGATCCGGTGGAACAAAGGTTAAAAGTCTGGTTGCGGTCCAATTGAACCAGATTCTTTGGATCGGTTCTTATAAGAGCAAATTTATTTATTATTTTTTTTTAAGTAAAGGTTGGAGGTCAAGTTACTCAATTTTTAATATTATAAAAAAATTATTTAAATTTAAAAATTTTATTCATCAATTTCAAATTTATATATTTTAGATAATGGTTTGATCTCTCATACAAGTTTCTTTGAGCGCCTTCAATTAATTCGCCGTCGGATTGATCGTCAATTCTATGAATTGAGGAGATTGGGACTGGTATCCAATTTGAATAGTAAACACAAATCAATCGCAATTACTATTCTTTTAAACTCATATTAGAGTGATTTGGTTTGTTGGATCGAAAATAATAAAATTATAATAAGATCCAAACAATAGAAGCAACTTAAAGATTTAGAATTGGATAAATGAGGCTATGTACTATGCATAGTACAAATTGGTCCATACTACGAATCAATATTTTTATTTTAAAAGTTCAAATAATCAATCTAAACCGTTCAATGTGATCTCCATAAAAATATGTACTTGTAGAGTAAATTTTATGTTTTTTACATTTTTTTACTATTATTTAGATAGGTAAATCACTACTTTTGAATGGTCTAGAAATTTTAGATCAAGTGATTTTCTACCTATCTAAACAAATAGTAACAAAATTCTAAAAATTTAAAATTAGATCAACAAATACATTTTTATATGGAGATCACGTTGAACTGTTGAACCTGATTGTTTAAATTTTGAAAATTAAAATATTAATTCATAGTACGAACTATTATGCGTTATGCACAGTACTATAGGCTCGCTCATTTAAATACCCCACACCATCATTTCATGTAGATTCCATTTTTTTTTTCTGAGGAGGAATAGTGTGGTTCTCATCTTTAATTGATGTCCTTATACATTAATGTGCATATTAACTTCTAAATCATAACCTAAACCAAATTAATGTTTTCTGGTTCTCATGTTACATGTTTCTTTTGATGTTGCAATGTGATCCAACACTCTAATTAGAGTTTTGGGAATTTAATAGTAACCTTATGATAGTAACAACTAACAACATTATATATAGCAACATATAAAGGGATCCAATCAATTATTTTACTTAATTACACTAAATATTATTAATAAAAAAATCAGCATTAGCAATTTAACATCAAGCTATTTAAGAAGAAAAATAAAAAAATTCCTCAATTATTTTTGGTAATACAGTAGATCTAACATTCATGCATTTTTCATAATCATTTCAATGCATTTTCATAGGTGCTGATTTATTTAAATTGATAATTGTTTATTTTGACATTTTGACAATCTTAAAAGATAAAACTTAAATTAGAAATCCAACATTATATGCATTGATCTATATGTTCTAGATATCATGTCTATGACAACGATGAAATTCCATATATGTTTCGTGATTTGAAATTAACTATTCTTAATGCATAATCAAATGATATTCAAATTAAATGAAAATTTCTTGATAGACTCTTTATGTGTTAAAACCGTACTTTTTTCTGATAATGTAATAATAAAAAAGAGGAGGGATCCAATTACACCCTTTGTTTTTGACATATCTTGACATTGTTTTTTTTATAGGCCAATTTTACAATTTCAAAATTCAAACAGTTGATCCGAACCGTTCAACATGATCACCATATTAAAATGTGCTTGGAGATCAAATTTTACATTTTTTTTGAATTTTTTTACTATTTATTAAGATGGTTACAAAATCGATGTTTTTCAATGGTATAAAAACAACGATTTTGTAACCATTTTAATAAATAGTAAAAAAATTAAAAAAATGTAAAATTTGATCTCCAAGAACATTTTAATATATCTACCACGTTGAACGGTTTGGATCAACTATTTGGACTTTGAAAATGGTAGGTGTCGTAAAAAAAAAAAGGTATAATCCGATCCCTCCTCGTCATTTATATTTGTCTTATAAAATATAATATGAGTCGGTGAACTGATGGACGAATTTCGTCGAGTTCCCTACAAAGGACACATTTGCTAATATTATTGAGATTGAAATTTTCTAAAGCGGATAATAAAGAAAAATGTATTAAAACGGTTTCATCATTTGCACAATAAAAAAATAAAAAGCTTCAACAAAAAACATTAAAACATGGCAGTTGTTTTTTAATATAAAGCTTCAAAACAAGTGGTTCAGTACCAACCAACTCATATAAAATCTATCATATCATATAAAAGAGTACATGAAATTACTACTTAAGAGTTCAGCTACTATTGATGGATAGAAAATCTAGGGTGAATTTCATGTATCCCCTTTAAAAACTTTAATATTACATATTTTCCCCTCAAAAGTTCATAATATCATATTTACCTTTCAAAATTATAAAAACTCACATATTTATCTAATATAATTATTAAATATATAAGATATATCCAAAAATTTTAAAATAATAATATTTAAGACTGGAATTCTAAATACAATATAATTAATAAACAATGGACCATTATAAAGAATTCTCTCTTAAGCAATTTCTTGAACAACTTGTGTGCATTTGAAATTAATTAGTAATTACTCACCACAAGCTGCTATGAAGTCCAGCAACTCAAAAGGAATTAAAATTAAACTAAGCAACTGAACACCTGAACGGTTGAACGGTTGAACCTCAAGCGATATCCAATGTTTAAATCTGACACGCCCCCCTGATTAACCGACAAACCAAAACTGGTACTGCTGAAGAGAGGCAACAACACTGGTACGGCTGATGTGGTTACTGGTACATAAATAGTGATAGCTTTCAATAAAAAAAAAAAATAGAGATAGCACTGGGGAGGGGGGTTGAACTGGGCATTTCTTCAAAGCAAGGCCATCTCGGTTCTCAAATCCAGATTTTTGGATCTTCTTTTTGGAATTTGTGTTCACGTCAATGTACATTAGCTTATAGTTTAGCTTAAGGAAATCAATGTTTTTTTATTCAGATATCATGTTATAGTTTTGTGAAATCTTACAAGGGTGAAATGAGAGAGATACCAGTAGTTAGTAGAAGCTTGCATCAATTCTTTTTAATTTTATGAGGGTAAAATGGGAATTATGAATTTACAAGGGTAATGAAATTAGAATTAATGATAAAGTTGATGAATTGGGTAAATACGTGAGTTTTCATAATTTTGAAGGGCAAATATGATAGAGGAGGATTCAAATGCCTCCATTTTTTGTGCCTCCATTCTTTAAAACTTTAATAACTTACAATTTAAAATTTAAAATTCAAAATAAAACCATTGGATATGAACTACATCATTTTATCTATGCACGTGTAAAAAATTATGGCATTTCAAATTTGTTTTGATTGTCATCTTGAGCTTGTAAAAATACATACTAATTATAATTTTTTATTAGCACATAGAGAAAATAACATAGATCGCATCTAACGGTTTTATTTTGGCATTTAAGTTTTAAACTTTGAGTTGTTAAAGTTTTTAAAAATGAAAGCATTTGAACCCTCCTCAATATATATTAAGAACTTTTAAGGGGAAAATATGTAATATTGATGTTTTTGAGGGGAAATATGAAATTCTCCCATAAAAAAACCTTCGAGCGGAAGGTGCGCTGACACGGAGGAGCAACTAACGCATAATTAATCAACAAGAAACTCCAAATACACCTTTTCCACAAGGTAAATTAAAAAAAAAGAAAAAGAATTAACACGCAACATCTTAAAAAATCATGAAATCCTATTTCGGAAGAAATCCATCCAAACAAAAAATTAAAGGCAAAAAGGAAGCAAACACGAAACGGAGAAACTAGCACTGATTTGGTGCGACCCCAGGCCCACAAAAAAAAATTATTTTTAGAAATTAAAAAATAAAATGTGTCTCATTCAGATCATTAGAGTATCTACTGAAACCAAATTAATAATTCAATCTCGGATGTTATTGGAATTGCAGCATGCTCTGGCCACAAAAGATCCAAAAATTATTAGAACCAAGCTATTAATTTAATATATAAATTAATTTACATTTGAGCTAGTTAGTGAAACCGAATATTGTGTGTTGCTGTTGGTGTGGAAATTGAGACCAAACCAGTGTTGTAAACCACAGTATACACTCGTCGGACAGATGGAGTACCGTTAAGCTATTAATCTGTATGCGGCCGATTAATCAAAATTTTGCAGATAATTTTGTATTTTATTTAAATTATGTACATATACTTGTAATTATTAAAAATGATTAATTTAACTCATCAAGATTATCAAATAAATTTATTTTAACTTAGTTTCATTGTTAATTAATCAAATTTTATGAAATTATCATTTAGAAAAGTTTAAATAAAACAAGACAAAGTATAGTACAAATAACAAATAAATGCATAAAAAAGGAATAACAAAAATGACAAACTAATTGGTCATATAATTTTTTTTTTAGTTGAATTGGTCATATAAATGAAAATGGACGATTTGTAATGGTTTGGTCACCGTCAACGACTAATCAGTTGATTAGTCGGACTAAACGGCCGTTTTTTACAACACTGAACCAAACTATTGGATCGGTTCCATCGAATTATAAAAAAAAATCTATCTTTCTTGATTTTTTTTAATTTCTATAAATAAAAATTTGGCAGGCCCCAGCCAGCCAGCCTCCTTTTGAGAAAAATGCCAGACTCACTTGTGAAGCCAAAGTCACTTAAAAAAAAAAAAAAAATCTTTGAAGCCGCAACATGACTCGATTTTTTTTTTTTTTTTTTCAAGATTGACAGCCACAGATTGTTCTGAAATTATGGATTTCTGTTAGTGGTGGGACATTATAGTGATAGGATTGTAAATTGCACGTGAATAAATCAGGCGAATAAGTAGACTAAACCAGTGGAGATACACATCGAGCTACACTTGTCAACTATAGAAACTGGGTAATGAAAGCATGCATATTGCGTGCATTGCAAACTTGAGATATATAAACGAAATAAGTTAAGAGTGGGACGTTGCAAAATCAACAGTGTTGGATTTACCAATGCCAGTATGATTAATTATCTTGAAAATTTGAAAGGGATTATTATCAATACAGAAGGAGAAAGTGATTATTTTGAGTTAAATAAATGATTATTCTGAAAAATCTATTTTTAAAAAGAATATTATAATCATCCTTGGCTCCTTGTAGGGGTGTCAAAAAAGCTCGTAGCTCGTGGCTCGCTCGTGACTCGCATCTGACTCGCTCGCTCGTTATTGGACCGAGCTGTTAACGAGCCAGCTCGTCACTAACTCGGTACAGAACGAGCTAGCTCGGCTAGGCATTAATCTGTAAATTTGTATGAATTTGTGTACATTTTATATTGTCCAACTCAGCTTGGCTCGGTCCAGCTCGGTCTGGCTCGGTCCAGCTCGGTTAAAACAAGATCCAACGAGACCCAGCGAGCTAGCTCGTCAGCTCACGAGCCAGCTCGGTCTGACTCGGTCTGGCTCGTCACAAGTTCCAACTCGCTCGATAAAAGCTCGGTCTAGAATTAACGAGCTGAGCTAGGACCCAGCTCGTTTACAGCCCTAGCTCCATGCACATTCTCATAACCATTCCAATGCATTTTCGGAGGTATATATGGACGCATGTTATCGATGCGAAACAAAAAGTGATTATGTTTTGTATAATTAATCATTATTCTGAATATCTATTTCTTTAAATATTATTGTTCCTTCAATTGTTACATATGTATAGTTCCATAATTAAATATTGGAATTTATTTTTCAATCGGCTCTTTGAATTAATTATTGAACCTTATTCAATAAACTATTTATTTTATTTGAACTTAATTATACTGATGTGGCGCTTTTCAATTGGTGACATGCAGATGCAATGATGTGTCACTTGCAATGGCTTGTGAATGATAATGATGATGTGGCAAACTTTTGAAAAAGTGCCATTGATGTCATGGCGTGGCACCTAACGATGATACCGGTCAAAACCATCAATTACTAATCATAACATAAATTTTATAAAAATAAGAAAAATTAATAACAACTTAACAAGACTTTTAGTTTTTTTTTTTTTTTTTTCAAATATCAAACATTAAATAAAAATTAAGTTAATTTTAATTTCTAATTTCTACGATAGTACAATTAATATTTATTATGGTCGTACAACTAATATTTAATTTCTTTTAGTGACCACGTCAGCAATTAATACTATATAAAAAAACGAGAGCAAATAAAAATAGTTAGAAAGTAATTTCTTTTATAAAAAAATTAATCAAAAATTACGTTACATCAGAAGTCAGAATAGGAAGTGCCACGCGTGATTTTAAAAATAAAAGGAAAATTAAATACATTTCTTGTGGATTGTTGAAAATTAATATATAAACAAATATCTTAGAGTGTGCTTGGTAAAAGGCTACGTAGAACGGAATTTTTTTATTGATAGAAATTAATAGAAAAGAAGGGAGAGAAATAGAAAGAGTACTTCGGTTGTTATATTGGTAGAAAGATCGGTACAAATTCTACCGGTCTTAAAAATCTCAAATATTGGACCAGTATGGATTCCACTGGTTTTAACTCAAATTTCTAACTTTTAGACTTTTTCCGACGCAACACGAATTGCTACAGCTTTTAAGGAAATAAAAAAGTTATATAATTTAGATCGGTAATTATCTTACCGGTCAAAACAATTGAATCGAAATTCCAAAGTTTAGAACTGTAAAAATCCCACCGGTCTAAAACTTTGGAGTATTTTTTAAATTAAACTACTGTGTAATGAAACTAGTAGTGGTCAAAGTAGTGGGATTTTTGTATTTTTGTATTTTTACGTAGTGGAATGAAACAACCGGTCAAAACATCCGGGCCTCACTACTAGTGGAATGAAACTACTGTAAAAAAACGAAATTCAACCGGGGCCCACTTCCCAATCATGTAAATGCTACAGTGGAATGAAAGTTTTGTATCGGTTTTAATTTTACCGGTCAAAACAATTGATTTAAATTAAAAATTTGAGTTAAGACCGGTGGAATCCATACCGGTTTAATATTTGAGATTTTTAAGACCAGTAGATTTGTACCGATTTTTCTACCAATATAAGAACCGAAGTACTATTTCTATTTCTCTCTCTTCTTTTCTATTAATTTCTATCAATAAAACAATTCCCATAGAAGAGGTCTCGTTTAGCCTGGTAGTTAAAAAAAAAAAAAAAAGAAGCGGTCTGTTGAATTTTACCGCGTTTCAGGCTCGGGATTATCTGTGGCATGTAATAATTTGTACAATTGTATGTCGTATGATGTGCAGCGTGAAAAGAAAAGGTACTGAATAATATATGTATTATATTTGAATTATTTTTCACCATATTTTTTAATTAATTTTAAATTTATCAAATTATTCAAAAAGTACGACATTTATCTTGTATTATTTATAAAATCTACAGACCTTTTATACAGAAACATCATACACATTTGCATACTGTGAATAATATACATCTAAGTGGAAAAATGAAATATTGATATATTGCCGTAGTCTCTACAATTAGAGTGGGAAAAATGGCACGGCAGAGCCGGCTCCGTCACGGAACGACACGGCACGCGTGTCAGTTACGTGCCGTGACTCGCGTGTCCCGTGCTGTGACCATTCGCGTGCCGTGTTCATTTTTTGAAGCTTTGGCACGTCACAGCACGGCACATGAAAGATTTAGTCACGGCACGGCACGTAGTCAGGTGAGTCACGTGTAATTAGGACCATTAGATATTGATTTAATGGTGAATCTTGAATAAACTAACCTAAATTATAATTAAATGGTCATGCGAGTCACGCGAGTCACGGCACGTTTAGGCACGGCGTGACTATTCGCGTGCTGTGACCACCCCTTGATATTTTGGTCACAGCACAGCACGGTACGTGAAAAATTAACTTGATCACAGCACGGCACGACACGACATGTTAGTCACGTCACGGCACGACACGACACGGCACGTTTTTTCCACTCTATCTACAGTGTACTATACATACTCATAAAGTCATAAACATTTGCATATTAAAACCGTGCATGAAAAACAATTGTAAAAGTCTATGTAAATCTTTAATACAATTTACTAACGAGAGGTTGCATATTTGAAATTTAGTAACTAAATTAAAAATAATTTTTAAACTTTAACCCTCCTCTTGTGCTAAAAAAACATGATTTATAGCTCTAACTTTGGAGGTGGGGTGGGGCCGTGGGGGGCGGTCTGATAAGCATAAGATTAAATTAGATTTGATGTCTGATCAGAGTTATTTAATTTGCATCAAAATTTGCGCATTTAATCCGCAGGAATTTTGATATTGATCAGATAATTCTAATTTGACATCATATCAAATTTGATCTGATGCAGAGAGAATAGCGTTGTTCTGGATTAGCGCACTATTTTTTTCGCTATTCTCCGTTTGGATCACACAAGAATAGCGCTATTCTCTGAGTTAGTGCATGCTGTTCTCGCTAACCCGTCCAAAACATGAGTTAGCGCTATTCTCTGGTCAGGGTACGTTTGGATCGTGCAAGGATTAGTGCAAGAATAGCGATTTTTGGGTTAGTGGTTGAGAATAGTGTTAACCCAAGTGGTTTGAGAATAGTGGTTTGAGAATAGTGCTATTTTGGACTATTCCGGGTTAGTAGAAATGTTATTTGGATTGTATATTTGGAATAGTGCTATTTTAGACTAATATCGCTAATTTTCGTAGGAATAGCAGAATAGCGTTATTCCTGCACTATTCTTACTTTCTATTTTACGTTTGGATCACAACGTTTCAAGAATAGCGGAGCTATTTCCGAATTAGCGCTATTCTGGAGCAATCCAAACGCAACGTGAGTTAGTGCTGTTCTCGCTATTCTGCTGCAACGTCCAAACTCACCCTAACTTGTTAACTTTTTGGCCCACGTGTGTAGTAATGAAGATAAAAGAGAACATGACTCCAAATTATGGACATGATTTAGTAGCATGTGCCCATGCATGAACCATCCCATCCCATAAATAAATACAGATACATGTAATGCTCATCATGACATCATGTTAGGTCCCTTTGTGCCTAATCTTGGTGCTCATCCATGTACCTCTTACCCCACACCTGATCCAATAATATCAGGCAAATCTTTACAATAATACTGTGCTATATTAAATATCAACATAGGCTTTTTATTAGACTCATTCAAAGTGCTGATTTATAAGTTTAGGTGTACTTATCACGATTACGTATATTTTTTATTCGTGTTCAAAGCAAGCCAATCATGAGGTTGTAACTTGGAAGTAGAATAATATGAATGACATAGCATAATACCAGATATAATATTTCTCACATGCTAGTTTTATTTATATATATACCTGAAGAGCAATGAACCTTCGTTTATGTTAATTATATTATAAAATGATAGGTAGTAGGTCTGTCGGTGAATCTTTGTTTCCTGATTCTTGCTTAAGTTTGCTTATGTTCAGCACTACATATTCAAATTTTAAACTTTAAATTTTATTTCAGCAGATTCTCTTTATAGAAAATGAAAGCGCAACCGAGTATGAAAGCACTTTGATATCAACACAAGCTACCTCATGTTTGAAAGGGTCATGTCAATTAATAATTTATTTTTTGAGGGTGAAATGTGAAATGTAAGAATAGAGTACACGACCTTACGAGGGACCCAAATTTGGTTTCCAATTTGGCACAATCCTGGTTGAAAACAAAAGTATAATTCTGTGGGAAATTGAAAGCATCTAACAGTTCTCCTACCTCCAATCCTCCATTCCTTAGATTTTTCCTTTAACCTGTTATTATTTGAAGTATTAAATTGTGATTCTCTTCCCAAAAAAGCAAAAAAAAAAAAAAACAAGTCGAATTTTTTTTTACTTACCATCTTAATAAATCAAAATTTCAACCTATTGTTGATTTCTGAAAAAAAAAATTCAAACTTACCATCCACACATCTTGATATATAGAGCCAAGGGGCTCCACGCACCTAAAGCTATGCAGAGCATTCTCTCCACCGCCTAAGGCTGGGTGGATCCCCTTGGATTTGCGTAGCTTTATGGTGGTAGATGATTCTTTTTTTAGAAAATGTTTAATACTAGAGCAGAGTCGGTATATGATATAAAACATCAATGTAACATTCATATATTGTAATGAAACATTGATGCACCGCTGCTGGAATTAACCAGGATATATAAAATATCCGCGCATCATAGATGTTTTTATAATAATACGCCGATGCATATTGTTTCTAACTTTTAAACGGTCATAACTACTGGTAAGAAGCTCTAATTTGAGCATATGACTCCAATTCAGAAAGCTCACAATGAGACGGAGGGCGTGGTGTCCAAGACATAGCCCTAGAAAGAAAAAAAAAATATCGTTTAGTGCCTCCAAATTTGAGTTTAAGTTTCTGATCTTCGGATTTTCTTTTATTTCAAACAAACACAATCTATTATTAATCAGGAAATTGAATTTGATAATTACCAACATCCTAAAATTAAGTACTAATATTTGAAAAAAAAAAAATTCTAATTGTATTTCTGTCATTCTATATCATGTCTTGGAATTAATCATTTTCTAAAACAAAAAAAAAGTCATCTACGCATTCTAAAGTTGTGCAAAGAGCCAAGAGGTTCCACACAGTCTTAGAGTGTGTAGCCCCTTGGCTCTGCATAGCTTCAGAGTGCGTTGATAATTTTATACTTTGAAGAAAGTGTTGGCACTATTTAAACATGTGCTTATTCTAATTTAGGAATATATTTGTGCATAAATCCATATAGTAAGTGAATCTCTTGCACATTACTCGTGCATCCACAAAAAATCTCTTGAAAATGTAAGAAAATGATGGAAATTTCAGGATTTTGCTAAAAAAAAGGGAAAGAAATTGAAGAAATTGAAGAAAAATGTAATAAAATGGATAAGGCAGAAGGACAAATAATTGCATTTGCAAAAGCAAAAAGATAAAAAAATTTAGCAATATAAAAAATTGAAGTTGGGTCAAAAATGGTTGACGGATGTATCCAGTAGACAAAAGTAGAGAAATATGGATATTTTCTCAAAAAGGATATTTAGTATAGTTTTAATTCCCTCCTGTCGGTTATTTATCTGACCTTTCGTAGAGTTTCAATTTGGAGTCTAGCCCGGCCCAATTAAATGCTTCGCTTTCTATTCTCCTTTTTGTTGTTTAAATATTTATCCTGTTCTACTTGAATTTCTATACTGATATAATTTTGCAATAATAAATTTATGAGTCATCTTAAAATTGATGTTATAGGCCAATGATGTGAAAAGTGAAAAATACTGCAGGGACATTGATGCAATCATATCTTTTTCAATTGTTCTTTTTATCAGAAATTTGGTGCAATTTCAACATCAAAACTCAATTGATTCTGTCCAAATTCATGAATTTTTGCTTATCTGGTCAATTTTATACCGTTTATCCTTCTTTGACATACTTCAAATAGAAGATAAGCAGTTTTAGTCTTTATTACAAGGGCTAAAGTACAAAAAAGCCAGTAAAACTAAGCTCTCAAAGTTAGAAATTTTTTAAAAATACTCTACCTTTGAAAGCTCACAAAAATATCGTGTCCCAAATCTTGGTGACAGTTTGTTTCTCTTTTAATGTGATAAATCTATCAGAAAATCCGCTACTTACAATTTTTTTTTTCTTCTTGGTCTATCTATTTATGTGATTAAACTAAAATTGTTGTTGAGGCGTCATATCAGACATCAATTCTTGTCAAATTAAACCAGTATTACATTATAACACATGTATGAAGAATCAGAGTATAAACCAGAAATCCTTACCAAAACCAGTACTAGTACAGTGTACATATATGAAATATCAGAGTACAAGTTACCAGTGGGATAATTGCACAGAATTCATTAGATGGTTCCTGTCAAATTTGGGTTTTGCATCTCATATCAGATGATTTATATCAAGCTTGACTGTCTAACAGTCACTTTTGCTGGTCCTGTCTGATTCTAGTAATAACATGTTCGACACTATCTCGATTGTATGATTTGAAATGGAAGGTTCAAATCTATCAGATACAATC
Organism: Carex kokanica; assembly: GCA_025461125.1. Classification (NCBI taxonomy): domain Eukaryota; kingdom Viridiplantae; phylum Streptophyta; class Magnoliopsida; order Poales; family Cyperaceae; genus Carex; species Carex kokanica. The sequence goes on from JAJGRX010001229.1 coordinate 562,155, forward strand.
CAATTAATTTTGTACTTATCGCAAGGAGACAAATACTCGAGGTGAGTGCTTTCCTTGAGCCGAACTATCCTGGAGCGTACCAGCTCTGTACCAATGCTCAAACCCTTTCAAGAACAGGATAATATAATGGGGAGGATTTATCTTCTTGATTGTGTTTTACTTCATGGCATGATATTGATAGCACAATATCACAGAGAAAGATAAAATTACACCCGACCAGTAGGTGTGTCGGTATTCCTTTTATTTCTGTGCATCACCTTTTAATAAAAAACAAAAGGTGACTTCTTTTATGAGGAACAAAATTAGTTTATATGATCAATTATAGTGACATGCTACTTTGCATGACAGTATCAAACTATCAATAATTTCTCTCTCCTCCCCTGAGTTGACACGATAAAGTTTTGATAAAATAAAAGTGGTACCTTTCTGAAACTAAGAAGCTTCCACCGTAGTCGCATTGGTGGGTTTGATTAGGGCTGATTAATGAGCGAGCATGAGCGAGTTAGGGTATGTTCATGCTAGACTCATTAGCTTAATGAGCGAGTTGCCGAGTTGCTTTAGGTGATGAGATTTTGCAGCCGCACCGAAAACTTTCCAAAAATTTTAGTTAAAAATTCAAAACCAAATAATATTCATTATTATTCACTCCCGTTCAAGGCTTCAAGCTATAGTAGCTGGGCCTGGGCCTGTAGTTAATCTGTTAATGGATATTACGGATGGTTCTAGGGCCTGTTTTCTTTAGCCCAGCAATCTTATGGCATGCATACTTCAAACTTGCTTTTTGGGCCATTCTAAAAAAAAGAATCAAGGGATTAGATGTGACAAGGTTTATGTAACTCAGTTCTTAACGAACTAATGAGCGAGTTGGGGTATGCTCATGCTCGGCTCATTAAGTAAATGAGCGAGTCGTTAATGAGCATTTAGCGAGCGAGTTACGAGTTATGAGCGATTTACTCACCCCTAGGTTTGATCTTCTTTTGAAAATGAAATAAGATGATAAAAGTGGTAAACGTTATTTATTTAGTTTCTTTGTTTATTTTGAGGCAATTATTGCGCAGGAAGTAGGCAGGCTTATTTACTTACTTCTCCTGCAAATATAATATTTGGGCCTTGATCAGTCATAAATGCCATTTTCTTATAAATTCTAAGCTCACTAAGCCTGCTTTTATTATTGCACTGGATATCGGAAGAGAATGCCAGGAGTACAGTGTTTTTGTTTTACTTTCTTTTATGAACCGGTTCATTATATATATCCTTGTGCGTTGAACATACCAGCATGCAGCATACAACAATAAGTACATGAAATTTGATATATATATATATATATATAGTGGAGGGTTCCAGTGCACCCAAATTTCTATACTTCCAATGCACCCACTTTTTTATCTGCATTTTCAAAGTCCGAACAGTCGATCCGAATTGTTCAACATGATCTTCATAATAAAATATGCTTGGAGACCAAATTTTATATTTTTTAGAATTTTTTTACTATTTTTTAAGATAGGTACAAATTCATTGTTTTAAGGAGATTTTGGACCATCCGATAAAGTGATTTTGTACATGTCTTAAAAAATAGTAAAAAAATTCTAAAAAATATAAAATTTGGTCTCCAAGCATATTTTATTATGAAGATCATGTTGAGCGATTCGAATCGACTGTTCAGACTTTGAAAATGCAGATAAAAGAGAGGATGCATAGAAATTTGGGTGGATTGGAACCCTCCTCATATATATATATATATATATATATATATATATATATATATAGATGGGCTATTGTGCTTTGCAATGTAAAGCCATCGTTTTACTTCGGCTTACTTTTTGAATTTTCAAAGTCCAAAACGTCGATCCGACCGTTCAAGTTGATCTACATATTTAAATGTGCTTGCAGACCAAATTTTACATTTTTTGGAATTTTTTTACTATTTATTAAGCCACTTTGAAAATTGCTGATCACATGGTCCAGAAAAAACAGTGCAACAAAATTCTGGACCATTTGATCAGCAATTTTCAAAGTGGCTTAATAAATAGTAAAAAAATTTCAAAAAATGTAAAATTTGGTCTGCAAGCACATTTCAATATGTATATCAACTTGAACTGTCGGATCGACATTTTGGACTTTGAAAATCCAAAAAGTAAGCCGAAGTAAAACGATGGCTTTACTTTGCAAAGCACAATAGCTCATCTCTCTCTCTCTCTCTATATATATATATATAGAGCTGGGCTACGGTGAGTTGTGAAATAAGAGGTGATTTTTACTTCACACTCATATTTTCATTTTAAAATATAAACAACTGATCCGAACCGCTCAACATGATCTCCATATTGAAATGTGCTTGGAGACCAAATTTTATATTTTTTTGGATTTTTTTACTATTAATATTTATTAAGCCACTTTGAAAATTGCTGATTTGAGTGAACAGTAAAAACTTTTGGACCATTGGATCAGCGATTTTCAAAGTGGCTTAATAAATAGTAAAAAATTTCTAAAAAATGTAAAATTTGGTCTCCAAGCACATTTCAATATGGAGATCATGTTGAGCGGTTCGGATCGATAGTTTGGATTTTCAAATGGGAATATGAGCTTGAAGTAAAACGTTGTTTTACTTCACAACTCACCGTAGTCTCTCTCTCTCTCTCTCTCTCTATCTATCTATCTATCTATATATATATATATAACAAGTTTGTTACATTAGCTGCATTTCTACTCTCTTTTTTATACACATAAAAGGAATTTACCATGAACTGTACAACCAAGTACATGAAACATAAGCTTGTTTTCCTTCATTCAAGCTCTGTGCTGGTATATATTTCTCGGACAAGTACAGCTCACATATCCAATATCAGTCATAGTGTATGATTTCAATTCTTCTTGTGTTTTTGGATATCCCTTAATTTATCGGGCTGATAAGACGCCTTGTGTTTACATGGATTTTAAAAAAGGAAAAATGCTGGTTTATGTCAGAGTATCATGCAGGAAACGGGGAGACGCCTCTTCAGGTACCTGATTTTGCCAGAAAAGCACCTATTCAAACTAGCCATTGCAGTAATATCGGGATAGATTAAAACCAGCCTTACTTTTTTCATTGTTTTGAATATACTTCCATTAATGATTATCAATCAAAATGTACTCATTGGGCCTCGGTATCTCTTATTCTCATAATATGCAGCAGAAATTAACGAGTCCAGCAAAGCTGCCTCTCCTAGATCATAAGGCATGAGTAAAACCCTACAAATCCAAGAAGGAAACATTACAAGAGTAAACTGAAATAAAAGAAAACAATTAACGACGTAATTGTCGAAGAAGTACCAGTGCAAATCAGCTGGTACGGCCATATTGACAGCTGTTTTTGTAGCAGCATTGATACAGAAACACTTGGCAAACAACATCTCAAAATTGTTTCATACCAAAACAATGAGGAAAAGCATTTCAAGTTTGTACCAACCAAATTTTGTATGACCCATTGTTCTGGCCAGATTTGGGTCAGAACCTGAACCAATCCATTTGTTATTCAAAAAAAAAAAAAAAAAGGAAACTGAAAGCCAAATATTAAGAACAGCTACGTGAACCCGACTGAACAAATCTCAAAATGATCTGTCAAAGCGACCCAAAACAAAAAATTCAACTGAACCCCCATTTGACCATTTACAGTCTGTAACACAAGTTCTACTTTACCTCTCAAGAAGATCCTCCAAAATAACACGCTGAGAAGGCGTGACATAGTATATGCAACTCCTCGGACACTGTCCCACAGAAAGCTGAACCTGGTAATCGTCACCATGCCCTGCACAAAATCCTCTGAGATTGATTTTTGCACACATGCACACACTCACACATAAACAAATGAGTGCAAGTTTGGACCCTAATCTGCTAACCATTAAATACTGGTTAACAGCAATCATGAAGGCCATTGCTTGGTACAAAGTTTATGAAATAAAAGAGAACAAATCTCAATGCCAGAGCAAAACACGTGACCTAAGAGGTATTAACTATTTTACAAGCTGGTCCATTAAGTTGTCCGGTCCCACCCAAGCCAGTATATTGGACCAAGAGGATTCCTTATGTGCAGCTAAATAAAGCGAAATATAACTCTCTCCCTCTATCTCTCTCTCTTTTTTTTTAAACCTGGGCAGCGGCTGCCTCTCTCTCTCTCTTACTCACACACACACAGTATGGACTGGATCAATCGAGACTGAGTAAAGATTAAAAAAAGATAGGAACTACCAAGTTAGCGGGTCGGGTCGGGTCCAGGTTAGAGAATCATGATCCAAACTTTCTAGTTCTTAACAAATAGAAACTACCAAAACTGTACTAGCACAATGTTTTTATATATAAGTGTGTAAAAGGTTCACAAAAAAAAAGGTCAATATCACTGCAAAAACACATAGTATTTACTAAATTGCAAGCCAAATGAAGGAGCTCTGAACCTTGTGATGTAGCACGAGCTGTCCCAGTCTCGTTATTAAATGAGAAAGCATGAGGTGCTCTTTTCACACAAGAATATGGGCATCCTGTTCCAGCCAAAAAAGGCAAAGGAGTACATAACTCTGTTAATAGTTAAAATTTAAGTTTAACAAGTTAAGAAACCAGAGTAGGCATATCATCTTTCGAGATTATTAGATTTGTTAATGAACAGTCACAATACCCCGAGAAATTATTATGGAACAACCTTACTTGGAGTAATCAAGCATTAATAAGCTAACCAACTAAGACGGTGTTCATAAATTATTATTCCGTGAGTATAAATTACATATTAATTATGACAATGAAAAAGGAAGCCAAATTGCATAAAAGTACCTTTGCCAATGCATAAGGTTTCATTAACAAAGATGTCGCAAGCCTCACACTCTGGCTCCTCAAACGGGTCACGACATGTACTAATAAAAAACAAAAGCTGTCATTGGTGTACAAATTCATCCATAACTAAGCAGGTACTTATTCTGAGCCTGTGGCAGATGGCATACCCATTATCATTTACCCCTTCTTTGCTAGCTGAAAGAACCTGTGCCAATATATCAAGCTTCAATTCAGTTTTCATTGCAGAAAAAAGCATAGATAAATGTTTTTAGCCTGTATCAATTACTAACCATGGTTCTTTACCTCATAAGCCTTGATTACACGTCTTATCAATACGTCTGCCATTTTGCTGTCTTTGTACACGTCCGGATGAAACTCCTTAACCTGTAAGCAAAATTACATTGATTACTAATTTAAAAGTGGTTTATTCTCACTTTCATATGGTCTAGAAGATTTTTCCACCATTAAATTATTTGCAGGTTATCAAACCTAATCACACATAGAGATCTTACTATCTGCACTCATTCCATTAATGAAATGTTAAGAATAAAGCATTAAACTTAACCGGTTATTTTTCCAAAAAGGCAAGACAAAAGGAAAACGAAAATCTAAACAGTGAACTTCAGATTGTACCAAAACTGAGTTCATGTCAAATTCTACTGTTCGTTAAAAATCCACTATATAGTACAATCAATTTCTCAGTTAATATGCTAATACTTCAGAAATATTGATCCAGTAGAAAGGAGAAACTATAAAAAAATTCTGCAAAATTTTGTAAGTTGATAGTAACAATCAACCAAGTAGTGTTATTACCCTAGCACGGAAAGCAGCTCTGATGTCAGCGAGGGAGCAGTGGACCGGGTCCAAGCCGAGGACTTGGTACGGAGAAGCTGACGGTTGAGACGTCCAGTCTGGTCCATGCGTACCCCGCGTACCGGCGCAATCACAACGAATACCTCTTCCTCGATTAGCAACCCGAAACCCGCTAACAAGAGAAGATGGAAGTTGCGCGCGGCAAAATCCTACTAATTTGCCCATGAAATCGGTCACGGTTCTTGGACCCGCTAACAAGAGAAGAGAAGCAAGAATGGAGACGCTACTGACAATTTTAGTAGTTGGCTTTAAACTTGAGGGAAGAATGTCGTAAGGGTAATGGGCCACTGGGCCTGATTTTTTTTTTTTTAATTTTGGGCCTGTAATAGGGTAATAAACTCATCATTTTTCCTTTTTTTTTTGTCTTGTTTTTTTTTTTCCATTTTTTTCCATTTTTTTCTCTTCCTTCTTTTCCATCTCATCTTCTGTCTCTGTTTTCTCCAATTGCTTTTCTATACTTTTATTTGTTTCCCTTCTTGACATAGAAAAACAACAGTAAATCTAGATTCGTCCAAATAGTGTGATTTAGAAATATTAGTTAAACTCGAAGAGGGTGTTCGGCAACCCTCCTTAAGGGGTGGAGGATTAAAATTTTAATCCTCACTAAGGAACATGTGTTCGGTGAAATAGTAGGATTAGGAATGAAGTTTTAATGCGAATAAAATATATATTATAGATGCAAATACCAAATTACCCTTTACAGTAATATTGTTGTCATTTACTGTTCACATTCCTAAATCCTAGTTGGTACCGAATGGTACAAGCGATTCATCTTAAATTAGCAACTGATATTAATCTCACAGTATCATGATTCTGAGTTCTAAATTAGCAGTTGAGGTCAATCATATAAAATCAATTACCCAACAAAAAAATTCAAGCTAACTCAACAACTCAACGATTCAAGAGGATGCAAGCCTCAGTTCAATTCACAATCAACAATACAAATAAAACTTGCCCCTACACTTTTTATTCAAATCAGAGTACACATGAATAGGAGCTGTGAATCAAATCCAACTAAAAGAGATGTATCAAAGCATGATACTAGAGAAAAGTCACAGCAGTATTTAGCAGTTTGAAAGCGGAGATGAGCAAGCCAATGTTGAGCACTAAACCAGTGAAATTATTCAACAAAAGAAAATCAGTAAAAAACGAAGAAATAAAAAAGAGAACAAAAAACGGGAAAATTATTCAACTTCTTAGGTCCATGTTCATCCCTAATCTCTTGATGAGTTGACGTGGTGGGATCACGAACGTCCACGTCATCGTTGGGCTCGGTGGTGGCAGTCGGATATGGTGAGATCTCGATAGATAGAGCGTATCGACACAAACTCCCCTGTGGTATTGGATGAACAAGTTCATCGCTGCAATTGCCGACGAATTTGCTAGAAAGATCGGGAAGAAGATGAACATTTCTCTTTTACGTCTAGGGAACCGTTCAAGCAGGAGAGAGAATGAATGATAAAATATAATAAAATAGTAAAAAGAAGCTTAAGGAACTCCTCAGCTGAGGGTAGAACGGTAAATAAAAACACCTTTTTGGGATCCTTTTTGAGCTTAAGGAAGCCAATTGTCTAAGGAGCAGAAACACTAGCCTTAAATTCTTGGTCTAAGGTGAGGCCTTAAGCCTATCTAAGGAAGTGATGTTCGGCTGACTAAATGAGCCAAGGAGCTTTAAGGAAACTAAAGCTGTGGTGCCGAACAGGTACGAAAGGCCTTTACACCTTGATTGAATGGAGATTTAATGGAAGAGAGGTAATGGAATGGAAAGAAAAATAGATACCAAATCGTGTTTGGTTGAAATAATGGAATAGAAATAAAAATATCAAAAAATCATACAAAGTTGTAACTCGATTTCTGGAGCGGATCTAAGGTTTAGCCAAAGGTGACTAAGTCACTTTTATAATTTCAAAATTTTAATTATATATATAGGAATTCAATTGAATTTTTTTTTTTTAAATTTTTTATATAGTCTAGCCATCCTTAATAAATGACAAATGTTTAGTTGTAGCATAGTAGTTAAAGCTCTATTTTATAGTTGAGAGGTTTTGGATTCAAATCTCACTCACCACAATTGTGCATTTTAATTTTCAGCCACCCCTATCAAAATTTTCTAGTTTCGCCCCTGCTTGATTTTGTTTGCGTTAATATTTCACGGACTCTGGCTATTCGATTTCTTTATTTATGCGCATGATCGTCACACGCCGCATTGTAGCAGCTTGCTCACAGTTAAATGGGCCAACACTAATTTGTATTGTCAATTCAACACATAAAATACATCAAGAATAACTCGTAGAGTGAGGCTACGGTACTATGTATAGTGCGGATTAGTTTGAACTACGGATCAATATTTTAATTTTTAAAGTTTAAATAGTCGATTTGAACCATTCAAAATGATATTCATATGAAAATGTGTTTGCGGACTAAAATTTACATTTTTATATTTTTTTACTATTTTTCTAAATTGATTTAAAATCACTATCTTTGAATGGTCTAGAATTCTTAGATCAAGTGATAATCTATCTATCTAAATAAATAGTACAAAAATATGTAAAATTTAAATTTTAGTCTATACATTTTCATATGAAAATTATGTTGAACGGTTCAAATTAATTGTTTGTATTTTGAAAATTGATATATTAATCCGTAGTGCGAACCAATATGCATTGTGTATAGTAACGTAACCTCACTCATACTGAGTACATAAATTAAAGCTATTATGAATACAAAACAAAAATAGGAAAATTGATTTTCTTATTTATTTTATTCTATTTTTTTCGTTTTCTGCTATGAAAAAATAAAACTGAATATTTATTAACTGAGATGGGAATTTATTTACAATACACTAACTCGATTACTCAACTCTTGGCAAAAAATAACTTATTATTTTTATATCTATTATTGAAGTTAATCTTATACTATTGATATCATGCACATGAAAGTAGAATTTGATATAACCTTTTTGCTTATCAACAAATTAAAAATTATAATAATCAATATTAACGATATTCAACAAAATATCAAATGATATTCAAATTGAATAAAAATTGATACACAACCGATTTATACCAACTATATATTTTTTTAAATTTAGTTTCTATGTTAGCAGTTTTATTTTGTAAAGTTTGTTTCTACTCCTCAATGCATTTTGTTGGATAATATGGCCTTTGTTGCATTTTTTTCGTACAAGCCCTTCCTACGATGTATATCCCCGCGTTCCAGCAAAAGATCATAGCTTTGCTATTTTTCAAAAAAAAAAAAAAGAGAGCGAAGAGGTAAATTGAAGCACGATGACACCGGGAATATATTGTTGTTATTATTATTATTATTAACAGATATAAATTAACAATTTTATCTTAGGCCTTTGGGGCAACATAAATCCAATCTTCAACGGCTACATAGGCCAAGGCCCAAAATTGAAGTTTATGATTTACTTATCAAGTAGAATTTTAATTACTTCTCTCATTACTAGACCCGTAGACCGTCTAGACGGCTCTAGAAAGTAGAAGGAAGTAGAAATGTGATGTAGACAGTAGACTCGACCCCGTTGTGCAACTCGTGTTCTCAACAGCAACCAGCAGGACCACACAAGCCAACTGGTTCATACACGTGGCGCACATATGACATATCTGATAATTGCTATTGCTCTTTCACAAAGCAGGGCTGCTATTTTGTGTGCTTGGGCGGCTGAGTGCTGTAACACATTCTTTTTATGGCTTCACACATGATTTGCTAATAGCAATTATTGTTTACAGAAAGGATGTGGGAGCCTGGGAGGCATGTGAGTGATTAACTGATTATTTCTCAATTATATTGATTTTTTATTTTCCTGTGGCCGGATTTGTCTAGGGAAAGGATGTGGGAAGTACATTCCCTCTTGTTTTTTTTTTTCTACCATTTAATTATAGAGTAGGGTTAAAATGCACTATTGGTTTTGTGCTTCAATCATGCTCCACGTTTTTTTCTCTGTTTTAAAAGTTCGAACAATCGATCCGAACCGCTCAACATGATCTTCATATTAAAATGTGCTTGGAGACCAAATTTGATATTTTTTGAAATTTTTTTACTATTTTTTAGATAGGTACAAAATCACTGTTTTGGATGGTCCAGAATCTTCTGAAAACAATGATTTTGTGCCTATCTAAAAAAATAGTAAAAAAAGTTCCAAAAAATATAAAATTTGGTCTCCAAGTACATTTTAATACGAAGATGATGGTAAGCGATTCGGATCGACTGTTTGGACTTTGGAAACGAAAATAAGGATTGGAGCACAAAACCAATGGTGCATTTTAACCCTACTCTTAATTATATTAATTTTGATAATTAATATTTTGCAATGTTTATAATTTTAAAAATTCTGTGAAAAATTTAATTTGTCAATTTTCATACTTTATAAATTGACTTATTTAATTTGATTTTATGCAAATCAACTTCTAAGGCTAATACTAAATGCTCATTTTAATTAAGTACAAAATGATATATTCAATTTATAAAAATTTCCAATTTTTTGTAATTTTATAATTGGATGTTGTAATTTCATAGTTTCACCTTTAACTTATACATGTTTACAATCGAAATATTAAAATAAATTTTATTTTTGAATATTTATAACAATGTTTTCATTAGTGTTATATATGGAAATATCGCATATCTAAATCAACTAAATCTGTAAAAAAAAAATATTGTAAATAATAAAAGTTCACACAAAAAGATTTGAACTTAAAAATGATATCATATTCGATATTTTGATTCGTGAAAATTTGAAATGAACAGATCCAGAAATTTTGTATCAGTATTAAAAAGTTCGAACTATGCAATCAATTAATATTAATTTTGATTTGTGAGTATATTATAATAAGAAAAATATTGGAACGCAGGAAATGAAAATTATGTTAATTCAAATTGTAGAATTAGAAAATTGAATAATGATGTACTACAAAATTGAATAATTATAAAGATTGAAGAATGCTAATTAGCATAATGAATATGATTAAAATTATAGAAAAAAAAATATAAAGGAAAGGAAAAATATGAAGTTTATAAATTCAATGTCTGCTCGCTCGAATCAAGCCTTCAACCGTCAATCCAAAAGCTCTTGATCTTGTGAAGAGGAGAGAATAAGAATGGAGAGGTTTTTGAAAATAAGAACTTAGGAGCAAGGTGGAAGAAGAGATCCCCTTCTCCTGCTGCCTCTCTGCTCTTTAATAGCCAATTTTGTCACTCCCCCTCATCAATCCCGAAATCTGGCAGCAGTTATGAGGAGATCCCTCAAAATCAGGCTGAATTGGCGCTGGTGCGGCCTTTGTGCGGCCTTCACAAATTCCGTGCGGCCCGCACAAAATGGAGATTTGGCCGGAAACTGCGCGGAGGAAAAAGGGGTTTGTGCGGCCCGCATAGATTTCGTGCGGCCCGCATTTTCCGTTTGTGCGGCCCGCATAGAATTCCTTAAGGCCGCACGACTGGCCGCAATAGTCTCTGACTTGGCTGAGCAAAACTTGTGGATTTCCGACTTTTTAATTTCGAATGAATTTAATTTTTGTGCGGCCCGCATAAAATTCATGCGGCCCGCACAAACTCGCAGAATTGCTCATTTTTGCTTGATTCCTACAAATTAGACAAGGCAACAGCAGTAACTTGGTTCTTGAATGAATTCTCTATTAAACTAGGGTAAAACACAAGGAATTTGGTACAATTTAGAGGTAAAACCTTAACCGAAAGTGTATACAATTGAGGCTTATCAATAAATGATTCTTCATATGTATTCACCCATTTTTGCATAAGTATTCATCCATTTTTGCACAAGTATTCATTATTTGTATCATTTGAGGTTAAATAGTGTCGTAATGTTTCCATATATAATTGTACCTCAAAGATGAGTACCTTCATTTACATTGGTGAATACAACTCTTGTTAAGTGTGAATACCTTTCGGCAAATAGTCCGCTGGTAGATATGCCGTGACGGTTATGCGTTCCCCCCTCTAGCTAGTGATGGCGGTTGTGCGGTCCCGCCGTACCTTCATGTACTTTTTACACTTAGGTGACTAGGATGAATACTTGTTAAATGAGAGATGAATACTTGCGTACGAGGTGTGAATACTTGCGTAACGGACAACTCGAAAGTATGTCATCATGGATCTCATTTGAAAGAGAAAATTGTGTAGAAGACTTTCGTGGTTTTAGATTTGAAAAATTCCTCACAGATCGTTAGAAATATTAGTTAGAGTGAACGTAGAAAAAAAAACCACCTCTAAAAACGTGTAAAAGATGGGTGGTAATGTTTCCTTGTATAATTATTTCTCAAAGGTGAATACTTTTCTTTACATGGATGAATACTACCGTTTACAAGTGTGAAGACTTGTGCGCAATCTATCCGCCTGTAATGCTGTGAAGGCAGTTGTGGTCCCCTACTAATTCCAGCAGTTATTAACTGTAATATTGTGGTCCCCTACTTATTTTCAGTTGGGGGAAAAATGGGGGATGAATGATGGGGGAAAGCTAGGCCCTCCCTAGTAATTATTGTTTACAGAAAGGATGTGGTAGCCTGGGAGGCATGTGAGTGATTAACTGATTATTTCTCAATTATATTGATTTTTATTTTCCTGTGGCCGGATTTGTCTAGGGAAATTGTGCTTCAATCATGCTCCACGTCTTTTTCTCTGTTTTAAAAGTTCGAACAATCGATCCGAACCGCTCAACATGATCTTCATATTAAAATGTGCTTGGAGACCAAATTTGATATTTTTTGAAATTTTTTTACTATTTTTTAGATAGGTACAAAATCACTGTTTTGGATGGTCCAGAATCTTCTGAAAACAATGATTTTGTGCCTATCTAAAAAAATAGTAAAAAAAGTTCCAAAAAATATAAAATTTGGTCTCCAAGTACATTTTAATACGAAGATGATGGTAAGCGATTCGGATCGACTGTTTGGACTTTGGAAACGAAAATAAGGATGTGGAGCATGATTGGAGCACAAAACCAATGGTGCATTTTAACCCTACTCTTAATTATATTAATTTTGATAATTAATATTTTGCAATGTTTATAATTTTAAAAATTCTGTGAAAAATTTAATTTGTCAATTTTCATACTTTATAAATTGACTTATTTAATTTGATTTTATGCAAATCAACTTCTAAGGCTAATACTAAATGCTCATTTTAATTAAGTACAAAATGATATATTCAATTTATAAAAATTTCCAATTTTTTGTAATTTTATAATTAGATGTTTTAATTTCATAGTTTCACCTTTAACTTATACATGTTTACAATCGAAATATTAAAATAATTTTTATTTTTGAATATTTATAACAATGTTTTCATAAGTGTTATCTATGGAAATATCGCATATCTAAATCAACTAAATCTGTAAAAAAAATTGAATTATTGTAAATAATAAAAGTTCACACAAAAAGATTTGAACTTTAAAAATGATATTATATTCGATATTTTGATTCGTGAAAATTTGAAATGAACAGATCCAAAAATTTTGTATGAGTATTAAAAAGTTCGAACTATGCCAATCAATTAATATTAATTTTGATTTGTGAGTATATTATGATAAGAAAAATATTGGAACGCAGGAAATGAAAATTATGTTAATTCAAATTGTAGAATTAGAAAATTGAATAATGATGTACTACAAAATTGAATAATTATAAAGATTGCAGAATGCTAATTAGCATAATGAATATGATTAAAATTATAGAAAAAAAAAATATAAAGGAAAGGAAAAATATGAAGTTTATAAATTCATAACAACATCTTGTCAAAATAATTAGAAGAGAGTATTTTGTTTTAACTTCTTAGTTTGATGTTTTAGAATAAAAAGACATTAATTAGGCACTTGGCAATATATGAGCCTTTTTTTCCTTAAAAAAAAAATATGGGCCTTTTGGGTACCTTTTCAGGAATCAAGAATATTCTGAGAACTTGTTCTTGGAGTCCTGGAGATGTGCGGGGGAATATTCGATCTACCAGGATCAGGATTTTCAGGATCCCTGCCGACCTTGTAAACCAGCAAAGAGTTGGTAAAACAATAAGACAAGTGTTAACTAATTATCAATGTTTTAAAATGCAGTTTCTATGTAGTATGCGGAAGGCTACCGCATATTGCATATACGGTATGTGGCTGCATATGTGAATTTTTATGCGGATTTTATTTTTATATATATAAACAAATATGCGGTATGCGGTAATATGTAGTATGTGGTAATATGTGATAATATTCGGTATCATACAAACAAGTATGCGGTAATATGTGGTAATATTTGGTATCATACATACAAGTATGTAGTAATATGCGGCCGAATATGCGGTAATAATATACGTCGAATATACGTCACATAGACTGCATTTTATTACATGGCTAATTATCAAACAAAACAATTTCTCTTTTACATCCTTAAGTGAAGCCTGTCAAATAGTAATCACCCACGCAATTGAAATTACATATTTTTTTACCACGTTAATATTTGAAGATACTGATATTACCATGATTTTTTTGAAATTCAAATCATATCACCCACGTAGCTCCAGTCTACGCAGAACTTAAAGCCTCCTGCGCATGCTGGAGCTGGATCCGTATCCTCTGCATTAACTCAAAAGAGAATCTTTTGAGTTAATGAATTTCAACCGTCTAATTTTAAACAGAGCCAATCCGGTTCGTGTCTATAACATAGGAGCCCTTTAATATTAGTGCAGATCTAGTTCGCACAAATTTTAAAACAGATCGGACAGCCGAGATTCATTAACTCAAAAGAGAATATTCTCTTTTGAGTTAATGCAGAGGATATGAATTCGCTGGAGCTGCGTATGACCTTACCATCGAATTCCGTCTGTGCAGGATATTTTATTAAATATATTCCAAAATCCCGGAAAAGACCCAGAGTACTTTTTGACTATATTTTAATTGAATTGAGCCCGAGCTTACTTTGGACCAATGTATGCGCTATACTGACGTGTCATTTCTCCACTCAAAAGTTTACATTGATCCAATTATTTTCATGTTAATTGAAATCAATGGTAAGGTCATGCGCAGCTTCAGCCTGCGCAAGAGGTTCATATCCTGTACAGGCTGGAGCTACATGGGTGGTATGATTTGAATTTCTCATATATTGGCAATAAGGTTAGAATTTTCAAATATTAAAATGATAACTACAAAATTTTGGTTGAAATTAGATAGGACTGTTTCACACGTTTTATGACATAAATATGTGAGGCATGATGAGTAATCAGTGGATTTTCAATAATATATAATCTATAGATTTTGAAAAGGTAACACAAATGGAGTGTGAAATCAAAATTATCAAAACGCGCAGACTTGGAGTGCAAGTATTAAATGGTATAAACATTGCGTATTTTTTTTTTATTGTTATATACCCACGGGTCCATTAATTAATTCATTGTTCACTTATACTTTATAATCACGAGATTAATTAATTTCATTTTGATTCTCACAGCTAGAAGAGATACCGTTAATGTTTTTACTTAAATACAACTTCTCTTTCGTCAAAAAAGAAGAAGAAGAAGCTCAGATAAAATATTATATTGTCGTTAATAGCATGTATATGACATTTGACTTGTCACTGTTTAAATAAAATGTAATGTTACAATTTTCATTACTAAATAAAAACTATTATTTTCTTTCAAAAATAAAAATAAAAACTATTATCGCAATTATTTTACCGCGTTGAATTGGATAATAGAAGGTACGATTTATTTTGGGTTCATCACCGTACAACTTAATATGAGTCGCAAGTAATTTGAACATTTTTTTAGTCTATTTTTATGTAGAGGAGGGATCCGATTACCACAATTTTGAGTTACGACAACTATTTTTTACATTTTCAAAGTCCAAATTGTCGATCCAAACCGTTCAACATGATATCCACAATAAAATGTGCTTGCAGATCAAATTTTACATTTTTTTTTGAATTTTTTTACTATTTATTAAGATGAGTACAAAATTCAATGGTATGAATTTGACTAGTTTTTGTACAATAATTAATAAATAGTAAAAATTCAAAAAAAATGTAAAATTTGATCTGCAAGCACATTTTATTGTGGAGATCATGTTGAACGGTTTGGATCGACGATTTGAACTTTGAAAATGTAGAAAATGATTGTGGTAATTTTGTGGTAACTCAAAATTGTGGTAATCAGATCCCTGCTCTGCTCTTTTATGTAATATATATTCAATTTAGATTCAACATATATAGTAGAGAACAAATGAAACAATATTCGTTATTCTATGAAGTAATTATTAATTAAAAAAAGAGGCAAGAATAATGATTAACTGTGAGAATCTCAAAGAATTTAATTAATATCCTGATTAAAAGAGTAATTAAGTGAACAATCAAATAGTCCATTAATGGTGTACTCATCCTGCTACTGTTCCAGTATCAATTGGATAATGGACATTAATACAGAACATTCCCCTGAAACAATTGTAAATGATCATTGAAAATGGAAAACAACACTGATCGTCTGATCATTGGTTAAAATTCAACAATTCTTTTATTTTTTTCTTCTTCTATTAATTAAATATGTGCATTTTACGGGGACCGATTCTAGCCACGTACCAACAGCTACAAATCTCGGCCTCTCGGGTAAGCAAAATAACACATTTCATCAATTAAAAAAAGGGGAGAAAAATAACACGGCCTCGACACTCCCACGCAAGCCCTTCTATAAGAAAACCCCAGTTAGATTCGTACAGGAAAAGCCGTTCATATTGAACAGTGGGTCCAAACCTTATTTAGTCTACAGAGTTGTGGTCCTGGTCCATGCAGCATTTGTTAATTAGGTAAAGTCTAGGGTTTTCTGTAATTTTCTTAAGTGGAATTTTCATCTTTTTCTACATTTTTCGACCGCCGCTCAAAGAGATCTCCGCTCTCGTTATTTCTACCCCATTCCCAAATCGACGCTACCCCGAAAAAGAAGAACTCTTCTCCTCTCTCGCTCTCCAAAATTCCTTCTCTTCTTCATATGGATATTTCCTTCTCGAAGCAATTAACCGGCGTATTGAATTCTTCTAGGATTTCTGATTCCACGCTCTGTTTTGCTGGTTCCTGTAGTAGTTTTAGTTTGAAGTTTGTCGTTGATTGGCTTCGCGTTCATCGTCGTAGCTCTTGATTTTTCGAGAATTTTTCTCGTTTTGTGCTGATTCTCGCCATGGGAAAAAGTAAGTGCCCGATGACTTCGTTCTCGATGTGCATAATATGGTTTATGTTGAGAGGAATTCAGCTACGAATTGTGTTATACTATGTAGTTTTACTTGCTTGGAGCTTAATTTTGGGTGCCTATCTAATTGAAGGATTCTGGAATTTCTGGAAAATTTTAGATCAGAAGAACTTAAGCTTTATAGCCAATTAATGGTCATGATATGTTTGCTTTCCTGAAACTTATATGCCATGATAGTTTGATAATTTCCATAAATCCAGAAATGTATACTTAGGAAGAAAATGCAGTTCTAATTTGGTTCTGTTTTCGTTATAAATCCTCACAAGTAGAGTATACATGGTACAAAGCTACATGAATAACTGCCATTATAAAATTAAAGCTCTTGGTTTATGAATTAGCTGTGTCATTGATTTGTAAAGTATAGGATTTATTTTCTTAGTTCTCATTTCTAGATGATCTGCTCCTGAATTTAGATTCTTATCATAACATTGGGGCCAAACTTTGGATCATAATGATCCGACTCATGACTAAGTTCTTATAAATTAGTGCCTGATTGTCATTCCTTTTAATCTCAAGAGTTTAGTTAATAACGAGTTAATGATAAGAGTGAGGCTACGGTACTATGCATAGCACGGATTGGTCCGTGCTACGGCTCAATATTTGATTTTTCAAAATCCTAACGGTCAATCCGAACCGTTCAACATGATTATAAAATGAATATGTACTTGCAAACCAAATTTTACATTTTTTCGATTTTTTTACTATTTTGTTAGATAGGTAGAAAAGCACTTGATCTGAAAATTCTGGACCATCCAAAAACAGTGATTTTCTACCTATCTAAAAAAATAGTAAAAAAATTCGAAAAAATGTAAAAATTTGGTTTGCAAGTACATATTCATTTTATAATCATGTTGAACGGTTCGGATCGACCGTTAAGATTTTGAAAACTCAAATATTGAGCCGTAGCACAGACCAAACCGTGCTATGCATAGTACCGTAGCCTCACTCTAATGATAATACATGTTTTAAAGTAAAAATGTGTAGAAGTAAATGAAGCATCTCTGGTGGAATATGTGGTTGGAATATTCCTACTAATTATTCCATCTGAGTTTAACTTTTTTCACAAGTACAGCTAATCATTGGTTTAAAAGCCAATGTACCAAAAACTTGAAACTCCAACTTATTAGGATTTGTTTTTGGGTTCTTTTGACAGGCAGTAAAAAGAACAAAGGAAGTCGGGCTGGTGACCAGCTTGATAGTAGCGATACAGAGAGCATGAGTTCTTCATCCACCGTCATCTCTGACGTCGCACCTGTTTACGCGACCGAACAGGTGACATCTAATGATTTTGTTCTTGACAAACTCATTGACGCCCTTTATGAAAAGAGGTACCTTCTGTAGCATTTTTCTTCAGCTAGTTGCAATTTTTTTTTTTTTCGGAATTTCCTTTCCTTACAATGTGCTTATTTTTTATTCATTTTCTATAAAGGGGATCGACAAGAGAGAATGCGTTAGTGGGACTTGTTGATGCCTTTGAAAGTTTTGTCCTTCTCCCATTTATTGAAAACAAGTAATCCTCTTCCTTTGTTCAGTGTACCTCAAAAGTATATTTCTATATGTTATGTTGAATAATGCTTTATTTTCTTGTTACAGATGTACAACCCTCTCTCACTTGTTCATCAATTCAATTAAAAAGGGATCAGCTAAAGAGGCCATCCTGGCTTCTCGTGCTATTGGTATGTGTACAACTACAGTTTTTTTTTGTTTTTATTTAGATGTTTTCTTCCTTTTTAAGTTCCTTTTACTAAATGTTCTTCTTTCTTTATTTGAAGCATTGCTGACCCTTACTGTTGGTGCCGGGGCAAACTCACATGAAATCATGGAAGAGGCACTTCCAGAACTTTGTAGAATTTTGTCTGGGTCTGACCAATCTAAAATGTCAGCTGTACGTTTGCTTAGACTTTTATTTGTCATATTTTCTTGGATTGTACGTAGGGGGTGTAAACGGAGCGAATTCGGAACGGATAATGCTAATACCAGATTCGTATATGCCTTTCAATGAGTGGATACGAATACAGATATGGATAGTAACTGGATGTTAAAATTCAAAACCAAATCTGCCTTAAACAGATTCGTATACGGAGCAAATATTCCACGAATATGGATTTGAATACGGATACAAAACAAATACTGATTGGTTAGTCGCACATGGGATGGGAAACAGAGTGAGAGAGAGTATATGTAACTGGATAATGGGTTGAGAGCGGAGAGCAGAGAGAAAGAGAGCTCAGATAATGGGTTTGGGTTTCGGATATAACCGGATATCTGATCTGTTTACCCATCATATAATTAATCTGTTTCCGAATTCGGATCTTTTCCTAGTATTCAATAAATATCCGAATTCGGACCCGCAAAATATCACAGCTCTGTTTATCTGAATTCGGATCTGGAGAGAATTCGGACGGATATTTCCGGTGCAGGCCTAATTGCACGGCATGTTATAGTAGCACCTGATCTTTCTGTCTATAGGTGTTTTTTTAAATTAAAGTTTCTGATTTTTTATTTTTGTAGGTGCTTGACTGCTTAGCTCTTGTCACTTTTGTGGGTGCAAATGATTTGGATGAGACTGAAGTGGCATTGAAAGCCATGTGGGAAGTGATCCATCCTAAATCAGGATCTAATGTGTGTGAATTTTAATTGCTAAGACATAATTGCATTTCTTTATGTTTATTTTCCTCTAAAGAGGTTCTGATCATTCTATGTTTCTTTCATTTTCAGGTTGGAACTGTGAAAAAATACAGACCTCCTGTGGTGGCTGCGGCTATAACCGCATGGTCATTTCTTCTCACAACAATTAGCAATTGGAGAAGAAATCCTGAGAATTGGAAGGAGTAAGTAGAAATATTTACACATCATCCTTCTGCTTTTTTATGTATATATTTTTTATTTAATTGTTTTTGACTACCAATTGTTGTCTCAGGCATATATCGCACCTTTCTACTCTTTTGGAGTCTGATGACCGGGCGGTGCGCATGGCAGCTGGTGAAGCCATAGCTCTATTCTTTGAGCTAAAATTACTTGATGTGCAATTGGCCGAAGACTCCCCTGTTGAAAAAGATCCCAAGTACCAACTCTTTATATACATGCAAGGTATGAAGGCTAAGGTTACTGCTCAGATTGATGCTCTTTCTAGTGAGGCTGGGGGTAAAGGGGCTGATAAGAAGAACCTCAACGACCAACGGGAACTCTTTCAGAAAATTTGGGACTATGTTAAGGTACTTTTTTTTAATCTAGTCCCTGATATTGTACTTTGAATCATTTGTTCAATGTTGTTATGAAATTTATATGTTGTGATAGGATAACTGGAACCCAGAAGAGACTGTTAAGGTTTCAAGCAAACTGGGTATGCTGAGAGTGTCATCATGGACCGAATTAATCCAGGTTTGATTTTACTTCTGATAGTAATCTTCTTCAAGTGGTTAAAGTCAATTTTGTAGGGATTAATTTGCTTTTGTGTGTTAAATTTACAGCTTAACTTCTTGAGGCGCTTTCTGGGGAGAGGATTCCTCAAGCATGCTCAGGTAGACTACAATCGCTCTTTCCTTCTGAGTGATTAATAATTTAGAAAATTGTATCATCTATTTATTTTGTTTATATTGAGCTTTCTCTGGCCAAGGTTTTAGATATTGCAATTTATCACCGCTATATTGCATTTTATCATACTTTCAAGTCCTACTGCACATGATATGCAAATATGCATTTTGATTGTTTTTGCCAATATAGAGGGACATAGAGGCTCATCTGCTGTTTGAATACTAGAAATTTATGGTCCACTTGATATAAGATAACTATTGGCCCTGTAAATTCGTAATATTCCATTCCATCTTAGAACAAACGAAAGAACAGAACAGCAAACCCTCAAGGGCTCCTTTTTTTATTTCCTATATTGTTCTTATCATGACAAAATTACAGTAGGGCAAAGTTAATAGTGCTTTGTAAAACACGAAAAAGTTTGGTTTTGTAAGACCTATGGTGATATTATGGTTTATGAACTTTTTTATCGCTACTGAACAGGTAAATTCTAAATAACTCCCCTCACTGGCTAGGGGCTTTAAAATGCTATGTTAAATTCGTTTCTGACTGAGGTAACTTTTTATGCACAGGGCAACTCTCTTCTACATGAGATTTTCAACTTTGGGGTAGATAAAACGGAAGGCCTTTCTAACATTGCCAAGGTCTTCTTCTTTGTTTTACAGTTTGGGTGAAGATGCTTTTCAAATTATTTTTTCTCGAATCGTCTAACATTTTTGTTTGGCAAAATTTTACAATATTGTAGAAGATTTATAGGTCAGAAGAGGAGAAGGAAAGAGCTCTGAGATTGAACAAAGACCGAAAAATGGCTCAGGTAGGTCTTCATTTTGACACTATAACATTTTGCCCCCTATTTTTTAAATTATTTTGTATATTGTGGGTTTAAATGGAAATGTAAATAATTTTTTGTTTGGGCTATTGTGCTTTATATACAGGAAAGGAAGCAGAGCATCTTAAATGAACAAGTGTGAGCAGCAAGCATTCACTGTACATGTAGTTTTATGATCTCTTTGATACATAAGGAATTCATTAATTTCACGTTCATTTCCCAGTATTTTCTTATAGTTTTGTAGTACACTTATTGACTATTCCTGGGAGCTACTGGAATTCTTTAATAACAAATTTTATCAACATTTCTGTTAATGTGTTCTGTGTCTCTATTTGTGTAATAAATTTTGTGTTGCATGATATGTCATGTTTAATGTTTATTGGGTGAAAGAGGTGGGTCAAAGCAGCCATACTCGTGAATTCATATCACTTGCGTTGACTCAAATTTTGAGTTTAGATCTGAGCCATCCGATATGCTTTAGCACAAATATTAAAGGGGTCCGTGCATTCCACTACGGTGGTCCGAATTCTAATCGGACAGTCCAAATCTGAACTCAAAATTTGAGTTTCCGATTCTCATTACTTTGAGATTCAGATGGTGACTTAGCCATTGGAAGTAAAAATAAAGTCGGTGTTAGCTTATTATAAAAACTTAAAATACAATAAGTATTAATTGTTACAAAGTAATGATATTAAGTAGTAGTGAAGCAGGTGAAGTGGTGTGAAATAAAAATTAATAAATGTCAGCAAGTGAAGGATAAAAGGTGCTAAAAGATGAAGGATTTGATAATTTTATTTTAATCTACTTACAGAGATGTTTTAATTTTATTTATTTCAAAATATCCCAAGTTAATTTGGTTGTAAAATGTGTTGAAGTATTTTAAGTACTTAAATTATAATTACTTCACTAGTCAAATATTATAAAGATTAAAGTTTTAAACAAAGTTCCAAGTTTTGCATCTTTTTGAATCATTATAATTTCTTTTTTTGATAGGTAAAAAGGAGAATTTGTTTTGGTGTCTCGCCATGTTCTGCTCCGGTAAAGCTTTAAAATGAGAATGCTATAATTTCGGTATAGTTGTATAGGTGATGTTTAGTTGTGACTAAACAGTGGAATAAGGACTTTAGGTTTTAATTATTCTGCCAAACGTGATTTAATTGAGCCAGATTAAGATAAAATAAGTTGATTTTTAGTCAGGTCTAAACTATCTCTCAAGGTGGTTTTATTTTATTTGATTACAAGATCTAACTATTCATTTTTTTAATTTTTTTCAATCACTTTAAGGAATGTAAAAATAAGCAACTAATTTTGTTTCTATTTAAAAATAAAGAAACTTATAACTTTATCAATTATAAAATCAACAAAAAAATTCAAAAAAAAAACATGACTTTCTAAATTAACAAAATATACAATTTAGAAAATAATTAAATAAAATATTATATGCAAATGTACTACAAATAAATAAACTTTTTGTTCAGCAAACCCAATATTTTTTTGACAAAATAAATTGGTATACATAAGTTAGAATTAAATAAGGTTCGCTAAATGTAATGTGCATCTCTAAAATGAATTAATTTATACATAATTCATTTTCTTGTACAATTCCTTTCAATCAAAATTAAAAAAAAAATACGAAGAACAGTTTTATTATTATTATTACAAATTTTGTAAGACAAAATAATATGCCCATAGATTAAGATCTTATCGGATTAAAACCTGATTACCACTTGTACTTCTCGTTTATCCTTTTGATGCTTGTACCTAGTGGGAAATAAATTCGCATCCTCTGAGATATCTCAAACTTTGCGTGACTTTATGGAAAATCGCAACCATTCAAATAAGTTCTACACGAATCTCGAAACACAAATAATACTGGCCCCGGGCTATCCCCAAATAGGCACCGGACACGTCGGTCACGCAAAAGTTGAGATATCTCAGGGGATACGCACTCGTGGGAAATGCACCGTACTAGTGTCAAATGACCCCCTTGTAATTGATAGAGTAATACTGTTACTAGTACCGATCAGTACCAATGAGCTTGAAGTACTGGTACGAATATTGAAAATGACAGGAACCAATTTGTAAATTAAAAAATAAGGGGCTTAATAGTTGCAGTTTCATTATAAAAACAAATTAAGTCATGCCTTACACCATCAAATTTCTATCAAACAAGAATAGCTTAAGTTAAGATATAACTTTAGATATAAATCAAACATGAATAATTTAGACCGGTCTAAATTGAAATAACCAACTTAAAACCTTAGTAGCTTTAGTCCACAACTAAACAGGACCATAGAGTTGATAACGTAAACTGCATGTTTTCAAACTCGAAAGAAAAATGTTACCTGTTTATGATTTTGCCAGAGTTGCTTGGCTTTGTTACTCCCCAACGGACCAATAGCAGCTAAATTTTGAAAAACAAACAGATTTAGACTACTATTAACTGTTGATCTTCAAAGAATCCCTAGAATATTTTCTATATTTATGAAAACAAATCCTGTATGTGGGGAAAAACAAACAGAATTCAGATCACAACTGATTTGAATATCTCTAGAGCGTTTATCTAGATGATTGATCCCTTCACAGCGCAATCCTAAACGGCATTGAATATTGTGTTTTTACCCAAAAATAGAATTATTCTTAACTAATACAGTTTATGGAAAATATTCAATGTTACCTTGTGAAATCTGAAAATATCCCAAATACTTGCAACATGAGAAAAATATGTAACATTCCCGTGGAAGTTGGAAAGATATATGCATATTTCTTATTTTGCAAACGGCAAAAAAAGAAAATTTGATGTTTTGAAGGAGTACACTGGAAAGTGTTTCTTTTTTGTTCCAAATGAAGAAACTTAAAACAAAATCCAGCTCAATCCATTATTGACCATTGGTTATACTGCTCAAGTTAGTTGGAGGCAGTCTAAAGCAAATAAAAATAACTCCACCTTGCAAGAATAAATCAGATGATAAATCTTTAACAATTTATTATCTGCATCTCGTGAGGATTCGATCGAATTCCAAAATTTGAGAATTCGGTCGAGTTCCATCCTTTGCCAGATTCTTATCTGCATCTCGTGAGGTTCTTTTGAGGCACCTTGTTCTTACTGAGAGGTGATTTTTAAACAAATTTTCTTTTTAGGAAAATAAAAGATTAAAAGTTGCGTTAAATTGGCGCCGATTCCCATTTAAAAGAAACTCATCGAAAGGCATGATACTTAAATAGATTGGTATTACTGTTTTCTGTTATAATAAACTTCTAATTTGATATTTTCAAAGATAATAATTTTCGATTAGGAAATGTGTAAGCTCATTGTCAATCTGTATATTGCATCGTGTTAGGATCGGAGCAAACCGATATATGAATAGATGACAGTATAAGAGATGGAGACATGCATACAAAGTTGTGGCCCCGCGACACCGCCGCCTCTTCTCATTCTAAATCATGGAAATAATTACTCAAGCAAGCGACTTACAGGTTGCAGTTGCAATGGGGAGGTAGAATCAACAAGAGATTTGTGGGATAGGATCTTCACCCAGGGATACTGTGCCGATGTTATAGTACACACCAACAACGGCACCATCCCAGCTCATGGTGCTATTCTTGTAAGTAACAGTATATACTTTCTCTTGCAAGTGATTATATATAATGAAATTATTAATTTTTCTGGGTCTCTTGAATTAAAAAGAAGTTTGAAAATTTAATCTTCGACATAATTACGTTACTCAAAGCAGAATGACATCAACTATCAAGATTTGTCATCTGGAATCTATATTTTAAATTATAAAATAAAATAATAAGAGACATTTTTGGGCATCAAAAAGGTGGGAATTTGATCCCTTCTCATAACTTCTATTAATAAACTGTGTATTTGTTAGGTCTCATGTTCTGTAGTTCATCAAAATCATCAAAATCTAAATTTTTTATACGAGGCATATGCACAAAAAACAGACACTTATGCAGAGCTCTCTCTGTTTGCCTCAAAAATATAAATTTCACATTATTTTATTGTTTTGAAAATATGAATCTCAAAATGCGTGTTGGAATTTGGTAGGGAATGGCTTCTCCAGTAATGGAAGGAATGCTGAGGTGCTCGAAACGACGTCAGCGTCGTAGAAAGGCCATCAGCATAAGAGGTGTCCCCCATGACGCGGTTCGTGTGTTCCTTCGCTTCCTTTACTCGTCATGGTATTACATTCATTTTCAATTTTCATTATGCACAACAACTGTGATATGAAATTAATTATGCTTGTTACTTATTTGTTCATTTTATTGTTGATTATATTCTTGTTCAGCTATGAGCAAGAGGAAATGAACCATTTCATATTGCATCTAGTTGTGCTATCCCATGTGTTCATGGTTCCATCTTTGAAGAAATTGTGTGTGCAAGCTTTAGAGAAAGGGCTCCTAAGTGTAGATAATGTGGTCGATGTATTACAACTTTCGAGACTCTGTGATGCACCTCGACTTAATGTTCTCTGCCAAAGCATGATTTTGAAGGATTTCGAGTTCATTTCGGCAACGGAAGGTTGGAAAGTCTTGAAACAAAGTAACCCTATGATTGAAAGAGAGATTATAGATTTGGTTGAGGTGAGATTATGTATATTTTCATCACTAATCGAAACGAATCGTTAATCATATCTTAGAGTACAATATCTCCTAAATAATATCGCACAATATTTCTAAGATCATTTCTTCAGAACCTATATGGTACATCGGTACCAGTCCGTAAGTACTTGGTACAGGCCAGAACTGTACCAGTACTGATGTATTATTCTGATATTGAATTAAATCTTCGATCCATAATATTTATTAGGAACTTGGTGCAACCTTAAATCAGCAACAAATCACAATTAAAGAGAGAATTAACCAAAATGAGACCTAAAAAAGTACATAAAACAGAGAGCTCTCTTAAAAAACCCAAACTAGTGCATATCACATATTTTATTTTATTTATTATTATTATTATTAATTTATTTTTTTGCAATTTCATATCACATATCAATATTTAATGCCATATATGTTATAGTCCTGGTTGTAATCTAACTGCCATTAATTTCTTCATCAACTGCAGAGGAAGAAGGAGAGGCAAAAGAAACTAGAGGAGCAGAAGATATACCTCCAATTAAATCAAGCTATGGATGCACTGGTGCACATATGCCGGGATGGATGCCGCACAATTGGGCCCCACGACAAGGTCCCGAGACTTGTCGGTGATCCATGTAACTATCCGGCATGCAAGGGTCTGGAGGCGCTTGTGAGACATTTTGCGGGTTGCAAGAGACGGGTAGCTGGAGGATGTGCTCGTTGCAAGCGTATGTGGCAGCTTCTTGAGCTTCATTCAAGGATTTGTGTAGAAACTGAGAAAGAATGTTGCAAGGTTCCTCTTTGCTGGTAACTTTTTTTATCTTGAAATTCATTAGTTACTGAAAATTTAAGTTTTTCTGGAAAATATTTCGACTTGTATGCAATTCAGAGAAAATTGCAAAGAGTCCTATATATGTTACCGATTTTTTTATTGAAAGCATTCCAAAAATTCAAAATTCAAAGGTAGCCTGTCTTTTCTAAAATTTCGAATTCTAGCAGACACACAGGTCTGCGTGCAAGGGCGGACCCATAAAGGCCCAGGGGTAGGCAAGTGCCTACTCCTGGATTAAATTTTTTTTTTAGGCCTAGTGTATTTTTATTCGTGTGCCTACTCTTGGTTCAATATTGTGTCTACCCCTGGCCCAGAATAACAGATTTGCTGCTCTAATTTATTCATTGGCCCAGTCCGCTGCTTTGATTAATTCATTGTGCCTACCCCTGATTAAATTCCTGAATCCGCCCCTGTCTGCCTGTCTCTCAAGGTTGACATACAAAGTTTGTGTGCCTCCCAGGTGATGCGCATTCCTAGTCTGTGTGTATGCGTGCCATTCCATTTTTTTTTTCTGCAATCAGATTAGATTTAGGAATTTTGGGTATATTTTTATTATTTTAATTTTTCTGGTCTATGCATAACCTGGTTAACCCTTGAGAGAAATGCAGACGAGGTCTGCGTGTCTAGAATTCGAAATTTTAGAAAAAAAAAAATGCATGCTACCATTGAATTTTGAATTTTTGAAAAGCCACAAATGAAAAATTCAGGTTATTCTACATTTAAAAAATAACTGATTTAATATTTAAGAAATTCCCTATCAACAGCTAAAATGTGGATTACCAACTAACATGATTACATGAAATGAAAGAAACTTGTAGTGTTGGATGAAAATTTGCAAATATCAGTACACAAGTAACCATACTTAAAATTATATGTAACATTAACAAAATTAATTACAAATGCTTCACCTCAATCTGGTTGATTATGTAGGCATTTCAAAGAGAAGCTTGAAAAAGGAAACAAAAAAGATGAGCAAAAATGGAAACTACTGGTAAGCAAGGTAGTCGAGGCGAAGAGCTTCTCTGCACTGTCATCATTACCGTTTATGATCTCAGCTAGTACCTAAAGCTTTTTTTGCTTTTGGAATTTGAATTTTCATGAGCAGATTTTCTGAGTAAAATTTACTGGTGCTAATGCAACACAGATTTTTTCAGTGAATTTGACTTGCATTACTTGAGGTTGCAAATGATATATTGTTCTAATTACAAGTTTACTTGCCCCTTTTAGAGGACTGGGTGTACATATGTAAATGGAAAAATGTTATAGCGGTACCATTATGGCCACGGGCAAATTTCAGTAGTCAGGTAATTTTATTAGAAAAATGCATTGTAGGACGTCAGTAGAGCAGGGGCGGATGCATGATTGAATGGGATCAATTGACTCCCATTTATTTAAATTTTTTTGTATATATGTATGAATTTTTTATATAAGTTAAGAGTAAAATGTTACGGGCACGGTAAAATTGATCTTCATTATGAGCATGAAAAATTTATATGATTGATTTCCATTTATGTTTGACTTTCATAGTTTGAAAGTCTGGCTCCGCCTCTGGAATATGTTTGGTTCTAAAACAAAAATAGCTAGAATAGCCAAATCAAGAATAGCTATTAATTGTTTGTTTTATTAGAATAGCCAAATCTCATTCCAACCAAACATACCCCAAATAGAGTACACATTTTTGCCTTTTAGTTCGGGTAATGATATTGACGGGGCTATTTTGGCTTTACACAACGTACAATTAATAAAGACAAAATTAAAAAAAATATGGGACCCGTGAATTACGTGAAGTCAAAATAACTATGTCAATATCTTTATCTTTTTTAGTTCTGTGACAGGAGATAGGAGTAGGTCCGATGGACATCGGACCTACTTTTAGGTTCAATTGACTCTAGCACCGTACGATTAGCATTAAATCTGTGCGCACGGAAATTGATACAGACTCACACGGATTTTGATGCAGAGTGCACGAATCTTGATGCTGATCGGATGGTCATCACACCCATCAAACCAAAGTAGGTCCGATGGGCATCGGACCTACTCTGAATTCCTGTGACAGACCTAGATCAAGTCCATTACTTAATTTTTTTTATATATACTTCTACTTCAAATTAAAATCAACAATTAAAAAATTTCAACGATTTGAAACCCAAGTTTCAAGTTAAATTCCAACTGTATAACCTTAGATTAAAAATCAGAAAATAAAGTTCATATAATAAAATTGATATGATTTTTTTTTTAAAAGACTTGACAGTGGCAAGGATTGTCGTGGTATGGATTTAATTTTTTTTAATGTACTGATAAAAAAAAATCGGAAAATAAAGTTCATATAACTAAATTAGAGGCTCCAGCTTTATGGGCCTTGGCCCGTTTAGTTAACAATGGACCCGTGTTGGCAGGCTGTAGCTATTTGCTGTAAGATAATGTTTGCTTTCTATTATTTTCCCTTTCAAATAACAAAGAGCTCAGGTTAATATATCAACCAAACTCTGGATATCAAACTCACCGAATTTTTTATTAATATCCAAAAATTAAATAAAATTACCAAAAATGACCATGTCAGAATTGAAATTCGAAAAATACCCATTCCGGAAATTTTTTTTCCGAACTAAGCCTCTAACTTCGGAAAAAAAATTTCCGAAAATTCAATTGAAAAACCGGAAAAATTTTATCCGGATTCTAAGTCCGGAAATTTTTTTTCCGAAATTAGGCCAAATTTTCGGAAATTTTTTTTCCGAACTAAGTTTCCGGAAAAATTTAATCCGGTTTCAGATTGAATTTTCGGAAAAATTTTATCCGGTTTTGTACCGAATTCGATTATAAATACTAAGCTCGCTTTCAATTTAACTCGCAGCTCTCTCGCTCTCTCCGTAAGTTTTTTTTAATTATTTAAATTTATAATTATTTATTTGTTAATTATTTAAAATATTTAAATTAATTAAAATAATTTTAAAAATTTCAGAATAGTGTAGAATAATTTAGAAATTATCAAAATAGTCTAGAAAATTTTAAAATGATTTCGAATTGTTTTAGGAACCTCTTTCATTTTTGGATCTCTTCCGGAGCTCTGAATGTCTGATTGATCCGATTTTCGATTCAGGTTATTTTTATTTTTTTTATTTTAATTTATATTATAATTAATTAGTTCATTTCAAATATTTTTTTTATTTTTTGGAATATTGTCCAAATAATTTTGAATTTTTTAGAATATTCCAAAATGGTTTAGAATAATTTATAAAATTTCAAATTTTTTTAGAATATTGCTAAATTAATTTAAAAAAATTCAAAATGGTGTAGAATAATTTAGAAATTATCAAAATGGTATAGAAAAATTTTGAAAATTTTAAAATGATTTAGAATTGTTTCAGGAACCTCTTTCATTTTTGGATCCCTTCTGGAGCTATGACTGTCTGATTGATCCGATCTTCGATTCAGGTTGATTTTTTTTTTAAAATTTATATTATAATTAATTAGTTCATTCCAAATATTTTTTTATTTTTTGGAATATTGTCCAAATAATTTAGAATTTTTTATCATATTCCAAAATGGTTTAGAATAATATATAAAATTCCCAAAAAATTTAGAATTTTTTTCTATTAATTTAAAAAATTCCAAAATGATGTAGAATAATTTAGGAATATTAGAAATGGTATTGAATAATTTAGAAAATTATGAAATGGTTATGAAATAATTTTGAGAGGTCCGGACAATTTGTAATTACTTATATGTTGTTCTTTTTTAAATTGCCAGACCAATCGAACTGAAAATGACAACTATTTATGTGAAGATTTTTAATGGAGGAGAAATCAAATACAATAATGACGGGGTCTTTTACAGTACCCGAGCTAAATACTCATTACCGCTAACCGTCAACCACAGCTTTGATTATCTTCGGAATGAGATTTATAAATTTGTTGGGTATAATGCTAGTCAAGCAAATCTAGAAATCCAAGCCAGGTTTAATATGTCTACCGATGGGGGACGTGACCATCAATTAGTACCGGTAATGGACCAACAATCGTTCGAAATGGTTTTAGAAATTGTGTCGTCTTTTGCACAAAGGTTACCGGTTCTGGAGTTGTATGTAGAATTGGAACCGAACCATACCAGACAGATTCCTGAACCTCGATCCCGACCCAGTACCAGTCAGAATCATGTGGATCCCAACCCAATACCAGTTAGATCCCGCCTTAGTACCGGTCGGCACTCTATGGATGTACAGAGACCCCGACTCAGTATCGGTAGCAACTCTGTGGATCTACCAGTTAGACCTCTACCCAGTACCGGTCGGAACTCTGTGGATCTACCAAGCACATCACGACCCAGTACCAGTCGGGCCCGTAGACAGCTACGTGATTATTCGCATGCCCCTGTTGATGCAATTGATTCTGACAGTTTGGAGAGTGGAGATGAGAGGCTCTCAGGTGAGTCATCGGGTTCCGACGATGATATTGAACCGCTCAGCCAGCCACAATCACGGTCCCGTGAAGCACAGTACCCGATAACTGGTCGGGAAAATATGACACATCCGGTTGATAGTTTCAATGACATATCCGGGTTTAGGCCTGCGGATGTCGATTTTTTCGGCAGGTCAAACAAAACATTCGATAATCCATTGGCTAGGGGTGTAGTATATCAGTCGAAAACAGCTCTAAGGATAGCAATCAATGAGTTCCATCTCGATAATAATTGTGAGTGCAAGGTTCTTAGAAGCGAACCTAGACGTTACGAGGTGGTGTGCAGAGATAAGTTTTGTAAATTTAAGGTATGCGCGAAGCAGAACGGTCTTTCAGAATCTTGGATTATTACCAAACAAGCACTTCCCCATACGTGCACAGCATCGGCAACACGTACTGATCACTGTCAGCTTACGGCAGAGATGGTTGCCCTTGCGATTGATAAGACCATTAGAAGGGATGTGTGCTCTTCTATAAATCATATCCGAGATCTCGTCATGCAGAGATATGATAAGGTAACTCCCAAGTACAACAAATTATGGAGAGGCCGTGAGCTTGCTATTGCAAATCTGTTTGGGAGTTGGGAGAGCTCGTACAACCTGCTTATTCCACTATTGGAAGCCATCCAAAGAAACAATCCAGGAACTAAGTATTGTGTGACCTCGACCCCGACTGACAAAGAAACCGAGAGGCATTTCCATAGAGCGGCATGGGCATTTGGAGCGTGTATTGCAGCGATACCGTTCCTGAGACCAGTGATTAGTATCGATGCATGTTTCATGTCGGGACGGTACCAAGGTAGGCTGCTAATGGCATGTATGTACGATGCCGAAAACCAATTGCTTCCATTGGCTTTTGCAATTGTGGAGAAAGAAAGCGCTGACAACTGGGGTTTTTTTATGAGATGGTTGAGGTTGGAAGTAATTGGAGATAATCGTTTCTTTTGTGTCATATCGGATAGACATTTGGGAATTAAAGCCGTTTTTCAGGATCCGCTTCTCGGCTGGGATGAGTCCACCGATCAATGTGTACATCGGTATTGTTCTCAGCATGTTGCCGAAAACCTATTCAAGCACGTGGGGCGTAAGAGAGAGGTTAGCGACAGGTTCATAGCTGGAGTGAACAAATGCAAACCTAGGAGGTTGCAGGAGATGATACAAGACTTTGAAATTGGTTGTCCGGAGGCTGTCGACTACCTTAACAAGGTGGGTAAGAGGAACCCTAATGATGAAGACGAGCTTCCACGTCCAGAGAAGTTGTATCAAACATTGGACGGCGGTCACCGATGGGGGATAATGACAACAAATGGATCAGAGTCACTGAACGCCGTGTTCAAAATTAGTCGGCGGTTACCGGTTGCAGCGGTCGTGGAGGACACGTTTTATAAGTTGAATAAATGGTTTTTCGAACGATGGAACAAAGCTGAAATGAGAATGCAACACGGTCAGGTGTGGTCGGACAGGGTAAGTAAGTTATTGCAAAAGCGTATTGAAAAAGGAAGGGACATGACTGTGATTCCTTATCGCAGCGGTCATGGGCTGTTTGAGGTTCTCGTCAAGGGTGAAAAACTTCCATCAAGGCGTAATCAGCCGAGACTTGAGTATACCCGGAGGGATTTCGGGTATAGGGTTGTTGTCACGGACAATAACAGGGTTGAATGTGAATGTCGGAAGCCCCAATTGACCGGCATACCATGTTCTCATTTCATGGCGGTTGTCCGCGAAATGAGATATGATGTAAATCTATACATCAACCCCTTGTACCGTACGTCAATAGTGGTACAAACATGGGGCGGTCATTGGGGACCGAAAGGCAACCAAAATGAATGGCCTATATACAACAGCCCAAAAATTATACCTGAGAAGAGACTGATCAAAAAAGGAAGGAGAAGGCACGACCGCATACCGATGGAAATGGACAGGATGCGTGGTCGGAGACTCGGACATCAGCCTCATCGTGAGACAATTGATCGGAATGCAGCAGGTACAATTGATCGGAATGCAGCAGGTAAAATTATAAATGCTTGTTTTAATTAAATTCACGATTTAATACATGATCCAATTGCAATGTAGAGGAGGCAGCAAGACAGGCGCAAGAAGTGGCAGAGCACTCAGCAAGAAGAAGTACAACCTCCTGGCGCACCATCGGACTGAATTTTAGTCTGCGTCGTAGAAAATAACATGTGTGCTCAGAAGTAGTATGTTGTTCATTCTGTTGTCGAAAATGTAGTTTAATAGTTCTGAATGTTTTCATTCTATGTATTTTTCTTCGTTTTGTCGAAAATGTAGTTTCAGAAGTAGTATGTTATTTCTGAGGCATATTTATTAAGTTCTAGAAGACGGTTGAGATGGCATTGTTAATTTATAGAATTCGGTTTCGATGAAATTGTTAAGTTATAATATGTAATTAATACCTACAGATAAAGCAAATCATATCAAAATATACAAGTACTCCTACATGTAAAACAGATACCAAAAGATAAAACACAAATGACAACATAAAATATATAACTCCTACAGGCCACGCTGTGCATGTACAGTGTGGTCCGGATACTCAGAATGCGAGAAGCGAGAAGGGTCATGTCTCTCACGCTGTGAACGTCGCAGCCCGTCAGTGTCCACTGGAGGAGGTGGATAAGAAGACGACGCCCCGGCATCACCTGAAGTCGGATGAACCTGCCACTGCTGTAGGGATTCGAATGTGGCTTGATCAACATGCATTTGCTCCATTTCATTCGCCTGATCCTGAGACATCTGCATTTGAGACACATTTTTTAATTTAGTTCATTATATATTAAAAAAGAAAATTACTTCAATTAAAGTACTACATACATGTCCGGCTCCATAGCCGAGTAGTGAATGCATCCATTCACACCCCTCCGGAATCTCTATGCCGAACCCCTGCGACTGCAAATGCGGCATCTCGTGCATCGATGATCGCGGCATCTCGTGCATCGATGATGACGGCATCTCGTGCATCGATGATCGCGGCATCTCGTGCATCGATGATGATCGCGGCATCTCGTGCATCGATGATGATCGCGGCATGCCGTACCCCTGTGCCTTTAATTCATACACAGTTTTTTAACTATAAACTAAATTTGAAATCAGCTTCTAGTAATTTGAATTCATACCTGTCCGGCGTCTGCATGTGCTGGTGGAGTAACCTGATCGAACTGTCCTGGCAAAATATAACTTCTCCATTGAGAGCCATCATACAACCAACCCTGCACTGGATCTGGGCCTTCGAATACAGGTGTCGCTGGGAATGGCTCCGTTCCCAGCGGCGCACTCTCGGTGGATGAAATGTCTTCACAATTAGGTGGGACCCCCGACTCATCCAACATGGCACGCGCACGGTCTCCGTAACCATTATCACTGCAAAGTCGACTACCTAGCCTCATTTTCCCCTTGCCAATTGCACGGAGACCCTTGGTGAAGAATGTTTTTGTGTCATGTGCCAACTCTCCAATTCCACGCAATGCCTGTACACATGGTCGAAATATAAGAAATGATATGTAATAAGTGTTTTATAAATTCCAGAGTTAGAAATATTTACATTTCGAACAAATGTCGATCCGCTGGGAACGTATCCGGACTTCGAATGCTCGTCTCTATGAACCGGAATATTGCGATCCATTCCGAACACGTGCTGACCAAACAGGAAGACAGATGCCATGCCATTCTTCTGGTACCATGTTCGATATTTTACAATGTCACTCGGATCCCACGGATGTCCTACCTCGTGCACATGCTGTGCATATTGTGTCGCATGGGTCACATGTCGGCGGTGCACGTCCGCCCAGTTCGCATTCCTCTTTGAGCCCCATTTCAACCTGTTTACAATATTAGTAAAATAAATAAGTACATAAGTACACAAAAATAAATAAACCACATAAATAGTGCGAATATTACTTGTGTAGCTCTTCGTGATCGTCCTTATCCAAGGGAGGGGGCGGTGGCGCAATTTCTTGCCATCTTCCAAATTGTCGCATGCACCGATCAGGATTGTGATGCTCCACAATCCAATAAAAAATAAGAGGACCGCGGTACAAGTAGTACGGCTGAAAAATATAGTTGAAATGTTATACCGAATTTATAATTATGATGACATAAATAGGAGAAAGTATGCGAATTTATTACAATATACCTGGTCCGCCCGAGTTCTTCTCGAAAGATTGTGGTAAACATGCGCGTACGGCTGCCAGTCCACCATGTTATCCGTCAATAGCTGAATTTGATCACGGGGGATACCTGGACCGGTGGGTTTTGAATGCGACGAGCTCTCCCACTCATGTGGGCCTTTCCATAGCTCACCATAAGCTGGGCAAGTATCTTCTGTTTCCCTGCCCCATGTCGGTTGAGATCTCGGAAATAACGGCCGGTGAACTTGAAATCGGCTCCACGACCAGTGCTGCAGAAGCATCGTGGGACCATGCATAGAGTGGCAGCTAGGATTACATGCGAGGCATAGATTTCGATATAAATAGGCGAGAACAGCTCCGCCCCAGTTGTAATTCCTCGGATCGTCTAAATTGTCCACCATGTTGAGATACCACAACGGTATCCCGTCCCCGCTACTGTCGGCAAACATGGTATTCCCTAACATGTCAAGGATAAATGCACGGACATACCTGATCACCAAATATTAAAATGTGAGCACATTATTGAAAATGCAAAATACGAATAGGGTTTTAAATAGAAAAAAATACTAACCATTTCTTTTCTATCTCGCTCGCACCGGTGGGCAGTATTCTGAAGCGCTCACGGAGCGCTTTTTTTGCCAAAAGCATGTCGGACGTTCTCGCATCCTTTCCCATCTTTTTCATGAACCCCTTGATTTCATTATCTTTGATGCCTAGCAGCTCATACAGTCGGCCATGAATACTCGCCGCGTCTGTAATTCCCGTTACAGGCTCCCCCGAAATAGGTAAACCCCACAAACAGCTCACATCCTCCAACGTTACTGTAATTTTTTTTTGCATGTCAGTAAGAAACTAAAAAACAAATTTATTTGAATTAGTTAATACCTGTCATCTCTCCGAAAGGAAGATGAAAGGTGTGCGTCTCCGGACGCCACCGCTCAACAAGTGCATGAATAAGAGCAGCATCGAGGGCAATATCAGGCATTGTCGCGAGCTGATATAAGCCCATTCGAATTAATACCGGTGCATAGTCCTTGTGATACTCGCATTTGTGTCGATAGTGTCTCACCGTTAAAATTTCTTTGCTCTAAATTAGAGAAAAAAATTAATTACAATATAATTTGATTACTAACCGAGTTATGAAAAACAAAATAAGTAAATGTTTACCTCCTTCGACGCCTGAGATACCCTATGATTGCCGTGAGCTATCCACAACAAAGGGCTAAATGTATGCTTCAGTACTAAGTCTGTCATACTACAAAATTCGAACAATATTCTAAATTATCTTTAATTTTTCTAAATTATTCTAGACCATTCTGCTATTTTCTAAATAATACTGGACCATTCTGATATTTTCTAAGTTACTCTGAACCATTTTGGTATTTTCTAAAATATTCAGGGCCATTTTGGAAGGTTCTGACAAATTCTAAATTATTCGGACAATATTCTAAATTATTTAAAATAAACTAATTAATTGTATTATAAATTAAAATTATAATAAAAAAAGTTAAAAAAAACCTCAATCGAAGAGCCGAGTGATCAGACAGTCAGAGCTCCGAAAGGGATCCGAGAAAAAAAGAGGTTCCTGAAAAAATTCTAAATCATTTCAGACTATTCTGGACTATTCTGGTATTTTCTAAGTTATTCTGGACTATTCTGGTATTTTCTAAACTATTCTGGACTATTCTGGTATTTTTTAAACTATTCTGGACTATTCTGGTATTTTTTAAACTATTCTGGACTATTCTGGTATTTTCTAAACTATTCTGGACTATTCTGTAATTTTCTAAACTATTCTGGACTATTCTGTAATTTTTCAAACTATTCTGGACTATTCTGGTATTTTTTAAACTATTCTGGACTATTCTGGTATTTTCTAAACTATTCTGGACTATTCTGGTATTTTTTAAACTATTCTGGACTATTCTGGTATTTTTTAAACTATTCTGGACTATTCTGGTATTTTTTAAACTATTCTGGACTATTCTGGTATTTTCTAAACTATTCTGGACTATTCTGGTATTTTCTAAACTATTCTGGACTATTCTGTAATTTTCTAAAATATTCTGGACTATTCTGGTATTTTTTAAACTATTCTGGACTATTCTGGTATTTTTTAAACTATTCTGAACTATTCTGGTATTTTCTAAACTATTCTGGACTATTCTGGTATTTTCTAAACTATTCTGGACTATTCTGGTATTTTTTAAACTATTCTGGACTATTCTGGTATTTTCTAAACTATTTTGGACTATTCTGTAATTTTTTAAATTATTCTGGACTATTCTGATATTTTTTAAACTATTCTGGACCATTCTATAAATTTTAAATTATTCTGGACTATTCTACAAATTTTAAACTATTTAAACTAAATAATTAAATAATATAAAAAAAAAAAAAAAAAATTTACCTCGGGCCGGCTGCGGGCTGCTGCGCTGGGAGGGAGGAGAGGCACCGAAATAGGCTGGGCTGGGTCGGATTTTATAGGGCTTAGTTCGGATAAAATTTTTCCGAACTTAGAGTTCGGAAAAAAATTTTCCGGAATTGGAAGCTTAGTTCGGAAATTTTTTTTCCGGAAATAGAGAGCTAAGTTCGGAAATTTTTTTTCCGAAGTTAGAGGCTTAGTTCGGAAAAAAAATTTCCGGAATGGGTATTTTTCGAATTTCAGATCTGACATGGTCATTTTTGGTAATTTTATTTAATTTTTGGATATTAATAAAAAATTCGGTCAAACTCATAATAGTCTTATACATTTATGCAAGGTTATAAAATGCGATTTTCATGCGGTATGCGGAAGACCACCACATACTGCATACACGGTATACGGCCGCATATGAGGTTTTCATGTGGTACTTATATATGTGGATTTTAAAATGAGAATTCACATATATATAAACAAGTATGCGGTAGTATGTGGTATGCGGTAATATGAGGTATGTGGTAATATGCGGTAATATGTGGTAATATTCG
Organism: Carex kokanica; assembly: GCA_025461125.1. Taxonomy (NCBI): domain Eukaryota; kingdom Viridiplantae; phylum Streptophyta; class Magnoliopsida; order Poales; family Cyperaceae; genus Carex; species Carex kokanica. The sequence goes on from JAJGRX010001229.1 coordinate 600,416, forward strand.
GTATTATACAAACAAGTATGCAGTATATATGCGATAAAAATATGCGGTCGAATATGCGACCGCATATGTAGAACCACATATTAGACCGCATATTGATTTTTTATGCAGTTGCTAACTACATACGCATATGCGGCAGCATGAACCACATTTTCTTGCGCTGCATTTATTTTATGAGATATAAATATGTGTTGACCATCGGAACTGAGTAACATATTCAGTTGATATTTTCATTTAATCCATGTGTGAAATCAAAACTGGAGTCTGGAGTATAGAGACGACGAAATTTAAATAATTCTTTTTGGCGTTTCTTTTTTGTCATTTTCAAGAGAATGCACCTCCCGTGCTAAATATTTGGAATTGGCAAAATTTTCAGCTTAATCCCAAAAAAAATTAAAAAAAATATAATTCTATCTCTTAATATTTAAAATATTTTTATACATAGCATATATAAGACTTTAAATGGATAACAATAGTATGTAATTATTTTATTGTACTTTTAGATATAAGCAGTGTTCTAAATAGCGCGCTATAGCGCTGCTATAGCGTTTTTGGACCCCAAACGCTACGATATGACATCAAAATACGCTATTTGCGCTACGGCCGCTATAGCGTTATAGCGGTCCGCTATTTGCGCTATACAATATGGATTATTTGTTATTTTGAAGTAATTTATATGGGTTTTAAATAAAGATAAAAAAAAAGCTCAAACCGAAATTGAATTTGTTGCTAATTGCTACATATAAATCAATTTGAAATTGGGAATAGAAATAGAAATTTGAATAGAAAAAAAGTCCAAACCGCAATTAAAATTTGAATAGAAAAAAAAATAGATTATGTCATGAATCATGATGCTTAAGATATTTTTAAAGGAAAAATCGATAATTTATGATATTACTATGGATAATTTGAACTGCAATTTAGACTTTGTACGGGTTCAATATGAATATTATAATTTCTTAATTACTTTGGTGTTATTTATTGTTCTATGAGATTTTAGATAATGTTGATATTTAGTACAAATATTGAATATACAGAATGTAAAAAAAAAAAAAAAAAAACGCTAATTGGAATAGCTTTCGCTATAGCTTTTTTTTAGCCTTCCCGCTATGACGCTATAAACGCTATTTAGAACCTTGGATATAAGAGGTCAAATGAGAAAAATGATTGACAGTTTTCTGCAGGAGCAATTGTTTTTGTTATCTTTTGAAAGAATGCGGCCATTGGAAAAAATATTTTTATTTTTATTTTTGATAAGTATATTTTCTAAAAGGTGACTCCACCGGCTACTTTCATGCTTCCGTAATATTTCACCATTTAAGTTCCTAATAATTAATTTTTTAAAACTCAATAATAAACATTTTGTTTTCATAAGAACCAAGAAGTTCAAATGCTAATGCCTGAAAATGTCCATAACAACAAAGCTTTTGTAAGTTATTGGAGCCAATCAAAATAAAATTAAGATGTTGTAATTTTTATATATATACATAAAAGATGATATATATTGTATTTGATGGTTTTATTTTGAGGAAGGAATATATTAACAATCATATTTATTTGACAACAGTAATCAATAATGAAACAATTATCAAAATATTAAAAAAAAATATAGATGTTTTATTAGTAGATAGGTTGTGTATCATATTTTATTGTATTTTGAGAATAGTTTGTCACCGAATAAATGCAAATAAAATTAAACTTCTAAAATTTTCAAAGTACTGGATAAATGAATAATTAATTATTTAATGAGTGAGGCTATGGTGCTATGCATAGCACGGATGGCTAGTGTACTACGGCTCAATATCAGTGGCGAAGCCACGTTCACGCAGGGGTAGGCACTTGCCTACCCCTGGAAATTTTTTTTTCTTTTTGGACCGGGAATTTTTGGGCTTTGCCTACCCCTGCAAACGGGCCTTGCCTACCCCTGCCTGCGCGAAAAGAAAAAAAGTGAAGAACGCGACTGAAGAGTGAAGAACGCGCCGCGCAAGAAAAAGGAAAGCGAACGCGCCGCGCTGCGCAGGAAGAAGGGAACGCGCCTGCGCGAAGAAGAAGGGAACGCGCTTGGTGCCGTGGTGCTTGGTCCTTGGTGGTGCGGCTGGTGCTTGCAGCTTGCCTGCGCAGCTGCGCTTCGCCTCTGCCTTCTGCTTGCCTGCGCTGCGCGCCTGCGCGACGCCTCTCCTTGGTGGCTTGGTGCTTCGCCTCTGCTTGCTGGCTGGTGAGAAAGCCTCAATTGTTCCATCTTGTAGAGTTAGCGGTGTTATCAGTTTATCAGTTTATCTGTGCTTGAAATCGGTGCCTCCCCATTTGGTTGGAACTCTACAAAAGAGTTGTTTAGAAAGGAGAAGTAAAGAAATTGCAGTACAGATAGAGGACTAAAATTCGTATATCTCGACGTTTAGCCCATTTTAAGAGATTTGATAGAATTCCCAGAAATAATGCTTTTCAATGCTATTTGCTCTAAATCAAGCTGAATCTACCACATTCCAGCCAATACTAGTAGTACACTGGTATATTTTTTACAAGTAAACTTATTTTTTCTCTTTCGATCACTCTTTAACTTATGTATATTTTTTTTTTTCTGATAAAATCGCTAAGGTACCTTTTAAATCTGATTATTTTTCCTTTTAACTGTTTACTTTGTCAGGGCCAAATCAGGGTACCAACTGATGCTTCAACATAAAAGAAGGCCAATCAACACTAATATTAAATAATTGTAAAAGAAAAATACTAAAACAGTACAGATACTAAGAAATAGTAGAACATACCAAATTTAGATGCCCTTCCAACATGCCAAATCTGGCCTTAAATTGGTTAGGTGCTTGCTGAAATTGATTACCAGCTTGCTGTTCTGGCCTTACCATGGACAATTTAGGCCCTAAATTGATTGTATGGTACCATTTTTATTTTTACAATATTTGAAATGCTTGCTATTTTTTTGAATTGTATCTTGAATCCAAATCCGAACCCGAACCCGAACCGTTAATTTATTCGAACCCGAATCCAATTTTCGCCTACTCCTAGCTCAAATCCTAGCTTCGCCACTGCTCAATATGGTACTTTTTTAAATTCTAACGGTCGATCCGACCGTTCAATGTGATAACCATATGAATATGTACTTGCAAACTAAATTTTATATTTTTTCGAATTTTTTCACTATTTTTTCAGATAGGTAGAATTTTGATGGTCCAGAATTTTCAAAAACACTGATTTTTCTACCTATCTGAAAAAATAGTAAAAAAATTCGAAAAAATATAAAATTTAGTTTGCAAGTACATATTCATATGGATATCACATTGAACGGTCGGATCGATCGTTAGGATTTTAAAAAGTACCATATTGAGCCGTAGTACACTAGCCATCCGTGCTATGCATAGCACCATAGCCTCACTCTTATTTAATTGTACCAAAATTTACACACAACCTATCTAAACCTTAAAGAAGATATCATGTTATTTAATATTTACGCTTTCAAATTTTAGTTATTAATGTTATAAAAAATTAAAAATAAATACACAGTGGTGGTCAAGCAAAGTGAATATTTTTTTAATCCTCGGTCTTCAATATAGTGGAAAATTTTCTTTGTTCCTTTTTGAATTAAAGTGTCATTATTACAATTTTTTTTACCGTTGATGAAAATCGTAACGTTTTGACCACTTAAATGATAGCGCGGAGGAGCCAATGGTAAAATTTAACATTCACCGTTAAGCGCCACGTGTTTTACATGAGACAACGATGTCAGATTTTTGATTCACTGAACGTCTGAACGGCGAATTCAGAGTAAGTCCGATGCCCATCGGACTATCTTGGTTCGATGAATCTGATGACCATCCGATCTGTATTAACTATTAAGATTCGTGTGTTTTGCATTAAAATTCATGTAAGTCTGTATCAATTTCCGTACACGTAGATCTTGATGCTAATCGTACGGTGCTATAGCTAATTGAACCTAAATGTAAGTTTGATGTCCATCGGACCTACTCCTATCTCTTAATCTAAAAGTTAAAGTTTGTGATTTAAATATAAAATGGAAATAATTTGAGAATAATTTTTTACTTTACAACATAATTTAAATGACAAAAATATTGATATTTCTGTAAAATAAAAACAAAATTTGGTTAATTTTAAAGTATTTGAATAAATAGTGTATGGACATACTTTGACAAATTGAAAAATAACTCGGGAGATAACGATAAAGAATAATAATATGAGTATAATACATATATTATGCTAGAATCTTTTTTATTATGGTTGAAATGCAAATAAGATACCGTCATTTTTTTCTTCTTATTTTTGTCTCTTTTTTTTCCTCGTTTTCTGTTATCGAAAACGAAATTTAAGTTAGTTCTAAAGAAATATTTTACATAAATTGTCAACCAACAAAACATGTGTATTTAGATACAAATACAAGCATCAATTTCTTTTATTAAAATCAATAGTTCTATGTTAAAAGTCATATAATAGTATAATCATAGTTATACTGTTTATGATACAAATTTAGTAATAAGACGAAGTTTGCTACAAAAAACATACTAGAAGAAAAACAAATATAAAAAAATATTTTAAAATGCAGAAATCTGTTAACAGTGAGTTAATTTAAAAATGTTGAGGGTCGGTTTCAAATAAAACTATACATATAAAAAATAACTTTATAGACATCTTGCTAGTCTTGTGCTATTGTGCATCAAACTTCATTCAAATATTGCCACGTATTGATTGTTGCAAATTTCTAAATGTTTGATGAAATTAACTTACATTTAATTCATTTTTAAGCATGTATGATACAATTATATTGTATGCCATATTATATCAAAATTCAGAATTAATTGTTACTTTTGATTAGAGGTGGTTAATGAGCGAGCATGAGCGAGTTGGGGTATGCTCATGCTCGGCTCATTAGCTTAATGAGCGAGTTAGAGCGAGTTGTTAATGAGCATGTTGATAATGAGCGAGTTGCCGAGCTGTTTAAAATATATCATTCAAAAACTAATTTTCATTTATAAAATTTAACAAATTGTCATAATCTAACCTAATTAAATAGTATATAATTTAACAAAAAATTGTCCATAAGTAAATTTAACAAAATCAAACAACTATCTTCTTGTCGTTCTCACGGCCCTACATGTCACATACTCAAAGGTCAAAGCTATATCCTTGTCACATACCTACAAATTTGCATTATCAAAACAATAATAAAAATGTAGAATTTAAAAATATGGGAAAATTGTGAAAATGCCACTCCAAAACCTTCAAAATGTCATCCCGAACTTTGAAATTGTAAAAATGTCACTCTAAACTTCATTAATTTGTAAATTTGCCACTCCAAATAATTAATGACTAAAATGCCCTCCCTTCTTCTTCTCCCTTACGACTCCTTGCCGTCGGTGCGCCATGTCTGCCGCCAATGCAAGCATGAAGTCGAATCCAACCCTTTCCACTCGCTCAGAAAGGCGTCTGGCATGGCCTAGACTGTAGTCATCAGGGCCCAGTCGGAGCCGTCTCTGATTCCCGCCTCCGAGCAGAACGACCCCAAATCCTACACTGCCTCAGGTACCATCTCCTATCACCTGTCGCTCTTCCACCCCGAAACTGGGAAGTGGGCCCGGCTTCCCATGATCCTCGGCCTGCCTATCAGCATCCCTCTTTTCTTTGCATGTGCGGCGTCTGAGAAGAGGAGGCAGGAGAAGAAGAAGGGAGGGCATTTTAGTCATTAATTATTTGGAGTGGCAAATTTACAAATTAATGAAGTTTAGAGTGGCATTTTTACAATTTTAAAGTTCGGGATGGCATTTTCACAATTTGAAGGTTTTGGAGTGGCATTTTCACAATTTTCCCTAAAAATATACAAATTCATAACAGTACAAATCCATAACGGTGTATTAATGATCAAATTTTGGGTTATATTAATGATCAAATTTTTTGTGATCAAATTTCTTAATGAGCGAGTTATGAGCGAGTTGGGGTATGCTCATGCTCGGCTCATTAAGTTAACGAGTGAGTTACGAGTTATGAGCAATTTACTCACTCCTACTTTTGATGATTTTTTAAATTAATTGTTGTTATTGTATTCCACCCAATTTTACAATTGACAAATTTATTGTTTGATTCAGAGATGGTAATGCTTATTAAAACTATTTAAGTATGTCATTATTTTTAATATGATGAGATTATAGATTAAAATGATAACTTATGCATTAGTATGGCGGCGAGAAGAGAGATAATTGTAGTCTTTTATATTTGAATTTTTATTCTTTATGACACTTCAAATTTATGTATCATACATTATACGACTGATATTTTAATAAAATTTGTACAACAAAGCGTCATGAATATTCTATAACTATTATACTCTTTAAATACGTTTAGCGCGAAATGACAAGTACTTCTTTAGTTACAGTTCTTGGTCTCATATTACAATGTCAAACTCGATTTATATCACAATAAAAGTTTCCATGTTAGACATGAAATACAACATACAGAATACTATAAATCTCCAATCACACAAGATCCGAGAGCCTCTGGACTGCTTTCTGCTTCTTTCTCCCCCCTTCAATTTCAACTCCGATACACAGTGGCACACGCACTGCCTCACCTACCGAAATGAAACCTGGCAACCGCCGAATCCTGCACCAACCTCTCTTCCCCATTCAATGGAATTCGCCACCTCCTCCTCCGCCTTCATTTCCTCTATTCTCCACCAATCCCCTCACCGACACCGCAACCTCCTCTCCAACTCACCATGACTCCACCACCAAAACTGCCACAATAGTCGCCTCCATCTCAATCGGTCTTCTCTTTCTCCTCTCTCTCCTATTCTTATTCTTTCAACATCGTGCGGTTCAAAACCCGCCTATCAAAAGCAAGAGAGATGAACATTCTGAAGTGGGGTCCACTGAAGAGATGGCGCAGTTGGAGTTGTACCACCTCAGCCCTGAAATAAGACCGTTGCCACCTCTGCTAACTGGTGTGGCCGTGCAATTGAGCCTGAGTCACCCGAGTCCTGAAATCAAACCGTTGGCACTTCTGGCACCGAGGCAACCAACAGAGAACATAGCTGTGTCCGATGAACATGTACAATTGTTCACACCAAAGAGATCCTTAGAGAGGTCGTATAGTTGGAGCGGGACGACAAGATTCTCTATAGGCTCGAGTCCTAATCTCTCGCAACAGCAAACGACGTCGCCACGGACACAGCCGGTCGATTTAAATGGAAATGTCGAAGTCGATTTGGCTAGTAATGAACTGGGTATCTACAGCTCAGACAAAGCAATTGTTTGGGGAAGGTTTAAATCAAGATCATTAAGGTAATGAATGCATGCTCTTAGTTCATTTATTTCATGTCCCTGATTAATTATCCTATTAGAATATTGAGTAACATGGTTTTGGTAATGTTTGGTAGATTGGATGATGATATGATTGAGATAATTACAACTTCGTTTGGAAAAGAAAGGATGCTGAGGCGAGGAGGAGGCGCTTCGCTACCGAAACGGGAGAACAGAGTATTAGATCCAGAGAAAGCAGAGAGCATTGAGATTTTGCTAAGGGCTTTGAATGTGACAACAGAGGATGTGTGTGGAGCGCTTTTAGATGGTAAGCATCTCTGTCATTAATTCTTAGAATTCAAGTAATGAAAACACCTGAATTAATTTGTTTTTATTACAATTTTTTTTCCTTCAGAAAACCCGTTTGCAACAAGAAGCTCAAAAAAAAAAAAAAAGATTAATATGAGAATTCAAACTATAAAATGAAATTAGACTTTAAGTTCATTTCAAATGCAAAACCGGGTTCCTAAAATGTCATTTTCCCATAAATTTGGTTCAACGCGGTACTACCCTTCGAGATAAAAAAGAAACTAACCTGTCTGTGATGATATGTCATAATTAATTTTTAGATACATATTTATTGTATTAATTATGGGTGTCACTGTTGTTATGTCAATAGCATTGTCATTTTATCATCGGCTTATTATTGGTATTATTATTATTGTTGTTTGTTGTTGTTAGTATTATTTTCCTTTTCATCATTATTCTTATACTATTATTGGTTATTTTACTACGATTTGTGTAATTTCAACAAATTCAGCATGATTAGTATTTTATCTTCCTTAATAATTACTTTTATTTTTCCTAAACCAATAGAGACAATATTATATAAGACAATACCAATGAAAATGAATTCACAAAATACGATCGGACGGTTCTTTTAACATGACATGAATCTCAAAACAGACCTCCTACAGTCTCTATAGGTACTGGATTGAGTTTGGCTCAGACAAGTTTAATCTGGGCCGTCCGTTTCAATTTGCTTGAGTCAGGTACCTGGGAGGATACGGATCCAATGAAAATGGTTTGATCTTCGTGTAAGAAGATGACTCGTCTCTTTTGATAAAATGACAAATTCTAAGCAATGATCAATATACTTTTTGGTGGGATGTGACATTATATTCCCATCAAATCAAGATATTTCAGTGAGATCTTGGGTGAATATCTTATTTGTACGGACCCATGAAACTAATTTTCTTGTAATCTAAACTCAAATGATGGGTTTGCATTACTTTTTGTCCGCATTTATTTGTTATACACACACGCATTGCTAATTAGAAAATCAAAATTTTGCCTTTTTTTTCGTAGTTGTTATGTCAGGGCTGAAATAGAAACCCAATCTGTTGAAACTTGAAACCAACCCGGAATAATTCAAGGGACGGATTTGACTTTGTAACAGGGTTGTACCACTTTTTTTTAGAAATTCAAAGATAATTTGTCAAAAGTAAAATGGGTTAATTTTTTCTCGATAAATAGATAAGACTAAATTATTGATCCGGTCTTATTGAGAGATCAATGAAATAGTTCCGTCATACTGATTTTTACAATTTTTCACACCAACAATCGCGCATAGATTTTAATTGGAACTCGAGTGGAAGAGAGAATGAATAAGATGAGAGGGCATGCAAATTTCACAATTTTTTTGAAACTGAATTAATGATTCGGTCATGCAGTTTTCAGATGGCTAAGATAAGCTACAAACTAAATTATTGGTTTGGTCTCTTTTAAAGATGTTTTCAATAATTTGATTATTATATTTCTAAAAATAAAAAAAATTGAAGGTGCACAGCTAACCTTAGTTTTGATTAATTGTATCTTCGCCCCGAGTACAAGGGAACCCGAATTAGAATTGTTGACTGGAAACAATTATCATTGAAATTAACCTTTATTAATTTCTAAAAGCTCTGTCCTGTAACATCACCCTGTCATGTCAAGCTAGGTAACTTGTAGAATGTCTGAGTGCGCCATTCTAATCAAATCAAATTAAATCAATTGAGAATTTATCAAGATATACTTTAGACCATTTGATTTGTTTAAAATATCCTAATTTAATAGTCATAGATCGCTGTCATCACAACGATGTTAGCAGTTGCAAATCTCTCATTCCTCATTTAAACATGTTCAAATAAGAAACTTGAGGTTGTGGAATAGAAGCATCACACAAGAGGTTGCCAAAGTACTGTGCAGTTTCTGTTTTGGTCATAAACGTTGAAATATTTTCCTTGCTTAAACTTTTTAATTTTGTAATGCACTAAGTTTTCACTTAAATTACAGATTGAAGAATCATCACTTAGTGGAAAATATGATTTGTTTTACTTTTATATTAGTAACAGCTAAGACTTCTATTTTTTTTTTTTTTTCAAACAAGTTATGTTCAGGACTAAGTATTACACAGCAAAATTTAAGGAACAAAAGGGACCTGGGCTATAAGACATCTTATGACCATTTGTGTATTTTTCTCACTAGTTGTTATTAGATTTAGGGATATTTAATGGACATGTATTTTCCAAATAGACTGGAGAAGAGATGTATGTCCATGCAAGCCCACTTGTGTCGGCAGCTGAGACAAATCTCATGATCATTAAACCTATTTGGCTATTTGCATGGGCAACCTAACATACAGCTATGTCATGCACCTTTTATTCATTATATACAGTATGTGTGGGAGACATCTCAAATTATTTAGATTTCATGTTACTTGAAAATATACATATAAATAGGCAATTGTTATTTTTGTAATACAAGAGAGATTAAGAAAATAAATTATATTGCAATCTTATTTTTCAGCTTTACATGTATCCCTATTTATAGTTACAAGGCATTCAAAAACTAGCCGTTGAAATGCACTATTCCCTAGTTCTATTAATTACATAGCACTATTTTCATACAAGGCACTATTTTCTATTCTATTAAATAAATGAGCCGTTATTAATTTTAATTCTATTTTATATTTTAACAGCAATTTTAGCTTTATTAATTTCAGGATGCTTTTCATTTTACAATCGCCATTAAATATTCCTTTTCATAACTTAACACAATTAAATTTACTCTACTACAAAAAAATTGAAACAATTTAATATAATTAAATTATACTGTTTGGAGTAGTTTCTCATTTTTTTAACTGCAACAAACAAAAGCAATACTGTATTAACATGAAACATCTATCTGGAGTTGTGAACTCCCTGATTTTGTGTGAGCTGGAACAAGCTTCAAGCTTGATTTTGACTTGATCTTGAAATCCAGCAAACCTTGCTCACAGTTTCAAGCATCATTAATTTAAAATGCGCGGTTATGCATTTATGTCGGCTACAGTTAGGTTGGTTTGGCCGAGACAACTGATTTGTAGTTAAAAAGAGGTGTGCACAGGGGAGTTTACTGCCTCTCTAGACTTATTGCACAGGGGAGTTCACAGATTAAAAAGAGCAAGTTTAATGGTATATGTACACCAGGAGCCTATACTGGAAGATATTAAATTTAGGATAAAATTACCTAGGGTTTAGATTCAGTGCTTGCCATTTTTGGCAGCAAAAATAATATAGCCAGCTTTGACTGGATAGAGTATTAAAAGTTGCGCTGTGGTGTTATAATGAGCCTAGTGAGATATTAGCAAAAATATTGACAGAGAAGTTTTTGCTTCATGCAGTGCACGAATCATGTGCACTGCCTTTTGTCTCTATTCTTTGTGCGCTTCTTGAAGCAAAACCTGCCCTGTCAATATATTTGCCCGAGAAATGGGCTTGTAGGGCTTAACAAAGGAAAAATCATTGTCTTCGGCTTATTGCTTCTACAACTTGAATCAAAATTTAGCTGATCTTGAATGAGCTTGGACCAGCTTGATTTTGCGCTCATTTTCAATTCGATTGGCTTGGTTTGACTTTAGCTTGAATTTAAACTAGAATCGAACGCCAGGGATCCAACTTGTGCATATATTAGAGCTTTGCAATTTACAATTGAGACTTGACAACTTTTATCTCATTTTTTTGCAGGAGGGTCTGAATTTCTCGGAACAGAATTTTTCGACAGTTTGCTCAAGCTGGCACCGACAAAAGAGGAAGAATTTTTATTGCGGCACTATAAAGGTGAAGTTACAAGGCTTAATGCAGGAGAGAGATTTCTTAAGGCAATGCTCAATGTGCCTTTTTCTATGAAAAGAATTGATGTTATGCTATACCGAGCAAGATTTGAGACCGACATTGATTATTTCAAAAAATCATTTCAAACACTTCAGGTAAATTCCATATCACCAGAAGTTACGCAATTCTTATTATCTGAAGATTATTCAATGTGTGTAACAATTAATGCTACTTGCCTGATGTCACGCATTGTTGAGTTTCATGAACACAAGTTATTTCTGGTATAGTACTGGTACAAGAATTAAAGCCTCGATTAAGTTACCAATGTAAGTTTTTGCGCAAAGTATATACTTGAGACCCATAAGTCCTTAATTCAGCTGTAGCTTTCCGAATAAATAGCAATTTATATAAATCACGAAAAATACTTGGTCAATGCTAAACAGTTGGAGCTGGGGCAGACCAGCGATAAATACCAGTAGTAGGCCTAACCTGAGCACTCGCAACTGCTGTACCTGGAGCTTGTGATTTCATTACTTTTTTATCTGAAGATTTAAAAAATTAATAAAAAACGTAAAACTAGCTACATTAGTTTTCTCGCACCAATTTCATGAGATGTTATGATATTCCCTCAGATGCTTTTCAGGATGCTTGTCAAGACCTAAGAAGAAACAGGCTCTTTCTAAAGCTTCTTGAAACAGCTACTGGTACCGCAAATCAAATAAATGAAAACCCCGATTTCTCCAGGCTCGATTCATTGTTGAAACTGTGTGATGCCAAGGGGAAAGATGGGAGGGCAACACCTCTGCATTTCACAGTTGAAGACTTGATCTCAAATCAAAATATACATTCTGACATCATTAGAGAAGAAGAATGCAAAAAGAAAGGTCTGAAGGCCATTGCTGGGCTTAGTGCTGAGCTTGAAAATGTGAAAAAAGCTGCTGACATGGATTTAGACATGATTCGAGACCATGTCAAGAAAGAAGATTTAGGGTTGGAGAAGGTTAGATGGCTATTGCAACTCGACAAGGCGTGCAGTGTAGGTGAGAAGTTCTTTAAAAGAATGAAGGAATTCGCAAATGAGGCCGAAATAGTGATCGAGAATGTCAAACAACAGGAGGATATGACTTTAAGGTGTCTCAGGGAAACAGCAGAGTACTTTAATTTGGAAAAAGATGAGGCAAATCCTCTCAGAATATTTATTTTGGTGAGAGATATTGTGTTGGTGCTTGAGGGTGTTTGCAAGGATCTGAGCAGAATGCAAGATAGAGCCATGATTGGTTCTCGGTCTGGACGGTTTTTGCACCTTCCTCCGATTCCGAGCGCCGTTACATGATATTTATTTGCATGGTTACTGAAATGTAAAAAAAAGGCAGCAGTTGGAATAATAAGAACAGAGCAAAAGTAACTTAAATTGAAAAATATAAGTAAGAGATTCAGATGCTAAGGTAGATGTTCAGTGTAGTAGGAGATTCAGATGCTAAGGTAGATGTTCAGTGTTACTAAAAATTTAAAAGCTGCTTTGTTAAAAGAGTGCATGACTATTTGTCTGTTGCTGTTTAAATTGAGAGAGAAAATTTCAATGGTATTGTGATATAACACTACCACTATTTAGGATAAAGGTATTGACAATGCTATTTCGGCTTCATAGAGCGCACAACAGCACAAGTAATATGTTTTGTTCGTTTTGACTTCACTGTATGTGTATATGAAGTCAAAATAACGCTGTTAATAACTTTACCCCACTATTCAGTCCAACTGTCTGGATTGATTTGATTTAAATTGAGAGAAAACAATGCACAATGGTGTGATCACAATTAAGCAAGGTTCTAAATAGCGTTTATAGCGTCATAGCAGGAAGGTTAAAAAAAAAGCTATAGCGAATAGCGTCGCTATAGCGGAAACTATTTCAAATAACGTTTTTTTTTTTTACATTCCGTATATTCAATATTTGTATTAAATATCAACATTATCTAAAGTCTCATAGAACAATAAATAACACCAAAGTTATTAAAAAATTATAATATTCATATTGAACCCGTACAAAGTCCAAATTGCGGTTCAAAATATCCATAGTAATATCATAAACTATCGATCTTTCCTATTAAAAATATCTTAAGCATCATGATTCATGACATAATCTATTTTTTTTTTCTATTCAAATTTTAATTTCGGTTTGGACTTTTTTTCTATTCAATTTATATTTTATTCCCAATTTCAAATTAATTTATCTGTAGCAAGTAGCAACCAATTCAATTTCGGTTTGAGATTTTTTTGTATCTTTATTTAAAATCCATATAAATTGTTTTAAAAAAAACTCATATTTTATAGCGCAAATAGCGGACCGCTATAGCGTTGTAGCGGCTGCTATAGCGGACGTAGCGCAAATAGCGCATTTTGATGTCATAGCGTAGCGTTTGGGGTCCAAAAATGCTATAGCGCCGCTATAGCGCGCTATTTAGAACACTGCAATTAAGGCAACTGATGTGAAGTCCTTGCATAAGTACCATTTATTAAATGGATTTAATTTATTATTATCGAAACTGATTTATACAAAAGAGAAAAATGATTGAAAAGGGATAATCGCACATTCCAGTTAGGCTTTTTGCACACTTTTGTAATTAAATACATCAAGAACAGCAACGAGACGGATAAAAGATTTATTTGCCATTAAACACTTTTTGCACACAAGGAATATTACATTTAGTCTTTAATTTCTAGCATTCTAAAAACTTTTTTGGATTAACTTTTTTTAAATAACTGAATACGTAAGCATGTAGTGGTATAATACTTAAAGAGTGCATTGAGCATAGTAAAATGTCAATTTAAGGAGCTCGGAAAATGAGTATGAAAAATATGTTGTGTAAAGGAGATAAATAACAAGGCTATACCACACAAATACTTCAAACATCTTGTGTGCATACACCAGTCACAAATAAATAGAGAAATAGAGGAATCACACAAGATACCAAACAGCAAGCAAGCACAAAAAACAAGAGAAGACACAAGATTTACGTGAAAATTCTTTCGGAAAAAAATCACTGGAGCACACGGCACAAATCTACTAGATCAAAGGAGTTTTCAAGTATAAGAGATTAGAACTCACAATAGCACTTTCTCACACTCTCTTAACTTGAAAGAAGAGAGCAAAACTCTAAAAAAATCTTGATGAAGAGGTAAGTGAGAGATCGGCTCAGCTTAGACTCACGAAAGTGCTCACCCAGAAAAGTTACGGCTGAGGCTATTTGATTAAATCAAACCGATATGGGAAAAGCCTAATGGGCTGCGGCCCATATTGTCTTCAAATCTAACAATAAAATAAGACATCTGATGGTAGTTGTAAAAATGTGTTTTTTTCCTTGGTTAAAATTGCATAACAACTATCAATAATTATGTTAGACTAAAATAAACAAAGTGTGCATTGATATTTTAGATAAATGTGCATCATCACAATAGACAAGTGTGAATTTCAAGGTATGTCAAAAGTTTGTAATATCCTATATTACGGAGGTGAGTCAACGAAGGATGATTATCAAACTTGTTTACAAATATTATGAATGCACACCAAAACTTCTTTTTAATTAATTATAGAATCTACATTAGTAAAAAATAGGAAATTTTTTAATAATAACTATCAAGCACTAAATAAAAATTAAATTAATTTTAATTTCTAAACCTCAACACTTGTATAATTAATTTTTAATTTTTGTTACCAGCCACGTCATCAATTATTACTAAATTAAAAATTATGAGAGCTAATAGGAACAATTAAAAAGCGATTTCTTCAAATATTTCTAAATTAAAATTACGCTACATCCCAAACAAATAAAGTATGAAATTCTAGCGTGTTTTTAGAAATTAAAAGAAATCCCAATACAAAATGTTCGTAGGTGAGATAAATTTGGCTAATAGGTTCATATCAACCATCAAACCAATTGCTCCGTTATCAAACATTTCTCATCAATCGGAAACCAACGCTATTATTTTCTTAACAGAGATCAAGATCCCTCCAGTACATATTTTTAAATCAGATCGGCCAACGGTCACCGGTTCGTTCCCTTCTTTTCTATTCTTTGTGCTGTGGCCAATCGTGTCCCCCATCTCTGACAACTAATTTGTTACGCTCACCTGACCATACAATTTTGACATAAGGTCTATTCAGTTAATTAACCCGCTGCTACAGTTACTCTGCAATTTTGTATCTAATTTTATTTTAATTTTTAGTTCTAGGTGACCATGTGAGTATAATACTTTTATGAATAGAAAAAAAAATTAATGAAATTACTTTCAAATTTTTCTTTTTATTAAAAAAAAAACTTGACAGTAACCGCCAAGTCGGTTACAGAAAAGTAAAGTGTGATGAACATCAAAATTACATACAATAAAACATCAAGAGTGAGGCTACGGTACTATGCATAGCACAGTTTGGTCCGTGCTACGGCTCAATATTTGAGTTTTCAAAATTCTAACGGTCGATCCAAATCGTTCAACATGATTATAAAATGAATATGTACTTGCAAACCAAATTTTACATTTTTTTGAATTTTTTTACTATTTTTTTAGATAGGTAGAAAATCACTTGATCTGATCTGAAAATTCTGAACCATCCAAAAACAGTGATTTTCCAACTATCTAAAAAAATAGTAGTGAGTACCCCACGTCACAGACTCCTGCACCACATGCTCCGCCAAAGTTCGAAAATTTGGTTTTTTGTATTCACACAGCCATTTCAGAAATTAATTTCTGAAAACTATGATAATTTCTTTTTCAATTTCTGAACGCTTAAAGCAATCAATTAATTGTATGAGTGTAGTGTTTTTTACTTTTTTTTTTATTTTTTTTATTAAAGAGCTCCAATAGACCCAACATATTTTTAGATGCTATTTTAAAAATTAAACCTGCATCTCTTCGTAGAGAGACGAGGATCCGTGTCACTGTATTAAATTCGTAGTTATTTCTATTCTAATTTCAGTCTAATTTTACGAATGTAGATGGTCTAAGCTAAGAATACATTTTTAGAACAACCTAACTGATGATTCAATGACTATTGAATTGCTTCATGATCCTCATCCTTATCAATGACTATTTGTGGAACAACCACTTGTGTATATGGCAATAACTTCCAATGATCCTCATCCTCTAACAACCGTTCAAAGTCCCTCTCTTCCCGCCTCTGAATTCGGACCTAAATCTAAATAAAAAAGAAAAGAAAAAAAAAAAACTAGCTATCCATTATATTTTTCTTCTTCCTCTTCTTCTCTTTCTCAGTTTCTCATCCCCAAAGAATGGCACATTTCTCCTCTGCACCCATGTCATCACTTCAATCCAGCGTCATCCTAAAGCTCCTTCAAGCAGTTGATCCCTCCTCTAGAAATGAGACCTTACTGTTAAATGGTCACCTGGTCCCCGCTGTTCTTCAAGTCACCGGCATCACCCCTGCTGTTGCTGGCCCGGACATCTTCTCCGGTCATCAAGGTTTCTATCTCCGTCTCTCTGACCTCTCCCACTCCTCCTATTTCTCCCTTCCACCGGAGCACGACGACCTAATCCTGGCCGACCGTCTCCACCTTGGCCAGCTCCTTCAGGTAATTTAAGATAATTTCAAATCATTTCAACAGTTGTTGGATATATTTAGTAATACCTGTGATCTGCATTTTGCAAATCAAATAGCGATTAATTAATATCTTATTATGTATAATCATTTTGAACAATTTATAACTGACTGAAATCTTTTTTTCTTTTTTTGGATAGAACAGGTCAACTGCCTGAAACCTGCCGTGCCCGTCCCAATCCTCCATGATTTTCTTGTGCTCCCCGGTCGATTTCCCTGCCTTCAAGACACAGCTGATCTCACTGTCCCAAATCCTAACTCCAACTGCCCAAGCACAGATATCAAGAAGGTTATTTATACCTCCAGCAATGCAGTGCCCATTTGCCCCCTTCCCGTGGCAAAGTTAAAGTCACATCTACCGAGATCTATAAGTGCTAGTGTATCAAGAACATGGTCCATGTCATTGTCACCAGAAAATACGACCTTACGGAAGGGGGAGTTAGATAGGAGGACCTCAGAGGTGTTAAGCGAGTTGCGAAAGTTTAGAGTGACTTGTGCAGATGATGACAGCGGGAATGACTCTGACGAGTCATCGAGGTCGAGGTTTTCATCTTGTACCTCGTCATCTTCTAATAATTCCTCCTCACCATATGTGGCAACAGTGAAACCAATTAGGAAGGGTTGGGATGATTCTGAAAGCGTGAAGGGGATTAAACCATCACATTACCGGAGCCGTAGTGCAAGTGTAAGTTCATAATTTAAATGTCCTTTTTTTTTATCAAAGCATGATTTTTTTGTCGAAAAAATAATCTCATTTCTAATTATCATGCAATATGCATCAATTGCAAAATTAAATCTTAGGATCACTCCAATCAGGTCGAAGCAGTGATCTAGTTGCTGGTACAGCAATACCAACAATATTTAGTCCCAAAAGACTAAGAAGTCAGTGCTCATGATTTGATTTTGGATGGCATTGTTCTCAAATTAAAGCTGTATATGTTACATAACAAAAGGTTCAATTTGTATAACCATAGAATTTCAATTTTTTTTCGTTATAGCTTTCTCCAAATCGGTTGGCGCATCTGCGATCTATATCCAAAAACCTATCTTCTCAGGAGACGATGACTGGTAAAAGGAAAACTGAGAGAGTTTTCAATGTGCTTGGAAGTTTCTCTAAGCGTAAGATCTGTCCCACTCCACCTAAAGCAACAAGAGAAGGCTTATGCACACCGTCTCATTTTTGTGCAGCAAATTGTATTAAGTGGCCAGAAAGCAGTGTTGCATGGAATTCTCTTTCTTTGAATCTATCTAAGCATGGAAGGGTAATTGTTATAATTTTCCAATTTTTATGTAACATTTGTTTTAAAAAAAATTTCCACGTGTTTATAGAAATGTGTCGAAATTATGGAGTGGAAGCGAAAAATATCCATTTGAGTTTATGCATATGGATTGTAGGAAGCAGTAAAGCACAGAGACTTAGCACTACAAACTGCTCTTGATGCTCTGATGGAGGCATCTACTTCTGATATATTGATTCAATGTTTGAGGTAAATTACACATTGTTTTGAGGAAAAATTTCAGCTCTGTATCATGGTTTCAAATATATATCACTCATCCTACATACTGGCACCATATCCATATGCATCCGCATTGATTTTTTTTTTTTAGTATTTAGTTCCTACTGATAGTATAGGATCTAATTTGTTGTTGGGCTTACAGATTTGTGCAATTAGTTGGTAGTATCAGTACCAGTAAAATTTGGTGATACCAAATCACTTGATGGTGTTCTTTTCTTTGTTGTAAAGTTCTACTCAGAATTTATAGTGCATTAATGTCAATTTCAATAATTTTCAGTACATATGCGGAGATACAATCCGACAAGGATGATGACCCGAAAGATCTGATAGACAGATATTTGAAATTTCAAAGAGAACTTGATCAAGCTATACTAATTATCCAATCAATGACTAGACAAAAGCAACTTAACAAAACCATTTCAAAAATTGCAACTGAGAGGAAGCAATGCGCTTTTTCGTGGATCAAGTCTGCGCTTGAATCAGACCTCACAAAGTATCCAAACCAAACAATTTTTGACTCAAAGTTCCCAAAACCTGTAGACGAAACACTTGGGAAAAGTAAGATTGTGAGCCCTGTCACTTGTTGTCACAAGCCGAGATCACGGAAAAATTGCGACAATTTAACCGAACAAAATGCCTTCTTGACCGTACTTGAACTAGCAACAACGCTTAGAAATGAATCAGCTCAATGGTTCTTGAAGTATGTGGAGAAGTTCCTAGATGCTGTCGAGGCATGCGAGTCACATATCGGGGGACTACTTTGTCAGATGAAAAAACTTGATGATTGGTTGAATGAGGTTGTGAAAAAGGAGAAGGCGGTTGTGTTGGTTGATAGAAATAAAGATTGTGCCATGTTGTCAGAGGAAGAAGAAACTGATGCTTGTGAGCGGGTGCGAAAGAAGATATATGGTGTCCTTCTGAGGCATGTAGAGAGTGCGGCGGTTGCTCTCGAGAGCATTAGTGCTACTGATGAAGAGAAGGAGATAGAATAATTTGTTGAACACAATTTTTATTTTTTTGTGGTGTTTTTATGTTTATACTCCCTTGTTATGAATGAGCACCCGTATCTACTGAGTAAACTTAGTCAAGTGATTTTAATTTGGGTCTGTCTTAGATGAGTCTTTAAGATTTGTGTCAGATTAAAATAAATAATTCGGATCTCATTCTATCATGTCATGTCAGGTACCTGACTAAATCTGAATTCCTTGTTTATGTGTTCATAGTTTCATCTGATTTTTGTACATATGTGTACAGTAAGAATGTGATCCGTACAATTTGTTTAATCTGAGAGTTTTCGACCATTGCTATTTTATTCAAAATTATATAAAGATATTAATTTTCAAAACTGTAGAGATTGTGAACTTAATAGTAGGGATAATCAAGTTGTATTATTTTCCTTGCACTTTTAACAATTGCATCAAAGAGTATTGTATGATAATTTATATAATTTTAGATGATATAATTGTTCAGGAAGTAAGGAAATGTGCATTTTGAACAATCACTATGTATATTTTATGGCAAATTTTTTTTCTCATTTCTACCTCAACCACTTATTGACTCTCCTTTCGCTACGTCACGATTGGACGATCTACCTTGGTTGTTATTGTTCATCATTTTCGTCTAAAAAGTAGTTTCAAATTCAGCAAGAAAACTAAGCAAGCAGATATTCAAACAAGAGAAAGTAATTTGCTACAATCCAATAAGAAAACTACAAAAATAACCAAATTGAAACATAAATTACTATAATTCAAACTAACTAAAACTACCACCGAACATAAAAAAAACAACTAATGTCCTCCTCACTCCTCCTCCTCCTCTTCCCTTATCTCCTCCTCCTGGATGTTCTTATTGGCGTATCTCAACAAGACAGTGAACCGCCCCTCAAAGCTAGAATTATGCACGACTGGTGCATTGTGGCGTAGCATGCCACAACTTATCTTTTTCCAATATGCTATGTGCAAGTCCTTTCATAGTGTCAAAAGCTGCACGTAATTTTTTTATGATATATTTGAGACTAAGAATAATTTTTTTATGATAAACCCTAAACACTAATAAACTAAAAATATAAAAAAATGCCTTTGAAGGACTTACATATAAATTTGAAGGGACTAAAGATTGTCTTTTTTTCTCTTCCTCTTTCTCTTCAGCTGTTGAAATGAATTGTGAGTGGACAAGAGAGAGAAAAATATTTTTTATTAGACATTTATAGTTGACTACCCCACTATGGGGCGGCCAACTTCCAGAACAGATTGCCCCACTGTGGGGCTTTTAGAATATATTTCAAGTTATTTAAAATCTTAGAGTATATACAATAATTTTTTATTTTTTAAGGGTATTAATAAAAAAATCGGCAGCCACTGCCTGGTTCTCAATTAAAAAAAAAAAACCCCGATAATATACAATATAGTTTACATTTAAATCTCAATTGAGGTGAGCTGCTGATAAAAGTGTTATGTTAATCTATACATAAGTATCGATCTTGAATAAAAAAGGGTTAAGATAATTTATTTATGTTCGATATTTTATAAAAATAAACGAGTTAAAAATTTGATTAGTAAAATATACAAGAAAATGCTCATACACAGACGAGTCCAAGGCAAAATTTCAAATCAACCTAAATACTTACCGGTAAATATATTATAATGAATCTAACCTTCCAACTCACTCCTACTAGATTCCTACCGCAGTAAAACCGATTGCGACAAAATTTCACAGTTTTTTAAAAATTGGTGAGAGGCTCGCTATTGGGTTCGGCCTAGAGGGGGAAAAACGTGCTGTGCCGTGCCGTGACTTTGGTCACGTGCCGTTTCATGCCGTGATCAAGTAAATTTTTCACGTGTCGTGACAAAAATTACGAGGAATGGTCACGGCATGCGAGTCACGCCGTGACTCGCGTGCCGTGACCAAATGTGCCATGACCAAACGTGCGTTAGTCACATTTGATCGCATTTAACGTTTTAAAAAAAAAATGAAACGATTCTTTAAAATTCAAATGTTTTAATTGAGATTTAAAAGTATATATTTTAATTAAAATAAAATTATATCTTATAGGAATGTATGTTAGTGTATTGCCTGATTGCCGTGATTGGCGTGTTTTCCGTGTCTATCGTGCCGTGACTCGCGTGTTCCGTGTTCTGTGCCGTGCCGTTCCGTGCCGTTACTGTGCTATTCTGTGACGGAGCCGGCTCCGCCCGTGCCATTTTTCCCACTCTAGTTCGGCCTCATGGAATTTCCAGCTGGGGCACCAATTAGGATTTTAAAAAAATTGAGGATCTGCGGTGACTGTCATGCTGCAATCATGAATCATGGTCATGTACTAAAGCAGTTGGTAGAGAGATAATTGTGAGGGATGCTGAGATATTTCACTATTTTAAGGATGGAGAGTGCTCACGTGGGAAGTTTATAGTGACAAATGAATAGTTAGGATTCGGTTTGGTAGGGTTAAAAATTCGTGATTTGAAAATAATTCGGGTATAATTCGGAAATAATTCGATACCATAAAGAAGTAAAAAAAATTCCAAAAAAATTTAATTCGTGATTTGCGTTTTATACACGTTTTATTCACGAATAAAACGTATTATACTTTTTTTGCGTTTTATTAAGTATTCAGTTTGGAAACATTTAAAAAACGAATTAATTGCCAATTATGATATTATACTAGAAACTATTGGTGATCGTAGTGCTGCTGAGAGGCTGCATAGATTTTGGATGCAGAAGAACTTTCCTGGTCAATACCTGTCGTGCTGTCGGGAAGAGTTTGAAACTGTTTTAGGCACTATTCTTGAAAAAAGCTTCTTCTTTTTCCGACATTTTTATTAATACCCTCAGTACATAAAAAATTATTAATAAAAATAACCACCGGCCCAAATCTTTATTAAAAATACCCATACCGGCCAATTATTGGCCGGTTCCGATTAAAAAGTCCTACCGGCCAATTATTGGCCGGATCCAATTTAAAGTCCCAACCGGCCAATAATTGGCCGGTTCCCATTAAAAGTCCCGTACCGGCCAATTATTGGCCGGCCCCGTGCTTTAATCCATTTTTACTGTTTCAGCCCCTATATTAACCCCAAATCGCACTCCATAAGACCTCACAACTTCTGAAGAGGCAGGCAGAGGCAGCGCCCGAGAGGTAACAGTTTTTTTTTAATTATTTTTATTGTTTTTTATTTTTAAATGTTTGTAATTAAGGTTAATTAATTTAATTAAAATTAATGTTAATTAGTTTTAAATAGTTTAATTAAGTTTAATTAATTTAAGTTAGTTTTAATATTTATTTAATTAAATTTAAATTAATTTTAGTTAAGTTCAGTTAAGTTTAATTAATTCTATATTTATTTAATTAATGTTAGTTCAGTTTAATTAATTTAAAGGAATTGTAATTAATTTTAATTAATTAATTTTAATTAATTTTAATTAATTTGAAATAATTTTAATTAATTTGAAATAATTAATTTTCATTGTAATTAATTGTAATTAATTATTTTAATTAATTGTAATTAATTATTTTTAATTAATTGTAATTAATTATTTTTAATTAATTGTAATTAATTATTTTTAATTAATTGTAATTAATTATTTTTAATTAATTGTAATTAATTGTTTTTAATTAATTGTAATTAATTGTTTTTAATTAATTGTAATTAATTGTTTTTAATTATTTTTAATTAATTGTTTTTAATTATTTTTAATTAATTATTTTTAATTATTTTTAATTAATTATTTTTAATTATTTTTAATTAATTATTTTTAATTATTTTTAATTAATTATTTTTAATTATTTTTAATTAATTATTTTTAATTATTTTTAATTAATTATTTTTAATTATTTTTAATTAATTATTTTTAATTAATTTTAATTACTTGTAATTAATTAATTTTACTTACTTGTAATTAATTAATTTTACTTACTTGTAATTAATTAATTTTAATTAATTTTACTTACTTGTAATTATTTAATTTTAATAAATTTTAATAAATTTTAATAAATTAATTTAATTTAATTCATTTTAAGTAATTAATTACTTTTAATTAATTTTAATTAATTGTAGTGAATTTTATTATTTAATTTTTATTAATGAAAATTAATTAATATTATTTTTAATTAATAACAATTAATTTTAATTAACTAAAATTAGTTAAAACTAATTGAACTTTATTTAAACTAATTTTCTTTATTATTCAGTCACTGTGTAAATTAGTAACCTGACAAATGTTTATCACTTTCAAAATGTAGTTCGATCACAATGCCATTGATTTCTATACACTGTGGTGGTAAGCTTGAACATAATGCAGACGGACCTTATTACAACAGAGAACCAATTGCTTCGGTTATGGTTGACGATAATATATCTCTGTTGGACTTGAAAGTCACAATTTTCGGTTACACCCGTTTTAATCCAGAAAGATGCAACCTTGAATTGGGGACCCGAGTGTGTAATGGAAACACCGGGAAATATGCACTTGCGAAAATAACAGATGAAAATACCTGGAGAGGGTTGTGTGGGCATTTTAAGGCCAACGGAGATTTTGTAATAGAGATCTATGTTAGAAGAGTTCCGAGAGAGGCAGGGGTTGGTAGTTCTAGTCAATGCTCAGTTGCAATGGAGACTCCCGTCGTGCCCCCAACAGAACGAGAAAGCAACTATCCACCTATTTACCCAGAAACGAACTATCACCCCACTTACCCAGAAACGAACTATCACCCTAATTACCCAGAAACGAACTATCACCCTACTTACCAAGAAACCATCTATCCACCTACTCACCAAGAAACATACTATCCAACTACTAACCCGGAAAACTACTATCTAACTCCGCCGCAACCACGACCTCAACCAATACTCCGAATTTGTTCCCCACCTAGACCCGTGCATGAGGAGCCTTTACCATTCCCAGGCCCAGTACACGATGAAGTTGGGTCAGATTTTGAAAATATCAATGATATCCCGGATGAACGCTTGCAGAGTGGGGATGAGTATGATGGACATGAATGGGACTCTGATCACATAGATGGATGTGGTGAAGACGGTCCAGTTGACACAGCTGAAGGGCCCATTCGGAGCAGCTCTTACTCAGCGCCGCTCAGCGGGCGGAGTGATACGCACCCGTTCCCAGAATTCAATGATGTATCTCGGTTCAGAGAAGCAGATACTGGTTCATATGGGCCACGAATCGAGCGCACGGGTGAGCTGGCCGCAAACCAATATTTTAAAAGCAATGATGAATTAATGAAGAAGATTAGGGAGCACCATGTCCACAAGAATCAGGAGATAAGAATGAGTAGGAGTGACACCCGCCGGATTCATGTGGTGTGCAAAGACCGGCGTTGTGGTTACGAACTCAGGGGAAAAGCATCGGGATATGGAGATGCGTGGGTTATAACGATGCAAGACAAGCCTCACACATGCAGGACTGAGTATACAAGGATCGACAATGAATGTCTGACGGCATCAATCATTGCCGATGTCATTGGGAACAGCATTAAGACTGACCCCTGTATGAGCATCCAGTCGGTGGCAAACTGTGTTATGGCTGTGTATGACAAAGTCACCCCGAAATACAACCGACTGTGGAGGGGTCGTGAGCTTGCAATAGCCCGAGAATTTGGGGGTTGGGAGGAATCGTACGGCTTGCTGAGACCACTATTGATGGCCATTTGCGTCAAGAATCCCGGATCAAAGTACCATTTTCTGACCAGTCCGATACGAGACAAAGACACAGGAGTAATAAAGGAAGGGCAAGTTCAGTTCAGGGCCGTTGCCTGGGCTTTTGGTCCATGCATTGCGGCGTTCCGGTTCTTGAGACCGGTGATCAGCATAGATGCGTGCTTCTTGTCAGGGCGGTACGAGGGGAGGCTCTTGATAGCTTGTGCCTATGATGCCGAGAACCAACTGCTGCCTCTAGCATTTGCAATCGTGCACAAGGAAAACGCCGAGAATTGGGGTTTCTTCCTGCGATGGTTGAGGAATGAAGTGCTCGGATATAACCAATTCGTATGTGTTATATCAGACCAGCACAAGGGGATCAAAGCTGCACTGACTGAAGAATACGGATGGCCTCCGGAGCTCTTTGTGCACAGGTTCTGCATGCAGCATGTTGCTGACAACCTGGTACAGAACTGTGGAAAAGAAAGGTGGTACGGCCAAAGGTTCAGGGAAGGAGCAAAGAAGAAGAAGCCAAGAAAGCTGAAAGAGATGTTCGAAGAGTTTGCTCAGGTATTTGTAATGTACCACATTTCATTTAATTTTTTGTAGCCCCTACTTTGAAAGTGAAATAACATATGTTCGTTTTGTACAGCTAAATCCAAGGTGTAATGCATATTTGCGGAAGGTTGGCAAAGTTCGTCCGAATGATCCGACGGAGTCGTCTAATTATGAGAAGATTTTCCAAACCTGTGATGGAGGATTCCGGTTTGGTATAATGACAACAAACGGCTCTGAGTGCTTGAACAATGTTTTCCGGGATAGCCGTAGAATGCCTGTTGCTGCCATAGTGGAGGATACATTCTACAAGACGAACAAATGGTTTGTTGCACGGCGACAGCGAGCCATGGAATTGAAAGACAACCCTCTCCAGAAGTTTTCCACCCGGGTTTCGGAGAAGTTGGGGAGAAAGTGGGAGAAAGCTGCAACAATGCGTTTGGTGCCTTACACACACGGCCAAGGGCAGTACCAAGTTTCAGTTCCAAATGAGTACATTCCTTCCCGTCGCAATGACCTGGGAGTCATGGAGTTGACACGCAGGGAGTGCATGTACATTGTGAAATGCGGTCCCGACAACCAAATGGAATGTGACTGCAGAGGTATCCAGCTGACGTCAATTCCGTGCGCCCATGTGTTAGCGGTTTGTCGGAATCGAAACTGGTGCGAGGACAGATTTGTTGCACACTGGTACAATGTGGACTACCTTCTGAGTACTTGGAACGGAATGTTTGCTCTTGTTGGCAATATGGAAAGTTGGCCTCCTAATACTGAGCCAACAATACTCCCCGCGCAGGGATGGATTAGGAAGGGGCGGCGAAAACACATCCGTCATGTAATGACAATGGATGAACTGGAAGGTAGACGACGGGGGCATCAGCCCCGACGTTCAACCGTTGATAGGCAACGAAGAGGTACGTAACATTTATCACAAATTATATTTACTTTCAATTGGCACCAACTTACTAAATAACATATACAAATGCAGATGCAAGAATCGCGACCAATGAGTACGCGAATGACCCAGCTAGGGCAAGGGCAAGTGTGTCCGGAGGGCCACGACATCCTCCCGCTACAAGCCATTTAGATGCGTCTGTTATGTTTGCAGAAGCGATGGGGGATACCCTCAACTTAGGAGGTGAGGCGATTGGACTGCAAAGAAATCCATCGAGAAGGTCAACTAGTAGGCGTACGACAAGGGCATCTGGAAGCCAAGCAGGGCCGTCTGAGACCCAAGCAGAGCCATCTAGCAGGCCATCTTCCGGACACGGTTTCTTTAGGGGATTTAGTTTTAGGCGTAGTAGTAGTAGTAGAAGGTGATTTATCTCTATTATGACTTTTTTTATTTATATGTTGTGCACTTTTTTTTTATTCTAAGTTGTGTGGAGTATATTGAATTGAATGATACGTTTGCAAAATGGATTGTGACTCCGAATATTAAAACACAAAACACAAAACAAGAACAACAAAACATAGAACAACGAAACATATAACAATAAAATATAATAACAACAACAGAACCATAAAAAAAGAACAACAACATAAAAAAATAACAACAACATAACCATAAAAAATACATAAATCAGCGCTGAAACGGAGAAGGAGACCATCGCTCAGCTGGAACTCCGGCGTTCGCCCGATGGGGCCACGCTCTATCTCTCGGTGTCTCCGCACGAGCATCGGCCTCTCTGTACATCATATCGGCAGTATCCCAGACAGACTCATGCGTAGAGACCGGTGGAGGTGTACCGAATATAGATGCAGCGAAATCAGTCCCAAAGTCAGGCTGATGCTGAGCCCCGCTACCACTGGCCTCTCCATCGTGAGCCATCGGCGGCATCTCATAGTCATAGATCCCGAGATCGTCCAGACTCGCGCTGTACCGTGGATCTATCTCATCTGGATCTATCCCAGCCATCTGTGGCTCCGGTGGCATCTCGGACTGACTCTGCAATCAATCACATAATCTACTGAATTAGAACTGAACGAAGAAATTTGCACTAATTCAAACAGCTAATATAATAAAACATACCGGAGGCTGAAACGGACGACCGTCGTCAGTATAGAATGCGTGCCATCCCCTCGTGGACAACACCCAGCGATGGTGGTCCCACCCTGGAACTGTCTCGGGGGGGGGTGGCATGTCTCGCGCCAGAACCGGGCACTCATCAGGCTCGGACGGATCTATCTTACGCCAATCGATATTTTCTCTGGCGTCTCGCAGCATGCCGATGAGCTGTCCACCGTGCCCAGAATCCTCCATGAAAGGGGCACCCTTCTCAACATAGCGGTAGCCAAACTGCCTCCAGTTCTTTTTTCCTAGCATTACTATCCCGTGCGCTACGGTCTTAATCGAATCCAACAGCTGAAAGAGTATTTTGTTGGATCAAACAATGATGAAGCGATCGGTTAAATGAAAAAAACATCTAGTGTCAAGTGAATTACCTGGCGAGCCCATTTTCTACCGTTGGGTGTGTAACCGTCATCGTTCTTGATCATATCGCGTAAGTGAGCGCCGTAATCGCCCTCCAGATATACGCTCGCCATGCATACCCGCATGTACCAAGTCTCGTACCTCAGTAGGGGATCTCCCGGGGTCTGCATCAACTCCTCCGGGTATGCATAGAAGTGCTCGTGCTGCGGCTGTGCCAAGATACTGCAATAGAACTCGTAGTGCACGCTCCAGTCGCGCTCCAGTCGCGATAAGTGGCTCATCATGTAAGAAACACGTTAGTTGCAACACAAATAAATCAAGTAATATATGATAGTACAAAAGAGATACGACTTACTTGTGCAGGTCTACGATAGTGGAACTCAACAAAGATGGCTCTGCGGGAATGAACGGCGGAAGTCCAAACTGGCGGAGTACGCGATCCGGATAATGGTGCTCCACTACCCAGAAATGTACGAGCGGCCCCATATAATACCACATATCCATCGACTGAAAACATCTCAGCGGCAGCCTACCGTCATCGTACAGCTTGGCGTACGGGGTCCACTCAACCTGCTCCGCCGTCAAATTCTGCAGCTGTGACCGGACTGGCCTGATACCCAATGTATAACCGTGGCCCTGATCCTGGTAGCTGTGAACACCGTGCCACTTCTTGCCGTATGCCGGGCAGCGGATATCGTCGGGCTCTCCCCAATCCGGCACCGCATTCGGTATGGGCCTGCCCACCGGTAGCCGTGACCACGACCAGTGCTGAAGCAACAGTACTGGCCCGTACATCTGTTTGATATCTGGCTGCATTTGTAATAATTTCATATGTCATTTGCAACTTCTTCATTTATTATGTAAAAGAGTAATATAATAGCTAGGGACTTACCACAGAAGCACGGCAGAGGTGGGAGTACAGATGGGCTAAGACGGCCGCACCCCAGTTGTACTTCGACGGGTCATCCAGATTTGCCAGCAGCGGGAGATACATCATCGGCATGCAGTCACCGGAAGAATCAGCAAACATGACGGAACCAAATAGGTCCATCACGTAGCCCCGTGTATATCTGCAGTAACAAACATGTAATATAAGATCAGCAACAAATGGAAATTCAGAAAAAAAAATACGGGAAATTTGAAGTTTGTACCTCTGAATCTCCACATCTGTGGAGTCTGCTGTCAGACCCGCGCTGAAGTGCTGGCGCAACCTCTTCATCCTCAAGTGGAATTTTGATGTTCCACTCTTCTCAATGAGGGAGTGAGAATCAGCCCCCAATAGCTCCTCAATCTGAGCAGCAAACGTCTTGCTGTCAGATACGCCACTGACGGGAGTGCCACTGATAGCCAACCCCCACAAAGAACTCACGTCCTGAAGAGTCACTGTCATCTCTCCGAACGGCATGTGAAACGTGTGCGTCTCGGGACGCCATCTCTCAACCAATCCCGCGATGAGAGACGCGTTGATGACGCCACTCCCAGTCCGCAAGATGTCTACCATCTGGTAGAGGCCTAGATTGACAAGATACCGGTCCATCGACCGGTAGTATGGCAAGTGAACGCACCGCAGCTTCACATCTAAAATAAACTTGTCCTACATTGACAAATTTAATCCACATGGGGTTAGCACATCAACACTTAAATTCAAAGAAATTTGAAAATGTGAAAAAAAAAACATACCTCACGAGAAGCCAGTGAGACCCGGTGATCGCGGTGCGGCACCCACAGAAGAGGACTGAAATGATCTGTGCTGCTGGTCGCAATCGGCTCGTCAACTATGGGTGACAGTGGACGAAGCTTAGGCCGTCCTCTAACCATCCTAATTTCATTAATAAGATTCTGTTAACCGACGATATATGAACCGTAAATCATAATTACTGTAAGCAATGTAAAAAAATGGCTAAAATAAGCTTAAACACGCTAAAAAGGGATAAAGTAAGAAATGTAAAAAAAAACAGCTAAAAAACGGTTAAAAACGGCTTAAATCATAATTGCAGTAATAAATGATTTCTAATTTAAAGATAAACTGTTTAATTTAACCTAATAATAATTAAAATACTAAATTCCTAACTATAACTAATTACAATGTAATTTAAATTAATTAAAATTTCTAAGTATTTAAAAAGAAACCCTAATTACTTATAGGATTAAAAATACGTAAATAATTTATTTAGTCTTTTATTGCGATAATTAATCGCGTATAGATGTTCGTAATGTAAAAATACGTATTTTACTTAATTTCTTTTATAAGTCAATTTCATTATATTCCTAAGTACGTATATAAATATAATACGTCTCTAATTAGTTTTTAGCATAATCGAAATGATACGAAAATCATTAATATGTTGTTAATTAGTTGTCCTTACTAATTAACAACATATTATATATTTCTTTTAAGTTTTTAGAATAATTAATAATATTACTACCACTTTTATTGCGATAATTAATCGCGTATAGATGTTCATAATGTAAAAATACGTATTTTACTTAATTTCTTTTATAAGTCAATTTCATTATATTCCTCAGTACGTATATAAATATAATACGTCTCTAATTAGTTTTTAACATAATCGAAATGATACAAAATCATTAATATGTTGTTAATTAGTTGTCCTTGCTAATTAACAACATATTATATATTTCTTTTAAGTTTTTAGAATAATTAATAATATTACTACCACTTTTATTACGAAATAAAAATACTTAACTAAATTAAATAAAAAAAATTAATTTAATCTAATTTAAATGTGTTAATCCTAATTAACTATTGTTGGGACTTTTAATTGTTGTGTATTTCGGGATCATATCGTGTCCTGCTGGATAATCTAGTATCTGCTCATAGTATGTCATGAGTCATCAATCCAGGACTAATCTAATCATTTCCCGAGCTTTAAGTGAAACTTCGGATCGAGCCAACCAAATGGAAGCTCGAGACCCGAAGTAATTTATCCAATTTTATTTCACTTATGCCTTTGCAAAAACCCACTTTTAAATCCTCTTTTTTATTTCTTTCAATCAATTTCGGCCTCCTTTTTAATTTCCAACAGATTAGCAAAAATCCAAACTTTTGCAATTTAGTCCATGTCATATTCTATTTTACGCAAGGGCTCAGTTCATGCACCAATACTCAAAATATTTCAAATTTTCTCAACAAGGTCCCTGTCATTTCAAGTTTGGTACCAGTGGCTACACTGGGCTGGTACCAGCAACTCTTGTTCACATATCGCAAGCAACTCTTGTTCACATATCGCAAGGCAAGGCCACCACAGAACACAAGTCCAACAGGTACCAACCAGGTACCAACCAGAAAAGGAACACAAGTCCAACAGGCTAACCCAAAGGAACAACAAAACAGGCAAACCTCCACCAACAGGTACCAACGTAGAATTGGTTATATATGTTTGACTTGACCTTTATCGTGGCTTTAGCATTTTACTGTCTTGGAATTATCTGGTATATATCTTCAAGAAGGTAAGTTTTCTTTAAGCGCAGGGCGGACCCAGTGTATTTCAGGGGGCAGTTGCCTCCTCCTGAATTTTGAGTTTTAATGGAGATTTATTGGTTCCGACCGATTTTGTCCTCCTGGAATTTGTTTTGCCCTCCTCTGACGTTTGATTTATAATTCGGGTTAAATTTAAGATTAAAATTCAAAATAAATTTGTTAAATTTTGATTGGTAATTAGAAATATAAGTCAAAGTATCAGAAATTACAAGTCAAAGTATTGGAAAATATAAGTTAAAGTATTATTTTTTATCGAGTATCCAATTGGTTAAAGGATTTAAACCCGATTTGATATTTTTTTTGCCTCCCCCTGACGAAAATCCTGGATCCGCCCCTGTTAAGCGACAAGGGATCTCTCAACAAGTATAAGAGAAGTGCAATTAGTGTAAATTGTTGACACTATGTATCGTGTTTATAAACTTTGCCACCATATTCACATATTACAAAGCATACAAGAAAGCAAAGTGAAAAAGGATCCAATTTGTAAGAAGTGACTTGGATCATTCTTTTTGAGAAGTTCTAATAAAAAAGCAAAGGAAAAGGAAACATCACAGCACAAAAATAACTAATTTTTTTTTTTGTTTATTCCTCTCTTGTCGGTGTCAACTCTCCATCATTTTGTTACTGAAGTTTCTATTGACATCTACTGAGATCAATGTTAATGTTGATTCCGTTATAAGCAAGAGGAGCATACATCCATAGATCGTCTGAGCTCAGAAGCTGCATTAACCAAGAAGTTAAGGTTAAGTACCAAAAGTAATATATTTATATAAGAGATATATAGCCTATTTATTGTTACATCTTTTTTATTATTTACTGTTTGATACTAATTATATATTGAATTTGAATATTACCTTAATTTGCATTTGCATGAATTTCACATATTGAACTGCCTCTTCCAACATTGTGCTGATGTCAACCTGTCAATCAAATTCAATCCATTAGAAGCACTTTCTTCAAAAAGGAAGAGTAACAAAAAAATATATAATTCAATCAAACCCACCTTTGTTCCATTCGGTACAAGATTTTGGAGAATTCTCAGACGCTGATTGATCTTCTCTCTCCGCTTCTGCTTAACGAGGGAACATCAATTAGAAATGCATGGCCAATAAACATTATACGGATATTATAACAGTAGGATTTGATAATTAATAAGTTATTATATAATGATAACATACCCTTGCATATAAGCTTTGGGAGTCTGTTGTGGTTCCCCGACTGGCCTTTGATTTGCTATTTGAATTATTTTTTGAATTACAATTCGCATTTGATTCCCCGTTCAATTCATCCTCTGAGCTGCATGAACTTGACTCTCCATTGCTACTCTCTTCTTTGCTAGTTTTAGCCCTTCTCAGTGCCTGTAATTTTGAAATACTAAATCAAAACCTGATTCATATTATTGAGTACGTACATGCATCAATCCATGGTCGAAAGAGTTTTGAATGTAAGAAAGAAACTTACCCGAACAGACGGCCTTGATTTCTTTCTTGGCACATTGTTTGATATACATTCTGTGTCATCATTGGTTTCTTTCTCACTGCAATTGATTTCGAGCTTCCTTTTCTCCTTCAGCTGCAGTACATTTTCGGTTTCCACCACCCCATCGGTGAAAACTTGACTCTCGCATTGTTGGTTGACATCAACATCAAGATATGACATGGTATGCGGGTCTTCTGGCATGCATCCCATGCCTTGTTGGAGGCTCTCGTAACCAAGGGAAGGGGGGAAGGAGCAATTGATAGGATTTGACCCGTAGAAATTGCATGGATCAGCATTGTAAAACTCCGAGTTGGGAAAAGAGTTATTTGAAGAATCCTCATGAAGAGGTAAGGAATAGGGTTGCATTGGCATGGTTTGATTGAAGCATTGCGAATTAAGCCATTGTAGCATCATTTCTGACTCATCAGTGCAAATATTTTGTTCATATGCTACTGCACAGTCATCCATTTCTTCCAATTTTTTTGAGACTTTTTGATTTGGAAGAATGGTAGAATTAGAAAGTAAGGAGCTGATTCAATGCTTGTTATGTCTCTTTGGGGTGTTGAACTGTTTATATATACTCAATACTCTGCTGCTGAGAATAAGTCCGGGCGGTTTTATTTGACTAAATGAACTCCACAATTTTTTTTTTTTTTTCTATTTTAATGTAAAAAAATTCTTCAATTTCTCAGTATTAAATTCCTTTGTAATGAGAATTTTGTTATGTCAAAGTCAGACAGGACAAACCAGCTCAATCCTTACTTCCTTACTAATGGAGATAGCTATTGAGTTAAAAATATAGAAAAAATATATATTTTATTCAGCTCATTACGAAGTCCTTCCTCTCCAGTTTATCCAGAACTGGACATGATATTTTCTATCACAATGCCCTCAGATGACCACATTATAAACTTAGTGCAAATGGACCATTTCATAAATAGTTTGTGTAAAATGGAGAGGATTCAACCGCAATCATATTTTCTGTTTATGAGGTAATCAAGGGGGAAAAATAAATAGATTGGAATAATAAAGATTCTGGTTGAAGCTGATGTAATCTTATCATTAATTTGGCCTTAGGATGGTTGTTGGGTTGATTAGGGGTCTTACTGTGTCAAAAAAAGATGAAGTAGTTGGTACTTGGTAGGACGTGGAGGGTCATGTTAATTAATGCAACAGTCCAGTTAATTAAAGATTTCCAACTTAGAACATGTTCAATTAATGCTCATGGGGTTATATTTGGTATATTTAGAAAATTAAAGAAAAAAATGCAGGCTAGAAAAAAAAAATATATATGGAAATGCTGTATGGATTGATATGGTGGGATATGATGAGAATGATCTTCAAGTTTGGAGCATTCTGATACTGTTATATCAACGTTGCTTGGTGTATATAGGTGGCACATATTTTTGCTAAAATACCCACCACAAATTTTGGTTGGTAAGAATATAGAATAATATGTATAAATAGTGATTACTGATTACTACCTAATATGATTGTTATTGTTATAATTATCATATTTGTCAACTCTTTTCCATTTATGAAGGTCGGCATGCTGTAAAAATATATTTCGGCTTTATTTTAGTATAGGGATTTATGCCATAGTTGGGAATATTTTAGAAAATATTTGGCATTTTAATTTGTGGTGCCCTTGGAGTCGGCAACACAAACCACATTTTCTAGAACAGCTTGCATGATTGTCAAGTTTTCTCAAGGAGAAAAATATTAAAATAATATATTTATAATTTTAAGGAACTTAAAAGAATTCTATGTGCATGGTTGCCTGATTTAAATTTTCCCTTTTCATTGATAATTGCATTAATTATCTGTGTGTTACAAAAGGTAGTTTGGCAGATGATATATTTTTAAGTAATTGTTAGAGTTTTTTATTGGTTAGAAACTATACGTTCTTGATAGTTGGTAATATATCATAAATAATTCCATAATCTATAATTTAATATTTTCATGTCTTGTATTTTCAACATTTATAATTTTTAAATAGATTCAGAACGAGTATACTTGATATGATTATCATAATTAATTATTGTATTATACAGCAAGAATTCAATGTCAAAGACTTTTGTAGTTGCTCGTTAAAAGCAACATTTTGTTCAAAATTCAAACAATAAAGTCAGACCTTTTTGAAGTGTCTATATCACCTCAATTACGCATCTAATTAGAATATTGCCTTTTTATTTTCCAATGGATGTAGGATGTTCAAATTTGGCATTGGGTTTTTTTTTATTTTCGAGACTCTTTATGCATGTCAATAGTAAAACTGCAAGTATGCAATTATTTGTTTATGCAGTGCCTATCGTGTTAACAAATCTAATATTAGCATACTTTTCTGTTAAAAATAAAAAATTAAAAAAAGTTGAGACAATAATTCCTCAATTGAGATTTGTCGTTAAAAGGTTT
This sequence comes from Carex kokanica, assembly GCA_025461125.1. NCBI lineage: Eukaryota > Viridiplantae > Streptophyta > Magnoliopsida > Poales > Cyperaceae > Carex > Carex kokanica. The sequence goes on from JAJGRX010001229.1 coordinate 635,962, forward strand.
GGCACATAAAAATCTCCTCTTTAAATTTACTATTAATTACCTCAACCTTACACATACAATCAATCTTGATTTAGAGAATAAAGATAATTAATATGCTACTCTATTTATAACTAATATCCTACTTTATTTTAATTACTATATACAATTAGGTGAGAGTCCTAAATTTATAAATATACCATTTGAAAAAAATGATAAACAGAAAACCACAAATTCTGTAAAATTCCATTGTTATCACGGACGCAACATCAAGTTGCGTCCACCAAAAGTGTGGATGCAACTTAAAATAGCATCCAAATATGGTGGACACAATTTCAAGTTGCGTCCATTAAACCAACACAATTCACGACAGCATTTTAATAGATTTTTTTATTAATTTTCAAAAATAGAAGGAGCAACTTATCATTTGAATATATTAAAAGAAACATTAAACAAAATAGATAAAGTATCTTATAATTAAGATGTACTAAAATTACTACTAAACATTTTTCGGGCAGGATTTTTTACAGCTGTAAAAAAATTAAATTATTTCTTGATATGTTATTAGAAAAAATAAAAATATTTTGGATCTCAGTTATTCATCCTGGTTCAAAAACAACTTCCGTGTATTATTAAAATTATCGTGGTCCTTCTAGTACATTCAAATTCTAGTTGCTCATTATATTTTTGAAAATTAATAAAAGAATCTAAATTTTGGCTGATGTCAAATCAAAAAAGAAATTTTGAAAATAGAATGAGCAACTTAGAATTTTAATGTACTAGAAGGACCACGATAATTTTTATAAAACTCAGAAGTTATTTTTGAACCGGGATGAATAACTAAGATCTAAAATATTTTTATTGTTTTCCAGTAACATATAAAAAAATAGTTTAATTTTTTTACAATCATAAAAAATCCTGCCCCAAAAATATTTCGTAATACTTCTAGTATATCTAAATTATAAGATACTTTATCTATTTTATCTATTTTATTTGATGTTCCTTCTAATATATTAAAATTAAAAGTTGATCCTTCTATTTTTGAAAATTAATAAAAAAAATCTATTAAAACGCTGCCTAATTCCATTTATATTTATGGACGCAACTTGTGAAGCTGTCTACATCTTTGTAGTTGTATCCGTGGTGAATTTGAAATTATGTGGAATTCATGGTTTATTGGTTTATGGTATATTTAAAAATTTCGGGGTGAGAGCTTTAGACAATTTATGCAAGAGAAGCAAGAAACATGTGCAAAGATGATTCCATGGCAATTTATAGACGATTGTTCAATGTAGTTAAACGGTATGCAAATGCGGAAATAAATCTGCTGCGATCCGTGAAGTGTGACAGTAATCTTGAAATTCCTGCTTTTTCAAATTCAGCCGTTAAATTTTTTTGTCCATGCATCTCAAAACAATTGATTTTTCTGTGCACGTATCTCGAAATAATTTGACAGCTGGATTGAGAAAAGCAAAAATCGCAGGGTTACTGTTCACAGCAAAAGATCGCAGCAGATTCGGATCCATGCAAATGCATATACAGCATTGACATATGGATAAGATATGTGGATGTATTTATCTGCAGTGGCGTATTTGGATTTCATTGAGAGGTGGGCAAATATTAACAGTAAAAAGAATACGTTTATCAGTAAAAAAATTTTAGGGTTATCAGTTCTTTGACTGTCTGAGTTAAAGAGTTTCAAACCATTTGCTGCCTCCTGTTTCGTCATCCGCTGCTTGATGCTTGATTTTTTTTTTTCTTGATTATTTTACAAAGCGCTCAGAGCGAAGAGGTGAAGAGGAGTTGAATAAGAAAAATAAAATACTGATCCGCTTCAATCTGTAGTGAAGAGGCGAACTGGCAAAGATGAGTTAGTGGGCTACGAAAGAAAGTATGAATTGCGTGAGAAACTCAGACTTCTCAAGGTAGGGCAAATTATTTTTTCAGGATTAGACAACAGTCCAATGACATATATATGCTGAAATTATTTTTTCAAAATTCAGAATTGAACAACTGCTCAACTTTGAAATACTGTAGCTATGTCTATGTTTTTTTGTTATAGTTTGCTATCTTTATGACTTTTCAATTATTATTTTCATTTTTAATATAAGTTGGAGGTAAAAGTTACATAACTATTTAATATCTACAAAAAGTTCTTCATCTGAATTTTAAACATGCGAATTTTTACATAGAAGTTATTCATTTTTGTTATTAGATTAAAGACTGGTTCTTAATTATTTTTATTTTTATTTTACTTCTACAAACCATTTTTAAATAGCTACTGAAAATTGTGTATAACCTTCAAAAGCAAAGTAATGACGTTAATATAAAAATTTTGTGACCCCAAGGCCCAAGCAAAGAAAAATCAACAAGACAACAATCAACAATAGGTATATTCCTCATATATTCTCACCCACATAATAAAATACCCAAATATCTTGTCGTACAAACGAGTTCGTGGTGATGTATTAAAAAAATAGTTAGATGAAATATGTTAATCTGTTAGAGTACATATCACTAGTTTCTGGTCTTTTTGTCTCCTTTGAGGTGCATGAAATTATTAAGGAGCAGTCAATTATCATACTTAATCATGTGCATAAGTATATTATGCATAATCTACAAAAATCATGTATTTATCCACATTTTTCTATTCAAGGTGGTGCATCATGTGGCTTAATCACAACTGCCATTATGTGTTTTTCTAAGTTTTAATAAAATAAGTGCCGCTTCTGCTTATTTAATTAATATTAATTATAGGGGGTTGTTGGGATAATAATCAGCTCTCTCTTTCCCTTTTCCTTTATTTTTTTTCTTTTACATTTAACTGGTGTCAAATTGGATTAAAACTATAAATAAGATTCTCTAAGAAAAACAAATCTTTAAATGGCCATATCAGTAACATAAGAAATAAAAAAAAGTTTAGGTCAAAGAGAGATATCAAATGAAACAAAAAAAAAAAACAATTGAGTTTATAATATACGCTGCTTCCCGGTTCCCACCTAAAGTATAATTTATTTTTCAAATGCAAAATCATTAAAGAAATATGCTATTGTAAGTACATTTAATGTGAACCAGTTCACCCTTTTTAAAATACTCCAAATTACAACGGTCGCCTTTATTCACCTCATCGCTATCATGTTTCCTATTTCCAGTCATGTCCTCGGTCGCTTTAGTTAAATATAGCAATAAAAAATGAAATATGAAAAATTACTTCATAAAATACAAGAAAATCAGAAATTTCAATTGACCCAAAAATAATTAACTCGGAATATATCAATAGCTAATGGAGTAATGGGAAATTGATTAAATTTTATGAGAATTAATTTAGCATAGACTTATTATTAGAACCATTATGTACTACAAAACTTTGAATTGATGACATAATGTAAAATTGTCTCAAATGATTTTGGAGAAAGTCTTATTTAAAGTCGGACTTCAACCATCAGAACAATGTCAAAATTTGTGCAGGCGGTTTAGATTCATGGGATCAGAGACGGATCCATATTGAGGGAATGAGGGTTAATGTGACCTCATTTATTTTCAAAATTTGTATATTTACATATGATTTTCTATATAATTTAGATTAAAATGCTACGGGCACTACAAAATTGACTCTATACACAATTTGAAAAATTTATATGATTGACTGGCTTCGTCCTTGCACAGACCATGAAAATTCATGAAGTTTTATATAATTTGCACGAATCTTGACACAGATTAGATCTTTTGGACTTTGGATACAATTTGTCAAGGTACTTTGGACAAAACACAATTCTTGCTACAATATTATCCTTTATTAAAAAAAAATAGAAACAAATTCATTAAATAATAGGTTAAAATCATTAAATAATTTTCGGAAAGAAAAATTGAAAAGACTCGTTCTCAAATAAAAATGGCAATTTCCAGCTGCCGCCGCAGGTTCCGATTTATTTATTTGTTCTCTTTTTTTTTTTTCCCGTTTGCCTTCAAAACCGCCGTTCAATCAGTTGGATGAAAAAATTAATAATAATAAATGCTGGAAATGGAGAAAAAATGGTTCGTTACAAAAGAATTCTTTGATAATACATAAATCTGAAATTGCAAAAATATCAAGCAGAGCGTCTGTACCACACTACCACTAGGAAGAAAAGACAAAAACAAGAATTTTTAAAAAATGTTTTAACCAAAAAACTATGGCATTGTTATTATTATATTTGTGAAAATAATAGGAGATGCTCTCATCATTGTTATATTATTATTAGGAATGATTTCATTCCGAAAATAAAAATATGTATTGAAGACGGGGCGGAGGGAAGAAGTGGGAATGAGGTTAACTTGTATATAACTCGTTCATTAATTGTTCACTTTAACTTGTTCAGTTACAACTCGAGTTAGTTTCAATTTGAGTTGGCTGACTCATTTAATTAGTGAGCTAAGTTTGAGGATACTCAAATTCACTCATTAACAACTCGAGTTAGCTGCAAGAGATCTCAGGTCATATATTCTAAAAAATTACTCAAACTCACGGACCCAAATCCAACTTTACTCACCCAAATCCCGACCCAAACATAGGGATGGACTCGAGTTACAAACGGATTGTGAGACAACTCGAGTTGGTAATAAGCTGAACTCAAGTTATATTTACAGATCATTATTGTCATTCTAACTCGAGTTGACTCGCTCATTAACTTAATGAGTTGAGAAAAAGTTGAGAGTAACTCGCTGAAACTCCACTCATCTACAACTCTAATTGACCTCTATTTTTTAAAATAAAATTGGTATTTGTATATGTGTTTTCTATAATTTAGAGTAAAATGACGTGGTATTGTAAAATTAATTCTCATTCTTTATAGAACATTTTTATATGATTGATCTCATAGTTCAAAAATCTGGCTCCACTCCTGATTGAAGAATAATTTAATTTTAAATAAAATATATTCTATCTAATAAATACAACATAAAAAATATAAATAATTTTTTTATACATAATTAGGTAATATAGTAATTAATTTTGTGCATTGAATTAGGTCTGCTCCGCATATTGATAAATATTTATTATTAAAAGAATAAAATAATTTTCAGTTACATAATTTAATCTAATAATAAGTAATAGTTAATCTAATGATTGAAAATATTTGATGACTTAATATGGTTTAGAAGTCTTGAAGTTTTCAATTTTTTACAAAGTATGAATTAAATAACCTGCCTTGGATTTGTTGTTAGTTTGGCTGAAATATCTTTTGAAACGGATCCAATAGAACATTTTAAAATTTTAAAATAAAAGTTGGTGGTGTTTTCCTTGGCCAGAGCAGCATCTTTTTCATTCTAACAAATTAGTTCTAGTTCCTTCAGAAAAAAATAAATCAGGTCCGGATTTTGTTCGGTATAAGTGCAACAGGCCGGTACCCAATATGCAGTTCAAACTTTGAAACCGCCTTACTTAAAAATTGCAAAGAAATTTAATAATAAGCAATCTAACTATAAAATGAAGCTTATTGACAATTGAAAAATGATTAAGGGTCAAATAGACTTAGTCCTGACTAATAATCAAGTAATCTGAAGAAAACTAGCAAATTAGAAAGACAACTATTATTACTAAATAATAGCATGATTATGATTAGGTAGAAAGTGACGTATTAGAGATTTTTATTTGTAATTCAATTATTAAAATAATATTATTCTTATTATTATTGTGAAATATTACTAGACGTTTCTCCTGGGAGAAATAAAATATGAAGGTGAAATAGGTAAGCGTCAACTATTATACTATAATTTAGTCAATTTAAGTAATAATTATATAACAAGTTGACATAATTAAGAATTACACCACTTGCTATAAGATATTCGTATAGAATTGTCTAGATGGAGAAAGTAATTATGTAATAATTAAGCAAATTTTGGAACCAGTATTCGATTAAGAATATTCGCTCCAAATTAAGTTGGATAAGTAATTAACACTAGTCTTTGCATCTGATCAAATTACAAAGTGAAAAAGAAATTTACATTTTTTTTTAATTTAAAAGAGCTGTGTTATGTTTACGATACTCCAAATAATAACATAATATATCTCCATTCTTATATTAAACACGTAGATGTACTGATCCACCAATGACTGTGATTAAAAGATGAAATTTCAGATTAAATACTAGCTCTCCAATCAAATAATCTGCTTTTTTCGGATTATATGCATCTTTTTGATGTTTTTCTTACGTAGCCCTAAATACCAAATTTAGTCAGACATATACTCGCTACATACAAATTGTATTATCTTTCTAATTGGTTCTGATTTCTTTTCCTTTTTTAAATGTCATTTAAATAATTTTGAATTAGTTGATAATTAATTGGTCATGTTTTTATTTTTTTCTATTCTTATATCATTTAAAGATTGTTATTTGTCATTTGTATGAGATTCTATTATGATATTCATTTAATATGTTATTTAAAAAATGTTATTTACATGTAGATGTCAATTAATATGTCATTTAAGGAATAAATTTGCTATTTAGTTTAACAATTTTTATGAAATTATGTCATCTTGTATGATTTTATTTTGTTCTCTTATAATATGTTCTTGTTGCAACGCACGGACACGATACTAGTTCAAATGCTAAGCATGTAAATGTGATTTACAGAAAATACAAGGAAAATCTATTATGGTTGACTATGAGTAAATTACAATAAAATTTCAATAAATTTCTGCTCCAATTTTTTTCAAATGAGCGAGAAAGAGACTGAATTAAATATAAAGCAAACCGAGCAAAGAGACGTCGTTTTTTTGTCATAATGGAAATGAGATCCACTATAATAGAAATTTGTGTGCATTATGAGTACATCTCTTTGTTGCACTGATTTTGTTATAGCGGTCCAAAAATTACGCAATTTCCTTAGTTCACAGCTTGATTCACATTCATTATAAATGAATAACACAACTATCAGGACATGCATAATTTTGCATGTTCATTTTGTCCAGATTTGATTTTAAATTTTAAATTCTGCCATGATTCAATCACACTGAAAAAACATCCAAATACCTTTTAATAAAATCTGACTACCAAGTTTCTCAAAAAAAAAAAAAAAACCATTTAATAAAATCTGACTACCAAGTTTCTCAAAAAAAAAAAAAAAACCTTTTAATAAAAACCCTAACTACAGGTTTCGGAGGGAGATGTCAATGATTATTCAGAAGTCACCTAGAAGACTACCTAAATCTTTACTGGGCCGAATCGGTTACTATAAAGAAAAAAGCCCATTGACAAGCCCACAGTTAAAACCTCACGCTTATTTACAAATCATAACGCAACCTAAATAATAGGAATAGGAGCATCGGATCAAATTCAGTCCAAGTTAAAACCATCACACGGACCATTTTAAGATTTATGTGGATTAAATGTGTATGAATCTTGATTCAGGTCGGATAGCTTCGATCGAGTATCGGACTGTCATCCACTCCGCAACCAAAACCTAGTGGAAAAAATGTGTTACACAAATTAATTAACCAAATTAAAGGCTGATGAAGGTCAATTGAAAATCTAGGAAAAATTTTAAATTCAGAATCACTTTATCAATATTTTTATGTTATAAGGTATGTATTTGAAAACATTAGCGGAAAAAAATATAATTGGCAATCAATGGCATCTAAAATCTCGACAAAAATTTGTGTTACAAAAATTAATTAACCAAATTAATGGCTGAGAAAGGTCTTAGACAAAAATTACTGTCTGATAGTATATATATTTTTTTATTAAAAATTGTATAGTTCATTTTTTTTTGTGGATTTTGAATGCATGGCCTCTACTTTCACTCTACACCACACTAAGAATAATTGTCTAAGTTAATATTATTTCTCTAATTCACGCTCTGTATCTGTCTTTTTTATTTTAAAGCCTAATTTTTTGATGTCTGACAGTGATTAGTATCATGGAATTTTTAAAATTCGGATTTTTTAATTTTGTAAATTTTCTCAATTAACTTATCATCTGTAATTACGTAATTAAGTTATTTGATTAATGTAGACGGATTTCTTTTGGGAAAATTTTCCGGTGTACCCATGAAAAGTTTCAAAATAGTTCTTTCTTCTATCTCATTTTAAATATTAAATATTTTTTTAATTATTTTTAAACTTATATTGACCAAATTGCCCTCTAGTTCTAAATGGAGGTTTCCATTGAATTTTTAACATTGGTTGAATTTACAGAAGCGTTGAATCACAAAAAGAAATAACTTGCGCCAAATATTTTCTTCCGTCTATTCATCTTCTTCCTTCCGACGCTAATCCTGCTTCACCTCTCTCCCCTCCTCCATGTTCTTCTTCTTTTTGTTAACTCGTGCCTTGCTCCTTTTGAACTAATCAAAGGTTCTCCTCTCACAGCCCAAGTTCTCCCTCATCTTTATTCTCTAGAGTTTGTGATTTTGATCTTGTTTTGAACTAATCAATGGTCTGATCGTAATTGTCGAAATTAGATTTGGAGATCTGATCAATTTCGCCTGTTTATTCGTTTTGGGCAGGATAAAGGGAACAAAGACGGGTATAGTAATGACTCTTTTACTGGTTCCAGACCAAGAGCGTATTCTTGAACACTTCTAAAGTCAAATATCAAACTCAAGAAACAAAATGTGTATATAACATCTAATTCATAAACTTAACATGTAAAAGTAATCAACAAAAAAATAACTTTAGAACACAAAACTAACAGCTTACTAATTTGAGACGGCCGAGAGGCTAGGCGCGAAGGCCTTGGTACCGGCCCCTTTCTTGCCCCTTCTTGTGAATTGCTCCTCTCTCGGGTAATTAAAAAGCACACCCTTTTTCTTATTGTTGCTCGTTGTATGTTGATGGTGCCTTGTCGATTTTTATTGGTATCGTGATGTCTAGCGCGGGTTGTTGATTTTCCCTGCTTGAATAGTTGGTTGTGCTTTTTGCGAGACCTATGTTGGTAGGCACTGCCTGGACTGTGCTTGCTTGTTTGTGACTTGGTGCCTTCCCATTTTTTTGTGCCGGCCTTGCTGATTTGGCTTTCTGTCTTGGGCTTTGTGACTGTGCTGGTACCTGTACTGGTACTAGCTTTGCGTTGTTCTTTTGTGCTGGCCTTTTTACCCTTCTCTCTCTATGACATGGTGCTGGTACCTGTGCTGGTACTGGTACTGGTGCTTGATTCCTTGCTGGTTTTGGCTTTGCTTGGCTGACTGTACAACCTGTAAGAAAGCCAGATGTGCAAGCTCCAAGTGCAACAAAAACTATTGAAAATGCCGTTCGCTCCCATCTTCAGGTTGTGTTTTTAATTCCACCACGCTTCTGGGATTTTTTCAGCATCTCCTCGTTCAATGCACCTACTTAAACTAATGAATCCTTCTATTTACCGTATATCTCCTTTATCGCTAGTTCTTTTGCCTTCCAAATTATGTTGTATGGTAATGACATGCCAAATTTAATTTCAACCATTTTCTTTAATTCCTTTGCAGAGACATCCCCTCCATTCTTAAATCATCAACAATTCTATCAGTTATCCATGAATTATTTGCATGTTTGTTGCCGCTTCTATTAATTCTACAACATGTATGCTTCTCTTGTACGGTTCTCACAAAAAAAGTTACCCCATCTTCAGCCACTGCTGCATGAATCCTCCAATTACACTCCTAGCTTGCACAAGTTGCTGTAACTCGTGTTGGCTCACTTTTACCCAAGTCAAACTCGAAATCATGAGCGATGACATAGTGACTCAAATCCCTTCTAAATGCTATGACATGAGGATATTGTGCACCTACATCCATCTTAGGGTCATCCTTGTCATATGAATAGAACTCTCCCTCATACTCGATATCAATTTCATCCTCAACCTCATTGTCTAGACTACAATAACTATCCTCATTGTGGCAGTAGTCAGACCCATCTTCAATATCTTCCAACCGGTATTCATTTTCCCAACTATCAATATCAGTCCCAACACTTGCATCCATCCTTACTCCATCTTCTAAAGCTGTAATCATTTTGGCAACCACATATATTATCACTTTTTTCTCCTCCTCATATATTGAAAGCATCAATCTGTAACTACTGTCATCCTCAATTTGAATAAAGGACTGAGAACTAACACGCTTGTCTACAAAAATCAACGAGAGCTTCCAAGTGTCATCCTCTAGATAGAACTTACTTCTTCTAACAATTCTTCTACACTGTAGCAGGTTTCGTCCAAATAAATAGTCATTTGCTTCGCTGAATAATATTTCTCTTTTGTCCCATTATTGATATGTTTAAAATATCCTCTATATTTCATTATTATCTTATAACGAGATGCATTTATGCTGCAAAAAATTATAAAGTCAGTTATAAAAAATGGATATTAAAATTTACAATATGTTTTAGTTACTGGAAGTTGTAGTTAACAATTGACTCTTTACTTTAAACTTCTGTCAACATGCTTCTTCTCTTTTCTCCGTGTTTGCAACTTCTCATGGGTCGATATGTTGCTTATCATAGGTGGATTATCGATTTGATCTTCATAGTTGAGACTAGAGATTGTAGTTTCAATCAGAGGCATAGGGTCAGAATGAATTATTAAAGAAGAGAAGGGATCTTCAGTTTCTATAGTAAATATTGGTGAGGAAAAAAGAAAATTGAGTTAAAGAGTACTGGGAGTATGAGAAAAGACGAGAGGTGTATGCATTTCAGAATGATTATAATTATTTGATAACCTCTAAATTAGTTATTTTCCAAGAGAAAACAGTGTTGTATAGTTATTTTACAACAATGTTGTACAGTCACTTTTTCCTCTAGTGTCAAAAATAATTAATGAAGCTAATATTTAATTTGAACAATCAACTCTCAAAATGCAATTATAGATACACATAGACTTGTACCAAAGCAATTACAGCTCTCAAAATGAACATTTGATCTTCAATATTTGTTAACAAGAATCAAACTTTTTTACTTTAAATTTTTGTGCTTTTGTTTACTTTCTGTCAATAAATTTCCAAAAACTAATTTATACCAAAACAATCACAGCTACACATATTGGTCAGACATCACTAAATCATATTGATCAAGACACATATAATCACTCAATTTATACACTTTTAGAATGTTTTTATTGCAAATATTTTCAAATTGAGATGAAAATCTGATTTTTTTAATAAAACCAGTAAAAGGGCTATTACTTTATGCTGCCCAAAACGAATAAATAGGCGAAATTGATCAAATCTCCAAACTTGATTTCGACAACTGTATGATCAGACCTTTGATTAGTTCAAAATGAGATCAAAATCACAAGCTCTAGAGAATAAAGATGAGGGAGAACCTAGCTGTGAGAGGAGAACCACTATTAGTTCAAAAGGAGCAAGGTACGAGCAGTGGCGGAGCTAGGATTTGAGCCAGGGGTAGGCAATAATCGGATTCGGGTTCGAAAAAATTAACGGTTCGGGTTTGAAAAAATTAACGAATTTGGGTTTGAACGAAAAATTAACGGAGCTTCTTCCAGAGGCAGAGGCGGAGCTTCTTCTTCCAGAGGTAGTCGGTTATTCACTTCTTCTGCTTCGCCTCTCCTCTCTGTCTCCGCGAGTTTATTTATTTTTTTGTTTTCTCGTGACTTCGCGCAGCGCAGGCGCTGAGGCGCAGGGCAGGGGTAGGCAAAGTCCAAAAAATACCGGTCTAAAAGAAAAAAAAAATTTCCAGGGGTAGGCAAGTGCCTACCCCTGCGTCCACGTAGCTCCGCCACTGGGTACGAGTTAACAAAAAGTAGAAGAACATGGAGGGAGAAGAGGGAGGTGAAACAAGATTAGCACTGAAAGGAAGAAGATGAATAGACAGAAGGAAATATTTGGCTTGAATTATTTTCTTTTGTGATTCAATGCTTCTGAAAATTCAACGATGTTAAAAATTCAATGGAAACCTCCATTTGAAACTAGAGGGCAATTTGGTCAATATAAGTTTAAAAATGATTAAAAAAAATTTAATAATTAAAAGGGGATATAAGAAAAAAATGAAATTTTTATAAAGATATTAGACTGTATCTGGCTATTTTGAAACTTTCCACAAGTACACCGGAAATTTTCCCGATTTCTTTTCAGCGCTTTGGGGCTATGTCCTATGTTAGATTTCATGGACATGGTCCAATTATGAATTGATTTGGACCCACATGTAAGCTAGATGGTGTACAACACCATGTAATCGCTTTTGAACGGATTCATCCGATGTATATCTCTTCCGCTCAATCCGTTGAAGCCCTCTTAAATTCAAATCCAAAATTCCAAATCTAGCTTGTTCCATCGATTTCATTTCGAAATCACTCCGCCAGTCGCACTGTACTGTACGGTGTACCCTTTCTCTGTCAACTTCTTCGGTTTAGTTCTATTCCTCGCCATTACCCTAGAAAGCAAAACCCTAGCAGCTATATCGATCGGCTCTGACCACCATGAGCGCCGCTCCAGTTCCACTTAACAGCGGGGGCAAGGAGCTGTCGAATCCACCTTCTGATGGAATCTCTAACCTCCGATTTTCAAATCACAGCGATCACCTTTTAGTTTCCTCTTGGGATAAGGTAACAACTACCTTGTTATTTCCTTCTTTTTGAGTCCCCTGGATGGAATCCGCTCAAACTGTCACAACTTGCTGATCGACCAAACAGAATCACTTTTTAGAGAAACTTATAGGAACTACACCGAGGGTTCACTGGTTTTTCCGTTGCTATGTTCGATGGATTGGATGAGCACGGATCTTAATTGCATCACTGTTATAAATTTAATTGCAATTCTGCTTAAGTTTACACATTTCGTATTCAGACTGTCAGGTTGTATGATGCAAATGCAAATTTACTTAAAGGGGAGTTCTTGCACGGTGGTCCAGTGCTTGATTGTTGCTTCCATGATGATTCATCGGGATTCAGTGCTGGTGCAGATCACACTGTTAGAAGGTATGTATTGTTTTACTGATGTTTGCTAGTTTCAATTTGATTGACCAATATTGTTTTTTCTGAAAAATGCATGAGAGCTTACTAATCCCAGTTAAAAATGTCTTTCAGGTATGTTTTCAGTTCTGGCAAGGAGGATATTCTAGGACGACATGATGCACCTGTTCGTTGCATAGAGTACTCTTATGCTGCTGGTATGTACTGATATTATGATTTTTTCCTGACATGTGCATAAGATTTGGAATTAGCTGCATTAACTTATAAAAATGTATTGGTCTTGTGCCTCTCAAGTAGAACTGGTACCGGCATGACTGTATGAGGTTTTTTAACTGTTGCATACCTGTGCCAGTATTCACCTAAACAGTATTAGTTGGGTGCCTGGCTGGAATTATTATTTTTTTGCCTAAAATTTCGATTTCATTGACCCAACTCAGTGATTATCCAACAAAAAAACAAGAAAAAAATAATATGGTAAAATAAACATTTCTGAAAATGAAAATAAATAAAACATGTGTCCAGGTCAACCTGGCACCAAAGACTATTTAAGGAAATAATAAACAAGTGCAAATGAAGTATTAAAACATGGTTATAATCGATGGGTTAATGCAGCTCATGGCCTGCTTATGTTACTTACTATTTACTGTTTGGTGCTCTTTTATTAAAATAGTGTTCAAGGCTTCCTTGATTTAGGACACAACATCTCTGGTCATGTTATGACTTTTGACAAAAATGAAAAAGAAGTGATCCTCTGCAATGAAAAAAACAAAAAAGGATCCTCTTATTATTACAAACTAGCAGCTTACTGTAAACACAGTCAAATATCCTTGGTGCCAGCTACAGTAATATATGGCTAATCTTATTAGTTGTATAAAAATTCTAGGCCAAGTTATAACGGGCAGCTGGGATAAGACACTGAAGTGCTGGGATCCACGAGGTGCTAGTGGACCCGAGAATACACTGGTTGGGACATACCAGCAGCCAGAGAGGGTCTACTCTCTCTCATTGGTCGGGAACAAGCTGGTGGTGGCAACAGCTGGCCGGCACATAAATGTTTACGATCTTCGCAATATGTCCCAGCCCGAGCAAAGACGTGAGTCTTCCCTCAAGTATCAGACACGGTGTGTCAGGTGCTATCCCAATGGAACAGGTAATTAGTTTAGTGCATTTGTAAAATTGTTTTTCTTTATTTCTTATAAAGTAATATTTACAGAGGATGTTTGTTCTTTGGATGTAGGTTATTCTCTAAGCTCTGTTGAAGGGAGGGTCGCAATGGAATTTTTTGACATGTCAGAGGCAGCTCAGACGAAGAAGTAAGAATTGTATATTTCTAGACTATATAGTATAAATTGCTTGGTAGGTGGGTACCAAAATGAACCTGAGTTGCTTATGTTAAGATATTGATGATTACCTGATGTCTGTTGTTCTGTAACACAGGTATGCATTCAAGTGCCACCGAAAATCTGACAATGGAAGGGATATTGTTTATCCAGTCAATGCAATGGCCTTCCATCCAATGTAACCCCCCCCCCATTTCTCACTCACACACGCACGGAGTTTTCTTATACTAATCTTAATTTTTTTTTTTTAAATATATGATATTTTTTTTGCAGTTATGGTACCTTTGCAACGGGAGGTTGTGATGGTTATGTTAATGTGTGGGATGGAATTAACAAGAAACGACTTTACCAGGTAAACTCTACCATCATTAGCTGACATGTAGGAGTTGAATATGTTTTCATGTATAATAAGCTAATTGGAGATGACTTAATTATTTGTCTGATTGTTCTCAGTACTCCAAGTATCCTACCAGCATAGCAGCTTTGTCATTTAGCCGTGACGGCCGCCTTCTTGCGGTGGCATCCAGTTACACTTTTGAAGAAGGAGATATTCCGTAAGAAATAATTGTATATTAACTAAGTACTAATGTACTGGATACTGGTACTAAATTACCATACCAGTTATGGTGCTAATTGTAACTGCTAATTTGTTTTATTCTCATTCTGTTTTTTTTTCAGACATGAACCTGATGCTATCTTTATTCGGTCTGTGAATGAAGTTGAGGTCAAACCGAAGCCCAAAACATTGGCAGCACCATCTTAAATTTAGTGAAATTGAAAAAGGAAGGATAGAAGCTTGTAGAGTCTTTTAGGTATCAGAGGAGATTTTGCTGTCCAAGTTTTTTATCTCGATTGTTGGAAATGAGATTTGATTCTATTTTTATGTGTATTGTTGAAGAAGGCTAGCTCAGGATGTAGTTTTTTCTATGTAACTGAAATTGAGACTTTTGATGCACATCAGATTTAGGTTTTACTCAAAAAAGTTGAAGACTTGAAAGCTTCCTATAAGAGAATTGAAGCCTTATTAGATGTTTCTCCATGTTGATATTTTGCAGTTTGTATCTAGCTAGAGGCTTATCATCTTAATTTGATGATCCTCGGTGAAGAAAGTTATTCTTCTTTGTTTGGCTAATTCACGAGTTGGAGCATAATTGTGCTATTTTAATTTTCAAACTAAAATTTGGGACTAAAGGCTTGGTTGTTGATTGTTGGTAATTAATCCTGAATTTTCACAGTGCACTTTGTTCTTGTGCAATGTTGATAACTTGGTTTTTTCCATTATTGTAGAGTTTGGGTAATGATGATTGGGGCTCTGAATTTAACGGTAGGTTTGCAGAAAGATACATTTCCCCCCCTAAAGTTTGGGCTCTAAATACAAAGGGATAATTGAAGATCCAGCTTCTAAAATTTAATTTTGTTCTCTAAAACTACATAGTGCTTATTCAATCCATTAGTATGAAATTTGAAATTAAAATCTTTCAATGAACACACAACACAAAATATATGAACTAAAATCATAGCAAAAAATTATAATTTAATCACGCCCAACAGAGTCTCACTCTTTATAAAACAAACAAACAAACATCACCAAGGTCTCAATTAAAGCGGTAACAACCAAAAGCTATAAATTCAACAATTAATAATTCATATACTAACTTCAACCCATTGATGCGCAATTTGAAATTAAAATCCTTGAATGAACACAATACAAAAATCTATGAACAACTAAAATTTTAGCAAAAAAAATTAAGCTGAAAAATCATACTTGTTAAACGGAATACGGAAGCTTTCATTCAAAGAAATAATCAACAATTAAAATATAATAAAAATCTTCACTGCATGCATCATTTTTGTTCACAAGAGATATATCGATCATATGAACTAAATACCCATAAAAAGATTAAAATTTAAGCTAAATATGTACCAACTGAATCACATACTTTAAGCTCTTCAACATTCACAATTAATTAATGAAATAGTTCCAACGTACAAACAAAAAGACAATTAACATTTACTTTACATCCAAGGGCGGAGCCAGACTTTCGGACTATGAGGGTCAAACGTTAATTGGGGTCAAGCATATAAAATTTTCCTACTACGGATGAGGGTCAATTTCACACTATTCATAATATTTTACTTTAAAATGTATTAAAATAAGGTATAAATAAAAAAAAAATTCAAAATGAATGGGGTCAATTGACCCCCATTCATTGAGGGTAGATTCGCCCCTGTTTACATCAGAATCAGATCTAGGTTTTTTTTTGTTTTGGCTCCTAATAAGGCACAATTAAGATTTAGGTTTTTTCTCCGCCCGACACTCGACTGGGTCCACCTCAGCGACCCTCTTTCTCTTCTTTATGGTGGTGTTTGATTGTGTACTAAAGCTAAGGAGGCTTAAATTGATTATTCCAACTTAAGCCGGTCTAAATTATTCATATTTGATTGAGATCTAAAGTTAGATCATGGCTTAAGATATTTCTTCTTTGAATAAAGTTGGTGGAGGACTAAAGTTTAAGACGTCAAAGTTAGTTAATTATTAATAATAAGATACTAATTATATAATATTAATATATTAATATATTAATAATAACTATAATATATTATAATAATATGAGTCCGAATTAGCTAGGCCATGGAGTAAAACGGTTTGTACTCCACGCCATATTTTCATTTTGAAAATCCAAACTACCGATCCGAACCGCTCAAGTTGTTCTCCATATTGAAATGTGCTTGGAGACCAAATTTTACATTTTTTGGAATTTTTTTACTATTTATTAAGCCACTTTGAAAATTGCTGATCCACTGTGAATAGTAAAAAACAGTAAAAAATTCTGGACCAATGGATCAGCGATTTTCAAAGTGGCTTAATAAATAGTAAACAAATTCCAAAAAATGTAAAATTTGGTCTCCAAGCACATTTCAATATGGAGAACAACTTGAGTGGTTCGGATCGGTAGTTTAGATTTTCAAAATGGAAATAATGATGCGTGGAGCACCAACTCGTTTTACTCCATGGCTTAGCTAAGCCCAGCTCATAATAATATTATAATAATTATTTAATATATTATAATAATATTATAATAATTATTTAATATATTATAATAATATTATAATAATTATTTAATATATTATAATAATATACTTATATTAATTATATAATAATAATTATTATTAATAATAAGATACTAATTATATAATATTAATTTATTAATAATAACTATAATATATTATAATATTGTTATAATAATTATTTAATATATTAACAATATAATATATTAATTATATAAGAGGAGGAATCCGATTACACCACTTTTGAGTTACCACAATGTTACCATCTTCATTTTCTACATTTTCAAAGTCTAAATCGTCAATCCAAACTGTTCAACTTGATTATCTAAATAAAATGTGCTTGCAGATCAAATTTTACATTTTTTTGAATTTTTTTACTATTTATTAAGTATTTTACAAAAACTAGTCAAATTCAAACCATTGAATTTTGTACCCATCTTAATAAATAGTAAATTTTTTTTAAAAAAATGTAAAATTTGATCTGCAAGCACAATTTATTTAGATAATCATGTTAAACGGTTTGGATCGATGATTTGAACTTTGAAAATGTAGAAAATGAGGGAGGTAACTTTGTGGTAACTCAAAAGTGGTGTAATCGAATCCCTCCTCATATATTATTATAATCATTCGAGTTAGGCCATGGCGTGTAATAAAATTAAACCACCACGTGAAGTGGTTTAATTTAGACTGGCCTAAAGATCGACTTATGTCATCTTTCGTTTGGTGGAATAACGAGGACTAAATCTCTTATTCCACCTTTAGGCTACAACCAAACATGGGGTATGGGCCCTTTGTAGTGGAGTCGCTTGTGTCCACTAGGGGTGCACGAAAAAACTCATGACTTATAACTCGTTCGGAATCAATTCGGATTCAATTCGCCAACAACTCGAGTTGAAACTGACTCGAGTTCATTGACTCGGATGTCTCACGAGTTGAATCCAAGTTTCCCCTAATTCGTTCGGAATCAACTCGGTTGACTCATTGACTTGGTAAACTATGTAATGTTTTGTTAGACTTTGTACTATTTAGTAATTAGTAAACTTTGTATTACTTAATTATGTATTTGCCATTGTTTCATTATGTAAAGATTTAAATTGTGTACTATTTTGATAAACGATGTACTATTTATTTTGTTAAACTTTGTTTTGATAATTTTTATTTTGATAAACTATGTACTATCTACAAGTCACGAGTCGACTCAAGTTGATTCGAGTTGTTCGCGAGTTGAATCCAAGTTGGAGTTTCTAACTCGAAACTAAATTAACAACTCGGACTCAATTCGGCTCATGAATTCACGAGTTGAATTCAAATTACTCTCAACTCGGACTCAACTCGGCTCATAAGCAGCCATAGTGTCCACCCAAGGCTTGCCCAGAAGTGTACTTCTTTCCACAGAGGGTGCACTCGTGCATCTTCTTGGGTTTTGGTTTTGATTTCTTGTCGGACTCAGACACGAGAGCTAGCATCAGGAGAGCCTCCGCGATTTCCATCTCCAATGGTGTAAACGGCTGTCGGAGCATATAGTTGGAGATGGTGTTGCCGATGGCGACGACGGTAACGTGCGGTGATAGCTGAGGCGGAGACTGCATTGAGGGGCAGGTACTGGCAGAGTCGACATTTGGATCGCAAGCCCGTAGTCTTCTTTGTTTTTTCCTGGTTGCGGCTATCCATGGTTCTCTCTCTCTCTCTGATCTCGGAGGATGGATACCAGGATATGGAAATCAAGAATTTGGATGAGAGAAAACAACGAAAAGAGTCAACAGGAAGTGATATATATCCGAAATTTTTAAATATAGCTCAGAAAAAAAAAAAAAACCAAAACGACACCAAACTCTGAAAATTTTAGATTTAACACGGCCGCAGATCGGCTGAGGAGCCCCTATTTTTTTTTATCTCCAGTGATAACAGCATAATAGATGAGCTTTGTGTACTGTATGTCACCAATTTATAGCAGCTATCTGCTTTATAGACTTCGTCAAAGTATGAACATGGTCTATGATTAAATGATAATTCCAACACAAAATTAGTATATTGTACAAAATGGATGCATGATGTTTTTACTCTGGAGTCCAAATATTTAAATGTAAGATTGGTTCATGCAAAATATACTGAATCCATGAGGTCTAACATGTGTCAAAGTATGAACATGGTCTATGATTAACTGATAATTCCAATACAAAATTAGTATATTGTACAAAATGGATGCATGATGTTTTTACTCTGGAGTCCAAATATTTAAATGTAAGATTGGTCCATGCAAAATATACTGAATCCATGAGGTCTAACATGTCACTGGTGACAGAGTAAATTTGAAAAAATTGGAGCCGCTCACCCAATCTGTGGCCGTGTTAAATCTGAAATTTTCAGAATTTTGTACCGTTTTTGTTTATTTTATTTTTTTCTGTGCTATAAATAAAAATTTCGGAATATATATAATACTCAGAGCTAGCAATCGAGTGAGAGGTGAGAGCCGTTTTTCTTCTTCTAATTCTGGGAGATTATCCCACGCGTAGTAGCCACCGACTGATGAATTGTTTTGACTTTTGAATTGAAATTTATTTGCAAAAAATCCCGCCCGTTTACGGGTTGAATCAGAACCAATGTCCGATATTTTTGTCAAATTGTACACGGTTTTACTGTTTACAACCGTGTATAAATGTGCTCCACATTCATACACGATTGTAAACAGTAAGAACGTGTATGAATGTTGGACATTTTCGGAAGTTCTGGAGCACATTTTCGGACGGGAGTATATGAGATGCTTCAACAATTTTACACTAGTGTATATTCCATTTGTGATGAAAGAAATACAAACTTTTCCACGTCATTGATCCGTGCCTTCATCTCTTCCCTATAGACTGTACATGGACGTTCTCTGAGTCAATTAAATCTAACGAGGCTAGGACGAGGGATAATGCAAGAGAGGCGATATCTTCACCGAAAAGACAATTTCCGACGACGAAATTTCAAACGATCATAAACGGCGCTCGAGTATCCGATTTTAGCAAATGACCACTTTTCAAAAAGTTTGTGAGAAGATGCATGCGTTGTTGATTGCTACGCCATTTTTCAAAATTTAGAATTGCAAAAAAACAAAGGGAAGAGCTTCAAAACTTGAGTTGCAGTTTCCGATTAAGTTTTTCATTTCTATTTTTCGATTTTTTTGTCCTTTACCATAATTTTTCTTAGACATTATTCATGTAAATGTATGAAGCCTTAGATTTAGGGTTTTTTGTTATATTTTTATTTTTTTTAGTTAGAATGTTATTCATGTAACTAATAATATGTGATGTAATTCTAATTGTTGTTTATATATTGGTAAATGTAGTGTTGTAGTGTTTATATTTGAAATTTAGTTTAGTGTTTTTGGTATTTAGATCTAGAGCTTAATTTGAATTCAGATCTAGAGTTTGATTTGAATTCAGATTAAGGTTTCATGTGATTTTTTTTTAAATCTTGAATTATACACGTTTTTTTTTTATTGAAAATCATGTAGTATGTGTGTTTTATATACGGTTTTACTTTAAATAGTATGATAACTTTTGGCGAAAAAATCTGCGAAAAAAATATAGATCATTCACGGTTTTTAATAAAAAAAACCATATAGAATTAGTTTCTTGTACATGGTTCGAAAATCGTGTAAAATTTAGTGACCTTATTGTATACGACTCCCGTAGACACGGTTCGAAAACTGTATAAAAATCTGTTTTTAACCGTGTGGTTAGTAATGTTTTCTATACTAGTGGGTACTGGAGTTTTGTTCTTCCAATATATGTTTTGATGGAATAATTATATAGCTTACTATATATTTTTAAAACAGACTTAAATTAAATGTAAACGTACGGTTCCGATCTGATTCGAATTGTAAGGTCGAATCGGGCAGAATTAGACACCCTTCATTTTGCCGGATAACAACAGTGTTTGTTCGAAATGGAGATGATGTCTCGCTTATAATGATTGTAACAAATGCAGGAGGAATCAATAAATATTGACATATGAAAACATTACGAGAACGTGCCGTGCGCACAAATTTGAAAGCTTTGCTGGTCGCTGGAGAGTGGGGAGTGACTGCTCCATCGGTCGGATGTAACGAAATCTTTATTTTGTCAATTAGCACAACTAGCTTCGAATATTAATTAATCTCTCATTATATCCGTATTCACAGTAAATAATAATCAAATAATATTACAGGACATTTATTTGTGTAAACAACTGCTGCAGACGGACCAGAAAAATAGAACAGCAAAATATTAATCATAATAACACACTTAATTATGTTATTTCCAAATTTTATTCGCGAAGTCGGATTCGTCCAAATGGACTCAAAGCTTTAAAATATACAAATTATGTAATTTCGCAGGAATACTTAAATGCCATAATTAACAAAACTAAATATAAATAGAGATAGATGGTCAACTTAGTAAACCTAAAAGCCATAAATATTAGCTTTTAAAATAAAAGGAACCCCCAACAATTTATCAAAATTTAGTCTACCATCCTTCTATATATTAATATATACATCGCATTAAAAAAAAGAAGAAGATCAAATAACAAGTCAACAGATTACCTCATAATCCCAAAAATCAAGAAACAATTAATCCCATCTAAACCATTGTCAACAGCCTCTGTTTCTTCGCCTCCAGATTCTCCTCCACTGCCTCCACCTCCTCCTCTGGCGCTGGCATGTTCAAATCCAAATCCAGCTTCAACTTAGGTGCAGCACTTGCTGCTTGATCATAGTGCTTTCTCTTGTGACCTCCTAGAGCCTGACCAGAAGGGAAGGTTTTGAGACAAATCGAACACTGGTGCACCTTCTCCCGTTGTGCACCGGATGCCACGTCATCACTCGAAGCTGGCTTCCTGTGGCTCGTCTTGTGGCCGCCTAGCGCCTGGTATGAATCGAAAGACTTGCTACAAACAGAGCAAGAATAAACCAGCTTGCCGGAGTCAGAATCAAAGTCAAAGCGAGTCACAGGACCGGATCCGGATCTGGATCCTGATTGATCGCGAGAGAGCATCATCAGACACAGAGCGAGATCCTCATCCTCAGTTATTGGTGCTGCGGCGGTGTTAGTGGTGCTGCGGCGGCGCTCAGATCGCTTGCGTTTTACCCAGTTCTCCATGGGAGGAGAGCACCTCTCGGTGGAGTCAAGTGCGTCGAGAGCCATTGATTGGGAATCAGCGCGTGAGATTGACTAAGAGGAGAGAAAGGAAGAGAGAAGAAATTAACTTGGAGAGGAGGCCAGGAGGGAGAGTGAGTGGGATGCTATATAAGGAGAGGTGGGAAGTGAGTGGGAGAGATGTAATAGGCGGCGGGAGGTGAAGGTAGAGTCGGTAAGCGGTATTTTTGGGGCCACTTGTCATTGACAGTAGATATGAATGGGAGGGAGGGAATGGCTAATGAGGGTATTAATTTAGGGATATAAATATGATTTAGGAAGGTTAACTAACAATATTCTATTCTTCTCTGATGAAGGTTTTGGTAAGGAATGCTGACGTATGGTATGGAAGAAACTTTCCAAGAATGAGGTGCCACTTTGCCTTTTGGCGTGTAGAAAAGGAATTCTATGGAGGGAGAGGGGAGACCATGTTGTATGACAAAAATAATTATAGGCGCTCGATTATGGTAACCAAGTAAAACCTTGCGCTTTATTTTACCTTTTAGAATACAGGGGGCCAGTGAAATTAGCATATCAGGAAGAAAATAAATGAAAATTATTTGGTGAGAATCTAATTAAACCAGTTGCACCGATCGACTGGTGAGTAAATCGGTCAAATGGGTATATCTTTTGAACAATTCAAATGAGCTTTGTCAAAAAAGCAAGATTTGACATGATGTGCTCCTGGCGGTTACATGTGGCATGTTCTGTGCAAATACAGTAAAACTGTTTTCTTTACTTTTTGGGTATTTCTCCCTAACATTGCCATTTGAGTGAATTACAGTTTATTCAGCATTCACTTATTATACCCAACCCTTGTATTAAATTCAATTTATCTCTTAATTAATTATATAACTAGGTCACCAATATCATGTTTATATTTAGTAACAATACATAAATTATGTACAATAACAATATGCACGTCTAATAAGTCTCGTTGATATAGAGATACGTACTTCCCTCACAAAAAAAGAAGGATATACAGTTGTGGACAGTGTACGCAGTACGCATGCAATTGCTTAACATACAGTGTTAAAGCGACTCCTGAGAAATTTGAATTTGTCTCGACTGGAGACTGCTAATCTGATAGCATTGCCCCTCTATAGTCAACTAAAAGGAATACCTTTTCATTTGAAATTTTATAGAGATTAGACAGCGAACTTGGATATCTTTTAGATTAAGCAAGGGGCCAACCGCCAACATAAAGGTCATAACCGTCATATGCCGGGGTATATCATAATCTCAAACTAGCTATGTAATTAGTGGCCCACTAATAGTGGGATCAAGATAGTGTTTACACGATATAATTAAATTGCAACAATCGGACACATATTTTCTGCGCGCTCCCACAGGGTTGACCTAGACAAGCCTTTTGTAAGAATACAAAACCAAGGGACCCACACCAAACAGAGATTAGTTGAACAGAGATTAAATTTAAAATTCTATTAACGCAACTAGGTAACCGATTTAGAGAAACAATTAAATCCAACTGAAAAAATATGTCGTTATTCAAAAACTGAGAAGTTTCTTCACAGCTGGCAAAATCTAATCACAAGCCAAAATCTTCATTTTATGGGTAAAAACAATGCACCTCTTAGAGAGCTAAGATTCAGTGATTCACTATATATTCACTAAGAAGAGCAAATAAATGAAGAAAGAAAAACTAAATCTTTTTTCATCACGCCTGACATCTATTACAAAAAAGATTGCACCCTGATGCGATTTACTGATCTACAGCCTCAATTGGGATAATCACACCAGGTGCAATCAACCAATATCTTTAATCAATCATGATAACTAACACCCATTGCTATATACTGCCCCCAAACAAATCAAATTCTATCAACAGAAAAAGGAAATAAATCGAACAATATAAACTAAAGAAGAAAAAAAAGCTTAAGCCGTAAGCAAGAGGCGCTGCTTCTTGACGCCAAGAAAATCAACCATCTTTCCTCCAGTTTTTTCTTCCATGAACCCGGATTCTGGCTCCGTCTCTGGTGCCGGCATATTCAAATCAAATTCAAACTTCAATTTGGTGGCCGCACCACCTTCGTAGTGTAGTCTCTTGTGCCCTCCCAGCGCCTGACCCGAAGGGAACGTTCTGAGACAAACTGAGCACTGGTGCACCTTGAGCCGGTCCCCACCAGCCGCCGAAGAGGCGTTTCCACCTGCCACGTCATCACTTGAGACTATTTTCCTGTGGCTCGTCTTGTGGCCACCCAACGCCTGGTATGAGCTGAAAGATTTTCCACAGACAGAGCACTGGTAAGACTGCTTCGTGCCATCCAAGGGGTGGCTGTCGGATTCCGAATCGGATTTGGATCCTGATCCATCACGGGAGAGGAGCATCAGATCGAGAGCACCTTGTTCTGCCTCTAATGCGGCAGCTGAGCGCTGGCGCTTGGATCTCTTGCCCTTGGAGGGAATCTCAATGGGGTACGGAGACTTTAAACTTAAGAAATCGGTCTTGCTTGGGGTTTCGAGTGAGTCTAGAGCCATGGTTTGAAAGCTAAAATTGGATAGAGAGAGAAGAGTGGAAGGAAAAGCGAAACTTGGAGAGGAAGAGAGCGAGTGGAGAAGAGGTATATATAGAGAGGTGGGAGTGAGTGGGGGAGTTGTAAGAGGCGGCGGGTTAGAGGGGTCGAGGTAGTAATCGGTATATGTGGAGCCCACGGGGGACTACTGGGAATTCATATAACCTAAGGTAATTCAAATTTTGAGTTTAGATCCATACCGTTGGATCTGATTTGGCACGATTATTAAGGAAACCCATGCCTTCCACCTCCGACAGGAATGGTCCGGATTATGATCGGACGGTCCACATCTATACTCAAAATTTGAGTTACTTCAGAGGATTCCTACTCTGGACTTCTGGAGGTCTGGAAGACTGGAACGAAGAAAAATTGATTACTGGCAGCTAATAGAGGGATATTACCAAATTGAGAATGAATCAGGAATGCTGATTAATTCTAATCCATGACAGGGTGTATTGCGACGAAACAAGGAAACTTTTTGGTTGGCAATTTTCTGGCGAAGTTTCCATGAAATTTAATGCATTTTTCCTGCTCAGTTCTGACTGGGAAGAGAGTTTGTTTTAAAATTGTTAAACAAACTCTTCACACCCTTGTGTATTTAACTTAATTTTCCACTAAATTGTTAAATGTAAATACTTCTAGAATCATGCATAACATATTACCATATACACTATATCGTGATTGTCATACAATAGGAGGCTTAGGGCCTGTTCGGTACGTTACTGTGCTCGTGAAAAAAAAAAAATCACTCTGATTGAATTTTTTTTTTCCCCACACGCACAGTAAAATTCAATTCAATTCCTGTGCCCATGCCCATTCCTCTCTTGGCGCCGAACAGGCCTTAGTGCCTTCATTGTATGAGATACGATTTTTTAGTTCGGTATAGTAACTTATTAATTTTGACACATTTATAGGACCAATTTTATATTTTTAGAGTAAGTCGAAGTTTACCTTAAATGTTTTTTATTAAACTAAGGAAAAGAGTTTGTAACAGGATTGGAAAGAAAATACATAACACATAGATCAATCTCAAATTTCTTGCCATTAATTTATTTAAACAAAATGATTAGGTACAACATCACAATTAGCAAATATAGAAAGCTACTAATCAAATTACACATGATGCACAACTTAATTACTAGCTTATTATAATTGATTTTTACCTTCCATTTTTTCTTGTCCTTATTTTATAAATAATTAGTCTCTATCCGTGAAGATCCACTTTATTAATTATATTATCTTATCGGATTAAATTTGGTCCCCTTTTTCCGTTTAAATCTTTTTAATACGTTACATTATTTCATGATAAAATTCATTTTTCTATTATGTTGTTGTACTGTTTTCAATCTGTCTTACAGCATCAACAGGCTACATTATTTTTTTAGTGGTCATATATCATAGGATCTTTAGATGAATTTTAGACAAAGGCATTCAATGCTGTATGGAGGTGTCATTGCTTGTAGAAAACCTTGGTAAGAATATGAATTCCTATAAATTTCTTTCTGTATAATAGTTTTGTTGGATCTAATATCACTGATCTACCATATAGTTGACTTTTTTGTTGTGCAAAAATAATCAATTATCTGTATATCAGTGATAATTAAATCCTACAATTTTAATATACAGAAAAGGAATATTTTGCAATTTATATCCTTTATAAAATTGACATTTGTTAAGTGAAACTTATTGTTGCCAACAACATCCCCCATCAGACAAATTAAGCTTTTCCTAATAAAATCAGAGTTCTGAATCAATTAACAATCAGGGTCACTAACTAGTGATTTGATTCCTCCTTCAGTGACATACATTGAACCAAGTCAAAGTTTTTTCGGAGCCAATTTGAAATGGATCCAACTCTACTGCTTTTCCGATTCCAACTATTCAAATTTTTTCATTCATCTATCTCGACAAATAAACTTTTTCATGCATAAATCTCAACAAATTTGAATGGTTGAAATCGGAAAAGAATTCCGTTTTTCTCTAAGAAAGCAGGAGAGTCCGTTCCATTTGAAATATAGGAGGGGTATGCTTTAAAATTCGTGCAAAATTAACTTAAATAGTTCGGATCTATACTGACATTAATTTAAGTATCTCACTTGATCTGAATTCTCATATATGGGTGCATACATTGAGAATTTTTCCTTTCCTTTTTTATTTTCTGCAATTGAACTAATTCATTACCATGAGCTGCAAAGGCTGTAATATAGCTAATTGCCATTGACAGAATTAATTAATTAATTAATTGAAAAACGGAAGAGATATTAATTTTGTACTGATATCAGCTCAATCAGTGATGAGGTGATCAGTATTAAACATGAGATATCCAGGAGACGTGCTAGCTGTTGATGCATAATTGCATTGTTGGTTTGATCCGCACGCACGTCTTGGTATGTTCCTTCTTAGGCTGGTTAATTATATATTTTTATATCCCTCCGCTCTCTCCATTTTATGGAGCACATGAACCGCTCTCTAACCAATCATAGATGAGATATCCGTTTATTTTTATATAGCTCCAATCTCACATTGCTTTATAGTATAAGCGCACTCCACTGCACGCTTTTGCAGTTTGCACCACCAACCACTCACCTTTCCGGCTTTACACACTCCACGTCCTGCTGCATCTTACCCAACATGAGAACAGGGAAAAGACTGCTTTTGTTTGTTTGTTTGCCTCGTCATTATAATATCATATAAGCGTATTAAAGGGTTCTTTTATTGTAACTGCATAATGTTAATAATAAAATATAAGGGGTTCTTCCGATCTACAATTTTCTTCTCCCGCAGTCACAAATCAATTTAATGAGCAGTGGTGGCGGTCTGATCCCGTCAAGATTTAGCTTGCTTGATTCTCACGAATTTTGATGCACATCGGATGGATCGGATCAAATTTGGTCCAACATTCATTAGACCGCTCCCGATTTACGTGGATAAGATTCTTATTATACGATTTACATCCGTGCTCATAATTATAAGTTTATAACTCTGTTAATTGGATTATTATGTCAAAATTTCTATTTTTGATCGGTTCAATTATAATAGGGTATTTTGATACAGTGCAAAATACATTGTCCTATATTATAAAATTGATATTTATAGATTAACTTGAACCAGGTAAGACGTTTAAATTCAATAATGTCACAATGGGCATCACTACAATAATGGGACAGTATATTGTCAGTATACTCTTGTGGATACTTCCGTCGCTAATAGAAAAAAAAAATACTTTTCTATCGGTATGCTTTCGCAGATAGTCACTTTTTACCTTCACAGATATTGTTCCATTCTTATAATGCAGTGCCTAAAAATTATATTACATGAACATATATAACTCTAAAAAGGACTATATCTCTGTGGATAATTTAGTATACATCTCTTTTTATATTACACCCATAATCATTGTTGAAAATTATCAAATTATAAATTTAAAATTTTAGATGTGTGGATATAGTTTACATCAATTTTAGTTTCATTTGAAATATATTTGATCATTTCAATCATACAACATTTAAAAATAAATTGCTTGATAGACATTACAAGAATCTTTTTTAGATGGATACTTTTTTTGATACAAGTTTTATTTTGCAAACTTTTTAGTTAGTGCACTCAAATTTAGAATTTTAACTCTATTAACGACTTTTGAAATTTTTTCAATTTTACCATCCACACAGCCTGAGACTGTGCAGAACCAAGGGTATCGACACATCCCGGGACTGCCTGGAAACCCATTTTGAGCATATTTGAGCATGGATAAATTTCTTTAAAATGTTAAACATGATAATTAATCACTATACAATGGAAATTATTTAAACTAAGAAGAAAAAAAAAACTATTGCTGCAAATGACATTTAACATTTAGAACCCCCACAAAGCTAGCACAGTTGCCTAAAAAAATACTATCTGTGTGGAAATTTACATGTTCCAAATTTAATATTTACACTCAACATAATCTTAGAGCTTTTAACCATCGTCTCACGTTGTAAAAAAAAAAAAATTAGTATGATCACTCAACAAAATGTCTAGATACAAAAAAGGATTCCATCAGCTTTCAATTCTGATAAATTTAAAATCATATTATAATCTTGAAGGTTCAGTAATTTGTTTGTTCTGTACTAAATAAAAATATCCAGGCATAATGAGATGTAACAGTAAATAATATTCATTAAGGATCAACATTACCATTATCCAATAAGAACAAAATCGTCCTAGGAAATTTAATTATATCATCGTCAGTAATTACGACTCATTGAATAGAAGATATGAAACTAGATTGGGATTGTATCGGAGCCTCAGAGGTAAAATTTGACTCAATTAGAGGGGACCTTCAAGCTAGTAAACTTGAAGTTTTTAATTTTTACACTATTCTAAATATCTTTTAAGAGACTATTTCGGTAAACTTGTAAAAATAAAAGGTATATCCCTTTCAGCTAATTTGAAATTATCAAGGTAAGTCTATATATTTTAAATTTGAACAACAACAACAACAACTGCACAAAGAATTATCAAGGTAAGTCTATATATTTTTTTAAAAACTGCACAAAGAATTTGCTAAAAAAAAATTATGGATCGTGAACAGTGATTCCGATCCATTAAAGGGTTGATATTCTGCGGCACAAAACCCTCTATATCTGCAGCTACATAGGGTTTGATGCCGCAGAAAATCAACCAGTTAGTGAATGGATCGGGATCAATGTTCACGATCCATTAAGGGATTGATTTTCTGTGGCACAAAACCCTCTGTATTCGCAGAAAATCAATGGATACAGAGGGTTTTGTGCCCCAGAAAATCAACCCCTTAATGAATCGGAATCACTGTTCATGATCCATATTTTTTTTTTTAGCAAATTCTTTGCGCATTTTTTTAAAAGAATTATTGGATCAGACTCAATGAGTCCAATCTTTCTAAATTTGTTGAAATCAAAGTACTCTTTCTATTTCCGTACATCTTATTTTCAATTGATAAAAATTCCCTTCATTGCTTACTCTTGCAATTCCATTCTCTTCATTTTCAGTTTTTTTTTTTTAATCTGGTAACTTGAAACTTGTGTTTATTAAATGATTATGAGTCGGTGGGAAATTGGGAATATCCTGTTGTTCTACTTTATTTTACGTCAACGGGGACAACAAATTTCCAGCTAATTATCTTCTGCATTTTGTCATTCTGTATAACAATGTAGCAGGTGATTTTTTTTTTCCGAATTTTACCCTCCAACACAAAAAGTTACTTGGCGAAGGTACAGAAGATCGTCGCAGAAAAAAAGGAAAATAAATCCGACCTCAGTTAGGCCGTAAGCCCGTAATTACGAATCTATATCCTCTTGAGTAATAGAATATTTCTTTTTGGGAATCAGAGTAGGTCCGATGCCCATCGGACCTACCTTGGTTCGATAGGTGTGATGACCATTCGATCTGCATCAAGATTCGTGTGCTTTGTATCAAAATCTGTGCAAGTCTGTATCAATTTCCGTGCGCATAGTCTTGATGCTAATTATACGGTCCTAGAACTAATTGAACCTAAATGTAGGTCCGATGCCCATCGGACCTACTCCTATCTCTTCTTTTTGAATCACGGCCGTCCGATCAGAATTCGAATCAATCCGACTCGAGATGGAATGCACAGATACGTTTTAATAATCGTATGAATTCTAATTTGATAATCCAGATCCAAATAGATATATATTGTTACATTTTTTTTTTTGAAAACCTTCGCAGAAATTATAAAATTATGAGAGGGACTCGAACTCTCAACTTTTGAATAACCAACAGTCCTAGAATATTTTCTCTAGCCAACTGAGCTACCTCCCCTTTCTAAATATACTATTACCTTAGGTGATACGAATTCCCGTAATTACTCGGTCCAGTTGTCAACGCATGCGTAGATGAGGTCTCACAAATATTAATTAAGGAAAAAACTAAATATTGTTGTCATTAAATGAATCCCCTCTCGCTTAACACTAACAGCAGCTTTTATTCCCTTGTTTGATCTTTCACCGAAATGTAATGCTTGCGCTAGGTCTACGTACACCATTGAAACTGACAGCTGGAGCCAGTGACTTCAAGTGCTTTCGGTATGTGTCGCGATGTGATTATTCGAGCGCACGCGCGCACACACATCAACAATTCAACAGTCTTCTGAAAGGATATCACGAGATGATCTAATACAATATCTCCTCTGGAGACAGATTACAAAGAAGCAACAACTCACAAGTCTCCAACAAAATGAGATGAAACAGATTTTAGTTAGACTGGTTAGTTACAACAGATGTATTATGGCTATTAGTTAGACTGGGTAGTTAGATGAAATTAGTGATCTCTTAGATAGACTAGAAGGTCTATAAATACCATGTACTTGTAACATTCAGAAGTTAATGAAATCAATTTACAATTCTATTCTTCTCTCTAGTAAGCTTGTGTATTATGGTATCAGAGCCCTATTCTATCTCTTACCAGTAAAACAAAAAAAAATCGAGCCATGTCTACCAATAACCTTTCTTTTACTCTTAGCCCTGATCCAGTTACACATATCACGATTCTAGTCTCCATTAAACTGGATTGTAACAATTTCCTCACATGGAAACCACAGATCGAGCCTATTATTGATGGATTCGGTTTAGCAGCATATCTTGAGGTCTCTACCACAGTTCCTGATCGCAAGATTATAGTTGAAGGGCAATTGATCGACAACCAAGCCTTTCTTACTTGGCATAAACAAGATCGCCTTCTTCTTGGATGGTTGCGCTCCACCATTTATGGGCCTATAATGTCACAATACATTGCATGTCAGTCAGCAGTAGCTCTCTAGAGTTCTCTACACAAGGTGTATTCTGCTGTCTCTTCCGCTAAGGTCATGGAACTTCGGCGCTTATTACAAACAACCACATGATGAGGCCTTTCTTGTAACGATTTCTTTGAAAAATGAGGAATCTCGCCAATCAGCTTGCTGCCGCTGGTGAACCAGTGTCTGATTCCGAGCTCATCTGCCATATTCTCACTGGATTGGGTTTGGATCACAATTCTTTTGTAGTTGTTCTCAATACTAGAGCGGAGCCAGTCGGAATTGCTGATTTACACAGGTTCTTACTTTCTCATGAGTCTTTGATTTCTTCTCAGTCGAACTCTTTTTCTTCTTCTCTTCCTTTTTCTCAAAACCCTACTGCCTTTCTTGCTAATCCCAGACCGGGTCCGTGTCCTGGTTTTTCCCGACCGAGTTATGCTCCAAGACCCGTTTATTCTCCCAGACCCGGTTACCCACCTAGAGCTGGCTACAACCCAAAACCTAATAATCAACAACGCTCTACCTTTAATTCTGCACCTATCCTTTCTACTTCTCCTCACATGCCCTCTTTTGATCCAGCCCACACAAACAATTCAAGGCCATATAATCCAGACAAGGCTGAAATTTGCCAATTATGCTCTAAACGTTGCCACATAGCCAAGAATTGCTAGTACATAGGTGATTATGTTCCATCTCATCAAACTAGGCATAAGTTTCAGTCTAATTTGGCTGAAAATACACAAAGGCACACGTGGAGGAATATAAGGTTCATCGCAAATCATGATTAATGGATTGCTAGGAAGGAAAATAATATTGAAAAGAGGAGTACGTCAAGGCGATCCACTATCTCCCCTTCTCTTTATTATTGCCATGGATTTCATACCTAGATGGATGGAGAAGTTAATAAACATAGGAGCCTTGCAATTGCCATAGAAAGAATGCAACCATCACTCCTATATGCTGAAGATGCACTTTTCTTCATCAAACCAGAATTACAACAGCTACAAATTCTCAAAATCGTATTGCAAGCATTTGGGGATATTTCAAATCTCAAAATAAACTTGGACAAATCGGAACTCTTAGCCACAATGACGGATCAACAACAAACCCAGCAATTGGCACAATATCTTGGATGCAAATGGAGCTCCTTCCCTTTCAAGTATTTGGGTTTGCCGCTTTCGGACTCAAAACTGAAAAAAGAAGACTTCATCCCATTAATAAAAAAAATCAATGTCAGGCTCACCGGATGGACCCTAAACCACATCGATACCCGTGCAGATATGAATACAAATATGGTTTTGGATTTTAATGATTTGTATCTGAATAGTAGATATATACCATATAGTTTAATGTATATTATGAAAATATTTATGTATATACCTATGGATATCTGATATCCGATCTGTATGTATCCGTTTAATATCAAATTCATATCTGTATATATCCAAAAAATAAATGCGGATACGGATATGGTTTTACTACTATCCGATCCGTATCCAATACATTTGCACCCCTAGTGCGGATGGTATTGATGTGCTGTTATGCACCGTCTGATCTAAAGAGACGGATCGGATTCACACCATCACGTCTTAAGACTTAATAGATATCCGTTCATGATAAACCGAATATAAATAACAGCCGAATAAGAATCAAGAGGGTAAAAATGCAATTCTAAATTAACCGTTGCTTAGAAAATAGACACGTATTTTAAAAAATATATATATGTGACACACACAAAATAATTTGGGCGTTTGAGGTAATTGGGTGAGGTATATATGTTTACTAAATCCGCAATCGTATCTGTAGTTCTTTTTAAAAAGGTCGTTTTGTATTTTACATCAATTCTTTTAGCAATGTGTATATTATTATCATATAATGATTAAATTTGCATGTTATCAATGGGATCTATTTTAGTAATAATTTGATTAAATCAATTCTTTTAGTTGCGTGTGTTATCAAAGTGATTTATTGGAGTAGTACTGAGGCAAAGTTTTAGAAATAATCTTGATTTAACAATATGTGCCTGTCCTTTAATTTATTAATATAATTAAATATGAGTGGCAAATAAACTCCCGTTGCCAGTCAAACCCGACATTTTAAAAATACTCACTATTCCCAATGAATGAATTGCTAAAAATATCCGGACCCTCAAACTTTTATTAAAAATGTCCAAACCAGCCATTTAATGGCCGATCCTAATTAAAAAGCCCGACCGGCCATTAAATGGCCAGTCCCGTGAAATTTTTTTTTTTTTAGAGACAAATAGCTAAAATGTTGAAATATAACACTAAAAAATCGATTTTTTAAAAATATTTGTCATTATACTTTTTTATAGCATATTTATACTAAAATACGCTAAATTAATTGAAATTATGTTAATTTACACTAAATTACTTGAAATTACTTGAAATTATGTTAAATAGCTAAAATATTGAAATATAATACTAAAAAATCGAATTGTTTTTTTAAATATTTGCTAGATTACATTTTTGATATATAATTAGCATATTTATACTAAAACACGCTAAATTACTTCAAAATTATGTTAATTTAAGCTAAATTACACTAATTTACAATAATTATATAGAATTATACTAGAATACACTAAATTACGTTAAATTACATATGAATAGGGATGTTATCTTCACTGAGAATGCGAAAAACGACTACGAAACTTCAAACGGCCATAAAACGACGCTCGAGTGTCCGATTTCAGCAAATGACCGCTTTTCGGAAAGCTTGTGAAAATACGCATGCATTAGAATTTGCGATGCTGAATTTTCAAATTCAGATAATAGCCAAAAAATAAAGGGAAGAGCCTCAAAACTTCAGTTAAAGTTTCCGATTAAGATTTTCATTTTTATTGTTCCATCTACGTAGCTTAGTAAATTAGTTATATAATGAACTTGTAGAATACCAATTTTTATTATTTTTGGAATTTTTTTACTATTTTTTATGATTTATGAAAGATGGCACAAAATCGGCCCTATTGGTATGTAATTTAGCGTAATTTACCGTATTTTAGCATAATTTTACATAATTATTGTAATTTAGCATAATTTTACATAATTTCAAGTAAATTACCGTATTTTAGCATAATTCTAGTGTAAATCAGCATAAATTAACATAATTTCAAGTAATTTAGTGTATTTTAGTATAAATATGCTATCAAAAAGTAATCTAACAAATATTTAAAAAAATAATTTAATTTTTTAGTGTTATATTTCAGCATTTTAGCTATTTATCTCTAAAAAAAAAAAAATTCACGGGACCGGCCATTAAATGGCCAGTTTGGGTATTTTTAATAAAAGTTTGAGGGTGCGGATATTTTTAGCGATTCGTTAGAAACAGTGGGTATTTTTAAAAATGTCGGCAGTCAAACTGTATCATCCTTTATCTTTTATTTATCATCTTATAAGCCTTGTCCAAGCCAGGGAACCATGGAAATGACGTCTTTTTGCCCTTCTATTCTTAGAAATATCGTCTCCGTAATTAACTTTTTATTATAAGCCTTCTTTAATTAACTTTTAATATGAGTTTTTATTAATTATTAATACTACTTATACTAAATCTAATTGTCAACAATTATTATAATCGGCTCTACTTATTTCGTGAGATAAGAAACTTTTTGGAACTCTAAAAATAGCAAACAAGTGAAAATAAATGATGCGCAATACTGTTGTAAGTCCTTGAATTTGAAAAGGTAGTGATGAGGTAATTCCCTTATCCTTACATAAAATGAACACAGTTCAGAAATAGTTTTCTTAAAATGGGAGCGGAGCATGATTATTTTCTTTTATAAACCATTTACATGCATATATATGGCACAATTATCTTTCCTTAAAATAAAATACCTCTTATATCATTCTAATATCACACTTCTATTAAGTGTCTCCTTTCTGGCATTTTGAATTCCACCAATATATATATCATACAATTAATTAACTAGTTCCCCTTCAGTTCTAGCAAATCAGAACTTAATTAAGCTATGTCACCACAACCAAATGATGACGATGAAGTGCGACGTGCGGCAAAAATCCTAATAGAGATTTTTCATTGTCGTTGCCCTCATCATATGGTGTGCGTAGAGGAAAGGGATGGGAAGAAAACGGAGGAGACATGCGTGACTGCTCCCTCTACACCCCGATTTGAGGGTGAGCAAAATTGCCAAAAATATATACGGGGTTCCCCTCCGCACCCCTCTGCTCCCTCTTGTTCCCTCTCAAAATTACTGGTTAAGGAGCACGTAACTCGCGTCGATGATCAGCCACGGTCACAATGTTGTTCCCCTCCTCTCCCTTCCCTTTCTTTTAATGAGGGCGATGTGGAGCACACCCTGAAAGGTATAAGTAATAAGGTGCACAAATGCAAGATTTGTTTTAAAATATATCGTTCTGGACAAGCACTTGGAGGTCACATGAGGAAGCATTACACAGGACCACCCATTGAGATGAAACGCAATAAGGTCATTGCAAACAATGATTTAAAACCCGAGGTCGTTAACGACATTAATCTAAACAGGCCGCCGACATATTACGAGATAGGAGAGGCGAGTAATTCAAAGCAGGAGGAGAAGGTGGAGAACGAGAATGAAGAGGAGGTGGAGGGGGATATAAGAGATAGCTCTCGTAGCAAGCATGAATAGCATGCTCTAGATGGCAGTGTTGTAGTTGAATAAGCTCTAGTTTTTACTAGGATTTTGAATTTCAATAGCATGGTCAAATATGTACTGCGTGGCTGAGATAGGTTATTTGATAATTTACTCCTTGTCACCTTTGTGTGTCAAGTGTAGCGAGCAGTATAGTAACATGACTCGTGAGTTATTCGCGAATAAATTGGATTTGAGTCTGATCCGATTGAAACAACTTATAATTTGGTTGAACGAATTTTTTTTCCGAATTATTTGTATTTTTCTCACGTTTTGTTCGAAAAAATTTCTCCCCACAGTTCCCAATTTATGAACCCACGTGAAACGCTGCCCCACAAGCGCGAGATAATTTAAAAAAAAAAAAGTGAACTGTGGTCTTTTTTACTGTGAATTAAATTGAGTCCTCTTTGACTGTGATCTTAATAATTTTAATAATCTCTTCACAGTTCCTATTATATTTTTTGACTGTGATCTTCTATGGCAAATATATGCAGTATCTTGTATAGTAAATCATCGGTAATGAATTAAATATGCACTGACTGTCTCGCATTGTAATTCCGAATTATTTCAAAATTATACCCGAATTATTTCCGAATCACGAATTTTTGACCTTGCCGAACCGAACCCGAATTATTCATTTGTTACTATGGTTGTTTGATAATTTGTTCCTTACCTTTGTGTGGCAAGTGTAGCGATCGAGCAGTTAAACAGGCTATCGATGAAGCGGGTGTGTGGGTATTAACTATTGAGACCGTAGTATTGTGGAGTTTTACTGGGGTATTTTAATGTGGTTACTGTTAAACTATTATGTAAGGCTACTGTTTTAATTGTATATTATAAGTTGGTTTGCTTATGAGTTTGACTTATTGTGTATATCATTTTTATGAGAGCGTGCGTCTACATTATATTTGATTTTGTAGTGCAATATGGGTTGGTGAGCTCGTCTCTGTGTTAAATCACAAATTATGGGCCGGCCCGTTTCATATCCATCTAATCTCATGTTCCATGGATTTTATATTTGTTGCATCAGCCTTGGCCCTTGGGTATAATAATTCATTGCTATGGTACTGTAATAATGATTCTCATTTTCAACATAAAATTTTATATAATTGGCCTTCTTTTACGTTTGGCTCTCATAATTTGAAAGTTTGACTCTGCTCCTGAGGCCAAAGTGACTTGAGTTTAGTTTGTGATTTCGATTATGTTGATATATTTGTTTCACTCCATTCTTTTTTGAGTAAGCAAACATATTTTTATAAATTAATTCAAGATTTTACGAATTAGTTCTGTCAATATAAATTATCTTTTTTTTATGGTTAGTATATATATTCTCTTAATTTCATTTTGTTATCCACAATGAGTGTAAGCAATTTATTTTTTGTTATGTTTCCTACTGATTAGGGACAATTTAATTGTCAATGTACTGCTATTGTTTAAATTTTTATTAAAGTGTAATTTTTTTATTTAATTGTCATTTATTTCTAAATTATATGTTGGCACCTTTAAATAATTTATTATTATTATTATTATGTTTTTTTCTCATATTATGTAATATTAGTTTTAGTTTTAGTATTATATTTTAAATTTATTTAATCAGTATTGCATTTCTATTCAAAGGAGAAACAAAGATCAACTTAAATCATGACTTCAACAACAAATTTCAACCAAACAAAAAATAACTTAAGTCATAATTTAACTCTAGATCTCGACCAAACAAGAATAACTATGGGCGGAACTAGCAAAATCTTGTTAGGTAGAGTTAAAGTTTAAAATACACAATATGGTATATGGGAATTCAATCCAAGTCTTCACTGTCACAAAATAGAACTCTTAACTACTAGATTACAAATAAAATATTATTATGAGTAGTGCTCAACTATATAAAAGGTTTTAAAAAATTAAATTAAATTAAATTTCAATATACATAATTAAAATTATAAAATTATAAAATTAGTTT
This sequence comes from Carex kokanica, assembly GCA_025461125.1. Lineage (NCBI taxonomy): Eukaryota > Viridiplantae > Streptophyta > Magnoliopsida > Poales > Cyperaceae > Carex > Carex kokanica. The sequence continues at coordinate 674,292 of JAJGRX010001229.1, forward strand.
AGCAACCCTCTAAGCTTTAAATTCACCACTGTGAATAACTTAGACTGAACTAAGTTGAAGTAATTAATTATTTACAACTCCATAACCTTACCTCCACCAAACTAAAAAGACTAAAACAAGCGCTATATTACTGCCTTCTAATTTAATTGATGTACTGGAGTTGGATCGTATATAGTGGTTAACATTCAAAACTTCTAATTTAATTGATGTTCGGTATTCTCCTGAAGTTCCACCCTACATGTATCATACCCATTGACACCGAAGCCCCTATTTTGTATTTACTTTGAATGGTTACAGAGTTAGGGTTCCCTGTATAGTAGAGAAGGAAATACGTGACACGCCGTGACGTGACGTGACAAACACGCCGTGATTTGGTCACGTAACGTGACGTGACGTGATCAATGTTTTTTTTTCACGTGACGTGACGTGACGTGATCAAAATAGTGGCAGACGATCACGTCACGCGAATGGTCACGTCACGCATAGTCACGCCGTGACTACACGTGACGTGATATAACGTGACGTGATATGACGTGACATAAATTAGTCACATTGAACTTTTTTTATATTTTAATTTAAATTGTTGAAAATTCAGAAAAAATATATCAAAAAATATGAAAATTATAAAATTTGTAAAATAAGTAAATAATGTTGCAAAAATTAACTAGTAAATAATATTCTAAAAATTGTCAAATTTTTTGGATAAAAGATATTTAAGCCCGTTTCATTAAAAAACATAGTTTTTACAAACAGCCACAAAAGAAAAGTCTGAATATACTATGAATATACTACAGAAACATAGCCTAATAGTGCTAATAGGAATATGGACTACTAGAATTTGTCCTCAAAACATGCTGGAACTGACAAAATATAACATAATGCATAAATAACATAAAAATTGCCAAATTAATAATCCCAACTCTGATTACACGTGACAGTACGTGATCACGTGATGTGTTTTATTACGTGACGTGACGTGACGTGATTAGTTTACGTGACGTGACGTGACGTATAATTTTTGTTAAATACAGTCACGTCACGCAACACGTGAGTCACGTCACGTAATCGACACACGTGACGTGACGTAACGTGACGTGACTGATCACGCCGTGACAAATTTTCTTCTCTACTGTATAGAGTACAGATCTTATGATATGATAAACCTTTTTTTCTTGAACATTATGATTCATCTTTTTATTAAACGTATCTCATCAAATATTTTATTATAATCTATCCAAATTAAAAGCATTGCTTTAAATTAAAATTTAATTGTTGATCATAATAATATAACACAACGCGATATCAAATTTTAATCTATCTTAACTTTATACATTATTTCACTGATAAAATATCTCCATGAAATGTATGTATTAAAGTAAAAAAAAATAAACTGGTTTTTTTCTGATAAAATTCATTGTTTTAGATTTGAAGAAAGAAGATACTATATAAGTTTAAAATATTGACAAACTTTTACCATTCTACAATTGGATTTGAGAGAATTAGTTATCATAAACATATACTCATATCATATTGTTAATATATTGAGTATTTAAATAGGGTCAAGTCCGAATTTAAATAAAATCACACTCTATTCACTATTGTGTTGCATTCTAATAGGATTTGAATCGAACATATAAATTTTAGTTTTATAATTATACTATAATTTAATCGATTATTTTTTATAAATATAACCAAAGCGACCTGAAAACAACTAGCCCAGTAGCTTTCCTCGAATTTTTTAAAAAAAATATCACTAAATCTTGAAAATTTACGAAACTAACATGATTACAACTTTTTTTACAAAAACCATTTCCACCGGAAATGACTCTCGGTATGAAAATTTGAAAACCAAATACGATATTCGGTATTGAATTTAAACCCATTCAAACCTATTTCCTCTTTCAATTGCCACAGAAAATCCAATAAAAACCGGATTTGGTGCTCGGTTTATAGAATTGTTGGATAAGAGAATAAAATCGGACCCCAATTTCGGTTTTAGTTTTGAGACCCTCTCCTTTAATTATTTTATAGCAAACACTATTCATATAATGAATTAGATATAAAAAAAAATTACGTAAGACAAATTGGAAAAAAAAAAACAAAAAACAAAAAAAGGAAAAACCGGCCATCAGGCCCGGTAAGGCAAAAAAATAAAAAAAAATTGAAATGGTATTTGGTTTGTCAAAACCGGCCATGGTATTTGGTTTCTTAGTTAAATCAGAAAAATTAAAACCGGCTATGATATTCGATTTCTTAAAATGAAACCGGCCATGCCATTCGATTTCTCAAAATGAAATTGAAATGAGTTATGGTTGTGTAACAACTATGTAACATGTAATATTGAGTTTCATATCCGGTTTTAAATTTTCGTACTGTGCTCCATTTCTGGTGAAGATGGTTTCTGTAAAAAAATTGTAATGAGGTCGATTTCGTAAATTTTGAAGATTTAGCAATGATTTTTTAAAAAAATTCGCTTTCCTCGATCCAAAGGAATCTTCTCAGAACTATCAAGTCTCAACCAGACAACCAGTCAACCGCTGGGCGAATCTTCCAGGTCCAGCAGACCGGGAGCAGTTTCCAAGTCGCTGTCTCCATAAAATAGAAGTGCACTAATTTAAGGGCCTGTTACCTGAAATGTCAAAACATCAAGGGTAGTTCGGAAAAGTGGGTCAAATTAGACCTGATCTTCTGTGGACACTTCGGTGTGTATAATGACCGACAAATATTTTCTGCAATGGGAACTGTACGTCGAGCTTAATAAGATTACATGTGATATATATTTGGGAGTTATGTTTATAACAGTTTTTAAATTAATTTTCTTCATAAATCCTTTTTTTTTAAAGCAAAAACACAACAGTATCAAGTGAAAGGGTGCCAACTATTTTCGAGCGTTGTAATTGGTATTTTTATTAATATATATACGAGGAGGAATCTAGTTACCACAAATTTGAGTTACAACAAAGTTACCACAACCATTTACTACAATTTCAGAGTCCAAATCGTCGATCCAAACCGTTCAACGTGATCTCCACAATAAAATGTGCTTCCAGATCAAATTTTATTTTTATTTTTGAATTTTTGTACTATTTATTAAGATGGGTACAAAAACTAGTCAAATTCAGACTATGGAATTTTGTACCCATCTTAATAAATAATAAAAAATTCAAAAAAATGTAAAATTTGATTTGGAAGTACATTTTATTGTGGAGATCATGTTGAACGATTTGGATCGACAATTTGGACTTTGAAAATGTAGAAAATAGTTATGGTAATTTTGTTGTAACTCAAAATTGTGGTAACTAGATCCCTCCTCTCTCTCTCTCTCTCTCTCTCTATATATATATATATATGAGTGAGGCTATGGTGCTATGCATAGCACGGATGACTAGTGTACTACGGCTCAATATGGTACTTTTTAAAATCCTAACGGTCGATCCAACCGTTCAATGTGATAACCATATGAATATGTACTTGCAAACTAAATTTTATATTTTTTCAAATTTTTTTACTATTTTTTTAGATAGGTAGAATTTTGATGGTCCAGAATGTTCAAAAAACACTGATTTTTCTACCTATCTAAAAAAATAGTAAAAAAATTCGAAAAAATATAAAATTTAGTTTGCAAGTACATATTCATATGGATATCACATTGAACGGTTGGATCGACCGTTAGGATTTTAAAAAGTACCATATTGAGCCGTAGTACACTAGCTATTGGTGCTATGCATAGCACCATAGCCTCACTCTATATATATATATAGAGATAGACTAATATGCTTTCGGTAGCACTTCGGCCGAAGTGCTACCGATTCAAAATTGGATTTACAAAGTCCAAATGGTCGATCCGAACCGTTCAAGTTGTTCTCCATATTGAAATCTGCTTGGAGACCAAATTTTACATTTTTTGGAATTTTTTTACTATTTATTAAGCCACTTTGAAAATTGCTGATCACATGGTCCAGAATTTAGTTGCACTGTTTTTACTGTTCATCCGGATCAGCAATTTTCAAAGTGGCTTAATAAATAGTAAAAAAATTCCAAAAAATGTAAAATTTGGTCTCCAAGCAGATTTCAATATGGAGAACAACTTGAACGGTTCGGATCGACTATTTGGACTTTGAAAATCTGATTTTGAATCGGTAGCACTTCGGCCGAAGTGCTACCGAAAGCATATTAGTCTATCTCTCTCTCTCTCTCTCTCTATATATATATATATATATATATATATAGATGTGAGTAGAACTAGGGTGTGATGTGCTCACCAAACTCTTTGGTGAGCACAACTCTACATAAATTATCGGATTCACTTCAAACGAGATTAATCCAACCATTGAAACTGATGTACTTTACGAGTGATGGGCGTACATGCAAAATTTTGAATTTTTTGAATTCATTTAGTCTCAAGTCAAGTGGTCAAAATTGAGAATTTTTTGAATGCATTAAAACAACTTCATTTTGGATCATTCATTTTTCATCAATTTTGACTACTTGACTTGAGACTAAATGAATTCAAAAAATTCAAAATTTTTTATGTACATGCATCACTCGTAAAGTACATCGGTTTCAACGGTTGGATTCATCTCGTTTGAAGTGAATCCGATAGTTTATGTAGAGTTGTGCTCACCAAAGAGTTTGGTGAGCACATCACACCCTAGTTCTACTCTATAGATGTTGGCTAAGATCAAAGTGGTATGACCAAAGTTTTGGTGTTACCAATTAGTTTTTGCAATTTTAAAGTTCAAATAGTTGATCTGAAGTTCTCAACGTGTTCTCCATATTAAGCTTGGAGACCAAATTTTACATTTTTTTTGAATTTTTTTTACTATTATTTATACATTTTTTAAAATTGCTGTTTTTCATAATAAAAAATAAATGGGGGAATTTCATGTATATCCCTCGAAACTTTCATTGTTACATATTTATCCCTCCAAAATCAGTAATTACATATTTATCCTTGAAAATTGTAGAAACTCACATATTTGTCCAATCTAAATCTACAACATATCAAATACCTTCAAAAATTATTTAATTATATTTTTTTTAACTTTAAAATTAATTTTATAATATTAATTAATAATATATTGATCATTATGCCCCTTCATTTCCGTCTTTTTAGTCCGCTTGAGTTCTCTTCTCTTTAAGACGTCATACCTCCCGCCTCTCTCTCCAAACGAAGATGAAAAAATTAAAGAAGTGAAGGGCGATATAAATTTATGAGAGGGGAGGCGACGAGGAAAAATGGAGAGAAATCTGTGATTTGGCAATTTGGAGAGAGATGCGGGAGGTTTTGCGTCTTAAAAAAAAGATAACTCAGGCAGACTAAAGAGACAGAAACGAATGGCATAATAGTCAACATATTCTTAATTAATATTGTAAAATAAATTTTAAAGTTTTAAAAGATATTATTTAATTATTTTTTGAGATATCTGATATGTTATAAAATTAGATTGGACAAATATGTGAGTTTGTACAATTTTCAAGGATATATATGTAATTATTGATTTTGGAGGGATAAATATGTAATATTGAAACTTTTGAGGGATATACATGAAATTCCCCCAAAATAAATAATTAAAAACTGAAAAACAGTGATTTTCAAAAATTCATAAAAAATAGTAAAAGAATTAAAAAAATGTAAAATTTGGTCTCTAAGTACATTTTAATATGGAGAACACGTTGATCACTTCAGATCGACTATTTGAACTTTGAAAATCGAAAAAACGAATTGGTAGTACCAAGGCCTTGGTCATACCACTTTGATCTTAGCCAATATATATATATATAGTGAGTGGCTAATATCAAAACGTTTGCACTAAGGCCCTCGTGCAACCAAGTCGTTTTTGGATTTTCAAAGTCCAAACGGTCGATCCAAACCGTTAAATGTTCAATCCATATTAAAATCTGCTTGAAGACCAAATTTACATTTTTTGGAATTTTTTTACTATTTATTAAGCCACTTTGAAAATTGCTGATTCGAGTGAACAGTAAAAACAATGCAACTAAATTCTAGACCATGTGATCAGTAATTTTTAAAGTGGCTTAATAAATAGTAAAAATTCCAAAAAATGTAAAATTTGGTCTCCAAGCAGATTTTAATATAGAAATCACATCTAACGATTCAAATCGACCGTTTGGACTTTGAAAATCCAAAAACGACTTGGTTGCACGAGGGTCTTGGTGCAAACATTTTGATATTAGCCACTCACTATATATATATATATAGAGAGAGAGAGAGAGAGAGAGTGGCTAATATCAAAACGTTTGTTCCTAAGCCCTCGTGCAACCAAGTCGTTTTCGAATTTTCAAAGTCCAAACGGTCGATCCAAACCGTTAAATGTGATCTCTATATTAAAATCTGCTTGGAGACCAATTTACATTTTTTGGAATTTTTTTACTATTTATTAAGCCACATTGAAAATTTCTGATCACATGGTCCCGAATTTGGTTGCACTGTTTTTACTGTTTACCCGGATCAGCAATTTTCAAAGTGGCTTAATAAATAGTAAAGAAATTTCAAAAAATGTAAAATTTGGTCTCCAAGCATATTTTAATATGGATTGAACATCTAACGGTTTGGATCGACCGTTTGGACTTTGAAAATTCGAAAACAACTTGGTTGCATGAGGACTTAGGAACAACCGTTTTGATATTAGCCACTCTCTCTCTCTCTAGATATATATATATTGAGATGGACTTAGCTAGGCCATGGAGTAAAATGCTTTGTACTCCACGCCATATTTTCATTTTGAAAATCCAAACTACCGATCCGAACTGCTCAAGTTGTTCTCCATATTGAAATGTGCTTGGAGACCAAATTTTACATTTTTTGGAATTTTTTTACTATTTATTAAGCCACTTTGAAAATCGCTGATCCGGATGAACAGTAGCAAAACATTAAAAAATTCTGGATTTTCAAAGTGGTTTAATAAATAGTAAAAAAATTCCAAAAAATGTAAAATTTGGTCTCCAAGCACATTTCAATATGGAGATCATGTTGAGCGGTTCAGATCGGTAGTTTGGATTTTCAAAATAGAAATAATGAGGCGTGGAGCACCAAGTCATTTTACTCCATGGCTTAGCTAAGCCCAGCTCTATATATATTATATTGGTTCTATTAGATAATTAATTGATCGTGTTTGGGGTTTATATGAAAACAAAATTATACGAGTAACTTCAGGATTCGATTACATGGTATTTGTGTATATTTTCATAATAAAAAATGTAAATTCTTGTTATCAAAGTGATGTAACTTAAGACATCATATAATATGCACACAATAGATTTCTTTGTTATTACATGAGTATGTTTTTTTTTTCTTTTTGGTTGGTCTATATTATAATTAGAGGAGGGATCCAATTACACCTTTTTTTGTGACACACTTTGACACCTATCATTTTTAAAGTCCAAATAGTCGATTTAAACCGTTCAACATGATGGATATATTAAAATGTGCTTGGAGATCAAATTTTATATTTTTTTGAATTTTTTGCTATTTATTAAGATGGTTACAAAAATCGTTGTTTTCAGACCATTGAAAAACAGTGATTTTGTAACCATCTTAATAAATAGTAAAAAAATTCAAAAAAATGTAAAATTTGATCTCCAAGCACATTTTAATATGGTGATCATGTTGAACGGTTCGGATCGGCTGTTTGGATTTTGAAATTGCAAAATTGACCTATATAAAAAACGATGTCATAATGTGTCACCAAAAAAGGTGTAATTGGATCCCTCCTCTTATAATTATCATATTTTTAGGTGCCAACAAAAAAATTATGTTGGATTACAATGTTGTTTTGCGTAGGTTTTTGTTAATTGAAGACGATGATTATTTTTGTTCTATAAGGTGTGTATATGTTGACGATTGTGCTATGTAAAAAAAAAAATCCACATGACTAATTTAAAATTATTGTTCTATGTTCAATTCTTTAAAAATTCAAGAAAACACATTGTTAGTTTGAGGCATTTTAATGAAGAGAACTAACCGTCAACATGCTCTATAATTGTTTTATATTTTTTATATTTTTTTCAAATTAATTTTATAGTTAGAGAATAATACAAACAAAATAAAATTTATCTCATATTCTTTAAAATTTACGAACTCTTCTATCTATTTTTATAAAAAAATAACATAATATTAAATTTTCAAAAAAATAAGTTATCTTCAAATTATAATCTATATTATATCTGAACCGAAAATTTTAAACCTCATCAAATTATTCTTAAATCCCATCCCAAACTTATCTCTTTATTAAGCGACTCGCTACACGGATTGGTGCATGTTTTGCGAATCCCGAAATTGGGTCACAACCGAAGCATTGGTCCTCAGGTTGCGCTCGTCGTGTTTCGTGAGCGCGAAACCCAGAGGCGGCCACCAGCGCTATAAAATCTCTATTGGCTTACATTAAACGAGGTTGCCATAAAAGACAATTGTGAGGTTGCCATAAAGACAATTGTAGAGAAAGAGAGGGAGGGGGAGGACTGAGGAGAGAGAGAGATGGATGAGGTACGGAGCACAACGGCTTGGGTGGCTAACCATTCTTCTCATGTCGAGATCAACTCTCTCGGTAAATCTCTCTAGCATCTGTCTTCTCCTTTATCTCTAAACCCTAGCGTGCGCCATTTAAGGTTTAGGGTTTTAGAAATGAGGCTCTGCTTTCTTTGAAAGCAACAGCATGGCCTCTATTTGAATCATTTGTATTAGTGCTTCATGGTTTCCGTTTGGACTACCTTTTGTAAGATAGGATGAGAGCTCGGAAGCACTCAGGCGTCCCCTCTTAGGAATTACTGTACCAGTACCGGGCACAATTCCTGTCTGGTACCAGAACCGTACCATGATACCAGTTGAATCTTGTTCTATATTTTTTTTTTCCTTTTGTTTAAATTGTGTTTATTTCAAGTTTTCTGGTCAGAGAAGTATCAATGTTTTTCATGGATTAAGATATAATGCCAAGTATTTAATTTTACTAACTTGAGAATTGTCATAGAAGTTAATTTGAAATCCAACACCTTGAGCTTGATAATTATATTCCATAGATCATGCGTATAAAAAATATGAGCTCATTTGTCTTTCATGGAGCAACTTGGACATTTTAATTTAATATCCTTGATGTATGATCAAACCATATCCAACAAAATACCTTCAAAAATTTTTCTTTAAAAATTTGAATCTTCTTTGGATTGATTTTAGAAATGTTCTCAACATTGTCAAATAATCCCATTCCCAAGGGGTATTAGCCTTTTTCTTCATCATGCATCAAATCCCTCGGACGTGAGAATTTTATTATGTTGAAATTTCTTAAAAATGTACTAAAGGAAGCAAAAAACAATCTAAATGATCAGATTTGTATTTATTAAAATGATTGACTGCAAATTGACCTTTCTTTAGTTTTTTCATGATAAGTGGTAATTAAGTTACCTTTGCTTGCTCCATTCAGCTTGAGAAGTTAAAATTGCTAGTATATGTTATATTATATTTGGATTTTAATTGTTTATCTCAATTAAGGATCTATGCCTTGGACCATATGTTGAATAAGTCAATAATAATTAGAAGAAATTTGCTCTCTCCCTCTCTCTCTCTGTTCTTTGTTTTATTATCAAATGATATATGTTTTGGACTGAAAAAAACTTTACTATAACAGAAATTGAGAAAGTTGTGGACAATATCGAAGGGAACATTCCACAAGTAGAATGGGATTTTGAAAAGATCCATTATTTTGACAATGGGCCTCTGACTGTTCAATACATCTTCGTTTTAGATACACTCAACTTTTGTTTCTGGCCAGGTATGAACAATTGCAGTTACCTATTTTTCATCAAAAATTGTGATTTGAAAATAGAGTTGAACGAAAGCTTGAAAAGTAAACTCAGTTAAGCAAAAATAATGTTCACTTTACTGAACAGTAGTTAGCTTTTGTGTATCTTTCTCCTTTCAAAAGGAATTACCTGTATTCATTTGTTGTTAATGTCTTACACTGTAGTTGTAAATTGGTTTTATTTATCCATCATCTGACCTTTAATTGACTGTTCTTTTCACCATTTGATTGTGTTGAACTGTTGACTAGAATAGATAAAGACTTGAACTATGATCATTTCGCATTGGGGCTCAAAATGGCAGTAGAAAATGACAAGTCTGCTCTTGATGCAGACCGTCTTCAGACTTATACGGGTATGTATTTATATTGTACCTTTGGTTATCAATGTGACAATACATTGTTAATATATGACAGATAATACTTTGAAACTCGAAATTTTGTATTCTCAATTTTTGTTGAATTTTAGGGCCTGAGTTGCGTAAAATGCTTAAGTGGCCACGCCCTTTGCCAAGTGAGGAGGAGAGAGTCAGGTTGTTGCATGAGGTAATTATAGCCTTAAATTAAGAGTTAAACTTTTTGGTTTGTTCTTTTAGTTATTTATATTTTCTAGCAACTATGCCAGTCTGCATATTACTGTACATATTGGTTGGTAGCAAACTTAAATCACTCCAAAAAGTAAAATATATACATACATATATATATATATATAGAGGTTGGCTAAGATCAAAGTGGTATGACCAAGGCCTTGGTGCTACCAATTAGTTTTTGCAATTTTAAAGTTCAAATAGTTGATCTGAAGTGCTCAACGTGTTCTCCATATTAAAATGTGCTTGGAGACCAAATTTTACATTTTTTTGAATTTTTTTTACTATTTTTTATGGATTTTTGAAAATCACTGTTTTTCATAATAAAAAATAAATAAATAAAATCTGAAAAACAGTGATTTTCAAAAATCCATAAAAAATAGTAAAAAAATTAAAAAAAAATGTAAAATTTGGTCTCCAAGTACATTTTAATATGGAGAACACGTTGAGCACTTCATATTGACTATTTGAACTTTGAAAATCGCAAAAACAAATTGGTAGCACCAAGGCCTTGGTCATACCACTTTGATCTTAGCCAACCTCTATATATATATATATATATAGAGAGAGAGAGAGAGAGGTTGGCTAATATCAAAACATTTGTTCCGGAGCTGTGGTGCAACCAATTGGTTTTCCGATTTTCAAAGTCCAAACGGTCGATCCAAACCGTTAGATGTGATCTCTATATTAAAATGTGCTTGGAGACCAAATTTTACATTTTTTGGAATTTTTTTACTATTTATTAAACCAGTTTTAAAATCTCTGATTTTAATAAACAGTGAAAAAATTCTAGATCATTGAAAACAGCGATTTTAAAACTGGCTTAATAAATAGTAAAAAAATTCCAAAAAATGTAAAATTTAGTCTCCAGGCACATTTTATTATAGATTGAATGTTGAACGGTTTGGATCGACCATTTGGACTTTGAAAATGTCAAAACCAAAGCGTTTGTTCCACGGCCTAGGAACAAACGTTTTGATATATATATAAATCATTTTTTTTTATCTTTTTCCTTCTCCTGTGTACTCAAGTTTTGTGGAGTGATCTCACATTTAATCGGTAGGCGCTACATATGAGCTGCTCTTACATGCTGTCTGTTTTTTTTTATGTTATAGATTGGTAGGGAACTGGAGAGAAGCTTTGGTGGCAAGGCAGCTAACCTTGTAAAATCAAGCCGCAATTCGGCTGCTACTCTGGTTACAATAGTTGCACGTCATTTTCCTGGTAATCCTTTCTCCAACCATAAATTGATACTGTTACAGTAATATATTGGTATATTAATAGGAGCAGGGTTCAAATGCCTCATTTGTGCCTCACATCCTTATCTCCGTTTTGAAAGTCCAAATAGTTGATCCGAACTGCTCAATGTGATCTCCATATCATAATGTGCTTGGAGACCAAATTTTATATTTTTTGGAATATTTTTTACTATTTTTGTAGATAGATACAAAATCACTGCTTTTATATGGTCCAGAAACAGTGATTTGTATCTATCTAAAAAAATAGTAAAAAATTTCCAAAAAATATAAATTTGATCTCCAAGCACATTTTAATATGGAGATCATTTTGATCGGTTCGGAATGACTGTTTGGACTTTGAAAACGGAGATAAGGATGCAAGGCACAAATGAGGCATGAAAGACACAAGGTATTTGAACCCTACTCTTCTAATAGTAGAGTTAATATTAATATTTGTTATGATGTGCAAAGGTTTTAGAGATCATGCGCTTTACAAAGGCAGACAAATTTTCCTGTACAAGAGGGCGCAGATTTTTGTGGCTGATTTGTGGGGAGCGTTTAAGGGGCAAAGCTTTGGGAATTTCCATGATATTCATTCTATCACCATATTTGCTGATTACATTGTACCGGCGGTGCTTAGGCAGCTTGGTGTATTGAAGTATAGCTCGGATTTGTGCAATATGGTTGATTCTGATATGGAGATTGTGCCAGGAAGTGAGGAGGAAGTCGAGTTGCGTGCATGTACAATTCATGCAGTTGAGAAAATGCGCGAGCTGATCAAGAGCAAATTTGACAAACAGGTGAGGTTAAATTTATTTCTGTTTCGTTGTTCGGTTTACATAAAAAAATGAAACATAATATTTCATAAACAGAGATGGTATATAACTGATTAATTAGTCGATAAATTAATCCAGAACTAAACTGAAAAGTAGTTTCATGTAGATAGTTCAATTTTGGTCATAAAAGAACACTGTGACTAGAAGTATTGTACCTTCAGACTATAAAAATCCTTCATTAAATCTCCCAACCAGTTTTGACAAGAATTCTGCTTTTATTGTTAATAATTTGATAATTAATAACTTTATATTTTGTTGCAGGTGTTGAGCATAGAAATTGATCTGTGGCTGTGGTCACAGGGTGTTAGGACTCCTACATTGCCACACCATCGGACACTTTCTATATACTATTAATTGTTGAGCTTAAATCTTCATTTAGCTCAATGCGTTTTTCTCTAGAGGGCCTTCTTTTAACTTGTGCTGTCAGAAATTTGGCTGTCTCTAAAAAGATGGTCTGTTTCACCCGTATCTTTTATGCTCTAATTTATGTCCTATTAGTTTCTGTAGGCTAAGATCGTAAAGTTACCATTAGCGCTTTCTCCTGTTTTAACTTTGAGAAATCGAGGCTTGTTCTTAAAAGATTATCATAGGCTTTTGTAATTTGATTTGGAAGTAATATCTGTGAAATGCTTGTTATGTGCACTCCATTTGCATGTGGAAAGGAACCATTCATAACATTGATGCATGCTTTCCATTTCATTTACTTTTTGGAAGATGTTATTGGAGTTTGAAAGCTGTTCCACAGGTTTCCGTAACTCATTGGTACAATACCTGTCTGGCAGCAGAACCTCACCACAGTATCGGTTGAATTTTTTTTTTTTTTTTGTCCTCAAAAAGTGTATATCTCTGGTTCTATGATCAGATTGGTATCATATGTCAGAAGAAACCGGAATTTTTATGAGATCGATAGACAGTAAATTAATAAAGATAGTAAATTCTTTTTGAAAGAAATATAAAATTTGGCCCTTTGATGTTCAAAAGACAGAAAGTCATTCACTGTTTTGAAACGCCAGACATAGATCTCTCGGTAAAACCTCACCAGTCACACCATCATGTTATATTCTCAGCAACAGTCCTCTCCGTATAGAAATAAATATATTCCAATCTTTCAACTGAATTAAAGCATACTATCTTAACAAAATAAAAATAAAAAGCATACAAATTTGTGCTTCTATTCATTGGTCATAACCTATTATGTTTTTTTTTTTTTGGAAACCTGGCAGATGCTGCAAGGTGTTTGCATAAAATTAAATGTTCATTACATCATACACCGCAAATTCAGAACTACAATCCTATTAACTCTATAAATTACAAGAAGTGACTTCCTATTCACTTCTGTCTCTTTTCTTCCTAACCTCAACCATAATTCGCACTCCTGCTGCACTCTTCCAGCCAGAATCTCAGGTGGAAGCAAGGTCCATCTAAAAATCCTTGCATTTCTTTGCTTCCAGATGTTCCATGCTGCGCACAAGAAATAAGACAGGTTTCCCACGGCCTCCTTAAGAAATGCACAATGAAGAAATCGCTTTTCTTAATATGCAATTGCTGTCAATTATTAATTCAATCAAACAGTGCTTTAGAGTACAATCTCAATACAAGCTCAGGGATTCAGTACATCAAGTAACTGCTCTATAGTTTTAACAACAGCGCTTTAATTTGTATTTACGACACATGAGTCTGATGCCCGAAACAGTGTTAGAAGAGACAGGAAGTAATTGACGATATCAACATACGGCGCCACAGCAGCCCATACATATTCCTTGTAGGAGTATGATGCAACCACATTCTTGTTGTTGTATATGATGGAGCCACAGAAGACCAGAGATACCAGACCACTAAACATCATGGACGATATTCTTCCAAGCGGGAAGAACAAGCTACATTGAAAACAAAAGAAATAATAATACAAGCACAGCATAGAACAGAAAAAAATAATACGAACTAGGACTGAAAAGCATGAAAAGTGCAGACTTCCTTGCGATTTAGCTGTCGATGGACCAGCAGGACCCCCGCTACAGATGTAAAGGAACAAATCTTGTAAATGCTCGTCTGGCTCCCTTCAAAAGATATAGTGTAAATCCTAGAGACATGCGATTGACACGTGAAACAACAAAACACATCACAGAAAAATAATAATAAAATCAAGTACATTAATAGAACTTATGGATACAAGAATAGAACTAACAAAAAAATAAATCAAACTTCTAAAAGAGTTGCAAGAAAAGGTACGCGAACTGAATTTTCATCCTGATATCAGGTTCTGAAACATCCTTTGCCTGCGAATAAAGGGAAGAGACAGACAAACAGCCACAGAGAGAGAGAGAGAGAGAGAGGCAGCTTCTGCGAAGATTTTCAAGAGAGAGAGAGAGAGAGAGAACACTAACAAACGAGCTTTCATGGAAACCATTCAACAGGCAAAATTGAAACACTTCACTATTTGTGAAGATATTGGGGCATCTTTACTACGAAGAATCCACAGCTAGCTATATGAGTTTGTTCAACCATATCCTACTTCCATAATACTACGAATGGAATTCTGTATTTTATTATCAATTTTGAAGATATAAATAATCTGCTCATTATATATTACCGAGCATATACAGAGATATGAAATGTCGTTGGATATTCAATTGTCAAGGCACTACATACTTCTCACCAAATAGAACCATTAAGTCATAAAGTCACATTATTCTCTACTTTTCAACTCACACCCATCCCAGAAGTCAATGGGTCATATTGACTTCATCAGCTACAACATATATCATGGTAATTAATTTCAGACTACAAAAGAGGTAAACCCAACTACCAAAGTGATTAGCTACTGGGATTGTTGCATTACCTGTGTGATTAATTACGAAAGGATCTGCCATACGTTCAGTCAGGAACTGAACCAAGCACGTTTCATCCTATCCTCTCCAGCCAATCAGAATCTTGCAATCCAAAAAATGGTCAAAAAAAGCATCCAAAAGAAAAATTAAATATGAAAAGAAATCTGACATTATATGACCAGAAACTTTGCTTGCAGCAAGCAAAGAGGCAGCAACAGCTTGTGCCAATAAAACCTGAATATTCCACACCTTACTTTTACGAAAATACAGCACCCAGACCACATCAATGGCCGATGAGTACTCCTTTTCTCCCAGCAGAAGCTCCCGTGCTCTGCATTAACCGCAGGATCAGTTTCTATCAAGTCTACTTTACAATTATGAAAGAAGCAGACTAGACTAGACTAGACTAGACTAGAGAGAAACTGATTCTGCGGTTAAAAAATCCTTATCCTATTCAGGCATCTCCACAAGAGTCAGTAAAATAAATAGAATCCTCTACGTACTAACTTCCTGCATGAAAAATAGAGACCCATCTCATTGCGGGCAGGAGACGTATCACTAAACCAAGGGTGTCTAAGAGCATCCTCTGCTGTTATGCGCTGAAGCATGCAAAACAAAAAGAAATTATTAAAGACTGTCAATATTAGAACATCCCCGAAAAGTGGAGAAATTAAAACCAATGACAGTGCCTACCTTTTGTGGATCATAATCGAGCAGCTTACTAAGCAGGTCATATCCAGACTTTGACAACACTGATGGTGGGAACTTGTCCCGCAGCAAGTTATACCTGAGAATAAGAATAAGCAACTAAAGATATTAATTTAAATTTGAAAGACTAGAGATCAAGATGATTCAGACAAAGTGGAGCCAGGCTTACTTTTGTTTCGTAAAAACCAATTTCGCACCAGGTAAGTTTTTGTAACCAGGCCAGGTGGTCTCATCCGGGGCGCCTAGGGTTTCAAAAATCTGAAACATAGAAATAAACAATCAGGAACAAAGATGATTAGATAACAGAATATAAGAGCCAGTAATAAAATTCTATTTCCAATGTTAGTACCGAATTGATCTGTTCTGTTTCATTCCGTTCTTTAAACAAGGGCTCTTTGGCCAGCAGCTCGGCAAAAATACAGCCCACAGACCACATATCAATAGCCGATGAGTACTCCTTCGCTCCAAGCAGAAGCTCCGGTGCCCTGCATTAACCACAATACAGAGACTCAATGTCAAAGGACAACAATAGGCACATAGCAAAGAGCAAGAAAATTACAAAATTAAGAAAAAAAAATTAGGAACTAAAATGCCGTTAAAATGCTTACCTGTACCACAAAGTCACTACCCACGGTGTATACGGTTTCAATGGGCTCTCATAATGACGTGCTAGCCCAAAATCACAAATTTTGAGCTCACCGCTGTTATTTAGCAGCAAATTTGAAGTCTTCAGGTCCCTGTCAGTACAAAAGCAACCATTATATACACATAATAAATTTAATACCTAAATATCTTGAAGAAGAAATGGGCAAAAATAGAAAAGTTACCTGTGGATAATCCAATTCTTATGTAAGTACATGACGCCTTCCAACAGCTGAAGCATCAACTGTTTAGTCTCACTCTCGCTGAAAGGCTGCTTTGAGGTTTCCATGGCTCTCTTCAGATCGTTCTCCATAAACTCCATTACTATAAAAATACTATCCATGGTGCTCCCCATGACTACCTCCTTCATATCCACAATTGAGGGGTGGCGAATAGATAGAAGGATGTTTATCTCTCTAAGAGATATTACGGGAAAACCACCTCCCTTTTCCCTTTCCATTTTCAGTTTTTTCACTGCGACCACCTCACCACTTTTCTTATCCCTTGCATGATACACGACACCATATGATCCTTCTGCTATACGATTGAGTTTCTCATAATCCTCAATGCTGCGACCTGCCTGTATGCTTCTCTTAAGCTCACGCAGCTCCAGTGTTTCTTCTCGGCGAGCCTTGATGTCAAATTTAAAAAAAGAAAAACAAGAAATTAACAAGAAAGGAGCAAGATGTACAAAAATAATACCATAGTAATAATTGTGGTCCTATGATAATTAGTCGATTCCTATTGTAAATTAATAATTTTCTAGACATTCAATTAATAATTTGTGGATTATTCTGTAGAAACAGAGTCTGGTCCTATGATAACTAGTTGATTCTCTAATCAGATTAGTAGATCATATGTCAGAAGAATCCAGAATTTTTATGAAATTTGTAGACAGTAAATTAATAATTCACCGAGATGAAATTGGGAAGCAATCAAAACAAAGGAAAACAAGAAATTTTTGAGGAAAAAAAAGAAAAATAAGAAATTAACAAGAAAAAGAGCAAGATGCACTAAAGTAATACCATATTGCTGATTTCACGAAGGATTTCGGAGCGCCGACGATCAATGCCAGAGAGGTCACATAAGTGGGAGGTGAAGAAGGGGCAGCGTTCGTCACGCTTGCACTTCTCCGTTTGCTTCATGGCGGTGAACCTTGTCAGCGTCGATTGCGCCTTCACTTCGCCTCTCAGATTTGTGCCTTCACTTCGCCTCTCATAATCCTCAATGCTGCAACCTGCCTGCATGTTTCTTTTAAAATCTCGCAGCTCCGGCGTTTCTTCTCGGCGAGCCTTGATGTAAAATTTAAAGGAACGAGATCAAAAAAGAGAAAAACAAGAAATTAACAAGAAAGGAGCAAGATGTACTAAAATAATACGATAGTAATAATCGTGGTCCTATGATGATCAGTCGATTCCTATTGTAAATTAATAATTCGCCGAGATGAAATTGGGAAGAAATCAAAACAAGAAAAACAAGAAATTTTTGAGGAAAAAGGAAAAACAAGAAATTAACAAGAAAAGGAGGTAATACCATATTTTTTATTTCACGAAGGGTTTCGGAGCGACGACGATCGGCGCCACCGAGGTCGCGATAGTGGGAGGCGAGGAAGGGGCGGCGCTCGTCAGGCTTGCGCTTCCCCAGTTGCTTCATGGCGGTGAACCTGATCAGCGTCGATTGCGTCTTCACTTCGCCTCTCGGCATTCTTTCTATCTTTTTCTTTCTCCCTTCTTCTTTTCCTACCATCTCTCGCGAGGTCGAAAGAGGGGATTGGGAAGAGACGGAAAACTTCCTACTAAGAAAGAGAGAGGGAAGCCTTGAAAAATAGAATTCGTATCCTCTGAGAACCACAGAAAATACAGTGAGGATCCGGATCGTTCTTTTTAACTTTGCACGAATCTCAAAGCACAAATAATACTGCGCCCTCCAATCTCCCGAATAGGCACCGGCTGAGAGTAAATCTGGACCGTAAAGTGATTTACTGTGTACAGTATACTGGTCCTGAAAATAGCCCCGGGGGCCGGGTTTAACATGAATTCGTATCAGCTAAAAACGTATCTCACCGTTTGAATTTGAATCCGGTCCGTTCGTAATGTTTCGCGAGAATCTCAAAAGATTTTCGTGCATTGGCAAATTCTGATTGGACGATCCGGAGAGAATCTGGAACTCGGTTTAGCATGATACGAATGAGCACTGCGTACAAAAATATCAACAAACGGTCTTGGGCCTTAGCCCCCTTAGGCCTGAGAACTAATTACAGGCCCAGAAATCGCGTAATCGTACTAGCGCGATTGAGATAAGTCAATAATCCTTGAATCGTCAACCAGAACGCGATTTGTAATTACAAAAAGGCTTCAGGAGTTGTTGGACTGGGCTTAAAACTACTAGCCTGTGTGCTGGTTCGGTACTAGAACAATTTATACCCAAAGAAGCATCGATTTATGAGAAAATTTATAAAATATTCTTCTTTTGAAAATTTTAGAACAAAATATCCTCCCTTTAAAATTCTTAACAAAATGCTCTTGTGGCCCTTTTTTTTTTCCCTCTTTTTCCCTCTTTCCTCCTCCCTCCTAGTTACTTCCTTCTCCTCTTTTTTCCTTTCTTTTTTGTCAACTTTGTTTTCACACCACTATCACGGTCTCAAAAAGTTAATTGCTGAGATAATTTGTTGTGTAGATCTCTCAAAAATTGACTAGAAACTATAAGTTGATAATTAAGAAGTTAGAACTTTGAAGTGTACTAAATTGGCCCTGCAGTTTACACTGCTCAAGACAATGGATTAAATCATACTTTATTCAATTGCTTATTGATGTGCATTTAAACATTCATTTTAGATAATGTACTGTGATACGGTCACACTGATGGACATCATCCGTCATCTACATGTACTACATTGTTTGAGTGGAAGTATCCATAATCTATATTGTTGATGAAAAACTAGGACTAACTAATGAACTATGCCATATTATACCTGCTAAAGCGAATGTTTTCAATTAACTTAGTGAACACATCATTTTAATTAGGACATACACGTCATGATGATATGGAAATAGATCTCAACAGGTGGACCAATTTAATAGAAAATTTCAAGTACCCAAATGAAAATGAATGATACTTGAATATTATAATTTATGGTTGACCTAATACCTACTGGACATAGAGGTGTCTTATATATTTTTCAGTTGTGTGTGTAAATGCAAGATGGATCTCGGGTTGGAAAACTCTTTTATTCTGAAAATGAACACTGCACGACCAATACATCATACTACCCGAAATCAGATGAAAATCATGTATGCTGGAACCTTGAAAACATAAGATATATATATATATATATAGGGTCTGTCTAATTTGCTGCCGGCAGCAGTTCGGCCAAGTGCTGCCGGGGCTATATTTAGCCGTGTGATGTCCAAACAACAAATTCAAACCGTTAGATGTTTAATCTATACTATAATCCAGTGTTGTAAATAACGGTATGCGGTCGTCGGACGGACGGGGTACCGCCAAGCGATTAATCGGTATGCGGCCGATTAATCGGAATTATGCGGACAATTTAACGTTTTTATTAAATTTATGTATATATATCATAATTTATTAAAAATAATTTATTTAACTCATTAATATTATCAAATAAACTTAATTTAACTTAATTTTATTATTATAACATGACACTACACTTATTTCTTCTTAACACATAAGAATTTTACATGTGTAAGTAACACATTTAATGAAAAAATAAATTTGAGAATTAAGTTTTTTCAAATACTAATAACATATTATTTGAAAGAAATGAAAATTTCAACATAAAATCACTAAATTTAGTTTATGATAACAACTTAATTTCATAAATAAACACGTCATACTAATTGAAATAATTACATTAGCAAGTAAGAAAAATATATGGTATATAAATAATAGAAGAGTTAATCAATTTTAAAGTAAGAAGAACAAATATATATATAAAAAATATTATATGTATATCCAAGCACAAATAAAACTACAATACATAATTTATAAATCTTATTATCACACGTTATCACTGAAAAAAAAAATTTAAAATAAAAATTTACTGAAATAAACGGGAATAAACGGGAATAAACGGACGATTAAACGGTAAAGCGGCCGATTAATCGGAAAAAAAGGCCGATTAATCGTTTCCAACCGTTAACAGGCCTCCGTTAAGGGTATGCGTGACGGTTAAGCTGCCGTTAACGATTAATCGGCCGTTAAGAGCGTTTTTTACAACACTGCTATAATCTACTTGGAGACCAAATTTTACATTTTTTGGAATTTTTTTACTATATATTAAGCTGGTTTGAAAACCGCTGTTTTTAGTAAATTTCTGCAACGTTAAAAACAGCGGTTTTCAAACCATCTTAATATATAGTAAAAAAATTCCAAAAAATGTAAAATTTGGTCTCCAAGTAGATTATAGTATAGATTAAACATCTAACGGTTTGAATTTGTTGTTTGGACATCACACGGCTAAATATAGCCCCGGCAGCACCTCGGCCGAACTGCTGCCGGCAGCAAATTAGCCACAGTCATATATATATATATGAGTAGAACTAGGGTGTGATGTGCTCACCAAACACTTTGGTGAGCATAACTCTATAATCTGTCGGATTCACTTCAAACGAGATGAATCTAAACCGTTGAAGCCGATCTAACTTCGGATAGACTATTTGAACCTTGAAATAGAGATATGAGTGGAAAGTAAAATACTCTCTTTACTTTTCAAAGCATGATAACATCACTTATATATATATATAGTAGGGCTATTGTGCTTTGCAAAGTAAAGCCATCGTTTTACTTCGGCTTACTTTTTGGATTTTCAAAGTCCAAAACGTCGATCCTACCGTTCAAGTTGATCTACATATTGAAATGTGCTTGCAGACCAAATTTTTCATTTTTTGGAATTTTTTTACTATTTATTAAGCCACTTTGAAAATTGCTGATCACATGGTCCAAAAAAAACAGTGCAACAAAATTCTGGACCATGTGATCAGCAATTTTCAAAGTGGCTTAATAAATAGTAAAAAAATTCCAAAAAATGTAAAATTTGGTCTGCAAGCACATTTCAATATGTAGATCAACTTGAACGGTCGGATCGAAGTTTTGGACTTTGAAAATCCAAAAAGTAAGCCGAAGTAAAACGATGGCTTTACTTTGCAAAGCACAATAGCATAATTCTATATATATATATATATAGAACTATGGTGTGATGTGCACGCCAAACTCTTTAGTGAGCATAACTCCATAATTTATTGTATTTACTTTAAACGAGATGAATCCAAAGCGTTGAAAAATTTTGAACTAGGGTGTGATCGATGTGCGTACATGCAAAATTTTGAATTTTTTGAATTCATTTAGTCTAAAGTCAAGTGGTCAAAATTGATGAAAAATTAATGATCCAAAATGAAGTTTTAGAAGTTATTTTAATGCATTCATTTTCATCAATGGTCTGAATTTGACTAGTTTTGTAAAATACTTAATAAATAGTAAAAAAAAATTCAAAAAAAATGTAAAATTTGACCTCCAAGTATATTTTAATATGGAGATAATGTTGAACGGTCGGATCGACTGTTTGAACTTTGAAAATAAAAATATGTTCATTTTACAAATAGGTCCTTATGTCCATAGAAGAATTTGCCTATAAATTTTAAACAAGCCATGGAAGACTCTAACTCTCACAAGTGGATCGGTGCCATGATGAGGAAATAAAATTTATGGCTGACAATGATGTTTGGAAAATTGTCTCATTACCTAAAGATGCGAGACCTATTGGTTGTAAATAGATATTTAAAACCAAGAGGGATTCGAAAGGTAACGTCGAGAAATATAAAACTCGTCTTGTCGCTAAAGGTTTTACATAAAAGGAAGGCATCGATTATAAAGAGATTTTCTCTCCGGTTTCATTGAAAGACTCTTTAAGAATTATATTGGCATTAGTTGCGCATTTCGATTTAGAGCTTCATCAGATGGATGTTAAGACAGTGTTTCTAAATGGTGACATTGAAGAAACGATCTATATGGAGTAACCAGAAAACTATGTGTCGGGTGACGCAAAGTCTATGGTGTGCGAACTTAAAAAATCCATCTATGGACTAAAGCAAGCGCCTCGTCAGTGGTACTACAAATTTCACAGTGTGATTATCTCATTTGGTTTTGAGTCAAATCTTGTGGATGAGTGTATATACCTCAAGTTCTGTAAGAGTAAGTTTGTGTTTCTGGTTTTATATGTAGATGACATATTACTTACCAGCAATGATATAAATATGTTGCAAGAGACTAGGAACTTTCTGATGAAATTTTTTGAAATAAAAGATCTTGGTGATGCATCATTTGTCCTAGGAATTGAAATACTGAGGAATAAAGCCCAAGGTATATTAGGTTTATCCCAAAGGAATTATATCGAAAAGGTTCTCATTAGGTATGGCATGTAAAACAGTAAATTAGGAAATACCCATGTGGCAAAGGGAGACAAGTTTAGTCTAAGCCAATGACATAAGAATTCTTTAGAAAATGAAGTAATGCTAAAGTATCCATATGCCTCAGTTGTTGGGAGCATCATGTGCGCAAGTGTGTACGCGTCCAGATATTATGTTCATCACTGGCATGTTGGGCCGATACTTATCTAACCCAGGTCTAGATCATTGGAAAGCAGCCAAACGAGTCTTGAGGTACCTGAAGCGAACAAAAGACCATATACTCACGTATCGGAGGTCGGATCAGCTAGAGGTCATTGGGTATACCGACTCTGATTTTGGAGGATGTCAAGATAGTATGAAATCGACATCCGGCTACATCTTCGTATTAGCTAGAGGAGCTATTTCGTGGAAGAGTGCTAAACAGTCACTTATAGCATCTTCCACAATGGCCGCAGAATTCATTGCATGTTATGAAGCATCGAATCATGGTGTATGGCTTCGTAATTTTGTCACTAGGCTGCGTATAGTGAAATCTATTGAGAAACCACTAAATTGTATTGTGACAACAATTCAGCGGTGTTATATACAACTACAACCGAAGTTCGTCAAAGTCCAAGTACATTGACATTAAGTTTTTGGCTGTAAAATAAAGAGTACAGAATGGTCAGTCATCCATAGAACATATAGGGACTTCATGTTAGCGGATCCACTTACTAAAGGATTGCCACCCAATAAGTTTGAAGAACATGTTGCTCATATGGGTGTAATTTTTGTTACGGAAATTCAGTTTTAGTGGGAGTCTGTTATTTATTTTGATGTTATATTTACTTATTGTAATTTGGAATTGTAACTTGTAATATGAAACAAGTTGATTATATTATATGCATGATTTTGCAAAAGGGTTGTTGTTTACATTCTATCTCTATTTTAGTTTGACCTCAATTTTGGATATGTGATTTGCAAATTATTTATTTAAATTTTGCATTTTACAACAAGTTTTATGAAATTTAGTTTCAAGTTTTAAGTGGGAGACCTAGTTAGAAATTGGCACGATAAGATCACAATTGCGTATAATTTCTATGCTACACATCCACATCATGATTCATGTCATTTGGTTATATTAGTACTGTGATCATTGATGGTTTAGTTACGAAGTAAATGTAACGAAAGCCGCTTTATTCCTTTGCTAATGTAATTGATGGACGGAATTGGTTTGAGAATATATAAGGAAGACAGAAAAGTATGTGCGCACATAAGGGTATGACATATTGCTCAAGTGGGAGATTGTTGGATTATAATCAAACAATTGAGCATATATGTAATATAATTATGAATTGTATACTGTTATGTATGATTGTCCTAATTAAGTGATCTAATATGGAATTAAGGTATTTGACAATCTATGTATTCAATAGGATGTGGTCCATAAATGCGTAGAACGATTTAGGCAAAGATCAAATCATTGATGGACTGATTCTGAGATTTGCAATTCAGAAAACTGTCTTTTCAGAGGTTTGTGCGGGCCGCACAAAAATATCTTGATTAAGTTGGCTGATAACCAGAGTGTTGCGGGCCGCATGGCTTTCAATGCGAGCAGCACAAAATACCTTTTTAGAGTTGGCATACGGCCATAAGTTTGTGCGGGTCGCACAAAACACTATTAAATAAGGAAAGTCAATTATTCAGAGAAAAGGCAATTCCGTAGACACGTTTGGCCATTTGTGCGGGCCGTACGCGCAGTGCCAGATGTGTTACCCTATATAAGAATGGGTCCCCAAGGCACGAGATATTACAAACAACTCAGGTTTCTGAACAGCACTTATTTTAGACAGAATCTGAGTGCCTTCTCTTTTCTTTCACCATCAAAGATCTAAAAAGGAGAAATTCATTAGGAAACTTGGAAGGAATTTCTCAAATGCGTGTCTTGCTGCCTTTAAAGACTTAATCTACGATCATACGACGTAAAGACGAGAAGAGAGCTTCTTGCCATTGAAGACTTGGCTCGTGTTCACGGAGATGGCTCTTCGCAATTGAGGATTCCATAGCCAACGTTATGGAACCAGGTATTGTATTCCGCACTTATAGTTTATGTTTGGGTCTCTTAGGCATAGGACGGTCCTTAGGTTAAGGCGGGGAACTACTTCTCCTTTCCTGAGGTGTAAGTGTTTGACCCTAGATGAGATGTAATTGTTTGATCTCTAGATAAGGCGTAATTATTTGGCATTTATGATTCCCCATTAATTTAGAGGTCGGGTATTGCCGGCAAGGATGTTGTCGGACAAGATAATTGAAGAGGTGAAGCTTTGGCTGAAGTATTGCAAAGGGCGGAATACAAGAGCTAGCTGGGGAGAGTGAGAGGTTTCTTGTAATATCTATGCATTAGGTTTTGCAATCTAAGTGCATAGTTCGTGCCTCTGGCACACTGGTAGCCACTACCAGTTTCATAAAATATATATATATATATATATATATATATATATTACATGCTTCTCACCGGACGGAACATCTTTTCCCAATTCAATCTCCTTTGCGTCTTTTGCTGATTTAAATGCAAAACTTTGAGTTTAATTTATCATTTGATTTTATTCTCAGATCAATGGTGCGAATCTCATTCAATTAAAGCCAAACGGACTAATGAGGAATATTTTTTAAGGGTTTTTGAAAAGTTGTGAACTGAGTAATTGAACAAGGTAATTGGATTTGTTCAGTCTTTACAAGTTTATAATATAGTATATAGATAGTTAAATATATGAATGTAGTCCTTATGATACTAACACAGTACATAATAATACAACCATAGCTAACTGGTATTATAATAATACAAAGACACTAATTTACAGAGAGTCATTTTGTACCCAGGCAACAAACCAAATATTGAGACTTCATCTCACCAGAAGCAATTACTACATAAAGAGACAAAAAAAAAACTCAATTTACCTATTTAGAGTAATATAAACTTTCTTTAAAAAAGAACTCAAACTTTTGATCAAGTTATGAATTCCTAGAGATTGAAGAGATTGTCATTTTACAAACGAGTCTAAATTTGAATTTGTTCTCGCACAGGTCAGGTACTATACTGATATGGTACCATAGTATATCATATATGAGGGATGCTTCTATAGACATAAGGACCTATTTGTAAAATGAACATATTTTCATTTTCAAAGTTCAAACAGTCGATCCGACCGTTCAACATTATCTCCATATTAAAATGTACTTGGAGGTCAAATTTTACATTTTTTTTGAATTTTTTTACTATTTATTAAGTATTTTACAAAAACTAGTCAAATTCAGACCATTGAATTTTGTAAAATACTTAATAAATAGTAAAAAAATTCAAAAAAATGTAAAATTTAACCTCCAAGTACATTTTAATATGGAGATAATGTTGAACGGTCGGATCGACTGTTTGAACTTTGAAAATGAAAATATGTTTATTTTACAAATAGGTCTTTATGTCCATAGAAGAATTTGTCATCATGAGTGATGCTTCTATGGACATAAGGACCTATTTGTAAAATGAAAATATTTTCATTTTCAAAGTTCAAACAGTCGATCCGACCGTTCAACATTATCTCCATATTAAAATGTACTTGGAGGTCAAATTTTACATTTTTTTGAATTTTTTTACTATTTATTAAGTATTTTACAAAAACTAGTCAAATTCATACCATTGAATTTTGTAAAATACTTAATAAATAGTAAAAAAATTCAAAAAATGTAAAATTTGACCTCCAAGTACATTTTAATATGGAGATAATGTTGAACGGTCGGATCGACTGTTTGAACTTTGAAAATGAAAATTTTTTCATTTTACAAATAGGTCCTTATGTCCATAGAAGCATCACTCTTTTCTTATTATTGAGTTATGTGATTTCTATTTCTCTCAAGGATTTCAAAAAGATGTCAGTTTTTCTGGTTTCAAGTTGTTTGACTAGTCTAAACGGTGTAAATTTATAAATTCTAATTTACTCGGGAGGAGGGATCCAATTACATCTTTTTTAGTGACACATCATGACACTATTTTTTATATAGGTCAATTTTGCGATTTCAAATTCCAAACAGTCGATCCGAACCGTTCAACATGATCACCATATTAAAATGTGCTTGGAGATCAAATTTTACATTTTTTTGAATTTTTTTATTATTTATTAAGATGGTTACAAAATCGCTGTTTTTCAATGGTCCGAAAACAGCGATTTTGTAACCATCTTAATAAATAGTAAAAAAATTCAAAAAAATGTAAAATTTGATCTCCAAGCACATTTTAATATATTCATCATGTTAAACGGTTTGGATCAACTATTTGGACTTTGAAAATGATAGGTGTCAAAATGTGTAAAAAAAAAATGGTGTAATCCGATCCCTCCTCTTTACTCGGTACCTGGAGGATCTGGATTCGTTAAGGGACATATATGATTCGTTAAGGGTATAATGGAAAAAAAAAAATTTGACAATGGATAATTAACTCTATGAGTAAAAAAGAAAGAATTTTAAGAGTTAAAGGGAAAATTAGATATATTCAAGAGTTTAGAGCTAAATAAAAAGTTAAAGAACTTTTTGAGAGTAGGTGAGAAATTAACCCTTTCTAAACATTTCAACTATTACAGTACACCGTCGTTGCTTATATACGCTAACATTTTGTAAATAGTTAATAACTCAGGACTAGAATCATATATTGTGTGACGATATCACACTTTTAAATCAGAAGCTTATTGTAAATAATTTTTTTTATCAGAACAGAATAAAAAGGTAAAGTAGAATCTAGAAATTCATGTATTTTTTCCAATGACATTGTTCCTGCAATACTTTGCTAATATTGAAGAGTTGTTATATTTATTTCTCCAGGATAACTTGTTTCCTATATCACGTCCTGTGATCGCTGAGCAATGACATAGGCCCATGGGCCCATAGGCCCATGGGCCCATGGGCCCATGCCCGCCTAATTCAGGTAATTATGTAATCTGTAATGAGCGACTCTTAACGAGGAGATGTAAAGTAACATTTATTCAATTTTAACCGTTAAATTAATTAAGATGAAAAGGTTCATATTGGCCTCCTAAATTTTACTTTGGATAAATCAAGCACAGGTTAGGTAAAATCAAACTGAAAGAAACTGTGGTGTTTGTTTTACAAAAAGCAACCGCAAAGGCAATAAACAATACCGAAAGGAGGCTATAATAGAGGAGACCAAAAATGGGGGCTATTGACAAAAGAGATAGGTTTGAAAGCGACGGAGGGAAGGAAGGAATGGGGAGGTGTGTAGAGACTCGAAATCGCCAATCCTTTTCGGTGAATAAAACCCACTGCTATCCATCTCCAATTTTAATCAGCTGGTGAACTTGTGATTGTGATTCCATCCATCATCAAGTGGCACTGCGATTTCAAGTGCAATTATTGGTGCCAAGAACCTCTCTCTCTCTATATATTTCTCTCTGTCCTCCATCCAATTCTAAGGCCTCCAACTTGTTCTAAGAGAATATATTGTTGTCCCCCGTAGTATCTCTCCTATCATGACACCTCCCTTTTTCTCCACCTCTCACCTCTCACAAATCATATCGTACCGCTCTCCTCATCTCATCTGATTTGGTTTGGATATTTTTTATTTCCGTGCAATCATGGTGCTAATTGGCTGGGAATGGAATTTGATTATTTGACCGCTTTTAAATGGAGAATTTCTCCAAGGTCAAATTAACTCAGGAGATAGGAGTAGGTCCGATGGGCATCGGACCTACATTTAGGTTCAATGAGCTCTAGGACCGTACGATTAGCATCAAGATCTATGTGCATCGGACCTACTCTGATTCCTTAACTCAGATATGCGCAGATTGATAATGGAGAATTTCTCCAAGGTCAAATAAAATCAGATATGCACAAATTGACTCGTTAAGTTGTAAATGCGAAATCGGGACGGGAGCAGATAATTAGATTCTTGCAAAAAGAATAAAAGAATGTTCTCGGTTTAGAAAGTAAATTTTGTTTATCAGAAATTTATTTAACAATTGTGATAATAAATTAAAAAATCATAAAAAATGTTAAATGTAAACATGTATTTTAAATATGTACACAAATTTGATGAAAATTTACTAATCAATTTATTATTTATGTAGCAATTTGAAACCTTAAAATATAAGTTTTATTGACATAATATCAAGAGAAGGAATCTAATTACACTTTTTTTTTGACACATCTTGACACTGTTTTTTTTATAGGTCAATTTTGCAATTTCAAAATCCAAACAGTTAATCCGAACCGTTCAACATGATGACCATATTAAAATGTGCTTGGAGATCAAATTTTACATTTTTTTTGAATTTTTTTACTATTTATTAAGATGGTTACAAAATCGTTTTTTTCAATGGTTTGAAAAACAGCAATTTTGTAACCATCTTAATAAATAGTAAGAAAATTCAAAAAAATGTAAAATTTGATCTCCAAGCACATTTTAATATATCCATCATGTTAAACGGTTTGGATCAACTATTTGGACTTTGAAAATGATAAGTGTCAAAATATGTAAAAAAAAATGGTGTAATCCGATCCCTCCTCTAATATCAAACATATTCGTAAATTACACCAAATTGTATACATGATATATCTAAATAACAAACAATTTATTTTATTTTAGTATTAATAATTAAATATTCGTTATTAAGATAAACCTTACAGTATGTATCCCGTCCTTAATCAGTTTATGCATAAAAGAATAACACAAGTTCAAATCTTCAAGATCAAATGTTAATTTTGACAACAAAATATTATATTCTTGCCATTTCAAGAAATCTCTGGATAAAGAACTTTAAAGACAAACCCCATAACTAAAAAAAACTAAAGAAAGAAAGAAAAGGTAGTGGAATTTTTCAGACCAGTTGAATTAGAGATTGAACAATCAACAGGAGTATTTTAATAGGGGACCAGATTCGTATCCCACAGGATTTTATTGGTTCTCCAAATAAAGCATATTAGCTGTTCGGCATGAGATCATTTGGTTTGATTTCCTGGATCCATCCAATTTTTGTACTCAGAATCGATTTTTTTTTTTTAAGACACAAATGTTATGGTGTTTACTTAAACGTGGAATCAAATAAACAAACAAGATTCATAATAAATAATCGCATTACGGTGATGCTGTACATGACAGAGGTTAAAATATAAAATCTGAAATCGCTTCCGGTGTTTCTTTGGTAAATTCTTTTATGATGTTCTTCGCTATTATATATAAAAAAAAGACATAGTAAATTCATAATAGTCAATTTTGCTGCTCCATGAATTTTGAGTTTTAGTGGAGATTTATCGGTTCCGACCGACTTTGTCTCCCTCTGGACATTTGATTTGTAATTCGGGTTAAATTTAGGGTTAAAATTGAGATAAATTTGTTGAATTTTGATTGGTAATTAGAATTATAAGTCAGAGCATCATAAATTACAAGTCAAAGTATTGGAAAGTATAAGTTAAAGTATTAATTTTTATCGAGTACCAAATTGGTTAATGGATTTAAACCCGATTAGATATTAAAACCCGATTCAATATTTTTTTGCCCCCATGACAAAAATCCTGGATCCCCCCTGCATGTAATACTAATTATTTTCTATATTTATCAATAAGTGGAACACTGTAGTAAAAAGATTCAGATAATAGAAGAAAGCAAATTATGCTACTGTAGAATAAATTGACGAGGCACATCACTTAATACGGTTTTAAAAACCGATCGTTCATCCTTAATTACAGCTTGCCAACACTATTTTTGTTACATGCAGTGCACTGTCAAAAGAGAAAGTAAGAAAAATATATAATTTATAAACTGTGTGAAGTCAAAATAACATTGTTAATATTTATAGGCTTTACATGAAAAACTATGATACAGCGACACGATATCTTAGATTTATTCTAGAAGCATACTTTTAAATAATTATGGGTAAAATGCTTATTTAATTTGCTACCGGCTTCCGGATATAAAAAAAAAAAAAAAAAACCAGGGTGCACATATCCATATAATAATAAAGTAGATTCTATTAGGCCAGTTCTCTATTTTGCGTGACAGTAACACTTGTTTTTATAATTTTAGTCAAAAACACATTTATCTATTATAATTTAAGGGTAGGTAGAATTTTTTTTTTTTTATTTCTAAAGTCAAATAGCTATTTTGTGTCTGGTAAGAAAGAATTGTAAATACTAAAATGTTAAAATAAAGAGAATCTAATACAGATGTAGATAGGCTAAGCCCTTCACAATTTTCAATGACGTGTTTATATTTAAATAAGTTTTGTTTTGCAAAGATTTATTACTGACTGAGGTAGGTACTATCAACACATGCAGGTCTGCATATGTGCAGGAGTAGTACTAATAAGTTGAGTTAAAGAGCAATTTGTATTCAACCGGTGAACTCACGAGCTGAGTCAAGTCTGAGTTGTTAATTCAGTTTCAAATCAGAAGCTCTAAATTGGATTCAACTCGCGAATAACTCTAGTCGACTCATTACTCATAGATAGTACATAGTTTATCAAATTAAAAATAATCTAAATAAATAGTACATAGTTTATCAAAATAATACACAATTTAAAACTTTACATAATAAAACAGTGGTAAATACATAATTAAATAATACATAGTCTAACAAAATATTATATAGTTTACCAAGTCAATGAATCAACTAAGTTGGATGCAACTTTGATTCAACTCGTGAGACAACCGAGCCAATAAACTCGAGTCAGTTTCAACTCGAATTGTTGGCGAGTTGAATCTGAATTGATTCCGAACGAGTTATGAGTCATAACTTTTTTTGTACACCCCTATGCAAGAGAGTCTGTACCACATCGAATTACACATAAATGTGATATAATTTCGGTCGAGCGATTGGAATTCGGTGTCTATCATAAATATAAAAAATAAATATAAAAAGTTTGTTTTGAGATTCGTATAGATTAAAGAATGGACTAGATTTATAAATCCTACTGTTTGGTACCGACTTGGATGTGAATTGGAGTTCATAAATGCGATATCTGACTGCATCAGATTAGTCAGCGTGGAACCAAAAGTATTTAATGCAAGTATAAAATATAAGAATCTATTTTAGAATTAAAACAAATTTAAATTACACAGGTCGAATTTAATATGGTTCCATCATTCACCTTAAATTAGTTATGCAGTGAGAAGCATAGTAATACAATTCACAAATTATTCGCGAATAATTCAGATTTAAGCTGTTGATGAATCAATTCGCGTATTATTCGGTTTTCTGAATTTTTCTCAATTTATTCACGGATTTTACGAATTATTCGCGAATTATTATTTTTTGCTCTCTGTGGGAATTTTGCTCTTAATGTATAATTTCAAAGTATACTCAAATTATTCTCGAATTATGAATTTTTGATCCCGTCGAATCTTTTCCAAATCATTAAGTTGTCACTATAGTGGGAGATATGCTTTAAAAATCAAATGCTATTATATATGATGTGTTTTTGTGATAATTATGATTAAAGCAATAGGTAAGAAGTCGCTTTAGTTTAGATTAGTTGCAAAATTTTGGAAGAGTTTGATAGCGATGCCATGGTTTGTACTTTGTAGCTAGGGTTCCAGATGTAGAGACAATCTTCTATCTAATAATCAATTTCATTAAAAAATCTTACTATGGATTTTGCAATATGGTTAACAAATTTTGTTTATCAATGCTGAATGATAAATAGATTTTTTTTTTTACTTTTCTTTGCATTTTCCCGTAGGAGGTATAATACTAAATTTGAGATTACAATACTTACAAAAAAAAGGCCTGTATGTCAGCCTAAAAAAGTTAAAATTAATATACAAAATTATTACTATTGGAAGCTATACGTCAACCAAAAGAACTTAAAAAATTTAAGATTGAGAAATAGATTCTCAAATTTAAAATTACACTCTCATACATCAACCAAATAATAATTTAGCTGTCACTGGAAAAGCTTGTGGGCCCACTGCCTCAGAAAATGGCAAATGACATGTCATGATATATCACATAAAACCAAATAAGTCAATATCTAATTAAGAATAGGTCTTGATGGTGACTTGAGATGTAAATTTTGGCGAGGCACAATTTCGAATTTTTTTATAAACCATAATAAAAAAAAAAATTAAGGAAAACCAACATGTTTACTATTATTTTTACAAAAATTATAAGAACCGAAATATCATTTTTGTCCGCTAATTTATTTTTTTCCGGACCGAAATGCCATTTTGGTCCCGGCTAAAAAAACTCTGGACCGAAATGGCATCTCGATCCGTGGGTATTACACCAATGACTACACCTGTTTTGCTGAAAACTTGTGAAGCCAGTACGGACCGAAATGACATTTCGGTCTGGATAAAAAAAAATAGCGGACCGAAATGCCATTTCAGTTGTTATAATTTTTTAAAAAATAAAAGTAATCATGTTGGTTTTTTAAAATTATTATTTTTAATTATGGTTTATAAAAAAAATTCCACATTTTCAGGAAAAAGATGGCATGTTCCGAACCCTATGTTCCATAAATTTGTGGTTTTCCGAGAGAATCAAAACTCTTGAATAATGCGGTTTTGGAGCTTCTGCTTTACAAATATAAAAAAGTTCGCCAAGCGGTCACTTGGACGGCACAAAATATTTTAAAAAATTGCGGGATCATTTATTTACGTGAAGGTTCGGATTTGTCTCCGACTACAGTTCATTGTATGGTTCTAGAATTTAGATAATATTTAACAAGGGTGATTAAATTATTTACTTCATCTTATCTTTTTGGATTTATATATCGTTCGGTAGCATATTTCATAATTTAAATTAATTCATTTGAATGAGTAAGATATTAGAAGTGAATAACCGTATATGACCATATAATATAGGAAGCTGATATGAGTACCCGTACTGTACCCACACTAAACTGTCATAACTGCTTGTGGAGACCGCAACTATTCCAAAATTGTAATTTTGTTTTACAAATTTTAATAGTAACACTGTGAAGTATATAGCTCAAACAGAGCAAGTATTTATACCTATACAATGAATTACATATGATATATGAATTTTTCTAAAATAATTGTACTCACACATTTTCTTGAAAAATTCTCGTGTTGTACCCGCATTAGGGGACCACTCAAACGGCATGTGGGGACCGCAACTGTTCCAAAACTGTAATTTTGTTTTACAAATTTTAATAGTAACACTGTGAAGTATATAGCTCAAACAGGACAAGTATTTATACCTATACAATGAACTACATATGATATATGAATTTTCCTAAAATAACAGTGCGGGTACAGTGCGGGTACTGTAGCGTGGGTACTAAAATAATTATTCTATAATATAACATGACAGTGATTTTATAAATAGAATAAATTAATTCGTCTGAACTCAGAAGAGATAGTTTTACACTTTTACTTATATCGTCGTTATTTTATCTTATTTTTCTATTTTATTTGTTATTTAACTACTTAAATGTGAAAGATTTTATTTCACATCTTATTTTACAATCGAACATAACTTTATGGTAAAAAAAAAATCATTAGTCTCTTATTATACTGTGTTTATTGGATTATTAACACAAAAACATGTCAAAAATAATTCAAATTTTTCGAGCTATTAGTTAAATTAACAAGATTTTACTTCATAAATTTCAAACAAAAAACTGTAGATTTTATTTAAAAATATATAGATATATATATAAAATTCGAAAGGGACCGACTAACTATCCCCCAGCTCCCATCCCCCATTCATCCCCCAGTCAATAACTGTCTTTGTTGACTGCTAATTAAGAGGGGACCACAAATTTCAGCGCTAAAAGACAAAACAAAACGTGTCATTATCGTGGCGAGTGCAAGTATTCATATATAATACATCAAGTATTCATATCTAATACATCAAGTATTCATATCTAAGATATCAAGTATTCAAAAAAAACTGGACACATCACTCACTCATCTTTTACACGTTTTTAGAGGTGGGTTTTTTTATCCGTTCACTCTAATCAATATTTCTGACAATCTAGTAGGAATTTTGCAAATATAAAACCACGAACGTTTTCTACACAATTTTCTCTTTCAAATGAGATCCATGATGACATACTTTCGAGTTGTTCGTTGCACAAGTATTCATACATTGTCATTCAAGTATTCATACATCATCAAACAAGTATTCATACCTCATCAGTATTTCACAAATAAAAAACTAGACACATAATTCACTCATTTTTTACCGATTGAAATTTCGTTACCGCTCAATTACTGGAAGTATCCAGTACACTCTATCTTAGGTATGAATACTTGTTCGACGAGGTATGAATACTTGCTCGACGTGGTATGAATACTTGCATGACGAGATATAAATAATTTTACGAGGTATGAATACTTGCACGACGGATAACTCAAAAGTATTTCATCATGGATCTCATTTGAAAGATAAAATTGCGTAGAAAACGTTTGTGATTTTAGATTTGCAAAATTCTTCACAAATTGTAAGAAATATTAGTTAGAGTGAACGGAGAAAAAAAAAATCACCTCTAAAAACGTGTAAAAGATGGGTGGGTGATGTGTCCAGTTTTTTTTTAAATACTTGATATCTTAGATATGAATACTTAGTGTATTATATATGAATACTTGATGTATTATATATGAATATTTGTGCGCGTCAGTTATAAAAAATTTCAAATATAAGTGGTCCCCCACGTAATTAATGATTGATACACGTTTTCTTTTGTCTTTTGTACTTGAAGTTGTGGTCCCCTACATAATTAATGATTGGGGGATGAATGGGGGATAGGAGGTGGGGAAAAAAAATCTTTATCCAATTCGAAATAGGCTGTCTAGATCTATAAAATTTCACAATTAAATGGACAGCCACTAATCAAAACTTTCAATGTAGTTTTCAGTCGTTGTAAATAAATATTTCCATATTTTGGTCTCAAACGTGAACATCGAACAAGAAACAAACACACAACGAGGCAAATACAGATCTTTATAACTAAAATCCAAAATCGGAAAGAAAACAAACGAGCTAGTTGCAAAAAGAAATCCTGTTGGTAGAAAATATAATTGTTGCAATTGTAATTTCGAGAGATGTAATGCATCTGAATATAAATCAATATTCTATTCCTCCATCAAGATAATTCAAGAGATATATTATCACTTCTCATCAACTTCTCATTCCTTGTAAAATATTATGAACCCTCCGAAATCGAAACATTTTTTTCGAACGAGCGAAATTATTATTATATTATTTTACACTGTATTCTGGATTTTTTTCCCACTTACAAATATGCTTGCATTTAAAAGTTTATCTTAGTTCATGTCTATTTTCCTGTTACAATCTATTATTAACATTGATTTTCCATGTCAACATCAGATAGCTATGTTACTGAGTATATTTAGCCAAAAAAGAATAATGTCTACAAAGGAGTTTGCTAAGCAGTTTAATCAAACAACGTATCATTCACCATTTAGGGCCTGTTCGGCAGCACAGTTACGATTACTGTTCACGTGGGAAAAAAAAAATTCACTCAGAGTGAATTTTTTTTTTTTCCCACGTGAACAGTAAAAATCAGTTCAAAAAAAAAAATTTCATGTGCCCATTCCCAAACCCACTGTGCTGTCGAACAGGGCCTTAATGGAAATTTCAACTGACACGTCTATTTATACTATAGATCATCTGTAGCAACTTCAATATTAATTTTTTTTACGAATAATTATACATATAAATACGATGCATGATTGCAAATTCACCTTTAAAATGTATTTTCTTTGCTGTCTCAATAAAGCACCGGTTTCAGCGAACCAATGTTGTAATAAATATTTTCTTCTGTGGCTGATACAATTAGAATAGTCTTAATAAATGCAATGGTTCTCATAATAATAATAATAATACAGATAATAGATCCCACTAGAAAGTATCACATCACCGGTCCGCGGTCCCTCTCTCTTTCAGAAAAATATCGTCATAATAAATCTCAAGCCCACAAAATGGATGGGCACAAAGAACCTCTGGACTGCCTCCTGATCTAATCCAATCAAAAGAAAAGAGAGAGAAAAAGACAGCGCGAATGAAACGAGAGGGATCAAAAGGCTGAAACGCACCCAAAGGAATCGGACGGTGGAGGGGGGACCAGCCGCGGAAACACGGAGCCGTCCTTCCCCTTCCCCCCACGACCTTGGAACTTATTTCCCTTCCAACCCAAGTACCCAACCCAACCCACATCTAACCCAACCCCCTGGTTAACCTCAACCCAAGTCAGGTCTTCTCCTCCTGACCTCCTCCTTTCCCATTATATATCCCCCACTCTCTCCGCTTCCTTTCTCCTTCCAGCAATTAGCTAACCATCTATTACTCCCAGCTACAACCAAACCACCATCAAAATAATTCAAAACAAAAGGAGAAAAAGAAGCTCTACCGAGATCTCGAAAAGAGTGTTTCTTCAGCGTTGGATGAGAGAAAGGATTGACTGTTAGAATGAGTTGCAACGGTTGTCGAGTGCTGAGAAAGGGGTGCAGTGACTCGTGTGTGCTCCGGCCGTGCCTCCAGTGGATAGAGAACGCCGAGGCGCAGGGTCATGCCACTGTTTTCGTGGCCAAGTTCTTTGGTCGCGCCGGCTTACTCTCTTTCATCTCGGCAGTGCCAGATCCACAACGACCTGGTACGGGTCGTTCATTCTTCAAATTTCACATTCAGAATTTGAAATCAAGTTGGTGTTATTCCCGTTTTGTTTGACCAAACCATCTATATTGTGATTTTTTTTTAGTGTGAAATAAGACCTCTTTTAATGGTTTGAAGGCTTCACCTTTCCAGCTGTTTATTGTACCCTAAATAGGTTCCAACGAAGTTTGTTTTAAACATGTTCTTGTCATTTTTTTGTACTGTTCAGGTCGGTCTAGGAATCTAGTTTGCGTACGGTCTTCAAATTTACTAAAAAAATCTTTCAGGGTATAATTAAAATGCAGATACAAAACTAGATCAGCTTCTCTACTAAAAAGTGGCTAATTTTCTTCTTTCCTGTTTCGTTTTTTCAAACAGCTTTGTTCCAGTCTCTGCTCTTTGAAGCAGCCGGTCGAACTATCAACCCGGTAAATGGTGCCGTAGGTCTACTCTGGACCGGTAACTGGCACCTCTGCCAAGCGGCAGTTGAGACTGTGCTTCGAGGCGGCACTCTCAGACCCCTACCAGAACTGACAGGTGGGGTATCGCCTGATGAACACGGCGGTCTCTACACAAACACCAAGACCGGCGGTTGGTCAACCTTCTCTACTGCCAAGAGATGCAAACCGACGACAGTACCTAAGGAGGAGCCGATCTCACCAACTGTGTGTGATCTGAATCTGGGTCTGATTCCAAGGGAAGAGAAAAGAAGGCGGCCGGCGACTCCATCTGGGGACTCCGGCGAGTCGGTTACAACTGACGATCAGGCCCCACGGCTTCTCAATCTGTTCATCTAGTAGACTTAACACGGGTTTATTTTAGGAAAAACGAAAATCTGAATCACTGATAGCATGAATATGCCAGAGATTTGGAGACTGTTTTATGTAGGATTTGTGCGAGTGAGTCGATCCCGGTAGCAGCTGCTCGGTTTCTAGTTGACCGGCGTTACACCGGCGAGTTTTTGATGTGACTTTTACTTTTTGGCCCTTGAATATATTATATTTATACAATATATTGTAACCACCGGCCTGGATTCCCTCTTTTTTGTGGGCGGGTAAGATGACAGTGCCGGTGACCGCATCCCGTTAAATCATATGATAAATATATTCTGTGATAAAAAAAAAAGAGTTCGTCATCTTTTTATTTTTTATTCAAGTAATTCTCCAATTTTTTATTTTCCTATCAACATAATTAAATTTCTTATTTCTTTCATTCTAAATTGAAGTACTTTCTTTATCTCTTCTTACGTGTAGTGAATTTGAAAATTTTGCGATTTTTATTATTCCCTTTCTGTGTGATGTTGATTAGAACATTGATTCATAAAACCAAATAATTAACAATGAAACGAGATAGAGGTATCCAATCAGGTCTCCCTTCTGACTGGATAAAGCACTTATTTAAATAACCAAAAAAAAAAAAACCGTTTCTCATAATGGTCTTCCAAAATATTACAAAGGTAAAAGCAAATTCAATAGAATGGTTACAAATGCACTTAGATGAGAAGGACATCACGCATTAATTAAATCAGATTGCTTTTCCAAAAAGAGAACTAGCAGTATGAACAAGATTTACTGACATGCTCCTCTAAGACACAACATTTAATATGTTCAATTTTAAATGTGCTCTCACCATTATTAAGTCCTGTTTTACATAGTTATTGATGAAATCGCCCCTTATTCTATGCACATGGGACACAATCACCATTGATCAAAATTTAAGAATTTATTAGTGATTATTCCATGTCTTAATGTTCTACAGTGAATCTGAGCAACTGAGTGTCTTTGAGTTTCTTGCATTATTTATTTTTGAAGGTATAAACAATCTAACCAAACAAAGAGTCAAATATTTTATTTTTTTTACCAGTTTGAAAGCTTGTAAATCTGAGGCTGTTTATTCAATTAACTGCATCACTGAATAATTTGAGTAGGGATTTTGTTTTCATTCAATATAATTGGTTTTTACTCTCTACTTAAAATGACTAGATTGTGTGAATTGCGTGGTTCTGTGCTAATCTTCATCATGTACCAATATACAAAGTCTGTACCAGCACCCTATAAGAAAGTTCAGTTATAAGTAGCTTTGTATACCGAGTGGATGCACCAAACCTGCCAAGATGGTCACTTATGCAGATTCATATACCGAGCAGCCACATATTGTACCAAAACGGTAAAAAAAATAATGTAGCTTCATATACTGGGTGGCTATACCACTCACATTTACTGGGTGGCTATACCACTCACATTTACCAGAATGTTTAACAAGTTGTTACACTCCAGATTTTGATCATCTGGAGTGTGATTATAACATCATCATCGCATTTTTTCTTGTCAATCTATGTCGCCAACAAAAAGGAAAACAAAATAACAAAACGGAGTCAGCTACAAAGCTCAGTAACCGGTTATTTAACGACGCGTTTATCTATTATTGGCTTAATTTAACAACTATTCAAACAGGCCGGATTAATCCACACAAATACACATCAAATTATGCATGCATATTTAACCGGCGATAGCACGTCGGTCTAAGTTATCCGTAAAACAAGTCACGTCATATTCACACATGTGTAATCCCTGTCACAGGGGATTCCCACATACTCATAACACAATTCCTTAATCCGCCAATCCAATGAGAAATCCATCCAACATTGGAAGGCCGCCAACCCACTGGGAAGTCCAACCAACAGTGGGAGGCTACAATCACAAATCAAATTTCAACCTCAAACCCGCTATCCCGTTAAATATGTCATCATAATTCAAAATACAATACCAATATTCAAATAAACTATACAAAATGAAAACACAGATTATAGATAAGTCTGGTTACCTGAGAGCGAGATCTTTGGAATTTCAAATTGGATTGTAACGATAGTTCAGAATCACTGTAACGATAGTACAAAAAAAATGTAATCTTTATTATATTTTATTGTGAATTTTTTTTTTTGAAAGCATAAATAAAAACGACTCAATTTTTCGGGATATTGCACAAGCTATGGGGCTGTACCAGTCATGTACACAGTAATATTCAACATTATGTAGCCTTCTTTACCTAGTGGTTGTACCAGTAATATTCAACATTATATATCGCTTGCAAGTTTATGATCTCACCATTGTCTTTTGATCAAATAAAGTACTGTCATGTTTATGTCAGATATGGCAGGGAGAAGTTCCTTGTATAAAAAGTAAGTATATCATACATGATCTACCAGTGTGAATTATGTATGTTTAAATTTAGGTTTATGCATCTGCATTTTTTTCACTTTTAAATGTTCGTTTCAGGGCATTTGTGTTTCTTAGCTCCTCGGCACCGAGGGAATTGGGGATCTGTTAATTATTTTTTATTTCATTCTGGTATTTTTTTTGTTTATTGTTATTCTAGTTGCTTGATTAAAGGCGCTTCTATTTTCAATTGGATATAAGCACAAGTGATGTATTTTTGAAAAATTATTGTTTGGATTAGCGTCTTTTTTCATTAGTATATTTCTCAAGTAGTTGAATTTTTTTTCTTTCTTACACATCAATAGGAGTTTATATAGGTATGAATATTTGTTGTTATATATATGCACACTTCAATCATATTTCAGAAACTTGTTGTTTTGTGAGAACAATGTTGGTCCTGAGGTATGAAAATTAGTTTTTAATAAACTTGTACATTTACATTTGATAACTTGCTTGAAAACGTAGGTAGTAATAGTTGAACTGATAGATATGAATACCCGGACTCGTAGTTAAAAATACTTCAACTCATAGATAGTGATAGTTGTATGCAACTCATAGATAGTGATAGTTGTATGCATGAACAATAATATTTGAACTCATAGGTATCAATACTTTTAGATTTAACCAATACAAGAAAATAATAAAGTATTTTAGTTAGAATGAAATAAGAAAAAAAAATTGGAATGGAATAGAGTTTGGCGAGTTAGTCTAATCTATCAACTCTTAAAGTATCTCCATTTATGTAATTATAAATTTTAATTTTATTTATCACATCAATAATTTAGTGTGTTTCTGACATTAATTCGTAATATTTTTATATTTGTAATTTTGATTTCGCTGATTTATAAAAAATAATAAGTTTTAAAGTTA
This sequence comes from Carex kokanica, assembly GCA_025461125.1. Taxonomy (NCBI): domain Eukaryota; kingdom Viridiplantae; phylum Streptophyta; class Magnoliopsida; order Poales; family Cyperaceae; genus Carex; species Carex kokanica. The sequence continues at coordinate 716,079 of JAJGRX010001229.1, forward strand.
AAAATAACCACAACAAAGATGAAAATATTCATATTATTATAAAATTTAAATGAGGTTGCATCAAAAGTAAAGTAAATAATAAGAGAAATATAGAGAGGAATAATAGAATTTTATTCTCTACTTTTGTGTATATTTTCTATGCTTACAAAATCTTTATTTATAGACTACAAATTGTAAATGAAGAGCTGTTACAATAATAAAAAAAACAATAGTAGTGGGGCAGTGAGTTAATGAATTGAAAATTAATATTGAGATTACAAAATAAACATATACATCAATCTTATTTAATTAAATTTATAACACATATAATTTATAATGTGATTAAAAAAACTGAACGTCACACTTTCAGATAAATAATTAAATTAACAAGTAGTAATTAAAACTATAAATGTCACATCGTCCATTTTGCAAAAAGAGGCATTTACAATTCGGATGACGGGGATATTCTTAAAATGTCAAAAAGAAACCTCCTTCACACGGCGCCGCGTCTGTGCGCTTTGACGCGGCTCCGCACACGGCATCTGGGAAAAATAAAGGCACCCCACACAAGTACCAAAGAACTGCGCTTCCCAATCGCCAAAAGAAAAAATCATTATTCTGCACTCAAAAAGAAAACTCATTAATTCCATCGTCTCAATTTTAAACTAAAACGGAGCGAACCTGTTTGAGGCGTAGAAGCGACACGTAGCGTGGTTGCCGAGATTATTTTATTGGCTTTCAAGTAAATCTTGTTTGACAGTGGTAAAAGTGGGCCACTTTTGTAGAATATGGCGGGGGTGTGGGGCCAGAGGGGACCATGTCATTCCACGTGAAATGCCAATCATATTTGGAAGGGGATAGACGACCTGATAGGCTCATTATTCTCGTTGTTATCCAAAGATTAAGGATTTAATTTAATCCTTGTATCTTTCATTATTCCGAGTCGGTGGTGGAGTTTGGGTTTTGGCTTGGGGTGCAAACGGGTCGGGATAATATCCGTCGGTATTGGAATTCGTATCTGAAAATTAAATATAGATATTCGTTATCCGAATATCCGTGCAGATACAGATATGGTTTGAATTTTAATTATTCGTATTCAAATAGTAGATATATACCATACATATAGTTTCATATATATATTATGAAAATATTTATGTATGTATAGGGGTGGATCCAGAATTTTGATCAAGAGTAGGCACAAAATATTGACAAGTGTACAATTTTTTCTTCTGCCGAATCAGAGAAGAGTAGTGGATATGAATCTAAAAAGTCATGGCACGACCAGATACGTTACGACACGACACGGTTTCGTCACAACACATGTGTTGGTTACGTATCATGACTCGATGTCCAGTGTCATGACCATCTTTCGAAAATTTAGTATGACAAGGCACATTACGCAAAAGATTTACTCACGACACGACACGTGGTCACGTATAATTAGGACCGTTAGATCTCGATCGAATGGTGAATCTTGAATAAATTAACCTAAATTATGAAAAAAAATAGTTAAACGTGACCAAACATGACCGATCATGTTTGGACACATCACGTGTGTCACAGCGTGATTAACGTGTTCTGATCATTCACATGCCATACCATCCTTTCAAATTTGGTCACGGTACGGCACGACACGTGATCCAACTCACAGTACATATGTATATTCTTAGTAGTTGACATCTTTTTTCTCCTAACGAATCAACTATTCTTACAAGTGGAGTAGCGAATCAGACCGTGTCTTTTTTTTCTCCTTTTCTTTTAAGTGAATCAGTTTGGACTAACTTTCTTTTCTACGCAATTTTCTTTTATTGGACCGTAAATTAAATCCAGGGGTAGACATTATATCTATTAAGGAATAGGCACAAGTATAAAATACCACTAGATTTTAAAAAAAAATTGAATCCACAGGTAGGTATTTGTCTACTCCTGACCCATTTGGATCCGCAATGTGTATGTATCTACGAATATCCAATATCCGATCCGATCTGTATCCGTATCCGAAAAATAAAAACGAATGCGAATATGGTTTTACCACTATCTGATCCGTATCCGATCCGTTTGCACTCCTACTTTTGGCGTGTCTTCGCCTTGGCCCTTGGGAGAATTATAAATACAAGAGAGAGAATACAAATAGACTACTGTTAGCTTAGATGGCCTCTTGGCAAAGGGAAAGAGCCGTGACCAAACCTTCCACATCCCACAAGAAAAGAATACAAATCCTCTGTTTCAATTTTTTTATCGTACTTTCTATTGCCGGTTGTTATCCTCTGTAATCAACTTGCAGCATAGAATATCTAGGAATGTTGTGATAGAAAATCTGGAGTAGCGAGAAAGATGCAGCGGACCCATCCTACGTTTAGAGGTTTTTGGAGGCGAGTACCCATCGCATCGGAATTTTTTTATCCGTGGAAATCATTAAAATCAGATGTACTTAACAGAAATAGTATTTTATTTTCAACAAATATGGAATGATCGGTTTTGTTTTCAATAAATATAGAATGATCGGATTTATTGAGACAGATTCAAATATTCAGATCCATGTTTTTTATTTTTATTTTGGATTCAGACCGTCCGATTAGAGGAGAATCAATCTCTAATCCACGGATAATCTAAAAAAACATAATATTTAGATCTCAATCATTGAGTCATAATCATATATTTTAGATCGAACTCAATAAGTTAAGTATTTCTATATTTGTCAAAATGAAGTACTAATTTTATTTCTATACGTCTAAATTTAATAATTTCTATAGATAAAAATTTCTCATCAAATCTCCTATGATCCTATCAAGTACCTGGGGGCATTGGAAGTCTTTTGTATAAAGCAGATAGAGGTTTATACGAGGGATAAATGGACAGATCTAATGAAAAATTTAATCAGCAATTCATCATAAAACAAACAACTACCGCCGCTTTATTTGAATCATATCGCTCTCTTTTAAATTCATAACGAATTCTTCAGATATATAATACGTCAGATTGTTATATGCACGGTACTATGCATAGCACGGATTGGTCCGTGCTACGGCTTAATATTTGAGTTTCCAAAATACAAACGGTCGATCCGAACCGTTCAACATGATTATAAAATGAATATGCACTCGCAAACCAAATTTTACAATTTTTCGAATTTGTTTACTATTTTTTTAGATAGGTAGAAAATCACTGTTTTTGGATGGTCCAAAATTTTCAGATCCAGTAATTTTCTACCTATCTAAAAAAATAGTAAAAAAATTAAAAAAATTGTAAAATTTGGTTTGCAAGTACATATTCATTTTATAATCATGTTGAACGGTTCGGATCGACCGTTAGAATTTTGAAAACTCAAATATTGAGCCGTAACACGGACCAAACCGTGCTATGCATAGTACCGAAGCCTCACTCTATTATATTTATTGAACCAAACTTTTCCAAAGACCTAGGTTTTAATAATAGAGTATGCACACAATTAATTAAATACTCTAACGCTTAAGTTTATGTATTATTGCTATGAGAAATAATTGAAAACAATGTTTCTTGTATATCTTTCAGAAATATGTCCAATCATTAACAAGGACGTCAATTTAAAAAGCCGAAATTTTTAAATATCCCATTTGAAAAAAAAAAATGATAAACAGAAAGAACCACGAATTATGTAAAATTTGCGTTCACCAAAGGTGTGGACTCAAACTTGAAATAATGTCCAAATATGGTGGACGCAATTTTAAGTTGCGTCCAGAATTCACGCAGCGTTTTAATAGTTTTTTTTTATTAATTTCCAAAAAAATAGAAGGAGCAACTTATAATTTAAATATATCAGAATGAACATCAAATAAAATAGATAAAATAAATAATGTATCTTATAATTTAGATGCACTAGAAATATTACGAAATATTTCTCGGACAGGAATTTTTACGAATGTAAAAAAAATTAAATTATTTATTGATATGTTACTAAAAAAATAATTTTTTTTATCTCAGTTATTCATTCCATTTCAAAAACAACTTCTGGGTATTATAAATATTATCGTGGTACTTCTAGTACATCAAATTCTAAGTTGCTCATTCTATTTTTGAAAATGAATAAAACTATGTAAATTTCGGCTGATGTCAAATAGAAAAAAAAATTCAAAAATAGAATGAGTAGCCTAGAATTTAAATACACTAGAAGAACCACGATAATTTTTATAATACCCAGAAGTTGTTTTTGAACCGGAATGATTAACTGAGATCTAAAATATTTTTTTTCCAGTAACATATCAATAAATAGTATAATTTTTTTTTACAACAATAAAAAATACTGCCCGAAAACTGTTTCGTAGTACTTCTATATTAAATTATAAGATATTTTATCTATTTTATTTGATATTCCTTCTAATTTATTCAAAGTTTAAGTTACTCCTATTTTTGAAAATTATTATAAAATCCATTAAAACGCTCGGGTGAACTGAATTCCATATATATATTTATGGACGGAACTTCAAGTTGCGTCCACCAATATTTGAACGCAACTTGATGCATCTACATCTTTGGTGGACACAACTTGAAGTTGTGTCCGTCGTGAATTTGAAATTATGTGGAATTCGTGATTTATTGGTTTATTTTTTTAAATGATATATTTAAAAATTTCAGATTAAAAAGTACATGTTGTATTAAATAAAAATGTATGTAAATAAAATATAAGTAGCGAACTGTAGAAATAAAAGTATTTTTAATGATAATAGAATTAAAACATTTAGTATTTCATGCTTATCTTATATACCAACACTGTCGTATTCTCAACTTAAATATTTCAAAAGAGAAAACAGAAATAATAATTTCATCTGTATATCAAGGTTGGGGTGAAAACGGAGCGAATAAGGAGCGGATAGTGGTAAAATCATATCTATATTTTTTTTTATTTTTCGAATACGGATACGGATCGAATATCAACCGGATACAGATACAGATCGGATGGGATATTTATTAAAATAATGTTAAAAATACCAAAATTCGTAATATTTATCTAATTTTAATGGTGAATAACAATATTTTTTCATAATATATATTAAAATATATGATATTTATCTACTATTTTGATACGGATAATTGAAACGTAAAACCATATCAGTATCTATGTCCACACGGATATTCGGACATCGGATATCCACATCTAATATTTTGAATACGAATTGAATACAGATCGGATATTATCCATACTGTTTTCACCCCTATGTCAAGGAGATAGTGGTAAATGACTGCAAATTTGAACGATACATTGATTGATAAATGAAACAAGAAGCTGCATAACGTGTAGGTACTTTATCAGGTACACAGTGTGGGAGCTGAATCGTAGCTTCTGAGAGTTGGGGCCCGCTACATGGGAGGCAAATTGGGAGTCGGAAACCTGCCAGTGCCGAGATAGGAGTAGGTCCGATGGGCATCGGACCTACAGTTAGGTTCAATTAGCTCTAGGTCCGTACGATTAGCATCAAGAGCTGTGCTCACGGAAATTGATACAGACTTGTACGGATTTTGATGCAGTTCACACGAATCTTGATGCAGATCGAATAGTCATCACACCCATCGAACCAAGGTAGGTCCGATGGGCATCGGACCTACTCTGATTCCGTCAGTGCCTTCGTCTGGACGACTGGACAAGAGTTATAATAATAATACATAGTATAATATACTGCTACAGTATACAGTATTAGTACAATCGCCTCGTGTTCTGGTCCGAAGGTAATGGGACGGGTGGGTCGCACAGATTAGAAGGCAGACGTCCCATCAGTATTTAAATTTTAATGCGTGGCGCGGAGTCGCGGACCCAAGCAGAGAGGAGAGAGGTGCGGCGCATGTCAGCGTCTCTGTCTCTGTCTCTCTGGTTCCTCCCTCGATTGTGGGGGTGACGCAGGCGGTCTGTGGGCCTAACCTTTATATTCTCTGGTCGAATCGGGTGTTGACTCTTCTGTGTAGAAAAGTATGTTGCGGGTCTGTTGCTTTCGGTGTTTCTAATTGAAACGTATTTGATTTTATGTTTTTTTGTTGTTGTTTGGAACTGCATTTTGTTTTTAGCATTTCGGAACTGCACTTGATTAGAAAATTGGTGTGGAAAAAAGATGATCATCTTGAGTCTTGATTACTCTTGAATGATAATGTGGTGGAAAATGCTTTTGTAGAACTAAATGCCCTTTTTGGAAATTATTTGTACCTATTTGCTTATATGCTTTGTTGTGGCAGAGACATCTATGGCTAATTTTTGTAATAATGTGAGTGATATAAGATCTTAGGGTGGACTGGGACAAACTAGGTACGAGCGAATCCACATCCTCTGAGATATCTCAACTTTTGTTTGTTTTTCTGTAAAATCACACAACTTTTGTTTGTTTTTCTGAAAAATCACAACCATTGAAATAATTCGGCACGAATCTCAAAGCACAACGAATCTTAAAGTCTAAAAAAATCGATACTAACTGTTTAACATAATCTCTATATTAAAATATATTTGGAGATAAAATTTGTTATTTTAAAAAATATATTTTTTAAATAAATACATAATTACTATTTTTGAAATTTCTTTTCAAAAATGGTTAGAAGAAAGCGGCGCAATGAAAGGAGATACGGACATGATCCAAGAACAAAAAATTGTTTATATGCTTAAAGGATTTTAGAACTCTTAGCAGATATTAATTGTGACCAACCACCAGCACAAGGAAAAAAAAAATAAAGAGTGACAACGCACAAGGGATCTCTCTGTCTATTTCGGCGGAGAGGTAACTATAAAAATAACCAAACATATATTATTACCACTTTAATATTATGCATTAATTCCTGTCTGAAGTTGACTTCCTTTAAATTTGGGATCGATGCGAATGTCGAGGGCGACAATAATTTCTCAAATAAAAAATAGAGAAAAACTTTTTTTTTAAAGGTCAAAGAGAAAAGGAGGTGAAATATATCTACAATATGATATAAATCTCTATCTTTTATTTCTTAACTTGAGGTCGCTTTGTAATCGTTCCTATTAGCTCCTGGTCCGGTTTATTCTTGAGTCCGGATCCCCCTAAAGTAACTCATTTTCTGGGTTTTGAATTGAGACTATCTGATTTGAATTCGTCGTTCGGAATCGTCTCGGAATTCGAACTCGTCGTCAGATTGTGTGCGCTCACTTCGGAGATGGATTTTTGCCAATTCAAATCGGACGGTCCCGATCTAAAACCCAAAAGTTGAGTTACTTCAACGGATCCGAATTATTTATTCTCCTCACTATCAATTTCTTATTGAAAGTTTCAAACACTTTCATCTTCTTTCTTATATGAAAGTAAAAAAAGAGAGAGGAAAATAAAGCTCTCTAGCAGTGCGCGTATGGTGGATGGCAGCAACGGTTGATATGAAACCTGCTGAGATTACTTTATATCTTGTTTCCAGATATATGGGTAAAAATATTGACAGAATAATTTTTGCTTTATGCAGCGCATAAATAATTAACAAACAGTGAAGTCGAGATAAAGTTGCATATAACTAGTGAGCTGCACAGAGTAAAAACTACTCTGTCAATATCTTTACTTGAAATGTTTCTCGTGTCACAAGGAAAAATCTTAAAGTTGATCTGATCCATCCGATCGTAAATTGTCGTTGGAGATATCCGTAGAATGATTCAGTTTATTCCTGGTAATAGGAGAGTAGTAGATTTATTTCCTGCCTCCTTTTCGCCGCATTTCTAGTGTGGGGCCCACCATTTCCCACTAGTGCTGGTTTCCCACCGAACCTTCTCGCTTTTCTCTTTCTCTCAGTTTCATCTTCTATCCATTTCTTGTACCTTTTTGAGATTTTTATTATCTTTTGTCCTTTTAATTTTAATAATAACCATCCAACCAAGAGAGAGAGAGAGAAGAGAGATTCCCTCAAATACATACTTTGATTGGATTGGAGCGGAGGCTAGTGCGTCATCCACGTGGGCCATCATTCAGTTCCGTATCCAATTTGATTTTGAATGTTTTGATTTCTTGTAAATTTTTTAACTAATCGCCGCATGAGCATCGTCACGGCAGCAGATCGGCACATACTTTACTTTTCTAGTTAATATTTGAGGAATCAATTCTTCGAATTCTTTCCATCTTTTCTCGGATATGGATCAGGATCTGGTGTTATGTAATAAAACGAATCTTCAGAAAAATAAGAATGACGAATTCAAGATTTTCATCTTGTAGTTTTTTAGGAGGGTTTAAAAATATATTATTTTTACTGTATTTATTATGTGATTAAAACTTATACTTTAAATTAAAACCTTTCAATATAATTTGTATTTTCTTTACGCACATATAAAATATTACGAGATTTCTATTTTATGTTAATTCATTTAAGAGATTGCATCAGTATATTGATGGGGATGATTTCTGAATATTTTTTTTATTTTTTATTTGTATAGAAATAAAATGATAAAGTGATAATTATGCATGTGTTCGCAAAAAAAAAATATATATCACATCTACAATTTTATTATTAACATATACTCATTTAAATTTTAGTTATTTAAAAAACACGGAAAAATAACAAAAAATATAGACATGTAAATTCTCTTCGTTCTTTAATTTTCGTTGTTTGCAGGATTTTCAACAATTTGTTTTTATTTTCCTGTGATAAGTATTGATCTCGAGTAATTCAAAAGCTAACAAAAGTTTGCATGTCCAAAATTGGGTTTAAAAATGTTAATTTCTTAAAAAGAGATTTTCTAACGTATACGGTGGAAAGTATGGCAAAATAAATTTCAAACAATATTTGTATTATTTATTTTGAGGAGCTTCCAAATTAGTTCTCAATTTGGCTAGCTTTACGAATTATATGAGATTTGTTTCGTATTATCTTTGAATTTTAGCATTCTTTTTTATTCCTTTCTAAAAATAATTAATATTGTAAACATTATATGTATTATAGAAAAACATTATTTGTATTATAGAATTATGTATTTTACTTTAAATTTTGTATAATTATTTATAATTACAAAGTTGTAGGGCGAAAAGAATCATATTTCAAAGTATTTTTTTAAGTAAAAATTAGAGATCAAGTCAACCCAATTATTTAATATCCACAAAGGAACTTTCTGAATTTCGAATATGCAACCTCAAACGCGAAGCATATTATTTTTGTCACTAAATCAATGACTGATTCTCATTATTAAGGAGCATAGGAAGTATTGGTTTGACTAAAGTAATTAGATCTATACTTGTTGCCTTGCACAAAGTTGATCAATACTAACGCATTCTCTCGTAAAGGATTGTAAGTTTATCTTAAAACTCTTAAAACCATGAAGGTAGGGGTGAATTTATTGTCCAATCAAAAGGATTTTTAGTCGTTCCATAATTTTAATTTTTTTTATCACGTATATTAAATTTTAAATAATATTTTCAAGTGTTTATATGATTCACCTTTCTCATAAAAAGTTAAATATGTATATATAACTTAGAGGTTGAGAATTTCATTTTGTGGTTGTGAAGACTTAAATTTAAATTCCAACTATATTTCAGCCATTTAATCTATTTTTTTTAGTTCAGTCTAATTATTTCGTTATAGAGACAAAAAAAAAATTAAAATTATCTACAAAACTAAATCCAGGCCAGTAAATTTTATTGAGTAAAAAGTCCTATCACATTTAGTTTAAAACAAAGGTATAATTAATCAAATAAAGGTTATGTTAGCTTCAAAGATTTAAATAGCGTTTATCGCGTCATAGCGGAACAACTGAAAAAACAACGCTATGTTCAAACAGCGCCCTTATAGTGCCAAAAATTTAAAAACAATACCTGAGAAAAGTTGAAAAAGTTTAGTTACCGGGCCAGATATGACTTGCCGCACATAGTAGCAAGGGATCCGCTGAAAGCTTCACAGCAGCTTATCTTTCCTTTTTTTCTTAATTTTTTTTTTTTTTTGCCTCAAAGCTCTGTTCCTGTAAGAGTTACGCAAGAAAAATGGAGGGGAGCTTCGGAATTATAAATATCGGAGTCAATTACTTGCTTCACAATAGTAAATTTCTGAGTAGAGCAGAAGAGGTGAGCTTCGTGTAAAAATTAAACAAAATTTCAGCAATTTTGTAACTCCCAATTTTAGATTGCAGAGGAAATAAACTCACTGTTTTCTCTTCTTCCCTATCGTTTTATATATTTCTCTTTAAGGCAAATTCTTCTATGGACATAAGGACCTATTTGTAAAATGAACATATTTTCATTTTCAAAGTTCAAACAGTCGATCCGACCGTTCAACATTATCTCCATATTAAAATGTACTTGGAGTTCAAATTTTACATTTTTTTGAATTTTTTTACTATTTATTAAGTATTTTACAAAATTCAATGGTCTGAATTTAACTAGTTTTGTAAAATACTTAATAAATAGTAAAAAAATTCAAAAAAATTCATGCAGAATAAGAATCACGCACAAAATTATTTTTGCTCTATTGCGGTGCAATGTATGAATTAAAAATTGTTATGTTAAAATGTGCACTTCAAAATTTACCCGTTTTATTTTAGAGAAAATTTCTAGTGTACCTATCAAAACTTTTGAAATAGCCAATTTTTCCATGAAAACATCTTAATATCCAATATTCCAATATAAATTTAACATTACTTCCATTATACCCTTTTATTCATAAAAGTTATCATTTAGACAAATATACCTCTTTATTGTAAATGGAGATGTCCCTTTTAAATAATAATATGATTGAATTGAATAAGAGAAAGAAAAATAGATACTTCATTGAGTGAGGCTATGGTGCTATGCATAGCACCAATGGCTAGTGTACTACGGCTCAATATGGTACTTTTTAAAATCCTAACGGTCGATCCGACCGTTCAATGTGATATCCATATGAATATGTACTTGCAAACTAAATTTTATATTTTTTCAAATTTTTTTACTATTTTTTCGGATAGGTAGAAAAATCAGTGTTTTTTGAAAATTCTAGACCATCAAAATTCTACCTATCCGAAAAAATAGTAAAAAAATTTGAAAAAATATAAAATTTAGTTTGCAAGTACATATTCATATGGTTATCACATTGAACGGTCGGATCGACCGTTAGGATTTTAAAAAGTACCATATTGAGCCGTAGTACACTAGCCATCCGTGCTATGCATAGCACCATAGCCTCACTCTACTTCATTATTCATCTTCACATCTAAGCTCCATCTCTTTTGCTAATGGAAACTGAAGTTCTTAACCATTAAGTTAGCTTCTCTTCAAAGGTTCTCTATTCAAGGCTTAATTTTGAATGACATTTTATTTGAATCAAATTGCTGCTGTCTCATAAGTTGCAAAAAAATAAAAACTATAAAACAGCCAGCAAAGCAAAGGAAAGAAAGCGAAGAAAAGCTCAGAAGCTATAAAATGAGAATAGGATGCAACAAGCTTTACTGCCTACTGGGCATTCAAAACTAATTGTCAGTTGATTACACTTGCATTCAATTTAGTAGTTGTTAAAAAGCATAATGAATCTATTTCATTGCTTTATGCGGTGTTAAATTAGAAGTTCCATCAACGAAGAAAATGATAAAATATATTCTACTACTTTAGTAAATAGCAACGCTCTGTATCCCTAACTGAACTCATAGTACCATCAGCGAAGAAATATGGAGCTTTGACGTGAAGATAAAGGAGATGAAGGGTCTCTTTTGTTTCTCTCTTATTCAATACATCTCCATTTGAAATGAAGGGTATAATTATCTAAATAACAAATTTAATGAATAAAAGAGGATAAAGGAAAGAATATTAAATTTCTATGGAGATATTGAATACTAAGATGTTTTTATAGAGAAATATGCTATTTTAAAAGTTTAGGATATACTGGAAATTTTCCCTTTATTTTAACAAAAAACCAACGAAGTAGACAACAACATTTACCTTGTTATATAAAACCTATTTGATTCTTCTAATTTTGAAAACCATGTTGACGCATGTTTGGGCTGCAAATGAATCAAACCAAATCAAACTTATCCTAGTTTGAGTTTGAGTTTGAATAAGATTCGAACCGAACTAGCTTGATTTGTTTCAGAATGAACTTCAATCAAACGAGTTAATTGTGAATTTTTATTTTTTGATTCTAAGTCAATCAAATCACGAACTACGAGTTTTTTTGGCAACCCTACCGTCCTTAGTTATTTTTTTGAAAATTGGATAGCTTAAACTAAGCATTGCATTGGATTGACTATTTTTGCGAGTTGAATAGCTTTGTATTTTTAGGGATTTTGATGTTTTTATAATTTGGTTTTGTAAACCTTTTTTAGTATCAATATATCTGTTGGCGGCATTTCGCCACCAACCATAAAAAAAAATATTGCATTAGATCTTATCTGATCATATAAGGTACCTATTTGAAATGAAACTTTGATTTTGTACTGAGCCACTGGCGTTGCTCTAATTTGAACGGTATGTTAATTTGAGATTCAAACCTAAATAGTTCGTGAACCAATTTCGAACGAACTATACCCAGTTTGAGTTTGAGTTTGAGTTTGAATAAGATTCGAACCGAACTAGTTTGATTTGTTTCAGAACGAATTTCAATCGAACAGCTAATTGCGAATTTTTTTTCGAATCAAAGTCAATCGAATCACGAATTACGAGCTATTTTGACAGCCCTACACGTGTATATGTACTCCATTGATAAAAAAAATCAACTGTCCAACTTTTACCATATTTGATATAAAAGTCGGTCGGTAGATGTATCAATGTCAACCTGCTCATTTTGCATCCTCAACCTTTTTTTTCTTAAAATCCACGCTTAATTTGTAACACAATACAGTTGAGAAAACAAAGTTACTGTTTGTGCTACGAACTCTTTTGAGTCTTTTCTAGTTCTCTCAACTATGTGTATTCCAACGTGAGTGAGGTTATGGTACTTCGGCTAGTGTACTACAGCTCAATATGGTACTTTTTAAAATCCTAACGGTCGATCCGAACCGTTCAATGTGATATCCATATGAATATGTACTTGCAAACTAAATTTTATATTTTTTCGAATTTTTTTTACTATTTTTTTAGATAGGTAGAATTTTCAGTGTTTTATACAAATTATGGACCATCAAAATTCTACCTATAAAAAAAAATAGTAAAAAAATTCGAAAACATATAAAATTTAGTTTGCAAGTACATATTCATATGGATATCACATTGAACGGTTCGGATCGACCGTTAGGATTTTAAAAAGTACCATATTGATCCGTAGTACACTAGCCGAAGTACCATAGCCTCACTCTTCCAACGTTGTTCTCAATATGTAAGGGACATAGCACATATCTCTCAACTGTGCTACTAATCCAAGCACATCAAAATTAAAAAAAAAAAAATCTCCACTCTTGAGCTATGTTTGGATGACACAAGAATAGATATTATAAAATAGTATTCGGAATAGTAACATGTATCCAAACAACATTTTGCTATTTGGAATAGCTAGAATAACTGCTATTATCTAATCCTTGTAAATGTTAAAATAACTACTATTTAGAAGTGTGAAGAGAGAACAAAAAAATGATTCTTTTTTGGATTTCTGCCAGTACAATTCTGAAATGACAAATTTGACACCACTTCCGCTATCTTCATGTCGTGACAATTCGTTTGAGATATCACTTGCCTATCTTTTCTCTTAATTAGCACATTGTTAACACTATTATTTATTAGTTACAGCTATTCACTATTCCACATGTACAATTCAAACATTTTTACTAATCCAAATAGCATCATTTTCATACTAATTTGAAAATCACTATTTTTTCTCTATTCTTATTTACTATTCTCAAATTTTACTATTCTAGCTCCCATCCAAACGTACCCTTGAAATAGAGCAGAGGTTTATGGATGATTAGAGAAGGAGAGGTCACATTAGGGTTAGCTTTGGTCCCAGAATACGGATCCTTCTCCCAAGTACCGTAGACGATTCTCCTCACTTTACCTTTTGAGATTCAACCTCAGACGGTTTGGGATTCGGGCTAGCACAGGAAGCAGTAGTATTGGACTTTGAGATCCGTGCCAAGTAAAAAAGAACGGTCCAGATCTACTAATTGTAAAAGATAATGGAGAGGATGTGAATTCTTAGAACACTAACAGCTTTGCACCAACTCAGTGACATAGACAGTTACAGGCAAATTGGCACTGCGTTCGTCTCGTGAGTCGTGACCCAAATCGTCATTCATCACACCTAAAGACAAACGGGATGAGTTGCAAATCCGTCTCGCCCGATCAACTCTCCTTCATCGCTGCGCCACACACAATCTGATTTGGCCTGTTGACTTGATTTGTGATAGGTTGACCCGTTTCAACTAACACCTGCTCATAAATTCGCTACAAAGTTCGCGCATCAATTCCATTGGTGCCACCATCGACTCATTGCGGATCGCATCCATCTCCGATCTCTCTCCTTTAAGATTTTTTTTTTTTGGAAGAAGCTCTCTTTTAAGATTTTTAGTATCTTTATCTGTTTATCTTTTGGATTTTTCTTAGTTTTGTTTTCGCCCCCATAACATCTGATCTGATCCGGACTTTCTATCAGGACAAAAATATTTATGTAGACTGGATTCATCTCCTCTCCAGTTCTCGTATAATGGAGAAGTCGATGCCCGACAGAATTTTTGTAAAATAATCGATAAAATGTGCAAATTCTTAATCAATTACAACCACTGTTCTAAATAGTGTGTTATAGTGTTTTCGGATCTTAAATACTAAGCTATGAAATAAAATAGCACTATTTCAGCTATGACAGCTATAACGCATAATGCAAATAGTCAGAGACGGATCCAAGATTTTCGTTAGGGGAACAAAAAAATATCAAATCGGATTTAAATTCGATTATTTAAATATCTAATCGAATTTAAATCCATTAATCAATTGGGTACTCGATAAAAAATAATATTTTAACTTATACTTTCCAATGCTTTGACTTGTAATTTATGATGCTCTGACTTATAATTCTAATTACCAATCAAAATTCAACAAATTTATTTCAACTTTAATCCTAAATTTAACCCGAATTACAAATCAAACGTCCAAAGGGGAGCAAAAAAAATCCCAAGGGGGCAAAGTCGGTCGGGACTGACAAATCTCCACTAAAACTCAAAATTCAGGGGGGTGGGGGGCGGCTGCGCCTCCTGGAACCATCTAGGTCCGCCCCTGCAAATAGCGCACGCTATGCTATTCAAGCTTTTATTTCAGGTTCAAACTGAAAATGTCTTTTAAGAACCAAATTTTTTCAAGATCCAGATTGTTTTTGCTTTTAAATAAAAAATATATAGTTTATGCATGATGCTTATATTATTTTGGAGTAGAACCAAGCCCTTTGTGAGCTTAACTCAAAAATCTATCGGATTGACTTCAAACGACATTTTCAAACCGTTAGATGTTCAATCTATATTAAAATGTGCTTGGAGACCAAATTTTACATTTTTTGGAATTTTTTTACTATTTATTAAGCTGGTTTGAAAACCGTTGTTTTTATTAAAATTATGCACCATTGAAAAACAGCGATTTTCAAACCATCTTAATATATAGTAAAATTTCCAAAAAAAATGAAAAATTTGGTCTCCAAGCACATTTTAATATAGATTGAATATCTAACGGTTTGGAAATGTCGTTTCAAGTCAATCCGATAGGTTTTTTATTAAGCTCACAAAGGGCTTGGTGAGCTTAAGAGCACCTTAGTTCTACTCATTATTTTGAATAGGAAAAGAAAATAATTGATTTATGTCATGATGCTTACGTTATTTTGAATAGAAAAAATATATATAGTTTATGATATTACTAGAAATAATTCGAATAGTAATTTGGACTTTGCACTGGTTCAATATAAATATTATAATTTCTTAACTAATTTGGTGTTACTTATTGTTTTATGAGACTTTAGATAATGTTGATAATTAGTAAAATTATAGAATATAATTTTGAAAAATAAAACGCTATGTAAAATAGTTTTCGCTATAGCTACGCTATTCGTATTAGCTTTTTTAACCTTCCTGCGGTGACGCGATAATTGCTATTTAGAACTTTGATTACAACATATAATCAAAAGGTAAAAATGCTAATTGAATTTGAATATCCAACTTGTTTGACTCCTATTTATTTTTATTACTTTTTTCAGTGAGTTTGCACTGAAAATGAAATACAACGAATGCAACATGTATTGCTGCAAAATTTAAGTGATTATTCCTAAACTCCTAAACACACTAGATTTTGTTCGAAGTGAGCACAAAATATTGGAATTGGTAGCGGTCCTATGTCAAATCGTAGATGTTCAATCCGTATCAAAATTAGTGTATATCAAATGTACATAAATCCTAATACATTTTGAACGGTTCCAACTAAATACCGGACCGAGTTTGGTCCAATGACCATAAGACGGCCTCCAATTCCAACATATCGTGCTTCCAACAACTTGAATTTAATCCTAAAATTGTAAAATGTGTCAGAGTGAAATATATGCCGTGATTTTTATTAATATCCAAAGTTAATTAGAAATTAATAAAAATGTCCACATCCGCTTCGTTTTATTAAGAATGTCCATACCGGTCAGAAAATAACCGATTTTCTATTTAAATAAGGTACCGGCCAGAAAATGGCTAGTACATTCCTTTATTTTTTTTAGAGACAAATAGCTAAAATGTTGAAATATAACACTCAAAAATCAATTTTTAAAAAAATATTTGTTAGATTACTTTTTTGATTTATAATTAGCATTTTTATACTAAAATATGCTAAATTACTTGAAATTATGTTAATTTACGCTGAATTACACTAAATTACGCTAAATTACAATAATTATGTAAAATTATGCTAAATTACATATGAATAGGACCGATTTTGTGCCATCTTTCATAAATCATAAAAGTTAGTAAAAAAAATTCCAAAAATAATAAAAATTGGTATTCTACAAGTTCATTACATAACTAATCAACTGAAGTTTTGAGGCTCTTCCTTTTATTTTTTGGTAATTCTGAATTTTGAAAAATGGCATAGCGATCACTAACGCATGCGTATTTTCGCATGCTTTCCGAAAAGTGGTAATTTGCTGAAATCGGACACTCGAGCGCCGTTTTATGGTCGTTTAAAGTTTCGTCGTCGTTTTTCGTATTCTCAGTGAAGATATCATCCCTATTCATACGTAATTTAGCGTAATTTACCGTATTTTAGCATAATTTTACATAATTATTGTAATTTAGCGTAATTTAGTGTAATTCAGCGTAAATTAACATAATTTCAAGTAATTTAGCGTATTTTAGTATAAATATGCTAATTATATATCAAAAAAGTAATCTAACAAATATTTTAAAAAAAATCGATTTTTTAGTGTTATATTTCAGCATTTTAGCTATTTGTCTCTAAAAAAAAAAAAAAGGAAGGTACCGGCCATTTTTTGGCCGGTGCCTTATTTAAATATAAAACCGGCAATTTTCTTGTCGGTATGGACTTTTTAATAAACCAAGCGAATCTGAACATTTTTATTAATTTCTAATTAACTTTGGATATTAATAAAAATCACGGAAATATATGTGACACCATAGGCCCATTTTTCTGAGAAATGAAGAAAGCGAGATAACAAAAGTTGTAACAAAAAAAATATTAATTTCTCACATACTCTCAAATAATTCTTTAATTTTTTATTTACCTCTGAATACTTGAATATATCTAATTTATCCTTTAACTCTTAAAATTATTTCTTTTTACCCATAAAATTAATTATCTATTGTCAAAATTTATTTTTTCCCATTGTACCCTTACCTATTTCATTGTTTATCATCTTTCCTTCTTCTTTTCCGAGCCCTCCTCGCTCTGCCACCTCCTTCACACTTTCTCACTGCATACTCATCATCGATTGAATTTTGCTTGTAAATAATTGTGGGTCCAAATCAATTTGGAATAGGCAAGGATTTAAGCGGTGAATGCGAGGAAATGTTGAGAAACGGTCTTAATTATGCCTACTCTTCATACATATAATGTTTTATTAAATGAGTGGTATAAAAGTGGCCATTTAGATCTTGCTCGTAAGCTGTTCGATGAATTTGCTTGAGAGAGATGTTTCATGTAAAGTTGTTACATATAATATATTGATTGTCAGTTTTTGCCGATGCAAGAAGATAAAAGATGCAATTGGATTGTCGGATTGTATGAATAGAGGAATTAAACCCACATTAGTTACATTTAATTTCCTTATTGATGGATACGGTAAAGCGAGTATGATGTCAAATGCTTTGGAGATGTTAGAGAAGATGAGAACCAATGGAATTTTACCAAGTGTGGTAACTTACAACACGCTCCTTTTCAGATTTGCTCGTACCAATGATTTTGTAAGAACTGCAAGTATACACAGAGAGATGAAGGAAAGAGGTCTGACTCCTACTAAAGTGACATGTACGATCTTAACTGATGCTATTGTAAAGGGAAATGACCTGGAAAATGCTTTAAGGGTCTATACTTCGATGAAAAGAGATGGTTTAGAACCGTTACTTGTGCTTATAGTGCTATGATCCATGGAGTGCATAATGAATTATGAAGGACACACATAAACTGTTTGATGAAATGCTTGAGAACTGAGAAGGGATTTAAACAGGGGCGGATCCAGCATACTGCAGGGTAGGGTACCCTGAAATTTCAAAATTAGTTTCCAAGTACTAGATTTTTGGATCGTGCCCCACCCTGAGAAAAACAAATGCCCTACCCTGTTGAGTTTATTTCTCATTCTCAATGTACAATGAATTAGGTTTTGGTAATCAATTTTGCCCTCTTCTCTTTCTTCTCTGTAAATTTTCTTTTATTGCAATTTTATGCTGATTTTTGAATGGGTTTTTGGAAAAAAAAAGATCATTCATTTGCATAGACGTGGAACACATGAGCCAAGATACTGATATACTCGGTTTTCATAAACCAAACGTAGCAAATGAGATAATATAATGAGTAGCTGGTTGGCTTGGATATTTTTTTGAAGAATAGTGGAGATAATCCACCGATTTCATATAGAAATCATAAAGATCTGATTAGGTATCTAAAATAGATACCTTACACCAGATACAAGAGTTATACATCAGAGATATCCAAAGCAGTTTAGAAGAAACAGAAATTAACAACAACTAAGTTTAACTAAACCAACAAAAATGGAATACCAAAAAATATTACAGGAACTAAAAAGCTGTTAAACTAAATCTTCATAATGCCTTTCTTCTTCATTACTCTACCCTTCTCCACACATTTGATTTTGGAGGCTGCCAACTCCAAAAACCCGAGTAGAGAGTTCCTCGGAAACCGGACTGGTATCCCGATTGCTGTATTCTTCCTCCAGAATGAGTTCTGGGAGGTCCTTAACATCAAAAGGAAGCATCAAATTTAAAGTAAGTAAAGAATGTTTAGAGCTAGATTGACACCAAAAATGTGCTAATGATATTATTTTGGTACCAATTGCCTTAAAAGAAAGAGGAAGAGTATTATTAAAACAAATACGATTCCGTTCCAGCCAAATAGACCAGAGGACAGAAGCACGCAGCAGTTCAACTAATAATCGGTTTTTTAAAGGAATGGCTGCATCCAGCAGCCACAGATCCTCTAAGGACTGGCAATCAAAATCAAAATTATTGTGAGAAGCTATCCAATTCCAAATAGTTCGACTATAAGAACAAAGTACAAATAAATGGTCAGTATTTTCTGGTTGATCACAGAACACACAAGAAGTATCTCCTTGCCACCCCTTACTTGCTAAATTGAGTTTGGTCAGAATTTTATCACGTTTAACCAACCATAAAAAGATCTTTATTTTCAAGGGTATATGAGCTTTCCATATGGAGGTATACTCAAGATTATGTATACCACCAAATTCTAACCAGCTATAGAAAGAATGGACTGAGAATTGATCATTTTGGGACCATCTCCAGATCAATCTATCATCAATTTGAGTAGATAAAGAAAAATGAAGAAACCTCTGTAGTAAAGCCATCCACTCAACATGAAAGATACCAGTTAATTGTCTTCTAAAAGATAGATGCAATCGAGAATTAGCAAAAGCATCAGCCACAGAAATGAATCTGTTAGTAACTATAGAGAATAAATTTGGGAATTGATGTTGTAGTGCATGTTCATTATACCATCGATCTAACCAAAAAGAAGTAGATTTACCATTACCTATCTCTTTATTAAGTCCTAGATTAATAACCCCATGATCCTTAAGAATTGATCTCCAGAAGGGAGAGCAAAGAGTTGGAGAAGTCTTAGAACCATACTTGCTGATAAGAATATCTTTCCATCTACCATAAACAGAATTATCTAAAAATCTAATCCACCATTTAGCTAAAAGTGCCTTATTCATTAACTTGAGATCTGAAACTCCTAAACCCCCTTGATCTTTACTTTTACAAACTATTTTCCAAGCTACCAAAGAATACTTTCTACGAGTAGAATTGCCTCCATGCCATAAGAATTTCCTTCTAATTTTATCAATTTTATGTCTGATTTTGGCAGGCATTCTATAGATAGACAACCAATATAAAGGAACTGCAGATAGAATAGAATTTAAGAGAGTAACCCTGCCTCCTAAAGATAATAAGGAACTTTTCCAGCCTTGAAGTTTTTTTTCTACTTTATCAATTAATAATTGCCAGTCAATATCAGTTAGGGATTTGTTATTAATAGGAACCCCTAAATAAGTAAGAGGTAAGGTGGCTACTTTACAACCTAACACAGAAGCTAAAGCATTGCTTTCATGCTCATTTAAGTTTAAGGGATACATTTCACTTTTATCATAATTAATTTTCAGACCTGATGCATTTTCAAAAGCTACAAGTAACCATCTTATATTGGACAATATCTCTTTCTCAGCTTTGAGAAAAAGAAGAGTATCATCAGCAAAATGTAAATTCATTACATTACCTAAATTGGGAAAGTTGCCTAAACCATCTACCATTCCACCTTGGTGGGCTTTAGTTAGAACTTTATTTAGAGCATCAGTTACTAAGATGAAAAGAAAAGGAGATAAAGGATCTCCCTGTCTAACTCCTCTTTTACAAGAGAAATAAGGGCCCAAGGAGCCATTCAAATTAACACAGGTTTTACTACCTTCTAAAGTCAGTTTAATCCAAGTGATGAATTTCTGACCAAAACCTCTAGCTTGTAATACTTCCAACAAAAAATCCCAATTAACATGATCAAATGCTTTTTCAAAATCTAGCTTAAATAGAACTCCTTTATATTTCTTGACTTTGACTTGATGAAGGATTTCATGTGCACACACTACATTATCTAAAATTACTCTACCTTTAATATAAGCAGTTTGAGATGGATCAATTAAAGAATCCATTACAGTAGCTAATCTATCAGCTAGTAATTTAGTAATTAATTTATAACTACAATTAATAAGACTAATTGGTCTAAAATTTCTTACAGTAATGGCATCTTCCTTTTTAGGAATTAGACAAATTGCTGCAAGGTTAAATCTGGACACATCCAAAGTATGATCATAAAAAGCAGTAAACAGTTTAAGCAAATCATGCTGAATGATATCCCAAAAGGATTGATAAAACTGGAAGGACATGCCATCTGGACCAGGTGCCTTGGAAGGATTGCATGCAAAAACAACCTTTTTAATTTCCTCTAATGTAAAAGGAGCCTCTAAGAAGGCACATTGCTCTCTATTGAGATTGTCAGATGCAACCCATAAATCAGATTGTAAGGTCAAAAGCCTGGGAGTAGAGGTCCCCATAAGACCTTTATAAAATTCTGTTATATGCTTATGAATAATAGCTTGATCATAAATTAAAGACCCATCTATTTCCAAACTAGTAATAGAATTTTTCTTTTTTCTAGTGGAAGCTACTACATGAAAAAATCTAGTATTAAGATCACCTTCTAAAAACCACTTAAGTTTTGATCTCTGCTGCCAATATTTTTCTTCTTCTAAATATAGTTTATGTAAATCAGTTTGACAAGATATCCAGTTATCTAAGTCATTATCAACAAGACAGTTATCATCAAATTGTTGTTCATAAGAGTTTAAACGAGCAAGAAGGTCAGACTTAATCCTCTTTTTTTCACCCCTAACATTAGCACTCCATCCTCTTAATTTTTTCCTTAAGAATTGCATTTTTAGTTTCCAACTAAGACCTAGATCAGATGTGCATGGACAAGCTGCCCACCAAGAAGCAACCAAATCATAGAAACCTTCATAAGCAAGCCAAGTTTTATCAAATTTAAAAGATTTAGATTTGGGTAAAAGGACAGCATGGGTATCTAATATGAGAGGATTGTGATCAGAATATGCTCTAGGCAAAGAAGAAAGTTTAGCTAAGGTAAAGTGTGAACTCCAAGAAGTAGTACAAAAGCATCTATCTAATAAAGCTTGAGAATGAGAATTTAGAGATCTAGCCCAAGTAAATTTCCTATCTGTTAAAGAGAGTTCCATTAAGTTATTGTCTCTAATAAAAGAATTAAATCTAGAACTAATGACATGACTAAATGAAGGACCTGATCTATCAGACCTTCTTCTAATCATATTGAAATCACCCATGATAAGCCATGCATCTACTCCCAAGGTACCAATATCAGTTAATTCTAGAAGAAAAAGTTTTCTAGAATCAGCTGTTAAAGGACCATAAACTGTTGTAAAGCACCATTCAAAATTGTCAATCTTATTTCTAAGATGTACAGTGATAGAGTAATCTCTAACAAAGGAGGTAATTAAAGAGAAAAGAGAGTCATTAAAACCTAAGAGTAACCCACCAGAAGCACCAACAGATGGTTTAAAAAACCATTGAGTCACAGAGAAGCTTAAAGCTTGAAGTGTTCTATCATGAAAAAGCTCTTTTTTTGTTTCTTGAATACAAACCACATCAATGTTATTATCTCTAATTAAATCCGCTAAGTATCTTCTTTTAACTGCTAAACCTAGGCCTCTAGCATTCCAATTAAGAAACTTAACCATTAGAATGATGTAAATCCTTTATTAGGTGAGACTCAGGAGTCTCTCTAATACTAACAGTATTATTATCATTTGGATCCTGTAATATGACAGAAGTAGAAATTTGACCAGTATGAATACAATCAGAAAGAACAGACTCAAAACGAGGCTTAGATAAAGCTCGTAAAGACTGAACAATTAGAATACTCTCATCTAAAGTATCACCTAATTTAAATCCACTAATATCATACAGCTTAACTAAATCTATATCAGAGAGAGATGAATAAGGAAATTGTTCCTTAAGAAATTGAGTACCTGTGGTTGCTTTAGGAGCTTTAGCAGCAGGTTTGGTACCCTCACCATGAGCTGCCTCTTTAGCACCTGCCAATTGATTCAATTTGACACGAAGGCTGTTGCGAGGTTCCTCAGAAGAGGAGGTAGCATCATGGTGTTTGCCTTTTCTTTTTTTCTCTTTTTCATTACGGAGAGCTACTTCCCATGGGTCTTTAGGGTCTATAGGGGGAGGAGTAGGAGAGGGAACAGCCTCAGTCCAAGGATCATGATCCAAGACTAAGGTAGTACTGGGATTCCCTGGATAGGATCCATTATCAGGGACATCATTCAGTGGAGTAAACCGATTGGTAGAATCACTCAGGATTGGTGGAGACACAGTTGTAGCAGGAGTTGGGTTCTGTACTGATGGAGGGGGTAAGGGAGACGGAGGTAACTGTGGGGGAGGAGGAGGAGCAGGGTAAGGTGGTAGCTGGGGGGGCCTAGGTTTGCATTCCTGCCAATAGGGTCGTTTTGGGATCTGTATGGGTCGATTGTCTCCTTCAACCACAAACTGGATCCAGTGGTATCTTGGTTTTCCATCGGGACCAGTAAAAAGAATTTTTCTACAAGGGGGGATATCGGACCTGGCCGAGACACCAATTTTCAGCCGTAAATATTGCACAACCTCACGGCTACGCGAAAGAGGATCAATTTGTAAAACCATACCCCCCATATCACTGATTAGTTTCTCAAATTCGGGACCTCGCATCAAGGCAGATGGCAAACCAAAAAATTTTATCCAAAAGGTACAAGGCTCCCAACCACCATCATAGTTAACCGGATCAAAAGCCTCAAGAGGAAAGACTACATCACCTAAAAGAATTCTACCTTCCGCCAACGCAATCTGTCGCCACGACGGATCAGGCGGAGTGGTCACAAAGCACCCATCGGTAAGGGGAACAACCTTCCATTGAAAGTTAGGCACAAGAAAGCGGGCCGTCAGACTAGAACGAATAAACTCGGCCCCTTTATTGTAAGAATCCTTTATGACCACATCTCGCCGCAACAGTAAATCAAACTCACGGATCGCCTTAGTACAACCAAATTTCAGCACTGGCAGGGAGTTACCAATGGCTTGCAACTCATCAGTAAGAGGGGGATGAGAAGAAGAAGAAGGTATCATTGTGACTGCTCGACAATTATGAGAGCGGTGACCAAGTCGATTGCAGGCAAAGCAAACCACGGCGTTGCGACACGACTGAGCAAGGTGGCCCAGATCGCCGCAACGAAAGCAAGCCAAAGAACCTCGCTTAGAATGAGAGGCGAGAGATTGTAATTTAGAGTGGAGACGGGCCGACCCTTCGGGAACCCTAGCAGGAGGATTAGATGTGAGTATAGTGGAGTGCGAACCGCTAGAGGAGGATGGATTAGAAGCCACTATTGCCGCAAAAGATCTGGGAGCCACTTTCTCGTCGAATGGATGCCACTGGGAGAAGGCATCAACTGTGGAGGGCCCAGAGTCAGACGCTAAAGATATCATAGGGAGAGGAACCGGAGGAGAAGAACTGGAGGTGGAAAAATTGGAGAAAGTCGGATCCAATGCACCGCCAGATAGCGTGATCTTTCCCGAGGGGGAAACATGGGCCTGAAGAGGCGGAATCAAAGAAGATGTGGGGCGAGTCGGTTCACACAATTGTTTAGCACACTCCAGAAACCGCTTCATGGAAGTCTCCATATCCGCCAACACAGAGGAGAGAGCCATAAGAGAAATTCTTAGGCAAGGTTGGCCCAAGAAAGGAAATCTTGAATATCCGGCAGCCCAAGAAAATTCGCCTCTTAATCTTTACTGGTTGGCTTGGATTAGTGGGCCCACCAGTAAGATTAAATAAGAGAGAAGAATGGGTGTGCGACATAATGTATTGAATGATCTGGGTGCAAACCAACCATCATCCTCTTTTTTTTCTTTCCGTTTTCTTTTCATTTGCTATTTCTTCTTCAGCATTCCATAGTTATTGGATGCCTCCATTTCCTTTGATATACTGAGTTTGCTAGTGAATTTTGATTTTCTTCTCTTTTTTTACATTTAATTATTATATATATTTATATTTAATATTTAGGGGTTAACACACGGATACACATATATTATTACAAAACTTATTTTTTGTATGTTATGTTTAGATTTGAAAAACTTTTTTGGCATGTTGATTGTTTTTTATTTAGTACCCGATTAGATAATAGATTTAAATCCGATTAGATATTGGACCCGCATAGATATTATCTTGTTTTACCCTGATGGAAATTCTAGATCCGCTCCCGAATTTAAACCAAATAATATGGCGTACGATACCATGATTTGTGGCTATTGTAGGGAAGGAAATTCACATAGAGCGCAAAGGTTGCTGAAGGAGAGAAATAATGGGTTGGAACTAAGCGCTGCTAGTTATGGTCTTAACCATTTGTACTTTTATGCAATAAAGGAAAACCACAAGAAGGTGAGTTTATACTAGCTGACATGGTAGCATGTGGCCTAAAATCGTGCTGCTCACTTAGGAATGCAGTATCTGATGCAAAATTAAGGATCTATGTAGGCCAATTACCTCTTGGACAAATCTCCTAATGAGCATCGGTGCAGGTTGTTTTGGGTGGGACAGGCAGAAGTAGGGGTGTTCAACCGGTCGGTTCGGGTCAAACTGAATTTTTTTTGCCGAACCGTGGTTTGAATCGAATTTTGAAAATCCAACCAAACTGACTAAATTAAAATTACAAACTGATGTAAAACTGAACTGATTAAACTGATTTAAACTTCGATTTGTTCGGTTAAACCGAATACAAAAATTTCAAGTTACAAATAAACATTTTAAAACCGATTGGTTCGGTTCAAACCGATTTGGATAACATTTTTGATAACCACACAAGCCGGTTTTTGATAAACCGATCCATTATAAACCACACAAAATAAACCGATCCATTTTTTATTAAACCGGTTGGTTCGGTTCAAACCGATTTGGAGATCCCAAAATCAAACCGAACCATTTAAACCGAACTTCTTCAAAAACTAAACCGAACAACCGATCCAATTAAACAGAAATTTGCTGGTTCGGTTTAAAACCGAATAAACCGATCCATTTGAACACCCTTAGGCAGGAGGGCTCGGAGGAGAGGGAGAAGGAAAGATGATAAACAATAAAATAGGCAAGGGTAAAATGGGAAAAAATAAATTTTGATAAGGAATAATTAACTTTGTGGATAAAAAAGAAAGAATTTTAAGAATTAAGAGACAAATTAGATATATTCAAGTGTTAAGAGGCAAATAAAAAATTAAAGAACTCTTTAAGAATACATGAGAAATTAACTAAAAAAAGTAGACGTCATCTCATCTGTACCTTCTCTACTTTGGTTTTTTTTTTTGAGGAAACTTGTTGTTGCTTCTCTTTATAAAATTCTTCCATTGGAAAGGAGTTACTACCTTTCATCTCCAACTCTTTTGTCTTTTTATCATAGGGGTCAGGACTCAGGCGTGGAGCCTCGTCAAGTGCATGCACCCAAGATAACCAAGTTGGGCTATTATTTTAGTAACAAAAAATGTCTAGGTTATCTTGCACTTTTGGTTTAGGAAGTCAGAGATTTGTGATGTGTGACGCAGATCCCACTAGAGAACTAGGCGCCTCTTTTTTTTTTCTCCTCCATCATGGGGAAATTTTTTGAAACTATAAATAAGAAATTTTTTTTACTAAACCAACTTGATTGCATTAATTTTTACAAAAATTATAAGAATTAAGATGCCATTTCGGTCCGAAGTATTTTTTTTAATTCAGACTGAATTGCCATTTAGGTCCGAGCCGTTTTCGCAGATTTTGAAAAAAAAATGTAGCTGTTGATGTAAAACTTGAGAAAACACCTCGAACCGAAATGACAATTCGGTACGAGAAAAAAAAACTCTTCAGACTGAAATGACATCTCGGTTCTTATGGTTATTGTAAAAACTAAAACAATTAAGTTGGGTTTGGTAAAATCTTTTTATTTATTTATGGTTTCTAAAAAATTTCTCATCGTGGGGTCAGATTTATTGGATGCTTTAATTTTAACACCCTTTCTTCGAAAAATAAATAAATAAATGAGTAGGGTTAAAATGCACCATTGGTTTTGTGCTCCAATCATGCTCCACATTCTTATATTTGTTTTCAAAGTCTGAACAGTCGATCCGAACCGCTTACCATCATCTTCATATTAAAATGTACTTGGAGACCAAATTTTATATTTTTTGGAATTTTTTTACTATTTTTTAGATAGGTACAAATCACTGTTTTCAGAAAATTCTGGACCATCCAAAACAGTGATTTTGTATTTTTGTACTTATCTAAAAAAATAGTAAACAAATTTCAAAAAATATAAAATTTGGTCTCCAAACACATTTTAATATGTAGATTATGTTGAGCGGTTTGGATCGATTGTTCGAACATTTAAAACAGAGAAAAAAATATGGAATATAATTAGAGCACAAAAGCAATAGTGCGTTTTAACTTTTAACCCTACTCTAAATAAATTGTCAAGACAGACATTTAAACAAGTGCTTCTTGCTGAGTACAAAAACTGATTCCTTCGTTGCTAAAGCTTATTAAGATAACCACGCGTGTTAGTTTCTAATATCATATTCAATTGGGTATACCTGGTTATAAATTAGAAAATGCACAATTTTTCTTAGTCTTTCAGGTTAGCTGATTTAAGTAGAATGTACTAATTCCTTTTTTTTTTTTTCTAGCAGAATACACTCAACTAGCTTAACGAATTAAAGTAAAAAAAAAAAAAACAATGCAATCCGTGGAGAGTCGCCGCTTAGCGATTCACAAGACGATTTTGAGAGTCGCCACTTCCTCGATTTCTCTGTTCCGCCCCACTCCACTTCTAGGTCCACTTCACTATATCCGACTAGATGTTTCCGTCTAATAGATTTGGCCATCACTTTTCGCTCCGTCTCACTCTATCTGAACAGATGTTTCCGTCTAATGGATCTGGTCACCGTTCTCCGGTCTACTCCATCTCACTCCATCTGAGCAAGTGTTTTCGTTTAACGGATCTAGCCACCGCTTTTCGTTCTGCCTCGACTCTCCGAGTTCGATGGGGGTGATGTGAATCCGCTCCACTTCTCCCGTAATCTCTACTATCTCTATATATAAATAAGATACGTGTTTATGGTTGATGGCAGTGATGTTATCTCCTTCCTCCTCTCCTCCTTCTTCTCCCGCCCTTTTCTTCTTATCTTCTTCCCTGTCTTCGCCGTATTCCCATCTGAATAAATCAGACACAAACCTCATTTGAGCACGAAGGCTCTCCTAGATCCCCTAGCTCGTCATGACTCCAACAATATTTCATCTTTTTCTTATTGTATTTCATTTTCTACTGGTTGTATTTCATCTTCTTCCGTTTACTGCAGATTGTATTTCATATTCTTCTAGATGTATATCATATTCTTCTAGTTGTATTTCATCTTCTTCTAGTAGTCTTTCATCTTGTACTAGTTGTCTTTTACAATTTTCATCTTGTACTAGTTGTCTTTTATCTTCTACTAGTTGTCTACTGGTTGTATTTCATCTCCTTCTAATTGTCTTTAATCTTGTACTGGTTATTTTTTATCTTCTTTTAGTTGTTTATCACCCTCTATTAGTTGTCTTTCATCTTCTTCTAGTTATATTTTATTTTCTTCTAGCTATTTTTCTTATTCTACTGGTTGTCTTTCGTCTACTACAACTTATATTTTATCTTTTTCTAGTTGTATTTCATATTCTTCTAGTTTGTAGTACATCTTATTCTAGTTATATTTCATATTCTTCTAGTTATATTTTATTTTCTTCTGATTGTTTTTAATGTTCTACTGGGTTTCGTTCATCTTCCTCTAGTTATCTTTGAAAGACTATCCATTTGCCATTCACTTAAATGGTAAAATTAATCATACTTGCAAAATATTTGGTGTTAGAAACCGCCTGACAAACTATCAGGCCATCGCCCACCTCAGCAACCCAGACACATGTTAAATCCATACACAACCCTGTCCAAAGATATATGAAACAGACACAAGATATACATAAGCTTGCAGTATGATTACTCAAAACTTGCAGTATGGGAGTAGAAATATTAGAAGCTTCAAGCCACCAAAGAAAAAACAAAGATATTTACATGATCTATAAGTAACCCAGCAGTAGTATTCTGTATACAGCTTTTACAATTTCTCGAAGAAAAAATGACCTTTTTTGAAAAATAAATAGAAAATTACATTGGGAATCAGCTGCATTTTTACATATTATGGACCAAACTAAGTAATGAAAATGATGAGATCTAATTTTGTTATGAGTAGGGTTCAAATGTCTCCTGTCTTTCATATCTCACCGTAGCTAACGTCCTTATTTTCATTTTCAAATCCAAACAGCCGAGATCCAAACTGCTCAACATGATCTCCTTATTAAAATGCGTACTTGGAGAACGAATTTTATAATTTTGAAAATGTTTTACTATTTTTTTAGATATGTACACAGAATCAATGTTTTTCAAAAATTCTGGATCATCCAAAACCAATGATTATGTACCAAAATAAAAAAAATAGTAAAACATTTCGAAAAAAATAAAAGTTGCTCTCCGAACACCATTTTAATATGGAGATCATGTTGAGGGGATCGGCGGCTTGGATTTTCAAAACAAAAATAAGGATGTGAGGCACGAATGAAGCACGAATGATACAAGGCATTTGAACCCTGCTTTTTTGTCATATACCTCATAAGCTTTCAGCACAATCTCCTGTTCCAAAAATAGAGATCGCTTGACTGTTAGTTAAACATCATTAAGAGTGAATCTTTTTTATGTTTGTTCCTGGCTCAGTGTGCCTGTCAGCTGGAGTAATTGACCTTGCAGGCTACATTGTTTCACCTGTTTACAAGGAAATTTCTGTCAGATAATATAAGAAAATTACGTAGTCCCAATGAAACTGTCAGAAATCTACATGTGGTCTGAAAACAAACAAACACTCCTGTTTTGACTAGTGAAAAAAAATAATCAAATTCAAAACTAATCCATTTACAGATCACTGCAACCCAACTACTAAAGCCCCACATTAGTTTCTGGAAACAGATAGTTTCCGGCTAGCTCTTAATAACAAGGAAAGGGAAACAGCTTTTGCTGCCCGTAGAGGAACCTAGCAGTTGGAATCCCATGCCAGGACCAATGTGTCCAAATTTTATCTTGTCTTTATACCAGTTGAGTCACTTATATTTACATATTGTGCAATATGCCATGTGGCAAATATGATACATATCATAGTCGTTAACATATCAGATATGTGACAGAGAAAACCAAATTTGTACAAAGTGGAATGTTAAGGCTACATAATGGGAATTATGACACTACAACGAACAAAATGGAACATGATACTTGTGTAAGGATATACAGGGTAGTTTAGTGAAACCATATTTCAAAATGTTATGTACTTTCTTTATTAAACAAAGAAAAATGCTCATGTTTATAACTTCACCAATTATCTTGAATTAGGAAAGTTATGGACTTCTATTTGTAACAAAAATACTCTGATTTTACCATGTTATGGCTAAAAGATGGAAATTTAAGAAATAAATAATTATTAATGAGTGAGGCTATGGTGCTATGCATAGCACCAATGGCTAGTGTACTACGGCTCAATATGGTACTTTTGAAAATCCTAACGGTCGATCCGACCGTTCAATGTGATATCCATATGAATATGTACTTGCAAACTAAATTTTATATTTTTTCGAATTTTTTTACTATTTTTTCAGATAGGTAGAAAAATCAGTGTTTTTTGAAAATTCTGGACCATCAAAATTCTACCTATCTGAAAAAATAGTAAAAAAATTCGAAAAAATATAAAATTTAGTTTGCAAGTACATATTCATATGGTTATCACATTGAACGGTCGGATCGACCGTTAGGATTTTAAAAAGTACCATATTGAGCCGTAGTACACTAGCCATCCGTGCTATGCATAGCACCATAGCCTCACTCATTATTAATACCATTAGACATCCAACACTTTAGAACTGGGACATCACATACTTTGCAGTCATGAACATTTAACATATATTCCTTTTATTAATTATTAATTTCATGTTCTGGAACTATTCCTTTTATTTGCATATTTTGCGGTTATATCATCAAGTAGAGAAAAGGATAGGAGGACATACATGCAAGGCCACAACAGTGGATAGGAGATCTCTACATTGATGCAAAAGCATGTGCTCCTTTAAAACTACCTCACCCAGTTGGTGTACCAATGAACTTGTCCGGTGCACCTGGGCAGGAAAAAAATAACCACTTTTAATTTCCAGGAGAAGGGAGAGTAGTACTGCTTAAACGGTTTCTCAATCAGAGGAATATTAAATCAAATACACTGCTCATGTTTGTGAAATTTCATGTTTTGGTCCTCGAACTTTCTAAAAAAATACAATTTGATCCTTGAATTTTCATTTGCAAAAGACTGTTTCTTGTACTTGTCCAATAAAACCAAATTGGTCTTTGAATTTTCACTTGCAGAAAAATCAGTCCTTTGACTTTCAAAATGAACCAAGCTAGTCTTTTTGACTTCTGTCGAAATAACAAAATCAGTCCCCCAGGGATTAACAAAAGTAACTTAGATATTTTGAGAGAAGATCAAGGAATAACCTGGTTGCATTTTTTTGAAAGTTCAAGAACTGATTTGGTGCAGTTAAAAAGAATCAACTTGCCTTTTTTTTGTGTGTGTGTGTGGGGGGGGGTGGTTCAGAGTGCAAATGGAAGTCAGTACAACTTGGTTCTTTTGGAAAATATCAAGGATCAAAGCCTTAGTATTACCCTTTATGGTTTTGTCTATACGGCTATAATAATGCATTCGGGCCACCCCATAGTGATGAATAATAAACTTACTTGAATTGCTAGAGAATTTTTGGTGCTGATACCATACTGGTAAAAACAGGTGTCAGACTTGTGTACTTATTTATCTCCTTCTAGTGCCAAAACCTACTTTTGTTTAGTACTTTTACAACTTCAACTTGTAGAATCTACTTGGTTTCTTCATCTCCCTCTTGAATAAAAATAATAATATATAGATTGCATTGGCTATACCTTTGACAAGAAAGAGTTGGATGATTCCATCAGAAGAAATGTGTTCATTGCAGCACTTGTAACTTCTTTCAATTTTTGGACATCTGCCTGCTTCAATTAAAAAGTAAGCAAATACCTAAATATTAAGATATTAGATCCAAAGATATTTTGTTGATGTCTTTGAATGAAATGTTGTGAAGAAAATATCAAGGTCTAAGCACCAAGGGTTGCGATCTTGCAGTTAATTACATACAAGTAGTCTGGTGCCTGGTGATGCACAAGGTTAATTCTACCTGTAAAGCAACAGCCTGAACATACAGGTATAAATACTCCCCAAAGATACCAGTACATTATTGTACAATTTGGGTACATAATTCAACTTTCCATGTATACTTTCATCCATTTCAAGCAATATCTGTACCCCCTCACCCCCACTTCATTAACAAGAATTTTGTTCAAGTTAAGCAACAAATATGTTGATTTGTAAAAGATCTTGTCTATATTGCACTCATTTTTTTTTTCCTTTCTTCATCTTAATCAAAATTCCGGTCACCTTATAATAATTTTTCGGCTATGCCCTGTCTCGTAGCATCAACTAGCCCAGGAACCATTTTTTCACTAAAGACAAAAGAAGACGCTGGAATTAGAAACCATATTGGTACTAATCTGGGATTCCAATCGTTTTTTTGTTTATTTTTCTACAACACTTGAAAGTTGCCATATGTGATCATATTCCACACAGATCATGTGCAAACCTTCAGACGTCCATATTAGCCAATAATAGTCGAATTTTGGCAGCAAACAGATAAACATATATAATGGAAAAAAGAGTGTTCCCACCTTAGCACCACCGACAACAGGAAGTCGAAGAGTGCTTGCCTTCAATGCTTCGATAGCACCTACTAGAGAGCTTGAGTGCTCACTCTCCATTTCAGACCACTCATCCAGATCCAATACCTGAATATTCAAATATACTCGAGTTAATGAAGCAAACTATAATTAAGAGCAACAATTCAATTAATTTTCCAGAAAAAAAGCCACAAATTTTGCAGCATTGTAATATGATTTTCTCTAGAACTCCTAGGGCCCTTGTTGGTATGGGGATAACCCTTATTCCAGGAGAAGAGTTAACTCCTAATCCTGGGGAGTTATCCCTGTACCGAACAGGGCTCTAATGAAAGAGAGTAGAGGCGAGTCATAGTACCATGCTCATCTGTACTAAAATGCTTTAGTACGAGATGCTAGTGTTAGCAGTATCAGTACAACATGATGGGCTAGATCAGCTTTAAACATCACTTAGAACCTCATGGGCTTTCGGCCACTGTCCCTATTAGTCCACCGTCACTTGGAAAAAAATATTCTAGTAGGTAATCCCAAGGGAATTGCACAAAATAACAGTAAATATAAGTTTATGAATAAAAAGCTTACTTGTCTCGTAAGGATAGAAGCTAGCTTTAGATCTTGGTTCAGGAGTTGAAGTTTATTTCTTTTAATTGCCACTGATTCACGCAAGTCTGATATACTTTGCCGTGCATTGTACAAATTTTTCTGTATGATTAAATAACCATGATTTATTTATTTCTCCAATAATTCATCTGACAATTGAGTTCAAAAACCATAACTTAAATTTCAACAGATTTACAGCAGAAAAATGATAATATAATTACAGAAGCATGCCAGCTAAATGTCACCAACTATATATCAACCAGCTTGACAAGTGTCGACATTGGTGTAATTAAGTGAATATAACAGCAAGTCTGTCTCAACCTGACAAAGTGTACATCCGGACTTAATGAAGTGTCAACTTTCCAGTAAAAAACATAACAATATCATGTGTCAACTAACATCTCAACAAGTGTCAACCGTGGATACTTTATGTTGAGAATATCAAGGTGAACCAGAGAGTGAATAAATATATGGTATATACTTTTCTGTTGCACCTAAACTGAAGTCCTTCCCTACATTCATTAAGCTTGGATAATTCTGCAAGTTGCAAGTCTGCCACAATTTATAAAACTGAGAAAACACCAGCCCTTTACCTAATCAGTGATGCACTCCCTTTTCAAGGTAAGGTTACTTGGCAGTTAAAATAATAAATAAAAAATAATTTAAGAGATAAAAACCAAATAAAGTCTCTCTTTCTCTCAAAATATCAAAATCAAAATAACAACAATAGCACAATAAATAAGGGTACATTTGACCCTGCTTAATATTGGGATAACTCAGGTATGAATAGACTATTAAACAAAACAGAGTTACTTTGTGTATTGGTCGGTTGATCCAATACGCAAGTTACTGTATGTTACTGTATGTAATGGTCAGTTGGTCTAGAGAATCTAACCAAAAAGAAGTAATAATACTTTATATTCAAGTAGATAAGAATACCTCAGATATCTGCTTCTGGTCTCGAATGGTAGAGTTGAACTTGGCATTGACCCAGCGCCACTGCAAGTGTCTATTATCCAACAACCTGAGTAAATGTGCCTCTTCAATACGATACTCTCCTTTCTTGGCACGTCTCACCTCCATTGCAAAACTTAAAATAGAAGGTGCATTGAATGGTTGTTGGTTTGCCTGAGAAACGGCTGGTGAACCACCTCTCGCTCTCAGGGGACTCGACATGCCTCTGGCTGGGGACGGGCTTGCGATTTTACTTGGTGAAGAATGCCGTACTGGTCTTTGCCGGTCATGACTCTCCTGTCAGTAGGATTTTAGATTGGTAAAAACCTTGGAATCTAAGTTGGGCACAGTGGTGGCTACACTAATTACAGGAAAGGCCACCTCAAAGTGACCTTTTCTGTAATGTCGGGAGGTGCTCATCAGTGAGGTCTTAGCTGAGCACTTGTTCAGTACAATACCAGAATTTAGATTTCAAAACATGAATAATAGTGACCCAAACAAAAGAATTTTTAATTGCTAGAACTGGTCAAAGTTTGCTTGTTTTGCAGTTCTTCTTAGCAAAAGCCTGCATAATTTGACATGGTAGACATGGACCAAGGAGTGGAGTTAGATGACACCACCCCCAGATCAACCAAAGGATTTGTTAATGTTTCTAGTAAGGAATTAATAACTAAGGATTCTATGCTTTGTTGACACTGTAATAAAAAAGGTTTCAGCTCTGTCAATGTGCTTGGAACCATGTATTAGAAAACAAGCTTACCATCTTCACTTGTAATAACAATCTTTAGTATGTCTAATGTGTAATTGACTTGATTCCTAAGTTCAAAGAATTGTTTATAGTCCGTTCATATTTAATTTAGCCACACCATGACTAACACGCATTATAGTTTGTCAAGTAATCTTCATGGATTATATATAAAATCCATAAAGTTCAATAATGATCCAAATAAATTAGCCTGCTGCCAGTTAGTCCATACCTGAAAGAACCTTGCGGGCACACAAATTCCTCTCGATGTAACCTTGGCTCGAGGCGGTAGCATAAACTCATGTGATCCCGAATTACTACCAGATGAAACACTGTCAGTGTCAGACGAACCCGACACCTCACCATTACCCCCTCTATCTTCAACTCCACCACTGTGTCCAGTAGATGTGTAGTCAAGACTTCTCACAGCCGCCGGCCAAGGCCGATTTTGTTGGCTATATTCTAGAGATCTCCTCCCTGGCGTGGGCGTAGGTTTAGCTCGACTCGTCTGATAGAAAAACGATCCTCCTTGAAATGAAACTGCTAAACTCCTAGTTGTAGTAGTCGTAGTAGTAGTAGTGGTTGTACTTGCAGTTGATGGTCGGGACCGGTCGACTGAACTGGAGCGACGCTGATGTGGCGTGGGGACAGATCGCGATGACACAGTCGGAGACGGGAACCGGCGAGTTGAAGGAGAAGAGTAGGAACTGGAAGTAGAAGGAGTAGGAGAGGGAGAAGGGGAGGCTGTGTAAGAAGAGAGGTACCGAGAAGCAATCTCTTTGTTTCGGGGCCGGCGCGAGGAGGCGACAGCAGCATTGCTGTTTTCAGAAGGGGTAAGAGGCGGGCGGCGCTGATCTTCTCTCGCTGGAGTGGTACCCGCCACCACCATCGGTTTTCTTTCAGATCTGAATTCAGGGGAACAAATTTTCTCTTTTACTCCTTTTATATTCTATGAGAGAAGTAAGCGTAGGAAAGGGAGGGGACAGAGCACAAATTGCGGAGTGAAGAAGGAGAGAGCAGAGGCGGTTACAAGGAGATTTGCTAGATTGGCGCGAGGGGAGAGGGAAGGCCGGGAGAGTGGGCGAGACTTGTTAGAAAGCAGTGGGGCGGAGTAGGGGGAGTCTATATCCTCTGAGGTAACAGAATATTTATGTTTAGATCCACACCGTCCGATCGGAATATTCGGTCTGAGATGAAATGCACGGATCCTTTAATATTTGTGTCTATTTTAGTTGGACAGTCCGGATCTAAACAGAAACATTCTGTTACCTTGGGACTTGGGTGATATGAATCCACGGGGACGGGTGCGTTTTCTTTTCCTTTATAATTATAGTTTTGAATTTTCTTACTAAAAATAAAGTTTTGAGACTTTTTAGTAGTGTGGACTGTGGAGTTGCTGTTAAGCTACGTTTAATACTATGAGAAGTCTAACAACGCTAAAGATGTGTTGTTGACAACTCCATTGAGTTTAGAAAAATGACGAGTGTCTCGTATTCATCGAGATGAGATTGCAGTATCGCGTCCTATGCAGACAGAATTTTTTATTTATAAACACTAATTAAAAATAAGGCAAATTCTTCTATAGACATAAGGACCTATTTGTAAAATGAACATATTTTCATTTTCAAAATTCAAACAGTCGATCCGACCGTTCAACATTATCTCCATATTAAAATGTACTTGTTGGTCAAATTTTACATTTTTTTAAATTTTTTTACTATTTATTAAGTATTTTACAAAATTCAATGGTCTGAATTGACTAGTTTTGTAAAATACTTAATAAATAGTAAAAAAATTCAAAAAAATGTAAAATTTGACCTCCAAGTACATTTTAATATAGAGATAATGTTGAACGGTCGGATCGACTGTTTGAACTTTGAAAATGAAAATATGACTCATTTTACAAATAGGTCCTTATGTCCACCGAAGCAAATGCCTAAAAATAATATATGAAGACGGATGGATGGCGGTAATATTTCAATGCCATAAGGGGCGTTTGGTTCGCTTTGTAAATCATTTTATGGAATATGGGAATTCTAGAAAATGTAATACAAAAAAAAGTCATTCATAATGATGTGTTGTTATTATATTTGGTTGTGAATGGTTGTCTTCAGCATTAGAGTGATTATAATGTCTGATTTAGTATAAATTGTAATAGATATAGGAATTCAAGAAAATCAATGATAACTTTAATTTAAAAAACAAATTTCAAAATGAGTGGTTCCCATTAAGTGGGAATAGAATAAATTCACATTTATGGAATTATAATGGCAAGACAATCACATATTATCATATCCATTTTCTTACCATTTTAGTCAAACACAATAATAAAAAAAATGACACTGAGATAGCAAGAAATTGTCTTCCAAAAGTAACAAACTTAACGCCTCTCTAAAAGAATTTGCCACAAAAATCCTTTACATTCCCATTTTATTTTACAGAAATCGAGTCATTGATTCATTTTCATAAAACTATCTAATGAACCAAACAACTCCCTAAAAAAATTTGCCACAAAAATTCTTTCTATTTCCATTTTATTTTACAGACACTGAGTTACTGATTCGATTTCCATAAAACTATATGGATGCAATTAACTTTTGGTATATAAGCCATTAAGAGTATTCTTATTTCATCAAGGGATATTTTGGCAACTCATATTTCTAGAATTCTTTTTTTTTTTTTTTTTGGAAAACTAGTAGTTTCAATGTGTTATCGATTTTACTAATCTCCATTCCATTATTAAGCACGTTGGGTGTCCGATCCGCCAACAACTACGATTGAAAGATTAATTTTTGGATTTAATCTCAGCTCTCCAATCACATAATCTATCTTCTTTTGATTAAATGCATCTGTTTTATATGTAGAAGTTTAAATTTAGCTACAAACATACTCGCCACACATACTGCCACACGATGCGTTACAATTAAAATTAAATAGACTCTAAAATTTAGCGATATAATTCTCCGTTTCCTTATTTCTCCCTCTCCAATTGAAATTTTCTATACGGCGGATCACAATGCAAATCAATTTTTTGTTCACTTCCTTATTTCTATACATATTACTGTGATAAATCTAGAATATATTTCTAATTTTATTTTTTTTATGAAAATTTGTCATTTTGTATGAGAATTTATTTTTGTTATCTTATCATATATTCCGTTGCAACGCACGGGCACGATATTCAAGTTATTTTTTAAGTGTTAGAATAAGCAACCTATATAACAGACTTGATTGCTCCAAGATAAATCCCATAATTTTTATTTGTAGATATAATATAAAAATAATATAAGATAATAGATATATTGCATGAAAATTTTGATCTCATAGAAAGAACTATTTTTTTTTTCCGAATCCTAAAGGAATCGGAAAAACTTTGGTTTCCTTTAAGATTCAGTGTACCAATCATATTCCTAAACTAAAGAAATCGAAAAAAATTGCAGTTCCTTTAAAATTGAATAAAAGAAACCGAAATAAAATTGGCTCCTTCAATGAGATAAAAAATTAAAACAATTCATCTAATATTCTATATTATTTTTAAATAATTTCTGCAAATAAAAAATTCTGACTGAATCCCTCGGTGAATCTATCATGTAATTCCGAATCCATTTTTTGGGTGAATTGTCGGCATATTTATCAAAACTTCCAGGATAATTAACTAACTTTCTATTCGTGTAGCAAAATAACTAATTTCTCCTTCAAAAGCAAACATTCTTTTCTTATATCTTTTTTTCTTCATTTATTTAATTTACTATGAGCATTTCATTATAAAGATATTGACCAATTTGTCTTTTTTTCAAACCGAGAACCAAGTCTTTTTATCTTCTTTCTGAATAGAATACGTATAGAAGCGAAGGATTAAGGAGATAGCTCGATTCGAATTCAATTCGTGTGCTCAGAATGATTTCTGCTATGGATTTAAATTTTTTTTAGGCCCAGTGTATTTTTATTCCTGTGCCTACTCCTGACCTAATATTGTGCCTACTCCTGGCCCAGAATAACATATCTGCTGCTCAGATTAATTCACTGGTCCAATCCACTGCTTTAATTAATTCATTGTGCCTACCCTTGATCAAATTCCTGAGTCCGCCCCTAGCTACGTCAAGAGTTAGTCTCAGACTCTCAACTCGTCCCCCCTTCTTACCTGAAGCCAGATAAAGGGACAAGCTTATGGCAATGCAACAACACTTGTTATTTTTCAATTGAATAAAACAAGGTTGAATTGGAGACTGAGTCAAGTTAATTATATTCATATGTCCATACAGAGTGGGTCTACATGTTTGTTCATTTTCAAAATTTCATGCTTATACATGATTTTGATATATAGTTTAAAATAAAATGTTACGGGTGATGTATGCAAGTTGTAATTAACAAGATTAATGTATGCAAGAAGTTTGAAAGTCTCTATTGTGCAAACTTGAACTTAAAAGGTACACCATCACATCATCATGACCCAAATGAAATGTAACATATTCATTTTTTGAACCTTTTTTGAAGAAAGGCATGAAAATACCCGTTTCATTGAATATGAAAGGTTAACTTACAGTGATATTAAAAATCTGAAAATAGCAAAAAACTACGCTCCCCAGACTAAAGGCCAAAGAAAATATGTGGTCTCGGTAATCATACATATGCATCATCGACAGAACATTCACTGCTCGCTATACCTGACCCGGGTCAGGTACCGGTACCAGAGAGCAAATTGTCAAACATTCTGATCTCAGCTTTTACCATTGCATCATCGACCATTTAAAAAAAAAAAAAATACATTACCTTACTAATAGTAATACGTACTGCTATCTTAACTGTCCACAACCAACTACCATCAAAACACAAGTGTCACTTACACATAGTATTTTGTACCACAGTAGAGAGCTAGCAGAGGCAGACTTAAAAAATAAAAATAGTGTCAATTAATCTTTTTTTTTGTATATATATATATATATAGGGATGGGCTATGGTGAGCTATGGAGTAAAAACGAGTTTGTACTTCACGCCATATTTTCATCTTGAAAATCCAAACAACCGATCCGAACCGTTCAAGTTGTTCTCCATATTGAAATGTGCTTGGAGACCAAATTTTACATTTTTTGGAATTTTTTTACTATTTATTAAGCCACTTTGAAAATCGTTGATCTGGGTGAACAGTAGCAAAACAGTAAAAAATTCTGGACCAATGGATCAGCGATTTTCAAAGTGACTTAATAAATAGTAAAAAAATTCAAAAAAAATATAAAATTTGGTCTCCAAGCACATTTCAATATGGAGATCATGTTGAACGGTTCGGATAGGTTGTTTGGATTTTCAAAATGAAAATAATGAGACGTGGAGTAAAAACTTATTTTACTCCATAGCTCACCATAGCCCATCCCTATATATATATATATATATATATATATGAGGAGGGTTCAAATACACCCACATTTTTTGTGCTCCCAATGCACCCACATTCTTTATCTTCGTTTTTAAAGTCCGAACAGTCGATCCGAGCCGCTCAACATAATCTTCATAATAATATATTCTTGGAGATCAAATTTTATATTTTTTAGAATTTATTTACTATTTTTTTAGATAGATACAAAATCACTTTATCGGATGGTCCAGAATCTCCTTAAAACAGTGATTTTCTATCTATCCAAAAAAATAGTAAATAAATTCTAAAAAATATAAAATTTGGTCTTCAAGCATATTTTATTATGAAGATTATGTTAAGCGGCTCAGATCGATTGTTCGGACTTTAAAAATGGAGAGATATATATATTTTTTGGTGCATTGGGAGCATAGAAATTTAGGTGCATTTGAACCCTCCTATATATATATAGGAAATGTCTAGCATGCTACGCGTAGCATAGACGGCCTCCGTGCTACGGCGCAATATTTGAGTTTTCAAAATCCTAACGGTCGATCCGAACCGTTCAACATGATCTCCACATGAATATGTACTTGCAAGCCAAATTTTACATTTTTTAGAAATTTTTTACTTTTTTTTAGATAGGTAGAAAATCACTTGATCTGAAAATTCTGTACCATTCATATCAAGTGATTTTCTACCTATCTAAAAAAATAGTAAAAAAATTCTAAAAAATGTAAAATATGGTTTGCAAGTACATATTCATATGGAGATCATGTTGAACGGTTCGGATCGACCGTTATGATTTTGAAAACTCAAATATTGAGCCGTAGCACGGAGGCCCTCTATGCTACGCGTAGCACCGTAGCCATTTCCTATATATATATATATATATATATATATATATATATATATATATATAGTAGAACTAGGGTGTTCCTAAGCTCACCAAGTCCTTCGTGAGCTCGATTCTAAAACCTATCGAATTGACTTCAAACGACATTTTCAAACTGTTAGATGTTCAATCTATATTAAAATGTGCTTGGAGACCAAATTTTATATTTTTTACCATTTATTAAGATGGTTTGAAAATCACTGTTTTTATTAAAATTTTGCACCATTGGAAAACAACGATTTTCAAACCATCTTAATAAATAGTAAAAAAATTCCAAAAAATGTAAAATTTGGATATATATCTACTATTCGGATTTACGGTTATAATTTTGTTATAATTTTTTAATTTACGGTTATAATTTATATAGTAATTTACGGTTATAATTTTATAATTGACGATTATAGTTTTATTTGTTGTAATGTTTTATAATTTGTTAAAATTTTATTGTAGTTTTATTTGTTATAATTTTGTTTAATGTTATAAATAGGTTTTGTTCGACTAGATAAACAACAAAACTAAATAATCTAAATGGTAAGTCTACAACATAAAATATAACAATCCAAACATAAAATACTACAAATCCATCTAACTAAAAACAACATAAAAAACCTAATGACAAGGGCGGTAACGACCGGTGAGATCCAACTTAGCAGGTGGATGGCGGTCCCTGGATGGCAGTTGACGCTTCAAGTGAACCTCACCCTCCTCGTCATCTTGGAGATCATCCACATCCATCTCCTCTTAGGTCTCCGACCCTGCACTGGCCTCCCATAGATCCTCATCTTGTATCCCCGACTGTGTAGGGCGAACCCATGGGAGATCCTCCTAGATCACCGGTTGTGTATGCATCTCCCATGGGTCGACCTCCCAGGTAGAAAGATACGTGGCCAGAGGCGGTATGCCAAATATAGCAGAGGCAAAGACATCTATAGCTTGTGACCCACTTCCACTAGCCTTGTTGTCTTGATTTCTGGTCTCTGTGTATCGTGGTCTGTGGAGGCTTTGTACCTCATACCCGGTAAGAGCCAACGTACCTCCATAGATGCGTCTTGGGGCGCCATCTCTCCTAAGACCGCATATAAGAGCCTAATCGATCCTGCTCTAAGGCATGATGGCTAGCTGATACAAGTCGAGATTCATGATGTACCGCTCTATCAATGGATAAGGGACGTACGGAATCTCAAGTGTGCGATGTCTCACTATCAACATCCTCTCGTCCTGCATTTAACAATGATTTCAATGTGTGTGACTGTTTCTATGTCATATTAAATAATACTATTTAAATTACGTAAAAAATCAACATACCTCCATAGATGCATATGAGACACGGTGCTTAATATATGGGATCCACAGAAGATGACTAAATGTGTTAGCATTATGAGGAGCCTCTATAGCGGGAGCCTCTGCAGCGAAGGCCTCCGCACCTAGAGCCTCTTCAACGGGAGCATGTGAACTCTCTCCGGTCTCCAGAGTATCTCGTGATCGTCCCCATCTAGGTCTGGCCATACTACATTTTGAAAATATCAAGTTACTACATTTCTAACATATTTTTACAATTTATAAACAATTTATAAACAATTTCTAACAATTTCTAACTATTAATAAACAATTAATAAACAATTTCTAAATAATTTTGGATAATTTCTATAGATGCTAAACAATTCCTAAATAATTTTGGACAATTTATAAGTCCCTAGTAGTTTGCTAAATAAATCTTAACAACTTTTAAAGAAATTTGCAAAAGGGCCCCTTGTAGTTTTAGAAAAAGGGTGTAATAGTACCATGAATCGCGTCGGAAAAATCAACAACTCGCACATGATATTCAACAACCCGCAAGGCAATTCCCTAACAATTTATATCAATTTCTATCGCAACACTTACGA
Organism: Carex kokanica; assembly: GCA_025461125.1. Taxonomy (NCBI): domain Eukaryota; kingdom Viridiplantae; phylum Streptophyta; class Magnoliopsida; order Poales; family Cyperaceae; genus Carex; species Carex kokanica. The sequence goes on from JAJGRX010001229.1 coordinate 759,560, forward strand.
AATATCAAGAATTCGAGCAATTTAATCGAGTCGGGAAAATCAACAACCTGCAAGGCAATTCCCTAACAAATCCTTACAATTTCTATCGCAACACTTATGAAATATCAATTTTAAGAGCAATTCAATCGAGTCGGGAAAATCAACAGCCCGCAAGGCAATTCCCTAATAAATCCTTACAATTTCTATCGCAACACTTACGAAATATCAATTTTAAGAGCAATTCAATCGAGTCGGGAAAATCAACAGCCCGCAAGGCAATTCCCTAATAAATCCTTACAATTTCTATCGCAACACTTACGAAATATCAATTTTAAGAGCAATTCAATCGAGTCGGGAAAATCAACAACCTACACACGATAATTAACAATTCAATTTCTAACAATCGCTTCAATACCATCACAAGGCACAAAACATAAATAAAAGGAGTTGTATTGGATTACTTGAAAATAATCGATTTGTGCTTCGTGATTCGTGCTTCCGGCCTCACCTCAACTCGTGCTTTGGCCCTACGAGAGAGGGGTGGGGTTTGGGGTTCCTCTGTGGGGTGAGGGTGGAGCGAAGGACAGAGACGGGACTGGGTGAGAGGCGCAATTTTAAAAAAATAGGTTATACACCAAACCACCTCTCAGTGGGGCGGTTTGGTATTGAGAGTTGACCGTTCAAATATGGGGCGGTTTGGTAGTGAGATCTGACCATCCAAACATGTGTGGTTAGGTTATTTGTAAAATTATTTTATAGTGGAGGACATATTTGCTATTTTTTTTATGGGGGTATCAATAAAAATTTCGGTGACTCTTAGTGAAGGATTATAGTAGGTTATTGGACCTTAGACTTAGACTTTAGAGCAACTTAATCTTTGTCTCCTCATGAAGTGTTATTTATAATTCTGCCCAGACATGAATCTGCCTTTGAATGCGGTGCATGCTGTGCGCAATACGAACAGTGGCGAATCCATGAATATTTGTGAAATTGTTGAAGCATCTCCATTTCAGCAAATATTTAGTAATTAATTGGGTCGCGTCACTGAGTTTAGCAATTAAAGGGATTCATAGTTTCTAAATCACTCCATTTCAGAAATTTATAGAGTTGCTTTTAAAACAAACTTGCTAATTTAAAAACTGTGGTACATCCCAGCAATTATATTAGCAATTAACACATCAGATTAGCAATTTAAAAGAAATCACTGTTGTATATGCTCTAAGAGCATCTCCAATGGTAATTGTTATTAAATTGCTAATCTGATGTGTCAATTGCTAATATAATTGCTGGGATGTATCAGAATTTCTAAATTAGCAAATTTGCTTTAAAAGAAAACATTTTCTTTTTGATTTGATTGGTTAAAATTCTCTCTATGTATCTATACCGTTCAATTTTTATTTTTTGGCTGACGTAGCATTAATTACAATTCTAATTAAATTTCTGGAATGGAGTGCTTTAAAAATTATGAATGTCTTTAATTTCTAAATTTAGTGACGTGGAACAAATTAATTGCTAAACATTTGCTGGAATGGAGATGCTCTAAAGAGTTGCTTTTAAAACAAACTTGCTAATTTAAAAACTGTAGTACATCCCAACAATTATATTAGCAACTAACACATCAGATTAGCAATTTAAAAGAAATCACCTTTGTAGATGCTCTTAGCCATCAATTTACGTTTGATATATCCTTGAATTTTCTGTTATATTTGTCTTCATGTTGTACCATACAACATGCACTCCTACAGTCCTACTAGAATCCGCGAAAAAATATTAACTTTTCGAAAAAAAGAAGGAATTAATCAAGAGGGAGGATCAGTGGGATTGGTTTTAGATACAAGCAATTTAAGATATAATTTTGCATGGATATCTTTTTCTTTTTGAGATTTTACACACATATGATTCCAAAAATCATTTCTTAACAAGTATTTTTAAATTATTTTTGAATTATACTTGAATTATTCTCGAACTACTAATTTTTTATGACGCCAATGAACCTAAATAATTCATTACGATTTCTGACACTTAAAAATGTTCGCTACTTTTAAATTTTAATTTTTTTTAAATGCCAAGAAAAATAAATTCGGGAGGAATCCGTTGGATGAGAGCCGATATTTTTATTTAGCCAGAAACTAACCCAAATACGGCCCAAAAAATCGCTCTTTTTTAACTTCCTCTTTTTCCTGAAAAGCCTATTTTATCGACCATCGGATCCTATCCGACAGATCCAAACCCTTTTTCCTTCTCCTACACGATCTACGCCCAAATATCTCTTCCGATCGTCAATCGGGTATTCACATCCACCATTGACGACGAATCGGTCAAGAAAATCAAATCCGAAGAATCAATTAGTCACAATAAAACATTCAAACTGCAAGGAAGAATCGGCGTAACTCCGACGGTGAGTCTCTTCCGATTCAATCGTTCTTTCGCCCAATACCAATACGCAGCCAGTCTATTGGAAAATCGCTCAACAATCGGATCGTGTGCTGCCGATAGATAGATTTTTAAAACCATGGTAGCAACGCAACAAGGAAAGCGGGGGGGTCCTGTTCACCCCCCTTACTCCTGACTATTATGCTATTCTTTCAAAAGTTTTAGCCCATTTATTTTATTTTATTCCTATTCCTTTTCCCACTATGCTATATTGGAATAAAAAGCTTAGTATTTGTGATATTCTTAGCTTACTTTTTTTTTTTTTTTTTTGCTGACAGATTTAAGTAATCCTCCCTCTTCGTTTGGGTCTACTTCTGTTCACCTCATACATGGAGTTAGTATCTTTATTTCTTCAACCATTTATATTTTTAACTTGTTTGCTAAGATGCTAGCTAAATTTTGCCCATCATTACTATGTGTATATTTGCAATTTATCAGGAGACGCGTGAAATGGAACGAGGAAAACTTGCATGAAATTGAATCAACAAAGCCAGTTCGCCAGAAAATCAATGAACCAAAGACACCATACCATCCCATGATCGATGATGATGGTATGCTAAATCTATTCACTCACATCAATATAATTTTGGTTATAGTCTTATAGATATACCATGCCACTATTATACAATATATTCAAATAAGTGATGACAACTTTCCTTATTCTTTTCATATCAAAATTTCATTGCTCCAAACCAATCAGCAAACCCCCCCTCAATAATAAATAAATATATAAAAGAAAAGAAAAATGTATACATGATGAATAAATTGTGAAATTTTACAGGAATAATGTCTCCGAGGCGTGCATTTGATGAGTGCATTGATGAGTCGGTGAATGCTGAGGCTATTGCGACTGCTTTGGGTGATGTTGCTTCTTCCAGTAGAAGCAATGCTTCTAGTACTGCTGATTGGGGTTCGTCTGATGATGAACCTGATCATGCCATGGACCAAGATGAAGGTTATATGTCTGCTTTCTGTGTATAAAGAATTTTCACGTTAAACCAATTGATCTGTTGATGTTGAATGTATACAAGATAACCAGAAATATGAAGAATTAGGAAGTAGAAATACATGATTTTCTAGTTTTACCATAGACAAAACCTCATAGTTTTGCCATTTGCATTGATGCTTGCACTAGACCAAGTTTCACCGGACCTGTTTCTATTTTATTATTATTATTTTGTTCTGTAGAGAACAAGCTAGAACTTAGCCTTTCTTAGCTACAAAGTTTGCTTCCAAACAAAAGAAGCTAAAAAAAAAAAAATGGGAACCAGACGTTCTGTACTACTACTATTTAGTTTGGTTCTATGTACCCCTCCCATCTTCTACTGTTAAATAAAAATAATGGTCATACCCGCTTCAATCCCTTTTTCTTCCTAATCTCCACTCAGTGTTTCCCCTTTATAAATCAGTTCCTCATACTGTGCTACATGAGAGTCTTAAACTCTTTTAATACCTTCGCATTTGGCAATACACACTTTAATTATATCTCCAGAGAATTTGAACCTACTGATCCCTGATCCTCCTGGTCACTATTTCTAAAAGGGAATTTTGTCAAACAAATGGTGTGCATACATTCACTGGGTAAGAATAGCTTCTTTTCCTACAATGCATAGTAACCCAAAGGTGATGCAAAAGCTGCTTCTACTGGCAGTGGGACTTCAGGCAGTGAGATGCCACCAGAGAGGAGAGGGGAATAATGTAGAGAAGAAGAAGAGCAGGCAAAGGCGAAGACATGCACAAAAACAGGAGAACAAAGAAAGGAAAAGAAAAGACAGCCTTGTTTTAAGAGCACTTATAACAAAAGAATTGACACAAGGGGTGGACTGAACTAAATAGTACGAGGGACTGTTTGAGGGCTTATTTGAACCAAAAGCAACAATTCAGGGACTAAAAATAGACTTTTCTCTAAACAAACCTCGTAATTTTGCTATTTGCATAGATGCTTGCAGTAGACCAAGGATCATGGAACCTGTTGGTATTTTTTATTTCTTTAGAGAAGAAGCAAGAACTCAGATTATCTTAGCTACAAAGTTTTACTTCCAAACAAAAGAAGCTAAAATAAAACAATGTAAAAGAAATGAAATAAAAACAATGGGTACCAGTCGCTAGATACTTCTACTAGCAAGTACCTAGTTTGTTAATTTATATTGTTGATTTAGTAAGAATTAATGGACGTAACACCTCAGCATTTCTTAAAGTGAAGGTGTTGAATGGTCTTGTACTTTTTTTTTTTTTAAGTTGCTAACTGAATTACTTTAATTGTTTATTAGATTCTGAAACTGAGAGAGCAAGACTAAGCTTCACGGAACACCGCAAAAATCACTATGACGAGTTCAAGAAGGTGAAGGAATTACTGAGAAGTGGGTCCCTTGTAGATGATGATGATGACTGTGATGGTACTTGTGATCGTCATGGTAAGAAAGCTGATTCCAGTTCTTCAATGGATGTTTCTGAGGGGCAAAGTGAAGACCTTAAACAAAAGCAGCCCGTGAGCAGCTAACCTAACCTTTGCACCTTTCACAATCCAATAAAATTCAAAACTGGAGGAGAAAATTGAGAGGATTAGCTTTTGGTTTTTGTATTACACCTCTCTTTTTGGTTTGTATTTTATGAGCCATTGGTGGTGCAACCAATTTGTTCTGTTTTGGTTGTAATAACGGTTGGTGAATGGCACTTGGTTTGAAGTGTTAATTTTAAATTGTGGTTTAGATCTTTTGACACTAAATTTTTTATGTTGCTATCAATTGCAAGTTTGAGTTTTCTTTGCTTATTATTATATAATTGCCATTTGGTATTTTATTAGCGAAGGCAGAATGGTTGGAAGGATAAGCTAGATTATATTATGAACAGAGTTTGACCCCAGAAAACAAATTTGATACCGCTTTGTTTATATATAATTTCTGGAAAGTAAATAGTTGATAATTGCATCATTCAATTTCAAACTGACTACCAATGATGTTGACGATATACTTTTATGATCACTATGACAGCGGGAACCTACCATGTTTGATTAAGAATAGATTGGATAATTTGCAAAGAACTTGAATTGATACGATATTGAATACATAGTATGTACAGGGGGCAGATCTAGGATTTTCGTCATAGAGGGACAAGAAAATAATGAATCGGATTTGAATAGTTAATCGGATTCAAACAATTAGCTAATCAGGTAATAGATAAAAAATAATGTTCTAATTTCTAATACTCTGATTTTTAATCTTGATTACCAATTAGAATTCAAGAAATTTATCATAATTTTAATCCTAAATTTAACATGAATTACAAACCAAAAAGTCCAGAGGAGGCACAAAAAATTTTAGAGGGGGGCAAAGTCGGTACGAACCTATAAATTTATATAAAATTTCAAAATTCAGGTAGAGGTAGTTGACCCCCCCCAGGACTAGGCTGGGTCCGCCCCTGAGTATGGATAAGTAACCGGGTGAAAACAGATCAGATACGGAGCGGATATGGTAAAACCATATCTATATTCGTTTTTATATTTTGGATATGGATACAGATTAGATATTTATTAAGAAATATATAAATATTATTAAGAATAATAAAATTCATAATATTTATCTAATTATAATGGTGAATAAGATAATTTTTTTTTCATAATATATATTAAACTATATAGTATATATTCAGTGGCGTACCAGAATAATTAGTAGGGTAGAGCAAAATTATAGGGTGAGACATAGTTTTATAATTATTTTTAATATTAAGTACATTTTTATAATTTTTTCTTGAAAAAAGTAAAAATAGAAGCATATTTTGGAGAAACATTTCATAGTTAGACAAAATTTTGTAATTTTTTGTGTTTAAAGTATATTTTTATAAATTTTTCTGACAAAAGTATAAAAATAGAGGTATATTTGCCCACTCCTGGCTCCATATGGTTTCTTACCACATGACACATCACATTCATCACATAATGTATGCAGGTCACGTGATGTAGCTAGTGTGTCTCGAACATGTCCATTCGCGTGATCTGTCTCTCTTCGATCGAAAATGAGATGTCACGCGAACTTATCCGGTCACGTCACGTCAGGTGACACGTACATACTTACATAGTCAAATTTTATTATTTCTTTATTGTAATTCATTTTATAATAGTTTCTTATTTTAACATATTTTATATTTTTTCTACGAACTAACTTTAATTTGAAAATAATAATTAAATGTGATCAGTCAATCAGTCACATCAGGCTTGTGTTAGTTTTGTGTTCTAAAAGTTACCCTATATTGATTACTTTTACATATTATGTTTATGAATTTAATGTTATATGCATTTTGTTCCATGAGTTTTATGTTTATCTTTAGAAGTGTTCAAGAAGATGCTATTGGTCTTGAAACATAGAACTCTATATGATGACAAACATAAATCTCTAAAATATTCACAAACTTGGTTATTAGCATGGAACACTAATATACCATGATAAGTTTGTCGTGTTGATTAAAGTACATTGTAGTTCTATAAATGTTGATAAAGGCTCATCGTTTAATAGCATGCGTATATGAAAGGTTTTATATATTGAACAGACCTAACGAATGAAAATATTATATGGATTATGTTAGTGTCATTAATGTTTTCATTGTGTCTTATAATTATTAGATATGAGATGTATTTCTTTTTCATATAAGAAGTATATAATGTAATTAATATTAAAAACTACTTATTACTAGTGGTGCTAAAATTTTAGTTCCTTGTATATAACTTGTAAAGGAGAAAGTCATATGTCAATAATATCATTAACCCTCATTTATAATGAGTAATGATATTTTATGGCCCATGGTAAAGTAGAATTATAATGCAAGCAATATAACTGAAGTGCAGTTATATATTAATAATTTACTTAGAGACCAAGAAACGAATATAATACAAAGATGACACAGTCCTACTTTATATATTATTCATAATATCATGTGGATATCATGTGGGAAGGAATAAACACAAGTAATGTTATTTGTAACGTTACTTTAAAGGATCGTGTATTGTAAGATGATACTTTACATCTATGTTATTTGAGTAACTATAATAGATAGCTAGAATATAGTTTATGGTAATAAAATATTATTATGTCATTGCCAACATAACATATATCATTTCTATAAGTCACACCAACTGAATAAGAAACAAGAAGAATATTTTATTTATATGATGTATATTGTTTCATATGATATGAAATAAAATACATGTGATAAAATGTTAAATATCATGAGAAATATGCATATATATTATTAGGTATAATGTGGTGCACATTATATATTATATAGTATAATATATATATGACACATAAATATAATAATGTGTAGAACATTGTTATAACATAAGTTTATTAAAGCCCAAAATTAATAAGAGTTGAAGCTGGTACTGTAGCAGGTACTTTAGTAGCGGCTAGAGTTTTGCTCTTTTATTAAGGATAATTATACTAAGAATGTTACACAAAGGAAACCCTAGTATATGTGTATATAAGGAGAGGTAGCGAAGTTTTCATTAAGCAATTTTATGAAAATTATTTTCTTCTCTTCCTCTCTCTCCTAGCCGCCGCTCCCTCCTCCTCTCATATTATTAGTCTCTCTAATGAAATATTATTAGAAAAACAAGAAGGGTTATTAACTCTCACATTTTTAAGTCATTTTGCATCTTTTGAAGAACGATAATGCTAATCGAAAAAAATTGTAAAGGGCGAAGAGTCCTGACTGGGTTCAGAAGAAGAATCTTCAACTATTTTTGTGGTTAGACTTGGCGTATAACTTTCTACTATAGGAAAATTGAATTTCTAATGGTTCACGGTAAACCTTACTATTTAATATATGGATCCAATGAATACTTTTTGTATTTTGTAGCCTGCGAAGTGCTTATTTAGGTTATTTATTTTTGTTTTATTTGACTAAAGTGAAGAAAAGGGACAGGTCACATAGCTCTTGATGAAGGTTGTTCACTTAAAAAAAATAGTGGTTTGTTTATTTATTTTTTGTTTGATTAAAGTAAAGAATTGGACTATATTTGACTACAAATTTGATTGTTATGAAAATGTAAAAGTAGAAATTAAACTTTTTTTAATTATCATTCAATTTTTTTTAATATTTTATGAAAAAGTATATTTTAATTTAAAATTAGATAAATTTTAATTTTTTAAGTAATTATATACTACAAATTTAATTATTATCCGTACGAATTTAATTATTATGAGTGTTATTAATATTTAATCTGTGATCACTGCGGTTAAGATAATTTTTTTTTAATTGTGAGTGCAAACTGCATTATGCTTAATGTTATTATGTTTTAGAAATTTTGTAAAATTAAAAAAGCGGCACTCTTGGATTGAATTGATTATACAAAGAAATATCTCAGTAAGCGGTTATAAATTTTGTCGTTTTAACCAATCAAGTATTGTGGATTGTAAATTTTCTAGTTCTGATTAATTGGGTTTCTTTACAACTCATATGAATATTAATTCCTCGAATTCCACAGTAAAATTTTACAAATAATAATTTCTCGAATGTTAAAGATATGTGGACTTAAAATTTTACAAATGCTTTTTATTTCTCGAATTCCACAGTAATATTTATTTTGTTACTTCGAAATGACAATTTTTATTAGCTTATAGAATTCCTTATTATAAATTTTATGCACGTATAACTTTTCTTAAATAAATTGTTGATTTCATAATGAAAACAAAGCAATACGCACATGCTAAATTGAAAGCAAAATTATATATTGATTCTTATATCTCTTAATTTTTTTAGAAATAAAGTATACGATATTTCAAGTCTGGCATTGAAAATTTTTTTGAAGAAAAAATTGTAAGAGAATAATAATTGCGATTGTATTACTTATGTACATAATACAATTTTATGTAGCTTTACTTGTTTACAGGTGGATTATAATAGACAATATATTGCTAGATGATGCTCAAATTTGAAAAGAAAAAAAAAACAAAGATGTTACAATATGTACAATTATATATTTAAAACAAGTTCAATTCATGAAAAACTTTTATATTATTTAAACTATTTACGATATAAAAAGTTTCAACGCCCCAGGCTCAAATTTGTGTTGCTACTTGCTAGGCATCATAAATTCATAATACTAAAAATTATACAAGTATGGGAGGAATCATTTGACAATAATAATCTTGCAATCTTGACAATAATTTTTTTAAATAATTTGTTTTATAAAGTTGATACTAAGAACTAAATTTATAAGTTTGTACACAATTTGAATATCATTTGATAATACATTATATATTGTTGATTTGAATGGAAACTTCTAAATGACTTGATTTTAATTTGAAGTCATTCTGGTTTCATATCATTTGATTTCATACACGCATTTATTTGGTTTAAATTTGAAATCATTCTAGTTTTCAATGGAATACAGTTTTGAGATTTATGAAGGTAAATGAATCCCGACCATCTACTGCAATTCTACCTATATTTGATCTTCAAAATTGAAATTTAGATCAAACAAATCAAATACACTATTAATTTGCAAACCTTGGTGTTTTCCAACGACACAATTACTTCCCATGCTTACACCCTCTGAGAAAACCCAAAAGAACTATTCCCTTATTGTTTGTACAACAATTATACAAAGAAATCAAGGGTCCTAATACTGTTAAAAAAAAGTGAAAAGTGTGCTGTACATCTTGGAAGGCAACTTTGAAATTTAAGCTGTAAATTATGGATGTCCTTTCATGGGATGATCCGGAGGTGTCGATCTAGGGACACAAGGCATGATAGAATTATCATGAACTATTGGTCCTGATTTTACTGCAGGTTTGGTGCTTGGTGCTGGATCAAATTGTGGATAGTCTTCTTCAATTTCCTCTTTCATGGCTTCATTTGCTTTTCTGTTTCTTGTTGTCTCCCCATGCTTTTCCTGATAATAGATAATAGATGGCGAATCATTATTTCTTTTCTGCAAAGGAATGGATGCAAAAGTAATCTTCTTTACATTTTAGGAGATGCATATTGCACAATGTGGAGGTAGTCTTTATTCAAAACTCAAAACTCAGAACTCAAAAGCACTTTCCTCATAAAAAATTAAAAAAAAAACCCCTCAAAAGCTTAAGGTACTAGGATATTGACGAATTTCTCACCTTATAGACCCAAATTGCAACGGTATATCTCACTCTGAAGTCTGAACCCTAAACTTTTGGACTTGAGGTACGATTATGCACCTGAGTTTGGGTAAAGGGGATAATCGAGGAGGGGAAGAGGAGAAAGGATATTCACCTCACTCTTGAGTTTAATTATTGGAAGATGAGAGGTAAACAAACATTTCTTCAAGAATTATTCCCTTCTAATTTAGAGAATAACAATCTTAAACTTCCTTATTTTCTTCCCTTTCATTTCTAATATTTTTTCTATTCTTCACAACTCCGAACCACATGCTTAAACTCCTTGTCTAACCATTAACCAATTGACCACCTAAACTTAACTTATTACATCAGGTTCAGCCAAGCTCTTTAAGCACGTAAATGTGCTGATGTGGCTTCCAAAATATTATCACTGAGATGAAATTCAACAAAGGACCGTGGATACTAATGTGACAATGACATGATGCTAATATGACCAACCGACGACCGGGGGCGGATCCAATGTCAAGCCAGGGGTGCTTAGTCGCCCCATGATTTTTACAATTTTAATCATGTATATTGAAATTTAATTGAATATATTTTTTAAAATATTTATATAGTTCAACTCCCCTTATAAAATGCTACATGTATGCTTGCTTTCGTCAAATCGGCGGTGATTTTCAAATACACACCGCGAATTACGGGATGCGAAAATGGCTTCCATCACCCGCCACCTCTTCCCGCTGCCCATTTTTCTACTTAGCCCCTCCTAATTTGTAAAATTTGGAAACAGTATATGAGTAAGGGCCGGAGAAATTCAAGACAGATAATGGGCCATGCAAAATGTTTATATATTTCTTTAAAAAAGGAAGGGTGATAGGTAATGGGCCTAGATAACCTGCTGAAATAATAAAAGGGTATCGGGTTTGTAAACCGCTGTCAATTAGTATGACATTGCATTTGTCATAGGTACAAGGTAGTACAATACATGCGTGCATGTATAATTTTAATTTGCATGTTTATTTGCTCGAGTAACTTCCGTTGTATGGAGTTTAATTAATTGGGGTCGTTTGTTCTTTCCATCTGTTTCTATCTTTGAGTTGTTCCAGCTTCAAATCATTTCAAGTTCCAAAGAATGTTTGGAATTAATATCGATTTCAAGGAATGTTTGAAATATGTACTAAGAAAACAAACATTCACTTAAACAAGTGCCGCAAAATGCGCACAAGATTTTGATTTAACATATGCAGGTAGGACTGAATGACCTGATTTTGAGGCTCAACTTATTTTCACGAGATATTTACTTTTTTGAAGGTTGGCAGCCAATAATTATATTGATAAAAAAGATTATTTACAAGATTCTACTCTATTACTAATTACAAAGTTAAAAATATATTACGTGATGCCTTTAAACCGAATTCATCCACTGATAAATATCTAATGCCGTACAATTTAACAAACAATGCACTTTGTGATGCTTGTTTAAACAAGGGAAATGCACTAGATGTTGGGGTCAACAAAATCATCGTCGCATGTAAGACTATCTATGTTGACTATAAAATCAGAAGCATACCTCAATTTATGAGAGCGTCTCCAATTTGATTCTTTCATAATAACAAACATTTATATTTAGAGGCTCATTTGATTCTGCCTCATTCAAAAGTTTTTACACACTTGTCTAATGGAATAACAAGAGTAAGTTCAACATGCCTTCAGGGGCGGACTCATAAAGGCCCAGGGGTAGGCACTTGCCTATCCCTGGATTTAATTTTTTTTTTTAGATCCAGTGCATTTTTATTCCTATGCCTACCCCTGGTCCAATACTGTGCCTACTCTTGACTCAGAATAACAGATCTGCTGCTCTAATTAATTCATTGACCCTGTCCGTTGCTTTGATTAATTCATTGTGCCTACTCCTGATCAAATTCCTGGGTCCGCCCCTGCATGCCTTTAGTCTAGAAGACCAAACTACAAATACAACCAATTTGAGTTGCCTAGTCATTTATATTATTTTTAATTCAACCCATTGTTAAAATAAAAATTACATCTTAAGTTCTACACATTAAAGATCCATATTCTATATAATACATTAATGCTCAGAAAGTTATAAATTGCAATGATCATTTTTAATTGTGCATGAAATTAAATTAACAATATAATATACATAATTATTTTACGTATAAGTTCAATATTGAGTCAATGGTTCAAAATTTAACTCATAATACCTAAGAAAATACAATTTTTTTTTCTCAACTATGTAAATCCTCACGTTCACTGGCTTGGAAGTTTATACTAATGAACAATGATTGGGCAGTCATTTGACACCAACAAAAAGAGTGCTCAGAGAAGCAAACCTATATAAAACTGAGCTGCTCCGCTTTTTGCACAGCTAGAAACTCTCACTTATTTTGTCTCATGCTTTTGGCTTCGTCATGTGTGGGGTATATGCGCTAACACTAAAGCACCTCCAAATCTTGTTTTATTACTAACCAAATGTTTGTGTATGTATATATATAATGCCTTGAGCACATGCTCCAATCCTAACTTTCATGGCAAGAGTCTTGTCTCTGTTCTCTGTTTATATTCTTAAATTTTTATGAGAAGGGGACAAAAAGTGCTGTGAATAAAGAGAATTCTCCTCGAGAAAGCAGGAACCTATTAGTTAGCTACTTGTCTCTTAGTTTTTGTAGTTTAAGTATAAGAATCCTATTCAGTGCACTTTAAAAAATGGATTTGTTTAGTATTGCTCCTTAACTTATCTTGTTCTCAGTTATATGCTTTAATCGAGATTCTTTTCATTCTCTTTTTGGCACTGCATGGAGATAAAGAAACAGCCTATATTTTCTTGAAGTGTATACATAGAGGCATTAATTAGAGTTTGCCTCTTAATTCTTATCCTAAAAAAAATTACTAAAAATCATAATGGAGATCAAATATTCATTTTCTCTGTCTGTCTAAATTCAGTAATTAAATTTAGAAGTTGCCACCATTTCCTCAAAGAATGGAAAAGTTATATATAGAAGTTGATTTGACCGAGTTAAACTGATAGTACTGTCGTCTCAGGCTTTTTGAGTAGTAGGTAACTAAAGACCAGAGAGATACCAGCAAGCATCTCCTTTTCTTTGAGATTTTTGAGTTAAAGTGCTCAGAATGTCACAAGCTCTTGTTCTCATCTGGAAAGCAACTTTGTGATTTCATGTAGAACCCTTTTTCCTCAAAAGAACAAAGAAAAAAAAAAAAGGAAATCATTTAGAAGTACCCTTCTCTGTCTGAGAATCTGGATCGTTTCTTTATAGAATATGATATCTGGATAAGTACTCAGCCAAACTATGGTATGGTTTGCATAAACAATGAAAATTAGGAGGGATATATGTTACATATGTTTCATGATTTGATCAACAGTCTTCACTGATTAGCGGAGCAAGGCACGGCAAATTTTAATCGAAGACGGGTATAATTAATTAACATGTAGCTTATTAGAAAATATCCCCTAAGATTTAATTATTGGTGCAATTATTTATCTGTTGTTCTGTAGGCCATGTTTAGAAAATTTTGAGCATTGTCATGGGGTAGAAGGAATTATATGATGTATATGTGGATATGACAGATGAAAGCAACAACAATAGTAGTAAAATTAATTAGCTAAAGCTAACTATGCATAATTAAGAGTAATTGGCTAACTAATTCAAATATTATAATTCTTTGATATCTCAATTGTTAATTTCGGTTGTTCTAGTGGCATTTATTAATTATTATCTCAATGTTGACACTTCAATTGCAATTTCTATAACCAATTTAGATGGGGGACCATGAACATTGATCACTAATTTTTATATTGTCATGAGAGGGTATATATATAAGACAATAATTCCCTGTGTAAGATCAATATATAATATTATCAGATGTCGTCCTGTTTATGTTTTTTCTTTTGTTTCATATATAAATTTAGTTATGTTTTTTTTTTAAAGATGATACCGTAGGGTTTCTATTGCAAGTACATTGAAAAGCATGCTTAATTTGTTCATTTCTGGATGAGCGTAAATCATGCAATATCTATCTATTGCCAATACGAAGTCCATAGGATTATATCTAACGAAATGATGTCTTCTTTTAATTCACACACGAACAAGCAGAAATCATGCATGTATAAACAATTAATCTATATATATCTGGCACAAATTAAAATGAGAACGCACTATATCCATGCATGCATGTACGTACAATGAAAATGTTGATACAAATTCAAACTTACAAAACAAAAGATAGTATAGAATGAGTAATGCTTCAACTAATGTTTAAAGCTTCTAGAGGTTTGGTGTTTTTCTTTTTTTCTTTTGCAAAGCTTCATGCCCGGCCGTAGGCTTTCATAATTATCAATCAAAAAGAGGTTTTTGGTGTTGATCAAAACTAAAATAATAGAGAAACCCCAAATTGACCACTTGATCGAATCAGTAGGTAGACTTTATCGAAGGTACAAAATTGTCACAATTATGCTGTCCGATTAAATTAGACTGTTCTAATTTATGTTCTTCCAAACTAATTTTGACAGTACGAGAATCAACTTTTGATTTCGTGGTTTATGTAAATCCATGTGAAAAGTTACATGTTCGATATTTGATTGCGAGATATGTTGTGAATTTTTAAAGTCACTTGACCTTCATCTTTATCTAAAAAAAAAAAAAAGAATTTGACAAGTCAATATCACTATTGCTTCCATCATATATAGCTATCATTTTCAGTTTTAAACTTAAATTCAAGTTAATATTTAGTTAAATGACTTTGGTAATCTAAATAATTGTTAATTCTTGAACCATTGCCAATCTAAATATTTAGCTATCATTTTCAGTTTTAATATGAGTTAGTGTTCAACAAATGACTTAATTGTTCAAATAATCTGAATAATTTATTGTGAACCGGTACGGTTCATGGTAGTAATGTGGATAGCACCTAAACCTTTTCCAAAATAAACTTGTAGTATTTATGGTTGGTTTGATTTAAAATGAACCAAAATTAATTACAGAAATGTAAATTAATTCGATTGGATAATCTATCAATGGAACCAATTAAAATCTAACCAAATAATAAATCAAATTAGAATTCTGTTATTTTATTTGTTTATATCGAATTACTGTAATAAACTCAATTTAAAAGTACGAGCAATTAATAATATAATCACTTGCTTGATTACTTATGTATTCATATGCTTAATATTATAAACTAGCAAATTAATATGTACTAGGTTTTCAGCTTATTTAGTTCGTTCAGTTATTTGATATTTAATTGTAACCAAAGTAGGGCTGGCAACAAGCCGAGCTAGGGGTAGCTCGTGGCGAGCTACCCCGCTCGTTTTCAAAGCAAGCAAGCCACGAGCGAGCTAACATTATAGTTTGAGCTAAAAAATTGGCTCGTGGCTCGCTCATTTTTGGACCGAGCCAAAAATGAGCGAGCTTTTTTCGAGTGAGCCACGAGCTGCGTACTTTTTTGCCCTCCTGATGGCAATGATCCGAATTAGAAGTAGCTCGTGGCTCACTCGTTTCCAAAACGAGCGAGTCATGAGAGAGCTAACATTAGAGTCAAGCTAAAAAAAGTGGCTCATGGCTCACTCATTTTCAGATCGAGCTTGAACGAGCTACACATTTTTTTGCCAGTCTAAAATTAAACCGAAGTACAGTTAGATTCCTTTATAAATTCCTTAATTTTAGAGGTATCACCTCTAAAAATACCATGCTGTGGTGGAAAGTTCCAGTACCCTTAAATTAGAGTTTTTATGTGGTTAGCCACTAAGAATAGAATTTTAGCAACTGATAATTTGAGAAAAAAAAGGTTGGACTGGATGTGTTACTTGTCAATTTTGTAACTAGTCAGAAACCACATAAACCATTAATCATCTGTTTGTCACATGTGAATTTACTAAGCAAATTTGGTTTTTTACGGGTTCATGTCAAAATGTCAGTACTCAAGTAGAATAAATTTTCAGATATCATTCATTTTGCTAATCAATTGCCTTCTACACACAACCCTGCTTTGTTGTTAGTATTCAATGCAGTGTGTTGAACAATATGGAAACACAAAAATGAACTTTGTTTTGAAACATGTAAGAAAAAATTAGTTAGACAAATTATTATACTTATTATATCTCTTGTGCATTACTGGACAAGTCAAGTGAAGCAGAAGGTGAAGGAATCCACAGCTCTTTGGCTTCCAGTGGATATAGAAGCTATTCCTATTGCCAACTGGCGCACCAAGATGATTATCAGATGGTGTTGTATGAAGGAGCTCAGACCACTGCAGATGAAGTAGGGACTCAGATCGATTGTCAGTCTCAGTCACATGGTTTACCGTTTACCTTTATGCATATTTACACTTCGTAAAGGACTTGTACTCCTAGAATAGAAAACTGATGAAAAAAAATATAGTTATTGCAGATAAGAATTAAGTGCATTAAATTAAGTAATTAACAGATACGAACTTTAAGTTCTTGAAATTTGAAACTAGAAAAATCAGAGTTTAAACTCCGGCCAAGTAATGTTTGGAACGAGGATATGTATATATCAAATTCCATTTGCCAGAATTGACATTTGTTGATAATTAGTGGAGATGAGATTTCAGATTCCAGAGAGAGGATAGTTGGCATGCAGGCAGAGAAGAAGTGAAGAAGAAAGAGACCAAAATTTAATAATGGGGTAGTAATGAAAGGAGAAAGTATCTCGTGGGTCACAGGATTTGATTCTGAGCCCGGACTCCAGTGTGCAGAGCATTAAATGGTCTTGTACTTCACCTCACGAATGCTAACAGAAAGATCCTCTCAATCCCTACTCACGTGCCGCACGGGATGCATTGCAACCGCAACCTTTCCCAATCAATGCAACATTCCGTGTCAACTTTTATTTCAATTTATGATCCATATATTGAATTAACCTGTGTCAAATAATTAATACTTGTTTTTGTCCTCCCATTACAACGCGCTTTGGTTCGTGCAGACTCAACGATCTTTTTTTTTTTTTTAACCTTTGTTGACACTTTCATCCTTTTTATTTTTGGCAAACATATTAATCTATGCCATTTTAGCAAACAACTTTTCATGGTTTTTTCACCCCCTTTTTTAATATAAAATTATGAACTTTTATCCGTTTCCTTTTGTAGATATGTCAAATAATTTTCCGGCGATGTATTGTTGTATAAATATTTGCATAAAGATGCTCATAAATAGTATAAATATCTGACTTTACAAATATTATCATCATATATTTGAAGTATATAAGTATCAAATGTTTGTGCAGGATATAATATTAGATATAAACAGTACCTAGCAGTAATACATATCAATATATAGATGTTAACAATTAACAAATTATGTGTAAATATCAAAAGTTCGAATACCCTACTTTGCAAGTATAAATACATAACGGTAATTAAAGTTTGAACACTTGAGTTCGCAAGTAGAGGAGAGATCCAATTACACCACTTTTGAGTTACCACAAATTTACACTCTTCATTTTTTACATTTTCAAAGTCCAAATCGTTGATCCAAACTGTTCAACATGATTATCTATATAAAATGTGCTTGTAGATCAAATTTTACATTTTCTTGAATTCTTTTTTTACTATTTATTAAGTATTTTACAAAAACTAGTCAAATTCAGACCATTGAATTTTGTACCAATCTTAATAAATAGTAAAAAAATTCAAAAAAAATATAAAATTTGATATGCAAGCACATTTTATTTAGATAATTATGTTGAACAGTTTGGATCGACGATATGGACTTTGAAAATGTAAAAAATGAGGAGAGTAACTTTGTGGAAACTCAAAAGTGGTGAAGCGGATCCATCCTCTTGCAAGTATTAGTATTTAAAATTTGCTGTGTGCGTGTCAAGTGTTTGTGTAAGATGTTTTCCATGCATATGTTTGCATATATCATCGTTATTATATTGATTTCTTTGACTACCAAGTGATGTGCTGATGTGTGCCATATCTTGATATTATTTTTTTCTTGGTAAAGTCTAGAACTGCATTAACACAAATTAATATATAAACATCTGTCTTTATCTATTTAGTTTTTTTGTTACAGACAGGTCTATATATATGGGCATCAAGATTAAATTTCTTGTTTGACAGCAGCTTGCTGTCAAGTTCAATTCAGATAAAACTTAAAAAGTATACTAAATTTCCACATTTTCTGTTCATTAGGGTTAACCCAAACGATCAAATAAACTCCGAAATTTTTATTAATACCCTAAAAAAAATAGCAAATCTGTCCTCCATATGGAAATTTTTTCAAAAACACCCTGACTCGTCTCTTGATATCAGACCGCCCCACGTTTGGGCGGTTTGGTATTTAACTTTTTTTTTTAAATCGTGACCCCTCTCTGTCCCGTCTCTTGCTCCGCCCAAACTCCACTGAAAACCCTAAACCCGATCCGCCCTCGTCTGTGCCCTCATCCCATGGAGGAACCCCTCCCCCACCCCTCTCTCTCACTCTCTCTCGCAGGGCCGCCCCATCTCTCTCTCGTTAGGCCGCCCCCACCCACGAAGCTTATATTTCATGTTTGGATTGTTAGATTTTATGTTGTAGACTTACCATTTAAATTATTTAGTTTTGTTGTTTATTTAGTTGAATAAAAGTAATTTATAACATTAAACAAAATTTTGTAACAAATAAAACTACAATAAATATATAACATATTATAAAACATTACAACAAATAAAATTATAATCGTCAATTATAAAATTATAACCATAAATTATTATAAAAATTTGTAACAAATAAAACTACAATAAAATATTACAACAAATAAAAATATAATCGTCAATTATAACAAATTATAACCACAAATCATTTTAAAAATATAACCGTAAATTAAAAAATTATAACAACATTTTAACATAAAAAATACAACATTTTATAATGCAACATTATAAAAACTACAGCATTCTAAAAATACAACATTTAAAAAAAAAATTAAGCTACATACCAAACCGCCCAAACGTGGAGCAGTCTGGTATTGATAGCTAACCGCCCAAATGTGAAGCGGTTTGGTATGGGGAGCTGACCTCCCAAACATGAGGTGATTAAAGCATTTTTGAAAATATTTCATAATAGAGAGCATATTTGTTATTTTTTTTAGGGTATTAATAAAAATTTCGGAAATAAACTTACAGACTTATCCATAGATGATTAATTAATATCCTTATGGGTTAATTAGACATTAGTGCTTTGACTTGACTCCTCATCAAGCCATTTTCGGTGGGCCCCATCTGTAGGCCACATGTCCCGCCCTATGTCGTATTCATATGGCCCACTTGGCTAAAAGCAAAGCTGAATGTCATATGCTTTTGCACTGCTGGTAGCCCTATGCTACTACGAATTCGTATCCTGTGCGGAGTTAACCTCTGAAGAGTCGTGCGGAGCTTTTAATCTGGTTCGTTCGTTTTGATCGGATGGACCAGATTTTATTGAAATCCGAATTGAAAACAAAAAAACAAAATTTCCCTTCCCGATAAGATCTGATCTGATCTGTCTGATCAAAACAAACGGACCAGATTAAAAGCTCCGCACGACTCCGCAGGAAAAACTCCGCAGAGGATACTAGTCCATGCTACTACGTCTCACTTGTATCAGACTATCCTTCCAAGAGAATTTAGAACTGCCAGGGTAAGCCAAACTTTGGAGCAGTCAGAGGGTCGCTTTCTGGCTAATCTCACAGGGACGGAATTAAAAATTTGAAATTGGGAAGCTGAATATTTATAAAATTACAAAATTTAAAGCATATAAAGTTATTAATTTTAATTCATATGGGTGACTTACCCTTAATTAGGTTTTAGATCCGCCCTTTGAATCTCACGATGGATTAATTTCAAATTGCAGAAGCAAGTTAGTTTTTTTTTTTTATCAATACTTAAATAATCTGTTTTGCTGTATTAATTAATTTAGATTTAATAAAATTAGCGTAAACTATAATGAAAATGTTAGCATGTCAAAAAACATAGCCAGAGAGGCCAAGGCAGAATTTTTTTTTCTATATATAGAGTTCAATATTGTGAGACTCGATATCACAGGCCACAATCATAGCTCAATTTTATTAATTTTTACAAATATGGGGGTTAATGGTGTAAATTTTTTGTGATAGTATGAGGCTAATTGAGCTCAACTACTAATTTTATTAAAAATTAAAACAGTATTATTAATAAACTTCGTATTACATAACAAAAATATGGGTTAATTGACCCATTTACTCCAATTTACTTTTATTTTAAAGATAAAACAATGTCAGAGGCGAATGTCAAAAAGCTAATCCCATAAAACAATATGGTAGGAATAAAAAAAATAATAAAAAAACAACTTCCGCGAGAGAAGTAAAAGAACTGCTCAAATAATTAAAACAATTTTGAGAAATAAATAAACAAAACTGAAGAAAATATATCAATCTTCAAAAAATTTACTTAGTTTTATATATAGTTATAATGTACGTCATATGAGGTTAGATTTACGAGCTTTACTTTCGTCAATTATGAGAAAAAAAAATTAGTAAAAATTGGGAGCCAAAAGTCATCTATTTAATATGAGGAGGGTTCAAATGCTTCACCCATTTAATACCTCATTGTGTCTCATATTCTATATCTAAGTTTTGAAAGTCTAAATTGTCGATCTGAACCACTCAACATGATATCCATATTAACATATAGTTGGAGACCAAATTTTATATTTTTTGAAACTTTTTTACTATTTTTTAAGATGGTCCAGATACAATGATTTTGTACCTATCTTAAAAAATAGTAAAAGTTTCTAAAAAATATAAAATTTGGTATCCAAGTATATTTTAATATGGATATCATATTGAGAGTGGTTTGGATCGACAATTTGAACTTTGAAAACTGAGATATAAGTTATGAGGCACAATGAGACATGAAAGGCATCAAGTATTTCAATCCTTTACTCGGGGAACATTGTTTTTGTCACTAGACCGAAAAGTGATACAGGAAAAAGAATTAGCAATTAATTACCAAACTTTTATGCTAAGAGCCACTACTATAACTGACGAATTGATTCCACCGTGATATGGCCCGTGAGTCCGTGACTGGCCGTGATCTCTCTCTCTCTCTCTCTCTCCATATATCACTTGCACACACAGATTTAACTACTGCATATTATGAGTTATGACAAGGGTGAACACCATGTCAAGACAATCCAATGGCCACCTAACATGGTCCCAAGAGGAGCCCAATACAATTCCTTTTTTTCTTTTCTGGCTGTCTCCAGTGGCTCACATAACCAGATCAGACGTAAAAGGCAATTCAAATTTTCAAAGAGCTCATGATGTCATTAGTTTGGGAGAATTTTTTATTGGTAGAAATTAATAGAAAAGAAGAGAGAGAAATAGAAAGAGTACATCAGTTCTTATATTAGTAGAAAGATAAGTAAAATTCTTACCTATTCAAAAACCAGTTTGTTTTCCTTTCATTTTTTCTAGTAAATTTTTTTTTCAAAAATAGATAGAGTATATTAAAATTTATATATAATAGAAACATTCTATCTATTTTTTGAAAAACTGTTTACATTTTACAAGAAATCTAATATAAGAATTCCCTCCATCTATACATCAGATTTTTTAAAAAAACTAACTTTGGATAAGTAGAATTCCTACCGATCCAAACTTTTTGATTTTTTGAATTGGTAATAATTTTACCAATCTTTCTACTAATATAAGAACTGATGTACTATTTCTATTTTTCTCTCTTATTTTCTATTAATTTCTACCAATAAAAAATTTCCCTTGTTTGACATATATTACTGTCAGAAGGTATTGTGTGTATGTAGCTACTGATCAATTGACCCATCCGTTTGAATTTTAATCTAAGACAACCGTATATATATTTATAGAATTAATTTACTCTAATTAATTTGCAAAGGCAGTGTTTTGAAATCTTATGGAGTACTATATATGCTTATGTAATGTAATTGTACATTTTACATGGATAAACATGCATGTACAAAAGACTTTAATTTTTTTTCATTTTATTTGACATATATATTTGATCGACTTAGCTCGAAAGTTTTAATTATTGAAAATACATATTTACATTCTCTATCTGTATATCTAGCTTATGCATGCACTATGCACTGACCAACCATACACATATTAAAAATTATGTTATAAAATGTTCCTAAATATAACTTCTTACTAATCCTTAATTAATATATATAAAATCACATTAGTATAAATCTTTGCAATATCTTTAACTAAAATACATAACATGAATATCAATTTGTAGAAAGAACTGAGTCAATTGGGCCAAGTCTCTTTTACTCCATTCTTTAGGAAAAATAAGAATAATTTGTTATATTGATTTTAGGGTAAAGTTTTAGGTTTCAAACTGAAAACTTTTATAAAAATGTTACAAAAGAGATCCGATACAAACTACTATCTAGCCAAAGACAAATAATCACAAGAGATATCCAGTCTTTGTACACACTGGAGATATATTGGATTGAATCAGAAACAATTCAATCTTCAATGAAACTTCACTTTTCTCTTCTCTTTTTCATGACCTCCCTTTCACACGAAACAATAGTACACAGTTCCACTGTATCAATTCCACCTCTCATGATTCATCATCTCATGGAACAATATTAAATAGGAAATATATACTAGTGCTCCATCCTGTGACCAATTCATTTTCAATCCTTGTCTCCTCCTTACCAGAGCTGAGCATCTCCTTTTATTCTTCCTCTTATATCTGATCTATATATTATACCTCCGAATTCTCTCCAAACCCTTAATTAGTTCCTAGAAATCGATAGATACCAAAAGAGCTACAGTATCAAGCAGATCAACTGAGACATTCTTGTACTTTGAAAGAATTCTTCGTTTCCTTTCTCAGCTGATCGATCCAATCCCCCTCTCTTCTACAGAGGGATCTAGAGAAAACAAAAACCAAAGAGATCCAACTCGTGCACATCCCTCTATATATCCTCTGTACAAGCGCCAAAACCACACAGACACAGTCATCCCCTTGTATACTGACTACTCTTTTTCTCTCTCCACATGATGCAATTCAGCAGCCAGGCTGCACCACCTCAACATCCACTCCTTAAACCTAAACCTAATAACATCCATGGCTTGTTTCTAGATCCATCATCTCCAAATAATTTATTCAATAATCGGCTGACCCGCCCGTGGCCAGGTAGTTTTCCAACCTCGTCAAAAACCCTAGGAAGTTTCAACACAGCTGGTTGCATGGAGCAGCTACTCGCGCACTGTGCCAGCGCAGTCGAGTCGAACGATGCAACCCTAGCTCAGCAATTGCTCTGGGTGCTAAACAACATTGCACCACCAGAAGGCGATTCCAACCAACGCCTCACCTCTGCGTTTCTTTGTGCCCTGATCTCCCGTGCATCAAAATCAGGTTCTTGCAAGATACTTGCTAGTGCTGCCGGGGCTCTAGCTGCTACCAATTCATCACTTTCTGATGCTCTGCACAGATTCTCAGCTGTCGAGCTGGCGAGTTTTGTTGATCTCACACCGTGGCACCGTTTTGGCTATTCTGCAGCGAACGCTGCTATAGTTGAAGTTTCAGAAGGCTTCTCTACAATTCATGTGGTTGATCTAAGCACTACGCACTGCATGCAGATGCCAACACTTATTGATGCACTATCTAATAGGCCTGAGGGACCACCTATTTTAAGGCTGACAGCTGTTAGTTTAACTGATGAAACGCTGCCGCCTCCACTACTTGACATGCCATATGAAGAATTGGGTGCAAGATTGATCAATTTTGCTCGGTCACGAAATGTTCCGATGGAATTTAGGGTTATTCATTCTAGCCCTTCTGACGGCTTCAGTGATGTCCTGGATCAACTAAGGATCCAGCAATTAGTATCAGATGGTGAAGCTTTGGTAGTAAACTGCCAGATGATGCTGCACTGTATACCTGATGAAACAGCTGGCACTGTCGCATCTACTGGAGGGATAAACCCTTCCATATCTCTCCGGTCAATGTTTCTCAAAGCACTGAGAAGCCTTGAACCCTCATTAGTTACCGTTGTAGATGAAGATGCAGATTTTACCTCGCCTGATGTTGTGACGAGACTAAGATCGGCATTTAACTACTTATGGATACCATACGATACAGTTGATACTTTTCTACCAAGAGGAAGCGAGCAAAGAAAGTGGTACGAGGCAGGGATAAGTTGGAAGATCGATAATGTCATAGCCCAAGAAGGGTTGCAACGTGTAGAAAGGCTTGAATCAAAGGGAAGATGGGGCCAGAGAATGAGAAATGCTGGGTTTCGAGCATTAGGTTTTGGCGAAGAGGCTGTTGCTGAGGTTAAAGGGATGCTTGATGAACACTCGGCTGGATGGGGCCTGAAAAGAGACGAGGAGGATCTAGTTTTGACATGGAAAGGGCACAATGTAGTGTTTGCGACTGCGTGGGTGCCATGATCATCGAAATAATAGCCTAAAGGGATAAACTTAAGTGATTGATGTAAGTGTTTTTGCTAGTTTCATCTACTGATTTATTGCTTAGAGTTCTTCTCTAATTTTGGTTTCAATGAAGTTGTATTAAGTCTTGCTTTTTGTTTGTGCATGTGTTAGTAAAAACATGAAGTATAAACTTCTTTAAATTAAGGCTTTGGTATCACGAAATGCTACAATATATAGCTAATATATTTCCAAAAATTGTAATAGGCATGATTTAATTTTTTTATAATGTAAATAGAAATTTTGATTTGCACTGAGAAAAAAACATATTGGAAGCTTTAGATATATAGCATGCCTGATATATAGATGTGTTGAATAATTATGGTATGAACGTACTACGGTGTATAATGGCATATACATTAATTCTTGCAATTAATATTACTGGCAAATTACCTTAGCCTAGCTTGTGCTGTGCTGTCATTAGTACTTTCTGAAGCAAATTGTAAGATTTGAGATGCAATTGCAATTCCATCATACCGCATCATATATATATTATGTAGAATCTCAATCATTTATATATACTTCATGGTTATAACTTGATATTGATATATATTATTACACGTTTGAAAATACACACTCATATGCATACAAGTTTTTATATAATCGAGTTGTTATCTTAACTGAGCTAGCTAGCTAGTCTTTACTTTCCAGTTCCTTCTCTTCGGTTTAGCTTGATTATTTTAACAAGAACATATATAATAACTTGGTAATATTTAATACGAATTAATTATGTGATTACCCTGTTCCAACTGAAATTAACTATTTTTCCATTGGATTTGTCTCAAAAAGAAAACGAAAGGAAGAGAAAAAGGTAATCTTCATTTCCATTTGCTTGAAAAATTATGTTAAATGTTGTTAATGAGAAATATATCTCACTAGAATAGTCCCTCAGATTTCGTTTCTAAACAAATAATATTTATTGAATTGAATTTTTATAATAATAATTTCTAGTTTTCTACAAAAGGCGTAAGTAGATATTTTTTAAAACTCTAAAAACCTAACATAATAAAAAAAACACAATTAATGCACATGTGAAAGTTCGTATACGTACAGGGCAATATAAACAGGAGAGAATAAAATTATAGAATGGATAAGCATGTTAATGATGTTACATAAATAAAAAGTTTTAAAACTTTAACTTTTCTTTCGTAAAGAACAGATTTCTCTTTCGGAAAATTCAAGGGTTGATAAATGCATATATTTATCTTCCATCTGTTGATAAATAGCTACTAGATAAGTAGCTTTTGCAAAGCTACATGGCATTTATATGTCGGATATGTTGTATAATCCCATTATAACTGATTGTGGTCGTATTAAGTGTGTGTGTCTATATATATATATGAATATTTGTATCATATGAATATCCTGCTATCATTGCATCTGATCAGGATTAGAAGAAGTGTTGAAGAAAGAGTGCTAAGTTCCTCATCTAAATTCAAATGGATGCTAAGCCCTCACTATAAATCTAAAATTTGTAATTACATCCATTAAAATTTGTAAATATGCATTAATACCTTTCAGCCTCCCTTGTAAAATAAAATTACACTACATTTGATTTCCAGCCTTTCAATCTCATTATTCTAGTTCTGCTTCGGAACTAAATATCAATGAAGTGCAAGAAAATTTACAAACCTACAATTTTCTTTTATAAAACTGAGTAGGTAAAAAAGTTATGACAAAATAATGCAATTATAAGCAACCAAAACTGAATTAATTTGAGCGAATAAACTCAAAAGAAGTAAAACATGGCAACATATATAGAGCCCGCATAGGCCCTGAAACAGGACTTTCTACAAGAAGCCAATTGAATTTGACAACTGTTCTTGTTTTTACGCAAGAATTACATCAGGGCATATATAGCAGGCAGCATGTTTCTAGAATATATTGTCCGAATCACCTTGCATAAAGATAAGGGAAGCTAAGCATTTCGGCGATAAAAGATATAATTGTTGGAGGAGCTATTATAAATAGAATAAGGTGGGACAAAAGTTTCAGAATAAAATATAATTATATACTTATTTTTAATACAAGTATATTGTTAAACTTTTTTTCTGAAAAAATATAACAAAAGAAATTAATTAAAAAAAAAAAGAATTGAGCGAGGAGTAGATAAATGTCTACTCCTAAATCCATGTGGCTCTTGTCAATGTGCTAATATAATAACAAAAGTTATGCTTCTATGGACAACACTTATACGGTGGTAAATTTGTTTAAATAGATCCGAGCCGTCCATTTAATTAAGGGTAAATTTGGTAACTCCGTTAGCTAACGATTCCAAGGTGTACTCATAATTCAGAGGCCATTAAATCAGTATTACGGATGGTGACCTTGCTATATGCGAGGCCATTAAATCAGTATTACCGGGCATAGCACACCGGATATGCACATGGTATATTCATAATTCAGAGGTCATGCAATTATGTTCCACAAGCTGGTGAGCAAGGCATACAGTCCTGAAGAACTTTGGAACAAGTGGCAGGAGTTTGATGATAAAGTGAGTAAAAGGTCACAATGTAGACAGTGGTTGCAGAAGATTTATGCGTCAAAAAAATTATGGGCTAGGGCTTTTGTAAAGAAGAAGATGTTCTAAGGAATGTCCACTAATTAGAGAAGTGAGAGCCTCAATTCCAAGATCCGCAGGTACTTGAATAGTAGGTTGTCTTTGTGTACGACTATGCAACAGCTTAAGTACTGTCTTACGAACATGCGCACAAAAGAGGCCGAGTTAGATTGTAAATCATCTCAGACAGAACCTGTTTTAACAACTCCTTTCTACAATATTGAGAAATATGCAGCAAGCAACTACACACGAGAAGTTTTTGCTATTATTCATGAGGAAATTGAAAAGTCAAACGAATTGGTTGTTATTCACAAACCTGAGAGCAACGTGTCTTCAATGTACATCCTTGCTCCAAAAGGTAAATCGGAGAGTCGGTTAGATGTGGACTGCTTTGTTTCTGTGAGCAATATTGAAAAACTTACATGTACGTGTTCTAAATTGAAATGCGAGAAAATACCATGTAGTCACGTGTTTGCTGTATTGATAAACTTGGACGTCTTGTTCATTCCACAGTGTTGCATTGATGAAAGGTGGACCAAAACTGCTAAGTCGTTGTTTTCTTTGGACATAAAGGGTGGGGATTTTTAGGTTTCTGAATAGGTCCAAATATGCCATGAGCTAACAAAGCTAAGTACACAAATAAGCTACCCATGAACCCATGAGCATAATTGCTAACTCAGTTTTCTTTTATTCCGAGAAGACAAATCCTAACTCGGTTTTCAAAATAATTGCTTCTTTGAAAGCAGGTATCAGAAGCAATGGTGTTGAAGTAGTGGTGGGTTGTTGAAGTATGAGAAGAGAAGTAGGGTTAATATTGTTCCTTGGTTGATTTTGATATGAACCCATATGAACATTTCTGGTAGGTTCATCTGTAACACCTGGAATGTAATGTATATCTAACTAGTCCTCTTGTATGAAAATTGAATATTTGAAATGTGATGAAACGTGATTGATCTATGCTTGTGCTATGAATATTTGTAGTGCTATGAAATGTGATTGATCTATGCTTGTGTGTTGTGACTGTGATGGAGTTCTTTGATTGTGACCTGATATGTATGTCCTTTTTTTCTCTGTAATTATTGGATTCCTGACTTGGTTAGAAGCTTGATCTGTTTTAAATAGCATGAGAAGTATGAGGCATTGCTTGTATTTACACAATGTGGCTTATTTTGTGTATACTTGGCTCTATAAATGTTTTTATCAAGCACATCATTTATTGTTATTATTTAAGAAAATTCGGTAAATTACTTAATTAACAATTATATCAGCATTTATACTTCGAAGTCATTTGACTGACCATCATTTTTGATTTAGCAAAGCTCCCTGCCAAAACAAAAATTAGTCATTATTGAATCTACCTTGTTAGTTGATGTTCTTCGTGTCGCTGCTGTCTTTGTGATATAATGTGTACATCTTAACATTTTAAAATTTTAAAATTTCTGAATTTACTATTAATTTTTAAATTGCTTGTGCTGCTGTGTTAATTTCTGGATATAACGTTAATTTTTAAATTGCTTGTGCTGCTGTGTTAAGTTTTGAATATACTGTCAATTTTTCAAAACTACCATTTACTGTTAATTTTTGAATTTTTATATTTATTGTCACTTGATATACTGTGTAGTTCTGATTGCTAACTTTTGTTGTGAATGGATTAATGTTTAACTTAGGCTCAAGGTTACAATCATGAACCTCTACATGTTGGTGTCATGGGGAATACCACTAATTTGCAGGTGAAATTATTAACTTAAAAACTAGATGATGTTAATATTACTTACTAACCAGATGTTGAAATGACCATATTCTAACACAATTTCCACCATGTTTAATGCTTAGGGTCAAGGTCCCACAACCCTACCTCAACCTCATGAAGCCCCTTCAGGAATGCCGATGGCCATCTCTCAGGTATCATCTCAATATTTGGAACCTTATTTCATTTGGTAACATCTGTTGTATTATGAAGGGGGACAATAACAATTCTCTTGACCAAAAATATCTTGTACTATGCATTAGAGTATGGCTTATTTGGTTCCCAATTGGTTAATAAGTTGAAAGAATATGGTTTAATTGGTAAAAGTTACATTGGATTTCTAAATGCACCTAGAATTTGCATCTCCATTCTCCAGTCTTGATATAATGTATTATCAATACTAACTTCCATTGTATTCTAATGTGGTATATGTAGGGTCTAGGTGCTGAATTTATAGAATCAACCGGGGGAGGCACTTTCCAAGCACTCCTTAATGCGCAAGCTGGACAAGAGATAGCAACCAGTCAAAACGCAATCGACCAATGGTTCGGGGAAGAAAATCAGAACAACCGGCCCTTCTAGTGCAGGGTTTTGTCAACCTTTATCAAAGCAAAAAAGTATTTTGCAGTTAAAAAAAATAGCCTCTTTTTGTAAATTTTTAGTTATGGGTCATGCGTATATTTTGGGTGTAGAAAAGTTATACGTAGTTCTGTGGTTGCAATCCTTTTTGGTCTTATGTTACAATGCATACTTCAATTTACTATTTTGATTAATGATGATTAAAATGTTGGGCCACATGTTTTATTGAATTGTTGCTCTGTTTCGATTTTAATGGGAAATGTAAAAGATTCATGGCTTGTCACTGGGTTGATACCAAATTGGTACGGGGAGGATTATAGATATTGGGCGTGCTGCTATTTTGCTGGAACGTCAATGTTTTTCATCGGAATACACATACAACTATGGGGTACTACATTCTATGAAAAAGGTCCCAACGATATCCTTGCAAATAATCTAGTAGGGTCCACCTTCGTTAACCATGCAAATAATATGGTGGGGCCCACCTTCATTAACCATGCAAATAAACAGTGGGGGCCACCTTCTCTACCCATGCAATTATTCAGTTCATTTGCCTTGCAATAAACCGTGTGGGACCCACGTTCTCTAATCATGCAATTACTCAGTTCTCTATCCTTGCAAATGTTAAGATGGGGCCCACACGCTTCAACCATGCAACTACTAAGATGGGGCCCACGATCTTTAACCATGCAACTACTTACTGCAGGTGCGAAATCTCAGACTTGTTGCATGCGTCAATTTTACATGCGCAAGCTCATGTAACAAGTTTTGGTAAAGTTATTACAAGGTAGCCCATGTAACAAATTCCAAATCTAGTATTTACATGGAGGCTTGTAACATGTGTACTTGTAACATGGGTAGCCCATGTAACAGGTTTTTTTCGGGCCTGTTGCAAGAGTCAGCTCATGCAACAACCAAAATTCTGCCCTTGTAATAAGGTCAGATTCTAGTAGTGTATTACGCATCTGTTATGAGTGAGGCTTTCCTAGGAACATTTTGTCTTTTTTTTTTTCTTTCTTTTATTGTTGTCTTAATTTGGTGAGTACTAAAAAGATTGAGGTAAGATTAGAATGCATAAAAGCTTCGTGTAAATTTATTTTTCATTGTTATTTTAAGTTCTAATGTCAACTAATTTTTTTGTTTGATGTTTATTTGGATTAAAAGCTTTTACTGTTATGGAATTGCATTATTTACTTTCTTTTTTTTTAATTTGAATTGCTTTCACTGTCTATTTGTTAATTTACTGTTTTATGAATTGCATTGCCAATACTGATGAATAGCTAGTTGTTGGCCATATTTTGTGCAACAACAAAGTAGGCACTTTTCGCGAGGGAATTTCGTCGCTAAAAGTACCGTCGCAAAAGAAAAAGCACGTTTATGACGGTACTCCGTCGCAAAAAGTCACTTTTTATCCTCGCGAAAAGTGCTTGTCTTTTGTATTGGCCTGTTTTCTTTTCTGTTCAGGGTTTTTTGGGTAGTTTGGACCTGATGCATAACTGGAGATGCTCTTTACAATTTGTTTAGTTCTGTTATGATCTCCTGTAAAACACTCAGTTGTTGCCTCTGTAATTTTTACTGGTAGCAATACAAGTGCCTACGGGCTTAATAAAAAATGAATTGTTTAACTGTATTATTATTTTTTATTTCATAATTTTATCTATTAAATTTGCATTCACAAAATGAATATGCATTTTAATCATATATTAGTTAGTATACAACATGATGCAAGACTCAATTAATAAGGATATAAGAGTCATTTTTCTACTATTTTTGTTTTTTAATGAATGTTCCTTTTACTATTCCAATCGTTGAGTTTACTGAACATGATTGGAATAGAGTAGAAGAGTGGTCAATTCTCAATTCCACAATTTCTCTATTCTTTCACTATTCCACGTATTGCCGAACGGGCCCAAAGGGTGTGCTCTTATTATTCTACCAAGTAATTAAAAGATCAAATCATAATTGTTCATAGAATAAGATTGTGCTACTTTTAATATAAAACAATTATGTTAAGTGTGATCATTAGTAAAATTTTGAAAATAAGTTAACAAGTACAAAGGAAGGGACCTTGCTGGATATACTTGTGATTTCATGCGGTAATATGAAAAATTTCCATTCATTTAGGTGTGTACAGGAGAATATTTTGAGTTTCCTTTTGATGTGCCTGAGGCCAGTATTCAGTAAACAATGGGGCCATATATACAAATAAAAAAAAAATACAAGGCCCATATTTATTATGACATTTACAAGGCCTTTTATTAAGATATTGGGGTTTTCGTGACCCATTCTTAACCCCCATATTTTACAAGTCTCCTCGTAGTCTAATTTTAATGGCGTGAGTTGAAGGTTGAGAGTAGAGTGGGAAAAACGTGCCGTGCCGTGACTAACACGCTGTGACTTTGGTCACGTGCCGTGCCGTGCCGTGACTAAGTAAATTTTTCACGTGCCGTGTTGTGCCGTGACAAAAATTACGAGGGGTGGTCACGGCACGCGAGTCACGCCGTGACTCGCGTGCCGTGACTAATTCGTGCCGTGACCAAACGTGCGTTAGTCACGTTTGATCGCATTTAACGTTTTAAAAACAAATATGAAACGATTCTTTAAAATTCAAATATTTTAATTGAAATTTAAATGTAAATATTTTAATTAAAATAAAATTATACCTTATAGGAAGGTATGTTAGTGTATTGCCTCGTGACTGCCGTGACTGCCGTGACTGGCGTGTCTTCCGTTCCGTGACTCGCGTGTCCCGTGCCGTGCCGTGCCGTTCCGTGTTCCGTGCCGTGATCAAGACAATTTCCGTACCGTGCCGTGCCGTGTCTTCTTTGCCAACAATTGGTCACGGCACGCGAATGATCACGGCACGGGACACGCGAGTCATGACACGTGACCGACACGCGTGCCGTGCCGTTCCGTGCCGTTCCGTGACGGAGCCGGCTCCGGCGTGCCATTTTTCCCACTCTAGTTGAGAGCTAAAGATTCTTATTTGGTCACTTTTTGCAATTAGATCAGAGAACGGGTAATGGCATTTGCTAGCAAAATCTTTACTACGTTTATAGATAGATGCAAGGTAAAAATCATATCTAAGAAGATTTATTCTCTTCTTATAAAGATTATAAACTCTACTTTATGTTAGTAGGTTATATACCTTGACTAGGGTTCTAGTTTATGGTTTTTTTGGAAAAATAGACATAAAAGCCCGTCCATTATATTAATATCAAGCATACAATGTTCAAAAGAAAAGTAAACAAAAAAGATAAAAGCTACCCAATACAAATCCCGTGCAAGTAGAGGTCTCAGCAGCATATCCGGCATCGTGACTACGGGGCGTTTGTACTTTCTTAATAAAATTATTGTGACTAGGGTTCTAATCTGTGTACTACGGGCGTTTGTACTTTCTTAATAAAATTGTTGTTCATAATGATAGAGTATATTGCTGATAGAAAACTAAGCATTTACAAAAAGACATTCACAATAATATTGCTCAGACGGAGGCGTGAAGGGAGGTATTGAGGCGATTGGAACCCTAACTCTATTTGATTTCTGTTTATAAATTGATTAAATCGAGTAAAATTGAGTCATGGATTGGTTATATTTTGTACTTGATTTTTGTTTATACCTGATTTAGGGTATTGCGAAATTGATTAAATTGATTCAAATATATCAATTGTGTATACTTGATTTCTTTGTTTATACTCGATTTATATATGTTTATACTTGATTCAAGTATGTTAGAGTATATAAATTGATTTCTATGTTGATACCCGATTTAGGTATGTTAGAGTATATAAATTGATTTCTCTGTTGATACCCGATTTCTGGTACGCTACTGTCTGTGGTGCACCATAAATTTTTAGATCTTTGAAATAATGTTTATTTACGTCCAAAATTTACTTAATTGTAAGTTCTTTTTTTCAAAATCATCATTATAGAATTTTTATAATTCTAAAATAAATATTTTTTCGGATCGAAGTCTGAGGGACAATCGTAGTTATAATAATATAGTATATAAGAGCATCTACATCCCAACAATTCAAATGAGTTTCTAAATAACTGTTAACCACTTTTTAGAAATTAAGGCCTTCAAAGTTTCTAATTCTCACATTTCTAAAATTAATTTTAGAGTTTCTATTAAGCCACGTCAATAACAAATTAAAAAGGAGAAATAAGTTAAGCCAATCATTTGGCTAACATGGAATTTATAAACAATTTCTTAATAAGAAATTTTACTACATAATTTATAAATAAGAAACTCTCCCACATTTCTGAAACTGAATTAGAAACTACCACATCATATTAGAAACTCTAATAATACCACGGATGCAGATGCTCTAAGCATTTGAAAAATGCAAACTATACCTTCATTAGAAATATGTGAGATAAGAAACTTTTTAGGGACTTGCACGGAAAAATCTGGCAAGTAGTAACAGTGTAACAATTAAATTGAAGCGTAGTGAGTTCGCATTATAATTTTATGAATCAAATGTAATCTCATTTGTAGACAGGTTTTTATTGTACTGTGAATTCTTGTTTATTTTTTATTATTTTGAAATGAGGGCTGATCTCGGGGACCCATTGTTTCTTGTCACAGCAGTGAGCAGGTGCTTGTAGTACTAATTGTATACCCCGATTTTTTTATTAATGTCCTCAATAAAATAAAAAATAACAAATATACCTCTGATTGGCAAAGACACATGGTCTCTACGTGAGAGGTCATGGGTTCGAAGTCCGGATGGAGGAAATCATTTGTTGTAATAACAATGATATTAAATAGTTAGATGGCTTGACCTCCAATCTTTACTCAGAAACAAAAATATACCTCTAATTTTTAAATTTTCAAAAAATGTCCTGACCGCCCCATTGTGGTGCGGTCCACTCCCATAGACGACCGCCCCACTGTGGGTGCGGTTCACTTTTTTTTCGAAAAATCTCAAAATGAAACAATAAACTAAATTTTTGATAAAACACTGAACTAAATCTCATCGATTGTCTTTTTTTAAAATAGCATATCCTTGATCTAAACCAAAAACACTAAAAATTTCAAAATGAAAACATTTACATGAATACATTTGAACTAAAAAATGAAAATATAACAAAAAAAACTCTAAATTTGATACTTTATACACTTAAATGGACAATGTCTAAGAAAAAGTATCACACATTATTAGTTATATGAATAACATTCTAACTAAAAAAAATAAAAAAAAAACCCTAGATCTGAGACTTCATACATTTACATGAACAATATCTAAGAAAAAGTATGGTAAAAGACAAAAAAAATTAAAATTAAAAATTAAAAACTTAATCGGGAACTTCAATTCAAATTTTGAGGCTCTTCCCATCATTTTTTCGCAATTCTAAATTTTGAAAAACATTATAGTTATCACTAATGCATGCATCTTCTCGCAAGTTTTCCGAAAAGTGGTCATTTGCTGAAATCGGACACTCGAGCGTTATTTTATGGCAGTTTGAAGTTTCATCGTCATTTTTCGTCTTCTCAGTAAAGATATCGTATCTCTTGCCTTATCCCTTGTTCTAGCCTTGCCTGTCTACGAGAAATGTCTTAGATAAATACATGTACAACCTACAAGTGCTTTAGAAATAAGAGAAATAACTTACAAAAAATAGATAGAGATGCATTATAACAGGAAGACACGGATCGATGACGTGAGAAAATATTATATTTCTTTTATCACACACGGATCATACAATAAAATTGTGTATAATTGTTGGAGCATTCATATACATCCGTCTGAAAGAAGAATGTTCCTCATTTTTTTTCTAATTGAACTACTACAATATTTATGTTTTGTTCTGTCATTTAGTTAGGATTTTATATTATCAATTTGATATTAATCATTAAAAAAAATTAATTGATGAACAATTTGACTACTCAATTACTCCTCAATTATACAAAAAAAAAAAAGAACCGCCCTACTTTAGAGGCGGTCGGGGCATTTTTCGAAATTTTTAAAATCAGAATGTATTTTCGTTATTTTTTTTAGGGTATTAAAAAAAATCGGTATACATACCCAGCCATCGAGGAAAGAAAAATATAAATATTCCATTATTAATATGAAATATCTTTAATTTGGCTTTCATACTCAATTCTGGTCGTTAGAAAAATTCAAAATAGTTGTTGTTACGTTAATTTAATTTATCATCAATTTCCGAAAAGGACATTGGTCACTTGAAATACGCTTATCATTTATTTAAGGGAGAATTTCACGTATATCCCTCAAAAATTTCGAAATTGCATATCTCTTCTAAAATTAATAATATCATATTTACCCTTCTAAATTTTAAAAACTCAGAAATATATCTAATTTATTGACTTTTTTATTAAAACTCATTTTAAAAAAGTACCAATTTATAGGGGTGACTTAGTCCCCCTTTCATTTGAACTATGTTCCGCCACTGATTAAAAGATCAAATATTTATCTCTTAAACATACTATATATTTTTTATTTTTTAATAAAGGGTAAAATTGGTATAAATTAAGTAAGTTTGTGAGTTTAAAAATTTAGAAGAGTAAATATGATTGTAAATATGATATTAAGAATTTTAGAAGTTATAATACTATGCCAGGGACATGGTGGTAAGATGGGTGGGGCTCCCACTACGTTCATTTCTTGTTCACCACAAATAAATGATGTTCTATTATTTAGATATTAGCGGCAAGACATAATTAAAGAACCTAAGATAATTTACTTTTTCATATAAGAGGTAGGTTATAAACAGAGGAGGGTTTCAAATGTCTTCATTTTTTGTGTCTACACCATGCTTCTATTTTTAAAACGTTAATAACTCAAAATTTAAATCATAAACATCAAAATAAAATCATTATATGTGATCTATATTATTTTCTCTATGTGCTCATAAAAAATTATCACATTTTGGTTTTATTTTTATGTGAATCAATAAGTTAAAAAATCAACGTCTAGAAATTATCCACATTAGTACGTTTTTGCAAGCT
Source organism: Carex kokanica (assembly GCA_025461125.1). Classification (NCBI taxonomy): domain Eukaryota; kingdom Viridiplantae; phylum Streptophyta; class Magnoliopsida; order Poales; family Cyperaceae; genus Carex; species Carex kokanica. Next base: position 796,404 of record JAJGRX010001229.1, read on the forward strand.
CTTGATGACAACCAAAACAAAGTTGAAATATCATAATTTTTTACACATGCATAGATAAAATTATGTATATCATATCTAACGGTTTTATTTTAACTTTTAAATTTTAAATTTTGAGTTATTAAAGTTTTTAAAAATAGAGACATGATGAAAGCACACAAAATGGAGACATTTGAACCCTCCTCTGTAAACAATTAATTAAGCTTAGTGACAGGAGGCCCATTTGGAATTATTGACCCATTATCATTCGTTACTGATAATTGATTGGATGCTTGGAACGTTGCCTTGTGAGTTGTGATAGCCATTGTCTAAAGAAACTTCTAAAGTAGGTATCACATGGATGGAAAAACTTACCAAATATTGACTATTTAAAGCAAATCATTTGCTTGAATGAAATTATTAGAAACTATTCTCCAATTATTGCTTAATTCAACACGAGCTTTAAATGTATAAAATAAGCTGAAAGATGAAAAATGTTATTCAGAAAAAAGAAATTAAGTTGTACAGGTAAACAGATAATTCCACACAAATATATGAACCTTCTCGTTAATTATCCACTCTTTAATAGATGTAAATTAACTTGAGAAGTCTCATGCCTTCACTTGAATTATCGGGTTGGATGAAGGCATTTTCATTTCCGTATCTATCTAAAACTTGTATTCTATCTTTATCGGTTAAACTTAAAACTAAAGGAAAATGAACAAATAATGTAAGTTGAAAAATTCAAAACACACCACGCGCGCACTATGGATGTGCACATGACTCTTCACGGTGCGCGCGTGGTAAGTTTTGAATTTTTTAAGAGATCGATGGTAATGTCAGAATTTTGAAATATTAAGGTGGTAACTAAAAAAATTTCGGATTATATAGTTCTATGCATAAATGAAAATTTATCATATATAATTTTATATTTATCAATTATCTTATATTGTAACCGATATGAATTAGCTGTTGTCCAAATCTTTATTTGATGAACTAACAACAAGTTTTTCTTATTTTTATCCTTATTCATCAAATTAACGAAAAAATATTCTTATTTATACCCGTGTTACTTAGTTTGATACGGACATAATAAATGTAAAAGGATTTTATTAATATTTTACTGTAAATTATTATTTTAAAAAATGGAAGTATTTGAACCCTCTTCTCGAAGAGGAACAAAAAAGAATTACTTAAGTCTGTTAAATCGAATCTGATCTGTGTTGAGATTTTTCTATATTCCTAAATCAATGTAATATCAAAATCGCAGCATCACTCAAGTATTATGTCCTCAGCTACTTCAAATCTCTCTGTTTCTTTTTTACCCTTATTTATCCATCTGCATGTAGTGATTTTTAAAACCGTCAAACTCCGTAGAAATATTGTTTGCGTAAACAAGCTGGCTCGTAAAAAGAAAATAATACTATAGGAAAAAAAAAAATGAAACTACTTAACAAACTTTTGCAATTAGTGGGATAAATTTTGATCGCATGTGGCAGTGATGAAATTTCTCTCTTCAGTTCTCTATGTATTTCAAGCGGGTTTTCTTCTCAGAATATAATTTACCTAAAAGCTACTTGTATCATTTGAAACTTAAAACTGGAAAAGAGGAAAAAAAAAAATTTTATCAAAATTGTCTCTTAAAGTATGCCCTAAATCCATGTTTATCATTGTCCCAACAAAAAAGATTCCATTATTATCATAATCTCAAAAATAATACAAAACTCAAAATACTGCAACAGATCACAGAAAAGAGTACAAAAAAGTAATCAATCCCCCCGAAATTTTTATTAATAACCCCAAACAAAAGAAAAATATCAAATCTAACCCCACCTTGAAAATTTTTTCAAAAATGACCTAACCGCCCCATGATTGGGCGGTTCACCCTACCCACAAAACCGCCCAATCATAGGGCGGTCCACACGGCCAAGAAAACCGCCCCATGGTGGGGCGGTTCAGTATGCAGACTATAAAATGCCCATTCTGGCTCTCATTCTCACACTCTCTCGCCCTCGCCCTCGCCCCAATCGTCTCTGCAGGTAATTTTTTTTTTTTATTAGTTTTTTTTTTAATTATTTAATTATTTATTTTACTATGCATTACTGTAGATTACTGTAGATTACCGTAGATTACTGTAGATTACCGTAGAATACCGTAGAATACCGTAGATTACTGTAGATTACCGTAGATTACTGTAGATTACTGTAGATTACTGTAGATTACCGTAGATTACCGTAGATTACTGTAGATTACCGTAGATTACTGTAGATTACTGTAGATTACTGTAGATTACTGTAGATTACTGTTCATTTTTTTATTTTATTTTTTTAATTAATTTTATTAAATATTTTTTTTTTAATGTTGTTATTTACTAATAATTTAACTGTGTACTATTATTTTGTAACTGATAAAAGTTTGTTTATTAATGTAGATAAAATGTTGGTTACACTATATGTGGGCGGGAAGTTCGAGGTAGGTGTGGAGGGAGTTCGTTACTCGAAAGATCCGACCCATGGCTTTGAGGTAAATGAAAACACCTCATTTCTGGAACTTAAGCAAATGGTATTCGAAAGGATTGGTGTAACCCCCAACCGGTATGACATAGATTTGGTTACTCGGGTTGACGCAGGGCGGGATAGACCTTACTATGTAAAGTATCCAATAACAAATGAGGATGGTTGGAGATGTGTTTACAATACTTTTCAATCTACGGGTACCCCGATAATGGAGTTGTATTCCAGAAAGTTTCTGCATCGGACCAGGGTTGGACCTTCTACAGACCATACAGGTTATGATAGCCCAGTGCAGCAGCACTCGGGTTTTGACCACTCGGGTAACCAAAACTTGGGTCATGTATCACCGTCTGAACCGCACGCACCACCCGTTCATACTGATTACACTGCTGATTACAGCACTGATTATACCACTGATTATAGCACCGACCTACCACCACCACCACCTCCTATTCAACCCGTAGTAGAAGCCAGATTTCCTTCTGTACCACCGTCCGTACCTATACTTGTACCTGTTATGGTTCCCCGGAGAGATGCTATGCTGGAGGCCGAAGGGGTTGATGCCATACCGGAACGTGAAATTAACTCGGGTGATAGTTGGGACGGGGATTGGGATTCTGATCACTTGTCTGCAGGTGATGGAGATTATTTACCCATGCAGGACAGATTATTCACAGATGGATCGGCTCTCATGATTCATGAACAATCCGTACTCTCATTGCGCAGAGATTGTGCACCACTGGTAAACTCGAGACCTTCTAGAAGCTTCGGCATAAGTGGAACGCGGCCCATCGCCGGGGCCAACAGAGCGCACCTAATGTGGCAGCCTGCTGACGTGGCTCAATGGGCGCTATCCATGTGTCTTCCCTCCTACTAAGCATCTCCCACATCACGCGCACGTCATCGTATTCGCAAGTGCTTACCTCATATCTAAGCCTCCCCAAACCCCTTCTCCCTTCAATCGAAGGAGAAATCAATGTTAATGTAATGCTACTTAAAAACAAAAACAAAAATAGTAGTGAAGCATCATTTGAAAATCAAAATATAAATTAATAATTGAAATTGGAGTGTTAATTTAGGAGAGACTATCACCTGATTTGCGGATGCCAAGGCGGGAAGCGACGCTGATCAAGACCCGCCGGATTGGGCAGACGACACGGGACCACCACCCCATCTGGGAAAATGGACGGTCAGGAGAGATCAGAGATGGAAGAGGAGTCTCTGTTTTCCTCTCTGTTTCCCTTTGCACAGGTTGTAGCCTGCTTGAGATTTGAATAGCTGTTGAAACCATATCAAATATAAAACCCAATCTTGATAGGAATATGTTTGACCATAAGAGATTGCCATCTGTTGAAATATGAATGGGTAATGATGTCAGCTTTACATAATAATCTCTGTTGGATCAAAGTTTTGGGCCATGGCCCATGGGAAGCTGAACCCTCATATTGCTACACCTCACCAGAAGGGTGGCCCATATTGATCCCCCAAATGGTATGGATTATTCTACTCTAAATTTGAATATCTCTATTTTTTATATTTTTCAACACACCTGAATATTTATTCAATTATTGGGAAAATTAAGATTCATTTTGACACAATAAAATTCCTACATGTGATATATATTACTTTCTCTGCATACTTATTAAAATTATGCTATTCTCACAATGTTCGATGGTAAACCATGAACTTGAAAAAATATTTTTCATAAGTTGTTCACTTTGGTATGTTTGGTTGGTTTGAGAATAGGCTATTCTTGAGGTTAGACTATTCGGAATAGCCTATTCAATGTTTGGTTGGATTAGAATAGTTAGAGTAGTGAATTCAAACTTTTTGTTTTATTATAATAGTTATTCTTAAGGATTTTGATATTTAGCTATTTTAATAAGACAAAGAATAATTATTCTTGATTTGACTATTTTAGCTATTCTTGTTTTACAATCAAACACACCATTAGCTATTGTTTGGTTTTCATCTCATTGGGTAAATGCACCATAATAAATACTGTAGATCATAATTAACAAATTAGTATCAGTAAGCATAAATTTATTGTGTAAACTTTTTGATACCTTTATTGTTGTTATGAAACATTATTCCTGCGAACGCGAGAAATTCTGAAGGACGGAAGCCGTGTGATCAATCATCTACCATTTGAGAAATAAAAGATATATCGTGCGGTGTAGTTTTAATTAAGGATAAATCGAGGGCCTCGTTGCGATTATGAAATTTGTGGTCCTGCTCTAGATGATTGACACGTGTCCTTGGTAGGTCGCAGTCAACCTTTCTCCATGTGGGGCCAACTGTTTAAATGAAATTTGTGGATGGCGACGAGGCTCCCACATTGTCATGAATCGTGTCGATAAATTAACTACTTTATAATAATAAACCGTGCACAACAGGTGACAATTTAGGTAGGTAGTAATTGCTGACCTGCTTAAATCCACCTCAACGACCTGAATAGTACAATATTATATATTGATGTCATTTCTGAAATTAAGAAATTAAAATACATTTCAGGTTGTCCCGTTGTGAGGCAAAAATCTTTCATATATTATGATCAAGGTTCGCATCCGAGGGTGGCCACTCCTCCGTCGGCATCACTTGTATCCTTTGCTCCTCAGCCTTTAAAAAATTGTTTACATATATTTCTCACGTGCTCCTTCTCAACAGGTGTATGAAGGACAATCATCCGACGACACCTTGCCCCACTTATTAGATCTTGACACAGACATTATAAGCTTTTGGTTTCGGAGCAACAAGTCAACAATACGATGACAATTTGGAATCGATTCGTGCAATCCGAGATTTCGGATGTTATTTCGGATGTATGACTGTTTGTTAAAACATCTGGAAGGAGCAAAATCGTCGGAGATTTTCTCAAGTCTTAAGCACTAATACATCACGTCTCCTTACAAAAAAAATCTTGTTTACATATATCTCTCACATGCTCTTTCAAATAATTAGATGGCAACATTATCTCCATATTAAAATTTAATATGTATTCAAATTTTACATTTTTTTGAATTTTTTTACTATTTACTAAGTATTTTACAAAAACTAATCAAATTCATATCATTGAATTTGTAAAATACTTAATAAATAATAAAAAAAATTCAAAAAAATGTAAAATTTGACCTCCAAGTACATTTTAATATGGAGATAATGTTGAACGGTCGTATCGACTGTTTGAATTTTGAAAATGAAAATCGAACTCATTTTACAAATAGGTCCTTATTTCATCCCTCGTAATTACTGATTTTTGAGGGATAAATACGTAATATTGAAACTTTTGAGGGATATACATGAAATTCCTCCTAATTTGTATTAGGATTCATCAGAAAGCAACCCCTGTCAAAACCCAGATTGTTAATGGGCTTCAAGGGCTGGAGAATATCACAGGTAGTTACACGCGCTCCCTTTTTGTAACAGGCCTTGTAACTTGGGCTTTTATTTTGGGTTTTGTGGACTCTTAATAGGGGAACCTAAGCCGCTCGTTTTTTTTTATATCAAGATTCGTCTATTCGGTGGTGAAAATAGATTCCAAATTCCAATGAATTCAACTAACGATGCACTTGATTCACAATTTCTATGTTCATCGTACCTTATTTTTACCAAGATATTTTTCCCCAGAGAAATGTTTTATGATCATAACTTAAGAATCCTCGGTGACTTCTCTGTTAAAATATTTCAGGAAGAAACATAATTGACATTGTATTGTGAAAAGTTGAGTTTATTTATGTTAATATTTATTTTTTGCAAACACACAATGAAAAAAGTCTATTATGTTTTTTGACTTCATGCAGCTCACCAATTATATATATTTCTATTTTGTCTTTATTTTGATCATGTACTGCAAAAAATCAAAATAATTTTGTCTTTCATTTTAGAACTATCTAAATATCTTTATCAAAAGAAAAAAAAAATGCTGAAATAGAAAAATCAATGTAAATCGCTCTACCAAAAACCCCACCAGAAATGCAATCTTTGTCGAGTTCGGTTAGTGTGGGACAAATGGACAGAGGCCGAGTGTCCGATGCAATGAATCTGCTATTGGTGGGCCTTATTGGGTCAACTGGGTTGTTTGTCGTCTAGCAATTTTGTTTGTTTATTTCAGATTCAATTTCTGGACCCCTACTTGTTGGTTTTATTTTAGTAATGTACATTCACTAATCACTGATAAATGGGAGTATGGGGAAAAGCTGAGGGGACAGAGTCACAGAAGAGTATCAGGTTCTTATCCTATATCAACTTGGTCTGATAAATTATTTAGGTATTCACCTTTTTTTTTTTTAAGTAGAAATTGAAGTGATATATTTTAGTATACTTTGATTGGACAGACAGAAAATTTTAGTTGGTCTATATATTTTAGGCCCACTATTTTTGGCACCAACACTTACACTTTAATACATAGCTTTAATAAAACTTTTATATTGTTTGTGCTGCTACTTTACCCTTTGTCTTGGAGCGACTGATTAATTTCTACTTCTCTAGAAAATAGAGGTAAAGATGTCGGAATCAGAGTAGCTCCGACCTTGGTTCGATGGGTGTGATGACCATTCGATCTGCATCAAGATTCGTGTGTTATGTATCAAAATCCATGCAAATCTGTATCAATTTTCGTGCACATGGATATTGATGCTAATCATACGGTCCTAGAGCTAATTGAACCTAAATGTAGGTCCGATACCCATCGGACCTACTCCTATCTCAAAGATGTCACCTTTTGATTGTTTCATCCATATAATAAAACTTTGCTGTGGATATGAACAATTGACATTTGACGCGTGGATATGAATATTTTTTAATGTGTTTGTAGTTCAAAATAATTTTATATTTTATCCTAAAATTTTTACTCCCTCTCTGTTTCTTATTTTGACTCTGATTAAAATATTTTTTAAATTTGTTACTTCAAAAAAATTTTTCTTTCCCAACTGATCAGAGCTTTTCAGAAAATAGTAGTTAGTACTTCTGAAAATACTGAATTAGCACTGTTTTTTTCCGACTCGAACAAAAAGTCGGAATAGCAAGATTAGCAATTTTTTCCTCTGATTTATATATATATATATATATATTAGCATCATATGAGCACTCTTGTATCATTTTTGAACTAGTACTAATTTTACTTGTGTATGTTAGAAATAATATATAGGAGATATATAAAAAAAAATTATTATAAAAAAATAAGATAAACTTTCTCAACTCTAGTCTCAAACCTCTCTATTTCATTATATGTTAGAATAAACATATCTATTCCAAATATTCAACCCTCCTATTCTCTTTAGTTCTTCTCTATACCCGATATAAAGCACCTTGTTACCCTTTAGCTTCAAATAATCTTCGAACCTCTTCTTCATTCCCTTTATCTCTCTATTTTACTCCTAAAAGAAATAAGATAAAAGAGAGACAGCTAGAGAGGAACCTTTTAAAAGCATGCATGTACTTGCCAACAAGTCAAAAAGCTTTTGAATTTTTATTTTTATTTTGTGTGGTTCTTTTGGACACTCAAACAAGCCTCTAAATTACATGTTAGGCAAAAGCCTCTGAAAATGTTCTTGAGGTAAAAAAAGAAAAAAAAGAAACTCATCTCTCTCTCTTTTGAAAGCTTCGCAAAGAATGTGAAGTCGTGAGCAGGTTCAAAATCTCGATTTTTAAGTAATCAAAATCTTAAAAAAAAAAATTCTAGACAACTGTACTACCGCTTCATCTCTATCTCTCTATCTTCTTTATTTAGACATATCTAAAAGTAAAAAATAATTGAAATTATGATACAAATGTGACGGACAATTTTATTTCTTACTTGTCTATTTCTTCAGAACAAATATTCTTCCAAAAGAACCAACATTTTTTGTTTTGTTTTGAAAATAACATTTTCTCCACAGAAAGGATTTCGAAACAATTCTTAGTTGAACTTGGATGTCGTATGGATTTAAATAGGATAAATCCCCCTCCCACAACACCACACACACACACACAAACCCAATCACCTGAAGGACGGAAAAATAAAATAAACCACACCGTGACAGTAATAAACAATAATGCTAAGGCCATATGCAAAGTCTTTTTTGCTTTGGTTATTATGAGGGAAAGATCAGGACTAGAGAGGGCTGCTGTGATATTTATGAATTGGCACCTAGCTAGTTGACAATTGGTTCTCTGTTTTATAGTGTCTTATTTGATTGAAATATTTGAAACACCAGAATTTTTGCATATAATTAATTTCATAAAATGAAAGTCGTCGTACGACTTTTATAAGGTTTAAATTAAAACTATTGTAGTATGATATATCTGCATGTCTTCTGATCTGTAAAGCATTAGCACATCACAGGAGTGGTAATTGTTTTTTTATTTTATTTTCTTTCCTAACAACTGGATCATCCGATCATGACACTTCGGTAGTTAACGGGTCACCCCCACTAAAAGAAAAAAATACCACTAACGTAAATTATATAAGCTGCACGTATAACACATTGTTTATTGTGCAATATATAGGCATATTTATGATAGTTTTATTGTTGATTAGATTTAGCTAATAGAATCTTATCTCTAAGTAGGTCTGCGTATTGCACAGGAAAAAGGTACTTTAAGCCTATTTCTAGGTGAGCTTTGATCATCAAAGTACATGTCATTGATAGTGAAAATAAATGTAAATCTTCACCAAAAAAAAAAAAAAATGCAAATTGTCAGAACGTGCATGCAAAAGCCCATCTTGTCCCAGCAGTCCTTTTATTTGTTTCATATAAGTAAACCATTTATATATGTTTCTCATCAACTGGTATTTATTATCATGATGACATCACTATTCCACCATTTGATCTTTCAAAAATAATTGTTGCATTATTTAGTCGACAATTCCTTCATTGACCAAACAACAGAAAGAGAATTGGGGTAATTCATTTGGCCGACATTTTAAAAAATACCCTAAGTTAATTACAGATTAATAAAAATGCCCACACCCATCCGGAATTTTTAAAAATGCCCAAACCGGCCATTAAATGGCCGGTCCCGATTAAAAAGCCCGACTGGCCATTTAATAGCCGGTCCCCCCCCCCCTTTTTTTTTAAGTCACGAGAGCCTACAAATTATACTAGAATGTACTACAAGCTAGAAAAAAATATAATTAGTTCTACTTCTTAGATTATTTAAATTATTAAAAATAACGTTATATGGTTTAAATTATTTATATAAAAAAATATACAATAAACTTCAGTTGGGCCGATTATTTTATTTGAATTCATATAAAATCATAGAGAATATTAACAGATTACAATTAGTGCAACATATATAGTTTGGACCAGAATTTCATACAAACTAGTGCAACCATAAAATTCGTGCAACATGATCTACTAACATATATGTGTTACAATTAGTGCAACCATGAAATTCGTACAAGTAACTTTAAATTTGTGCTTATCAATTGTGCTCAAATTTTTATACAAATTAATAATTTCAAACAAATATCAGAGCGAATTTGATGTGATGCCCATTCGGACTCCGGAGTTTTATCCTTTTGAGTTCTCCGCCTCTTATTGCACAATTATTGTCATAATAAAATAAAAGATGACAACAATGTAACACATATACATTGCACTTAGATCGTCGGATCAAAATTATTAAATTTATATGCGATTAATAAAATCACCTCTTAAAATAAGATAAAATTCGTACAGACTTAATTTTAATCACATAATTTATAAAACTATGATGCTGAAAAATATTAATTTTTGTACCACAGATACAAATTACAAACTAATCAATGTGATTGCGTATCACCTTAAGGAGTGTTTTTAAATGCAGCTGCAAAAACTGCATAAGCGTATGCAGTCGACAGCCGCATTTAGAATTCCATGCAATTCCTCTTATATAGTTTTGAATATGCAGTTGATCTCAAATTCAAAAATAAATCTTTTGTAGGATGCTTGAACCCATAATTATTGGAGTGTGATAAAGAGCACAATCACTGTACTAGAACACCATTATGTTATAAATTAGTTTTATTTTATATATTTTTTAACAATTCACAGTCAAACTGTATATGTACTGATCTCATATTCAAAAATAAACCAAAAAATAAATATTTTGTAGGATGCTTGAACCCATAATTATTGGAGTGTGATAAAGAACACAATCACTGTACTAGAACACCATTATGTTATAAATTAGTTTTATTTTATATATTTTTTAACAACTCACAGTCAAAATGTATATGTACTTCCGCATATGCTGCCGCATGCCGTATTCAAAAACACTGACCTTAAGTATTGACTCAGATGAACAACATTCCGACAGTCCGATTGATACATTGATCACTCTTTAAAATTAACCAGCTTAAAAATTTAAAACGAACGGACCGGATACTTTCCATTTGAATAAGATGTGAACAAGTAGACTATGAAGTCGTTCCATCTTGAAACCAAATTGTGAAAGTTACGAAGTAGAAACAGCAAATCCTCCTGCGAATTCACATCCTATGAATAATTGAAGAAAAAACAGCCAATCCAATTCGTCTCTCGTGGTGGGGCCCGGGACAAGAAAAGCATGTAGTGATGTAGGTGGGATGGCGAGGCAAAAAAATGAATGTCTGGTGTCGTTTTGCTAGGCCGGAAAGAAATAAGGGGATTCGGGTCCTACCACACGGATCAGGTTGCATAGGCTCCGCCTGGCCTGGGACCCGGCAACGCGTGCACCTTTTGTCGGATCATCGTTTTTCCTACCCATCCATCCTGCTCAGTCCTTTTCTTTCTTTCACACTGATCCCACTGTTATGCTATTTATCTGATCTCATCGGAAAACATTTGAACCAAACCACTATTTCTGTGCTTTTCTGTGGTTTTCTGTGCCTCTTGATTGGTGTAACGAGTCATATACTTGAGATGGAATTCACGCCACAGTGACAATATTCGCGTTTTATTCGCGTTTAATTCGCGAATAAAACGTTTTTGGGGTGTTTCCAAACCGAATGGCGTATTATTCGTTGACCGAACCTTTGACTGAATAAAACGCGAATTTAACGAATTTTAAGAATAAAACGCGTTTTTTTCACTTTCTTTTCGGAAACGAAATTTGAAAATTGGCACAGTAACCGATTATCCCATCGCACACAGTACCAGTCCAATCTCCATTGTGCATTGTCCCCAGGCACCACCCACATGATGAGCAAATTTTCCATTTCCCCATATTTTTGACTATACTGATCTTCTGTGTCAAATAAAAGCAGTATATCGTATAGTAAACCATCAGTAATGAATTAAATATGAACTGAGGTCTCGTATTGTAATTCCGAATCATTCCCGAATTATTTCCGAATCACGAATTTTTGACCCTACCGAACCGAACCCGAATTATTCATTTGTTACTATGATTCACGCTGCTCTATCTTAAAATGTATGTCAGGGTAATTCAGCTGAGCGTATATTCTCTGCGGCATCACAGCAGGGAATATAATGAAATCCCCGCCGAGTCGTACGAAATTGAGACATGTTTGAAATATAAGAGGCTCACTTTAAGATTCGTGCAAACTTACATTGAACGAGTCCGGATCTAACTTGACAGATACATGACCGGATCTGAATTTGATTTAGCTTGGATGATAATAATTGAAATACCTCTAAACAAATCAAAATAGGAAATTATCAAATTATGGTCCAAATGTTTCTTCCAAATCGGATCATTTAGTTGATTGGGACTTGAAACCATAGTAACAAAATACGCGATTAATTTTGCGAATAATTTGTGTTTTATTTGTTTTTTTGACGTTTTCGAACCGAACTCCGAATAAAACGCAAAAAAAACATATAATCTGGTTTATTCGCGAATAAAACACGAATCATGAATTATTCGCGATAAAAACGCAAAAAAAACGCGAACATTTTTTTTTAAAGTAATACAAAAATATAATACAAATTTTTTTAAAGTAATACAAAAAAAAATTTGAGTTTTTTTTTTGCTTCCTTGTTGTACCGAATCATTTTCGAATTATACCTGAATCACAAATTTTTGACCCTGCCGAACCGAACCCGAACTATTCGTTTGTCACTATGCTTGAAACCACGGTTTACTATGTACTCGGCAGTTTTTTTATGGATAGATATGTTAAAAAAAAATATAATACAAAAATTGTTAAAGTAATCTCTATTTTATGATGGAAAAAATGACATAATAGAACATAATTAATTATGAAAATTTATAAGTAATTTTAATACATTTATTTTTTTTGTCTTTTTGACCACTTAATTTTATATTAGATAAAATTGGAAATTGACAAATACAAAAAGAGATAACTGATCACATAGTGACTTAGCGTAATGTTGCACGCTTCATTGTCAAATTTATCCCCTTATAACTTCTAAATTGCTGGTGCCTGGTGGAATTCACGAATTGTAGAAAAAAAAAAAAGTGTATTCATTAGATCATGAGTAATATCTTGAGAGGAATATTTGCTCCTGATCTAATGAATACACTTCGTTTCATACCAGAATTAATAACCTGTCAATATATGAGCAGGAAAGTAAAATCTTTAAACAATAAAAATTACTTAAAATCATAACAAATACAACTGATAAAGTTTTGTTCACGAATTGTATTTTTGGTCTCTAAAATATTTACAAAACAATATTTGACCGTTGCTGTCAAGATTTAAAAAATATTCTTTTTAATTTTAAAAAAATTACAAAATATACTTGACCTTACAATAATTATACAATTATGTTTTATTATGATATTCTGACTAGGCAGCTGAAACTTTCAGAAATATTTGATAATGTTACCTTTCCAGTTTCTTTTGATAGCACGTTTAACTACGTAGTCACAATTATTAAAAAAAAAAACACATACAATTATTAGAGAAAAAGGCACCCTTTTCTTTTCTTTTAATTTGTCCCTTTTCTTGGGACACCGACAGGGAAACATAAAAATAGCGAATTAACTCAAAAGTGAGATTAATTATAAGAACTCAAAGCTGGCATTAATGATATAAAAATTAGTTCGCCCGATTTTCCAAATCTTGATCCGACAACCGGCCGCTCTATATAATGATTTGAGGATATTGATTCTCTGAACTTAGATGTTGATTTCTTGTAAATAATAAATTCACATATGAAGTATATCGTTTGCACGACTCCCACATGCTTTTATTAGACGATGACCCAATAGAGAATAGTTCCACATGCACGCAAGTTTCTATGGTTTAAAGTTTTAATTAACGAGCCTTTTTTATTATTATTGAATTTCAAGTTCTAAAGCAAATGGTTTTAAGTTCAGGCTTGGCCGCTGCGCGCTGATGTCAGAGTGTAATATGATCGATTAAGTAATTAATCGAGGTGTTGTGAAAGAGTGAGGCTATGGTAATATGTATATTACACAGCAGCTCACGCTATGGATTCATATATCTGTTTTTAAAATTCATACAATCAATCAAAACCGTTCATCATTCTCTTCGTATTAAAATGTACTTGGAGACTAAATTTTATATTTTTTTTAAATTACTATTTTTTAGATAAGAAGGAAATTACTTGATTTGAAAATTATAGATCATAAAAAAATCAGCGATTTTCTACCTATCTAAACAAATATTAAATGTATTCTGAAAAATATTTGGTCTACAAGTAGAATTTTTTTATGGAGATTATGGTTAACAGTTCAAATCAACTATTTATATTTTAAAAATAGAAATATAGATCCATTACATGAATCGATCTGAAATATGCATATTACCACAGCTTCACTCATTGTGAAAATTAACTGAGGTAAAAAATCAGCATGGGCATCCAAATTGTGAAAGGGAGCCTTGGAGACGCATAAATTGCTGAGAGCATATATACACACATAAAGAGCACCTACATCGGCTTTTTATTTATGTTAGTGCCTACCTCTGGAATTGATTTTTTTTTTTTGATCAAGCCTATTTTGATGGTTTGCCTACCCCTGATTTTCAGAGCCCAGGAAAGACGCAGAAAGCCCAACAAAAAAAAAAATGCGGATCCCAGCAAAGACGCGGAAAGCCCAGACGCGAAGCCCAGCAAAAACACGGAGCCCAGCAACAAAAACGCAGAGCCTACCCCTAACAACAAGCGCAGACGCAGAAAGGAAAATCGCTGCCTCTGCCTGTGCACGCCTGACGCATTAATTTTTTGAAGTGTGTCTTGAATCCGAATCCGAACGCGTTAATTTCTTGCTATTTTTTTGAATTGTGTCTTGAATCTGAATCCGAACCCGTTAATTTATTCGAACCCGAATCTGATTTTTACCTACCCCTAACTCAAATTCTAGCCTTGCCACTGAGTGCATAGCATAAGTTTATTGTATCTGTTTTCGATGTGCAACTTTTTATTATAAGTTTTCAAATTTAATGTAGGTCTTGTACAACAAATTGTCAGTCAATTAAATAAAATTTGGGTCATCAAAAAAAAAAAACGAGTGACATGGTTTCAAGGTCAAAATAGGAGGCTGATTTCTAACCCCGAGTTTTAAGCAATTTTGACTGTTCTCAATTCACACTCCTTTTATAAATTTTAAATTTGACAGTCAGAATAGACAAAATTAAATCAAATATGGCTGAAAGTATAGACCATGAACAGAGAGAGAAATGACTCAGATTAGCAGAAGAGCAGCAGCCCATGTTCCCACAGGGAGGAATGGAGATTTTTGTTTTGGTAGATAGCAAAGCAATAATGGCAGAGACAGAGAGCACGTCAATGTGTCCTGTGTAAAAATAAAAACATTTGTTTTGATTTGGTGCATGCAATTGCTGTACTAACTAGGTAGTTGGAATCCAAGGAAAGATTTCACCTAATTCACGCGTGATCCAAGGGTTTTGTTTCCGTAGTGGTCCTTTGATTGGGGCTGTTAGGCCTACGCTATTGCCTATTGTATTGCACCTAACCTAGAATCTTGTCATGATCTCAGTTAACTAGCCTAACATACTGCCATTTCATTTTTAGTATAAGTCTCCGACATGCCAATCATACGTCTACCATAATTAACCGGTAATTAAAAAAACAAATTGTAAAATTGCCAACCTGTACAATAAATTAATTATTACAATTTGGCAAATTATTTTGTTTGCCTTGCCAAATTTTGTTCATTGTATCTTGTATAGTTTTGACAAGTGCGAGTCCTATATATATAAATGTTTTGGTAGTTAGAATTTGAACCAAATTTTCATAATCACAAAGTAAAATTCTGACTATTAAACTACTAGCACACATTTAATATTTTATGGGGAGTTAGGTTATTTAAAATTTGAAAAAAAGAAGAAAAAAAATCCAATTAAATATCAATAATATAATTAAAAAAATTTGAAATCACAGAGGAGTTAAGCATTCCTGACTTAGACTATAGATTGGCCTTTAAGCCTGTTCGACAAAAACATGAAAATGTTACTTATGCTAAAAATGAACTAATAATTGCTTTTATTGAAAAGGAGCAAAAAAAGAAACAGCTATTATTTTCATGCACCAAGGCTCTGGTGCCTGACGATTTTTCATGCCGTTTTATCAAAATTTCTGAGAATTTATTAAGAATATGTTGATGTTACATTGTCAATAATTGTTTTTTTATTTATTAAGAAACGCTGGAAGTTTCCAAACTTAATAGGAAATTAATTAATCTTATTTCTAAAGTCAAATCCCCATCTAAGATTCAGGAATATCGGCCTAAAGTCTTCTTAGCTGTTATTATAAGATTATCATTAATTAAAGTACTCTACCAAATATGCTATATATTTTGTCTAGAAAATTAATTGTTGATAAATCTCAAAGTGTTTTTCTTAAAAAATAGGTCTACAATGGAAAGTATTACATGTGCTCATTTTATATTTTATGAAACAGACAACGGAAAAGGGTTCTTGCTTAAGTTGGATTTGGATTTTTTTTTATTTTGTTGATAATGTTAATTGGAGATATCCATTTCATAATTTAAGGACAAGAGACTTTTCCCTTATAAATGGTAGATTGGATCTGTAGGCTTCTTTGGGGAGGCAAAATCAGTACCTTTTTAGTTAAGTATCTAATATCTTTTGATCTGCAGTATCAAAGATACTTATTTTATTAATTGTTTGTTAAAGCTGCTGCTTTGATGATGAAAAGAGTACTATGGGCTTTAATTTATTTAATTTTGAAGAAGCTTCAGACTTACAAGGTTAATTTTGCTATTAATTTTTTTCATAGGGACTTAAATCGGATCCCAAGATTCACGGAAAAAGAATAATTTAATCAATTTTACTTACCAACTAGTCAACCATATGCATGCAAATCCAGATAGAATTTTAGCAAACATGGAGAGTAACAAATCCAGATAATGGATGTAACTATTTGCATGAAAACACATGTTTGCAAGCCCATCATGCCATGTCGGTTGCCCTAATTATTGCTGTGCATGCATAGATGAGTTGTCTAACCTTGGGCAAGCTTCCAAAGTCGAGAGAATATACAGCCAATATTAATCAACCAATG
The DNA here is from genome assembly GCA_025461125.1 of Carex kokanica. Classification (NCBI taxonomy): domain Eukaryota; kingdom Viridiplantae; phylum Streptophyta; class Magnoliopsida; order Poales; family Cyperaceae; genus Carex; species Carex kokanica. Next base: position 813,337 of record JAJGRX010001229.1, read on the forward strand.
GAACAAACAATTAATTTCATTCATTGAAAAGCGTCCATGTTAGGAGTTACAAAAATCTCCAGCGAAACGGCACCTAAAAGATATCCATTAATCACATGGTGTACATGAATTGGATTATTGGTGCTTTATCCATCTTTTGCACCAACAACAAATATTTAATTGGGTGGGGTTTTGTTCAAAGGATTTTGAACCAAATTTTATTTAAAATTTGATCTAAACGGTCTGATTCGTGTCAAAATTCGCACAAATAGTTAGATCTACTTGATTGTTTTATTAAGTTTTAATCCATTCACACGAATTTCAGCGCAGATTGGACTGTTCAGATGATGTTGGATAAAATTTGCACAAAATGTAATTCCTAATTAATTTTCTTTCATCAAGAACCTACAAATTTGACGGTTCTGTACACATCCAGTACATTGGTTTACTGTAGAATTTAACAACCTATAGATTCATTCATGGTCCATGATGTAGATCCTTGTCTTCTTCTTTTTCTCTCTCTCTCTTTTTTTTTGTTTTTTCTTTAGTTTTTTGCGGAAGGCCTCACAGGCTCACATGCCAGCTAGGATATTTACATGAATTAAATCCTTGAATCACCTGCTACACCTGTTACAAGCCTTAAATGATATGTTATTTCTTTTTTAGTTATTGCAGTACAGGCACATTTTGGGATATTTTTGGAGCGATTTTCTGATTTCTGATACCATTAAACATAAAAAAAGAAAGACTGCTCGGTGGTCCAGTTACTTGAGCGTTAGCAGCCTATATAATTAATTTTTTTTTTTTTTTGAAAAAGTGGGATTTTCCTACCGATTTTAATTAGAAATCATAAAGTCATATTGTTGCCAACTCCAAAATCCTGAAGCAGGAACATGTACATAAACTGGTACATACCAGTATCATAAAAAATACAGTAAAACAAACCAAATATAGCCTAATACATCACCAAAAGACATCAAGTCACTGCAAAGACCAGTACCGATAAAAACACACAAAAGACTAGAAATCATTCCAACAATTATCTAGGTATCCTATCCCAAGCATAGGGGTTCATTCTCCTAGATCCTCTAAAGAAATTTTTTTCTGTACACTCTTACTATCTTTGGCTTGAATATGGAGGGGTGGTTAACAATGAATTTACATCAATTTGGTCTTCTAAAATCCCTCTTAAAATTAAAATTTTCTTTTACCTTCTCAAGAGGAATAAACTTCTTACTAAGGAAAATCTAATAAATAATGGTTGGGTAGGTGATACAGCATGTTCTTTTTGTGGTGCTTTTGAGTCTACTGATCATCTTTTTGTTCGTTGTCATTTTACATTTCAAATTTGGAGATGGATTGCAGCACACAACAATTTTATTTTTGATGGTTTTGGATGATATATGATTTATAAATGCTCTTATACCTCTCAAAGACAAGCCTTTGGTAGAACTTGTTTGATGAGCTATTTTGTGGTGTCTTTGGCTTGGGAGGAATAAGATTTGTTTTCAAAATTCTTTTGTTCCTACTTTGCAGGCTATGGGTTCTAAGATTATCTCTTTAACAACTTTTTGGTGCAAATCATTGAATAATGGTTCTTTACTATATAATTAATATATAATGCATCAATAATTTCAATTCCATAAATTTTAGTGGACGACAGACTTTGAAATCATTTAATTTGCCGATTCAAATGTTACACGCAAGCTTAATAATTTCGCCCATTTCCAAAAGTGGGAATTATGTCATCTACATTTTTTATCCATTAGTACAAATCCTATAAAGATTTAAATATGTTTTATACTTAATTAAAAAATTTACATGATTTCTTTTTGTATTTGGAAAAAATATGGTTTACACGTGATGCATTGTGGACGAAATCGGAGCTACAAAAATTTTAGTAGCGTTATTGCAATTGTATTAAACAAAACACTTATTTAGTTGTCAGCGAATCAGTTCAAGTTTTTTATCGGAAAATTTTACATAATGTTCTTCTTTTTCAAAACTTAGAACAAAATACTCCCTTCTCAAAATTCTTAACAAAATGTCATTGTAGACCTCACTTTTCCCCTCTCTTTCCCTTCCTCCCACTCCTCCTAGTTTACTCCTCTTTATTTTTTGTCAAAATCAAAATGATAAAATTATAGATATATTTTCTATAATTTAGATTGGTAGATACAAAATTTGGCGTAACTTCTAAATTTTTACAATCGATCAATTACTTATAAAACTAGATTGCTAATTCTTCGAATTGGTTGTTGCATAAATAATTGATTGTTTAATTACACCAGATTTAATGCACAAACATCTAAAATCATATTATGACATCTAGATAATTTCATTTTTTATTTTGGTAAATACTTTGTTAATTGTTGCAATGTTATATAAAGTTGTTCTCAGTTAATATAATTTATTCCATAACAAAATTTGCTACAAAGCTCAATAATTATGAATGAGGTCATTAGAATGTGTGACCAGCTAAAAATTTATGATGAAAGGTCTCCTCTCTAATTATACAAATTCTATTAATTAAAAAATTGGATCATTCATTTCAATCAAATAATTTAGACCGAGTCAACTATATAATTGTTCATTCCATCTAATTTTAATAATAAACTATCTATTTTAATATTTGCACCATTCGAAATAGTGTTGGTAAATTGTATACGGTTCTAGAACCGTGTATGTTTTTTCAAAAATTTCATTGATTTTTTTCGTCAAAACACAACATACACGGTTTATAAAGTAAAACTTTAAAAAACGTGTATAATACGTACTTTTTCACTGATTTTTCGCCAAAACCCTTATCCTACACGATTATTAAAAAACAGTGTATCATTCATATTTTTTTTTTTAAATCCAATGAAACTTGGATCTGAATTCAAATTAAACCTAGATCGAAATACCAAAAATAGATAGTTTATTATTAAAATTAGATAGTTCATTATTATGATTAGATATATTGAACAAAAGTCATTATACAGTTAGACTCGATCTAAATTATTTGATTGAAATGAATGATCTTATTTTCATATTAATAGAATTTGTATAATTAGAGAGGAGACCGTTCATCATCAATTTGATATAGGAAGCAAGGCTGAGTTAACTATCCACACATATTTTAATGATCTAATTCATAATTTTGAACTTTGTAGCAAATTTTGTTATAGGATAAATTATATTAATTGACAACAACTTTATTTAACATCACAACAATCAACAAAGTATTTATCAAAATAAAAATAAAATATCTAGATGTCATTGTATGGTTTTAGATGTTTGTACATTAAATCTGGTGTAATTAAACAATCAATTATTTATGCAACAAATAATTCGAAGAATTAGCAATCTAATTTTATAAGTAATTGATCGATTATAAAAAAATATAAGTTACGCCAAATTTTATATCTACTAATCTAAAGTATAGAAAATATATCTATAATTTTATCATTATGATTTTGACAAAAAAAAAATAAAGAGTATGAGGAAGGAGAAGAGAGGAGGAAAGTGGGGCCCACAAGAGCATTTTGTTAAGAATTTTGAGAGGGGGTATTTTATTCTATATTTTGAAAAAGAAGGACATTATGTAAAATTTCTCTTTTTTATCATTCATGAAATAATAAAACAGTTAAAACTTTTTTTTCATTAATGCACAACTCGTCCGGCAACCTTAAAAATTAAAAAATAAAAACTATAAAAATCAGTTCAAATTGTGTGACATTTGATAGTCATTCAATCTAAAATTTATTTCTTAAACTTTTGTTTTAGTTTAAATATAACTATAAAAATCGTCAATTAATAATAATTTCAAATTTTGCATTAGATTGGTCTTTCCATTCCATTTAAAAGAAAGGGGAAAACCGGCGAAGGCTCTTTCTACAGCAAACACATCAAGAATTCTCTTTAAATGTTATAATAAATTTAGCAAAGAACATTCCTGCTATTTCATTAATTTATCTCCAAGACTCCAATCCTAGCCGTAGAATTTGAATTCCCTTGTCACCTAGAAGGCTAGAAGAATAACTTTCCAATCCCTCGTGAGGCCACAACTTATGATAAGACTATGACATGCTAAAATGAATCCTACACTAATAGAAATAACAGCTATGTGGGAACTTAGTTAAAAGTAATTAATAAAAAAAAAGGAGGGTTCAAATGGCTCTATTTTTTGTGTCTCTATCATGTTTTTATTTTTAAAATGCTAATAACTCAAAATTTAAATCATAAATGTCAAAATAAAACCGTTAGATGTGATTTATATTATTTTCTCTATGTGCTCATAAAAAAATTTCACATTTTGGTTTTGTTTTTATGTGAATCAATAAGTTAAAAAATTAACATCTTAAAATTATCCACATTAGTACGTTTTTACAAATTCTTAATGATAATCAAAACAAAGTTGAAATATCATAATTTTTTATACATATATCGATAAAATTATGTAGATCATATCTAACAGTTTTATTTTAACTTTTAAGTTTTAAATTTTGAGTTATTAAAGTTTTTAAAAATAGAGGTACGTAGAGACGCACAAAATAGAGGCCCTTCCCTCTTTGAAAAAAAATATATATATATAAATTTGTCCAGTAGTACGAACGATCCGGAAATTCCAGTTGCACATGTGAACCATCTTATGTGGTTTTAGCTGTCTTGTTGACGACGCTCTCTGCTTTCTTTACCATATCAATTATCTACACTTACTCACTATTGCATGCTTTTACAATAGTTTTTTTCGACGTCCAAATAGAATAAAATGATAATTGTTGAAATACAAAAAATCTCTTAAGATAATGGTAGAATTATCAATCATTTGTTAATTACAGAAAATCTTTTAAGTCAGAAAAACATCCAAAGTGCTTTTTTAATGCGAGGAGAAACATATTTTCTTTAATATGTTGAAATTTTATTTTGTTGTGCCGTAAATGTTATTTTTGGATACACTGAATATAATAGATATTTCTTTTTGCATTTAACCTAATTTTTATTAGGTATTCTGTCTTCTCTTGTGCATGCACTTTTATTGTCAAAGAGTTGATAATTTTATAAAGGTCTCAATTTACCTAAAACACAATATAAACAATAAGCAAAGTTAATTTCCATACTAGATAAATAAACATAATATTATATCATAAGAAACTTATATCAATTTTGCTTAAAAATCTACTCTAATTTATAATTTGAAGAGAACAAAACTATAGAACAATGACAGAGGAAACAAAAATGTCATTATAGAGTTAGTGCTGTCTAATTTTTTGAGCTAGGCAGAAGAAGACAAACAAGATAAGTGGGGACAACACAAACCAATAATATAAACTGAGAAGTAGATAAAAAAATAACCTAAGTGGGTCTTCTTATTCTACATCTTTGGCTCCTTGGCGCTGTCTGAGAGGCATCTTTCTTTCCACCTCTTCAAATACTTGTACTGCATTGGCTATTACAACTCGGATCTATTTTGTTCTCTTCCCCTTTGAGAGCTACTATTTAAAAAAATATTCTAGGGATATATCCTACCAATATAAGTCTCTCTTCTCTCTTGATATATATCTTTCATGATTGCTCAATCTCATAGAGTTCTTCTTCTGGGTACCATTCTCTCTCTCTCTCTCTCTCTCTCTCTCTCTCTCTCTCTCTCTCTCTCTTACAACATGTATGTTAATTTTTGCTATTTTTAGTTTTTATACTGTGGATTGTTTGTTCCCTGCCTGTTTTTTTTATTGTTTCTTTGATGTTATAACTTGATATTTCATAACTATTGTGAAGGACTTATCTAATGTTTCTTATCTTTGATGTACTGATTGTATGAAGAAACTTTCTGAATAAAATGTGATTTTCTGTTGGTAAACTCAGCATTATTACTTTGTTTTTAGATTCTGGTGCTATTTCCGAGCATAGAAACTTGTTCTGGAGTGTTAATTTTTAAACTCTTTATAATTTTAATTTATTGCTAGAGTTTAAGGTTTATACTCAATAAGAAGTTCATAATATTTCCTACCTTAACACCTCATTTGTCCTCTTGGTTCCTTTACTTCTTCCTCCAAAAATTTAAAAGAAGTTAATTCTAAACTATAATTCAACATTTTTTATGATGTTTTTGAAAAAAAATTTGATTTCTATTGCTATTATTCATTGTAAGCTAATGAAACATTTTTTTTTTATTCACTTATAGTTAGTTTAGAGCAAACACCTCTTCTTCTTCTCTCTTTGTTTCTTTGGCTGACAAGAATTTTTTATCAGCAGGAAACAGAGCAATACTGTGTAGAGCCAGAAGTCTAAAACAGATTGCCCTGAAACAGGAATAAATTATAAAAAGCTAGCAATAATAGTTCGAATTCGTTGCGAAAGAAACAAGACAATAACAGATTCATACAGAGAAATGGAAAGATATCAAAATCAGTACAATAAGGAATTCATGAAGCTTGCTATGTTGAAACAGGAAGAGACTTTCAGACAACAAGTAAGGATTTCATTCAATTTCATTTATTTTTCCGGTATTAATCGTACTATAGAAAATATATATTGCAATGTGCCTTTTGCAATTTATCGCCTAATTTTAGAACTTTTAACCGTTGATTATCTAGTTAGCCTGAATTGTACAAGATATTTTCTCAATTAATTTATTTCCTTTTCTTGATAGGTTCAAGACCTCCATAGATTATACAAAGTTCAGAAATCACTAATGACAGAGGCAAAGAAGTTGCAAGTAAAGAAGCAAGGGGAAAATGAAACTTGCTCAAGCAAATCTAGCGACAGCAACCCGTACCAGATACGACTTGTATCAGAAGAACAGGTCAGAAAGCAAAATTTTAAATTGGAAAGTGACGAAGACGATCAGCATCTCGACCTAACACTTGCGATTGGAAGCACGACAACTCGATCAAAAAAGAAAAAGAAGGATGCATCATTCACTTCTGATTCTGGCACGAGTTTCTCGTCATCTTCGAACGAGACTGAGGGATCGAGATTGAATTCTGGAACCTGTTTGAAATCAAATTTTGAATTGGCGTTTCAAAAAGAGAGAACAATTGGTTTTGCAATTGAGGGTCATATGAGCCGAAACGAAGGATTAGATCAATCTCCTTGGATGTATCAACGCTTCAATTTGAATTTTACCTGAGAGATTAGATGAGATTGTTTTAAATTCTTCTTTTTTTTTTTCTGTCAATAGGAAAGTTTATCTTCTTGTACTTCAATTAAATACCTAATTTTAGCATCTCAACAGTCCCTAATTATGTATTAGCATTTTAATTATTACTTGGAATTATTGAGTAGAAGAAGCTTCTTGGCAACTCGTGCAGGATATTCCACGTACAAGGCAAAATAATATCTCGGATAAAAAAATAAAATAATAAAGCAATAGCTAATAATGTATTGGGTTTGGAGATGGTCCCAACGTGCTGGTAAACGCATTATTATTATTATTATTTTTAATTTGATAGGGCTGGTAGATGCATTATATTTATATGTATGAGTTGATACCTCCAGAGCAATTTATCGTAATGACTATACTAGGATCTGATGGCAGCACGAATCTCCACGTAATTGTGTAGTTTTGTAAGTGGTGAAATTTTAATCCAACAGGTAACTTTTCAAGGTAGTACTGGTCAGATATCCGTCCAACAAAAAACATTAGTTGATTCTATATGTCCCTGTTAATTATGGGATATGATTTGGGTTATCAGATTTTTTTTTTTTAAAACCTTTGCAGAGGCTGCAAAGTCGTGAGAGGGAATCACACTTTCGATCTTTAGATAACTAGCAATCTTAAGATTTTTTTTTTCTTAATCAACTGTACTACCTCCTCTTTCTCTTAATTACCTTATAAAATAAAGTTTTCAAGTTCTTATCAGATTTGACCCAAAACCATGACATTTTCATGGCCTCATTTGTCATAGTTTTGGGTCAAATCTGATAAGAACTTGAAAATTTTATTTTACAAGGAACATGAAAGCCAAGTCTTCAAATTTTATTGATATAGATTATAGACACTAGCGATGCCAAAATTTTAGATTATATACATTTTTTTTTAATTTTTTTACTATTTTTTTTAGATAGGTAGAAAATCACTTGATCTGAATGGTACAGAATTTTCAGATCAAGTGATTTTCTACTTATCTAAAAAAATAGTAAAAAGATTTGAAAAAATGTAAATTTGGTTTGCAAGTACATATTCATTTTATAATCCTGTTGAACGGTTCGGATCGACCGTTAGAATTTTGAAAACTCAAATATTGAGCCGTAGCACGGACCAATCCGTGCTATGCATAGTACCGTAGCCTCACTCTATATATATTTTTTTACTATTTTTTTAGATAGGTAGAAAATTACTTGATCTGAAAATTCTGGACCATCCAAAAACAGTGATTTTCTACTTATCTAAAAAAATAGTAAAAAAATTCGAAAAAATGTAAATTTTGGTTTATAAGTACATATTCATTTTATAATCATGTTGAACGGTTCTGATCGACCGTTAGAATTTTGAAAACTCAAATATTGAGCCGTAGCACGGACCAATCCCATAGTACCGTAGCCTCACTCATATATATATATATATATATATATATATATATTTGTTCCTTTTGGTATGGCCGGAGGAGATTCTAGTGCTCAAGTCAAAAAGTAGTCGTCACTAACATTTGCCAGACTGAAATCAATAAATGGATAATGCTCGGTGCAAGAAATTTCCCACCCAAAAATTTATTTACGTTATGCGTGGGACCCGCCAAGAATAACAAGCGTCGAAGAAGTAGTGCATGTGGCAGAGAGATGATTGGCGTGACGTGGACGTATCATGGCAATGCCAGATGCAATTGTGGATCTAATAGTAAATATATTCGAGATAGATGACCATGCGGTCATGCCAAGGTTTGGTGCATTAGTCTCCACCATGGGCCTAACTACCAAAAGGACCACTTGTTGGATCTCCCCTGTTGTTAGATCCAATCTCCTCTTGGATCCAACTGCATTACCTAGTATGATCCAATAGAATCAAGGGACCTCACATGGGGGCTCATTCATTACAGCCTTTATTATTATATGATGATGATGATGACGATGAATTGATGATAATAATACAAAATTACAACTCTTCTCTCTGTTGAGACTTTAAAAACAGGTGTAATGCCCAATCCCTTGTCCACACATTAAATGATCTGCCCAATCATTGGCTAGTAATTGTGGCCAATCTTAGCTGCTCCGTAGTTAACTAATATGCTCGTAAATCAAAATTTAAAATATTTAATTGGATTATATAATTGTGTGTCTTTTGTGAAATTTTCGCACACAACAATTTTTTTGCTCCTATAGTTGGCCACTTTTTTTTTTGAGAAAATCCTATAATTGGCCACTTTTTAATTGCCATTTCTCTCTTTCATTTGTTTGTTTAACTAGGAACTTTTTAATGAAATTATGACAATTTTTGCATTATCAAGTTTCCTTAACATTTCATCTCTCCATCTAGACTCTCTAAAGATAAACAAAATAAAATTCCCATATAATTTATAGCTTCTCTATTCAAATATATGATGTGTTCCTTGTATAATTGAATGGAGTAGGGTTAAATACATCATTGGTTTTGTGCCACAATAGTATTCCACATCTCTATTTCTGTTTTCAAAGTTCAAACTATCGATCTGAACCGTTCAACATGATATTCATATTAAAATGTGCTTAGAGATCAAATTTTATATTTGTTGAAATAGTTTTACTATTTTTGTAGATAGGTACAAAATCATTAGTTTTGGATGGTCCAGAAACAGTGCTTTTGTACCCATCTAAAAAGATAGTAAATTTGTTTGAAAAAAATATAAAATTTGGTTTCTTAGAACATTTTAATATGGAGATCATATCGAGCGTTTTGGATTTACTGTTTGAACTTTAAGAACAGAGATAACGATGTAGGATATGGTTGGACACAAAACTAATGATAAGAACCAAAAAAAAAAAAACTACTGGTGCATTGCCCTACTCAATTTAATGATTGCTTTGATTTGAATTTAATGACGACGAGAATGGAAATATCTAATATATACCCTTAAAAGACAGGGTAAAGATATTGACAGAGCTAATTTGATTTCGTGCAGTGCACAATTAATAGAGAAAATGAAAAACGAATATAGCTAGTGCACTGCATGAAGCCAAATCAATTATGTCAACATCTTTTACCTTAAAAGAGGGAAAACATCCTGACCTCTCAGGGAGCCTACGTCATCTAAATTTTTGACCATAAGATTTTCTTCCAGATCAGTTATAGTTGATCATGCGGTTCAGATTTTGTCGCAGTCTACTGAGCACATCTATGAACCACGTCCTTAGCTTACTGGTATTCTACCTGACTGATCATGATTCTATGTACCAGCTAAAACTTGCACCAATTGGTACCTTGCGCAAGTTTTAGCTGGTAAAAGTCTTTTCATCAAAAGTTGGTACCAGCTAAAACTTTCATTTATTTATTTCATCAAAAGATGGCTTTATGCCTCTAACAATTATATTAAAAGAAAAATTTATTTACATGACCCTACTCTATTAATTCCATCATTGGATACTTTAAATGCAATCCACCTGAACCATGTAATTAGAATATTAATCAATTCGTTTCGTGGTAAGCATTGGTAAGATATGGAATGTTTGTAATTTTTTTAAATTGATCTTATGTTGAATTTTCTTAAAATTGTAATTCTTCATATTAAGAAAACATTAGCAGCTTGAGATTGTTCCCATCTCTCCAGTACATGGGCATTGATAAAATTGTGATGTTTGTCCTTGTAATACTTTTTTTGCCAATGACTTGACAGGTTTTTGACATTGCTTAGGTGGATTATTTCTGATTGGCTATCAGTGACGTAGTTAGGAATTTCATTAGGATAGACAAAAAATAAACTATTATTAAATTTTTATTAATTTTATTATTTAATTTATTATTAATATTTTCAATAAAATTAAAATTGTTAACGCACCTTTTCTTACAAATGAAGATTCTTTTTATTTCTAAATAATTCAGTAAAAAGATATGTTAGAATAACTTTCATACCAACTAGCATGAAAGTTAATTTGTATTAAATAGAAACAAATTGTAAAATTCAATTTATAAAAAATAATGTTAGGACAAATATATGATTTTTTTTTATATAGAATTTCCCTAAATTCTTTTAACCAGAGGAGCCTTCAGCAGTCGGATTTTCACAATATAGCCTCCACCGATCCCTAGGACCGGTGGAGCAAAAAAAACTCAGACTACACCGGTCCTAGGGACCGGTGGAGGCCCTTTTGCGCCAGCCACAAAGACCTCACGGAAGATTACACCGAAAAATGCCTACACCGATCCTGTGGATCGGTGTAGCTGCAAAAAATCCGAAATTAGCCCTCCACCGATCCTGTGGATCGGTGTAGCTTCAAAAATCCGAAAAAAATATGCACTGGTTCTGTGGATCGGTGTGGGTTTAGATTTTTTCTTCCTGAGCCTCCTTCTTCTCTCTTCTTCTCTTCCCAACCTCCTTTCTTCTTTCTTCTTTCCTCTTTCCTTCCTTATTTCGTTTTTTTCAAGTTCAATAGAGAAGTTGCCGTATGAACAGATCGCCACCACCATTGTACTCAGCATCGTCTTCTGATTAATATTGTGAGTTTTTTTTTAAAATATGTTTATATTTAGAGTTGTAAAATTGAAAAATATTTGGAGTTAATTTAGTGTTTGATTTTTGTTCAGCAAAATGTCACTGCTATTGATTAATGTGTATTACGGTGGTAACCTCCAAAGCACTTCAACAGGTGTTGGTTATGACATAGGGGCTGCATTTACCTTTACCGTATCTGATTCTACCAGTTTTGCTATTATAAGACGGCAAATATACGTTGGACTTGAATTGCTTCCGAGTTGAGTTAAATTGACAATCAGGGTACGTATGAACACAGCACAACCCGGATCGTACCATTTCTCATTATTTCGGATAGAAAATGAGGAAACTTGGGATGTCATTAAACAAATAGCAGCTCAAGTGGCTGGATTTAAGGTTATAGAATTGGTAGCTGAGGCGCACCAGGGTAGAAACCAAAGCAGTTATGATCCGTGTCCAGATAGTTTGCCTGGAGGTAGTAACACACCGTCGGTTCAGACCGGCTTTCATCCTGACTCGGGCAGTGTACTTGTACACACCTACACACATCCGGTTCAGGCCGGTGATGACCCTTGTGAGCAATTAGAAAATGACACAGAATCTGATACAAGTTCTTTTGATGATGACGATTCGGCTGAAGCATGGGACGCAGATATAGACGAGGCGGAGGCTAAAATGAACGCCCAAGAAATATTGAAGGATTGGCACAAGTCGATCCCATTCCTCAATCGAGGACTTAAGCATCCATGTTCATCATTCAACGATGAATTGCCAATGCCATATGCGGATCGTGCATTTTTTGCGAACCCCCCCAGGTTAGATGAAAAATTTGCTGAAGGTCAAATGTTTGAATCCAAAGCCAAACTAATAGCAGAACTTGCTAATTTTAACCTACCAAAAAATACAGAGTTAGTCGTGCTAAACAGTAGCAAAACTAAGTATAGAGTTAAATGTAAATCTTCCAAATGCCAATGGAAATTGTATGCAATTGTAGTACCAACAGGTGCATGGACAATTTCCACCAACCCGTTTATCCACACATGTTTTGGAAGTGCTGAAAGGTTGGATAGTCATCAAATGACTGCCAGAGTAATTGCTGATGTTATTAAACCGGCTTTGAAAGATGATCTGGAGTTAAGCATGAAAATGGTCAAGCATCTGGTTAAAGTTAAATTTGACACAGTAGTGCCCTCGTATAACAAGTTGTGGAGAGGTAGGAAACTTGCAATTGCGGACTTGTTTGGGAGCTGGGAGAAGTCTTACGAGTTGCTGCCATCGATTTTGGGTGCCATCAAAGCATCTAATCCAGGTACACAGTACCTAATAGAACATGAACCATCAACCGAGTTTAATACCGATATTTTCAACCGGGTTGCATGGGCATTTGGGCCATGCATTGCAGCATGGCCTCATCTTCGACCCGTTATCAGTGTTGATGCCGGGTTCTTATCCGAAAGATACAAGGGTAAATTTTTTATGGCTTGTGCTTACGATGCAGAGCAACAACTCTTGCCACTTGCATTTGCAATTTGTGAAAAAGAGTCTATAGAAAATTGGGGTTGGTTTATGAATTGGTTGCGTACCAATGTTGTCGAGCCAGGGAAAATATGTGTTATTTCAGACCAGCACCTTGGTATACGAGGGGTGTTTGAGGCTCCTAATCTGGGATGGTGTGAGGAAACTGGTGAAGCTGTCCACCGACTGTGTTCACAGTATATTTGTGAAAATATTTGGAAAAAATACCCTGAAAAGTGGATCAAAAAGGTATTCAAGAAATTTGTTGAGAAGAAAAAAATCTGGAGATTTGAAGAGGGGATGGAGATGATTAGGCAAAGAGATGCAGCCGTACATGACTACATTATGAAATTTGGTAAACGGCTCCGCAACTCTGATGCAGAGCCTTTGGCTCTGCATAAGTGGGCACAAGTGCATGATGGATTCCTCAATCGATGGGGTATAATGACAAGTAATGGCTCTGAGGTACTAAACAGTGTATTTAGGATTGCCAGGCAACTACCCATGTGTGCAATTGTTGAGAAGACCTTTTATAAGTGCGTCGACTGGTTTGTAAATAGGAGGGAGGCCGCGATTGGATGGGAGGCAACGGGATTGGATTTTTCGTTGAACATTACACTGATTTTACATCGTCATAATGAGAAAGCAAGGAAACATTTAGTAAGACCGATGTATTATGGCCATAACAACTATGAGGTTATTGATACAAAGGGAATTCTCGAGACAGTAAGTCAATAATTCAAAAAATCTAATTTTTTACTTTCACGTAATACATTTGATGTAAATATTATTTTTTAATTGAAGGGTGCTCGGGGTGAAGTGAAGTACGATGTTACCTTCCCTCCAGAAGGGATGCCTATATGTGTGTGTCGGAGACCTCAATTAACAAGAATCCCTTGTAACCATGTTCTTGCAGTTTGCTTCGGGGGAGGCTCTGAAGTTGTAGGGCGACGATAATGCTGATCAGGGAAATCATCATCCAAACTGATCATGTCCAAGTTCATAGGGATCCCAGCACTATCGAGTATGCCTCGGAAGATATGGATCTGATCAATATCCTCCATCGTGTCACGAGCATGCTCAAGCATAATCTTGCCGTATGCCACTTGTCCCGGGGTTTTCACCATGTCTATTGCCTGCATAGTTAATCGTATCACTCGAGAAATCTGCATAACACATTTCGAACTGTTACATATTGTACATTAATATTGAAACAAATAGTTTGATTGAAAAAAATATAATGTACGAACCACACGAGAATGCCTATGACCATGAGGAACGTATGCCAGTGTAGCAACATCTCCTGTCCTCGGGGGAGGCTGACGTTGTAGAGCTTGCGGATTGTCATCTAATAGATACAGATATCTCATACCACGCGCGTTGAACCAATGCATGTACATGTGATGCCTCGTCATGTCATATGGTCTCCGCTCTCCAATTAATACTGGAGGCTTCTCAATGAACTCACTAAGAGTAATCGCCCAACAACCATCCCTTGTTGAATTACCATCGTGATACCACGTCTGTCGTAAATAACTGATCTCATCCCATGGTAGAGGAGAAGGAGGCGGGATCTCTTGAAACTTACCAAACTGGCGCATGACCCTATCCGCATGCTGAAACTCCACCATCCAAAAATGAATCACGTAACCGCAACTCATCCAATACCTCTTTTGTCGTCGGACATGTCGAGGTAACTGATCATAGTAATCAACGTATGGTCGCCAGTTAATTGTATCATCAGCTAGTCTATCGAAGCTATCTCTATATGTAGCTGTACCACCTGTTAAAAAAAATATAAATTTTAAAAAACAATTATAAATCTATCGAAGTTATCTCGAATTATAAATCTTTTTACCTAAGTGAGGGTTTTCTGGCCACAAATGAAAAGTGGTCCACTTCACACCGAAAGCATTCCTCGTATCCTCATCGACACCACCGAAGGGAGGTGGCTCTGATCGGGGTATAGGCCGACCAATAGCAAACCGAGTCCATGACCAAATCTGTAACAACAACATCGGACCCGCTATTGTGTCTACCCCCGCGTGGCAAGCACGTGACAACTCTCGATAGAGATGTGCAAGTTCAGCACCTCCCCAATTGTATTCTCGTGTAGTCTCTAGATCAGTGATGAATTGCAAGTACATCGCAGGGACTCCATCCGCACTTGAATCTGGAAACATAACCGACCCGAATAAATCCATACAAAAACCTCAGGTGTACCGTGCAACTGTCTCATCATTGTGCCAAGCTTCTAAGGGTAAACTAAATTGTGCCCGCACCCATTTCAGTCTAAGCGCATAAGCAGAGACGGATAATCGTTCTTTCTCAGTGTTACGATTATAAATCCTATATTTGTATGGCATTGTCTGATGGAGGTGATTGTAAAAAATAGCCGGATCAGCCCCTAGATCATACTCTAAGTATGGGTCCCAATCAGTATCGCTGGTGCCAGTAATTGCGTCACCTGCAAATTAAAACAATTATAAAACAATTAATCAATTTATTTTTTATAAATAGTTAATTAAATTAACCGATAAACAACTTCTGATTATTAATTACCCTTAATCGATAAGCCCCATAGACATGCAACATCTTCCAACGTCACTGTCACCTCACCGACAGGTAAATGAAATGTATTGGTCTTCGGCCTCAACCTCTCAACCAGAGCAGTAATCAAATGCGGATCAATCTTGCAATCATTTAGGCAAGCAATTTGATACAACACTAACCTCTTCAGAGCATCGTCCATCCGACTGTTGTAAGCAATACTAGTCTGATGTGAATTTATCTGCATTGAAGAGGTAGGCTGCCAAAAAGAATTAAAACATTATAAACCCTTCAAATACTTCATATAATATTTATTTCAACAAATAATTAATAAATATAATCAAAATTACCATATCACGAACTCCCCATGCCCTGTGGTTCTGTGGTGCTAATTTCAACAACTCCGGATAATCCAGATTATCCATTGACTCTGTTAGAAAATTTGATAAACAGATATTTTTGCAACTGATGAGAGTCATCACACATAATTATATAAACAAATATTTTTTCAAGCATATGGCTACAATAATCAAAATTTAACTACATGTAAATAACATATCATCTAATTTTGATTTTAATAATAAACTTCATGAACACTGAATTACACAAATTTATACTACATATTACTAATTTTACACATTTATAATTTTATCTAATTTTAAACTTCATGAGAGTCATCACACATTTATCTAATTTTACAAAAATTATAATACAAATTACTAAAAAGTTATATACTACATGAACATTTAATTACACAAATTTATACTACATATATACTAAATTACACTAAATTAACATCAAATAAACTCTAAATTACACTAAATTAACATCAAATAAACTCTAAATTAACACTACATTACACTAAATTAACATCATATGAACTCTAAATTAACACTACATTACACTAAATTAACATCAAATGAACTCCAAATTACACTACATTACCATTAAATTACTAAATATACTCCAAATCAACACTAAATTACACAAAATACTAATTTAACACTATATTTCACAAAAACAATCTAAATATGCTAAACAAACTAAATTAAATTAATTATTCAATTTAATTCGGCTAAAATAAAAAATTATAAAAAGAGGGATATTTACCTTGTCAAAATTGTAGATCTGAAGAGTTTCTAACTCTCTTCGACGATCCAGAAATTTTAAAACAATTGGATTGAAAAATGATAGAGTAAATTGAGAGGATAAAAGAAAAAAAAAAAGGAGTTCGGAATCAGAAAAAATGGTGAAGGAGAGAAAGGGATAGAGACAGAGATGGGAGCTATCTGGAGCCGCGCGAGGCAGAAAATGAAAATCAAGCCTCCACCGGTCCTAGGGATCGGTGGAGCAGTTTTTTTGGATTTTTTGGGATTTTCTGTGGCTAGTCGCTGTGACTGGCGCATAAAGGACTCCACCGGTCCCTAGGACCGGTGTGGTATGTGTGTTTTTTGCTCCACCGGTCTTAGGGATCGGTGGAGGCTATATTGCGAAAATTCAAAAGCTGAAGGCTGGTTTGGTTAAAAGAATTTATATGAATTCTATTTAAAAAAAAAATCCAAATATATAATAAAAAATAATTTTTATAACTTAAAAAGTAAGTGGACTAGGGGTGAAAACAGAGCGGATACGGAGCGGATAATGCTGATACCATATCCACATCCGTCGGATAATGAGCGGATACGAATACGGATACGGATAGTAAACGGATATCAAAATTCAAAACCAAATCCGCCTAAAACGGATACGGATACGAAGCGGATAATTTACGGATACGAATTCGAATATGAATACAAGACGAATAATTGAGGTATATGAACTTTTAAGATACAAATATTAATAAAAAGAATTAAATATAAATATTAATTATAATGTTGGAGAGATGGGAGATGATCTTTTGATATATTATATATACAAAATAATAGAATGGTAACAAAAGACAAAGTGGTGTAGTGGTTTGATGCTAAGTCTTGATAATAGAGGGCAAGGGTTTGAATCCCAGCAGTAGCAATTTATTTTAGCTTTGAGTTTCTACCTAACGGGTCCGCCTCAGTCTAGCGGGTCCGGGTTCGCCTCAGCAAATGGAGAAACGGGTCCGCCTCAGTCTAGCGGGTCCGGGTTCTCGCCTCAGCAAATGGAGAAACGGGTCCGCCTCAGTCTAGCGGGTCCGGGTTCGGCTCAGCAAATGGAGAAACGGGTCCGCCTCAGTCTAGCGGGTCCGGGTTCGCCTCAGCAAATGGAGAAACGAGTCCGGGTCCGATCATGTTCCGGATGGTTCGGATATCCGCTCCGTTTAAAACTTACTATCCGTATCCGTATCCGAATCCGAATATTCTGTGGATATTTGATAATTATCCGGATCCGTTTAATTCGGATTCGGATAATAAACGGATTCGGAGCGGATATCCTTCGGATAATCCAGCTCCGTTTACACCCCTGAAGTGGACTCACTACATGTTAAAAACGTACAAATAGCAAGGGATAAATTGTCTTGATTGATGTCAGGGTCCAAATAACTTCTCATGGTCCTGGTTCACTCTGAACCAATTATTATTTTTAATTTTAATGCTCAATGAATCAATACACCAAGTGTATTTAGAAAAAAGTATTCAATTAACTTTCTTGTTCGCAAAACTTTTCATACCTCCATTCTCTTAATTTCTTCCCAAATCAACGAAATTGACTTCAAATTGATGCGCAAAAAAAGACTAAATCAAGCTATTGTAGTCTCTAACAACACCCAGAGGGGGTGAATAGAGAGTCTTAAAGACTCTTGGATGTTTTTCGATTAAGCTCTCTAAACTGACAAGTCAAACAACAATAAACAAGCGTGTACAAGTAAAAGTAAATAGAGTATAGTTAAAGAAATTTGACACGCAAGATGATAACAGAGTTCGACGTAAAATTTCTACATCTCTGGGGTAGAGCAATCTCGTCAGCACCCCTTTCCTATTACCCAAAAAGAAATGATACAACTCGTGACACATGAGCCCAACAAACATGAGAAGTCACGACCTAACTCGTGTACAAGGTGAGCCTAAAAGCTCGAGTTAGAGAGTCCCGACAAAGGGGATCGTCACACAATTATAGATATATAGTTAGCGGAAGACGCTCGAGACAGTGAGTCCCTTAATGCCCTACAAGCAGGGAAGTCATAAAGCTATTCAAATTGGAGCACTAAGTAGATCTCCACATTATGGATGTGAAGTCTCTAGAACTAAATTCTAGATACTAAACTATATCTCAAAGAAGATAAGTCGAGTGGATTTGAGAGTGTTAAGAGAATATTGAAGTTTAAGCTCACTCAACAATGAAAGCTTTCAAGAATGCACAATAATTTTTTTTTGAATGTGGGAGGTGGCTAGCTTACTCAAATCTAAAGTGGGGTAACTCCTTTCATAGTTGGGACTCCATATTTGCCAGATTCGTTCGGACGGAAGTAATCCGTTCCGAACGAATAGTACGAATATTGAAATTAGGATTTTCACATTATTAAATTAATATTAAACGTTTCGAACATCTATGTTTGTTCAGGACGGTTAGTACAATTTATCTTACACTTTACTTGATAAGCGTTCCAATGAATCACAACCGTTCTAAATGGAACCAAACTGGAACTCTCTGTAATTTTATAATTTAATTTGTTCCATATGGATAGTTCCGTCCTGAACGATTGCTCCACAGAAATCAACAATCTCAAATATATTTTACTTTTCTATTTAATTATTACAAATCTATAGCTTCGTAAAGTCTTGTTAATTTTTTCGGTTCTTCAATTTGGTCTTGTAATTAGGATCTTCAAAAACCTTTCTTTGGTTCTTCATGTTAGTCTTGCAATTATAATCATCTTGAACCTACAAACTCACTCAATCATAGAAACGGTTAAATTCAACTAATGTATGTTTTGCAAATTATGTCAAACAAAGTACTTAGAAGATTGCATACAACCAACAGTTACATCTAGAGAGAATCATGACAGGAGTAGGCAATGGGCTGAAATAGAGGTGGGCGATAATCTAATTTTATACATCTGGCTCCGTCTCTATTGGCTATGATATCTAAATAGATTAGAATTAGGGTGTTCTTAAACTCATCAAAGGGCATGTTTGAGTTTTAAATCTAAAATTTATCGAATTGATTTCAAACGTCAAATTTAAACCGTTGAAACTAATTTACTTCGAGATGGGGACAATAGCATAGTTGGCTAGGAGAAAATTTATGGACTATAGTTACCCAAAGGTCAAGAGTTCAAACCCCTCTCACGACTTTGTTGATTTATTTCACAAGTGATGAATTTATATGCAAAATTTTAAAAGTTTGAATAATTTAGTAAACAATCAAATAGTCAAACAGAGAATTTTTATAAGTCAATTTTAATGAATTTAGTTTGTCATTATTTTTTGATCGGTCGACTTTGTACTAAATTAAATTGAAAAATTATAAATTTTCCATATGTACGCATAACTCATGAAGTAGTCGGTTTCAACGGTTTGGATTCGTTGTTTGAAGCCAATTTGATAGATTTTGAAGTACAACTCTCAAGTCTTTTGGTGAATGCGAATATGGATATGTTTTATTCAAAAATAAATACATATATGAATACATATAATTATTTGAATACAAACTTTTTAAAATTCGTATATTTACTCAATGTCTCATATATTATTATGATTTAGATTTTAAAAGTATAACATAACTTTATATTACAAACCCAATTATTTGTAGATCTAATTAGTCAAATATATCTACCAGTATTTGATCGTAAAATCTATAATTTTTTTGGTATATCTTGAATAATAATATAATGATAATTAGTGATTTTTTTGCTAGTTTGTATATAATTTTGTATGACAATATTATGCAATTAATTTTTTTGAGAAAGAATATTATGCAATTAATTTTGATAAACTTATATATAATGGGTGTATCTTTTTATGAAGAGGGGTAATTATTTCAAAATTTCTTAGTTTGAAAATATTGATGATATTTTTCATTTCTTGTTCCTCTTTACACCTCATTGTCCAATTTCAATTGATATTCTTGCTTGCTGGATTCTTTGCCTAAGCTTAATTATAACAATATTTAAATAGCACTTCTATCCAGAAGTTATGAAATGCATTCTTCAACTCTGTGTTACATTTCATTACTAATGTAAGTCTTAGGCCACATTACTGGGACTCATTCTCGGAGAAGCAGCTGACAGGGTTTCTTTGCATTAGATACAAATATTCTGATGGGATTGTCATTATCCTGCAATCCATTTTGACAACACCCAATAAAAAAAAAAACCTAAACGGAATGAATGAGAACGTACGAGGGGAAAGGGCAATAATGTCATATTATTTTTTATTAATATTGATCACTATTTTTTATTTATTAAAACAAACAATGGTGATATATATATAATACGTGAATTTAGATGGGAAAATAACTAATTTTAAAAAGTTGATGAAAAAATATGTAATTCATGAAGTTATAATGGATATATATAGAGAGAGATCGACCATGGTGAGTTGTGTAGTAAAACGTCATTTTACTTTACGCTCATATTCCATTTTGAAAATCTAAACAACCGATCTGAACCGCTCAACATGTTCTCCATATTGAAATGTGCTTGGAGACCAAATTTTACATTTTTTGGAATTTTTTTACTATTTATTAAGCCACTTTGAAAATCGTAGATCCGGGTGAACAGTAAAAAACAGTAAAAAATTCTGGACCATTCCATCAGCGATTTTCAAAGTGGCTTAATAAATAGTAAAACAATTCCAAAAAATATAAAATTTGGTCTCCAAGCACATTTCAATATGGAGAACATGTTGAGCGGTTCGGATCGGTTGTTTAGATTTTCAAAATAAAAATATGAGCGTGAAGTAAAAATGACATATTACTTCGCAACTCACCATAGCCCAGCTCTCTCTCTCTCTCTCTATATATATATATATAAATAAAATTTTCTCTAAGGATGCGTTTGAATGAATGGTCGGAATAGTAGGAAGAGCAGTAACTTGGAGTTAGCACTAACTAATCGTATGAATGAGATAGTAAGAATAGAGCTAATATGGAGAATAATAATGTTTTCTTGCAATCAGGGGCGGATCCAGCATAGAGCAGGGTAGGGCAACTGCCCTACCCTGGAATTTCAAAATTAGTTTTCAAGTACTAGGTTTTTGGATCTTGCCCCACCTTGGAAGAAACAAATGCCCTACCCTGGAAGAAACAAATGCCCTTTTCTCTTTCTCCTCTGTAAATTTTTGTATGTCATGTTTAGATTTGAAAAAAAAGAATTTGGCATGTTGATTGTTTTTTATTTAGTACCCGATTAGATAGTAGGTTTAAACCCGATTAGATATTGGACCCGCATAAATATTATCTTGCTCTACCCTGACGGAAATCCTAGATCCGCCCCTGCTTGCAATCAAACATAGAATAGCGTTGGATATTAGTACGCTAATAATAGCGCTAACCCCTTGTGATCCAAACGTAGCCTAATAAAAAGTTTAAAGTTGAAAACATATATTAAAACATTATCTATATTATTATGAGCAAAGCTAGCATATAATGGGCTCATCAAGCCTTCTCGGTGAGCAAAAATTTTTAGTCATCGTATCCATTTTAGATTGGTGTTATCACATATTATCTATATTATGTATAAAGTAGGGATTTGAACCACATAGAATCAGGTCGGTTCTGTCTATTCAGTCATTGTATCCATTTCAGATTGGTGTTATAAAATTTAAACCGAATCAAATATACAAAATCGAAATAATTCAAAAATTCAATCAAACTGATTCATTTAAACTAAAAAAACAAACCATTTAATTCCAACTTAGAAAACTAATTGAAGCGAACTCTGTGAACACTCCCAAATTTGAATTATGAGCGGATGGAGAACTAGCCTTTGATCTAATAACAAAGGTAATACTCTATGTGTGAGAGGTATCTGATTCAAAATTCAGAAATAACAATTATTTATAAATATTAATTAATTGTATAACTTGATCTTCAATTTTCACTTAAAAAAAATTACGACCGAATGAGAACCGAATGAAGAAATAGAGGGAGGCCCAACGGGAAAGCACGACTTGCCGGTCCAAATAGGGACAATGTGATGATGGCAGCAGCAGTGTAGGCCACAACTGCTTTTGTTGACGCTAGCCAAGCCCACCTAATTAGTTATATGTTATGTGCATGCACAATGCATTTCTTTTCTAATTTCTATTACAGCTTTTGCAACTATTGCAAGTGGACACTCCGTCTTTTGCAACTATTGCAAGTGGACACGCACCACGTTCCACTCTCCTTCTCGGCCCCGCCTGCCTCCTTCCGCTTATCTCCGCTTGTACGGATGTAATTCTTCTGCACGATTTTACAGATAAAAGATATTAACAGTGTTATTTTATTTTTGCGCGACACACGACTTATATGTTTCTTTTTTTTTCCATTTTAATTCTATTATTTGTGTGTTGCATGAAGCAAAAATTACATTGTCAATAGGGATGCAAATACATACCGTGATCAAGTCACATCTTTATGTACCGTGCAATGATCAAATTCGGAAGAATAGTCAGAATATGTTAGTCACGCCGTGAACACACGTGAATGATCACGTTTGATAATATTTAACTATTATTATTATAATTTAAATTAGTTTATTTAAGATTCACCAATCGATCGAGATCAAACAGTTGTAATCACGTGTGACACACGACATGGACATACTGTGCTAATTTTTTTAAAAACAGTCATGTCACATAAATAATAACGGTACGAGACACACATCGTATAGCGTTCATTTAGATCTAAAAGGAAAAGGAGTTCTCAAAGGATTAGTACAGGGAAATGAAGCGATCCAATGGACATCAAAGCATGCTGTTTAATCCGTGTCATGATTTGTGCGTTCATTTATATTTATGAGACGAATTTTAATAAAAAAAAAGACCGTCCGTATGAATTATAATGGAGATTAAACAATTCTGACTATATATAAGACCGAATGTGATATGATATGTTCATTGACACGCCCCCAGTTACTTAATTGGTTTAGATTTTTTTTATTGGGCTTATTGGTTCGCGGGGGTTATTAATAAGGGCATAAATTGTTGGAATCTTCATAGGCTAACATTTAGTACATATTCTATTTCTTAATTAATTATCAATCAACTTGAACTTTTCAACAATCCATAACGTTTTTTTAAGTATAATCAAAAGATATTTTAAATGATATGAATTTTTCATGGTGAAATAATTTATGTGTCTAATAATATATATAGTTTAGTCCTATATATTTATAAAATTACAGAATTAATTGAATATTTAGTCAAATAATTTCAAATAATTTCACTGTGAACCAGGCACATTCCAATAATTTATTTATTTTTTATTAAAAGACTCCGGTACACCTAATATTTTGCTATGTTTGAGAGTAAAAACCAAACAATTACAAATGTTTCCACCGTGAGTCTGACTGACTAGTACAACCGGATATTAAATTTAAACTTTTTTTTGAGTAAAGGTTGGAGGTCAAGACACCCAACTATATAATACCTTTGTTATTACAACAAAGGATTTTCTCCATCCGGATTTCGAACCCATGACCTCCTACATAGAGACTATGTGCCTTTGCCACTAAACCAAATACTAGTTCTTAATATTAAATTTAAACTTAATTATGGCAAATTTTAAAACTAAATATTATCAACAGTTCATAATTTCAAATCCAAAACTCAATTGCTAAAGTAAAATTACTTGCAGTAACGTTCAGAACTTGCACAATTGGATTATCAATTTACAAATAGTTGTAATATTGTTACCATAAAGACATATTTCACTTTTGTCATTAACACATTGCAAAACAAAAACATAGATAAATAGAAGTAGAACTAGGGTGTTCCTAAGTTCATCAAGTCTTTTTGTAAACTCAATTCTAAAACTATCGGATTGGCTTCAAATGATGAATCCGAACTGTTGAAACATGTCTATCTTATGAGTGATGGGTCTACATGTGAATGTTTTAAATTTTTAAATTAGTTTTGTATATGGTCAAGTGGTTAAAAAATGTTCAAAAAATGAATGCATTAAAATTAATTTATAAACCTTCTAATTTTGACCGTTTGACTTTATACTAAATTAATTCGAAGGTTAATTTTTTTGGCATGTAAATGCATCACTCGTAAGGTAGACGGGTTTCAACGGTTTGGATTCGTCATTTAAAGTCAATTCGATATATTTTAGAATTGAGTTCACAAAATTTTTTAATGAACTTAGGAACACCCTAGTTCTACCAAATTTGTTTAGTTACCACAGCCAAAAAATCAAATTAAATGAATACCAACCTCTTTCTCTCTCTTTTTCAATCCTACCACCCAAGCGTACTGGGTTCGCGCACCAAGTTGGTTTTGAGCTGGAGCACCAAATTGATTATTTTATTATTATTTTTGGTGCGCAAACTGGGTTAGTGCACAAATTGTTTTTTTTTAGTTGGCGCACCAAAATTTTGCGCGGTTGATTCAGAACAGAACTACAATCTGTCAACCGAGTCCGCGCACCAAGGGTTTGGTGCGCCAACCCAGGCTGCGCACCGCGCTATGTTGGTGTGCGAACCTGGTCCGCGTGGGTAGTAGGATTGAAATTAATCTGGAGAGAGTGATAATCATTTAATTTTGTTTTTGTACTGTAGTAACTAAAAAAATTTCGGCTAGTTCCAATCGATAAATACATCTGAGTGTTAAAATTGTCTATTTTTATTATTAATACATGAGACGTCCATAATATCCAAAAAAGTGATATATTTCAGACTTAAAGTATATAACAGAGATAGAATATTAATTAACGTTGTCAACAACCCATCAGGTACGGAACACTGATCTTGAAAGCATTCTATTATGTATTTGTCAAACTTTTGCCAGTCAAGTCTAGCGGAAAAATTTCACTGTACTATTTTGTCTATTAATAGATAAAATAACGATAGGAATTGCATTGGATTAATCCTTTTATTTTATTTTTTCTGAATTAAATCTCGACACTGTTAGCCGAAATTTTTGTTAATATCCTAAAAAAAAGAAAAAAAATAGCAAATATGCCCTTGGTATGAAAATAATTTCAAAAAGACCCTGACTGCCTTATGTTTGGGCGGTCCACTCTCACTACCAAGATAACTGTGTATGGCGGACTCATGGGAGATCCTCCTGGATCACCACCTGTGTACGTATCTCCCATGGATCGGCCTCCCAAGTAGAAGGATACATGGCCGGAGGCGGAGTGCCAAATATAGCAGAGGCAAAGACATCTGCAGCATGCACCCCACTCCCACTAGCCTCGTTGTCGTGCTCTCTAGTCTCTGCGTATTGTGGTCTGTGGAGGCTCTGCACCTCATACCCGGTATCATCTCCAGTAAGGTCAGTCATAGTGAACTCGGGGTTGGCCTGCCAGGTAGGAGCTTCATCCTGCATGTAAATAATGTTAGTTTTGCTACATAAAATAACTAGTAAGTTAATTAAATAATAAAGAAAATCACTAACCTCACCAATCTGCACCGGAACTCCATACTTGTTGTAGTAAGTGTTGCATGCGTTATTATTCAACACCCAGTTGTGAAACGCCCAACCCGAGTTATCCTCTGCAGAATTGAAGATAACATAATAACAATAAATTTTTAAAGAGAAATAATTATGTATGGTACATTCATATTAACTTGTAATCACCTGTAGGAGATGACGGCATCTCATCATTGTAGATAGTGACTCGGGGCTGATCTGAATCTCGTGGTGTGGGCCTTATCTCATGCCAATTGATGTTCTCTCTACTGTCGTGCAGCATGCCAATGAGGCGCCCGTCCCAGCCAGGTAGATGTGACCACGACCACTGCTGGAGTAGAAGAAGTGGCCCGGCAATCTGCTTATTCTTCACCTGAATTTGGACAGTAGATGTAATTTTGGTAATTATTCAACCCTAATATTTGTAATATAAAAATTACAATATTAGCAGAGACTTACCAAACAAGCATGCCACAAGCTCCGGTATAAGTGGGCGATCACAGCTCCACTCCAGTTCCACCTCGATGGCCTCTCAATGTCCTTCAGCAGAGAGAGGAACATAATCAGGACTACGTCACCACTGGAATCAACGAACATGATGCTGCCACATAAGTCCATCACAAACGCCCTAATATACTTGCATTGTAAAATAATCAACATAAATAATTGTTATTATTGTTGAGTTCATAACATATTTTAATTTCCAAATGTTTATGGTTATCTTTTCACCGCCTCCTTGTCAGTGGTATCGGGGGCTATCGGACGCTGGGAGAAGTAGATGCGGAGCGACGCTAGACTAATATTGTACCTAGAATACCGGAACTCATCCTCCTCCCATTTCTTCTTCTTCTTCTACAACGCCTTTGGATTAGCCCTCAACAGCTCCCAGATCATCTTCGTCAGGTCTGGATGGTCTGAGACACCACTTATGGGGTCGCCATCGATCTGTTTACCCCATAAGGCGCTCATAACAGCTAGGGTGACTGTCATCACCCCAACCGGAAGGTGAAATGAACGAGCCTTTGGTCGCCATCTCTCCACTAGATCACAAATGAGAGCTTCATCGATCATACTCTGAGGCATGGTAGCTAGCTGATACAAGCTGAGGTTCATGATGCACCGCTCCATCAATGGATGAGGGACGTACGAAATCTCAGGGATGCGATGTCTCACTGTCAACATCGTCTCGTCATGCATTTAACACTGATTTCAATTTAAGCGACTGACTATATGTCATATTAAATAATATTATTTAAATTACATATAAAAAAACCAACGTACCTCCATATATGCTTATGCGACACGGTGCTTAATATGTGGGATCCACAGAAGAAGACTAAATTTGTCAGCATCATGAGCGGGATACTCTGCACTGGGAGCCTTTGCACTGGAGGCCTCCATACCGTGAGCCTCTCCAGCGAGAGTATGTGAACTCTCCCTGGTCTCCAGAGTATCTCGTGGTCGTCCCCGTCTAAGTCTGGCCATACTACATTTGAAAATATCAAGTTATTAAATTTCTAACCTATTTTTACAATTTACATTAATTAATAAAAATTATTATTACAAGCTACCATAAAAAAAATATATATAATTTTGGAAACTTTATAAAAAATTAATAATCAATTTGTAAACAATTTTTAACAATTCCTAATTAATTTTGGATAATTTCTATATATGCTAAACAATTCCTAATAATTTCTAAATAATTTTGGACAATTTCTAAAACCCTAAACCCTAAATCCTAAACCCTAAAAAAAAATGTGTCATGCATGTAAATGTTGGACCAAACATGTTTAGACATCACTTTCAACTGATTTAAAATAAAACATGTTAATGTTGGACCAAACATGTAAATGTTTAATTTTATTTTAAACATTATAGGCATAATTTATATTATTCACATAACATATTTATACAAATTAGTGAAATTTAAAATAAAAATTACCGTACATTAAATGATTTAAAATTGTAATGATATTTATAATTTTCACATAACATATTTATAAAAATTAGTGAGATTTTAAAAAATAAAATACCGTAATTAAATGATTTCAAATTATAATGATATGAAATTAATGGCCTTTGAAAATTATTTTAAAATTCAAATAATTGTCAAGTGATCTTTTCTCAATTCAAATAACATATTTTTACAATTTATTATTGCAAACTAAAATCAACAACCCGTACATAATATTTAACAATTCAATTTCTATGACTCGGTACAACGTAACCAAACCAATAACCCTAAACCCTAAACCCTAAACCCTAAACTCTAATTTTGGACCCTAAACCCTAAACCCTAATTTCTAAACTCTAATTTTGTAAACCCTAATTTTAAAAAGGGTGTAACAGTACCATGAATCGCGTGGAGAAAATCAACAACCCGCAAGGCAATTCCTTAACAATTTCAATCACAACACTTACGAAATATCAAAAATCCGAGCAATTCAATCGCGTCGGAAAAATCAACAACCCGCACATAATAATTAACAATTCAATTTCTAGCAATCGCTCCCATGCCATCACAAGACACAAAACATAAATAAAATAAATTATGTTAGGTTACCCGGAAATAATCGGATTGTGATTCGTGATTCGTGCTCCGGCCTCACCTAACCTCAAGCATCATGGATGGGGGCGGCCTTGCGAGAGAGAGAGGGGGGGTGGGGGTGGCCGAGATAGAGATAGAGATGGGGTGGGGGCGGTCTAGCGAGAGAGAGAGGGGGTGGGGGCAGCCTAGCGAGAGAGGGAGAGAGAGGGGCGGGGGGGTGGATCGGGTTCAGAGTTTGGTTTGGGCGGAGCAAGAGACAGGATAGAGGGGTGGAGGGTGGGGGTCGCGGTTAAAAATAATAATAATAAACACTAAACAGCCGAAACGTGGGGCGGTCTAGTGTGAAGAGGTGACTGCTCCACTATGGAGCGGTTTGATAGTGAGAGTGGATTGTCCAAACATGAGACGGTGAGGGTGTTTTTGAAAAAAAATTCATGCAGATGGCAGATTTGTTATTTTTTTTCTTTTTTTAGGGTATTAATAAAAATTTCGGCGCTGTTAGCTAGTCAACAATCAGCGGTGCTTATAATGATTGATTCTTTATCGCAATAAGGTCTATTTTTTCCACCACTGATGTGTTGAATTAATTATTTGTACCTCGACGAAACTTACAAAACAAGCATTCACTGCTATGGTCACCAACACCAGTGATGGATGGCTAGGAAATATTTCCCTTATATAAGACCTAGAGAGGTCCACCTCCACCACTAAGTACAAATTCAAAGTAGCCTATAATCTTTGTCGTCCTCAAGCACACACACACACACACACTATTGAAAGAGCACGTCATGAAAGTAAAAATTCTTTTTGGTCTCTCAAACATCCAAATACGGCTAGATATCATAATTAAATTAGGTTAGGCAGGGTGGCAAAGCTAAAGAGTAAAGACAAGATTAGTTTTTTAATGTAAGGAGCTGATGGTTACCCAATTTTAGACGTCAGTTGAGCGACTAGTTCCTCATTGGATAGATCCTTGTTTGTCTTTATTTCTTTCTGTGATTGATAACTATTTAATTAATTAAAGTAACGATGTGTCCAACGTGGCTCTTTGCAATTGACAATTGAGCACTGATAGATGCCCATGTATTCGGTTAAAAACTTGAAACCCATCTTTTTCTTAATTAAAATATAGAATTAATTTAAGTTCAGCTTTTGTTTATTTTCCATTGTTTAATTTGAGATGACATGAATATCAACACCCATCTTGATTTTTAGTCTAACAGGAATCAATATCAGCTTCATTGAACATGTCGGTTCTATGATCTTGTGACACGTTTATTTAATGATACTATCTGTTCTGAATTGATATTTTATTTCTGACATATCCGAATATATATATATATATATATAATAAATTGGGATATTTTTTTAGCGGATAGGGATCCGATATCTAATTGAAAGTGGATATAGATACACATGATTATCTTGATCCAATTCTTTTATTTTAAATTCGGATATCGTTTCAGAAGTCCATATGTCAAATAAGTAGTAAGTTTAATTACTTAATTATATGTACTCCTATTTTATCTTTTATTAAAATTTCTAATTTCTTAGTACATTTTGATTAATAATATAATAATTACTGATTATTTTTTATTAATTAATATGAATTTTTTAACTTACAAATTTTAATTAGCTATATTATGTTGTTAATTTTGTTACGAACATGTGTATTTTTTTGTGAAATATTTTATAATTTATTTTTAATATTCTGATAGTCTTTGTATTATTTCTATATTTCATCTCTGGTCAAATTTGTATTCGAAAATTTAAAACAGATATGGATAAAATTTGACTATTAATCATAGGCTGGCATGATGTAGCACATGGTATACTCAAAAACTAGTTGATTGAATTTTGATTCTTATTTTTTATTTGTTTTCAAAAATTATTGTGTTGTTCTTTTTGTTTAAATTTTAAGGCAACATCGATGTTATCCTTCGTGTCAACAAAAGAACATTAATATTACGGAAAGGTATATATCTGTAAATAGATATTGAAACTTGAAAAGATATATACTTAGATGGAAATTAAGAAATAATTTTCATCATGTTTCAATTAAGGAAAAGATGTCCATCATTACTTTTTTGGATACAATTATCTAACTAGAACAAATTGAAAGTTACTATGTTTTGGAAATTAAAATTGAACTCGGATAACATCAAGCCCAAGTAGGAAAATGTCTTGGATGATGCTAAGTTCTCCCACAGATCTTTGTTGGACCTGAATAAAGTTCAATAAATATAAAATATCAAGCCCAATAGCTTAATCAGGCCTTTGCTAGTACGCATTTATTTTCTCTACTAGTTGG
The DNA here is from genome assembly GCA_025461125.1 of Carex kokanica. NCBI lineage: Eukaryota > Viridiplantae > Streptophyta > Magnoliopsida > Poales > Cyperaceae > Carex > Carex kokanica. The sequence continues at coordinate 844,384 of JAJGRX010001229.1, forward strand.
CCCATTTATCCTTTTTCAAATTTTTGTGTTTTGTAGTTGTTACAATTGAGCCATTGCATTGCTTTTTTTTTTGTGTGTGTCAAGAAAAGAAATAAGGCAGTACTGCTGTAATTTCACGCCTTTCTCTCACCAGAAAAGAATGTCTCGGTAAAAACTGTCGAGGAAAATTAAATTTCTCGAAGGGCAACATAGTTGAAAGAAATGGAAAGTGTCAGAAATATTAAAATTATGAACATCAATTGGTTAAAGTGAAAAAGAAGCAAAAGTTGGTACCTCTAAAAGGAATCACAAGCTTTTCTGATAAACATTAGAAAGTCTATTGGAAGCTCAGTTCTCCCCAAATATGTTGGACCTAAATAAAGCGTAATATCAACATCAAACCCAGAGAAAATAATCAGGTTGATATTTTTATATTGAAGTAATTTCTTATTTCTACCATATTAGACCGGGCCCATTTCTAAGAGCTAAATAAGAACTAATTATCAATACTAAAGCCTAAATAGGAAAATCTATTTTTCTTCTACACGAGGCCCAATTGGAAGACCGAATCACTCTATAGTTTATACCGGTCATTTGTTAATCTGGTCCAATGAAAATCTATATTTGCAGTCCGGCCCAAAAATACTTTTGTTTTTCCCTCCTTTTCCCGGGACCAGTATCCTCTGCGGAGTTTAGGATGCGGAGTCCTGCAGATTTTTCAATCTGGTCCGTTCGTTGATCGGACGGATCAGATCAGATTAGAAGAATGTTGTTTTTTTTCTTCAATTCGGATAAGTCTGATCTGATCCGTCCGATCAAAACAAACGGATCAGATTGAAAACTCTACGGGACTCCGATGCGAATTCCCTTTTCCCCTGGGGCTACGGATCCATCTTCACTCTCCACTTTTACTTCCCAAAAGTTTCTCCCGTGTCCCAACTCCCGATTATTAATCAATCGCATCGAATGGGCGTAACTCCGACGGTGAGATTTTTCTGATTCAAGTGCGTTGTCGCAAAAAATGCGGGCCAGTCGGAATCGGATCGTGGACTGCCAATAGATAGTCTATGGCTTGATATGGTACAAGCTTCGAATTTAAAGCAAGTTACTTCACAATTCACAAAACAATTTTTGAAATGGAGTGGGGGGGACGGGGGGGTGTGGATGGCGGGGGCGGGGGCGGGGGCGGGGCCAAAGTGAACACAAAGCAAATGCAAAAGAAAAAATAGAAGGAAAAGGGCAGTTGGTACTAGTCATGATGATAGTGTCTCATACTTGGTATTGCAATTTATGGCTTTCTTGTTAAATGAAAAAGAAAGCCCTAACTTTGACTTTTAGGCATAAGAAAAAGTTTATTAAATTAAAAAGCAAAATGTGTCCTGATTGGTTCGCCTTACTTATCTCTGTGCAATTCGTATACAGGTGGAATTTCCCAAGAAGGAGCTCCAAGACTGAATGAAGTTGGTGAGATGCGGGAAACTTCTTGTCAAAATCCCACACTTGAAAACAAACAAATCGAACAAGGAAAAGTGATATCAGATCAAAATAAAATGGTTGGCGGAAACCCAGATGTAAGTACCAAACTGCCCAGTAGTCAGACCCAGACACAGACACAGACCCGTTTGAAGATGACAAACCCGCAAGCACAATGTGTCAACCCTGTTAGTGCCTCAAAGAAGATAGAAAAAGCTGCAGCTGCGCCTACAATACCTTTCCATATGCTGATGCTTCAAGTTTATGGATTTGTAGAAGGATGAACGGAGAGTCTTTGAGAGGTGGAATCAGATCATTTAGATCTTTGGTCTGACTTCTATTTGATTTGCATAAGGGGTAGCTGAACTGGTTTGGGGACTTGGTCACTGAGCTAGGGTGTCACTCTGTGATTTGATTTTCTTTTTATCGGCTTATCATTTCAAGCTGAAATTTGTCTAGGTTGTTTGTTCTCCAGGCCATAAAAATTTAAGAATTTACGGTATAACGTACAGGGCTCCATGAATGTTTCAAAACAGCAAAATAGTGTGGTTTTTCTAGTAAACAATAGTTTCTATTTTTTGAACTGCCAAACTTTGAAGATCAATTCCTGCCAATTGACTACACCAAATTTTGTGTTCTTTATATGAAAATGTTCATTAAGTCATGATCTATATACATGTGCAACAATTTGTGCAAGGGTATTTGATGGTAATTTGTAGTTTTGCCCCTTTCAGTATGTTGTTTTGTCATTTTCATTTCTTTTAATTGGCTACATGGAATTTTGTGTTCTTTATATTGATTTATCCATTTATACATGTACCTTATGCCTGCCAAATGCTAATTTTTAATATGAATTCTAACTATGATGAACAGTTAGTTTTCTAACTGACAGTTTCTAAGTTAAAAGCAGTCTTTCTGAACCAGTCTTATTTTAATGTGTGAAATTCAAATGGTCACCATAATTCACAGAACATTCCTTTTTGAGAATAATTAAATTACATATAACGGTTTATGTTGAAATTTACATTTTAAATCTTAAGTTATTAAAATTTAAAAATAAAAATATAGCTGGGACACTAAATTCAAGACATTTAATTACATTTTAAAAAAAACAAAAGACAGAGAAAGAAAGGGACGGTAAAATCAGGAAATTTTTATAAACCATAAATAGAAAAACATATTTTAGGAAACTAATTTGATTGGTTGATTTTTTGACAAAAATCGTAAGTACCAAATAGGTTATTTGGTGCCAACCATTTGTGTTTTTCCAGCACTGGATAATCATTTATCGAATAGCGTATTCAGTACCGAAAAGTTTATTAAATTTTTAGCATGAATTATAACACAAAATGTAAATGGTTATTCGGTGCCGAAAAAATGAAATGGTTAATACCAAATAGCCTATTTAATACTTATAATTTTTGTATAAAAAAAACCAAGCAAATTAGTTCTCTCAAATTCTGTTTTTTATTAAGTTTTATAAAAAAAATTCGTAAAATCAGTGCACGTATGAGGTTTCAACAGTATTATGTACTTTTGTACATGTACACGGACTTTGTTGTCCGGGTTACGCATTAATACGCTCTCTTAGATTTGGTATGTCTTGGACTCTTGCCTCTTGGCAGTGAGAGCCTGACCTGGCTTGTTCGGCAACATGGAAATTTTATGGGAATGAGAATTTTTAATATGGGAATGAGAATTTCAATTTGTCAAAACCAAGGGTATTTAACCCGTGGAAAATTTTAGAATATAGGTGTTCAGCAAATGCATGGGAAATTTGTTAGAATGTTATTTTTTCTTTATACATATTATATTCTAAAAAAAATTAAATGAGTGAATCAATTGTTTTAAATTCTATTTTGTTTAATTATTTTTAGTTTTGTGATTGATCAATTATTATTGTACTGTTGAAATGCATTAAATTTTTTATTTTTGTGCTTGATTGTTAATTTTAATTAAATTAAAATTATTTTTGAATTTTAGTCTTTGTTTAAATATGCTTGATTTTTATATGTATCAAAGTTGAGCGGTTCGAGTATTAGTTGCTCAATTTTTTATTCGGTAAATACAGAATTTTGAGACACGATGTTAATTGGTTCCTTTATTAAGTCACTTAGGGTCAAATTAAGTCACTTATTAATTGGTTCCTTTTTTTAAGTCAACTTAATTGGGTCAAATTACTGTATTTGATGACTCCGCCAAAATGATTGAAGCAGCTCCGTGAAATGGGAAAAAAAACGGAGCTCTGACCAAATTTATTTTTACCATGCAAACTCACAGTCAAAAGGAAAAAGGGTAGCCATTTGGGAATTTAATTGGGTAAAAAATCGTGGTGCCGAACACTTCCAAGATAAAAATACCAACTTATTACTTTTACCTTGAAAAACCCATGGGTAATGGGGCTACCGAACGGGGCCTAAAATTGTATTCTTTTGGGGGCAATTATAAAGAATTTCTTTTATAAATTATAATTAAAAAAAATATTTTTACAAAACTAACATGATTATTTTTTTTTACAAAAGTTATAAGAACCGAAATGTCATTTTATATTGATTTCGTAAAAAACAAAATTTTAATTATGATTTTAAAAAAAAATTCCAATTATAAGTCCTCTAATGAAATTATTTCTTTTCACCATTATCTTAATATTTTTTTTTTATTAATTTGCATACTGTCCTTTGACATGTGATAAGACCTTTGACAAACAAGTCAAATTTCAAGACAGTTTTGTCCGGTTCGGACGATTGAGCTGTAAGCCACCATTCCACCAGAGTGCGTGTCCTCTGAGATATCTCAACTTTTGAGTGACCGACGTGTCCGGTTCCTATTCGGGGTAGCGCAGGGGCCAGTATTATTTGTGCTTTGAAATTTGTGCATAACGTATTTGAACAGTTTGACATTTTCAAAAGAGTGAGGCTATGGTGCTATGCATAGCACGGATGGCTAGTGTACTACGGCTCAATATGGTACTTTTTAAAATCCTAACGGTCGATCCGACCGTTCAATGTGATATCCATATGAATATGTACTTGCAAACTAAATTTTATATTTTTTCGAATTTTTTTACTATTTTTTCAGATAGGTAGAATTTTGATGGTCCAGAATTTTCAAAAAACACTGATTTTTCTACTTATCTGAAAAAATAGTAAAAAAATTCGAAAAAATATAAAATTTAGTTTGCAAGTACATATTCATATGGATATCACATTGAACGGTCGGATCGACCGTTAGGATTTTAAAAAGTACCATATTGAGCCGTAGTACACTAGCCATTGGTGCTATGCATAGCACCATAGCCTCACTCTTTTCAAAAAAACACGTAAAAATTGAGATATCTCAGAAGATGCGAATTCATTCCACCAACAGTTGTTAACAAGTAACAACCCAAAACCGCATTCGCCTACGGGCTTCACCTCAAACACACACAAAAAAAAAAAACCAAAACCGCATTCGCCGAGTCGCTTTTTCTGTGGTCATAATGTCATATTCATATGTGATGCAAATCACTCTCATCTCTCATGGCTTAACCACTCACAATTTTATTAACACATGGTACTTGGTGGCAGTAAGTGCAATTGGATCATGAATTAGAATCTACTCACATATCTGATAATGTCAGGTTAGATCCGAATCGTTCGTTATGTCTTGGCACAAATTTCAAAGTGATTTGTGAATTTAAATATGTCTGAAATTGAAGTAACTGATATCTATTTTTCTCAGAATTTTTGATATGTGGCGTACTAAATTTGGTTTAATTTGAAAATTAGTTAGCTATTTTTTATAGTTAAACTTTTAATTGTTCAAATTTTTATTAGCTTTTGCTTAATGATACGAAGTGGGTTTTCATATAACTCCGAATTTGATATATGATTATCTAAATAACAAAGTATCGATTATTACATTTTTTAATTTTGACTACCCTAACATCTGTTGTCAACTTGTCATTGTTTTTCGTATATATGTCATCTCTGTTAAGAGTCTATTTTATTAACTCAAATGTGACAATCAATATAAAAATACTACTAATTTTTATTTAGATATGACGTGTATCAAATTTATTATAATTTGAAAGTCGTTTGGTCACTAATTAGAAACTAATAAAGTCAAAATATGAAATTATTACTATTTGATTAATCCAACAATTTATTTTATTTTAGTGAGTGTCAAGCTAGTTGAATAAATGCTAAATAAGTTCGTCACTATTTATATATTAACATTTTTGGCGTTGTTTTCTTAGAATTAATACCAAATGCAATTAAAATTTATTTTGAATAAATAATTATTTTTAGTTATTTGTTTCCTGACAACATTGTTTCATAAATTGGACTTATCTTTAATATCATCTTCTTAGAATTCCGACATTGTGAGAACATTGTGCAAATCTCACAATGAAAAATAAATCATAAATCTGAAGTATAAAATTTACCTCATCTATGTTCTAAGATACGAGGGAGCAGAGAGGAACAATAGAATTATGATTTTTAAAAAATAAGGACCTGTTCGGCCGTCGATGGAAACGGGAACGGAAATGAAAATTGAACTGACAAAATACTGTGCGCGTGAGGTTTTTTCCGCGAAGCTTGAGTGAATTTGTTTTTTCTCACACACACAGTAATTGACCAAACAAGCCCTAAAGCAATGACTTATAGTTCCTGTGATGCAAAGTATGCAAAAGTTACGTGATGAACTATTTTTTTTTAAATCTTCTTTGTTTTTTTTAGTTCACTTTGATAGTTAGTAGATCTACTAATATAATATTCCTCATCTATTCAGTTTTAAGAATAATTTGTTTTTTTAGAATATAATTACCATCTAGCAAAATTGAGATTTCTATATCTACCAGTCATGTCCAAACAAAAATTACGTGAACAATTTTTTTTTTTCCATATATTTTACCGCATTTATACAATGATTAATGAAGTATGTACGCCATATTAGCACGGGTCACTACACCGAGAGCGCCATAGATGACTTTCTTTCTCTTAGTACAAAAGACTGGGGCACGCTAAAGGCTATTAAAGTAATTTTGTACCATGCTGTCTCTTTATTACAGTACCATAACTAGTATGTCAGTAGCAGCAGCGTAGTGACGCTTGTTCTGGACACGTGTCACTATATAATTAGTCAGATTAGGGTCGTCGGGATTCTGACTGAAAGATCACGAAAAAGCGACCACAAGCCCAGTTATGTAAATTACAACCGGGACACGATCTTTAATAAGCAAAAGATAACAAGTCTCTATCTGTAGGTCCCACGTACCCTATCATTGCCTGGTCTTATGAACCGGGTTTTACCAAAACTTATTTTAAGCGAAATACATCAAGTCTCAAGATGTATTAATAGACTGAACAGAGAAAGTGACGCGAAGAGAACTCATTACCTTTTCTTTTCAATTTCTTTGATTACTTCGTAGTTTCCATCTAAATTGACATTATTCAATTTCGTAATGTATGATCGCCACTAGAAAGCGGAGATTTCAGTGATCGCTCAGTATTTTTTTTGGGATCTTTCCGTTAGATTTGGTAGTGAAGAGGCAGAAACAGAGCCAGGATGCTGACAACCGTTGATCGGGGAATGTACGGTGGAGATAGCAGCGAGGAGGAGATGGCCGTACTGCCTAAACACACGAAGGTGGTGGTGACTGGTAACAATCGTACTAAGTCGGTGCTTGTTGGTTTACACGGTATTGTAAAGAAAGCTGTAGGTTCTGGCGGCTGGCATTGGCTGGTATGATTAATGTTTTGGTACAAATCTTGTTTAATTTGGTGATTTGCCCCTGTGCATTTTGTTCGAATTATAGTAGAGATATGTGTTCTGTGTTTCAATTAAGGAATAGTGTGAAAATGTTGATAGTTTTGGTTTTATTCTCTTACAAGTTTTGCATGAATTTGAAAGGCTTATGTGGTAAGTTTTAGTCTGAAATTTGAACTTCTCAGCTGCTTTCTTGCTTTATTGTTGAAATTAGGTATCTGATATGCATTAAAATCTTTTATGTTGGTTGTTTGGTCCATTGTGTGTGATCTTTTATGGTTTTTTTTTTCTGGCTCGGCGCATATTATGCCATTATATTTTATTGAATTATAAAAATTAATTAGTCAAAATTGCTTTGATAAGTGGAAATTTGATTGAGGTTTAGGCTTTTATGTCAGAATAGCGAAGTGTATTATTTCTAAAATGTGACAAGTATGATAAATACATATTTTCAAATTTTGTTATCATTTATCTTGCATTTATTAAGGTGCTAATTGACTAATGGGGTTTCAAGTGAGAATTAATTTTACATTATTTTTCTCAAAACCATAGGTTCTAACAAATGGGATAGAGGTGAAGTTGCAAAGAAATGCACTTTGTGTGATTGAAGCACCTAGTTGTCCAGAAGCCGGTGAAACAGGATGCAAAATGGTGCAAATAAATGGTTCTGACATAGGTAAGAAATTTGTTTTCTATTTGGTCTTTTCTTTTTGAGATAGAAAGATGGAGGTCTAGCCTAGCAACTTCTATTTAATTGTCCATAAAGAATTCCTATCCGGGTTTCGAACCCACGACCTCTAACACGGAGGGTGTTGCCCTTTGCCACTAGACCAAAGGCTGGTTCTTTTCTATTTTGTCTTTTATTTGTTCTTTATTTGTTCTTTCCAATTTCTGTGGATTATTGATTGAGAATCAGAAGTATAGACCCTTATTTCAAAAATGTAAAAAATGAACGATGGCTCAGTTTGTTATGCATACCTGGTTTAAGTCTGCTTAACTAAGTATGGAATATTATTTTAGTTAATATTATCTAAGTTAAGCAGATCATTTGCAAACAAGGTGTTAAAATGCCGAGAATCTGAATTTAGGGCCTTTAGAAGATCTCATGTTTTGCTATTCGATTTTTCAACTTCAGATAATATGCAGTCAAGTATAAAGCCAATTAAATCTCAAAGGAGTAATAGAAATCATAAAGGACTGCAATACAAGTCTCTGAGCTGCTCCAATTCCGATTCAAATTCAAAGAGCTCTATCTCATCAACAGGGCCTACATCGGTATATGCATTAGAAACCACTAGGCCTAAGTTTCAGTAATTCGATATGCTTTAGCGTGTTTGTCTTGTAACTAATTATATATATCGAATGAATGATAATCTGCAGAAAGTGGATCTGAGCAAGCTAGAAACCAGAGCATTGTGGAGATATTTTCGTCATTTCAATCTAGTGAGTTTTGTATCCTGAAAAATTATTTTGGCAATTTCCTTTTTAATTTTGGGTCCTTCCACAACTGTACTTTTACAAAAAAAAATACTTGCCTTTCTATAGCAAGTCGAGAGCCCGAACCCATCTAAGGAGCAATTACTTGATGCGGTTCAAAGGCATTTTATGTCTCAAGTAAGTCTCAAGTTTAATTCTATCACCTGTAAACATTTACTGGTAACTTCTGCCTCCTGCAATTGGATCGAGTTGATGCAATGTAATTGTGTGCCATTATGCAGGAACTGGATGAGTTGCAGGTAATTTGTGGGTTTCTAAAAGCTGCTAAGAGGCTGAAGAGCACTTCCTGCAATTGACTGGAAATGAAAGAAAATTACTTGCAATTCCTACTAACAGACTTCTTGCTAGCAACTTTCTTCTTCATCTCTCTCTCTCTCTCTCTCTTCTTTTCCTTTTTCTAAATAGCAATTAGTCATATAATAGCATGTATGTATGTTTGTTGCAATCAGTGTTTGTTCTCTGTTTCATTTGGAAGATGGTAAGCTAGCTAGGCAGGTACTACTAATTGGGATAACTAGCTGATGTGTATCACAGATAAGACGGACAAGAATCTATATATATTTAATTCGTCTCTAAACACTGCCAATGATATAGTTATGTGCTTCGATGATATTTTTGTTTTACTTGTCAAATTACATGCAAAACTGGGCATTCTGATAAAGTGATCTAAAGTATGTTTTTGGTTGCCTAAAAAGACTTACCAAGACGATTAGACAAGAATTTGACACTTCCATTTAAAATGAAAGGACATCTTTGTCAATGTTAAATTTTAAAATAACAAAATAAAAATTTAAATAAATAAAAGAGGATAAAAGAAAAGATATTAAGTTTTTACGAGGATGTTGGATATTATAATGTTTTGATGGAAAATTGACTATTTTAAGAGACTACATGGCATACTAGAAATTTTTCTTAAAAGAAAATTAGTCACGTTATTTTCGGTTTGCATGACACGTGTTTCGGTTAAGTCATATGACTTTGTGTATCGCGTGGCGTGTCTGATTGAAAATGACACAATACGACACATCACACAAATTAACATGATCACGTTGCGTAACAAGATTTCCAATATTATTTTTCTCTTTTAATTTTTTCTGCAATTTTTTTTCATATTTTTTAAACATTCTTACTATATTTTTTCAATAAACTAGCTTAAAATTCGAAAAAATATCAAACATAATCTTAATCAGTCCCATGAAGTTCATGTCTGTTGTTGAACAATTTAATCATGTGACGTAAAATTTTTTACAATCACGTGATATAACTTGATATGATTAAGTTACGACATATTATATTATATGTTATATTACATATTTGGACTAGAGTAGAGAGGAAAAAACGTGTCGTGCCGTAACTAAATAAATTTTTCACGTGCCGTACCGTGGCAAAAATTACGAGGGGTGGTCACGGCACGCGAGTGACGGCGTAACTCACGTGCCGTGACCAAATGTGCCGTGACTAAACGTGCGTTAGTCATGTTTGATTTAACGTTTAAAACAAAAATATGGAGCGATTCTTTAAATTCAAATGTTTTAATTAAAATTTAAATGTAAATATTTTAATTAAAATAAAATTATACTTTATAGGAAGGTATGTTAGTGTATTGCCTCGTGACTGCCGTGATTGGCGTGTCTTCCGTGTCTACCGTTCCGTGACTGGCGTGTCCCGTGCCGTGCTGTGTCGTGACCAAGGCAATTTTCGTGCCGTGCCGTGCCGTGTCTTCTTTGCCAACAATTGATCACGGCACGCGAATGGTTACGGCACGGGACACGCGAGTCACGGCACGTAACCGACATGCGTTCCGTGCCGTTCTGTGACGGAGCCGGCTCCGCCGTGCCATTTTTCCCACTCTAGACTAGAGTGTCCGGCGGAAAGCATCCAACACAACATCATGCATCAAATTTTTTTAGGTTTAATTTTAGGTACAGGTGCAGTGGTGGACGTCAATCTAATCGGATTTTACCTGCGCCCGTGCTGTATATGGGTTACATGGGTATGAAACTATGAATGATATAGATATGATGCCACGTACTAGACCGCAACAGGATGATTCTTTCCGGTACATGACCCTGCGGAATTACTGTATTGGGCTTTTATACGACGGAAAGAATGAATTAGGTCTCAGCAGGTAAATTAAAGCCCAATAATTCAAGTTGAAATTGATCCATTATCAAAATCCCTAGAAATAACAAACAGCCACCTCCGGTGTTAACTCTGAAAAGAGGCACGGAGTAGTCTTCAGAAAACCCGCACCTGCAAAGGCAAACCCTTCGTCCCTCCTTTCTCCCCCACCTCCAGCCTTAAAACCCTAAACCCTTCTACCCCTTTCCTTTCTCACAGCCTCCTCTAGCACACGAGCCATGGCTGAAATTAAACGTCTTTCGGAGAGCCGTGACCTTACTAAAATAGAGCGAATCGGCGCGCACTCTCACATCCGCGGCCTCGGCCTCGACTCCTCCATGGAAGCCCGAGCTGTTTCGGAGGGCATGGTCGGTCAGGTTCCTGCCCGCAAGGCCGCTGGATTAATCCTTCAACTCATCCGAGATGGTAAAATTGCGGGCCGGGCAATCCTTATTGCAGGCCAGCCTGGCACTGGTAAGACTGCCATTGCCATGGCACTTGCCAAATCCCTCGGCCAGGAAACCCCTTTCGCCTCGATTTCTGCCTCTGAGCTCTTTTCCCTTGAGCTCTCGAAAACCGAGGCGCTCACTCAGGCTTTTCGTCGGGCTATTGGCGTGCGCATCAAGGAAGAGGCTGAGATAATTGAGGGAGAGGTCGTTGAGATTTCGATTGACCGGCCCATTTCTTCTAATGGGAATCCGTCTTCTTCCAATATGGCTGCTAAGACCGGGAAGCTTACTCTTAAGACGACCGACATGGAGACTGTGTATGAGCTTGGGGCAAAGATGATAGAGGCCTTGAATAAGGAGAAGGTCCAGAGTGGGGATGTGGTGGCACTCGATAAGGCTTCGGGAAAGGTTACCAAGCTTGGGAGGTCAGTTGGTCGGTCGAGGGATTATGATGCTGTGGGGCCGCACACCAAGTTTGTCAGGTGCCCTGAGGGCGAGTTACAAAAGAGGAAGGAGGTGGTGCACTGTGTGACTTTGCATGAAATTGATGTCATCAATAGTAGGTCTGTATTTTTCATCTCTGCATTAATTGTTCTTTTCCCCTCAATGACAGTGCATTTCTGTAAGGTTAAGTCTGTTCCAAAGGCTGGAAATTATGAAATTTGCATGTCAAAGACATTGATCAAATGGTTGCATTATGAAAATTCTTTGTTATATGCCTATTACTTTGGTCTTTGACATCCTCACTTAAACTTAATAGTATAAGGCATGGTGAACTTTGACGACAAGGTGAGTCATAGCAGCCGGTCTTACTCATTAGAAAACTACGTCTTGTACTGTAGAAAAGCATTAGTATTTTTGGGGCTTTTGAAAATATCTTGATATGGCTTGTATATCAGTCTTCTGAACTTGCTGCAATTTACTTATTGATACTATACCAGAATTTTGGGGCATTGATTGATTAGTACAAAAGATAGATATCCGAGCACACTTTCAAGTTTCAACTATTCCGGTGCTATTCGATTAGTTTTGTGATCTTTTTTACTCCATGTCTGTCACTTCCCTGTCAATTGCAGTATGGACCATTACAAATAAATCGGTACACATCTGTACACATCTGTACACATCTGGAAGATGCATTCTTATAATGGGGAAAATTCAAAGCCATTGCTAGGTTTGTTGATCAAATAAAGACAGTGAAGAAAGCTAAGTGTTTCCTTGTTTATCTTAGTTTAAAAATAGAAAAAGAGTATGACATATAAAAGATTTAGATAATACTAATTAGGCACTAAGATTATAGTAGATGTTTGGCAGCAGAACAAAGAATAGGGAATTGAAAAGAGAGCTTTACCATTTTATCCAACTCCGTTTGCAAAAGTCAAATAGGCCCAATCCACCCCATCAATTCAATAGAATAGCCAAATTCCATCACCCTCCTCCTGGGCTTGCCATGGAATTGGATATTCCAGTGGTTAAAATTCGGAATAGGGAGGGGCCTATGCAGAAAATGGAAGGGTTTGATTGCAAATTTACTCTCTATATTACTTTTTTCTATTATATTCTGCCATCGTTGCACTTCATTTCATTCTTCAAAGGTCTTCGGCGACTAATCCGTCTTTTTCTATGGTGCTGAACAACACTGGTACATGCATGTTCAGCACTTCCTAGGACAGTTCCAAGCCAGAACAATAATAAATAGACCTTTTTTCAAATATTTTTTTTTCTGGTCACTTTTGACGCCCAACAACAACAACAACAGCCAAGCCTTTAGTCCCAAACAAGTTGGGGTAGGCTAGAAATGAAACCCAACCGGAGTCACTTTTGACGCCCAATGAGATTAAAATTATATTTAAAGAAAAAGATTAAACACTGAGCAATCCATCAAAATTTCACCAGAGAAAAACAAAATAGAACAAATTGGGCCATCTAGTACCCAGACTGGTATGGTTCTTATATAAGTATGATACCTTTTGGTAACAGAGCATATTTGTTTCATTTTCTATATTTTTTTGAAGATTAATGAGAGTACCATTTTGTTTTTGCCTTTTTTTTTCCATTTTTCTAAAGTTGATTAGCCTAAATGTCAGTAAAACCATCTGAAAGTTAATAAGAAGTTTTGACTGTGGCAAGAAGTTTGCTTAATCATCCCTAAACAATTTAATAAATGTTCTTGTTCCTTCGGTGAAACTGGTAGCAGTGTGCTATTTTAACAAGTTGTTCTGGATGCAACCTATAAACCTGACATTGGTGTTCTGACATGGTTTGCCTGGTCATTTGGTCTCCTTTTGTTGGGATGTCAGGTTTCATGTTAATAACATTTCCAATTTTCTACATACATATTGTTACTATGTAGTGCATCAAGCCCTTTTGAAAGGTGGCAATGGAGTGGTCAAATTGTCATTTTCTTTCATGAAAAGAATGAAATCAGTCTATTTAACTACCAGCTTGTCAAGAAGTATGAACCCCAAAACAACTCATTAAACCTTCAGGTCAGGTCAATATGACAGGTTGATGCTGCGAACTCTCAGCCAGCATAGGCTTGCATATTTGTTTACATATGTTTTCTTTGTGTTATTTAAACTTAGCCTTTAGAGATGTACCACATCGACTTAACAAGTCAGTATTAGCCAGTTCAGTGTATGATCCTGTTGATAATTTTCCACTTTTACATGTGATATAACATTTGTCAGTATTTGACGCTGCAGGACCCAGGGCTTCCTTGCGCTCTTCACCGGAGACACTGGCGAGATCCGTGCAGAGGTGAGAGAGCAAATAGACACGAAAGTGGGGGAATGGAGGGAGGAGGGGAAGGCTGAGATAATACCAGGTGTGCTCTTCATTGATGAGGTGCACATGCTCGATATTGAGTGCTTCTCCTTCCTCAACCGTGCCCTTGAGAATGAAATGGCCCCAATCCTCGTCATCGCCACCAACCGCGGCATAACCAACATTCGTGGGACCAATTATAAGTCGCCACATGGCATACCGCCTGATTTTCTTGACCGTTTGTTGATCATCGCAACCCAGCCCTACTCTGAGGAGGAGATACACAAGATTCTCGGGATCAGGTAATGGGATCTCATAAAGCTCTCTCTATTAATTGTAGACCATACTCATGGTTGTTATATACAAGAAATGTCAGTAGCTTGTTCTTTGGTTTTCTTTTTTTGGGTTTCTTCCTTGGTATTTATATTTTTGTGTTTTCCGGGGCTTATTGGTAGATTGTTGTAATGTTCGCTTTAGGATTTACCTGACCAACCCAAAGAAGCAAAGATTCAATTGCAGTTGGCAATGTACTAAGCCTCCTTAACACGGGTATGGCTGTACGTGTATTTACCAGTTACCTCTTGTGCAGGCATATGCCCAACATGTGTGTTGCAATTTGCACTTGCCAATTATCAGTCAACTTGCCTGAAATTCCAAGTGCCACATATTTTTGTAATCCTCAATACACATCTTGCACTTGAAATAAGCTGTCTGAATGTTTCATTCTCAAGTACCTAGTTCTTGGTGTCCGTTTTTGTACAATCTGCAATGAAAGCCCAGTTATTTTGCCAGGCCCAGCATTTATTTGACTTTGTTTATAATAAACCTCTAGCCTGGCCACCTACCCAATTACGTAGACATCTCTATAATGTGCTTAATGGGAATATAGTTAAGTGAGTTTTTGGTGATTATCATGATTTGTTAGAAGTTAGAACTGTATCAGTCAGGTCTCATTATACTGGTGTATACTGTTTGTCTGATTGGTCAAAACATGATCAACATTGTACCAAACTGGGGCTTCATTTATTGTTCATTATTATTTATTATTTGATCTTTAATGAGAGAGTACA
Organism: Carex kokanica; assembly: GCA_025461125.1. Classification (NCBI taxonomy): domain Eukaryota; kingdom Viridiplantae; phylum Streptophyta; class Magnoliopsida; order Poales; family Cyperaceae; genus Carex; species Carex kokanica. The sequence continues at coordinate 859,490 of JAJGRX010001229.1, forward strand.
CTGGGGCCATCAATGACAGGTGTGATGAAGAAGAGGTGGAGATGTCAAATGATGCGAAAGTCCTCCTGACAAAAATCGGAGTAGAGACTTCTCTTAGATATGCAATCCATTTAATAACAGCTGCTGCTCTGGCTTGCCTGAAAAGAAAAGGGAAGATAGTAGAAATAGATGATATAAGCCGTGTGTATGGGCTGTTTCTTGATGTTAAGAGATCGACACAATATTTAATGGAGTACCAGAGCCAGTATATGTTCAATGAGGTTCCCGGTGAAGTAGACGCTGATGAAGCCATGCAATCGTGATTGCACATATATTACAACTTGATGTAGCTGTTCGGCAGTGCTTTCTTTCGTTTTTTCTTTCTTTTTTTCTTTTATTTGGTTAGTCTTGTGTTAAAGATGTAAGATATTTATGACCCACTAATTTATTAAGCTTTTCTCTTCGGTCTTCCCTATTTCCCATTAAATTTTGTTCGAAGAATTTGTAGTTGTGGCCTACCCTGGCAGTTCAGTTATATTTATTAATTATAATATTATCATATGAAAAACTCTATTTTGTACTTTTAAAGTATATTTCTTCTCATGGTGATATTCTATAACGGTATCGAGTATTTCATTATTTCCTAAAATATCAAGTCATTATGGGTACAAATGGTACACTACCGGGTTTATAATCTTGGGATTGCAAAGACTATTCGCCTCAGGTCGGTGACAAACTGACAACAATAAGCAGAGCCAGTGGTACTGCCATATCAGCTCAAAAGAAGTAATCGTGACAGCTGATGCAATTTATTCTTCTCCAACAATGGTTATTTATTTACAATTAACCTTCTTTTCTGAGACCAGCAGAGCATGTTACCAGAACACACTGAGCGATGCAAAGCATGTGGGTTGCGGCTGCTTAAATGCTTAAAAGGGACAAGCACATAACTAAGCAACCCCTAGAGACCTCATGCCAGATCCACATAAGCCTGAGCAACCAATGGCGACTACCATTTAAGATCCGACCCATGTTTTATCTCTCGGGTTAAGAGCCTCTCACCTGTGCTTTGAGGTGGAAACAGCTTTGGGACACTAAACTGGCACACGTGTACATGTGTGTGGTCATGTGACTTGTGTGCATGCGCGCCAGTCGCACGTGAGAGCATGTGGGGACGGGATAGTTGCAAGCACATGCGTTAACACACAGATCGTAGATCCTGGTCAAAGGAAGTAGCACTAGTTGTACAACCGAATAGGAAACCACATAAATATGAATCCGAAGTCTGATCAGTTTGTGATTGGATTTCCTAGGCACATGGAAACAAGTATTTAATTCTCAGTCACCACTTTGCTCTGGTGTGTAATAAGGATTTCCTGGATCAAAATTCTGGTATCATTCCGGTACAACAACGACTGAAATTGAGGAAAGTAAATTTAATTTGATTGCAAACTTTTCAAAAGAGAAGGGTCTAAATATAGAAGCTTGGAGATAGGATGGATTCAGAAAGAGAGCCTTTCAAACTATAGATGTTAATTATGAATGAAAATCAACCATGTAAGTTGTTTTTTATATTGTATATGAGGGTAAATTTTACAATACTTGTAACATTGTATCTAAACTATATATAAAAAATCATTTATAAATACAATTACATTTCCAAAAAGTTAATAAGTTCATTGAATTCATATAAACAATTATTTTTGTTAAAAGTAGACATGTTCTCTCCTGGCTTGCTCTGCTATCCTTAGTGCATTTTTTCTTTGTTGAGTAGAATTACTTTCTTTTGAATGAAAAAGATATAAAATAATTTGACTGCAACAAATTAAAAATAAGTGATATTTGAAAAGGCAAACAAAAATCCTGAGATAAGTTTCTGAAATTACGAAAAAAAATTGGTGACCTTTAAAAAAAAAAAATCCAATTATAAATTAAATAAATTTAAGCATTCCTGTTAATTGGGTTTTCGATATTTGGTACCGTGTCAGCCTGACCGGTACATATGATACCAGTGAAAAGAACCGGAATTTCAGCTCATTGACCCATTCTTGTTTCATGTACGAACAAAAGACAGCAATGTGCCGTGTGGAAATTCTAAATCTTTGCATATGCTCCCTCATGCTCTGGATTAGTATAATTTAATTCTCATGGGAAGAGAAGACCAATGCAGAAAACACCAACTTGACTGTGCGCTAGTAAGAATAGACTAATCAATTAATTAATGTTACATGCCCATGACCCAAGGATGGTGCCACAGGGGACACCAATTAGAGTCGAGAACCAAGCCAAATGTTCTTCTCCAGCTGCATTTTACCCGAAATTTCCATTAACTTGTTACCTTAAAAGCCGAAATTTTTATTAATAACCCCAAACAAAAGAAAAATATCAAATCTAACCCCAAGTCCAAAAAATTTTCAAAAATGACCCAACCGCTCCATCATTGGGTGGTCCGCACCCCCCCCCCCTAACCGCCCCATCATTGGACGGTTTACCCCCCCCCCCCCCCCCTCTAACCGCCCCCCCATGGGGCGGTTTAGTAGGAATTTTTTTTTTTTTTTTAATAAAACCCGCCCAGCCCCCCCCCCCCCTAACCTAACCGCCCTCTGCCTCTTCCCCACACCCCCGCCCAGCCCCCAGCCGCCCAGCCCCGCCCCCTGCCGCCCAGCCTCGCCCTCCCCGCCCCTCCCCGACCCTCCCCTCCCCTCCCCCGGGCCTCCCCTCCCCTCCCCTCCCCTCCCCTTGGCCGGCCACCACCACCCCCCCTCTCTCTCTCTTGGCCGCACTTTCTCTCTCGGCCACCCTCTCTCTCTCTCCCTCTCTCTCTCTCTCTCGGCCATCTCTTCCTCTCGATCGATCGTCTTCGGGTAAGTTATCGTAACTCATTATTTTATTTTTGGTAGGAATTGAGGTGTTAACCGTGTGCGGGTTGTTGATTTTCCCGACGCGATTAAATTGTGCGGTTTAGGTTAGAAATTAAATTAGGGTTTAATTAGGGTTTAGACTTTAGTTTAAAATTTTAATTGTTAAATTGTGCGAGTTGTTGATTTTCCCGACGAGATAGAATTGAACAAAATTAGGAGTTAGGGTTTATAAATTAGGGTACAAAATTAAATTAGGGTTTAGCGAAATAAATTAGGATTTAGGGTACCAAATTAAATTAGGGTTTATGTTTTAGCGAATTAAATTAGGATTTAGGGTACAAAATTAAATTAGGGTTTATGTTTTATAAATTAAATTAGGGTTTAGGTTTATAAATTAAATTAGAGTTTATAAAGTAGGGTTTATAAATTAAATTAGGGTTTAGGTTTTATAAATTAAATTGGGGTTTATAAATTAAATTGGGGTTTATAAATTAGTGTTAGGGTTTATAAATTAGGGTACAAAATTAAATTAGGGTTTAGGTTTTAGCGAATTAAATTAGAATTTAGGGTACAAAATTAGTGTTTCGATTTAAAATCCCTACATTATACATTTTTATATCTAAAATTGTGAAATTTAAGTTATTTGCAAATTGTGCACTGCAGATACTATGGATCTGCTATATTTGGCACACCGCCTCCTCCGCCTACGTATCCATCTACCTGGGAGCCATGGGAGGTGCCTACCATGCCGCCCATCCCCCCACTGGTGGAGGATCCATGGGCCGAGGCGGATACAGCCGCACAGGAGGAGGAGGTTCACGTGAGGCGTGTACAGCCGCATAGGGACCGCCATCCACCCCGTAGGTTGGATCTCTCCGGTCGTCGCCCTCGTCCTCGTCGTTAGGTTTTTTGTTCTTGTAGTCTGATAGCTTTTCTACTATTGTATATTCAGTTTGGAGTGTTTTATCTTATGTTGCGGACATTTAGATTACGTAGTTTGGATTTTTTTTTTGGTGGACTTACCATTTATATTACATATTTTCCACTGTTTATCACGTTATCCAAATCGACAATTATTATAAAAGAATCGACAGTTCTAACGTCAAACGACTCATCCACATTCAACCAATTTTTATTTAAAATTACAATAAAAAAAATAAATCATTTTCATATAAAAATTACAATAGAAAAAATATATCTTCATATATGTTGTAAATATATCTTAATAAAAATATATCTACAAAACAAATATATATTTAATATATCTATAAAAAATATATATATCTTGTAAATATATCTTAATGAAAATATATTTACAAAAACAAACATGTCTTAATATATCTTAAAAAAATATATATATCTTATAAATATATCTTACTAAAATAAATATCCTAACATATCTGTAAAAAAAAAAAAAAAAAAAAAATGCCTAATCGCCCGATTGGGGGGCGGTTTTCTTGGCCGTGTAGACCGCCCAATCACTGGGCGGTTTGGTGGGTAGGGTGAACCGCCCAGTGATGGGGCGGTTAGGTTACTTTTGAAAAAAAATTCAGATGGAGGTTAGATTTGACATTTTCCATTTGTTTGAGGTTATTAATAAAAATTTCGGCCTTAAAAGATTAATACCGGGCATCTCCATGAATATTAAAGTTAAAAAAAATATTCATTCCTTTAATTGTAAAATTTGAGATTTGTTTGTCAAAATAGTAATTTAACAATTTCTTTCACATCAATATCATAATGTTTCTATTTCTGTACTTTCAATTTCGCTAATGTGATAAGAGTAATGGTTTTTAGAATTAGTATAGAGAGTAATCTTTTGCAATTTTAGAGGTGACAAATCTAGTATCACTGTAGCATTTTAAGATAAATTATTAATTTAGCAAGATATTCATATTTATGTTCATCAAATTTTTTCAAAGAGCATTCAATTAATATTTTTTATTAAAAGTCTCACGGATTAAGCATTAAACAAATTATTTTAGTTGCTTCATCACTTAATAATTAATATTAGTGGCGAATAAAAAAAATATCAATTATCCATAATTCCATATACTATTCTAATAGTTCTTTTCTCTCTTGTGAGAGATTAGTTAGTGCAATAAATTAAACGATTATTTTATAATGACATCAATATGCAATTTAGCTGATAATGGTTCAAATAATGTACTTGCGACACTTAAGAAGTTAAAAATACTAAAAAAATCCTGATAACATGCATATATAACAATAGCATACTTCTCCAGTGTTTTACAAATTGAGAAGAGAGTAATCCCCAGACCCATCTGAGGCCATCAATAAGGGGGTTCGGTTTCTCTGAAACATAAGCGAACTTACAAATTATGCAGGGTATTGTAATAATAACAAACCAACAAGCCACCCCGCCGAGAAAACATTTTAAATCCTACGTTTTTAAATGTCAGATACTTGCGACTCTGTTATACCTTCCGTACCCGCCACAGAGAATCCATTTTTGCTCATTGTATTTATTGAGCTTACATAGATCTCTTTCTGTACCTTAAATTCTTAGAATAATCCGCACTACTCCGGCAATACCTTGAAGTATATAGTTTCATTCCAGTTTCCACTGAGACTAAGCAATTAATTTAACAGAGCAACACACACCTGCTAAAAGCAGTATGTTGGCAGATGCTTGATCGATTACGGGTAAAGATACTGACAGCGCTCTTCTAGTTTCATGCAGTACACGAGTCATATTTTTTTTTCATTTTGACTCTTCTGTATGTGCGCTTCATGAAGCCAGAAGAGCGTTGTCAATATCTTTACCCCTCGGTGCTTTGCATTTGGCGTTTATTTTTTCTGCCCGAGTAATTTTTGTGTGATTTTAGAATCTATATATGGATAATTAAGGTTGCTACTGTTTGACATTGAAAAAATATTTAGAGGTAGTATATATTGTGAAATTTTTTTTCCTGGTATTTAATTTATCGGTTGTAGAAGCTTTAATTTTTGAATGATTTGGAGGCATAGGCTTATGAACATCTCAATCTGGGACCAAGTGTTGGGCTTTTTCAGAATTGCATGTGAACAAATAAGTTGAAAATAAAGGAAGATACGCATATTATTTCTTTTCAGTGCATGTTACTTGCAACAGAAAGAATTGATTAGTTGTCTGTTGCAAAGCGCAGTTTGTGCATTTTAATTTCACAGAAAAGATATTTATTTGCTCATGGCCCCTCTTTCATTCCTTTTCAGGCCTTTTATCTGCTGAGTTATGATGCTTTTTTTAGGAAAAATTACAATTAAGCCCTTTGGTTCCTGTATTTGATTTTTGTAAAATCCTGACTTAATATATTAAACCCAGCTTTATTTTAATATATTAAACCCAGCTTTTTTTAAAATAACTGATGTTCGCTGAGAGTAGTTAGTAATTCACATAAGCATGCATTAAGAGAGATTGTGAATTTGTAATCCCATTTTGTTCATGATAAAACAAAAGTGACATATGAACGAATAAAAGAAGACAAGTTCTCTATATTCTACTCAGGTGGTCTCCTACAGCTCTGACAAAACCCTTAAAAAAAGGGGGGAATGAGACATGTGCGACTAGCTAGAAAAAAAGAACAAAAAAAAAACAAGAAGAAGAAGAAAGTAAGCGATCTGTCTAAGAGAATTAGCTAGAAGATCTACAAGAACTCTTGCACTGGTTGCTCTTGAGTGCTCCAGGAGGGAAATGCATCACCATTTATTCTTTTAATCTTCTTATTCTGATATCTATTTCACAGATTGAAAGAATAATTAGTTGAAGCACATCATATATAAAAGTTGATTTTTTTTGTTTTTCAAAAAAAATGTAAGGAAGAGGTAATTAATGAGTGTATAAATATATTACATTGTTGAAGCTGTGATCGGTAGCTTTAAATTAGCAATTGGTTGAAGATAGCCGGTTTCCTTTCGCAATGCTACCTCTTCCTGAAAATATTAAATACCAGAATTAAGATCTTTCTATTTCGCCTTATCTAGTTTATCTACTGGATCGAATTCAAATTTGATTGCTTTCCATATTATAATACTAACTACTAAGACAAGAGAAATGAATCATTCAAATGAAAAATGGAAGAAGAAAGCACAATGTACCTTAATATAAGTGCCAGAGAAAGCACAAGAGAACTCAAGAGTACTCTCAGCAGTTCTTTCCATGTCTGTAATTTCTGTGCCAGTGCTCTGTTAACAGAAAACCAACAAAAGGTTATTACAATAAAACACAAAAAAAATGGAAAGAGAAAAGAAAAAAAAACTCAGAAGCAAGTCAAGATCCAAAATCCAATTGAATAACATACAATAGAGTGGTTCAAGTTCAACATAGGCGAGCTAGCGGTGTCATCCAAAGAAGAACAAAAATCTCTTTTTGTGTCTGACAACCTATCGATCTTCCTCTTTTTCCTTCCGTCACTTAACAATAACAATGTGCCACACTCGGAATGCTGCTCCTCTGTGTCGAAGTGTGGTGGACCAGAGGATGCATCAGAGACCATAGAGAGATCCTCCTCCTCTTCTTCTTCTGATTCTTCGGTTTCTTCTTCTCTTGACAATTCTAATCCGGTAATATCTTTATTGTAGCGATCAGAGTGTGGAGGAGGTGCGAGATACGACTGGTCGAAGTACACGGTCCAGCCAGATTGGCAACCGCTGCTGCTCTCCTCCTCTCCAGCCATCACCTTTCCCTCTATTTTTTTGTGGGTTTTTTTTTTATTTCTTTTGTTGAATGAACCAAGCCGAGAGAGAAGTAATGCAGTTACTTGTTTGTTACTGTGAAAGCGAGGGAGAGAGAAGGGGGTAATAAGGTAGAGAAAGCTAGGGAGGTTTAAATTAGTATGGTATATGTGGTACTGCTATGGTGGATTAGTGGGATATGCAGAGAATGCAGAAAATTAAAACGGTGTATGAAATGGGAATCCCCACACAAATCACACTGCTCTTTTATCTGAACGCACATGCTCCTAAACCCCACATCAAGATTTGCTTGATTTCTTTTGCTAAGAATATTGCGACCGGTGTAACGTACGCAGGTTTTGTGATCAGCTTTGCCTTAGGTTTAATTTTGATGAGCCAGTGGGTCCGGATTTCGGCTGCTTTTAATTGTACGGAATCATGGATGGATAAAGATATTAACAGAGCTATTTTAGTTTTATGCAGCGCATTAATCGTATACTTCATTACTTCATAATTTCATTAATAGTGCAGTACGCTGCGTGAAATTAAAATAGCTCTGTTAATATTTTTATCCGAAATTATCAGATCATATTAAACATGGGACGATAGTCTTAAATTAATTAATTTTTCAAATTCTAATTAACCTTTATGTTCGTGCAATTTTAAGAGTACTAGTTATTCCAAAGTGATTTGGATTTTTGGAACAATCAATCTAAATTAGAGGGTCTTGAAGGCAATCAATCCAATGAACTGAACCATTACTTCTTGTTTGAATGGAGATCTAGTAGAGGAAGGAAGGGAAAGGAAGGAAACGAATATTTCTTCTTCTTTTTTAATTAAATTTGTTTGGTTGAATGGAATCAGAGTAGGTCCGATGCCCATCGGACCTACCTTGAATGAACATTCGATCTGCATCAAGATTCGTGTGCTATGTATCAAAATCCGTGCAAGTCTGTATCAATTTCCGTGCACATAGATCTTGATGCTAATTGTACGGTCCTAGAGCTAATTGAACCTAAATGTAGGTCCGATGCCCATCGGACCTACTCCTATCTCTGGTTGAATATTTAATATGAGAATAAGGCTAATGGATGTTACACTTTTAAATTTTTTAACCTCGTAAAGTTTTTATTTTGTTAATTTTCAAATTGAAGTGTAACAAAAATAAACATAATGAATCAAACAAGAGAATGTAAAATATAATAATCTTCCTCTATGTTACTTTCCCTCTACTCGTGCTCTTCATCTCCCTTTCCTTTCACCTCATGCGAACCAAACAGTGTTACCGGAGAGGAGTTCAAGGTAAATAGGCTTGATTTGGAGTTGGATCATAGCCTCATAGGTAGAGCCAAGAAACATTAGTGAATTTATAATGGGAAGTTTTCAAAAAAAATTATGATGGGAAATTAGTTTCTTTAATGAATTTTTTTATAATATTTTTAATTAAAAGGTCTATTATGATCATATATGTATGTCTATTAATGAGATTGTGAATCTCAACTAATCTATTGACTCTGTCCCACTACGTCTCTGTTTTGAGTCATTATACTTCAGGCTAATTATAAGCCTAGCGCAAAGAGAGAGAAAAAATTATAAGATACATTTAATTTTTATAGCACGTTCATTTAATATTATGAAAATATTTATGTTAAAAAATTAAAACTATAAATATGTGAATTATTTAAATGGGATTTATGTTGGAATTTAAAACAACTAACATGTGTTTAACCTTTTGTCAAACAATTTGTTTTTTTAACGGTTTCAACGGTATTTATTGCATGACTAATTAAAATTTTAAATTGATTCGCTCATGGTGCCGCGAGATCACATTATGTGGGGCTGCTTATATGCGGCGGTCTTTTGGAGGGGGCTATTTTCACAATCACACGTCCTACTTCAAACAGAAACACGATTGCGGAGGTTTGGTGGGATGGCCGGTTCATGATGGGATCATTGTCAAAAAATCGACGAGACACAACTTAGGCGGCAGAGGTATGGCCCTGTGGAAAGAGAGAAATCAAAGAACCTTCTCCGACCAAGCGAAGCCAGTAGCCATAATAATCAATGATACGGCAACAAGCATGCATTTTTGAGCTGGGTCTAGACATCGATAGATAGAGAAGGGTTAAAAAAGTCTTTACATTAGTTGTAAGAACACTATGGAGACAAATTGTAATTCGAGAGAGTTGTAAATATAGTAAGCCTCTATTATATGTGTACCTAGGACTAAAGCGCCATCTATCTAGATTTTATTTCAACCTTAAAAAAATTTAAATTGACTTATGCATCCTATTTAAATCAGAAAACACATTTACAGATTATAATTTTTCATATTTCAAAAAAAAAAATTGTAATTTTTTACTTTTAAAAAGTAGTTTTATATACTAAATTAATGTACCATCAATTTAAATGCACTTTAAAATGAAAAAAAAATTAGGCGGTTAGTCAATTCTCGAAACAGATTGTGCAACAAATGTCTGTTGAAAATTTATGTACATAGCACATCAAAAGTACATGCATGAATACCTACCTACCGGTGAAATGCATTTACACTTGTCATGTCATGTATCTATAACTATTCAAGGCCAATCGGTACACCCAAGTGATAATTTGTTTCCAATCCAAACTTAGGGCCTGTTCGGCTGCAGTGTGGGTTCGGGAATGGGTACGGGAAAACAAAATTTTTTAACTGAAAATTACTGTTCACATGGGAAAAAAAAAATTCACTCTGAGTGAATTTTTTTTTTCCCACGTGAACAGTGATTTTTCCAGTACAGCCGAACAGGCCCTTAGTATGTACACGCCAATACTCACATGATATATAAACTCGATGCCATGTGCCCCTATGATATCATAAAAAAGATATTGCTAAGACCTAGCTCTCATGCGTACTAACGGGAAAGAATAAGGACGGGTTATCTGGACCACCTTTTATGAATTCATATCATCTAAGATATCTATATCTGTTTTTAGTTTGAATCTCGTCTGTTAGTCATATATTGATACAGATTTAAAAAGATCTTGTACGTTACACATTTGAGCTGAATTAATCTGAATTCTGATTAGATGATCCTGATTTAAATTCAAATTATGAGGTAATGCAAAGAATTCGAACTCCTTTTGTGAGTTCATATCACCTAAGGTATCATTTTTTTAATTCACATCATCTGATATAGCTCATTACTATATACTTAATCTTCAATAGCATGTTATAATAAAATGAACAGTAAGACTTCCAATCAGGTCCCACTGTCAGATCCAGTACATTACTCTCTCCAGTCGGGTCCCACTGTCAGATCCGATTCATTTTCTCTCTTTCTCGCTAGCGTTCCTAGAAAGTTTCATCTCCTCAAAGAAAGCCTCGAATCTTTAGAAGAAAGTAGTACATTTTCAATGCTTTCCCATCACTTCGTTGAATAAAAAAAAAGTTCGTTCTCTCTCACACACTTCTTTCCACAGTGCCCTAGAGATCACTTAAACCCTAAAACCCATTGTCTTCTTCTCTTTCTGCTGCAGTGCCAAGGTGAGCTTAGTTCTTTTAATTTTTTTTCCAACTTATTTCGTTGATGGAATCAGGGAATACAATTGATTTTGGTTAGATTTGTGAAATCCATAGTCTCTCAATTCCAGCTTATTTCGGTTGATTTTGTTGATTTTGGTTCAATTTCCAGCTTTATCACAAAGAGATAACATGCTTCAATAAAGCCGTTATCCCTCTTCCAAACATAGATATAGGCCAATATTAGATGCTCTATGTTGTACAATTTTTGTTATGTTAAAATATTAACTTTCTAATTTCACATTTTGTAATATGTTGATTGTACAGTTTCTGCTATGTCAGACTGTAAACTTCTTTGTAACTTCCGCTTTTGTAACATATCTATGTAGCTTTTATAATGCCTATAAAACTTTTTAAGTTCATATGTACTTATGTATAAACTTTCCAAGTACAATTACCCATGCCTTTAAAAGAAATTGCCGAAGTAACGCGAGGCCTCCGACTAGTATCTCATATTTTGCGTGACTTTTTAGAAATCTCAACCGTTGAAATACGTTCTCCACGAATCTCAAAGCTCAAATAATGCTGGCCACCTACACTATCCCCGAATAGGCACCGAACATGTCGGTCACACAAAATATGAGGTATCTCAGAGGATACGCACTTGTATTCTTTCAGTTGGAATTTCATATATGTCCTTTAAAAATTCTAAAACTATAAATTTGTCCTCCATAATTATAGAACCCGGCATTTGCCTCTTTATTATCTCAAACTATATATATAGAGAGAGAGAGAGAGATGGGCTATTGTACTTCGCGAAGTTTTACTTCACACTCATATTTCCATTTTGAAAATTCAAAACGTCGATCCGAACCGTTCAAGTTGATCTCCATATTGAAATGTGCTTGGAGACCAAATTTTACATTTTTTGGAATTTTTTTACTATTTATTAAGCCACTTTGAAAATCGTTGATTCATTGTGATCAGTAGCAAAACAGTAAAAAGTTATAGACCCAAAACAGTAGCAAAACAATTTTTACTAAATGTAGCGTAATTTAGGAGGAACCTACTTCCATTTTTTTTTCTCATTTACTTCTCCTTTGCATAAATATAGCTTCCTTCTTTGAATGCTCATAGCACTTTATTGAAGGAATCGTGTCCTATCTTGACCCAAAAGTATGCTATTTCTAACCACATGGTTCTTTTCATCAGACTGCCAAGTACTCCATTAGGGAATGCAGTGCGCCGGAGGGGAAGGGGGTATCGATCCACGTTAAGATTCACACACACTTAATATGCACAGGTTTTAAAATTGACTGTGAGAATTCTAATGCGGATCAGACAGCTCCAATCTGACATTGGACCGAATTTGATCCAATTTTTATTACAATTAATATATTATTGAAATTAACATTAGAAACATATATATAGAGAGCAGCTAACGTCAAAACGTTTGTTCCTGAACTCAGGAACATATAAGTTTTAAACCGTCCGATCAATTTAAGATTTGTGCCTGATCAGATCAGATCAAGTCGCTGATTCGAAGAGAACGGAACAGAATGTTACGCTTGACGGTGCCATTTGAACCCTCCCTCCTCTCTTTCTCCCTGTCTCCCGCGTAACACAGCCCCTTTCTCCTCCGCCAACCCACCCTTTCTCCTCCGCCAACCTCTCCAGCGTAACCCAATTTCTCCTCCGTCAACCTATGCGATTTCACTAACAATAGCAGATCGGGTAAAGAGGTACATACCTTCAGCTTCGTACATTCACGAGCAAAGTGTCCCAATTAGAAAATGAAGTTTATTAAATTGGTTGGAACCATGAGCTACTGGAGGGAAAATAAACTATATAACTACGGTTTTCCATAGTTCTAGTAAACCCTTAATTTTCTTTATTTAAGGGTAATCGATATTTTGTTTAGGGCTGTAAGGAATTATTATTTTGATACTTACTGGCGCCTGGTACTGAATTTCTTTAATTAGTTTCCTCTATCATCTTATTAAATATTAAATGATTTTGGAATCCTTAGCATGATTTCTTTCGCTATAAACGGTAATACAAGCCACTATTTATAAAGCTGGAAGGACATGAAAAAAGGGCTTTTTAATCTATGTTAGGTATATTGCGATAAAAGTATGTTCATATCACTCCAAATGTGAATTTGTTATAACTTGAGGCATTTTGCTGATTGACTTTACTGGGGCATTTTCTGGCCTATATCCATCTAACGATTGACTTTACTGGGGCAATTTCTGATTGACTCAAAGAATTTGCTCTGGCCTATATCCATCTAACGATTGACTTGTTGAAACTTGAGGCATTTGTTGAAACTTGAGGCATTATGTGAATTTGTTGAAAATTTTAAAATTGACTTGTTATTTTAACGATTGGATTATTTATGGGTTGTGGGTTGGATTTTGCTGAAACTTGAGACATTTTCTTTGAGTTTGGCTTTACTAGTACTGTTCCACAAAAATTTCATCTTTATTCTCAAATCCAATTCCATGTTTCTACTTTTTATAGCAACTGTACCATATATATACGATACTGGTAGACGTTTTCATGCAAGCAGCATTTGAATAAAATATATCCTTCAAAGTCTGATAATTATATATTTAATTTCCTGCATTATTTATTTGCATGTAGCATGGAATTGAATCTTTTTTTTTTACAATAGAAGGAAAGAAAAAGAAAGTACCTTTTTTTCTCCTGTTCTTAATGGAATCTAGCCTTTGTGACATTGAGAGTTGGTCTTGGTCTGAATTGAGCATTTCAAGTTCCCTTGAGAAATTCTCTTGGGTCTGCTCAGTTTGCTCAATTGCACCACATTTTGAGAAATTTAGAGTAAAGATGTTGAACCTAAGTTTATGGGCATTTTCGGAGCTTTTGTATCTCCTTACTAGTTCTACTTGATCATTTTTTTTTCATCTTGCTAATATTGTTGTTACTGTTACTCTTAGTGACATGGCTAAAACAGATTTTATTAAATTCAACTAATGTAATTATTATATATTTTTTTGTAGAGAAATGAATGATTTGGAAGTAGATGAAATATAAGATATGGTAATAGATGGAGAAGGAGAGGAAAATATCGAGCCTCATGAAGGGATGGAGTTTGCTAGTGAACAAGTGGCTTACGATTTTTACAACACGTACGGATACATTAATGGATTTAGTATTCGTAGGCAAGCATGCTACAAAAGTGCAAAAGGGATAAAAACCACATTGAGAATGGTTTGTTCGAAAGAAGGGAAAACTAGAAAACAAAAGAAGCAAATGGAGGAGACGATTGGTGGGTTAATTGAAAAGACTCCCGAAAAGGAAAGATCGATGCAACGAAGTGAGTGCAAAGCTTTATGCCATGTTAGAATGCATAAGGATGGCGTTTGGAGGATAATGAGCGTCCACTTAGATCATAATCATCAGTTAGTGCCAAACACGCCATCGAAAAAACGCCATTTAAAATCTCATAAACATATTTCCATGGAAGATAGGACTCAAATCGAGTTGTTGAGTCAGCAAAATGTTCGTGCCAACCAAATTAGAGAATTCATTACGGACAAGTCCGGGAGTAAAGAGAATCTCCATTTCAGCCAAAAAGATGTTAACAATCACATTACGAAGGTGGAGAAAGGTCTAGTTGGGGTTAATGTTAATGCGATGTTGGACTTCTTTAGTCTTAGGCAACAAAAATATGCTGAATTTTTCTTTGAAGTCGAACCCGATGAAGATAATGTTGCAAAAAATATATTTTGGATAGATGGTCGTTCAAGGAGAGCATATCAAGAGTTTGGTGATGTCATCATATTTGATACAACGTACAATACCAACAAGTATAGAATGCCTTTTGCTCCATTTGTTGGTGTCAACCATCACCAACAATCGGTATTCTTTGGTTGTGCCCTAGTTAGAGATGAGAAGAAGACAACGTTTGGTTGGTTGTTCAAAACATGGTTGAAAGTAATGGGTGGAAAGAAACCAAAGACTATCTTTACCGATCAAGATCCGGCGATGAAAGCGGCAATTGAGACGGTGTTTGGAGGAGGTATCGTGCATAGAGTTTGCATATGGCATGTGTTGAGAAAGGCACGGGAGCATTTGGGGGTTTTATACGGATCTGTGAAAGGGTTTCAAAATAAATTTATCTTATTGATTTTAGTTTGACAATTTCAGATTTTGAATCAAATTGGCATGCCACACTTAAGAAGTACAAGATGGAAGATAATTGCCACTTGGAGAATATGTTTAAAAGACGTGATGAATGGGCACCGGCATACTTTCGTGAGTCGTTTTGTGCAGGAATGAGTACTACACAGAGATCCGAAAGTATGAATGCGGCGACGAAGATTTGGTTGGGATCTAATACCTCCTTGTATGATTTCGCAACAAGATTTCAGAAAATGGTAGAAAGGGTTTATGAGAGAGAGAGTGATGAGGATTTTCGAACAATGAATGAGATCCCACCACTATTGTCGGGTGATGCAGTAGAGGTTGAGGCGCGAAAAATTTACACTCGAAGCATTTTCAAACTTTTAAAGGGCAAAATAACGAAGACTATTGCACTTCGGCTGACATGGCAGATGTGCTTTTTAACTCATGAAGCAGTAGCAGCAGCATGGATGCCATTTTCTCCTCCCAACATGAAAATTGATAAAGACAAGAAGATTTGAAGCAACAACTAATTAATACAAGTAGATACTCAAAATAGAGCAGTAGGTTAAACTTGATGAGTAATTTTATGATAGGTAATTTATTCATATTATTTTTTTTCAGCCCCTTAATTATGGCTTGACAGGAAAAACAGTACAGACAGGCAACCAAGTGGTACCGGTAACAGTACCAGCTAGACTGGTACCAGTAACAGTACCAGTAAAGCCAAACTCAAAGAAAATGCCTTAAGTTTCAGCAAAATCCAACCCACAACCCACAAATAATCCAATCGTTAAAATGACAAGTCAATTTTAAAATTTTCAACAAATTCACATAATGCCTCAAGTTTCAACAAGTCAATCGTTAGATGGATATAGGCCAGAGCAAATTCTTTGAGTCAATCAGAAAATGCCCCAGTAAAGTCAATGGTTAGTTTAGTTTATAGGTACATACTGTAGTTAATTTAGTCAATCAAAAAATGCCCCAGTAAATTCTTTGAGCAAATTAGATGGATATAGGTACATACCGTAGTTATATAGTCTATTTTCCCTCCAGTGGCTCATGGTTCCAACCAATTTAATAAACTTCATTTTCTAATTGGGACATTTCGCTCGTGAATGTACGAAGCTGAAGGTATGTACCTCTTTATCCGATCTGTTATTGTTAGTGAAATCGCATAGGTTGGCGGAGGAGAAATTGGGTTACGCTGGAGAGGTTGGCGGAGGAGAAAAGGTGGGTTGGCGAAGGAGAAAGGGGCTGCGTTACGCGGGAGACAGGGAGAAAGAGAGGAGGGAGGGTTCAAATGGCACCGTCAAGCATAACATTCCGTTCCATTCTCTTCGAATCAGCGACTTGATCTGATCTGATCTGATCAGGCACAAATCTTAAATTGATCGGACGGTTTAAAACTTATATGTTCCTGAGTTCAGGAACAAACGTTTTGACGTTAGCTGCTCTATATATATATATATATATATATATAGAGTGGCTAAGCTCAAAACGTTTGAACCAAGGGTTTGGTGCAAACGATTTGTTTTCGGATTTTCGAAGTCCAAACGGTCGATCCGAACCATTCAAGTTGTTCTCCATATTGAAATGTGCTTGGAGACCAAATTTTACATTTTTTGGAATTTTTTTACTATTTATTAAGCCACTTTGAAAGTTGCTGATCACACGGTCCAGAATTTGATTACACTGTTTTTACTGTTCACCCGAATCAGCAACTTTCAAAGTGGCTTAATAAATAGTAAAAAAATTCCAAAAAATGTGAAATTTGGTCTCCAAGCACATTTTAATATGGATTAAATATCTAACGGCTTGGATCGACCGTTTGGACTTTGCAAATAAGAGAACCAAAACGTTTGCACCAAGGGCTTGGTGCAAACGTTTTGAGCTTAGCCTCTCTCTCTCTCTCTCTCTCTCTCTCTCTCTCTCTATATATATATATGAGGAGGGATCAAGTTACAACAACCATTTTTTGCGATTTCAAAGTCCAAATCGTCGATCCAAACCGTTCAACATGATCTCCATAATATAATGTGCTTCCAGATCAAATTTTACAATTTTTTTAATTTTTTTACTATTTATTAAGATGGGTACAAAATTCAATGGTATGAATTTGACTAGTTTTTGTACTCATCTTAATAAATAGTAAAAAAATTTCAAAAAAATGTAAAATTTGATCTGGAAGCACATTTTATTATGGAGATCATGTTGAACGGTTTGGATCGACAATTTGGACTTTGAAATCGCAAAAAATGATTGTTGTAACTCAAAATTGTTGTAACTTGATCCCTCCTCTATATATATATAGAGAGAGAGAGAGAGAGATGCTACATTGCTTTGGGAAGTAAAGAGGGTGTTTTACTTCCCGCTCATATTTCTATTTTCAAAGTTTAAATAGTCAATCCGAACTTCTCAACATAATCTTCATATTGAAATGTACTTGGAGACCAAATTTTACATTTTTTGGAAATTTTTTACTATTTTTTTCGAATTTTTGAAAATCAGTGTTTTTCTGAATTTTTTTTATTTTTTTATTTAATGAAAAGTTGTGATTTTCAAAAATTCTAAAAAAATAGTAAAATTTTTTCAAAAAATGGAAAATTTGGTCTACAAGCACATATCAATATAAAGATCATGTTGAGAACTTCAGATTGACTATTTGAACTTTAAAAATAAAAATATGAGCGGGAAATAAAACACTCTCTTTACTTCCTAAATCACCGTAGCCTATCTCTCTCTATATAGTATCCGTTAGTGATATACATATTATGGCCTTCGATTTATAAATACTGAAGTAGCATGGTAAAATAAGAGGGATCAAATTATATGCACAGGGCATTTCTCACAAATACTAATTTTCTAAGCGAATAAGCAGATAAAAGAAAAGGAAAAACTTTCTCAACTATGATCGAAAGAGACTACATCAATCTCTATTATAGTTGCACATGCATGTTGAGAAATCTTGACTTAATTTGAGCCGACATTTTTATTTATATCATTTTTTTCAAAAAAATAAACCAAAACACTCTAAATTTCGGATTTTTTCAAATGTGCCCAGTCTGCACCAGTGATTTGTGGCCCCAAATACTAGGGTCCGCATAATTCTCCTGCGGCCCCCTTTTTTTTATCAGAAAGGTTTTTTATTTGGGTAGGGTTTTGTTTTTAAAATTGTTTTATTTGTTTTGATTTTTGTTTTAAATGTCGTTTAATTTGAAAATATTTTTTATTTGTCGGATCAAATATAAAAAGGTCATAAAAATAAATATAAATGAGCCATAATAATCTAAAAATAAATATAAAGAATCCAACAATAGAACAATATAATGCTAATGTTCTCACGAGTACAACAAAAATACGTCTAATACACCTAAAATAAACAATGTTCTTACGCATACAATTAAAACATTGATTTAGCTTCTAGATAAACATCCAATCCATTGATTAGCTCTCACCTGCAAATTTTTAAATAGTGACTGTGTAATATGATTGTTTCAATAATTTTTTAAAAATAAATGAAGTTTCAAAAAATATGATTATTAAATTGAAAAGTATTTACTGTCAAACAATGTGAGCAAATGTAAAGTTTCCAACTCCTTAAATAATATAAATACAATTATTTTTCCTATTAAACAAATATAGATTTTGAAAATAAATAGGAAATTAAAACATAAAATGTATTTAATATTTTTTATATTTAGATTTTATTGAGTGGTTAGAATCGGTCATTCAGACATGAAAAATAAAAATTTGACCTGTTAGCATATGTATCTTATAATTTAAACACAACTCAGAATGTATCTTATAATTAACACAATTAAGTTTGTATCTTATAATTTAAACCCTTAACTCTAACAAGTATTTAATTTATCATCTGTATATATAATTATATATTCTTAAACATGTGTTTTTAGTTAAAAAAAAATCTTATTATAATAACTCTTTTATTGGCTCTCCCAATAATAAAATCATGTCTATGTTCCTAATTTTGGTCATATATGTAGTTTGGATTGGTCATATATGTCTATGTTCCCAATAATAAAATCATGTCTATGTTCCTAATTTTGGTCATATATGTTCCCAATAATAAAATCATGTCTATGTTCCTAATTTTGGTCCCATTAAAATCATACCTAAAAAAAATCATCTGTGATGCAAATTTCATGTCCATTTTAGATTGGACGGACGGACGAATGGGTAAATTTCGTCTAAGATTACTAAACTTTGTTCTTTGTTATGAATTAAATTTGTCTTTATGTGGCCACTGAATTTTTTTATTTGTTTCAATCAAATCACTCTATATTTTTTCCGTTCAGAATATTAAAGGAATATTTATTAGTCCAAAATACTAACGGAATATGTTCATCCAACTTCATATCACATTATAATTTACTAGTTATTTGGATGAAAAAGCTATAGAGTTACTTGATCGAGACAAATGAAAATTTCAATAACTACATAAAGACAAATCAAACTTTTGAGTGACTGATTCGTGACAAACGACAAAATTTAGTGACCTCCGGCAAAATTTACCAAAAAGAATTCTAAATGAATGGGATAATTAATTTTGGGCTTTTTAAGGCCATGAGTCATATTTCTTGCGTATGCATGTAAATTGTTGAGTACCACGTGCATGAGTGGACCACGAGAATTGTTAAATTAAATCATGAATTTCGAAAAAGCTAATTGTGATTAAAAATATAATACAAAAAATAAATTAGTCCGATTTTTTTAATAGAAACAGAAGTTTCGTAATAAAACTAGTAGAGCTAAAACATATTTGCTTGAGCAAGTGAATCAATTTTAACTTTTTAAGAAATATTCTCCTTACGTGTGAGGTATGCATAATCTTTCTAAGATATCAGATAATCATATTTTTTTTTTGGGGAAACCGAAACATCCATGAGAAAAGCTACAACTTAATCATTGGATTAATACATTTGGTTATAAAATAATAAATTATAGTTATTTGGAAAAAAATAAAATTGATACAAACATGCATTTTAAGGACTAATAAGCATGCGAGAACTTCATCATATTCGCTTTTCATTCGTAAGATTGGCGATCCAGAGTTACAAACCTTGACAAAAGGTTCACATTTTTAGACTGGTACGGTACAGATCCTATAGCTTTCCTTTGAAATGGATGTGTACCGTTCTGTTAAATACAAGGGATAAGCACTTAATTACGCCAGTAGACATATATCCAGACCATAACCAAAATCTTTGTATGCAATTAGACTGTACATGTCACCTATACATTGCCACCTATACGTTGTGTCGCTTGCAGCAAGAGATTCGAGGTATAATTTCTATAGACACAATTGCAGTTATTTCAATGTTATTAGCAAACAATTAATGTTCGTTCTGATGGAGTGCGAAAAAAATTAATTTAGCAACTAGGGGGACTCAGACTTGGGCTCTGTGAGATCTCTCTCCTGTATGTTTGATTCCTACCTAAGAGCCCGTGTCCAGTAAAATTGGGCCTAAATGAAAGGGGATTGTCGAAAGAGAGACAATTATGAAATGGTTGGAGATGGAGAAACAGCAACAAATGATGCATGGTTATATAGAGGCCGGCTATGCTTCTAATATTAATAGTCCAAACAAATGGTTAATACAGAGTGGTACTATTAAAATGTGCTTGGACACCAAATTTACATTTTTTGAAAGCTAACTGGCCTGACATTCTTAGGTTTTGATCCAATGATTCTTATTTTCCTATTTTGGTAAGATTTTAAGAAGAAATTTAATTTACTAATTGGCCCTGCGCCCCTGGTTTTAATTATCTGTGACTGTGTTTTCTTGGTTTATTAGAAACTTCATGCACCAACTTGCTAAAGTTTAAAGAATTAGCTTCATCCACAAAAAAGTATATGGTGCTGGTGCTGTACCAGAACCAGTACAGAATACTCCTCAGAACTGTACCAGCACCAGTACCATAATTCAGGTGGTACTGATACTGATGGTTGTTAAATTTCATTCGGCTAATTAACATACATTACTTTACATCATTAGTATTTACTAAGAAACCTTAATTCAATTATATTTGTTTTTCTGTTTCATTAAATGAGGATAAAATATCTACTGATTTTGAAAAAAAAAAAATTCCAGGACAAAAGAAACATGCATTGTAAACCAAAACAAGATTTAAAATATTGGCACAAGGCCAACTGATTCTTACTAGTACATACATAACACTATAACAGCTCCATAAGGGGCAATCCAGTTTTTCATTAATGCATTCATACTCACTGGATCACAACACTATTAATAAGCCATCCTAAATCACAATCCATTCCTCTCACTTCACCTCCCTACAAGGGGATAATCGAATGGCAGCGGTTGCACGTTACCACTAAGCAGACTAGCATGGCGAAAACCGTAAATACGCAAAACCTGATCATCAGCAAAGTTCAAGGCCTTGTACATTCCCTCAGTGCAATTATCTCCAGAATACTGCTTGTTTCTTTCACCGTTGCATGGCTGGCATCCGGTGAAATGCGTCAAAAATGGTCGCCGCCACCCCTTGGGACCATTAATTGCCCCCTTCTCTTTCCCCAGCTGAGCATCCCTTTGTTTTGCATTGGACACAAACACTTTCTCTGCATGCCTCCGCCTTAGCACTGCCGGGCCATTCTTTTCCATCTCATTGTACCGTGCCGAAATATTTTCGAGCCGACCCACAATCTCGATCCAATAGCCCTCGAAGTAGTATTCATTTTCTAAATATATTTTGTCCCTCCAACCCCCCTTTCCTGTAAGGATCAGGTACACTAGCGCCGACTGGTCGTCGGAGTCTTTAAACACCTTGTCTTTGAAGGTGGTTGTAAGGATTTTGCCCCACTTCTCATAATCCGGCGAAGATGGGCCCATCGAGGCCCACTCGTCCATGAAATCAAGGGACCACTGGCAGTTTCTGATCATGAACACGCCGGCATTGAGGCTGACCCAGGATTTCATCTCATAGACCAGCTCCGGCCAACCATGTACCACCATATTATGTGCCCGATACCGGGCCAGAGGCGGGAAGAAGTCCATGTCAGTAAATATGGCATCCGAGTCAACCCACCAGACCCAATCTGCCTCCGGATGAGCCAGCATCGCCGCACGAATTACAGGAATCTTGGCCCAGAAAGTCGGCATCGAAGGATTTAGAAGTGCCGTATTATAAAATAGTTCGATGCCGTGGAGACGACAGTAGTCGACCTTATTTTTCAAAGAACGGAGAAGAAGGTGGTCACCTTCATAGCTCGGGCATGGTGTTGGCTGTGAACCAGAGATCATAACTACACGCTCTGTTTTGCCAGAGAAGGAAGGGTGGAGTTTAAGCCATGAACTGCGCTTCTCGTCCCAGTTTGATATAGGTTTGTCAATGGTGTAGGTAAGAGAAGGGTCGTCATAGAAGGTTCGGTCCGGGGGATCAGGTGGGGTTTGATCAGTACGAGAAGAAGAGAAGGGGAAAGAGATGGAGGTGAGGCGGTTGGGAATAGGAACGGGAGAGAAGAAGGAATAAAGGCCGAGGAAAATTAAGAGAGCAACGAAGGCACCAGCAATGAAGACGAGGCCATCGATGAGAACAGATGGTTTGGTAGTTGAGCGCGCCATTGGTAAGGGTATAGAAGGGAAGGAGAGGTTTGCATGTTGCTACATTTGGGTGAACAAAAGGGTGCAAAGGGAGAAGGAAAAGGTCTGAGAGAGCGACACGTGTATAGGAGGTTTTTGGCTTACTACTGCGGTATGCTGTGAGCCTGCGAGCCGTTTCAAGTGTGAATAGTGAATAGCGATACTGAGAAAAGTGAAGAGGAAGGCAGGGAAAACTGAAAAGCCCGAGAAGGGGTATTTAGTGGTCTCTCCAATGATTTGCACCCAATAGGCTCCGAAATTTTTATTTTTAGCATTTTTCCAAAAAAAAAAAAAAAAAACCAAAATATTCTTGTTTTTGGCGAATTCGATTTTTACCCAGGCCGATCCGATGTTCTTGGGCCTCAAATTCTGAGGTCCTCACAATACCGATGCGGCCCCAGTCAGGAAACCGCACAATGCCCCTGCAGCTCCAGTTTTTTTTTTTTATCAGAAATGTTTTTTATTTGTTTTGGTTTTTGTTTTTAAAATTGTTTTATTTGTTTTGGTTTTTGTTCCAAGTGTCGTTTGTTTTGAAAACATTTTTTGTTTGTCGAATCAAATATAAAGAAGCCATAAAAATAAATATAAAAGAGCCATAATAATCTAAAATAAATATAAATAAGCCATAAATAGAACAATATAATGCTAATGTTCTCACGAGTACAATAAAAACACGTCTAATAAATCTAAAATAAACAATGTTCTTACGAAAATAATTAAAACATTGATTTAGCTTCTAGATAAACATCAAATCCATTGATTGCCTCTCAACTTGCAAATTTGCAAACAAATAGTGACTATTAAATCAGATTGTTTCAATAATTTTTTTAAAAGTTGAAATTAAATAGTAAAATAAATTAACTACCCCGTGCATTACGAGCAGCTTTGTTCTGCCTTTCCTGTGTATCTCAGCCGGCTTGGTGTCTTCTTATCCTATTATTTAGTACGTCCATCCCGTAACATGCCCAATAATATAATAAACCCCATTAGGGCCTGTTAAAACATCACCACCAGTGTAAATGGATACCATGAGAGTCATTTTGAATCCAATACACAAGAAACCTAAAATTAAAAATTAACTAAATTAATTATTGGCCTACTGAAAAATAAAAAATTGAAAAATAAAAACAAAAAAAAAACTTACATATCAGCTCTTGTCCAGAGGAGAGATTTGGTGAAAGTGAGAAATAAATTTCTCTTTCCTGCACAACAATATGTAAAAAAAACTTACAGGGGTCGAGGGGCATTGTGCGGCCTCCTGATTGGGGCTACATCGGCATTGTGCGGATTCCAGTGTTTGGGGTCGCAAAACACCGGAGCGACTTGGGTAAAAATCGAATTTCCTAGAAACATGGGTGTTTTGGTTTTTTTTTTTTTTTGGAAAAACGCTAAAAATAAAAATTTCGGCAATAGGCGTCCATTGAGTGAAGCATTGTAATTTTTATGGTAATTTTATTATTAGTAGGATATTTAATTTATTAGTATATCTACATAAAAAAACTTGTCATTTTTGGAAATCCTAAGTTGGATCTACAGCATTTGAACTTTGAAGGAAAATGATGAGTGCACGTACCGATTTGAAATTTGAAGTGTATATTTTGAAATAATTAATTGGGCTAGTGTATCATCGTATTATTTACTCCAGAAATGATCATCTTTTTTCGTATTTCTTGCTGCCAATTAATCTTATTGATGAACTCATCTTATTAATTTTATTATTCTTTGATTTAATATTTTTCTACTTGATAGATGCTATTATGTATTTCAAAAAAGAGATATATTTGGCGAGTAGAACTAGGGTGTTCCTAAGCTCACCGAGCCCTTCCGTGAGCTCGACTCTAAAACCTATCGAATTGATTTCAAACGACATTTTCAAACCGTTAGATGTTCAATATATATTAAGATGTGCTTGGAGACCAAATTTTACATTTTTTGGAAATTTTTTACTATTTATTAAGATAGTTTGAAAATCGCTGTTTTCTAATGGTGCATAATTTTAATAAAAACTGAGATTTTCAAACCATCTTAATAAATAGTAAAAAAAATTCAAAAAATGTAAAATTTGGTCTCCAAACACATTTTAGTATAGATTGAACATCTAACGGTTTAAAAATGTCGTTTGAAGTCAATTCGATAGGTTTTAGAGTCGAGCTCACGAGGGCTTGGTGAGCTTAGGAACACCCTAGTTCTACTCGTATTTGGCGCCTATTGTTATCAGTAAGGTTAGTTTCGTCAATTTGCAGGGATGGACAATTTGTGCAGCTCAACTAGTACATGTCAATTTTATTTTGTTGGCACAAATACAATATATTAAAAAGTTTGGAGAAATAAAAAATTAAAGTAGTCTTGAAGGACATATAGCAAATTAGTCCTAAAAGAAGGTTTGCAGAGTTTTAATTAGAATTTTGAAATGCGATGTAACCAACAATCAATTGTATTGGATCTTTATTATATTACCAAAAAAAAATACAATATTTTTAAATATAATGATAATCAATTATTCTTAGTTAATAACCATGTTGTTACTATATTAAGTATAGTTCCAAATATTCATGTTGTGTTATATTTGACTACAGTCTTTAAACTAAAAAAATTGTGCCCACTAACTACTAACAAAAAATGTAAAATTTTTGTTTTTAACTTACTGTACATATCAGTAGGGTTAATTATCTTCTTTTTTTTATCTATGGCATGTTTTTGAGGGAAATTGTTTTTCTTTAGAAATTAATAAAAAAAAAGAGAAACAGAAAGAATACATTAGATTTTATATTGGTAGAAAGATTGGTAGGATTTCTACCAATTCTAAAAATAAAAAAAGTTTGAATCAGTAGGAATTCTACCGATCCAAACTTAGTTATCTTTTTTTTTTAATTGGATGCATAGATGGAGGGAATTCTTCCAATAGATCTCTAGAAAAATATAAAAAGTTTTTCAAAAAGTAGATGAAATGTTTCTATTATATCTAAAATTCAAGATACTCTTATCTATTTTTGTAAAATATTTTTATATTTTACTAGAGAAAATTAAAAGAAAAAAAACTGATTTGGATTGGTAGAATTACTACCGACCCAAACTTTCTATCAATCAAAAACCTGATGTACTCTTTCTGTTTTTCTCTATTCCTTCTTATTAATTTCTACAGAAAAATATTCTCGTTTTTGAGACTGACATACACGTACTCTTTCTGTTTTCCTCTATTCCTTCTTATTAATTTCTACAACATTTTTTTTTAAATATTGCACAGATATAAAAGCAATGCCACTTTAAGCTTTAGCACCAAGATAATTTGTGAGCTCCAATCTCAAAATCGATTGAATATGTTTTCAATAATGAATTTAGAGTTTTAGACCGTTTTTAAAAGCAATTAATTTCACAAGTGACGCAGTTAGATGACATATGACGGTTTAAAATTTTATTTTACTGTGTTCATTCTTCAATATTTTTTTATCACTTGATATTATACTAAATATTTTTTTTTTATAAATTAACATAATATCAACTTTAAAAAAAACATATAAATACATCACTCGTTAAATAGATAAATTTGAATGGTTTGAATCAAGGTTCTAAATCGCGTTTATAGCGTCATAGTGGGAAGGCTACAAAAAAAAAATAGCGAATAGCGTCGCTATAGCGGAAGCTATGCCACATAGCGTTTTTTTTATAAATTCCGTATATTCAATATTTGTACTAAATATCAACATTATCTAAAGTCTCATATAACAATAAATAACACCAAAGTAATTAAGAAATAATAATATTCATAATGAACACGTACAAAGTCCAAATTGCGGTTCAAAATATCCATAGTAATATCATAAACTATTGATTTTTTTTATTAAAAATATCTTAAGCATCATAATTTATGCCATAATCTATTTTTTTCTATTCAAATTTCAATTCGGTTTGGACTTTTTTTCTATTCAAATTTCAATTTATATTCCCAATTTCAAATTGATTTATCTGTAGCAAGTAGCAACAAATTCAATTTCGGTTTGAGCTTTTTTGGGTCTTTATTTAAAGCCCATATAAATTGCTTAAGAAAGTCCATATTGTATAGCGGCCGTAGCGCTGATAGCGGACTGCTATCACCGCTATAGCGGCCGTAGCGCAAATAGCGCATTTTGATGTCATAGTTTAGCGTTTGGGGTCCAAAAATGCTATAGCGCGCTATTTAGAAAACTGGTTTGAATTCATTATTTGAAAATGATTAAATAATTTTTTAGGTTTAGTTGCCAACCACCTTAGACAATTTTTGATAGATGGATAAAGTAAAAAAAAAAAAAAAAACAGTGAGATATAACTCTATCAAACATGTAATATCTTTCCTCCATATACATGCAGTGATACACACATCTATGCATACATGCTTTGATCACATAAGATTATGATTCAAATATTATTAAGCAATGGAGTGCTGAGTGCTGACATGGGTTTCTTTTATTTTTTGTAATGATTACTTGATAAATGCCATTAGATAATTTTATAATGATTTTTTATGAATTTAATTATTTATCATATAGTATTTTGCTCTTGTTGCAATACCGCCCTAAATTTGTAAAACACACTCCGATCATTATTGTTTCTTTGCTTGGGGCACAGATCTGTATTTCTATGGACCGGATAGAATACAGATCTCGGACAAAAAGCTGAAAAGTAATGTCGGAAACTGGAAAAGAGAAAGGCCTCTGCAGAGTTCCCCATACAAATTCAGAGCGAAATTGTTGCCATGAACCCCGACATTTTTATTAATACCCAAAGTCCATAAAAAATTATTAAAAATAACCACCGGCCCAAATCTTTATTAAAAATACCCATACCGGCCAATTATTGGCCGGATCCGATTAAAAAGTCCAACCGGCCAATAATTGGCCGGATCCGATTAAAGAGCCCAACCGGCCAATTATTGGCCGGATCCGATTAAAGAGCCCCAACCGGCCAATAATTGGCCGGTTCCGAGGTTAATTCGGTTCTATAAATTGGCATGCACACTCCCTCTTCTCTCTCACAATTCATTTCGTCAAATTTCACACTCTCTCTCCTCGATTGAGCAGATTCTCCCGGATTTCTCCCTCTCCTCCCAGATTTGCAAGTAAGTCCCTATTCTTTGTTGTAATTTATTTTTTAGAGTAAACTAGTTGTAAAATGTTAGAAATTGTTAGTAATTACCATAATTTGTATAATTAGTAGAAATAGTTGAAATTAAATAGTAATTAGAGTAATTAGTCAAATTTAGGGTATACAGTTTATGATTTAGGTCAATATATTTTTAATTAAGTATAATTAGCATTGGTGACTATATAATTAGCATTGTTGACTATATTTTTAGTATAATTAGGTAAATTAAGCCTATTTGATCAGTATAATTAGGTATAATTAGGTATATTAAGCCTATTTAAATTAGGTAAATTAAGCCTATAATTAGGTAAATTAGTATAATTAGGTATAATTAGTATAATTAGGCCAATTAGTATAATTAGGTAAATTAAGCCTATTAGTATAATTAGGCCAATTAGTAAAATTAGGCCAATTAGTATAATTAGGTAAATTAAGCCTATTTAAATTAAGCCTATAATTAGGTAAATTAGCATATTGTACCGTCGTGAAGCCTATTTGATCAGATTTTACCGTAAGTAAGCCAATTTGATCAGTTTTTACCGTAAGTAAGCCTATTATTTCCGTTTTAAGCGTAATTAATTTTATTTTAGATGTTGTGACCGTTGTAAAGCATATTTTAGCCGTTTTTAGCGTAGTTGAGCCTATTTTAGCGGTTTTTACCGTTATTGATTATTTTTTAAACGTTTTTAGCGTTATTAATTATATTTTATCCCTTTTTAGCGTAATTAAGCCTATTTTAACATTTTTTACCGTTATGAAACATATTTTAGCCGTTTTTACCATTATTGAGTCCATTTTAAACGTTTTTAGCGTTATTAATTGTACTTTATCAATTTTTAGCGTAATTAAGCCTATTTTAACTATTTTTACCGTTATGAATCATATTTTAGCAGTTTTTTCCGTTATTTAAAATTTTTTAAACGTTGTTAGTGTTATTAATTATACTTTATCCCTTTTTAGCGTAATTAAGCCTATTTTAAATATTTTTACCGTTATTCTACTATATTTTAGCTGTTTTTATAGTTTTGAGTCTACTTTAGACGTTTTTAGCGTTATTAATTGTACCTTATCATTTTTTAGCGTAATTAAGCCTATTTTAACTATTTTTACCATTATGAAGCATATTTTAGCCGTTTTTAGCGTAGGCAAGCCTATTTTAGCGGTTTTTACCGTTATTAAGCCTATTTTAACCATTTTTGTATAATTAATCATACTTTATCCATGTTGAAGCGTAATTAAGGCTATTTTAGCTCTGTTCCGTTGCAAATCATATTTTAGCTGTTTTTAGCGTAGTTGAGCCTATTTTAGCGGTTTTCACCGTTATTAAGCCTATTTTAACCGATTTTAGAGTAAGTAATCATATTTTATCCCTTTTTAGCGTGTTTAAGCTTATTTTAGCAGTTTTGTTACATTGCTTACGGCAATTATGATTTACGGTTCATATAGCGTCGGTTAACAGAATCTTATTAATGAAATTAGGATGGTTAGAGGACGGCCTAAGCTTCGTCCACTGTCACCCATAGTTGACGAGCCGATTGCGACTAGCAGCACAGATCATTTCAGTCCTCTTCTGTGGGTGCCGCACCGCGATCACCGGGTCTCACTGGCTTCTCGTGAGGTATGTTTTTTTTTTCACATTTTCAAATTTCTTTGAATTTAAGTGTTGATGTGCTAACCCCATGTGGATTTAATTTGTCAATGTAGGACAAGTTTATTTTAGATGTGAAGCTGCGGTGCGTTCACTTGCCATACTACCCGTTGATGGACCGGTATCTTATCAATCTAGGCCTCTACCAGATGGTAGACATCTTGCGGACTGGGAGTGGCGTCATCAACGCGTCTCTCATCGCGGGTTTGGTTGAGAGATGGCGTCCCGAGACGCACACGTTTCACATGCCGTTCGGGGTGACTTTGTCATACACAGCCATAACACAGTTTGCCACCGACTGGATGCTCATACAGGGGTCAGTCTTAATGCTGTTCCCAATGACATCGGCAATGATTGATGCCGTCAGACATTCATTGTCGATCCTTGTATACTCAGTCCTGCATGTGTGAGGCTTGTCTTGCATCGTTATAACCCACGCATCTCCATATCTTGATGCTTTTCCCCTGAGTTCGTAACCACAACGCCGGTCTTTGCACACCACATGAATCCGGCGGGTGTCACTCCTACTCATTCTTATCTCCTGATTCTTGTGGACATGGTGCTCCCTAATCTTCTTCATTAATTCATCCTTGCTTTTAAAATATTGGTTTGCGGCCAGCTCACCCGTGCGCTCGATTCGTGGCCCATATGAACCAGTATCTGCTTCTCTGAACCGAGATACATCATTGAATTCTGGGAACGGGTGCGTATCACTCCGCCCGCTGAGCGGCGCTGAGTAAGAGCTGCTCCGAATGGGCCCTTCAGCTGTGTCAACTGGACCGTCTTCACCACATCCATCTATGTGATCAGAGTCCCATTCATGTCCATCATACTCATCCCCACTCTGCAAGCGTTCATCCGGGATATCATTGATATTTTCAAAATCTGACCCAACTTCATCGTGTACTGGGTCTGGGAATGGTAAAGGCTCCTCATGCACGGGTCTAGGTGGGGAACAAATTCGGAGTATTGGTTGAGGTCGTGGTTGCGGCGGAGTTAGATAGAAGTTTTCCAGGTTAGTAGTTGGATAGTATGTTTCTTGGTGAGTAGGTGGATAGATGGTTTCTTGGTAAGTAGGGTGATAGTTCGTTTCTGGGTAATTAGGGTGATAGTTCGTTTCTGGGTAAGTGGGGTGATAGTTCGTTTCTGGGTAAATAGGTGGATAGTTGCTTTCTCGTTCTGTTGGGGGCACGACGGGAGTCTCCATTGCAACTGAGCATTGACTAGAACTACCAACCCCTGCCTCTCTCGGAACTCTTCTAACATAGATCTCTATTACAAAATCTCCGTTGGCCTTAAAATGCCCACACAACCCTCTCCAGGTATTTTCATCTGTTATTTTCGCAAGTGCATATTTCCCGGTGTTTCCATTACACACTCGGGTCCCCAATTCAAGGTTGCATCTTTCTGGATTAAAACGGGTGTAACCGAAAATTGTGACTTTCAAGTCCAACAGAGATATATTATCGTCAACCATAACCGAAGCAATTGGTTCTCTGTTGTAATAAGGTCCGTCTGCATTATGTTCAAGCTTACCACCACAGTGTATAGAAATCAATGGCATTGTGATCGAACTACATTTTGAAAGTGATAAACATTTGTCAGGTTACTAATTTACACAGTGACTGAATAATAAAGAAAATTAGTTTAAATAAAGTTCAATTAGTTTTAACTAATTTTAGTTAATTTCAATTAATTGTTATTAATTAAAATTAATTTTCATTAATTAAAATTAAATAATAAAATTAACTACAATTAATTAAAATTAATTAAAAGTAATTAATTACTTAAAATGAATTAAATTAAATTAATTTATTAAAATTACTTTATAAAATTAATTTATTAAAATAAATTTATTAAAATAAATTTCTAAAATAAATTTATTAAAATAAATTTCTTAAAATTTATTAAAATTAAGTAAAATTAATTAATTAAAATTAAGTAACATTAATTAATTAAAATTAAGTAAAATTAATTAATTACAATTAATTAAAATTAATTAATTACAATTAATTAATTAATTACAATTAATTACAATTAATTAAAATAAATTAATTACAATTAATTAAAATAAATTAATTACAATTAATTAAAATAAATTAATTACAATTAATTAAAATAAATTAATTACAATTAATTAAAATAAATTAATTACAATTAATTAAAATAAATTAATTACAATTAATTAAAATAAATTAATTACAATTAATTAATTACAACTAATTAAAATAAATTAATTACAATTAAATAAAATTAACTAAAATAAATTAATTACAATTAATTAATTTTAATTAATTGTTTTAATTAATTGTAATTAATTAATTACAATTAAGTAAAATTAATTAATTACAATTAATTAAAATTAATTACTTACAATTAAGTAAAATTAATTAATTACAAATAAGTAAAATTAATTAATTACACTTAACTAAACTCAACTACAATTAATTTAATTAAATTAAAAAAATTAAAACTAACTAAAATTAATTCAAATTAATTGAACTTAATGTAAAAGAATTTAAACTATTTAAAACTAATTAACATTAATTTTAATTAAATTAATTAACCTTAATTACAATTAATTACAAACATTTAAAAATAAAAAATAATAAAAATAATTTAAAAAAGAAAACTTACCTCTCGGGCGCTGCCACTGCCTCTTCAGAAGATATGAGGAAGAAGATGAGTGATTTGGGGTTAATATAGGGGCTGAAACAGTAAAAAGGTATTAAAGCACGGGGCCGGCCAATTATTGGCCGGTTTGGCTTTTTAATCGGTACCGGCCAATTATTGGCCGGTATGGGTATTTTTAATAAAGATTTGGGAGCATGGGTAATTTTAATAATTTTTTATCGACTTAGGGTATTAATAAAAATGTCGGCATGAACCCAACCGATACCGGAAGAAAAGGCCATAGATTGCGCAAAATCTCTAAATTTTTTAATAAGAGGTCAAATTATCTAACAATTAATATTTATAAAGGATCGACTCTTTCTAATTTTCAACTTTTTTATTTCCAAAAATTTTAAAATTAAATTGTTTCTGATACCAGAAGAAAAGGCCATAGATTTCGCAAAATCTCTAAATTTTTTAATAAGAGGTCAAATTATCTAACAATTAAATATTTATAAAGGATCGTCTCTTTCTAATTTTCAACTTTTTTATTTCCAAAAATTAAAAAGTTAAATTGTTTCTGATACCGGAAGAAAAGACCATAGATTGCGTAAAATCTCTAAAAAAAAATTAAGCAAAAAATTAGAGGTCAAATCATCTAACAATTAAATATTTATAAAGGATCGTCTCTTTCTAATTTCTAACTTTTTTATTTCCAAAATTTTTTAAATTAAATTATCAAAAACAAGATGGAACCAATAGTGTTTCAGTCTCAATAGTTTTCGTAAGTTGCAGCGTTTCTTCTCATAGAAAATCTGAAAACTAATGAGCTCAAACTATTGATTTGGTTCCAGTATAAACTGTGAAATTCACAGGTCCTCTCTCATTCATTGTATCTCTTCTAGACTTCTACCCGGGTCTTCTTTGTGAAAAGGACAATGAAATCGAACTCGTTGATTTTCCACACTGTGGTCGTTGGGGCGGTTCCATTATTTTTTCACACTATGTAGTCGTTGCTGTGGTAAATTGTGAAAATTAGTGAGACTGAATCCAGGGGTTGAATTATTGAATCGGTTCTATCTATTTATCTAGAAAAATAATAATTTAATCTTATTTCCAACAAAATTAATTTTTACTTTCTAAAAATAAAAAAATGTAAAATCTCTGCTGCTTAAAAAAGAAAAACATTAAAAAAAAGTTAAAGCGAAGGAGACTCTAGTAGTAGGTCACGGGTACCTCTAGCCTTTATCTAGGCTTGAGATCTTTGACTCTTTTGACTTAAAAATAAATTGTTGAGGTGGCGCATTGTCCTGATCTGGCAACGATCCAACGGTCCTGGCTGATCTGATGTGATCATCAAACTCGTCCTCTTTTGAGTTGATATAAATGGGCTAATGGATTGTTTCTAATTGAACCCACTATGAAGAAGGATAATTTTCAATCCTCTTTTTGTTTATTTTTTTCATTTTTCATATTGCATATAACATAATTAGAAATAACAGCGATGTATTCGCCTGTAAAAAATACCGAAATTTTTATTTATAACCTAATCCCCAAAAAAAAATAAATCAAAACACTCTTGTTTCTGAGAAATTCGATTTCTACCCAGGCCGCTCTGGCATTCTGCGACCCCAAACACTGAGATCCACACCATGCCAATGTGGCCCCAGTCAGGGGCCCGCACAATGTCCCTGTGGCCCCATTGTTTTTTTTTTTGGTAAGTGCTTTGGAATTTGTGCATTTGCTGGTGACTGCTAATTCTTTCTAAATGTATAATATTAAATAATGGGGCCGCAGAGCTTT
The DNA here is from genome assembly GCA_025461125.1 of Carex kokanica. NCBI lineage: Eukaryota > Viridiplantae > Streptophyta > Magnoliopsida > Poales > Cyperaceae > Carex > Carex kokanica. The sequence goes on from JAJGRX010001229.1 coordinate 893,462, forward strand.
GGAATTGCCAAATTTCTGTGCTAAAACCAAAAAAAAAAAATGAAAGCCGCAGTGGCATTGAGCGCCCCCTGATTGGGGCTGCAGAATGCCTGAGCCGCTTGGGTAAATTTCAAATTTCTCCAAATCAGAGTGTTTTGGTTTATTTTTTTTAATTATGTTATAAATAAAAATGTCTGTAAAAAATACACAGAATCAAAGCAAATATTCAGTATTTTATTTCAAAACTAATCTTCCACCCTATCGGATCTCTAGCAGACCCGAATCCAATATCTGGCCATGCATGGATAAAAAGCAATTGAGACACCGAGCTATATTTCAGGCTTTAATTGTTTTTGGAGCTTACAAAACCGTAAGGAGCAATAACGTTTTGGCTTGGTATGTCTCAAATTGAACTCTAGTAATTGATATGTCTTATCAACAAATTTGTGATAAGGTATAGCGACATTTTTTAGGCATGCTGCCAACAAAATTTTAGGCACATCCACAACTCCACAAGTATTGTATAAATAACCCGGCTGAGTTCAATAAATTTGTTGTCCATTTAACGCTGTAACTGGAAGCCGCTGAGTTGGGACTATTGATTTATTGGGTTATTTTTATTATTTATTTATTATTTTAATTGTTGTTGTTGTTGTCAAATTTTATATCAATCATGGCCTTTTAATTTTTTTTCTCCAACACGAATGTTATTATTGATGTTAATTAAGAAATTTGATGCACCGTTAAGTTCTTTAGTTGAGGTCTTTCTATATGAGTATCTCCGTTATATAGTAATGAAGTTTTCATGTCTGTTTATTTTTTTTAAAACATATTGTATAAATAAAATTTGAGTTTTTATTTGGTCGAACTTCAAACAAATAGGATAATAAGAGTCATATTTTTATTTTAATAGGTCATGTTTGATAGAGAAATAGAGTATATAAATAAAAAAAATAACTCTTTTTAGTGACATGAGTTTAAAAATACTCGGTGTGATATCAAATTATACTCAAATAGCATGCTATTTGGTAAACTATCTATATATCGAATAAAATACACCAGTATGAATTTATATTTAATTTTCAATTTTTTTGTTATTCTGAGAAATATTTCTGAAATTGTCAAACAATTTTATTTGTCAAAGGATTCTATCCAATTAGCCCACGGTAGTTTATTTGCTGGAACACTAAACTTTATTAGTCCAATGTCATATAAAGAAATTGAAAAGCAAAATAGGCCCAATAGACTGATCCTGTAGCCTGCTCATCGAACCACAGAGCAGCAAATCAAAATTGGGCTTGGTGGCCCAATATACAGTAAGTCGGGTAAATATCTGGGCTGAACCAACTCTCATTTATTTCAGGGATATATTAAATCCAAAAGTAAGCCACACATAAATGAGCAACAGCGTACCAGTTGCTAGTCTATAGTTATACAGCCCAAAGCAAAAGTATGCTGTACACTGTGTAACCACTGAGCCGAGCTGTGATTCACTGCTGCTGGGCATTTAAATCCTCACAATGTGCCGAATAACTCGCATTAAATTCTAAATTAATTTGACTTTTTTTTGTCAAGCAAGACTGAATTAATGTTGATGAGAGCTGTTTGATCAGCACAAATAGAACCGGTTCCCATGTTAAACAGGTACATTTGTGATTGACTTGCCACACAGTTTATAACAGTGTTGTAAAAAACGGTCTTAACGGCCGATTAAACGGCCGTTTAATCGTTAACGGCGGCCAAACCGTTACGAATATGCTAAACGGATGCCTGTTTGCGGATGAGAACGATTAATCGGCCGTTTATTCCGATTAATCGGCCGTTTATTCCGATTAATCGGCCGTTTCTTCCGATTAATCGGCCGTTTATTCCGATTAATCGGCCGTTTATTCCGATTAATCGGCCATTTATTCCGATTAATCGGTCCAGAATTTTCAGATCAAGTGATTTTCTACCTATCTAAAAAAATAGTAAAAAAGTTCAAAAAAATGTAAAATTTGGTTTGCAAGTACATATTTATTTTATAATCATGCTGAACGGTTCAGATCGACCGTTAGAATTTTGACAACTCAAATATTGAACCGTAGCAATGCCCAATCCGTGCTATGCATAGTACTGTAGCCTCACTCTTCTTCTATTATTTATATACCATATATTTTTCTTACTAATGTAATTTTTTCAATTAGTACGACGTGTACATTTATGAAATTAAGTTGTTATCATAAACTAAGTTTAGTGATTTTATGTTGGAATGTTTCATTTATTTCAAATAATATGTTATTAGTATTTGAAAAAACTTAATTCTCAAATTTATTTTTTCATTAAATAAATGTGTTACTTACACATGTAAAAATATTTATGTGTTAAGAAGAAATGAGCGTAGTGTGATGTTATAATAATAAAACTAAGTTAGATTAAGTTTATTTGATAAGTTTAACGAGTTCAATAAATTATTTTTAATAAATTATGATATATATACATAAATTTAATAAAAACGTTAAATTGTCCGCATAATTCCGATTAATCGGCCGCATACCGATTAATCGCTTGGCGGTACCCCATCCGTCCGACGACCGCATACCGTTATTTACAACACTGGTTTATAACGTACTCCAGATCCATAGAGAAAATAATTTGAGTGAGTTGTCTCCCATAGTCCCATTTATTAAATTATTAGTCAGAGAGCCATGTCATAACTGCAAAACCACGTGGAATGCAAATAGAAAAACCCAATAAAGAAAAAAAAAAGGGAAAAAACACCAATGCCCTCCAAAAACACGATTGCCCTCCAAAAAAATACAAATGCACTGGTGTGAATAACCCAATGGTGCCACATATAAATACTCACAGGGAAACGTCTTCTCGTTTTGGTCCACGCAAAACGTCTCCTCTTTTCTGCCACGCCATCTCAGTTCTGTCACAGAAAAAGAAAGGACCTTCCACTCTTCTAGACAAGAAAGAGAGAAAGGCTCTCTCTTCCTCATCGCTTTCACCACTTCCATGCCCAGACCCATCTCCTGCTCAGGCGCATCCCCGCCTTGCAAGGGAATCAGACTCGCCATTAATGGTGTGCCTTTAAACCTCTCCCATTCTCACCTTCGCTGCTCAACTCCTCATGTCTCATACGCCAGACCTCTCCGCCTCATCTAGCCTGCTCTGCGCCGAGGATGCCGACGACATCGCCTCATGGACCGACGGCCGATCTGCTGCTCCAGCCTCCGCTGCAACCTCCGGTCCGACTTCTGACAGATGGGACCTACCCTTTTCTGACTCCTCGAACCAGTTGCTCTCTACTCTCCTGGCATCTGAGCCTGACTTCATGCCCCGTTCTGACTATCTCTCTCGCCTCCGGGACCAATCGCTTGATGCCACCTCACGGCAGGATGCTGTCAACTGGATTCTAAAAGTGAACGATCTTTTCCGGTTTAGGCCTGTCACCGCCTATCTCTCTGTGAGCTACCTTGATCGCTTTCTCTCTACACATTCTCTCCCAGTAAGCAATGGCACCGTCAATTTTTAATCTTTTACAGTTAATATCTTATTTCAACACTTGATTTTACAATGTGGTTTCCTATTCAACCAGGACGGCGCGGGAGGATGGCCGATGCAGCTTCTCTCGGTGTCCTGTGTGTCAGTGGCTGCGAAAATGGAGGAGACGCGTGTGCCGCTGCTTCTAGACCTTCAGGCACTGGACGGTGGGTCCCGGTTCCTGTTCGAGCCCCGAACAGTGCGCCGAATGGAGCTACTTCTCATGTTCGCTCTCCAGTGGCGAGTCCAAGGGATAACTCCATTTGACTTTCTTCCCTTCTTTACTTCCTCCTGTGCCTCTGATCTCCTCCCACGTGCCTCTGCTCTCATTGTCAGCACTCAACGCGGTAATTTTTTGGGTACTTTGTATTTTTCTATTACCATAAATCAAAGTTTTTTCATCTCCTTATTTTATGGTTTAATTTGAATCTGAAGCAATTTTATTTGTAATAGTGGTCGATTTCTTGGCTTACCGACCATCGGAGATAGCTGCTGCTGCTTTGCACTGTGCGGCTGATGAGTTGGGCACAGACAGAACTGATGCTGTTTGCACATTTGAGAATTTAATCGAAAAGGTAAAAGACAAATAAAAATGACAAAATTATTTCTTCTATTTAAAGTAATGGTTAGTGAAGCTCCCAAATTATATTATTAGAATCTATATGTAAGAATCAGATTGTAAAATATTATTAATTAATCTGGTAAAAGTTCGTATGCGTATGGAAAATCGCGAAGGAGATGGAAATTGCCGAGAGTTCGCCTCTTCTGCATTTACTCAAAAGAGAATCTTTTGAGTTTAATGCATCTCGGCCGTCTGATCAGGATCGGAGCCAATCCAACCCATGCCTATGACGCACGGGTGTCTTTAATATTAGTGCAGATCTCAATCGGACGGTCCAGATCTATTAATGGACATTCCGTTAATGCAGAGGATACGAATTCAATTGCGGGACAAAAGGCGGGTTTTGTTTTCATTTTTCAACTTTGGGTCGGTCAATTCAGACAGCAATAAGTTCTCCCTGTCACAGTGCCAAAAGTTAATTCGACCAACCTAATACAGTTACTAGAATAGTTTTTTCCTCCTTTTTTCTCTTTTTTAATCTTTCTACTTTCTTGAGAGGCGCAGGAAGCGGTGATTGGTTGCCGCCAGCTAATGGTGACTTATCTCCTCGACACGTGTAACTCATCTGTGCTTCCCAAGCGCAGCGAGGTGTCGCTTCCTCCTCCGAGCCCTATTGGTGTTTTAGACGCGGCTGCTTGTGGGAGCTGTGACTCGCAAAAATCCTCGGCTCCAGCCACGCCATCAGCCGAGCCGACTGGAGGTGAGCCGCCTCCGTTCAAGCGCAGGCGTCTCTTGAATTGTACAGATGATACTGGAGATGATGGTCTCGATTTATTTTGCAATGATTAGCTCATTTGACTATTATAGACTTTATTATTGCTACAAGTGATCAGTGATGATGGAAAGTGTTTAGAATCTCTGTTTATTTGATTAGATTTTGGGTTCAACGGTGGGCCTGCTGGGCCCATTTCTGTGGGCCACTTTTCTTTTTGTTCCCATGCCGCTATATATATATATAAATATATAATAACAATGGTAATAAAACCTTAAACTTGATTAGTCTTCGCTTAAAGTATACTTTATTAATGGGAACGCGCGCAATTCTTTGGAATTATTGTATTTATATTAACCAGAGCCAGGACAGTTGTCTTTGCTTGAAATTTGAGAAGCATTGAGAACAGTGTTGTGTGCCATAAATTTTGGGAGTCACGGATGGTTAGTTTCCACTTAGATTGGCACCCTCATTTAATTGCACAGCAGTCTTTGTTTGTACGACAGTATAATTTTATGTGTATAGCAATTCATGGCGTGGGTATTTCATTTGGTTCCATTGTTTGCTTTGAGATTTATGCTAGTTTATATTAATGAAGTCCTTTCTACATAATTAAGGCATGGATTTGCATATGATGTGGCCGGTAAGGACTCGGACTTGGAGGGTTAACAATTAATTTAGAAAAAATCATGAACTGATAAATATGTGGCAATGTTGAAAAACTGAATTTTATGTTGTACCATAGGAATTCTAAAGTAGAGGATGTGGGGGAAATAGTTATCCGGAAATTCCATTGTTTGCTCAATTCATTTCTTTCTATTAGTCTAAACCGCACATTCGGAATCATGATAAAAGATTCTCTATACTTTGTTGAAAAAAAAATTAGATGAACTTTTTTTAGCGTAAAATAGTAATATTAAGATTTTCCTTTAATAATAATATTTTGTGACAATTTAATCTCCCTTTTATATCTTATATTTTGTGAGTAAGTTGCTCATTTCTGCCGGGACTTTTAAGGCGGGTTGGTTATTAATAGATGATCCAGTGTTTCTGAACTGGAGAAGACATCGTGTTTTAGTCGTCACTTAGTCCAAGGCCCTAAGCCATTAGGATACCTTTTAAAAGTCTGGACTCTGGACATTAGTTGCTGGACACGCGGTCCTTCGACAGAGATTTTAGTGGGACCCACCACGTGTTTGGACTTTTAGTTACAATTGGTTTTCTCCAGTTAATTGAAATGGAGAAATGATGGAAGATGCGAAATTGCTGGATCTGGGAAACCGGGACACGTGACGTGGAACTCGTTGCTTTCTGGCAGAGCATGCAACAGTCCCTAATGCTTCCCATTAGCCAGCGAAGCGATACGGATCATGACACTACACGTGTCAGAATGTCCTCATCTCAACGGTCAGGTAACAAGTATAGTACAACTCTAGAGGCGTAAACTCTGAGGTAACAGAAATATTTCTGTTCATCTCGGATCGTCCGATCAGAATCCGTGCCAATCCGATCCGAGGTGAATTGCACTGGATCCTTTAATATTCGTGCGGATTCTGATTGGACGATCTCGATGTAACGTAAATTTTGTTAACTTAGGTGAATGAATTCTACTGCGCCCCGCTGGTTTTCGTCTTTTGTCGATTCGGCGTCTTCCCGCCAGTCCGGTACAGAGCCATTTTATACACTTTTCCTCTTTCCCAGAAAGGTTTAAAATTGCAATATTACCCCTAAAGTCCAATCCCATCATGCCGATAATTTCGTTCCACAGTGGCAGTCTTAATTCCATACCTACGGGCTAGAATAAAAAAATATTTCCTTGCCTTTTTTGGTTGTATAAAAATAAGAGTTAAATTTTTTTTTGTCTCTTTTTTAAAGATCCGATCTAAACGAACGGTTTAGATCGTATTAACAGTGATAGAATGTCATTCAGGAATGTCATTCAGGGGCTAAAAGGATCTTTATTTATATAATTTGATTTGTAGTTGTGAAGTACGGTCATGAAAAATACGGAAATTCATAAAAAAATCATCAATAAAATTGTCAATAGTATTGTAATCATTTCATATCAAAAGGTTAATAAGTCTAATTTTTGTAGGGAAAATTCTGCTATGACCGGAAAATTAACACAGAAGATTATATCAACAATGTTCCTTTAAGAAATCGACGGTTGTAATATATTCATCGAGTAACAGTCCCTGATTTGATCATTTCATTCAATTCGGATTTATTTAGAATGTCTGAAACAATATTAATAAAAAACAGTGCAGTATTATATTCGTATTTTAAAAATTCAGACAGTTCGAATTCTTTACGGATCAATTCAAAATTTTAGATAGCTTGGAAAAATGTGAATACCAATATGACATGGAGTGAAAAGATTTTATTGTAGAAGTTAAGATACACATTTTTTTTTTTTTGCAAATATATTTATCACAATTAAAAATATAAGATTTCTTAGAATTACTTCTTGTATATAAATAAGCTCGAAGAGGGTTAAAATACCTCATGTCTTTCATGCTTAATCGCTGTAGAAAAAGACTAAGAGAGATCAATCTAGATCTATATTTGATGAAAGTGAGAGAAAAATAACTGCAACCGTCACTTGTGACAGTGAAGTGATCATTGCTTGTGATGATGGATTTGTCAATTTCACAAGTCAAAACTCTACTTAGGTGGTCGATTCAGCAGCCTCATTTCATATCACCTCTCAATGTGACTTGTTCACTTCTTACCAGCAAGGTGATTTTGGCAAGGTAAGAATGAGGAATGATAAGGTATGCAAAATTTTCGGTATCAGAGATGCGTGTGTGGGAGACTGATGGGGTGCAAGTTACTTCTCAAGAATATTTGGCATGTGCCTGATACATGCTTCATTTGATTTCTATTGGTGTTCTTCATGATGAAGGGTTCTGTAGCCAATTTGTTGAAAGCAAGTGGAAGTTGTCTAAAAGCTCTCTTGTAGTTGCTCGGGGTGAGAAGTCAAGCTCGTTTTACACAATGCGGGTCAAATTATGTGGTGAGGTTTCTACCGATTTGTGACATTTGCGGTTGGGTCACATGAGTGAGAAAGAGCTTCAAATTCTTGCTAGAAAAGATTGTGTGTTGAGTTATGGTACACATCTGACATCATGTACACATTGTTTGACAGATAAGCAACATCAAATTTCTTTCAAGATAAGTCCTACCACTAAAAAATCAAATGTTTTGGATTTGATTCATATCGATATGTGTTCTATGAGTGATAGGATACATTGAATCAAATTTTTTTATCTTTGTTTTCAAAATTCAAACAATCGATGCTCAACATGATTTTCGTATTAATATGTACCCAGAGAACAAATTTTTGGAAATTTTCCTATATTTTAAATAGATACGAAATCACTCTTTCTGAACCATAAAAAATAGTTATTTTGTACCTGTCTAAAATAAATAGTTAAAAATATACATAAAAATATGAAATTTGGTCTCAAAGTAAATTTTAATATGGAGACCATATTGAGTGGTTCGGATTACTTTGTTTGAATTTTGAAAATAAATACAAAGAATATGAGACAAAATAATACATGAAAGATACGAGACATTTGAACCCTCCTTAATAAGCTCGCATACTACAAAGACGTCTATAACTAAATAGCTAAATTAATGAGCTTAATATATAATTTTGTGCATTCAATGATCTCATTAGCACATCTCATTTCCACATTTTTCCCCGTTCTAACAAAGAAACATATAAAAAGGAAAAAAAATACGAGGCGAGCTCAAGCTGAAGTACTCTGTAATCATATTTACTTATTTCCTCTTGAGATTTAAGCCCGCATTTCAATAAAATTACAACATAACAAATACGCAAGTATCAAGAAAATAATATCAACGATCCTATAATGAACACTTAGATATAAATAAATAAAGCCTTAAAATTTCTCAAAGCGGGTTACATATATTATATAAAAGGGAGATGATTAGAAAAGTTCAAGGTTAAAAAATTATTTAAAAACACATATAAAAGATTTCATTAATTAAATCTTGACTTGGAGTGTACAAAAAAAACCAGCTTCGCTGTCAGGAGATAGGCAGATAGGCATAGCCTTACGGCTTGCTGCACGTCAGTTTTGTCATTTGTTGACCGGAATTTTGAGGAACCTTTGTCACCTTTTTTTCTTTCTTTTTTTTCCTCTAAAATATTCGATGCAAATTTGCTTCTTGGACCCCAATCCACCAAATTCGTTGATTTACTGTTTTATTCGGTTGTTGCGAAATTATACGAAATAATATTATATATGCTATAATGAATGATTATGAGAATCTGTTGAAACTTAAATTAAATGTTTGATTATACTGTTAGCATGATTGTGAAAAATTCAAATTAAAAAAAATACATATTATCGATATTAAGTTTTGGACAATAGAATCATAACTCAACAAATCCTCAAATACAGAGGATGTCCGGTGCAACCAGGCTGTCACTTATGCGGCAACACTTCTTTGGATATTAGAAAACATTTGCTTTGGAACTGTAATTTTGCAATCAGATTCTAGAGAGATTTGTTTGCACACTTCAATTTCAACAACAATCGGAATACCAAAGTCATCGGTACTTGGGTAGTGCGATATTTAAACCTATCCCCTAGAGCCAAAATACTATGGGGAGTGGTCTGGGTGGCAGGTGCTTGGACATTATGAAGAGAAAGGAACAGGAGGTTGTTCACAAACAAGAGAAGAGTAGTGCATCATTTTGATCAATAATACGACCCTCGATATCATGCTTTGGATATGCAATGTGTAACCGAGTTGTTAAGATTGACCGTGCAGATCTTTCCTGTGCTTTTCGAACAACAATTGGGGCTAGCTAAGCTGATTTATTTCTATTATATTCCGAGTTTAGTGCAATTTGTAAATATGTTGATGTGGTGTACTAAGTTAGGACTCTTGTAATTAAACTTTTTTTTATCAATATATTTGTTAGCGGTAATTTGCAGCGAACTTAAAAAAAAATGTAAATTCTAATAATTAACATATAATAAAAATCACCAGACATGCTTTGATATATAAATTTTATCACATCTAAATTTTCACATATTTTCAAGAATAATTGGTCCACCGAACATGTCCTTATTATATATTCTCTTTGGTTAATCTGACGACGGGGATCAATCAAACATAAGAAAAAAAAAACAAAAGCACTAATAAGAAGACAAAAAGTCTAGCACAGTGGGGACGAAAATCAAACAATAAAGCCATTGCAATCGGTGGAACATAATTACTATCCTAAATCAAATTTCTCAAATTATGTAATATTAAAAGCTTGACCCTACCTTTGACAATAATAAGATAATGATTGAATCAATTTTAATAAAATATCCACATCAATTTTAAACGCATGATAGTATATTGAGTAGATTCGTTTAGAGTTCATAATTTAGCTTCCGTGTGTGTGTTTTCAAAATGTCAAAAGATTTAGAGTTTCTCATTTTCTTAATTCATTTGAGAATTATTTCCAATTGTGTTCTTCAGATAATATTTTTGAGATAATATATACAGCTATTAGAGCTTGAACTCAATATCATTTGAAAGTCATGTTAGTAACTTATCACTTCAGCTACTGATTAGATTCTGTCATCATGATAAAAATGTAGGTTTATTAGAAATTAGTTACACTGATAAAAATTATTAAAGGTTTAATATCCATAAAGAACGAAACAATTTTGACAGCTAGTTTTATATCAAGATATATAAATATATGTTTAAAAAAAAATACATACATGTTGTTGTTAGTCTTATAGACAACTTTATTATAATATCCCACTAAAAATCATTAGATATAAATTGTTGTAAGTTTAAAGTTTTTGGTTTGCGGTAAAAAAGTTCCATTATTTTTTATAAAAGGGTTTAAATGCTTTCATTTTTTGTGACTCATCGTGTCTTCACTTTTTAGTTTTTTAATAATAAAAAATATTTTTATGTCAAAATAAAATCATTTGATGTGATCAATATTATTTTTTCTATACACATAAAATCATCACTTTTTATTTTTTTTATTATGAATCAATAAGTTGGAAAAATCAATTAATGTTCAGGAATTATCTATATAAGTGATTTTTTTACTACATCTTAATAATAATCAAAATAAGCTTAAAATGTCACATTATGCGCATAAAGAAAATAATATAGATTATTTAAGTTTGAAATTTTAAGTTATAAAAAAAGGAGGCATTTGAAAGTATATATCACATTATAAATATCTAAAATTTGAAATCATAATTTTTTTTATAATTATAGAAACTATTAAATTAATAATTTCAACCTTTATCTAAAATCAAAGTATTCGGTTGGTTAACGTATCACGGGAAAATATTGACAGCCGAAAACTTACAAAAGAGAGGGTGAAATTTACCAAGCATGTGCGTGTTATGCAGAGCTAATGCATAATCAATTAGACATCTGTTTTCGGAATGTCCATTCTCATTGGAAGTTTACACAGCTCTTACTTGTACATGCCAGTTACCGAATATAAATTGGAGAAGGAAGTTGCAAGAAGTTGAAGCGCAGCAATGGATTGTGCAGAATGAAGGAGATAGCAAATCAAAAGAAGTATTACTTCTAGCGATGTTCATTTGTTGGAGAGAGCGTTGTACTCAGATTTTCAGAGATCAGTGCAAAGAGATACAAGAACTGGTGACGGAAGTTCAAGAGCAGTGGGAATTTCTTCACTGACAAGAAAGAGTTTTACAATTTTTGCATTTTAAACCCTGGACTTCGGCAATATTCTGTTTTTCTTTTTGTTTTCTTTATACTCAACTGGGTTGAATAATATTAAGTTTTTGTATTTGGTTTCATGTTGAAACATTTCTATCAATAAAGCAAATAAGAACTAGATCCTTATTTTTACTCAAAAAAAAAAAACTTTATCAGGTGCTGCTTCCAACTTTCTTTTCTTTTTTTCGTCATGAAGTGCCCCTCTTTCTTCTTGTGTGTCTCTTGATAAGATATAAAATTGCATTATGGCGCCATTGACTATAGAAAGCCATTCCCTTTGCAGCTGCTACAGCAAAGAGTCTGAGAACAGATGGAAACATGCGAAAATATCAAAGACAGCTGGAGCTCTGTTTCCATTGAAGAAACCAGTTGATCAATCAATTGCAAACTGGTTTTCTATGATGACTCAGTTGGCAATGTATGTGACTGTGAGAGTGTGACTGAAGGTTGTATTGTTTATTTAAATAATCATATTATAGAGGAACGAAAATTAGGATGGAAATAATCGTATATTTGTGAAGATTGGCATTGTATGAAATTTAATTGAATTTTATTTTATTTTTAAATATTTTATATAGTCGAGTAGTTAAAGATTTATTTTGTGGTTAAATATCAAATATTTGCTTGTAGTCTAGTGGTTAAAGATTTATTTTGTAGTTGAGAGAATATGAGTTCAAATTTCATTTGCCATATTTTGTACTTTAATTTTAGTCCCCCAATTAAAATTTCTAATTCTGCAAGTGAAGAGGACAAATTCGAAATCTGATTAGAAGATCTTTGTGGATATTTAAAGTTCAGAGACTTGATCGCATTTTTTTATAAAAAAACAAACATATATTTTGACAATTTTCTTCCCAATTGCAAAGTAATTGTAATTGTTGGTTGGTAATTGACTAATTGCAATATCAATTAAACGAGAAGCTATTAGTTTAACAATCTTTCTAAATTAACAGTATGTATAAACAGTGGCGGATCCACATGTAAGAATGGGGGCATTCATTTTTATAATTCTATGATTTTTTTTATATATTTAAAGAAAAAATACAAAAAATGCTATGGATAATGTAAAATATAAATTGACTCTCATATTTTTTTTTTTTGTATGAAAATAATTTCTTGACTCTCGTAACTCAAAAGCTTGCCTCCGCCTCAGTGTAAATACATCGCAACAATTTGCAATTGAATTGTAATTGACAATTACATGGACAGAAAACTTGAAATTAAAAATTACTAAAATTTATCAATAATTGTCACACCCCGAAACATGGGGTCGTGCAGCTACGCCGTCAATACACAGTTTTCTATGTACCCACAAGGTAATTACATAATATAATTCAAAACAAGCATTTCATTTTGGCACAATTACTATTTAAGTAGAAGTAGTGCAAGTATGTTTATCAAGTGTTTATAAACAACACCTACATATATTACCATAAAAACCAATACAGTACATAAGTAGATACTGTTTATAACCTCCGGTCAAACAAAAACCTTTAAACCGTGATTTACAATCAAACGAAAACTTTTAAACAATATTTCACAATTTTTTTACATAGCAACAAGATCTGGCTGAAAAGACTGTACAACAAAACAATATACGATGGTTCAGCCAGTAAACAAAAGCTGTCACGGTAATATGGCATATTCTTACACCTACACGACTTACTCCTCACCTGTCACGCTCGGACCCTTATTCTTGTTTTCCTGAAATAAAATTAAAGAAAAACCCACAAGGGGAAGAGGGGTGAGAAACTTGTCAACTGTTTCTCAGTGCATAATTTAATTAGGGCTACTGGATTTGTAAGAAATCCATTACCAGAACTAAATAATCGCAATATAACAATATCAAGTTAATGATTCAATGATAATTAATGCAAATGCTCAAAATTGATAACAAACGGGATTCAACATATATCCGATTCGAAGATATTGAAAGAACCATAATTCAAATTATTTGGACCTAAACGATAAAATAGCTAGGTCAGGTCATCACTGATAGATATATGGTATCTATCAACCTTGGCTTAACCATTCTATTAGGTCTAGTTTATAGTCAAACATAACACATAAATTCAATAATTCAGACTAACAGTGACATTCATCAATAAAATACAAGATATCGTCACCCTTACCAGAAGTGACCAATAGAACAATCGATATACCACAGTTTCACTATTCCTGCAATCACAATTTACATTATCCTCTACCCAACCGGTACTGGGTTCAGTTGAGATCATTCACCGTATGCGCATATGGATCCTGAATCAAAGTCTAGCGTCGACTCTAGACTTTGCAGTAAACAATAAAGTAAATCAATTCGATAACTGTGGTTCCATTCATTTATCAGAAACGAGAGGACAGACAATCGATAAAACAATACCAAAATGATAAATCATCACAGTTATAACAATTCAAGTATGTTATTACCTTACCTCATGCAAATGATGCAATGATGCAACGATGCTATCAATCAGAAATTCAACATGCTAACATGAACAGTTATTTAGTTCTTAGAAATAAAAATCAAGACAAATCCCGTGAACCCCCACACTTGATCACATAAGGTGCGTAGAGGATCAGCTATCACTAGATTCAGAACTTCAGACGATCCCGCTAAGTCGTGCTCGATAGAGTCTATGTTAAATAAAATAATATAAATAAGTTAGTATCTATTTAACAATCTCACAAAAACTAATTAACCTTTATATCCCTAGCTAGAAATCTCATATGCATATTCAATTATTCATGTCCAATTGTTGATTTTCAGTTTTCAGATTTTTAGTTTATTTGTACTTGATCAATTCATTTAGAATAAGATTACAAATCATCCCTAAATCCTACAGTACAGTTCTACTTATCTTTAGTACCTATTTTAATTATTTCATTCTTAAAATTTCCATGTCACAGCTAGCTATATATGTATCAATATTAGTTTAGTATACATTTTAGCACCTCTAACATGGTCAATTCACTAAATTAGGAAATTTTGCAAGTTCAACCCTTGAACCTTGAAATATATCATAACTTAGTATAGACACTGGTACGGAATGGTACCGGTGCCAAGAGATGTAACTTTAATAATCACATACTTCCAACTCTAGATTTTTAGCAAGAAAATTGGTACAATGAGATATTGATACCATACTAGGGTTTAAAGCATAGATGACCCAAAATCAAGTTCAGTACCAAATTGGTACAGCAAGAAGATTACTCAACGTTCTAAACAGTAACTTAAAATGGTTTCTAAGACTTTAATTGATTGAAGGAGAAATCAAAGAATCTGTATAGAGAGCAAGTAATTACTATATATACACCAGGGGTAAAAAGGGAAACAGAAAGCAACTTAACATTTAGCTAATTCAACCATTTCTAAACGATAATACTCTAATTGTCACTTGAAATAAATAGTGTTTCCTAATATTTTAATAAGCTGAAATAGGAAGTCAGAGAACCAGTACCAAGCAAGGAAGTTGTTGTTCTATAAATCACTAATAGTAGAAGAGAAGAAATTAGCACACACAGTCAGCAACTTCAATTGGAAAAGCTAACCCTAAAGAAATCGAGCTCTAGCGACACGAGAGAACTCAGAAATGAAAACAAGGGTTTTGGAGAGAGAGAGAAATATGCGGTGAATGAAATAAAATATAAAATATGCAAGAAGATAGAGATGGACTTAATAATCATATTAAATCATATATTCAATTTGAGCTGCTGCTCATGTATTTTTCTCTAAGGCCTACGGCCCAATTTCATATAGAATAAATTAACACCATTAATGAATCCCACTAATGCATCTCTAAATCTAACTCATCATAATATTATTATATAAAGTTTATAATTTTCAGATTTTCATGATTCGGAGATCCAAATTAATTTAATCATTCATATTATAATTTCACTCAATAAAATAAACCTGATGCTTAATTAATCAGTCAGTCAATATAGAATCTTCTATAACATCGAAATTTTTAAATTAAGCCTATAATTTATTTTAAATTTTACTGTTACCCTTTTTTAAAATTCACACTGTTACAATAATAAAATTAAATACAGAAATAAAGATAATATGAAATTCATTGAAGAATAATGATTAAAATTCAAGATTTGACAGAAAGTTTGTACTTAACAATTTTTGGAATGAAGATGCTCTTACGTAATGCGTTTTCTGTTTTTATTCAATAAATTTGAAATCCACTGTGATATAAGATAAAGAAATGCAAAACTCATGTTTATTTCAAGCTGATGAAATCTTCCTTCTCAAAACGGAGGTAGCAGGGTAGCACTTCCTAGATTGACCAATGACCTTATATTTAGTCAAACTGTATGTAGTATAGCACGAGAGGGCCACAGAGAAAGCTTAATCTGTTTCATTTAGGCAATAAGAGATTAAGCCTCCTTAAAGCTTAATTTGTTTCATTTAGTTTCCTTAGCCGCTTAATTTTGCCGAACACCGGTTTCGTAGCGCGGATTAAGAACACCTCCTTTAGTCTCCTTTTACCCGAATCTTAATCTTCTATCCGGACCTTAAGACACCTCTACCTCTTCCTTTAGCTTTCTTAGCTTTCACCTACGGATTAAGACAACCGAACATCGGTTCCTTAGCGCTCTTAAGCTCTTAATCCTTCACTCTTAATCATTTCTTAATTCTTTGTTGCTGAACGCGCCCCTTGAGTTTACTTTAGTCGGAGTGGTGGAGCCGGACATAGAAGTCGGAATAACAAATGAAAGGTGAATTCAGCTCAACCAGAGAAAATAAAATAAGTCTGAACAAAAACTTTAGAAGAAAAGATAATTGTATAATTATTTTAGACACAAATTTGTTTTATATATATATTTTTAAAATATGACAAAAAAAGTATATTCTGACTTTTTTATAAACTAAGAATAGACAAGTGCCGAATTCATATCACAGAAGTAACTCAAAATTTGAGTTTAGATCCAGACTATCCTATCTACTTTTGACACTAATATTAAAAGAACACAATGCACTTCGGATATAATTAATCCGGATTTTGATAAGATGATTCAAATCTAAATTTAAAATTTGAGTTACTTCAGAAGAACTGGACTCGGTAATTGCCTCCCTCTAACCCTACTTGCTATGCTCTTAGATGGTTGGATAAGAGGAATCCGCATCCTGTGTATTAACATACCATTTGAGTTAATTTTTGAACCGTCCGATTATAATTTGAACCAATCGGATTCACGTCTATAACGCACAGATCTTTTAATATTAGTGCCAATAAAAGTTGAACGGTTTAAATCTTAACTCAAAATTTAATTGAGTTAATGCATAGGATGCGAATTCCGGATTTTTGTCACTTGTCTTCTGTAACGCAAATTTCATCAATAATATTTAACGTTAGTTATATAGCTATAAAAATGGAGGCGTTGAAAACAATTGCATTGTACGAGTTAGGTGCAATAACTCGGTACATAGTTTGATGCTCTGTACGGTTCCTTTGTGTGGCCAAACTCAAAGTGGACATGAGCTGTGAGGTGAGGCATGTGAGTAGGTTGCATGAGGTGCCGTTTGGAGGGACCAAGATGGTATCAAACTACCAATGGGGCATGATTTGGCATGAAATCAATTCCTAGCGTTGGTATTGAAAAAGAAGCTGATAAGGCCATAAGTAAAAGCCTCAAAAAGCCCTCCCAAAAGCCCACTTAAGTAAAAAGCCCAATAAAAGATGCGTTCAGCCTGCTAACTTCATTCAAAAAAGGCCAGCAATAAAAACCCAGTCGGTTGTCCGGGACCAAAGAGAAATCCCGAAACCGGCTAACCGACAGGAAGGCCTATAAATACGGAGGAAAATCTCTGGAATGGGGGACCGGGAAAAAGAGAAAAAAGACCTGCGAAAAGATAGAGAGAAGGATACAGAAAATCCAGAGAATTAAGAGTCAAAGGCCTAATTAAGAAGAAAGGATTACCGCGTTCTGATCGGGCATAACTTAGGACGTATCATCCACCGTGGGGCTGACTACCTTCCCACAGCCCAGGCCGAGTAACAAACCCAATGACAACCCAGCACAGACCAACCGAATCCAGCGCCAGTACACCACTTCTTAATAGGCAGTTGATCCCCCCAAACGGGAATAATGGGAGATCTCGAATAATTCGAAATGAGCGGGCGGACCCCAGTTTGGGGATGCCCTACAATCTAATGACAAACTTGAACTACGAACAGTTCAATGCGTATACCCCCCAATTTGTCACGACCGAAATTGCCAATCCGGGGCCCTCAACCCCAGTAGTGGCTGACCACGGGTGCGCAAATCCGAGCCCTGCTCAAGCTCTTCCCGGGCCCTCCTACCTCTATAACCCACAACATGTATACACCACGCCCTCGGGGCATGCCTACCCTCGGACAAACCCGGGACAAGGACCTGTATATTCAGCACCCAACGAGGGAAGGCGGGTTCATGAGCGGCCGATTCCCGACCCCGTATGCCCACAAATGGCGAATCAGATCCCACCGCAGAGTCGTCGGAACCTAGAAGCTGAGTTCGAAACAACCCGCAGAAACCCGCGATCGAACGCAGGTGAGAGACCTGACCAAAGGACCCGTCAGGAAAATCCACAGCCTTCATTTCCAGGAAGACGGGGCCCAATGAGCCAAGGCGAACCATCTAGGCGAGAAGAAAGGCGGGAGGCCCCCCTCCGAGACAACCCGAACCTTTGGAACATGGAAACAATCCAAGAAATGATTCGGCTGGGAGTCGCCCAACAGATGGCCGAGCTCGAAGCCAAACGGGTGGGGAACCACACGAGCTCGGTCAATATCAATGAGGGGCCATTAGCCCCGGAAATATACGACGCGGTCATGACCGACTACAAGTCTCAACCCCTACCCAGTTTCAGAGGAAGTGGAGATGACAAAGACCCTCAGCATTTTGTGTTCGGGTTTCATGAACGGCTCCGTCTCCAAGGCGCAACCGATGCCGTAATGTGCCGTGTGTTTACCACATGTTTGGCGGGAGAGGCCTGGGAATGGTATATGAGGTTGCCGAAGGGATCAATTAGAACATTTAAGGAATTGACCGATAAATTCACGGCGCGGTATTCTACGGTAAAATCACCTCAAGTCACCTGCGAAACCCTCCTTGATCTAAGACAGGAACGAAGAGAAAGTACCCGCGCTTTCATCCAGAGATTCGTGCAGAAGTCGCGACAAGTCCAGAATCTAAACGAAGAGGTAGCATTGGCGGCCATCCGAAGAGGACTTAGGTCTGACGGCCCTGCTACCCTGCGATTCGACGCTCACCAGAAAGAATTCGAGAATTTAAGGGAATTCTTGGTGTTTGCGGAAAGATACATTCAAGCCGAGGAAGACACAGGTGGCCCTGGCCCCGCGAGAACGCCTTCTCCTCCGAAGACAAGGGGTTACAAGCGCCCCCGCAATAACCCACCCCGAACAGAAGGCCAGCCACAAAGGGGCGATTATCGGCGAAATGACAACTCGCCGGGGAAGGGGAAAGGCCGGTCTGAGCAAAGAATTGAGCGATATCAGCCACATTATACCAGCTATGCCCCATTCACAAAGTCACTATATGAAGTTTTCGAGATTGCCCGGGAACAGAACAAATTCCCGAGACCCCTGAATAGGGGGATATTCGAAGAAAAAGATCCAGATAAGCATTGTTATTTCCACAAATTTAATGGTCACCCAACCGTCGACTGCCCTCAACTGCAGGATATCCTCGAAAGATTCGCGAGGCAGGGAAAATTAACCCCATACATACGCAGGGATTTCTACAAAGCCCACGCTTCTACCTATGGCGGAACTGACCACGGTGTTACTTATCCTAATTTCCCAAGAAAAGAAGATCCTAATAACCGCAATCGCCAACCCCTGGAGCAAGCCTATCGCCGACAAGGACGGCAACCCAACCGGGAAAGAACCCCCTTGATTAATGTTATCAGTGGGGGTATAGCATCAGGAGGAGACTCACATAAGCAGCGGCGAAGCTATTTAAGGGGTCCCACAGAGAAGGCAGTCATGACCGTAGAATCTTCCCCGAGAAATAAGAGACCTAGAACGGAAGAAGTCATCTCGTTCTCAGAAGACGACATGGGCAACGTCCAAGGGCCCCATGACGATGCCATTGTATTGCGATTAAAAATCAACAACCATCGCTTGGAACGTGTCCTGGTCGATACGGGGAGCTCCGCGGACATATTATACCTACCTGCCTTTAGACAAATGGGGTACGAAGTGTCTGACCTGGGACCCGTTCGCACCCCGTTGAGAGGATTCACGGGAGACACTTTACAGCCCGAAGGATACATTCGAATGAGGGTAAATTTCGGAACTCACCCCAAGACAATCTCCGTCATGACCGAGTTCCTGGTCGTCGACATTCCCTCGGCATACAACGTGATCCTGGGAAGGACCACGCTTAACAAAATTGGGGCAATAATCTCCTCGGTCCACTTAAAAATAAAATTCCTCACGAGCGAGGGAGTAGGGGAGGAATGCGGATACCAGGGAAAAGCCCGGGAATGTTACGCGCTATCCCTCAAGGGGAGTTGCGCGGTACATCAGGTCGAGACTCGCCCCCGGGGGCACAGCACCGAGAGAATTGGAGGAATCAACCAATCCGCAACCAGGGAAGAAACAGTATGGGGGTTACCAGCCACAGACGAACAAACGTCGCCATTAGAACCAACCGACGAAATTGAGCAGATAAACGTCGGGGGAGGAAGAGTGGTCAATATCGGGAAAGCAATACTGGGGGCACCAAGAAGCGACCTCATTACCTTTCTCCAAGCAAACCAAGCCGTATTTGCCTGGTCGGCCGCCGATATGACTGGCATCCCCCGAAGCATAGCTGAGCATAAACTACACGTAAAGCCCGGCGCTAAACCAGTACGACAAAGAAAAAGAGCCATTGGACTCGAAAGACAAAGGGCGGTACAAACAGAGGTTGAAAAATTACTCAAAGAAGGGTCCATCCGGGAGATAACCTGCCCGGAGTGGACCTCCAATACGGTGCTGGTCAAAAAAATCGAACGGGGAGTGGCGAATGTGCATAGACTTCTCCGACTTAAACAAGGCTTGCCCAATAGATCCGTTCCCGTTGCCAAAAATCGATCAATTAGTAGATTCCACCTCCGGATATGCATACCTCAGTTTTATGGATGCATTCTCGGGGTACCACCAAATCAAGATGAGTCCAGAGGATGAGGGCAAAAACCGCTTTTATTACTGATCGCGGGTTGTATTGCTACCGGGTCATGCCCTTCGGGCTCCGAAACGCGGGAGCTTCATACCAAAGAATGGTAAATGGGGTGTTTGGCCACCAACTTGGCAGGAATATGGAAGTCTACGTCGATGATATGCTGGTCAAAAGCATGTCGGAAACAGAGCACATCCGAGACCTCCGGGAAACCTTTGAGACACTTAACCGTGCCAATATGAAGCTCAACCCAAAAAAGAGCTTTTTTGGGCTTACGGGAGGGAAATTTTTGGGATTTATGGTCTCAAAGAGGGGGATCGAAATACATCCTTCCAAGTCACAGGCCATTATTGATATGACCCCCCCGAAAAACATAAAAGAGTTACAGGCATTAACGGGGCGTTTGGCAGCGCTCAATCGTTTCATCGCAAAATCCGGAGAAATATGTCTCCCATTTTTTAAAGCCATGCGGAAATCCAGTCGATTTGAATGGACGGAAGAATGCACCGAAGCTTTCGACCGAATCAAGGCGTACTTCCTAAAGCCCCCATGCCTGAGCAGACCATTACCCGGGGACGAGCTTATCC
Source organism: Carex kokanica (assembly GCA_025461125.1). Lineage (NCBI taxonomy): Eukaryota > Viridiplantae > Streptophyta > Magnoliopsida > Poales > Cyperaceae > Carex > Carex kokanica. Next base: position 914,823 of record JAJGRX010001229.1, read on the forward strand.
TATATCTGGCCGCTACGGACCACGCCGTAAGCGCTGTCCTAGTTCGGGAGGGAGATGGTCAACAATCACTAATCTATTTTGTCTCACATGTGTTAAGAGATGCCGAAACCAGATACCCTCCCATCGAAAAAGTTGCATTCGCTCTCATCACGGCAGCGCGCAAGTTGAGACCGTACTTCCAAGCCCATGCTATCAAAGTAACAACAGAGGTCCCGCTTAAAAAAGCCCTGACCAATTTCAACTGCTCGGGACGATTACTGACATGGGCGTTGGAGTTGTCCGAATTCAACATCACCTATCATCCCCGCACGGCTCTCAAATCACAAATCTTCGCAGATTTCATCGCAGAATATACAACCCCCTGCGCACCCCCTTCGCACAAATGGACAGTACATGTTGACGGAGCATCCTCCCGAAACGGTGCCGGGGCGGGAGTATCCTTGACTGGACCCAACGGGGAAATCCTGAACTATGCATTACATTTCGCTTTTCGAAGCACCAATAATGTGGCGGAGTACGAAGCTATAATAGCAGGGCTACGAATAGCCAGCGAAGTGGGCGCACGAGAAATATGCTTGCATAGCGATTCTCAGTTGGCTGTGCGCCAGATAAACGGTGAAATAAAAGTAATTGACGAAAAGCTGGCCCAATACTATCAACTACTCAACGAAATGAAGCGCTCTTTCGATAGAGTGGACATCACCCACATCACTCGCAACCACAATTGCCAGGCCGACGCCTTGTCTAAACTCGGCGCAGCCGGGAATCTCGACAAGGAACAACCAGTTATCGTTTTGAATATACCGGAACCTAGCGTCGCGCACCAGCCCTTGGAAGCACTTCCTATCGAGGATGGAAGAAACACCTGGTATACCCCAATGTGGAAATTTCTTACAACCGGCACACTACCCGAGGATAAACTCGAAGCCAGACGACTCAGACGGATCGAACCCATGTATGCAATTTACGATAACCATCTGTATAAGAAAGGGTATTCTAGGCCCTGGCAAAAATGCATCCGAGAAGAGGAGGCCCTCGCATTGCTAAATGAGACACACGCGGGACTTTGTGGCAGCCATCAGGGTGCCAAAACCCTCGCCAAACGAATCCTCAGAGCCGGATTTTACTGGCCCACCATGAAAAAAGATACGACCAATCTCGTCAGAAAATGCAACAACTGCCAGTACCACAGCAAATTGTCAAAGATTCCCCCTTACGACAGAATATCGATTACGGGAGCTTGGCCATTTGATCTATGGGGGATAGATATTATCGGACCTTTCCAACCTACGGGGCCGCAGTACAAATGGATCATCGTGGCTGTGGAATATTTTACGAAATGGGTAGAAGCGGAGCCACTATCAACAATTAACTCTCGAGCAACCGAGAAATTCATTTGGAAAAACATCATTTGCCGGTTCGGGATCCCACACGCCCTCGTTTCGGATAACGGGACAAACTTCAGCTCAGCCCATACCATTACATTCTTAAAGAAATTAGGGATACAGAACAACTTTACCTCGGTCAGCCACCCGGCAAGTAACGGTCTGGCCGAGGTTACGAATAGAACCATACTGGAAGGACTCAAACGAAAGATGGAAGATAAGAACAATTGGTCAGTAGTATTAGATGAAGTATTATGGGCATATCGGACGACACCGAGAGAAGCTACCCAACAGTCCCCATACTCGTTAATATACGGAATGGAGGCGATGACCCCGCTGGAATCTATCAACCCCTCACTCCGCAGATCCTTATATAACCAGGAAACAAATGCGGATGCCAAAAATCTAGAGCTTGAGTTGGTGGATGAGGTTAGGGAGGAGGCACGACAAACCATGGCCCGATATCAAAGCCGAGTTAAGCGGGCTTTTGATAAACAAGTGCGTCCACGCGGATTCCTTGAAGGAGATTTAGTCCTTCGACGGATAGCGGAAGGAACTGGTCGGCACGTACCGAAGTTAGGACGAGCATGGGATGGACCGTTTCGCATCAAGCGGGTGTACGGCAACGGAGCTCACAAGTTGGAATATTTGGGAGGCGATGAGGTGAAAAGAACGTGGAATTCATGCCACCTACGCAAGTTTTATATCTAGAAGGAAAGGGGCGAGCCTCCATTACGTTTTTTCCTTTTTACCTTTGCCTTATTTTCACTTCGGGTGTCAACAAATACTTTTTGTAAATGACACTTAGGCCTAAGGCTTTTTTATGAAGTTTCACATCACATTGATTCCTTCTCATCCATTCCACATAAAAATAAATTAAATATGTCTAGATAATGACGAAACAAAAGGATAGAGCAAAAACGGGTGTCGGTGTCACTAAAAAATTCAGGGGCATAACAAAGTCATGGGGGACCATATGGGGGACCACACCATAAAACAATAATAATAATAACCCACCTGTCCGCACCTACAAACATCACCTACTACGCATCAGACTATAAATACCCCCGCACTCAGAGTCAGAGGGGGAAGGTTGCCCTATCTTCCTCTTTAGCAAATCACACTCAGCAACCCTATCTTCCTCTTCAGCAAATCGCACTCAGCAATCTGAAGACGCCACCAATTAATTATTTCAAAACAAAACAATTCCAAACAACATACACCAAATAGCCCATAAAAAATTGGGGGATCTTAAATATCGATGGAGGGCAACAAAAGAGGAGTACAGCCCGCCGAGCAGCCGCTGGAATACACGAGAATATCCGGGAGGGCTTTACTTATCCGACCCCGACGATATCATGGAACGCGAAGTTCACAAGAAAATCGGAACTACGTAACTCGAAAATCGAAATAGGGGCTCACTATCCGGATTGACAAGTAAAGCAATAAATTGAAAGGGTCCCTTTGCAAAAAGACGTATGATCACTCCGGACTAGAAGCGGATCGATCTGTTTTCTCGTCTCAAAGTAAACACCAACCGTGTTACAAAAGCTAAGGTACATTTAATAATATTACGAAGACAGCAAAAATAAGAGCCAAAAACACGAAAGCACTAGCAAAAGTTTAAAGCCAATAGTTCACTTACAAATTTATTCGTTACCTCCCATAGTTCGGGAGCCAAAACAAAAACAAACACTTACAACTATAATATTTGTCTCCCCACATTCCGGGAACCAAACACCAAAAAATTCATCCCTACAAATTTACAACAACTAAAACAAATACATTTCGACGGATCTACCAGTCATATTAAGGAAGACATATGCTTTAGTTATCCCCGTCGTCGGAGTCATCTTCGGGGTTATCTTCGTCGTCAGAATCATCCTGGGGAAGGGGTATGTCGGCCGGCCAGTTATTTCTATCCCAGACATAACGAAGACGGCGGGTCGGTAGAGTTTGAAGCTTTTTCGGCTCACTAACCTCCAGGCCGTCGGAATCGAATAACCGATCAGTATCCACATCCCAAACAAACCCCGGGAGCACTTGCTGTTGGTGTTCACCTCGTTCCATATCGACACGCCCGAAACCCAAGTCCTCGGGAAGGAAGGGAAAAGCCCTACTCAGGTCACGTAATACATCATAAACAACGGACCTAAGCATCCCGATACAGCTAGTCACAGCGGCCGTCTTGAAGGCATGACTCCCTAAAAATCTCGAGACCGCTTGAGAGGGGGCTTCCTTGAGCTCCTTTTCTAGCCTTTTCGATTTTTCCTCAAAAAAGGCGCCCCGGGCATTCGCGGTGTCCAGCTTCGACTCCAAGGCGCTCACCTTCTGTAACAGGTCCGCATTACGTGCCGCGGAATCCGAGAAGGCCCGAGCAGCAATAGCCTCTGAGGCCACGAGGTCTTCTTTCTCTTCCTCCAACTTTACCAGGTTGGCACGAGAGGTGCTCAACTCGGTCCTTAATTGCCTCGCCTCATCCCTTGCTTCTTCTCTCACGGTTCTCAACTTCCCCAGGAGACTATTTTTCTGACCCTCCATCTCCCGCAACTGACCCTTCAACGTTTCAATTTCCTCCGCAGCAGCGCTCTTCTCTAGCTCGAGACGCGTCAACTCGGATACGTCTTCCATAGGAGGGATTTCTTTCCCTTTATGCTTTCGCATATAATCACCACATTGAACAACAGTTGCGCACGCTTGAAGAAGATAGGCTGCTAATTCTTCCCCGCCTTTCTCGGCTCGTCTCTTTACCTTCTTCTTCAAAAAAGGGGGAGTTATGGCTCGCAGGGCCTCAAAAGCAAAACGCCCGAACCCGGGGGGTTTCTCCTCAGCACTCAAAACCTCTGAACTTCCGGGCAGTAACAACACACAACTGTCCGGATGATCGGCGGGATAGCCTTGTTTCCAAAGCCTCCCACGAGCTTTCGATACAGAGGATTTCTCGCTCTCACTTCTTTCTCGGGCCGGACCCTTCATCTTACGATCAACCCGATCAGGCGACTTGTCCACTGACTCAATCGTCCCGGGTGGTCTCACAATGGCAGCCGCGGCATGAGCCGAACCCATTACGCTAGGGCCGGAGGAACGAGGGGGAGTGTCCCCAACAAGAACATTCTCGACCGAGAGTTCAGTTTCAACAGTTGCCTCGGGCTCGGCGGCACCCGCGGAGAGCACAGGCATAGTACCAGCACCAACCTCTTCCGGTAAAGCCGTCATCACGACGGCTTGGGACGGGGCCAGCGCGGTAACACCCCCGTCATCACATCCAGCAGAAACCGACACGGCCTTATTGCCCGATTTCTTTCTCCTCTTCGGGCCTTCGGCCAAGGGGGCTTTACCGCTTACAACGGCATCGGCCTTTCTTTTCGGAAGAGCATCCCCGGTCACGGCCACCTTCCGGGAAGCACGTCGCTCCCTCGTAATCAAATCAGAGCCACCACCTACTGTAGACTTGCCCTTTCCCGGGGGAGGTACGTCCGCGGGACCAGCGGCGAAATCAGCCGCATCATCATCTAAGGGATCAAGTTCTCCCGTCCTCAGCGACCTAGCCCGAACATTGGTGGAATTGAACGCGAGATGCATGGTCCCGGCACCTGTAAAACAAAAAAAAAAAAAAAAAAAAGGACCAGACAAATTTAGCAACAAAGGAATCCCCAAACCCGAAAAGAAATGCAGTACGATAAAGATATAAAGAAACTAACGCGAAATTAGGCTCTCGATTTTTTCAATAGCCGCCACATCTACATCGGTCTTCATCTCGGTAAACGAAGGGATCCCTTCCTTCACCAGGGATCTCCAGGTTTCAGAAATCGAGGACAAAGAAGGAATAATTTTGAAGTTTGGCAAATATACCCAGCCTTCATTCCAATACTCTACTTTGCTGAGAGGCTGATTTTTCCCGTTCTCCGGAGTAAAAATCTCCAAATTTTTCGCCATCTTCTTCTTAAAGGAATAGAAGTCTGACGTCACGGCAAGGGAGAAGTAATGAAGCAAAAGAGGTACGCTCGGCCCGAAACCTCTTAATTCTTCGAACTCAGTAAACAAGCGTTCGAAACTTGTAATATAGCACCACGACGCAGGAGATAACTGCGCCGGGGGTGCCTTCAGATAGTCCAACAATTTTATTTGAAAATCCGTAAGGGGCAGCCGGAAGCCGCACGAAGGCATCCGGTGATATATACACATACCCTTGGCAGAGTCATGAGCACGGCAATCAATGGTCGGAGGAACGAGACGGAAGACGTCCGAAGTATAAAATTGTCTAGACACCGACCGAATCAGTTCTCTCGGAAACTTTGCCAAGAGCCATGTTGGGTCGGTACACAAATTTAATCTCGGGACTATACCGGCTACTTTGGGAAATGCAGTAATAGAGTCATCATGAGGACGGTACTGTGCCTTTTTGTTCGGTCGATTACCCTTTTTAGGACCCTGGGAAATGGGGTTCGAAGCCCCTTTTGAACAACCCGGGCCTTCACTATCAAAGACCTCATGACTACTCGAGGAACCTAAATCCCCGGTATCCTGTTCACCCGGATGGATCCCCTCACTGATATTCTGATCCATAGCCGTGTTCGGGCCCGAGGCCTGAGTACCCATGGTTTCCGGAGGATATTCCGAAATAAGGGAACTCCCGGGAATTATCATGGCAAGAGGATCGGCAAGGGTATCTCCGAAAATATCTTGTTGGCTAGTCATAACGTCGGTCAGCAGATTACCTAAGGATTCCTATAAATTCGTAAAAACGACGGATTAAACATACTCTTGGCCAAGGGATACCATACCGGAAGATCACCAGGGCCTGGAAAACTAAACTAACCCGACAGGATTGATCGGACTTAATAGCTAAAAACAACACTGGACTTTGCGAAATATAATAACCAGGATAAAAACTTACCTTCCGAGGAAATGGAAACACCGGAAAGAAGTTAAAACGCTAAAACGCCTCGACAAACTACGCCAGAAGCAGGAAATCACCGACAACAGTGCGCGAAAATGACGGGTTTTACAGGACGCGGTGAAAAACAAAGACTATATATAGGCACCCGTAAAAGAAAGTAAAATCGTAACGCACGGAACCGACTTATGCACAGGGTATACGTGGCACAGCCTGCAGCGCCGAAAACCGAAACCCGTAAGAGGGAGTACAAAGTCGGGTCATTATAAAATGCGACGGATTTCGAAACGACGCCATAAAAAAAAACAAATGCACCGACTCAAAACACAAAGATATATATATTTATATATACACACGTCATCCTGTGGAGACCTTCGGAGGAAACTTGGTCCGCATACCTCTATAAAAGGCATGGTGTAAAGCACCTTATAAAAAAAAACCCTTCCAGAAACTAAGAGCCATAAAACCCATGGCAACTTCATCTAAGGGTGCTGAAACTCCCGAACCACGAACTAAGACCTCCATCGGAATACTGAAACACCAAGCACAGCACCTTTTCGCACACTTCCCGCCCGAAGATGTCGCTAACTTCTTGGAAGGCCGCAATCCGGAGCTCCATACACTCCTCGATCACATGATAAACGGTTTCCCAAAAGAGGAATACGAGCAAGAAAACAACGAGATCCAACAAGGTACACAGGGACCTCAGGGATCACCAGTGGCACGCACCTTCTGCTCTCAGTGTAGACAACCGGGTAACCAAGCAGCCATGTTCATCTGCAACGATTGCAAAGACGTGTTTCATCCAATATGCATCCGCGATTGTTCACCGGTGGCACACGAAGATCCGCGATACAAGTTTTACGTATGTCCTCCCTGCGCGAAAGATAGGGCCCGAAATAACAGGACATGCTCAACCTGCGCAAGGGATCGCACAAAACACAGGGAAGTGTGCCCAACATGCGGAAAAAGCAGGGCCAGAAACACCACCAAATAACGGATACAGAAAGCATCGCTATCTGGCTTCCGGAAGACCTCATAGCAATAATCCCTCCGCTTGTTTTCAAAAACTTGTACCAGGAAAACCTTTTTTTTTTTTTTCTATGTTCTGTAGTTCATTTGAAAAAGGAAAATAAGAATGTTTCTTTCTACCTTCCTATTTATTTTTGCGCATAAATATGTTTATTTCTACCTTCCTATTATTTTTGCGAAAAATCCGAGAAGTACAACTCGTTAAAACAACACTTGAATCCGAGAAGTACAACTCGTTAAAACAACACTTGAATCCGAGAAGTACAACTCGTTAAAACAACACTTGAATCCGAGAAGTACAACTCGTTAAAACAACACTTGAATCCGAGAAGTACAACTCGTTAAAACAACACTTGAATCCGAGAAGTACAACTCGTTAAAACAACACTTGAATCCGAGAAGTACAACTCGTTAAAACAACACTTGAATCCGAGAAGTACAACTCGTTAAAACAACACTTGAATCCGAGAAGTACAACTCGTTAAAACAACACTTGAATCCGAGAAAGTACAGCTCACACCAAAGTCGGAGACATACCACCCGTCAGGGTAACACAAATGCCCAAGAAATATAATTTGTCCAAAGTAGCTCTGTGATCTGAAAAAAAAAAAAAACCATCAAACCCGTAAATTAATGGTTAGCCCGAACCGTATACTTTAACCAAACATCCATACCCTTGTAATGATTCAGTACCACAACCCGAGACATCATAGCCCGGACGTCCGGATCGAACGTCCGGAATCATATGAGCACCTATGAAAAAGAGAGCATCCTACAAAATATATACTATATGGTCAAGTCAAAACTGACAAAAGCTGGAAAAACCTGCAACAAGCACTGCTGCGTCCTTCCGTTACATATATCCGGGGCCCACCAAATTGAATATAACACGATAAATACCCCCTCTATAAATACCTGGGTATGGCTTTCTCCTAACGACACATGTTTCATTTTTTCCGACCAAAATTCTCAACAATTCACGCCATGCCTTTTCCGCGAACCAAACGATTAGCTAACAAAAATAAACAACCCGTAGGTAATCCAGGGGGTTCCAGTGCACCACCACAAGATAACCATCCATATGCCCCCCCCGGAATACCGCGCCGCCTATCCCCGGAAGATAGGATTATATTGGAAAAAATCTTTCCTAATTCACTAGACTTTATGCTTCAAAATGAAAATACCTGCCTCGGAGAGCTCATCGATAATGCCCTGCGAATTAATCGATGGGCGGGCACGAATGACCAAACCATTCGCGATGACATCAATTGGGAGGAGCTCGAACGTAGCAGCTCTGATGAGGCCGAAATGGCAAAGGCGATCCCGAAACCCAGATTATCCGACTGTTACGGAGTCCCACTTGCTGTCTGTTTCGTCTGCCGCACAACAGACGCGAGTACTCGCTTAACTACATGCGAGACCTGTGGTAAAAAGGCACATACTGCATGCTTACCCTGGACCGCTCTGCAGGATCCTTGCGGATCAGGACATGCCCACTGGCAGTGTCCGGACCACGCCCTACCCCCCCGGATTGAGGGCTAAGGCAACGCCCCCCGTGCTACCCGCTTCAAGCCGCCCCAATATCACTCAGAAACGACACCACACCCGGTGTCGTTTTTCTCAACATAAGAGCCGCAATATGAGAACCTTTCTTTTTGACCAACGGCCACGATAGAGGCTGTTATTACTCTAGATTATTTGTATTAAGGGCCAAAAATCATCCTCGGGAGTTAGAAAATATGTACTCAAAAAAAAAAATGGGGAAGAAAGTTTCTTTTCGTTTTTTTTTCTTCTTCTTCACTGCTTCCGGATGTTACCCTCCTATGAGTACTTAAAATATATGATAAACGTTACTATAGAATATATGCGTTCTTTGTTATTTTTCTTGAACAACAAATTCTTATTTCACGTTACGGAACATTCCCACGCCGGGACCTCCCAACACACTACCATCCGAAGCAAAACTCCAAGCTCAAATTTAATGAACACCACTCCCAATACCGCCAGAATAACTTCCCAACGACGCTTTGAAAACACAAATCATCAAAACAGACGTTAATTCGCGCGCCAGCCATAAATACGATAAAACCGGCAATATTCAGAACCTGCTCCAAGAAATCTCCTATAAATAACCCAACCCCACGAAAACTAATCAAGTCGTCCTTTCTCCTCCATCAGTAATTTCCAAAAAACAAAAAAAAAAAAACCCATCATTTCACCATGCCCCCCAGACGCAGTTCTGACAAAAGCGAACGAACTATCCCCTCGGAAGGACGTACCAGCCACCCAAGGCTCACAAATGGCCCCGGTCGTATCTTAACCCCTTCCGAGAAATCAACATTACAGAAACACTTTTCCGACGACAAGATAGAATGGATGCTTTCCAACGAAGATTCTTCTGTTCGACAGATGATTGACCAAACCTTAGCAAACCCAACCATCACATACCGTACATGCAGCGACTGCTACGAAGTAGACACCAAGGAAGGAATGGCTAAGTGTCGGGTGTGCTATGAATGGTTTCACCCGCAGTGTCAAGGAAAACAGCCCCGCCAAGGCAGAAATGACCCCAACTTCTTTTTCTGGACATGCCTTAGCCACCAACGCGAATATCGCCCCCCGAGAAAGACAAAAGCGGCCCTCACAGCAGACGCACATTTCGAAGATAGCGATCGCGAAGTCATCGCCTAAAAAAAAAAAAAAAAAAAAAAAAAAAAAAAAAAAAAAAAAAAAAAAGAGAAAGAGAGAGTGAAGAAAAATAGGAAGACGGACGAAAACAAATACAAGAGCCTCCATCCATTGATAAACTTTGTTTATGAAAACTATTGCTTAAAATTATTATGAAGCTATCTAAATATATGAATGAATAAATTATTAACGTTTCCTTGTTGCTTTTTGTCGAAAAAATCAATAAACAACGAGTTGCCAGTAGAACTCGGGGGCTAACTACACGAAGTCCACCCAAATCCGTCAAAAATTCCAAATCAGAATCCGCCGCATAAATTATTAAGGTCAGCACCGAGGCAAACGAATAAAAACTCGGGGGCTCACACGTCGCAACCAAACCTGGGTGTACTCAAAACTCAAGAACCAAAATCTCCCAGAAAGGAGGTCCTACAAATTAAATTAACAAAAGACAAAAATACTCCGAAAGTAAAGTATTAAAACAAAAACTGCCAGCTTTTCAGGAAATAAACAAATGTCGAAACCGAAAAAATCAATATGATATATTTCGGCTTCGGGGGCTAATGATAAGGCCATAAGTAAAAGCCTCAAAAAGCCCTCCCAAAAGCCCACTTAAGTAAAAAGCCCAATAAAAGATGCGTTCAGCCTGCTAACTTCATTCAAAAAAGGCCAGCAATAAAAACCCAGTCGGTTGTCCGGGACCAAAGAGAAATCCCGAAACCGGCTAACCGACAGGAAGGCCTATAAATACGGAGGAAAATCTCTGGAATGGGGGACCGAAAAAAAGAGAAAAAGGACCTGCGAAAAGATAGAGAGAAGGATACAGAAAATCCAGAGAATTAAGAGTCAAAGGCCTAATTAAGAAGAAAGGATTACCGCGTTCTGATCGGGCATAACTTAGGACGTATCAAAAACACAAAGAAGATGTCGTGCAAACCAACTAGTAATAGATTTACACATTTACAGATAAATGAGAGTAAAGAAATTGAGTCATCAAATAAACAAATCATCAGACGAGCTATATATGTCAATTGTAGGGCTAACCATTTGGTGTACAGTAACTAATTGCAAGTTGACCTTGAAAAAAACACTAATAACAGGTGGAGTCCTTGTATTAATTTCTGCTTGTAATGACTCATGTGAGAGATATGTCTGGAAACTCGATAACCATCTCCGAAGCAAGCCACCAAATTGCCTGTCATCTCCTTTCCTCTCGCCTCATTTTCTAATACTCGAGGGAAAAAGAAAGAAAAAGAAAGTCGCTATTCCATAAAGTTTCTTTTGTTAGAAAATTGCTATTTACAACTTAATTTGTACTTTTCATCTCTCATTTTATTAATTATTGAAGTCATCCTCCCACTAAATTTGTAGTTTATTTATTTGTTTTTTATTTTATTTTTGCATATAACACAACATTCTAAGGAATGTATCGTGAGGATTACAAGAATACTGTAATTTGTCCTTTTTTTATCTTGTTTTCCAAACCCCTTTATTTTTCAACTTTTTTTCCATCTTTTTTTTTTTTTTTCTAGTAATGAGCTTCCTTTAACTTTTTATTATTGCGTACAGACCAACAGGGTGTCATTCTCTATTAGAGCTAATTAGGTTTTGACATGTCTGTATTTATTATTTGTAGCATAATATATTTATTGGGAGATAAAATCGCCATCCAGACATTGATTTAATATAGAAATTCGTCAGTGTTGGATTTTGATTATTCTCAGTTTTTCGTTAAACAATCAATTTTAGATAGAAATTACCATATCTTTCACTAAATTTCAGGTTTCCAAAGAGAAATATGTCAGAACAAATTAAAGGTTAGAAAGAAATATGAAAATCAGCATATTTTCCTACTTCAAATGGATATAGAGAAATAAGAAAATTAGCATATCTCAATCAAATAATATTTTTGTTTCTTCATAGAGGTAAAAACAAAAGTACATCGAAAGTGCAACATATATAAGACAAATTATTACTGATTGCAGCATAATAGCATAATTAAAGAAATAACAGGTCAATTTATTACACACCAACAAAAGGGAAATAAAATACATTATGAAAAATAAAATGAAGAAAATAACAACAGTTCCATTAATTAAATTCCAAACTCTGAAATTTTACACCACATGAGGAATATACAAATGCTTATTATAACCAATACCGCAGCATTACACTTGAGGAATATACAAACACTATTTAGTCACCCTCAGGATGGGTTTATTTGGATGCATCGAGAGTTTCTCCTGCAAGTTGCTCACAAACGTTTTTTTGGAAACATCACCTCCATCTCTTTGAGTTGTACAAGAAAGTCCAACCCCGAGACCCCACCCGATCCAATAGCGCTGCAATAACTGATCCTTAACTGCTCAAGTCTTTTCAAGGCTGTTTTTTTAATTGACACCGATTCCAACCCATGTAATTCCTCAAGAATCATTACCTGCAACATTGGAAATGTACCCTCGCCAAAGCATAGTTCCTTCACATGAAATTTAAACGAGAAGCCCAACAAATAAAGAATCTTCAGGTTGGGCAGCTTTTCAATGGCTTTAATTCCTCCCGTTAGTTTAGTATCTCTGAGATGTATCTTCTCCAAATTCTCAAGGGAACTGATCCAATCAGGCAATTCACCAAGAGAGCTGCAACTTTAGGCTTTGAAGATACTTGGGTGGGGAAGATATAGATTCTAAGCAACACCCGAGCTCGGAATCATCTGCTGCTTTAAGGACTAATGACTTTAAGTGCTTGAGCCCATCAATCGCCTTTGCTAATGTTTTCCCATTCTCCTTGGTGAAACCACTCACTGCCAATTACGTAGGTTGGTAAGATTCTGCATCTCCTTTGCTAATCTCTTGCTCCCACCAATATCAATCATGCCAAAAATATTTAGGGACCTTAATTTACCTATTCCTTGAGGAACCCTCACCCCACCTGAAAAACGGTCTTCAGCTTTATCATCCACATAATCTTCTAAGTAAATCAAAGGAATCAAAGGAATCAAACAACATACAAAACAGAAGTTTCTAACACCATCTGAAACAGAACGTGCCTTTTCATTAATTGTTGGCAAACATTTATCAATGACCTTTTTTTGCCAATTCTCAGTAATATTATTTATATGATCCATTAAATCCAGTATTGGTCTTCGACTAATATAGTGAACTGATCCTGCACGTAGATAGCTTAACTTGTGCAGCTTAGTAAGTCCTATTGGTAGTAGGAGTACACCTGTGTTTCTAATATCAAGGGTCTCAAGTTCACTAAGCTTTCCCAAAGAATTCGGGAGTTTTGTAATTTTTGTCCCCCTAAGACCTAGGTACTTTAAGTGACGAAGCTTGCCAATGCTCCTCAGGTTCTGATTATTTAAATTTAAAGTACCTTCAAGATCTAGCACTCTTACCAACTTCATTCTAGAATATTAAGATAGTCTCCAACCTCTCCAAAGATGGACAAGGATCGCATGTGGGACAACTCCACTCTTTCCAGGACTTTGCCTCCAGTGCATGGTTCACCTGTGACGACAAGGTGTCTCACCTTATCTGTCATGGAAATGAGTTCTCCATCTTCAATCACTGAACCATTCTCTCATCTACAGCCTTTCTAAGAATCAGTTGTACATTAGGTCGATGAATGTTACATCTTTTAACATCTCCATTGACAATTGTGCTCATTTGTGAAGGTTGGATTAGCTTCTCCCCATGAGAATCATAAAAATATCCCTTTTCATCTCTGCCTTCTTTATACACCTTCCATTACAATATCCATCAGCCCATCGCCTAATTATCCTTGATCGCCTTATTTCCTTATGATTATGGAAAACACTTAGATACAATAAACTTGGCTGAGATGGTATGGCATGCCATCATAGACTAGAAGTTAGAACAGTGTCCACTGCCCCTAGGTCCTGATTATTGGCAAGCTCTGACCTAAGAGGGTCATGCATTTCCTTCCATTCAGCACCTTGTTTTTGGTTTGGTGGCAAGATAACTGCCAATAGTTACAATGGCAAGTGGTAATCGACCGCAACTTTCTACAATTAAACCTGCTTGGGTCTTCAATGTCCTTGGTCATGCATTGTTCCCGCACTTCACTATTCTCTTCTGTTGCCTCAGTGCTACTGGAACCATTTTTTATGTTACACTTGTTTTCGTGGGGCGGTTCTTCTTTAATTTCCCTATCCTCTTCCTCGGTAATAGTGTTGGTTATGCATTGCTTATGTGCTTTACTATCCCTTCTGCTATCTCATTGCTACTGGGACCCTCCTTCACTCACCAAGGATAATTTGGAGTCTTGTATACTGCTTTCAAAAAGAGATCCATGCGTCATCTTTGGAAAGTTTCTTGATCTCATATATATCACTTGGGTGAGATATATGTTCTGCCAGAGGACTTCTAAATCGTGTGGTTACTATGGTTCGGCTCTCATTGTTGGGAGACAACACATCCTTTATCATATCCCATTCTGACACACTAGACAGGTCATCTAGTACAATCAAATGTTTCTTATCTTTTAAATATTCTTTTACCTTCTTTTCCAAACTCTCTTTTGTTGTTTTTTTCGATAATTCCTCTGACTTTTTCTTATTCCCTTCCTTGTTCCCCCCTGATCATCAACCGCTCGGACATTAGATAATTCCTCTGACTTTTCTTATTCTCTTTATTTGTTTGTCCAGCCTTTCGATAAATTCTTCCTTGTTGAAAGGATGTTGGACAGTAACCCACGCAAAAATGATTAAATTCATTTCTCAGTTCTTGGCAACCAAAAACCTCTCTGACAAGAGTGGTCTTTCCAAGACCACCCATTCCTACCACTGATATCACTTTCTACATGTTCCTTCAGAATAAGCCCAATCAATATTCTCTTAGGCTCATGCAGACCTACAAACAAAGCTTTCACATTGGCAATCGATCTGGTTGAGGCACTCTCATCGTATGTGTAACCTGCATTGCCCTTCTTGCCCTTCTTAATGAGTTTATACCGCAGGTTTCTCTGACTCACATCCTCAATTCTAGTTTTCAGCATCCGAATTTTTTTTGCGATATGATCCCGTTTCTTCACGGAGGACATGATAGGTAGGCAACTTTTTTTCATCAGGTCAACAGAAGCCTCCTGGAGACAGTCCTCCACATCAAATGCCAACTCTTGCACTTGCTTGACCCATATGATCACAACTACGCTTTTCTCTTTGTTTGTTGCAGCATCCTGCAAGAAGCCTTGCATCATCTCAAGTTCTTCCTTGATGAAAAACAATTCTTCTTGAACCCCTAGCAGTAAAACCAATTTCATTTTTTATGGTTGTTATTGCTGTTTTAACTACCGAATTCAATGCTGTGTTAGCTACGCCTATAGCAGCCGCCTCCATTAATTTCTGCTAATGGCCAATATATCGAGTTTATCTGCAGATGGAAAAAAGAAAAAGAAAAGCACACTTGAGCCAAAATAAAAATCATTACCTAGTTCCTTTTGAGTAATTGAGCCAAAGGAGTTTTTTGCAGACGAAACAATTTTATTGGTTTTGATTAATAATTACCAAATATAAAATCAATTTAGACAATTGTGCAGTCCATATTACTATTTTCTTTGAGAATCAATAAACTTCAAAAGATTAATGTTCTTTTTCAATAGAAATTCAGGACAATATACTTGAAGCCCCCCTGTTACAAATTATGAGAAATTCCACCCTAACCTACCCCGCCCCCCCCCCCCCCCCCACCCCCCAAAAAAAAAAAAAATCAAGAAAAGAAGAAAAGAAACTCTTAATCTTGTCTATGTTAAAGACAATGCATATAATTTCTTTTGCTTTGTTTCGCTACCAAGATAATGATTTTTGAAGCGTATATATATGAGGGAATTGGTCCAAGACAATATCGATCTGTACTATACTACTTGTGAGAGATTACCGTGCCAATTATGAACAGTGTAGTGTCCACGAACCGTAAGAAAAACTAGTAAACAAATTTATTTTTCAATTTCTGTTAAGATTTAATGCTGTCATGCAATTATTTGAACTAGAAACTTTTATTTTCATTAAATATTAAAAAATTTGTAACAAATCTCATGTCGTAAATTTTATAATTTTACAACGTAAAATATGATTTGCACAATTTGGTAGAAGAATTAAGAAAAACACCTACAAGCATAAAAAGAGAAATTGGTGAATTAGTGATAAAACTTAAGTTACATGTAATTAGAGAAATTGGTGATTAATAACAAGGACGCTTATCAAAATTCAAAAGAGTGAAGTGCAAATATTTCCTTCTACATTGGCATCAAATATTTCCTTCTACATAGGGGTGTACCAAGCCATATATTTGGTACAGGGTCGTACCGAACCATATATTTGGTATAGGGATTTTTTAAATACTATTGTTATTTTAATTTTTTTAAATTATGTATTCATAATATATTGAAGAAATATTCATATGTGTTAGTTATAGTGCTTTAATTAATATTTTAATTATTTTATATTAATCATCTTTCACATTGGATTTTAGTTTAGTTGTATTTATATAATTTTTTATTTTGATTCCATTGAATTTTAGGGTTTATCTATAAATATCCCTTCTCCTCTCCCTTATTCTCAGCCAACATTTCCTTCTTATTCATTCTTCTTCCAGCACAAAACGCACCTCTACAAATCGAGTGCTAGGAATTCTGTAATCTATAGATCGGTCCTGCCATTTTGCTTGTGTCTAAAGATTGTAGTAAGTTTGTTTTTTTGTTATATTAATATTTTTATTGTAAAATTGAGAACGATTTTTAGGGTTGAATGTAAAAATTTTGTTTAGGAAATGTCTACTATAGCAGTAAATGTGTAACACAGATGCAAAATAGAAGACACACCGACATGCACATTTCCTATTACCGACTCAACCAGTCTTGATGAGCTAAGAAGACAGATTCATGTTGGCATTCGTTTGCTCCCTAGTTAGTTCGATCTGACAATCAATACATGTTTGAACATAGAACCACCTGGGTTAGTAGAAAAATACATGTTATTTGGGATAGACCATGATAACGCCAAATCATATAGCGTAAATCAATATCTTTTTATCATGAAAATGGCCAAAAGCGAATGCGAAGTAGCCATTTTTCTGATTTATTTACCGCAAATGTATTTTTGAGTGATTTCATCAGGTTTTGGAGAAAGTTGCGTATTTAGGCAAAAAAACAGAGCAAAAATGTCATATTTCGGCAATTATCAAATAGTTGACAAAATAGGACATCACATGGAGCAACACCTCTCACGAAGTGCATAACATGCAAAATAGCGAAATTACAAGAAAAGCCGCTAGGTCAGAAGACCGTGCAACATCCTCCATGCCGTACGCGGCATAGTCCAGAGGCTGCACGGGCTAACAGGCGAAGTCATCTAAGGAGGTAGAAGGTTCTTTCATCTTCAATTGGGTTGTAATTTATGTTCTCTTTATTTATTTCTTTTATTGCCATGGTCATGAGAAACTAAACTTCTCATCTCTAGGGTGAGGGTTGTACTTAAATTCTTAATTATGTTTTAGTATATGTTTATGTTATATTTTGTGTTATGATTTGAATTTCTTTCACACTTTATTCTTTTATAATATCCTTGCATACATATTTATATCTACTATATACCAATGATCTCCACATACCATAAGGTTGTATAGTCGTTGTGTCCTTGTGTGAGAGGGATAGCATGTATGTACGAGCACCTAGGCTAACGAGACTTGGTAGCGGTTCAAAGACTAGGGTTAGAACCCAGTGGGCTCCCTTGATAGGACAATATAAATCATACTTAGACTAGGTTTCGATTCCTCTACGAACATATTAGACTTAGTCGAACAACATTAGAAAACACTTAGTTTAGGTGGGGTCTTTGGGATATTTCAACTATGGGGTAGTTTAGGGAAAAATATAATTTCGTACCTAAAACACTTTAGTCTTGGTAGCCCAAAAGACAATCAAAAGATTGGAAAACCTTTCAAATCGCATAAACAAACACTCAGTTCACCGTGCGGGTAGTGACAGTACCGTACGCGGGGTACTTGGAGACAGTCTATACCGCACGTGGTAGTGACAGTACCGCATACGGCATAGATAAACGTCAAAACTTGTACTTTACATGATTAAGAATCATAGAAAACCTGAACCCTAGAGGCTCTTTACCTTACTTAGTTATAATACCTTGATTGCATTTGTCACGACCAACTCTTTTATAAAAATCTCATAACCTAGACTAGTAAAAATTGTTCAAACTTAATACACTATCTCTATGG
Organism: Carex kokanica; assembly: GCA_025461125.1. Lineage (NCBI taxonomy): Eukaryota > Viridiplantae > Streptophyta > Magnoliopsida > Poales > Cyperaceae > Carex > Carex kokanica. Next base: position 933,074 of record JAJGRX010001229.1, read on the forward strand.
ATGGACACCCCAATCAATACTACATGGTAGGATCATGCGCTTGTGATCTGAACGTAAGTTGAAATTAGAGTATAAAAAAAATTCAAAGTAGTAGTTCATTTTGGACTCATCAAGTTTTTTGGTGTCGTTGCCGAAAATAGAGTAAGAATTCTCCTTTCAGAAAGTCTTACACTATCATTAGATGTCTAACATAATATCTGGGATTAGGTCAAAAACTTTTACTTTATTTTAGCATATTTTATTTTTTGCATATTTACTTTTAGCTTATTTATTTTATTGTTACAAAAACACAAAAACCCAAAAATAGTTAGGACTAGTTTAATTTTAGCATATTATTTTCAGCACTTGCATTTTATTTTCTTTTATCTTTAGGAGCAAGGTACTTTAATATTATTTCTTGTAGATTGTCACGCTGGCAGAGACTACCAAGCCCCGCACCACCAACAACTCCAACAAGAAGTACGTTATTCTACCTCTACAAACTTCTAAACCCAAGGCAAAACCTACTCACCAATTGAAGGAAGGCACGATTGAAGACGAGCTAGCCTCAAGTTCTAGCAACATGAGTACTCCTAGCGTTCCTCCAGTCACCGCCGATCCACCTCATAACATGCCACCACCACCACCTGTTGGGATGGTAAATCAACCACCCATCACAAACCCAATCGCGGGAGCAACTAGCAACACGTCATGGCCGCCGAAGGACTTTGCCCTTTCATGCAATTTTGAGGATCAAAGTAGCGTCAAAGTATCCTTGACAGAGGCAAATAACTTCGACATCAAGGACTCCTATGTCAACTTTGTGCAGAGTATTTTCGAGGGAGGAACTGACGAGAATTCTTAAATTCACCTCAACAAGTTCAGGAAAGCATGCAATGCCATCAAAGTGAACAGAGTCACGCCGGATGACCCCCGACTCCGCCTCTTTCGGTTCTCCTCAGGGGAACGACTACAAGCATGGTTGGAATCATTAGAGGTTGGTTCAATCACAAACTGGGCTCAAATGACCAAGAAACGATATGGCATATAATGCTCCAAAATGCCAATCATGTACTAAATTTTAGCCTTATTGATTTAGTGGTTGAGTCGGCACCATTAATTAATCAGGCAAATTACGGCCCATGCCTGGGTAATGTACTTAGAAGTAGAAGAGAAATACTGGTGCTTAATTCACCCGTCGGTTATACTAATCCACCTGAAACTGAGTCACCCCACGGTATCAGTATAATGAAACCGCATAATTTGTACACTGACTAGTTGAATCAGAATGTTGGTTTTGACACCAGCTCTGACGACCTTGGTGATCACCTAGTTGTCGGGAAAGATGATATGGCCGAAATTGAGGATGAAATTAGGGTTCAAGATATATTGAAGGAGGGGTATATGTCTATTCCATTTATTAATCGTGGACTGCAACATCATTATCCAGTTCTTTATGACGATGCCGTACAAGAATGAAGCATTTTCTAGCATGTACACTTATAAAGGGAAACTTGTCGTGACAAGTTGCTCTGATGGCAGTTACTGCCAATTGCAATTGGGAGTAACTGCCATTCGTACGTCAAAAGGTTGTAGGTCCAGGACGGATATGCATTATATAAGACCAACATGCCTGTATTCGTTCAGTGTTCGAACAGCCTAACTTAGGGTGGTGTAAGGAAAGAGTTGAAACTTGCAATCGGTTATGTTCTTAGTATATGTTGTAATTATGTTGTGCAATGACAAAATGTGTCGATTTGTTTGTCAAAAGGAGGGAGATTGCTCAACAGTGGCTCGACGCAGGAATGGAATTCTCGGCATACATTGCAGAGGTTGTAGAACACCGCACTGGGAAAGGAAGAAGGCATCGAGTTATAGCATTGTTGTATGGTCACAACAATTACTAGGTCCAAGTTTCAGATAGAGTCATCAGAACACTATTTCAGTTATTTACCAAAATTTCATACTCCAATTACAAATGACAACATTTCATTATTTTGATTTATTGATTGTAGAGAGGATGGAGATAAATGAGGTATCAAGTTGAATTTCAAGAAGTGGGTGGGATGCCTACTTGTACATGTCAAAAATGATAATTTATAATCAAACTCAGGAATCAGCAAACATAATGGATAAATAAGCAAGGATGACACAATCCTCCCTTACACTTATCATTATATATATCATGTGATATTGAACAAAATACATGCAGTATATTTGGTATTGTCTATATTGGATCAATAATTGGTAGTATATTAACAGTATGTTACATATCATCTGTATTGATTGGATAGTCTTGATGCATTATGCTATATGTCGCTCATGACTTATGGAATTGTATTTCATTGCCAACACAATACGAATCCAATCTGGTGACACACCTACAAAGTTCCTGGTTGAGATATCACATGATTATGTTATGAGATAACATATATCAAATCTAGAAGTGCATAATTATGTTGGGCATAATATAACATTCATTCAATACATTATAGGTGATGAATGTTAATCAAATCAATTTAGTACATGAGATGTACAAAGGATGACTTGATTAACTTAGTAAGTACTTAATTGGATTAAACACATAATTGAGTATTGTATTATTAGTATTATTATATTGGTCATTTGGAATGCACCATATGATAGATAATTAAGACACGAGTGCATGGATATGTAGAACGTGCTATTTGAACTTGTAGATCCAAAGTTATGATCAAAAGGAGGTTAGACTAAAGTCAAACGTGGTCAACCGCATGTTTGATCATTTTGATGAGAGTTATGTTGACCTGGTCAACATATTGAGATGAAGAGAGTTTGTTTGCGGAGAAGGCTTTGACTTGATCAAACTTGAGCTATATGAACCATATTTAATAGACTAATGGTCCATTGGACCATCCATGAGTTATATTACCACTGTGTCATTTTAATATTGAATCGCATCCATTAATTAAAATGATAAGATTGTAATGAGGCTCATGCACTATTTAAGCACAAGCACTCTCTCTCTCCTCATGCCATTGATTCTAGTAAAGTTTACACTCTCTCTCTCTCTTAGATTGAGTTTCAATCTCTCTCTTCTCCTCTCCTTGTTAGGCCGAACCAAAGGAAGATCCATTGACCACTCCCTTGGTCTCCTCATCCTCCGTCGCTCCACACCGCCGGCCGCCGCTTCACCCTCCACCAATCATGTTTGAAGCCGAGCCGCCCGATATAGATCAGCTTCGAGCCAATCGGATCCGAGTCTGCCCGATCCGATCCACCAAGGATCGGACCCGCTTCCTCTCCTCCGCCTCTGGGACGTACATCACTGCTGCTACCAGCCACCTCTACCTAAGGCCGATCGGCCTTGGATCTAGGCCGAGCCTTCATCTCCTCTTGCGACGAGTTAAGATTTGTTGAGGATAGTGTTAAGATCGTGAGACGAGTTGTCCAAGGATTCGAGTCGAAGAAGAGAACCGTACATCTAGTATTGGATCTTTTCTTCTTCTCGACCACACCTTGGTGTACATTATTTGAGGCTATCTAGTTTTATAGCTAGCGAGGCGAGGCTCAAGGGTGACGCTGGAACTGACATTGCCGAATCTCGCTCCATTGATTAGAGAGGTATGAGATCTAAAACTCTATGCTCGCCCGTGCGTGTGGCATGGGACATAAACTACGTGGATGGTTACATAATTAGTAGTAAGATCATACTAATACAAAAAGATAATATCTATTTAAACACATATCATAAATTTTCAATAATACTAATACAGAAAGATAATATCTATTTAAACAAATATTTTCAGATAAGTTTAATGATAATAATATTTCATACGACTTACAAAAAACTAAAAAATTGGAGTGTACTCAACCTAAGATTCGGTCAAGCTAGGTGTAGGATTCGTCAACTTTTTTGGGGATTTTCTGTGGTCTTATGATAACAGTGGATTAAAGGGGATTACTGAATATATAGTTCGGTACCTCTGGCGATACCGAACCATAGATTCAGTACTTATGTTTTTTTTGTTAAAAATAAAAGTAATCAACCTCTTTTCCAATTTTTTATTAATTAGAAAAATAAAAAAAATTCTATAAGGAGGGTCTTGATCGTTACCTGGTCAGAGTTGTTTGTGACCGTCGGAGCCGTCAATATCACCTGTCGTTCAGCTACGTGACGGTGTAATTCGATTGTCGTCAAATTTTTATGTTTCTAACGTAATTTTCTGACAGAGCTTTTTCCTCGTCAAATCGGGTTGCACCTCCGTTGAACTAGGGTTTAATGTGAATTGTCTCTGATCAACAAAAAGAGCGAAAAATCACATTCCATTAATTTCTAATTTGAGCGAGAAATTATCTCCCATTCCGATTAAGGCCTGCCGGATCACAACATATATTATTGCAATGTCACAATGTAATAATGTTTACTTTTGCTAATTCTCCTAATTTATCATCAGTGTCACCAATTATAGTTGCAACTTCAACGAAAATAAAAGAAGAAAAGTCAGGAAAAAAAAGAGGAGTGTAATCCGAACGAAATGAATCATTACGATCATGCTATTTCTAAACATTTTCTGAAATAAATCTGGATTTCCTATCGGAAACTCAACCCATGTACCAATTGCGGTTAATGATATAGGGGCTCAACCCCTGTTGTTTCCTCAAAAACAAAAGGAAAGAAGAAACATTTTCTGAAATGTTGTCACCGGTTTTATTTTTTAATTCCTTTTAATGCTATGATCACATAGAAGCACGCTAGTAGAAGAAAGCAAGGTGTGAGAGATGTACAAAGTTAGTATACCTTGTGTTTGGGACTTGATTCAATTCTTCAGCAGATCTGAGAGGCACCAAGAAGGCTTCAGGACTTCAGCTGCTAGCTGCTGTTTTCCTAGGACTGTACACAAGTTACATATCGGATTGGTCAAATTTTGTGAACATTTTTTATTCAATTTATTTTGACCAACATGTAGCTCTTTCATTTTAATAGATGTTAATTTTAAAAAAAAAATATTTCTATAGATATACTTGTTTTCATCAAAATGTTTAATTAGTAATCAATAATATTATATGAAAATAAACCTCACCTTTATTGAAGGAGATGGCGACGAACAACTGGATTCCAAAAGTACCAAGCTATCTCTGCCCCCAAATTTCATGAATGAATAGTAACAATTCAGAGACTCAAATGTAAGCACTTACAAACTTATTTTTAGTCTGAGAGCAATCAATATGCTTCTTCCTTTTTCAGACTTGCCTTTAGTTTGTGCAAGGGAACAGCCTTTGGTGAAGTAAGGTAAAGGAGAGATGTCTTCCCTCTCACACTCACACTCTCTCTCTCTCTACACTTTGTTTTCTTTGAGAGGAAAATGAGGTTTTAGAATATATTCAACTAACAAGAAGAATATTATATATATTAGACAACATATTGATATAATATTATAAAATGAACAAAATTCACAAGTAATATTAAGGATAAACAAATTCAATGATGCATAATCATAGTTTATTTTTAAAATTATTTTGATCCAAAACATTATTAAAAAATACAAAATTAAATTACATGATACAAATGTGTCGGATTTTAACCGAAATAATTTTTTAAATCCATAATCAATATGTATTTGTCGAGTTAGTTAAAATCCAATCCGTACCTAATCAAGTAAAATTTAAATCAATTTTTCAGGTCTGATTAGTCAGGTCTGGCAAATTAAAATAAAATTTAAATCTACTTTTCAGGAAGAATTAGTGGGGTCTGGCAAATTAAACGGGTTGTTTGTGTACACCCCTAATTTTATGTGTATTGTGTTCGCTACTATCAGTACTACAGAACTGCAGACTTCCAACGGTAAGAAAAGGGCATCTAATAATGGTTTGTCCGCCGATAGTAGTCAACACGAAAGAAAAGAGGAGGCACAATTTCTAGCGTATTCTAAATGCTAGCAGAGGTGGTACCTACTAAAACCACTAGAAAAAGGTAGTTTTTCTAGCAGTTATGTACTTGGAACCGATAGAAAAAGGTTGCTCTGCGCATAAAAAAAATTCCCTCACAAAGAGGGTACTAATTTTGACCAAACTTTGAACAGCCATAACTTTGTGTAAGAAACTTCGTTTTCAGTGTTCGATAATTTTTCGAAAAGCTCGTGAGGAGGAGATATCGATTATGAACTTTAGGGCCTCAAATATGCAATTGAAGTTTCTGATTGATAATAGAAAGTTATAAAATTGATTTCAAATGCAAAAAAATAACTTCATTATGCCAACGAGCAGTAATACCACACTTTTCAAAAGATAAAAGTGGTTTGACAGATAATCCTTGTAAGTTATAAAACTAGCCCTCAAATAAATTATATAATATATATAGAATTACCTTCATTATGCCAATAAGCAACAATCCCACACTATTTCAAAATAACAAACTTATGGGAGAAATAATCCTTGTAACTTATAAACTCAGCGCTCAAATTGACCTACTTTTACCAAGAGGCTAGAGTTGAGAGAATCATATTTGGAAGAAGCATCTAGGGTATGAGAGAAGCAAATATGGGAGAAAAGACGATCCAGACGATGAAGAGGGAGAGTGTTTGTGAGGAGTGGGAACTTAGTGAAAATTGCAAAAATTTCGGTTTAAGTTAGAATTCAAAAAGGTCTTCTTCTATCGGTTCCAAGTGTAGAACCGATATTAGAAGTTGACAAACTTATTCTATCAGTTCTATAGTAAAAACCGATAGAAAAGATAGAATAAAGATCGAATTCATTACCAAACTTACCATAACGCCTCTGTACTTTCGGTTTTGACCAATAATGCTTGAAACCGTTAGAAATTGGGCATTAGAAGATCCCATTTTTGTAGTATTGTTTTGGTTATATCTATATAGCTCCTCTCCAGTAGACTCAGAAAAATTCTGATCCGATTGTCACAAACTCATCCAGTTCAAATTGTATTTGAATATTTGAATATATTAAAATTAAATTAATAACTCCTGAGAATTCTAATAATAAATTTGAACCTGAAATGTTCTTAGAATAAGAATAATATAGTACTGTGCTCCACCGATCTTCGTGAATTATTATTGTTTTAACATATTCATTTCCAAATGAATAAATCAACTAAACAAATTTTACAAATTATTAACAAGTCTGAATGTTTTTTGTTCGAAAATTTTTACAAATCATTTCCAAGTTTGTATATTATTCCCCGTTTAGATCTTTTATTAAAGATGAAAAATTCCGAGCACTAAAGAAAGAATAAAGCAGTAGAAAAGATGAAAAAATCGCAAATTATTATTGTATGGTCCTCTAGCTGTATTTCGCTTTTTCAAAAGATGCCCTTGAACCGTCTGCTTCAACTTTTATACCTGCCTGGAAAAGTCGCTTCAATTATTAAGGCAAAGTAATTCTCTCCATATGAAAATGATGAGCTCGTTTTATTTTTCCGTAGCCTTCAAAGAAATATGTTTTTAGCATCAGAAATTTTATTTAATGATAATGTTTTTAGCTTGTACCTCTGTTAGGGTCCCACAGGTTATCATTGAAGGCTTTTTTCAGATGTGTGAATTTCTATTATTAATTAACGAAATTTGTTACATATAAAATCCCATTCGCATAATATTGTCGAAACCAAACATATTTTAAACCATTACATACTTTTTACTGAGAAAAGGTGAGCATTCTTGAGCCGTTGAACAAATTCTTACAATCCTTATAAAGGTGAGCATTCATCAGACGACTCTAAAGTGAGAAGGCTGGCATTACCCTTTAATCACATTTATAAAGCTAAATCGACAAAAAGAAAACATCATACAGCTTTCTTTTTAAGGTCACTAAAATCAATGGAAATAAAAACGAAAGTTATCCACATTAGACAATCTTTGCAAATCCATTTGGCCCTACATGAAAAGAGAACAAGATTGCTTAGAATGTTTCTAGATATGTAGAGAAGAGGGAGACTATGTATGATATTTTGCAGTGGACATTTCTATTTGTGCTGTGAATTAATTATATTTCCATTTTCAAATTTCAAACAATCAATTTGAACCGTTCAGTATGATCCTTATATGAAAATGTACTTAGAGATCAAAATTTTACATTTTTTAGAATTTGTTTTTTTTAATTAGTGGAAAATCACATGATCCAAAAATTATAAACCATCCAAAAATATAATATGTATAATATGGATCCATAGTACGGGCCAATCCGTCCATTGCAATACCATGGTCTCACTCTGTAGGGAAAGTGATTTAGATTTATACTATTTTTGTAACTTGCGTTTTAGGTTTATACTATTTACTTCTTCTTTTTAAATAATTAAAAAATGGAAATAAATTGGAGGCAAAAAAAAAAAAAAAAAAACAAGGCTCCGTTGTAGATTAGGATTTTGAATTATCATTCAAAAATTTAGAAAAAATCAAAACAAATTAAAGTTAGTAAAAAAGACTCACCTCCAAAGCGGATTATATATGTAAAATAGTGATTTTGTATATATCTAAACAAAATAGTATAAAATTTGAACTCCAACCACATATTACACAATTATAAAAATTGTGCATAACTCAGTCCGATTCAGCCGATTTTTGTGATAAAATTTGATGTCCAGGCGTTTTGAAGCTGGAGGCTACTGAACCTAGGTGGTTTTGTGGCAATGAGAAGAGAGTGAGGAGCAGAAAAGATTGAGAGAAGAGATAGGGCCCTCTTGATGCTGAGGATAGAGGAGAGTAGTCTAGGTTGCATCACTAATGGAAAAAAAGGAGGTAATTAGGAAATAGATCTGTCTGAGATGATATTTTAATTGCTTAGTTATCACTGCATTTTCAGAAATTAACGGTGAACTTGACAACAGAGTGACAGCAGAACAGAGTTAAAAAATCATCAAACTCACATATCACCCTTTTATATAGTTTACATGTTTATGAATTCATTGCGCGCTAACTTGTTATGTTTTTTTTTTTTTTATTTTTTTAAACTTGACTAGTGCAGCCAAGGTTTGCATTAGATAAATGTTTCTTTACATGGGGTTGATCATCACAGAATACAATAAAGATTCACTTTGTCCCCTGTAAGAGGAACCCAGTGCTTTGATTTCCCCTTAGTGTTGTCGCCTTCTGCATGGGCCATGCAAACGTTGTTTTCTACCCCATGGAATACATATGAGAAAACTAAAAGCTTGAAACTCAAAACATAGAAGTTACAGTTTGATTCCCCATTATTAACAAAACTTTATCCACAAAGTGCTTTCCTCAAGAATTCTGTAGGCCAGAACTTGCGATGGTAGGAGCTCACTCACGAAAAATTCTTGCATTCCTCTGTTTCCTTCCAGATGTGCCAGCACGCACAAAGGAAATTCGTTAGCCAGTGCCCTTTTTTCATACCGCCCCTCACTGCTCCTCTGAATGATGCTTCCCATGTTTCAGTCAGAGTATCCCCCCTGAGTCATGATGCCGATCCCCATCTGACTTGCAATGTAATGCCATACCTCCTTTGTGTATGAACACTTGAAAAATAGATGGAAAAGTGTTTCTAGGGGGCATGTACTGCAGGTCAGCACTGTGGATCACATTGGAAACCCTTGCGCACCATTTCAGAGTATTTCATCTGATCTGCTTTCGCTGAGCTGTAGGGCGGGTGCAATGTCACTTAACAGTGGCATGGCGTCTCTTAATGAAATGTGTGTGCTTGTAGGGCAGGTGCAATCTCTACGTAAGACGTATTCATATCACATACATTATCAATAACAACATAATAAAAGCCACATATATTTAATAAGCAAAAGAGTTCTACAAACGATCATGACTGACACGGCTAGTAAAATGACCACTGCCATGCTTGTTCAATAAATCAATTATTTAAAATAGAAACTAAATCAATAAGTGACTTGATATTCCTTTCATAATCTTCCCGCTTTAGCTCACTCACGATCTTGGTTAGTACTTTCATCTTCATTACCAGGAACCCACATAAAATTGAAACGGGTGAGAGATTCGAACAGTCTCTAAGTGCGGGATTTAGTTCCAGCCCGGAGTTTGTAAAATTAACTTAATTCTGAAAAGCATGAAATAATAAATGCTCATGCATCTCTAATGCAATAAAATCCTACGATCATTAAACTGCCAATCAAATCAAAATCCATCCAACATTAGAAGGCCGCCAATACATTAGGAAGTCCAACCAACACTGGGAGGCTTCAATCACAAACACTTTTATTTTTCTTTCAAGTTTCCCATTAATTCATTGATTTACCAATTCAATGGAAAGTGTAACCAACATTGAAAATATTGCCAACCTACCGGAAAGTCCAACCAACAGTGGGAGGCCGCCAACTCACTGGGAAGTTCAACCAATAGTGAGAGGCTATCTCACTAGACGGGGAATCCACCGTACACTAGATCTTGATCTGTGATGGGAAGTCCAACCGATGCCACGTTAGCGAGGGGTCCAGTCGATTACCGGACCCAATGTATACATCCCTACATGCGACCATATCGACCCTTGTTCACTTTAGTTATCCATTCATATCACGTATATTAACTCCACACAACACATCCTATAAGTTCGTTGATCAAACAAATAATCCTCTTCTAATATTCTCTAACAAATTTAAATGGTTGTTCAAATTCAACATGCATAATTCTACTATATAAAAAAATACAAAAAAAATGATAAGCAATAATTTTACAAAGTCCAGAAAACCCGCACGTGATATCTAAGTAAATTCTTGGTCGTCTCTTACGTCTCTTAATTCTTCAAAAGTCGAACCTACTGGACAAACATATCTCTATTTAGAAATGTTTACTTGTTCTCATATGCAAAATTCCTTAATACTACATGTTATTGATCCTAACCCTTAATCTTGTGTATTATAAATTTGGCATAAAATAATTTAGTATGAAATAAATGAGAAAATATTTTAGTTTGAAAGATTTCTAACTTTATTTTTTCTGGAATTTATTTTTAAATCTATAAAAAGGGTACTATTTTGAATTTTTTTTCATTATTAAGATAATTTAACAATTACATGATCCATACAAAAATTAGACTAAGGAATTCTTCCTATCGAGATATTAAATTTTGAATGCTTACTACTACTTTTCAGAATATATATATAATTAATTTGAATCAACAATGAAAATATTAATGATCACAAAATATTTCTATACAATAAGATTTTCAGAATATATTATAATAAGTTATTTATTAAATATATTATCATAAATGAATATCAAATTAACTATTATCTATTCTCAGATTTTAATATAAGTAAAGAAATTGTTACTAAAAAAGAATATTTTCAGATTATAACATAATTTAAAGCGAATACTTACTAATAAAAAATTTCCAGATTTTAAGTAAACTTTATATTGACTACTTTTAATTGTCCAGAAATCTAACAATAGTTCTACTACTATCTTGATACACATATTTTATGTTGTTTATGTAAAGTTTAAAATCATATATGAAGCTTAAACTGATAAAACACAATTCAAACGATAAAAGTAGTCAAACTGTTAAAACACAATCACATATGTCACAAATTTATTATGGAACGTCCTGTGTTAAACTATTAAAACACGATTCAACCGATAGTAAAAAAGAATAGTTTCATTATACTCACAAATCATTTGTTAATTTAATGAAATCGGAAGTAAACTTTCCAGATTTTATTAGAATCACAATTGAATCCTATTAACAATTGAGATGATTAACGAACAATTTATTTCTAATTATCCTAGATCTACTTAGCAATTTGGTTCATGAAACAATTATACTCTAAAAATTAATCGACTATAGTCCTTATCATAACCTAATCGATTAAACAAAATAACATAAATTTGATTTGAGATACCTTGATGCAGAATTTTGAAAACAAGAGAAGAGGGAAATAGAGATGTGTGGCAGAGAATTATTGAAAAGGAGGTTTCTTCTTTGATTTTGCAACTAGTGTCTCCTTTCTAATTTAATTTCAATTAATATATAGAGATGTGAGCGGTTTGTAATCAAAACAGAGGAAGAGAGGGGCGGTCTAAAATTGAAACAGAGGGTGTGGGGATCGGGGGAATGAATTGAGAGAGGAATATAATTGGATTGAAACAGGCTCCTATTGTACTCGACATTTTTAATTAATTTTATTGTGGTCTCCTATAATTGATTATATTTTCAAATTAAAATTATCAATTCAATCACACCTCAATTTACTTGACGTTACATTTTTCTAAGAAAAATAAAATATAAACACCTTCAATGATGCATAAGCATAGTTTATTTTAATCCAAAACATAATTCAAAACTCTCCAAGAAAAATATTAGAAAATACAAATTAAATTACATGATACAGTCGAATCGGGTTTTAACCGTTATAATATTTAAAATCATAGCCAATATGTATTTGGGGCATATAAAAAAAATGGAGGGCATTTCAGAAATTTATTTATTTATTTGAGGATATTAAAAAAAGCGGATTAAAATTCAATCCAGTCCTAATGAAAAAAAATTTAGATCTATTATTTGTTGCTAATCCATGTGTCGAACCAAAGTATCTTACGGTATAAACTGACTATTTGTTTAATCTTTACGAAACGGTTGGGCTAAAAATACTTGTAGTCTTGTAGAATTCTTCTGATGGTTGTAATCCGAACTATCCATAACATTTTTAATTTGCTCTAATTTGATCTGAAGTTTCATATCTTTCCAAGTTTTCATGACACCAGTAGCCTTGGAGAAAATAAAAAGTAAAAAACATCATTTGCAGGACAGCGCGGTGGCTGTCCTCTCTTTCTCAAAATAAATCGGAGCACTGAAGAAAGAATAAAGGTACAGAAACGAAAAATAATATAATATGACAGTGCGCTGTCTTTACTCTCTTTCTCAGAAGATGCCCTTGAGCCATCTGCCATCTGTTGTTGTTGTGGGACTAATCTTTTGCTCCGGAGTCCGGACGGATTATTGGCAGCGCTTCCTTTTGTTTTGTCTTTAGACTTTACCTGCTGCTTCTCTTCTCCATTTCAAACACCTCCATTCGCCGATTGTTACTGATAGATCAAACTACACGGTGTTATTAATTCTATAAGCTATGAGCAATATTTGAGCATGCATGGATTAATACCAACAAAATTTTAAATCTTACGTGTCATGGATTGCATATAAGAATCCAACTGTAGCATACTCTTTAAATATCAAAGAATATCACTGTTGCTTCATAATTTGATGTGATTGTTCATTTATCAAGCAATTAAATGCCACATCAAACAATTCTTGTTATTTTCAAAAAAAAATTTCTTAATTTTCTTAATTTTCATAATTAATATTTGCATCTTAAAGTTTGTGACTCAATTATTCGACAATTATTTATTTTGTATCCGTATTTGAATCCGTATTCATAGATTTTCCGCTTCCTATCCGTATCCATTAAAGACAGATTTGAATTTAAACTTTAAAACATCCGTTTACTATCCGTCTTTGTATTCATATCTGCCTATTGAAAGGCAGATACGAATTTGATATTGGCATTATTCGCTCCGAATTCATTCTATTTTCAAACCAGTGCAGAATTCGATCCGTCAATCATTTAAGATTTGTGCCATTCTAATCTCAAAACCTTCTTCCAAAAATCCACTCGTCCATGAACTTACTGAATTTATCACAAGGTAACTTAAAATTTAGAGTTTGAATCTGGGTCGTCCGATCTGCTTTGGCACAGATATTAAAGGTATCCCGAGCAATGAGATACCTCAAAGGATCCGGACTCTGCGCAACAGAGGATCAACATACCTTGTATAAATAATTAAAAAGACTTGAAAAAATTGGTCACTCTAGTACAATTGTATGGTAACTTTTTATGGGAACGGGTTGTGTATGACGTTCATCCGTGAGCGTAGTATAATTTGAGTCCGATGCATTCCTCTACATACCGTCCAATAAGCTTCAATATCCGTGCGCGTTGATTCAATATTCATGGGAGTTCACTTCAAAATTCGTGCCAATCCAGTACGCATGCACTATCTTAAAGTAGATATGACGGTATAGGAACCCACGATGACCGTCGTACGTAAATTTCTCCACTTTTTATAGATTCGGATACTATGCTCCATCATAATTTGGTTATCCTATTGCTCCATCATTATTTATTCTCCACTCCTGATCTTTCACTAAAGATGAAAAATTCCGAGCACTGAAGAAAGAATAAAGGAGTAGAAAAGAAAATAGAATGTAATATGGTCCGCTAGCTGTATTTCTCTTTTTCAAAAGATGCCATGGTCTCACTCTACAGGGAAAGCGATTTAGATTTATACTATTTTGTAATTTGGGATTTAGGTTTATACTATTTACTTTTTTTATCAAAAGAAAAGTAAATTGTTGGAAAAAATTACTAACAAGCTAGATTAAAAATTGTGATCAATAAAACTAATAACAATTATATTCAAAATTTTATCAACAAGATAAGAATAATAAAACTTTATTACCCAGAGCTGCAAAATTGTGATCAATAGTATGTGTGGAAGAGAAAAAGACTCGAAATATCACTATACCGTGTCAAATTAATTCTATAACCTCACTTCTGGAATTTTTTTTATAAACCATAATTAAAAAACATATTTTTACGAAACCAACGATTACTTTTTTTTTTTACAAAAATCATAAAAACCGAAATACCATTTCGGTCCTTGTTTTATTCATTTCGGTCCGGTTCCCTTTTTGAATTTTATGTGGCGAGGTCAGAAGGAATTTTTTTTATAAACCATAATTAATTACTTTTTTTTACGAAACCAACGTGATTACTTTTTTTTTTCCGACAAAACTATAAGAACCAAAATGCCATTTCGGTCCGTTATTTTTTTTTTTATTCCGGACTGAAATGACATTCCGGTCCGATCTCTTTTTTGAATTTTCTGTGGTACTGATTTCACAAGTTTTTATATGAGTCTCTCCTTCCCCATTTATTTCCCCTATCTATTAATCTCGTGTAGAGCTAAATAGCATCAACCATCAGCAGACAACCAATCAAATCTGATCAGACCACACGCGAGAATGGGCGGAGGAGTGCTGCAAACCGCCATAAAGGCCGCCGCTAATTTGGGTGCCTACCGTCCCGCTCTCGGCCGCACCACCTCCGCTGTTGGTCTGAAATCTACTGTCCCTGCGCCGCCTCCCTCAGCATCCAGCGCCGTTGCTGATTCTGCGCTGATCTCGATCCATCTGGAGGAATCCAAGGGATTGAATGAGTCAGCGAATCCAACAATTTCACAGCGGGAATTCGCTGGGTGGAAGAGTGACGTAGATGATATGCTTGAATACTTTCCCCCACCTAGATTGGTATTCAGCCCCGTACCGACTCTTGAGGAGGCTCTGGAAGCTACTGGCGATTTAACTTGTGCACTTGAGAGGTGAGTTTTCTCGTTGGAATGTATCATCTGGTTTATTTGTTGTCTCATTGAGTAACATTTGATTGCAATTTTATGCGTGAATTTATAAAGTTTGTTATAGAATGTTAAACAATTCTTACACATTGTTGATATTGGAGAAAGTCTATGCACCCATCTCTCTTCCTCAAGGAGGAACTTTTAATATGCAACTGGTTTACAATTACAAAATAAATATAATTTTTTAGCAAAATATTGTATCAAGAACAGGATTTGTTATTTGACTTATGTTATTAAGGTTAAAGAAAATATGGTTTCTTTAGTTTAAAGTAATATTGTAATATTTGCAGATTAATATTTAATTGCAGAAGCTCTTACTTATTCAGTGCAAATTTTTCTTATAAGATACCATTTTCATCTGATTTTCCTTGTATGCATTAAATATGGATTTCTGATGTCTTTTTTTTAGGGCAAATGAGCATGGGCAAATGGGTATATTCCAAAACAATGCAATAAGACCGGTAATGCCAAGGGGTGTAGCACAGGCATTCTCTCTTCTCCAAACCAGTACTGAGGCTCAGGTTCTTGGCCCTTCCATTTGCTTAACTTTTCAATAGTTGATGCAAGTAGTCCAGCTAGCTTGTGCTGGCAAATAGATAATTAAGCTTCTGAATGGACTTGATCAAAATCTGGTTAGAAAGTATAACCTGTCTCCTTTTGATTGTTCCTAATAAGTTCTTTTCATCATTGTGCAGAGTGTGGTGGCATCTCTTGTATCAGATAAGAATGTTTGGGATGCTGTACTGAAGAATGAGAAGCTCAGTGAATTTTTCTGCAATCACCAATCAAGTATGCTCTGCTTAATCTGTTTATTTTGATGACTTCATTCCCATTAGTCTTTGGATAAATTCCTAAAGAATACTCAAAAAATATTTGCCAGTTCCTGTTTTACTGCTCCCGGAAATTTTGAAGTTCATACCACCCTACAAATGACCTTTTATTGGCCGCTTTGCTTTTCAATTAAAATATGAATGCCATTGCTAGTTAGTGCTGGCTGGAATGACCACTTGTAAAGCAAGGTAGCTTGCCAAAAGTTACACCTTGCACTTCTTAGTGTTTAATAAGAGTCTTATTCATTTTTTAAATAAAGGAAATTCTTGAGATAAAATTGTTGCAGAATGAAATGTTAAGCTGGGAATTCCGAAAACTAGAATCATTATTACTTTCAGACCAATTCAGGGACAATTGACCCCACAATGCTTTTTTGGCCAATGTTCATGTCGGGTAATATTCTTGTTTCTAGTTGTTACTTAGGACGTGAAAGATATATTGCAGGTTTCTCTGATGATACTTTTGGCGAGTCACTCAATACTAACCAGAACAAGAGCGAAAAGTATCATAGTGAGGCGGGAGAGGCTCCACATGGCAGCAATGGTTTTTCTAAATTTGTGAACAATGTAAAGGTGAAAGCAATGGGGGTCGTGAACAACATATCAAACTTGATTCAAGACAATAAGGTGAAAGCAATGGAGTTCGTGAACAACATATCAAACTTGATTCAAGATTTCTTTGAGACAAAAGATAGGGCCGACAGTTCAGAAGCCGGCAGCACCTTCCAGTCGTTTACGTCTCCGAACACCTTCTATGCACTTGCCATCGCTGTTATTTGCGTTGTTTTGGTTAAGAGAGCATGAGGTGTCAAGCATAGCTTCAAGGTTATCTTGCTTTTAGTGAAATAACCTACTTGTGTCTTAAATATTATAAATCTGTCGAATAGTTTGCTTCCTGTGTGGTATTGTGGATTTTTTTTTATCTAGTGGGTGTTTATGTAAATATTGTGTTTGTAAACCACCATCAAAGGTTGTATGGGTATTACAATAACAATCAGTACTGATAATAGTTGCTAGTTTTTGTTCCTGCTTCCGAATGCAAATAAAGACGTTAAGGCTAAATTATTGAAACTATGGGAAATGTTTGAGATTTTTTTTTTTATCACAATATGTTTTCTAACTTTCTTATTCAACTCTCAGCCCATCTTTGGACATAATCTACTCGAACAAATAAAGACGTTAAGGCTAAATTATTGAAGCTACTGAAATTATTCAACCATTCTTTGGGCAACCCTTTTTAGTACAAAAATATCGTTCACTTTTTCTTTCCCTCATTTTATTTTTATTCTTTGAAGTAATAGTGCCTATTACTGATTCTATTGACCGATCTTCAAGGGGGCTTCACATTTTTGAATGGGCATATTAGGATTCCAGAATTTGTATCTTTAAGGGGGCCGGGTCACGTCACAAAGAGTTGCAATTGATATCATATTTGCAAGCGGTAAGAGAAATAAACCAAAGAAAAAACATAAAAAACCAAGTGTGTCGCTTTGCAAATATGATATAAGAGCATCTCCATTCCAGCAAACGTTTAGCAATTAATTTGGACCACGTCACTAAGTTTTAGTAATTAAAGAGATTCATAATTTTTAAATCACTCTATTCCAGAAATCTAATTAGAGTTGCAATTGATGTCATGTCAGCCAATTTAGAAAGCCTAATCACTCCATCCCAGAAATTTTAACCAATCAATTAACCAGCGTGTCATTAAGAAAATATTTTCTTTTAAAACAAATTTGCTAATTTAGAAACTGTGGTACATCCCAGCAATTATATTAGCAATTAACACATCAGATTAGCAATTTAAAAATGCTCTAACAAGTTTACCACATTGTTAAGTTCTTGGGGGAATTACTATGTATACCCCTCAAAAACTTCAGAATTATGAATTTGCCCCAATAAAATTCATAATAACTTCAAAAACTCACAAATTTATCCATTTTATTCATAGAAGGAAAAATCGGAATCGGGATGGTCACTTGATTGTGAAATCGGAATCGAATGAATCGGTCGAATCGGATCGGAAACTCGGATCTTTTTGGCAGAAGCTTGTTTTGTACTAAAAACTAGTAAAAAGGTTTCTAAAATAATAATATTTTAAAAAAATTATATTGCAAAATATTACACAGAATTTATTTATATAATATAATACAATTTCCATGGGGGGGTTAGTCCCAAACCCAAATATACTATAAATATTATAGTTACATGTTCTAGACGCAAAAAAGAGTTATTGCAGTGTAAACCTCTATGTTCTCGGCCAACATGTCCTAGGTTCTATTCGCGCAGTGGACATTTTTTAGAACAGTTTTTGGAAAAATCAGTTTCTATTTTCCTGAATAAGGCCGTTTCGGCTGAAATTTGACTGGAACAGAGCCTACCGTGTAACTCGGCCATAAATTGGATCGGTTCAGTCAGATTCCGGTCCGGAACGGCCGATTTTTCCTTCTATGATTTTATTGTTTTTTCTATTAAAACTAATTTTAAATTTATAAAGTACGTACCTATTTTATCCTTCATTTAAAAATAAAAACTAATAGCATGTTTCATAAAAATGTTATATTAATTGATTCGTTTCCGGAGGCAAATGGGTCATTTCTCCACTTCTAATTGAACAAACAATCGTTGAAAGAAGCTGTGTTACTACACTCCTCTGATCACCACCTCTGACTCGCCAGCGAAGGTGCTTAGGCAGGTTTTTGGAATCATCGGGTATCCATCAGGGACCCGCTTGCTTTGATGTACTCAGTGCCAAACTGATTGAGAGGGCCGTGTTCAGGTTTGTTTTACCAGCTGTACGTAAGTGTTTGTTCTCTGGTATGGTTCAGTCATTTGATACTGTTACATTCTGGTACCATTATGACCCATGCCAATCATGGTACAGCAAGTGTATAATAAATGTACCAAAATCATGGTTTATTTCACAAGTAGTAGGTTTCTGTTGAATTGACTGAGTGAAGAATTTTGTATGTCTGGCCATATTCATGCAAGGTTTCTGTAATGGCTCCTTGGTTTCTAGATCTTTTCTGCACGATTGGGACTGCCAGATGTTGTATTGTCTAGTTGGTGCTCAAAAGTTACACCCTCAATTAGAAAAGAAGTAGCTTCATGATATAATTTGAAGTCAGGATCAAACATAACATTACTTGGGAACAGTACTGATTTATAATTATAATAAATAGGATATTGAAATAGAATAAAGAATGAAGCTTCTGGATTTTATTTTTTTAGATTGATTGAGGATCAAGCCAACACGACCGATCGATGTTGACCACAACTTAATTAGTTAATATTTAAAAATTGAATAAAACCAAAATACCATTTATACTGCAACAAAAAAAAAAAGGATCTTCCAATTGCAAGTCTATTTTCCCATACTAGCAGAACAAGATTACTTATATCGCATAAATAGTGAAAAATACAAATTGAGAGAAGAAAATAGGCATAATCAAAGCCTTGGACAAAAATGTGTATTATTTGAAGGTTTCACTCGCAAATAAACCACAAGAGCCAAGAGGCGTTACTGATCCTTACAAATATAGATATTTTCTTTGTAATGCAAATTTATTGTGCCGGTAAAAGTGAACGAAAATTTAATTTCTCGTGCACTGTAAATAAACAAAATCCATATCACCAAACAAACTCAGTAGAACCAAAAGAAGAATCTGCACCAATTTTTTTTTTTTTTTCACAATGTATCTGTAGTTAAAAAATATTAGGTGAACCGTGGGATAACATGAACAAATTATCTATTGGAAATCCAATTTCACCTCAACCAGAAAATAATTACAACCAAATCTATTCCCGCTGACTATAATAAGGTAATCCAAAAAAAAAGGTTGCGAATTACTTTTTGAATTTAGGAATACCTTTCTCAACGGTCGGATTGATTGATCGAGGAATAAATTTGGGCCTGAAATCGAAAGACTTATACGGGTCCTACATAATTTCTTGGCCCAAAAAAATGTGGCTACAGAATCATTCATTGATCGTGAATTTTCCTTTAATTAACGACCAAAAACCACGTGGCAGAAGCAATTTCATGCAATGTGTATTTCAGCTGGACTTGGTCTAACATTGAAAGTCAATAACGATAGCAATGCGACCAGCTATGTCTATTGAAGCTGCGACCCTTTGGTCTAGCTCATAGTAACAAATGAATAATTCGGGTTCGGTTCGTCAGGGTCAAAAATTCGTGATTCGGCAATAATTCGGGTATAATTCGGGAATGATTCGGAATTACAATACGAAACCTCAGTGCATATTTAATTCATAACTAATGATTTACTATACAAAATACTATTTGTTTTGCCACAGAAAATCAATGCAGCAAAAAAGTAGTGGCTAGTGGCCACATGGGGTGCATTCACGTGGGTGCCAAAAAGAAGACCACCCTCCCAGCCAGCTATGTCTATTGAAGCTCCGACCCTTAATTTGGTCTAACTAATAGCAGGTTTGAGTCCATGTATTGACTTCTCCTTTTAATAACCCAACCGGAGAAATTATAGATGTCTGGAACTTTGCATTAAAGATAACCATCCCTGCATCATGCCGCCAAACCGCCCTCCTATACTTTCCTCTCATCTCTGTTTCTAATACTCGAGGAAAAAAAATGAAATAAAAAATTCGTCGCTCCATAAAAATTTACATCTTATTTGGTACTTTTCATCTCTCATTTTTTTTAATTATTGAAGTCAACATCTTCCTAAAATTGTCGTTTATTTTTTTTGCAAATAACAGAAAATATTCAATGAATGAATGGTGAGGATTACAAGAATTAATACTGTAATTTGTCCTTATTTATAGTATTTTTTTCAATCATGTTTTCCTATCCCCTTTATTTTTTTCCATCTTTCCTCAAATTTTTTTCAACGCATGAGCTTCCTTAAGTTTTTATTAAGGTATATGCCTACAAACTATATATCATTATCTTATAAAGCTAATTAGGGTTTACATGTTTGTATTTATTACTTGTTGTAGAAAGATATCTTTTGGGAGATAAAATTGTCGTATCGTTGCATTTAATATGTCTGTATTTGTTGGATTTTGATTGTTCTCAGTTTTCCATTAAATAATCAATATGAAATATATTGTAGTCTGGTGCCTCTAATTTTTTTTTCTGAAATCTAGCATAACTTTGACTAATATTCATGTTTCCAAAGAGAAACCAGAGCAAAGCAAGAAAGAAAAACTAAGAAGAATAAATAAACAAGAAAATTCAGCATATTTCTTACTTCAAAAATCCAGAGAATAATAACAGGCACTTTTCGCGAGGATAAAAAGTGACTTTTCGCGACGCTAAATCGTCATAAACGTGCTTTTTCTTTTGCGACGGTACTTTTTGCGACGAAATTCCCTCGCGAAAAGTGCCTACTTTGTTGTTGTGTTAGACTGATCTGCGCACTAGCCATAATTATTATACAGATCTGGTTAGCATGGGTGGTAACCTCTGAATTTTTACAAAAATCATGATGATGTGAGAATTTTAAAATGTTAGGGGGTAACAAAAAACTTTCGAGAATTTTTTTCTCCGAGAATAATCCATTAGGTGACACCCAAAAATAGTCAGCAAAATAAAAGAAGAAAAGTACAAAAAAATTCACCGGGTAGGAGTTGTCTGTAATCTTGAAAAACTGTCAATATCACCTGACTTCATAGCTGCCTGAGACGAGGTTCAATAAAGCAATAAAATATAAATCAAAATTTATTTGACATTATTGCATATTTGAACTCAATAATTTTTGTTATAATAAAACATAAATTAAAATTACGAATTATTTTCAAACAATGTTGCTTAAATAAATTACTTTAAAATATCTTAAATCAATTATTTTAAATTTAAAACAATAAAATATAAATAAAAAATTTCTTAAATCAATTACTTTAAAATAATAAAATATAAATCAAAAATTTCTTAATTCAATTACTTTAAAAATAATTATGAATTATTTTAAAACAATAGATTAAAAAATTAAAGTTACCCTCCTCCTTTATTCCGGGCTTGGGACCGACTATGTAAAATAACATAGGCGGAGTTCTAACTTTTTTTTTGTTAGTAATTTTCTTTAAAATGAATAATTTAAAAACTAATTGAAATGTTTAGAAATTTATAATTTAAAGAATAACCATAACACTACAGCAAAATGACTCATCTGCGACCGGCCAAATCGGTCGCAGAAAGTAATGTCGCCGGTCGCAGATGCATAGTTTCGGTCGCAGAAGAACTAAATCGGTCGCAGATGGGTCGGTCGCAGATGGGGCCGTCGCTGATGCCCTTTCGCTGACGTCATCGGTCGCAGAAGAGTAAGGAGCCGGTCGCAGATGACCATTTAGCGACCGATTATATCGGTCTCTGATGGTATACGTCGACGTGGCAAGAATCCCATCAGCGACCGATATGGCGGTCGCTGATGATCCAACAATCGGTCGCAGAAGAGTTTTTTTTTTTTTTTTTTGCTGTTGTTTTTCTTTTCTGTTCTGTTCTGTTATGTTGTTTTTTTTGCTGTTGTTTTTCGCAGAAGAGTTTTTCCAACCCCAATTGGTACAAAACATACTAAACAATTTACAAGCACCAAGCAATTCACAAAACGACATAAATATCTAAAGTACATGAACATCGAATAACAAATATCTAAAGTACCACATAAAAATAAAATATCTAAAGTACGACATAATAATAAAATATCTAACGTACCACATAAAAATAAAATATCTAAAGTACGACATAATAACAAATATGAAATGTCTAAGACTCATCTCCCAAATCGTCCCCGCTGTCATCCTGATCATCGGGGCTCGATGCATAGTGCGAGCTAGAACCACCCTGTGAGAATATAACTAACATTTAAATGATGTCTTTAATGAATTCAAACATACTCAAAAATCAAAATTCGTACCTGATGAGACGAAGAACGTCGCCTGCTACGCCTGAACTCCTCCATGAATTGGGTCATTTGTGGTTGAAGTACGTCCAACACCTGACTTGAAATCGCGTTTATGTATTCTTGATTTAGAGGAGGCGGCGCCGAAGAATATGATTGTGATTGCGATTGCGATTGCGCAGAAGCCGTTTGGGACCCACCTGGACGATACAGCGATCTGGTCTTGCCTGAAACATTAAAAATAAGATAATTAGTATTACGCCCAAAAAATATTAGTGTTTTTACAATTTTAAGTATGTATATTTTACCTAAAGCACCGAGACCATAGTTATCGCCGTGAGCATTATTCTCTGTGTTGCCGTACCAGATGTCTGCGTCAAAAGAGGGCCAAAGGGCTCGATCAGACCCATACTTTGCGCTCATATCCCGTTCGTAGTCTTCCTACAACATTTATAAAATAATGATGTGAATTTATGACTTTTTTAAATCTAAGTCTTTTATGTATTTTTCTAAAGACTAAAACCCTACTTGACAAAAAATAGAAAGGAAAAATAGGGAATGAATATTATTAAAATATTGTTATGTTGTATATTACCTGTGCCTTTTTCGCCCTCGCGGAACACAATTGCCCCGTCTCCTTATTAGTATGCGTTGGCGTAAACAGCTCGTCAGACCACCTGGGCTCGCGGTGGTGTTCATTCTCCTATGATGAATAAACATTTCAATCCAAATAGAATTACCAAGATTAGTTCGAGTAAACTGAAATTGAAATTAATTATTTTGATGAAATAAAACATCTTACAAATCTTTGTTTGTAAACCAGCATGTTTACGGAGCCCGTGGTTGCAAAGGAACTCTCTCCAGAATTGGCCCTATTTCGTTGATTCTGCTCGCTCCGCCTAGCAAAATCTTCGGAGCACCAATAGTCGCACAATTTGGGCCAGTTATTCGCCGTTATCCAGTCATATGTGCTTGGCACCCCTTGGTCCTTCCAATCCAGAATGCTATCTCCATACCTAATTTTCGCTTCTCCTCTGCACTTGTGAAGCAGGTTTTGAAGAGATTTGTTGGCTATGCTGCTAAATGTCTTCCAGGCCAGATCCATGTCTTCACCTGGAGGAAACTGATAGTATCTCTACATGCATCATTAAAAAGTCGTTGGTTAGCTTAAAAAGAGACACATTAGGTTGCCAATTTTAAAAATGAGATGTTACTCACCAAAAACTCATCTTTGACCTTTTCTTTAGTATCCTCGGGATAGTCATCAAATTTTGTACACACGGGTATAGTAGGTAATCTAGTTTCCTCAGGATAGTGGAAACGTGTGCATTGCGAGATTATTTTGTTGACATTTTGAGTCGCTATCAACAAATCTCCAATGAAAGATCTGCAAACAAAATTACTTAAAACCACTACAAATGGATAATCCTACATGCACAAAAATTCACAAAAAATGAATTTTACCTATAACCCTCCCGACGAATCACTGGTCTATCCTCCAGCGCCTGCGGCGGCGGGATGTATACATTTAGGCCACGTGGAGGGCGCTTGGATCCACTTGATGATGCCTCCTTCTCCTTCCCCTTTCTGCTCGGCATACCTGCAATGGAGTTTGTATAAACATCTAACTACACATAAGAAATCCAGATCAATACTTTAGACCCTCCAGATATCATCAATTGATAACAGACCCTCTAAAGCAAGTCATGGAAGAAACACAAAATCAAATCAAGTGTTGCATCATCCATGCAACAGGACTTGTATACAGCCATACAAGCGGCATCTACATAAGCTATAAATTTAAACATACGTACTAGAGATATAGAGAGAGATGACGCTTCCCTTCTCTTGCCTTGCCTTGATTAGTTCTACATAAAATAAAATGCAAGTAGAGAATAACGACAATGATTTCTTATTGGATAGGTAATATCAAGGAGGCTGTGAAGGTGGGTCTCAAAAGTTTTTGGGTCTATAAGGAATTAGCAAGTTACTATCACTTACTAAGTAATAACTATGAGATCACCAAAGTCATCATGTTATGACAATGAAAAAAAGTAATAAAAAAAACACACACACAAAGTCATTTGTCAATACTACCGCTACATAAGTAATAACTATGAGATCAAAGTCATTTTGTTCTAACATGAAAAATAAACTAATAACTTAAATTGAGGAGTATATGAATCAGCACATACAATAAATGATAAATTCTTGGATTTCATACAAATATGATCTTGCAGCTTTCATATATAGTTTCATAAATTCTTTAATTTTGATGATTAAATGATCATGTGTGTGGCATAAAGTAATAAAAAAACATAAATGCAAATGCATAACACATTATTAATGCATTCTAGCAGAATTTTATGCAGAATATTTGACACATCTACTTAATTTAGCACATATAAGAAGTCATGCATGCAGAGATAAACAACATAAATTAAATATTACTATCAATTTTGATAATTTAGCACATCTACTTAATTTAGCACATATAAGAAGTCATGCATGCTGATTTTTTTACCTGTTAATCCCTGAATATGCATGGTGCTTGCAGACTACCTTCCTTGGATTGAATGTTACTAAACTTTTCATATAAATTATTGTTACAATGCTAATTTATCACATGTGTATTTAACTATTTAATTCTGTACTGAAGCAAAACATAATTTCCACATATCTACTAATTTGTTTTCTACCCAAATTGTTCAGTATGTACCAGCATGCCTCACATTGTTATCAGAAAAAAAAAACCGAAATCAAAGAAAATCAGAAAAATTAGAGACGCTAACCAGGGAGAGAGAGAGAGACGCTAACAAGGGAGGCCTAGGTGAAGCCCTGATCTAGGCGCGGCGGAGGCGAAGCAGAAAGGCGGCAAGCCGTGCGAGGCAGCGAGCGGGAGGCTCTCTCCTCTCGAGCGGGGTCGGGCGGCAGATCGAGTGAGAGAGAGAGAGAGAAAGAGGCGGGGTCGGGCGGCAGATCGGGTGGCGTCGGTTTTCATCGATCGGGCGGCGTCGGCTTCCGTCGGTTTTTTTTAATCAAACCTAAAACGCGCGAAGTCAGAGAGAGAGAAGGAAATTGCCGGGTTTTTTTTGGGATACTCTTCTGCGACCGATAAAAATCGGTCGCAGAAGACTGTTTTCGCCGGTCTCTGAAGAGTTCGTCTCCGAAAGCTTTTTTTTTTAATTTTTTTTGGGTCTTCTGCGACCGGCGACTGAAGCGGTCGCTGATGCCGGTCGCAGATGTCCTGTTTTGCTGTAGTGTAAAGATTTAAAAAAGGTTAGAAATTTATACCGACACTGCCTATCTAGAAGTTCTCATTCATATACCATTGTTTGCTCTCTTCCGCGCCGTCTGAATCCGAATTAGCCTCGGGCCGCGGCTCGGTATCGCTTTCTTTAGTGTTGACTCCGGATGATGATGCTTGATGATCTCGATATTGCTTGCGATTTCAGCATCAATCCAATCTTTCAAGCACACAAGTCTCTCAAAAACATGTGTACCCAACTTACTGCGTTTATCGGAGAGGATCCTGTTCACCGAACTAAAACAACTTTCAGAAGGAACAGTTGACATGGGCACGGCAAATACGTCGCGGGCCATCATCGCGAGGACTGGAAAGTGACTTGCATTCCTCCTCTACCACGCCATGATGTCATCCTGTTCACTTTCGTTGTGCATCGAAATATAGCTCAATAACTCGTTTGAGGATGTGTGCGGGTCGCTTTCTAACTGGAAATCTAATAACAATCCACCACAGCTGGTGCTCCTGGAAGTGGAACTATTAAAAAATAAAAAAAATTAGTGGATAAATAATATAGATATTATAAATAATAAATATTAAAAACACATGTATATTTATATTCATACCTAGCGGCAGCACGGGACGAAGACGTTTGGTTTTGGTTGTCACTCATTCTTGAGTGGTATAAGTTAAACATCTCATCGAACTTCGAATTCACGTGTGTATCCACCCCGGTTTTGTCTAAATGTAGATTCTCTTTGTACGTTTGAAGTATTTTGTATGCCGGATTGAGGCAGCTTGCAATAATGGCCAGGAGAGGTACATCTTCCCAATATTTTAGAAATTTTTGCTTCATGGCATCTACGATCGGCGTGATAGAGGAATCGTTGCTTTCAGCTTCTTCCAATTCACGATACACCTTGGAAATTTGGTAGAGATGTTTGAGCAACTCAAATGCCGTCGGTAAGTACGAGCAGGACAGTTTGACGGTTGCTGTAAAAAAGATTCCTCAGAAATTTTTAAGCCTTTGTAGTTGCTGTCATTCTTCGTCGGTGGGTTCCAATTGCATTCCCTCGGGGGTGGAGCTTCTCAAAAACTCCCTTATGGCAGCTGAGTAAGGAAGGCATCGGTTCAACATCCTATAGGTAGAGTTCCAACGGGTATCTATATCCCAAGGTACTCTCAACCTGCTCAATCCAAACTGGCCACACAAAATCGCAAACCGTTGTTTTCTTTCTTGGTTTGAAACAATGTGGGCAAGAGCTCCCTTAAATTTAATTATCAATCGTTTTACGGCTTTTGTTTTAAGGCCCTCCTTCACGACGAGGTTAAGTATGTGGCAAGCACACTTTTGGTGAAACATTGCACCATTCATGATTGGGTTTAGTGACCGTTTAAAAATCTCAATGGAAGCTATGTTGTTGCTAGCATTATCGAATGAAATAGAAAAAATCTTGTTCTCTATATCCCTTTTAAGGTTATACTCTTGTAAAACCTCAATAATGGATTTGTAAATTACATTTGAAGTGTGCGGGGAATCCAACACTCGAAAACTTAATACCAATGATCATCGACCCAATACTGGTAATACAAGAGTACCCAAGTCCATGTTTACCGGCAGTCCAGATATCAGAGGTAATTGAGACCTTATTGGTTTGCTATGCAAATATAGCTCGCATATCGATTTTTGTACTGGTAAACTGGTTTTTTATTTCATTAACCATCTTTCTATGATAGAACCTCTTGTACATTGGTTGACCACACCCCCGAATGACCAACCGGGCAAAACTCATGCAACCACCCATACTTATTGGTTGTTCTTTGTGGGTAATGTATCGGGCCAATTCACTAAGCATTACCGATTCATCATATTTCTGGTGTGTTCTGGTACCATCCGGGTTAATAAGGGTTTGGATTTGTCTCGAGTCAGCATGTTTTTGTGGGACATCACCCTTTTTTTCGTGAGCGTCGACATGTCTCTTAAAGCTAAACATACCACTAGATTTTTTATACACAAAATTCAGTCTCTTGCAACCTTTTACCTTACAAGTTAGATATTGCATAGTGCCATCCTCCAGGTAGGTCACGTCGTACCAGGGCAATCATTCCGCATTGTATTCGGGAGCTCTTTCTCTTCTTTCTTGCTGGTTCTTCTAGGTGGACACTTGTCGAAAGAGGGGCATCTTCGGCTTGAATTTCAAGGACACTTGTCGAAGGAGTACCATCTATAGGGAAGTGAATTGACTCGATGCTATGGAAGAAGTGCCTCCATATGCATACGGTGGTGTCGATTGATGTGTTTCTTGTGGAATGAATATGTTTGGATCGTTAGGATAATACGGTGCACTCGTTTGGGGGGCTTGTTGATAATTTGGTTGTAGCATTTGGTCCCTTCTTTGATAATTTTGTGGATAATTAGGTGGTGGCATTTGGGAGGAACTACTAGGATAAATAGTTCACATATCGACGTCAAATAGTTCGTGGGACATTCTCGCGACGGATTCTGGCACCGATTCGCGATGAGGAGTTTTCATTTTTTAACACTTTTCAAAAAAATAAATTCAAATTACTTAACATATTCAACAAATAAATCTAACATATTTTTTAACCTATTAAAAATAAATCCGAATTTGAAAAATAAAATCTAACCTATTCAAAAATAAATGTAATTACTTAACATATTCAAAAAATAAATCTAACCTATTTTTTTAACCTATTAAAAATAAATCCGAATTTGAAAAATAAAATCTAACCTATTCAAAAATAAATGTAATTACTTAACATATTCAAAAAATAAATCTAACCTATTTTTTAACCTATTAAAAATAAATCCGAATTTGAAAAAAAAAAAATCTAACCTATTCAAAAATAAATGTAATTACTTAACATATTTAAAAAATAAATCTAAACTATTTTTTTAACCTATTAAAAATAAATCCGAATTTGAAAAATAAAATCTAACCTATTCAAAAATAAATGTAATTATTTAACATATTCAAATGGTAATGTTAATTATATTTATTTTTTAATAGGTTAGATTTTATTTTTCAAATTCGGATTTATTTTTAATAGGTTAAAAAAATAGGTTAGATTTATTTTTTGAATATGTTAAGTAATTACATTTTTTTTAATAGGTTAGATTTTATTTTTCAAATTCGGATTTATTTTTAATAGGTTAAAAAAATAGATTAGATTTATTTTTTGAATACGTTAAGTAATTACATTTATTTTTGAATAGGTTAGATTTTATTTTCCAAATTCGGATTTATTTTTAATAGGTTAAAAAAATATGTTAGATTTATTTTTTGAATATGTTAAGTAATTACATTTATTTTTGAATAGGTTTAAAATTTAATTTTTCAAATTCGGATTTATTTTTAATAGGTTAAAAAAATAGGTTAGATTTATTTTTTTAATATGTTAAGTAATTTGCATTTATTTTTTTGAATAGGTTTAAAAAATGACAACTCCTCATCGCGAATCGGTGCAAGAATCCGTCGCGAGAATGTCCCACGAACTATTTGACGTCGATATGTCAACTATTTATCCTGGTAGTTCCTCCCAAATGCCACCATCTAATTATCCACAAAATTATCAAAGAATGGACCAAATGCTACGACCAAATTATCAACAAGCCCCCCAAATGCTACAACCAAATTATCAACGAGCCCCCCAAACGAGTGCACCGTATTATCCTAACGATCCAAACATATTCATTCCACAAGAAACACATCAATCGACACTACCGTATGCATATGGAGACACTTCTTTCATAGCATCGACTCAATTCACTTCCCCTATAGAAGGTACTCCTTCGACAAGTGTCCCTGAATTTCAAGCCGAAGATGTCCCTCATTCGATAAGTGTCCCCCCCAGAAGAACCAGCAGGAAAGAAGAGTAAAAGAGCTCCTGAATATAATGCAGAATGGTTGCCCTGGTATGACGTGACCTACCTGGAG
Organism: Carex kokanica; assembly: GCA_025461125.1. NCBI lineage: Eukaryota > Viridiplantae > Streptophyta > Magnoliopsida > Poales > Cyperaceae > Carex > Carex kokanica. Next base: position 963,353 of record JAJGRX010001229.1, read on the forward strand.
GATGACATTATGCAATATCTAACTTGTAAGGTAAAAGGTTGCAAGAGATCGAATTTTGTGTATAAAAAATCTAGTGGTATGTCTAGCTTTAAGAGACATGTCGACGCTCACGAAAAAAAAGGTGATGTTCCACAAAAACATGCTGACTCGAAACAAATCCAAACCCTTATTAACCCGGATGGTACCAGAACACACCAGAAATATGATGAATCAGTAATGCTTAGTGAATTGAACTGATACATTACCCACCAAAAACAACCAATAAGTATGGGTGGTTGCATGAGTTTTGCCCAGTTGGTCATTCGGGGGTGTGGTCAACCAATTTACAAGAGGTTCTATCATAGAAAGATTATTAATGAAATAAAAAACCAATTTACCAGTACAAAAAACGATCTACGAGCTATATTTGCATATCAAACCAATAAGGTCTCAATTACCTCTGATATCTGGACTGCTGGTAAACATGGACTCGGGTACTCTTGTATTACCGGGCATTGGATGGATGATAATTGGGTATTACAAAAGAAGATATTAAGTTTTCGAGTGTTGGATTCCCCGCATACTTCAAATGTAATTTACAAATCCATTATTGAGGTTTTACAAGAGTATAACCTTAAAAGGGATATAGAGAACAAGATTTTTTCTATTTCATTCGATAATGCTAGCAACAACATAGCTTCCATTGAGATTTTTAAACGTTCACTAAACTCAATCATGAATGGTGCAATGTTTCACTAAAAGTGTGCTTGCCACATACTTAATCTCGTCGTGAAGGAGGGCCTTAAAACAAAAGCCGTAAAACGGTTGATAATTAAATTTAAGGAAGCTATTGCCCACATTGTTTCAAACCAAAAAAGAAAACAACGGTTTGCGATTTTGTGTGGCCAGTTTGGATTGAGCAGGTTGAGAGTACCTAGGGATATAGATACCCGTTGGAACTCTACCTATAGGATGTTGAACCGATGCCTTCCTTACTCAGCTGCCATAGGGGAGTTTTTGAGAAGCTTCACCCCCGAGGGAATGCAATTGGAACCCACCGACGAACAATGACAGCAACTACAAAGGCTTAAAAATTTCCAAGGAACCTTTTTTACAGCAACCGTCAAACTATCATGCTCGTACTTACCGACGGCATTTGAGTTGCTCAAACATCTCTACCGAATTTCCAAGGTGTATCGTGAATTGGAAGAAGCTGAAAGCAACGATTCCTCTCTCACGCCGATCGTAGATGCCATGAAACAAAAATTTCTAAAATATTGGGAAGATGTATCTCTCCTGGCCATTATCGCAAGCTACCTCAACCCAGCATACAAAATACTTGAAGCGTACAAAGAGAATCTACATTTAGACAAAACCGGGGTGAATACACACATGAATTCGAAGTTCGATGAGATATTTAACTTATACAACTCAAGAATGAGTGACAACCAAAACCAAACGTCTTCGTCCCGTGCCGCCGCTAGGTATGAATATAAATATACATGTGTTTTTAATCTTTATTATTTATAATATCTACATTATTTGTCCACTAATTTTTTTTATTTTTTAATAGTTCCACTTCCAGGAGCACCAGCAGTGGTGGATTGTTATCAGATTTCCAGTTGGAGAGCGACCCGCACACATCCACAGACGAGTTATTGAGCTATATTTCGATGCGCAACGAAAGTGAACAGGTTGACATCATGGCGTGGTGGAGGAGGAATGCAAGTCACTTTCCAGTCCCGCGATGATGGCCCGCGACGTATTTGCCGTGCCCGTGTCAACTGTTTCTTCCGAAAGTTATTTTAGTTCGGCGAAAAGGATCATCTCCGATAAACGCAGTAAGTTGGATGCACATGTTTTTGAGAGACTTGTGTGTTTGAAAGATTGGATTGATGCTGAAAATTGCAAGCAATATCGAGATCATCAAGCATCATCATCCGGAGTCGACACGAAAGAAAGCAATACCGAGCCGCGGCCTGAGGCTAATTCGAATTCAGACGGTGCAGAAGGAGCGAACAATGGTATATGAATGAGAACTTCTAGATAGGTAGTGTCGGTATAAATATCTAACCTCTTTTAATTTTTATGGTTATTCTTTAAATTATAAATTTCTAAACATTTCAATTAGTTTTTAAATTATTCATTTTAAAGAAAATTACTAACAAAAAAAAAGTTAGAACTCCGCTTATGTTATTTTACATAGCCGGTCCCAAGTCCGGAATAAAGGAGGAGGGTAACTTTTATTTTATAATCTATTATTTTAAAATAATTCATAATTATTTTTAAAGTAATTGATTTAAGAAATTTTTTATTTATATTTTATTGTTTTAAATTTAAAGTAATTGAGTTAAGATATTTTAAAATAATTGATTTAAGCAACATTGTTTTAAAATAATTCGTAATTTTGATTTATATTTTATTATAACAAAAACTATTGAGTTCAAATATGCAATCATGTCAAATGAATTTTTATTTTTATTTTATAGGTTTAAAAAGAAAAAAACAGAAACAGAAAAAAAAAACTGCAAAAAAAAAACGGTCCGGACCGTATAGGACCCGTACTACCCGGACTATCGAACCCCCGGACCCGGACCGTGCAACCCGCCTACCCGTGCTACCCGGGGGGTTGAGCCGGGCCCGGTAGGGTTTTTGGAAAAAAAAAAGCTGTGCTACCCTATCCGTGCTACCCGTCACCCGTGTTGCCCGAGCCCGTGCTCGCCTGTTGCCCCCCACGGGTTTTACCCGGCCCGGATCGTCCGGCCCTTTTGCATAACACTAGGTACGAGTAATCCGGGTAGGGTACGCGTAGCACGGGTTTAGGATACGGGTAGCACGGGTTTAGGGTACGGGTATCACGGGTTAAGGTTACGGGTACGGGCTAGGCATGTACACGAACCGGACCGGGCGGTCCGGGTTTGAAACGGACCGGGTTAACACGGGTTTAATGGCAAAAAACTGGATCCGGCCCTTTTCAAACCCTTACCCGGGTTACCCGTGGAACCGTGTCAAACCCAGGCACGGTCCGGACCGGACGAGTACGGGTCACGGACAGACTGGACCGGGTTTGACCCGCCCGGGCAATTTCAAAACACTATCTAACTCTAAACTAAATCGGACCACAAGCACAATAATCTATTTCTCTTTTAGAGGCATCTTCCTCAAACTCGATTAGCGTATAGTGGAGTTACATCAATGAGTTGTCTGCTCATTATCATACTTGATCTTTCATCAAGTATCTTCGTAGTCACTTCTCCACACAACTTGCAATATATTTCCGTGAGCATCATACTTGAATCACCTATCAAGCTTTCTCGTAGTCAGTACTCCGTGCTATTAGCTCCGGCCATGAGCCCACTCATCATCACATAACTCCCACTCAAACACTAGTAAAATAGTCGATCTCCAATGGGCTTACTCTCCTTTCGAAACAACTGACTCAAACTCAACCCTTTAGAGTATGGAGCCGCACCTTCTTTACTTAATAAACTCCAAAGCACATCTCGTCTCATTGGTAATCTTCTCGAACATATCGTCATCCAACCCTTGATGGATGATACTTAGCACACTTTGATCTTCATTCTTCTTTTTCAAAGAATTTAACTAGCCTACTCTGAGTTTGAAATCATCTTCGGGTTCTTCAACCCTGTTCTCTACAATGTTCCACAATCCATGAGTATCAACAATGGCCTTGATTTGTAATGACCATTCATCACGACCACAACCTCTACCATGACCATAACTGTGACCACTACGGCTGTCCTGACCTCAATCACTGCTGTCCAGTTTCTCTTCTTTTAGTGTTTCATTTGCTTGCAACTCTTTTTCAAGTAATTTGTGCTTCTTTTTCCTTTTCACTGATTACCATCTGGCAATCCCACTTCACATATCCTTTTTTTTTTCTTTTTTTCTTCTTCTTCTTCTCCTTATTTTTCTTCTTCGCCATTGTTGCAACCTCTTTTATTTCACCAAGCTCTAATACCAATTTGTTAGTATTTGATATAACTTAATATATTTAATAGTGGAACAGATAACACTTTATAGCATAAATCTATCTTTTATTCTTAATATTTGATTATACTCTTTCTATCTTTTGTGTGGATGCCGTATGAATACGATTATGGATAATTAATTAGCTAGGAGAAGAAACGGTCTGAAATGACATTAATTTAATCGTTTAGTCATTGCTGTGTTTTTTAGAAATTAACGGTAAACTTAAGAACAAAGTGACAGCATGACAAAGTAATTAATAAAGTCAACAAAAACTTGCATATCACCTATATTTAAATTATGTAGTTTATATGTTCATAAATTTATTTGTGCTAATAACTATTATCAAATAATTTATTTCAATTTTAAACTTACTACTGAGAAATAAAAATATATCAATTGAAAGCTCAAATTAAATTTTTTTATTTGTATAGAATCTAAGGTCGTCAAAATCAAATTATACATGAAAAATAATATATAACCTGGGCAAACGATACAATCTGTACCCGCCAGAATAATTGATTGGCACATTTAAGGTCTCTCAAAAATGTCAGCATGCGTCAACAACTTTTAAAAATAATATTGCCATGTTTAGATATATAATTATGATAAAAATGTGTATTTTTTTCTAAACTGGGATATCCATCAGTTTGAATTTACAACCTGTAGTAATAAACTTCTGAAGTTTGAATTTTCAAGTTGATACTCAATAACTGAATATTATTTTAAGTCCAGCATGAACTTCTTGCGAACAGTTGACTTGTTGGATGGAAACCTTTGTAAATCATAAGGTCATCAATATTATCACGTAGAAATAACTATTTCATTTATGTGGGATGTTGGAAAGACCATGTTTCTTAATAAATTAATACATATTTTTATTTATATTATGGTAAAAACAATAAAGTGAAATAATTTTTGAGGGAAAATTTCAAGGACGTCATACACACACACACACACACACACGCACAACGTAGTTTTTGGTTATTTAATTAATAATGGAGGACAGCAATTATTCACTAAAACGCTTTAATTTATATCATATTTTTCAGAATTACTTGTTATTTAATAATTCTGTTTTTATGAAATAATATTTTATATATGAATGTTTTTTTATATACACTACGGTGGATGTGGGCCACAATCGAGGCGTTGAACATTTCTATTTAAAAACCAGTGGTCCCAAAAAAAAAAAAAAATCTGATCGTACCTTTTTTTAAAAAAATAATTCAGTATAACTCTCCATCTTTACGTTTTTTACTTAATTAATTCTTCGAATTCTTAATTTGAAGGCTAGAATTTTAGTACTAAATTTTAAAATTTATATATTAGTTTGTATGTTGTACATTAGTAAAATAAGAAATTGAACAAATCAAATTATATTTGGGTTTATGGTTGTACCGTATTTGTTGGTGAAAGTAGAGTTTGCCTGTAACGTCGTGAAATTTCAAATTTAGATTTATTCAAAATTTAAATGGGTAAACGAAATTAAATAGATATATATGAATTAGAGAGGGAATTGGTGATATATAAAACTTATTATTAATAGTGAATAAAATTAGGATTTATAAATATGGAAAGTAAATGAAATTATAATGGAATATATAAATATACGTATTTACAAAATTAGTGACGGAAATGGTGAACAATAATTATATAATAATTATTGTTAAGACGGAAATGCGATAGGTGTTATATAACTCCTTTAAGCAATATTGAACAAGTATAGGGTTTGAATTGTAAATTTCCAACATTAAAATGGGGCCCCCTGTCATCTTTCTCTCTTTTCTTCTCCTTTCTCTTTTCCTTGCTTCCGCCCCAAGACAGAGAGAGACCGAGAGAGTGAGAGATCACGCCGTTTGCACCTCCGGTTACGGAATCGCTCGAAATTCGAGATCTCGCTCGAGGAGCTTGAATCTCGCCTATCCGTCTACTCCACCGGTATTTTCCCCCCTATTTCTCTCTCTTTTCGTGGATTCGTGTTTCGAGATTTTCGGTAAAAACCCGCGGAATTGTACCAAATTGATTATTCCATGCCTTTGTTGTTTCTAAAGTGTTATTTGAGTAGTTTCATGTTCAAATTTGCAACCAAATTCCGATAACCGGATTTTCCCAAAATTGACTATGGTGTTGGTACCGTTTTCTCGAATTGACCTAAATCTGATCCAAATCGTACCATTGACTGAATTGATAACCCAGTGACTAAATTGATTAGTACCAAAACCCGATTTGTGACTATTCGTGCCTAAAACCCTAAAATAGCAAATATTCAAAGTTTAAGGGTTTAAATTGTAAAAGTCCTGAATTGAATGAATTGATCCATGAATAGATCCGAACGAGCACGCTTAGCGAGATAGACGAGATCGCGGATTCTCTGTGTACCCTACATACTCAGGTGCGGGGGTTCACGGGATTCGTTTTGGGATTTATTTCATAGAATTAAATGAACTGTGCATATTATATATATTTATATATTTATATTGATTTCGTGATTGAATACCTGTGCATAGCATGTTGAATCTCTTTTGAAAGTAATTGTTGCCGCATTGCATGAGAAAAATGTAATTGCTATAATTGAATTGATATGATTGTAACTATTGAGCATGTTGGTATGGTATTATTGATTGCTGTTCTATCGTTTCTGAAATTGAATTGAACCACAGAATTGAATTGAATTGAGTGAATGAATTGAAATTGCAAAGTCTAGAGTCGACGCTAGACTTTGCTTCAGGACCCATATGCGCATACGGAGAATGACCCTAGTGAACCCAGTACCGGTTGGGTAAGGGAAATTGTGATTGCAGGTTAGTGAACTGTGGTAACGAATTGAATTGAATTGAATTGAGTTTCCCCTCTTTTATCGAGAGGGAGTCATTCCCCACTAGTGCGGGAATGAAATGGTTATCTCCCCTTCCGAGCAAGGGAGTCATTCTGGCTTTGAGCTGGAATGAAATGGAATTGAATTGTAATTGTCGTTTGAAACCAGAACTGTATATACAATTGCATATTAACTGTGATAGACTGAATTTGGAAATATTGACTCGTGGACCAAATGATTCCGAATATTTATTGATTTCCTTTGAATGTGATCTGAATTGAATTCTCGTTTGAATTTCACTATTGAGCATGTGCATTTATTGTAACTGTGTAATTAACTGTATTTTATAATGCGGTGTGAATTTAATTCTGGTGATGGATTTCTTACAAATCCGGTAGCCCTATTAAATTCCGCACTGAGAAAACGATCGATTAGTTTTCTCACCCCCACCCCCTTCGGGAATATTTTCTTTTTATTGAATTGTGCAGGTAAACGCGAGTAGGAAGGGACTCAGGCTCGACATGTGAGTTGTAAGCCTAACTGTTAGGTTATGCCACCTTATGTAGTCCATTTTGTTGTACATTGAACCCCTATGCGGTATATTTTGTTGTATGTGTTATTATCGAACCAAATCACCTTGTCGAAACCTTAATGTCTATTTTAAATATGTTTAATTGATCAACTGTGTGAATTGTATGATTTTAAATTGGGGATTTTAAATGGGGAATACATGATAAATCATGCGGGAATCAATCGGTATCGAAAATGGGATTTGGGTTATAAAACAAAAGGGGGTATGCTGAATTTCTGACATGTATTGCGGGCCGCAACCCTTTTATTGCGGGCCGCAGAGATAGAGGCAGAGCCGATTTGGCCTTGGGATGAACTCTGCACATATCTTGCGGGTCGCAAGCCCACCCATTGCGGGCCGCAAGAAAAAGGGGCAGTGGGGATTTTGGTTAGGTGAGTTTTGGCTTGAGGTTGCGGGCCGCAACCTGACCCATTGCGGGCCGCAACAAGAAAGCCCAGTGAGGTATAATTGATCGTTTCGGGTACAATTTGATTTGGAACTTGATTTAAATCATCTTAACTCTAATTGTTTAGTAATTGAAAGTATTTTTATATCGTTTGCGAGTGTATCTGACAACTTACGAATTGAATTGAAATGGTATGAAGTACGTTGATTAAATGGATTGAATTGCAAAGTATATAGAGCATATTTTGATATTATATAATGGACAATGTAATTGCATTGTATTAATTTGATTAAAAAAGTAAATTTGATCGAATTGAAAGCGTTGTTTGAATGGTTTAAATCGTATTGGCCTTGTGGATATACGGGAAGACGTATATCCACGGCGAAAACTGCACGACCCCCTGTCCCGGGGTGTGACATTGCCAGACCAATAGATTGAACAATTTCAATTATAATTTAAAAAGGTGCATACAACAAATTGTTAAAATTAAATATTATTTACACAAATTTTAATATAGTAATAATAAGAGGAGGTAGAATAAGGTAATCCAAAAAAAATTGAGAATTAATTAATTTTAATAAAGAAGTTTAATTATTGACACTCCTAGGTAGGTAGGTTAGTCTGGTTGGACAAATTAAGTGGATGAATCAGGTCGCTTATACACAGGCCCATTTTTTCAAAGAGAGGGACCTAAATCTTCTAGGAGATATACAAATTTTTTTAAAAAAAAAAAAAAGAGTTATTGCAAACTATATGAATTAAAAAATGTTATGTGGGTAATTGCTTATTGCTTATTGAATAATTGAACACATTATGATTAATTTAATTTGTTCGGTCATAAAGAATTTTACGGGAATTTTTTGCAAAATAGCATTATTTTGGGAAAAAGGTAATTAAAGATAGTTAAATTATTTTGGGAAAAAAGGTAACGTGGATGTGATATACACTTATAAGTGTATAAAATGATCACAGCTAAGTGCGTATAATGAGATCTTAATATTCATTTAAAATTTATTCTTCAATATATTTTCTAAATTTTATCATTAATATACAACTACGAGTTCTGGTGTGGGCCTTACCCAAGCCCACTTAACTTTCGACCGAGACTGGGCTATCACTGAGATATGCAAGGCCTTTGACTCTGAGAAAGCAAGAGAGTGGTTCCTTCCCAAATCGCTAACAGGCGAGTAAGAGCGAGACAAACCTGAAATGGCCTGCTCCAGCAATCCGTTGCATTGGCAGCTGAACAGCACCGCTTCCTTCTCCATCGCCATCTCGCCACGTCACCACCCCTGCTCTTCCAATCTACAAAACCAACATCAAATCTACCCCAATCTCTCCACAACCAACCGTCCCAAGAAGCAGTTACTACACTCCTCCTATCACCACCTCCGAATCACCAGCGATGGCGCTCAGTCAGTTGTTAAATTCTTCGGGCATCCATCAGGAACCATCTTGCTTCAATGCACTCAGTGCCAAGCTGATTGAGCGGGCCGGGTTTGGATTTTGTTTTACCAGTGGTAAGTGTTTGTTCTCTGGTCTTGTTCAGTTATTTGATACTGTTACATTCTTCAAAGAAAATCAGAATTGCATATTGTAGTATATTTGATCGATTGTATTTCATTTTATTACTTAATTACAACACAATATAGTAGTCGCTTTTATAGACAACTAATCAGCCTAGTAACAGAATTGATAACAGAAACAGTTACTGTTTGACTATGGTCAAATCATATTAGATGAGATGGGTTGAATCAGGATGCTTGTATGGCTGACACGGTGATGTGTCTAACATTCTGGTACCATTATAATTTATGACCTATGCCAATCATGGCACTATCAGTATAATATTTTATAATATATGGACCAAAATCATGGTTTATTTCACACCTAGTAGGTGTTTGTTGAATTGACTGACTGAAATTTTTTTGCATGTTGGCCTGATTCATGCAAGGTTTCTGTAATGATGCCTAGGTTTAAATTTCTTTATATTAGCTTAAAAGGTGAAAAATACAAATTGAGAGAAGAAAAGAGGTTTCACTTGCAAATAAATCACAAACTAAGCTTTACAAAAAATAGATATTTCACAAGATAAAAGGAAAGTGCTTTATAAAGCTGACCAGAAAAATTGAGTATTTTATTTGATTCGGTTAAATCTGGGGTAAAATGTATGGTATGCTGATGGTAACACTATGCCAATATAGTACAAATGTATGACCTGAATTTCTGAATTGATTTGTACCAGTATGATATAAGTGCATGACCTGAATTTTTGAATTACACAAGTTTATAGTTGTGGGTTATTTCCTTTTTTTTTTTTTTTTTTTTTTGCATCTTTGCATCACGTATTACAGATTTAAATATAATATTAGTTCATGTTTTCAATAAGTATATTGTGCGCAATATAAGGCACAGGATGTTTGCATAAATCAAAGGAAAACATCAAAAATTCCAGCTAGCGACAAATCTGTCCAATTTAGAAAATAATTTATAACTCTCTAATTGGAAGAACAAAAGACGCATATTCAAAATCTCATACAAATAGGTATTTCACAAAAAAATAAAAAATCTTCACGAACAATCGGTACCAAATATTTTTAGTAATTACGGACGACTACAATCCATGCTCTCTTTTTTTCACAAAGTATATGTAGTTCAATTTACATGCTCATAATGTAATCCAAAGAAATTGCAAATTAATTGGTAATTTTAGAAATTGCAAGTATATGTAGTTCAATTCACATGCTCACAATTTTAGTAACCAATAGCAGGTTGAGTTCATCTATTAATTCTCCTTGTAACACCTGGAATTCATGCAAAAAAAAAAAAAGAACACCCGGAACTCTGCATTAAAGATAACCATCTCCCAAGGATGCCGCCAAACCGCACCCCTCATCTCCTTTCCCTTTCGTCTCTGTTTTTAATACTCGAAAAAAAAAAATTAAAAGTTGTCGGTGCCTCCAAGTTTTTTTGTAAAGCATATGTTTGACTAAATTTCACGTTTCCCAATGACAAATCAGAACAAAAGGCAAGAGAGAAATAAGAAAATCAGCATATAAAAGTACATCGAAAGTGCAACATAAAAAAGACATTATTACTGATTGCTGCATAATAGCAACATAATTAAAGAAATAGCAGGTCAATTTATTACACACCAACAAAAGGGAAATAAAATACATTATGAAAAATAAAATGAAGAAAATAACAACAGTTCCCTTAATTAAATTCCAAACTCGACATTTTACACCACTTGAGGAATAAACAAACGCTTATTACTACCAATACCGCAGCATTATAACCACTCGAGCTTCACTATTTAGTCACCCTCAGGATGGGTTTATTTGGATGCATCGAGAGTTTCTCCTGCAAGTTGTTCACAAACGTTTTCTCACTCTCAAAGCGACACGTCACCATCATCTCTTTGAGTTGTACAAGAAAGTCCAACCCCGACACCCCACCCTTTCCAATATCCCTGCAATAACTGATCTTTAACTGCTCAAGTCTTTTCAAGGCTGTTTTTTTAATTGACACCGATTCTAACTCAACTAATCCCTCCAGAATCATTACCTGCAGCATTGGAAATGTACCCTCGCCAAAGCATAATTCCTTCACATCTTCTTCAAACGAGTCCAACAACAAATAGAGAATCTTCAGGTTGGGCAGCTTTTCAATGGCTTTAATTCCTCCCGTTAGGTAAGTCCATTTGAAATGTATCTTCTCCAAATTCTCAAGGGAACTGATCCAATCAGGTAATTTGCCAATACGGCCATTTAACTTCAGGCTTTGAAGATACTTGGGTGAGGAGGATACAGATTCTAAGCAACACCCGAGCCCGGAATCATCTGCTGCTTCAAGGACTAATGACTTTAAGTGCTTGAGCCCATCAATCGCCTTTGCTAATGTTTTCCCATTCTCCTTGGTGAAACCACTCACTGCTAACTTACGTAGGTTGGTAAGATTCTGCATCTCCTTTGCTAAACTCTTGCTCCCACCAATATCAATGACACCAAAAATATTTAGGGACCTTAATTTACCTATTCCTCGAGGAACCCTCACCCCACCTGAAAAACGGTCTTCAGCTTTAGATTCCTTATGCACTTCTAAGACCAAAGAAGGAATAATAGGAATCAAACAACATACAACACAGAAGAATCTAACACCATCTGAAACAGAACGTGCCGTTTCATTAATAGTTGGCAAACATTTATCAATGACCTTTTTTTGCCAATTCTTAGCAATACTATGTATATGATCCCTTAAATCCCTTATTGGTGTTGGGCGACTAATATAGTAAACTGATCCTGCACGTAGATAGCTTAACTTGTGTAGCTTAGTAAGTCCTGTTGGTAGTAGGAGTACACCTGTGTCTCTAATATCAAGGGTCTCAAGTTCACTAAGCTTTCCCAAAGAATTCGGGAGTTTTGTAATTTTTGTCCCCCTAAGACCTAGGTACTTTAAGTGACGAAGCATGCCTATGCTCCTAAGGTCCCCATCATTCAAATTTATAGTGCCTTCTAGATCTAGCACTCTTACCAACTTCATTCTAGAATATTTAAGATTGTCTCCAATCTCTCCAAAGATGGATAAGGATCGCATGTGGGACAACTCCACGCTTTCCAGGACTTTGCCCCCAGTGCATGGTCCACCTGTGATGACAAGGTGTCTCACCTTATCTGTCATGGAAATGAGTTCTCCATCTTCAAGCACTGACACCATACTCTCATCTACAGCCTTTCTAAGAATCAGTTCGTACATTATATCATGAATGTTACATCTTTTAACATCTCCATTGACAATTGTGCTCATTATTGATGGTTGGATTAAGCTTCTCCCCATGAGCTCATAAAAATATCCCTTTTTCATCTCCTCTGCCTTCTTTATTCGATCTTCCATAACATATCCATCAGCCATCCATCGCCTTATTATCCTTGATCGCCTTATTTCCTTATGATTATGGAATACACTTAGATACAATAAACTTGGCTTGAGATGGTATGGCATGCCATCATAACTAGAAGTAAGAACAGTGTGCACTGCCCCTAGGTTCCGGTTATTTGCAAGTTCTGAGCTAAGATGGTCATACATTGCCTTCCATACTGCACTAGTTTTAGGTTTGGTGGCCAGATAACTACCAATAGTTACAATGGCTAGTGGTAATCGACCGCAACTTTCTACAATTAAACCTGCTTGGGTCTTCATGTCCTTGGTCATGCATTGTTCCTGCACTTCACTATTCTCTTCCGTTGTCTCAGTGCTACTGGAACCATTTTTCATGTCACACTTGTTTTTGTGGGGCGATTCTTCTTTAATTTCCTTATCCTCTTCCTCGGTAATAGTGTTGGTTATGCATTGCATATGTGCTTTACTATCCCCTTCTGTTATCTCATTGCTACTGGGACCCTCTTCACTCACAAAAGGATAATTTGGGGTCTTGTATACTGCTTTCAAAAAGAGATCCAATGCGTCATCTTTGGAAAGTTCCTTGATCTCATATATATCACTTGGGTGAGATATATGTTCTGCCAGAGGACTTCTAAATCGTGTGGTTACTATGGTTCGGCTCTCATTGTTGGGAGACAACACATCCTTTATCATATCCCATTCTGACACACTAGACAGGTCATCTAGTACAATCAAATGCTTCTTATCTTTCAAATATTCTTTTACCTTTTTTTCCGAACTCCCTTTTATTGTTTTTTTGGATATTACCTCTGATTTTATCTTATTCCCTTCCATTGTCCCCCCCTCATCATCAACCTCTTGGTTATTGGACGGGATTTGTTTGGCCAAACTTTCGATAAATTCTTCCTTGTTGAAAGGATGTTGGATAGTAACCCACGCAAAATGATTAAATTCATTTCTCAGTTCTTGGCAACCAAAAACCTCTCTGACAAGAGTGGTCTTTCCAAGACCACCCATTCCTACCACTGATATCACTTTCGGTACTACCACTGTTTTCACGTCCCGTTCTACGTGTTTCTTCAGAATAAGCCCAACCAATATTCTCTTAGGCTTATCCAGACCTACAAGCAAAGCTTGTACATTGGCAATCGATCTGGTTGAGGCACTCTCATCGTATGTGTAACCAGCATTATCCTTCTTGTCCTTCTTATTCAGTTTATACCGCAGGTTTCTCTGACTCACATCCTCAATTCTAGTTTTCAGCATCCGAATATTTTTTGCGATATGATCCCGTTTCTTCACCGAGCACATGATAGGTAGGCAACTTTTTTTCATCAGGTGAACAGAAGCCTCCCGGAGACAATCCTCCACATCAAATGCCAACTCTTGCACTTGCTTGACCCATATGGTCACAACTACGCTTTTCTCTTTGTTTGTTGAAGCATCGTGCAAGAAGCCTTGCATCATCTCAAGTTCTTCCTTGATGAAAAACAATTCTTCTTGAACCCCTAGCAGTAAACCAATTTCATTTTTTATGGTTGTTATTGCTGTTTTAACTACCGAATTCAATGCTGTGTTAGCTACGCCTATAGCAGCCGCCTCCATTAATTTCTGCTAACAGCCAATATATCGAGTTTATCTGCAGATGCAAAAAAAAGGAAAGCACACTTGAGCCAAAAATAAAAATCATTACCTAGTTCCTTTAAGTAATTGAGGCAAAGGAGTTTTTTTGCAGACGAAACAATTTTCTTGCTTTTCATTAATAATTACCACATATAAAATCAATTCAGACAATTATGCATAGATTAATATAACCAAGTTTAAAATTAACACCAATTTTTTTTAAGTACATCCCAAATTACCATTTTCCTTGAGAATCATTAAACTTGAATAAGATTATTGTTCTTTTTCATTAGAAATTCAGGACGATACTTAGATTCCCTGTTTAAAATTATGAGAAATTACAACGCCCCCCCCCCCCCCCCCCCCCCCCCCCAAAAAAAAATATCCTAATCATGTCCATTTTAAAGACAATGCACATAATTTATTTTCCTTCTGTTAAGATTTAATGCTGTGAATAATTTGCATTAGAAAATTTCATTTTCATTAGATATTTTTATTTTTGTAACGAATATCTCATGTCTAAATTTTTTTAATTTTACAAAGTAAAATAGGATATATACATTTTCATAGAAGAATTAATATAAAGAGAAATTGGTGAATTAGTGATGAAACTTATGGTACATTTAAGAGAAATTTCAAAATAGTGATTAAAAACAAGGACGCTTATCAAAATTCAAAGAGAAGTACAAATATTTGTCATTAATCCTTATATTTAAACAAAATATATATCTCAAAGAATTTTGGTTCGTCTTTTTATTATAAATGGGACAAAAAATTGTCATGTTCCACATCTTATAACTGTAAATCCTACTTCTTCAATCTAATAAAGACGACTTCAATAGAAAGAAATTTAGAATTGAATGTTTCATATTTTAAAGAATTCTTTCAACAAGAAGAATTCATTAGGTGACACTAAAAAATAATTAGCTAATTCTCCTAATTTATTATGAGCGCCACCTATTATTGTTTACAACTTCAGCGAAAATAAAAGAAGAGAAGTAAGAAAAAAAAAATATAGAACGGTAAAGGAATTGATATAAGGAGGGCTTGGTCGTTACCTGGTTAGAGCTCTTTGTGATTGTCGGAGCTATCAATATCACCTACGGTCTCAGCTACGTGACGCGAGGTAGAAGAAAGCAGTATGTGAGGGAGCTTTTTCTTTGTCAAATCTTGTCGCATCCATTGAACTCGTGTTTGTATTGATTGTCTCTCCGATCAACAAAAGAGCGAAAAATCACATTTCATTTCTCATTTGAGCGAGAAATCTCCCATTCCAATTAAAGCCTGCTGTATCACAACATATATTAATGCAAAGTCACAATATAATAATGTTTACTTTCGCTTGACCTGTCAATTTGATATATGTGATATGACATCTATTCATTCTATAAAAGGTGTGATCTAAAACGATCGAACAAGTAAAAAATCAATTTTTTCATCGCATAATTGCATATATTACAGGGATTCAGGGACTCCTCACTACTGCAGACTAGCAGAAGAAAGCAAGTAGATGAGACAAAGTATACCTTGTGTTTGAGACTTGAGAGAATTCTTCAACGGAGAAAGAAATGAAGGAATTAATGCAGCAGATCTGAGAGACACCAATAAATGAAAGAAATGAAGGAATGCAGTAGAGGATTTGAGTGAACTCTCGTAGTCCCTGAATTAAGACAGCCCCATATACTCCAAACTACCTATGAGTTACAATTAATTAAATTAAGTAGCCCCGTAATAAGTTAGAATTAAATGTTGTGTACCTGACTGGAGAGTTTTTTGTTTTCTGTAGAAATTAATAAAATGGAAGGGAGAGAAATACAAAGAGTACATCAAATTTTTTTATTGATAGAAAGATCGGTAGGATTTCTACCGATCCTAAAAATAAAAAAGTTTGGATCGGTAGGAATTCTACCGATCCAAACCAGTTTTTCTTTTTTTCTTTTAATTTTCTCTAGTAAAATATAAAAAGATTTTATGAAAATAGAGAGGGTATCTTAAAATTTAGATATAATAGACACATTCCATCTACTTTTTGAAAAACTTTTTATATTTTACTAGAGACTTAATATAAGAATATCTCCATCTATGCATCAAATTAAAAAAAAAACAAGATAGCTAAGTTTGGATCGGTAGAATTCCTACAGATTCAAATTTTTTTATTTTTAGGATCAGTAGAAATTGTATTGATCTTTCTATCAATAAAAAACCTAATATACTATTTCTATTTCTCTCTATTTTTTTGTTAATTTGTACAGAAAAAAAAAATTCCCCGTGACTGTCCTACTCCATTTTTTTTATTGTAGATTACCCCTACTTGGTTCCGGTATCTATTCATATAGTTGGATATATTTATGTTCGTTTATTTTTTTCATGTTTCACATCTTATTACCGTGTCACATATCCCAAGACCCAGGGCCATATATATAAGCGCAAATCCTACTTCTTCACTGCGCATATCACAGTATATTGTAATGCAAAATCACACTGTAATATAATACTGTATAATTACTTTTGCTTGACATGTCAATTAGGGAATCAGAGTAGGTCCGATGCCCATCGGATCTACCTTGGTTTGATGGGTGTGATGACCATTCGATCTGCATCAAGATTCGTGTGCTCTGCATCAAAATCCGTGCAAGTCTGTATCAATTTCTGTGCACATAGATCTTGATGCTAATCGTATGGTCCTAGAGCTAATTGAACCTAAATGTAGGTCCGATGCCCATCGGACCTACGCCTATCTCGTCAATTAGATATGTGATGTGACATATATCCATCATAGCTTAACAATTAACAATAATAAATAAAATAAAATGAGGGCGTGGCGCACTTACACAGCCCGAGATTGTTGCATCTATATCATTCACCTCGGGAAAAAACCTAGTGTGATTCGTTTGTTCAAGTGTGATCTGAAATTATTGAACAAGTAAAAAATTACCTTTTTAATCGCATAAGAGCACATATTAAGGGATTAGGGATTTGTCACACACAAGCTTATATTATAGGTTTTTCAATTGCCATCATACCGAGTTCGGTTCACTAATTAACCGTTCGATCCATGTTTAATTAGATCTGTGCAGACGGGTTTTGATCTGTGCAAATCTAGCCCTCACTCTATGATTCTAAACTGTTTGCACGAATCTAAATACAGATCAGACGTCTGGTGCGATGTTGCTGGGAACACCCCCCTGTTCCTGTTTCTTCTATTATTCACCTCACAGAGATAATCATATCTGATTCATTCTTCTATAAAGGTGTGATCTGAAACGATCTATTATAACAAGTAAAAAATGACCTTTTTTAATCGCATAATAGCATATATTACAGGTACGTACGTAGTCTGGGACTTCTCAGTATTGCCCGCTAGCAGAAGAAAGCAAGGAGATGAGAGAAAGTATACCTTGTGTTGGAGACTTGAGAGAATTCTTCAACGGAGAAAGAAATGCAGGAATGCAGCAGATCTGAGAGGCACCAATAATTGGTAGTGGTAGAGGTTTTGAGTGAACTCTCGCTGTCCCAGAATTAAGACAGCCCATATACTCCCAACAACCTATGAGTATGAGGTACAATTAATAAATATTGGAATTAAATGTTCTGTACCCTCACTGTCCTACTCCTTCACCTTTTCTTTTTATTGTATATTACCCCCCACGTGAGCAACGTTACACATATTTTATTTTCTTTCTTTTCAATTCCTATTCACCTTTCTGGAAAAAAAAAAGAGTTTGGGAGACCGGTGGGATATGCGACTGACGTTCCGTTTCCGTCCGATCCGCTTTAAGATCCGTGTGCGCTAATATTTGCCCTTTTTTTCGGTGAAACTGCTATATAGAATTAGCAAGGTAATTATTTTAACTTTCCGCTACACAGTCAGCAATCTTGAGCCGTTGAACAAAATTTTAGGCGAATCTCCACTCAAAACCAATGGCAAAAAAGCAAATTAAGAGGCAGGGGAAGTGATTTAGATTTGCACTTACTATTTTGAAACTTGCTTTTTAGGTTTATTAGAAAAATCAATAAATTAGGTAAATCTATGAGTTTCTGAATTTTAGAAGGGTAAATAAGATATTATGAATTTTAAAAGGGGAAATATGTAATTTCAAGATTTTTTAGGGGATACATGAAATTCCCCCCCATGATTATAATATTTTTAAGATTATGTTCAATTATGATAATTTATAATCGGTCGAACTTGTATTATTTTTAAGAGAAATTTGGATATATATACCCATCACAACTTCTTTATTTAGATATTTACCCATTCAAAATTGAAAATTAGATATTTTCCCATCTAAACATAACATATTTATTAATATACCCATTTTCAATTTTTCTCACTAAAAAATATTAATTAATATTAATTAAATATTTCAATGACGATACTACCCCAGTGATCTTCTTCATTTTGAAAAAAAAGGAGCGAAAATGGTTCATGCTCCTGTTTCAATGACGATGCTCCTATTCCTGCTCCTGAGACAGAAGAGATGAGAAATTATCGTTGTAAAGAAACACTTGTAGTTGTTTCTAAATATCCAAGTTGCTGTCAATTTGTGAGTGCACACAGGCCTTCTATTAATTCAGAGTCTATTCTGCACAAGTTATTGGTTTTCTAACAAAGTTGGTTATAGTATGGAATGTTTATTACGGCTTTTGTTGGAAAAGTTTGGAGATAGAAGAAGCTTTCAATTAAGGGAAATGGTTAATTAGGCATAATTGTGTCCGTTGTAAAGAAACCCTTGTACCTGTTTCTTTTCAATTTGAAACAGGAGCAGGAACCCTTTTCGCTCCTTTTTTTTCAAAATGAAGAAGATCACAAGAGTTGTATCGTCATGAAAATAATTAATTAATATTAATTAATAATTTTTAGTCAGAAAAAAATGAAAATGGGTAGATTAATAAATATGTTATGTTTAGATGGAAAAATATCTAATTTTCAGTTTTGGATGGGTAAATATCTAATTAAAGAAGTTGTGATGGGTATATATCCAAATTTCTCTATTTTTAATAAAAGTATACTAAATATTTTAGATTATTAAAAAAGAGTGAGATTACGTATTTGCGAAGTACGTACAGATCAATCTGTACTATCAATCAATATCTATGTTTTCAATGTTCAAACATTCGAACTGCTCAACATGATATACACATGAAAATATATAGAGATCAAATTTTACATCTTTGAGAATTTTTTACTTTTATTTTAAATAGGTACATAATCACAGCCGTCAGATAATTCAAAATCTTTAGATCAGGTGATTTTTTATCTATTTAAAAATATAGTAAAATAAATCTAAAATTTTAATAATGGATAACCATAGTTTATTTTTTAAAATTATTATCATCCAAGATAATTTAGAGCTCTAAAATTTTTATGAAAAAGATAAAATAAATTATTATGCAGTCTAGCCAAAATTTAATCTATATAATTATTAAAATTCTATAACTAATATATATTTGTCTGGTTCTTTGTTATTTAATCGGTACATAATTAAATCAAATTTTAATTTATTATTTATTGAATCACATTAGTCTGATTCAGTCGGTTCTTTAATTCTCCGCTTATCAATGGATTTTAAAAAGACTATTCGCTGCTATTCACGTGTCGCGCAGAATATTACGGTCATAAAGAAAAAATAATAATATGAGTTCCCCCAATTTATTTATTGATGGGGATAGCTCCAGAATCATTTTGTTATTCCATTGGACACTGGACTGAAGAACAGTGTGGATATGTTTTCTTGTGGTCATTTCTTTGCAGAGAGTCGTGCGGCGGGTTGAAACCAACAAAACAACAAATTAAGTAGGCACTTTTCGCGAGAGAAAAAGCGCAATGCTGACGGTACTCCCTCGCGAAAAGTACCGTTACAAATAGAAAAAGCACGTTTATGACGGTACTCCATCGTGAAAAGTCATTTTTTATCCTCGCGAAAAGTCTATGATTCTTGTTGTGATGGCAAGCTGAAAAAACTAATGAATACTATGCTCGGAAGATCGTGTTGCGTGGGTAACTGCTAGGGGGCAAACTGATCGGATACAAATCAGTTAGTGGTAAAATCATATTTGTATTCATTTTTGTTTTTTGGATACTGATCGGACATTAGACAGATACAAATATTGATTAAATATTAAACCAATATAATTACAGATCAGATATTAAACAAAAATAAATACAGATTTAATTCGGATACAAATTTTAGGCTAATCTTAACCTAATTTGAGGACTCTAGGCGAGGAGGCCGGCACTGCCCTTATTTCTACCAAGCTTTGTAATATAATAAAATGTGCTTAATTCTAGCTTGATGAAAGATTTATGGTGATTGACTGGTTGATTATAATGCTTTAGCTCATTGATAACATTTATAAAACTAAATCGTCAAAAAGGAAACAAAATATATAATCACATTGGCCTCACATGAATATAAAATCACATTGTTTGAATATTTTAGATTTGTACTATTTTGTAACTTGATTTTCAGATTTATACTATTTACTTAATTAAAAAAAAGAAAGAAAAAAGAAAAAAAAAATGGATTATTCCTTGCAATATCAATTTGAACTCGTAATTCAACAAATTACCACTTGTGTTGCAAAAAGTTCATCATACTGGACCTTGCAATTCATTAACATGAGATATTATCAAATTACAGAATGCAGCAGATCTGAGAGCAAGGCACCAATAAATAAGAGAGCCCATATACTCCCAGCTACCTCTAATGAGGTACAATTAATAAATGTAGGCCCGTAATAAGTACTGCAATTAATAATTTATTAATTTTTTTTATTGTATATTTCTCCCATGTGACACTTATTTTATTCTTTCTTTTTTCTTTTCAATTCCTATTTACCTTTCTGGAAAAGGAAAAAAGAAAAAGGGTTTGGGAGACTGCAAAGTTTTATAGTCCGACCATGTTTTTTGTACTTCCAAATTCACCGTTCGGCATGACTGAAATTTTTTTTTTTTTTATTTCTAAACTGCCCGTAGACTCTAATTCGTTAAAATTTTATGTGATGAATTAAGTACGTACATTGTTCTTTTCTGCTGTACTGGCAAAAGCTCCACCAGTTCAGTCAGCATATTAGAGCTCTTTGAGAACAATAGTGCACAAATTGCAGCTGGAAAAGATCAGACTACTTAAATTGCTACCCTGTTCTGGTTGAGTGAGCATGCATGGCACCTAAAGTAAAAATCATGTGTAAATCTCATTTACTATCTTAACAATGATGGCTTAAATTGTAATCTTTTGACTAGAAATGAATTCAGATTCAGGAAATGATAATAAAAATGTTAGAAACAATCTTTTCAGTCCTTAATTGTAGCCGATAATTTAAACTTGCGAGCAATTGACCTGTTGGAAACTTTTGCAAATAATTAGGTCATCAACAATATCACCTAAAATAATTCTTTCATTCATGTGCGATGTTGGAAGACCAAATAATTTAATAAATTAATACAAATATATTATAGATAAAAACAATGAGGTGAAGTGTCGGAATATACACATGACACATTGAAGTGAATCACAGAAGATCAGAATAAGAGTGGCGAACTAGGCAGAAGATTTAGAAGATCACAAGGCAGAATATTTGTTTATTTTCAATATAATATTTAGACAATCTTAGATTAAGTAAATAATGAGGTAGAGAAAATATGTTATTATGGCAATATGTATGTACTAGGAAATATGATTTTAAGGCAGAATAGAATATTAGTAATCAAATTAAGATGATATATGAGGTGGCTGCGGCTCATAAAAATAATCATCCGACAATACTCTATAATTCTATACTAAAGGGTCCGACTAATTGTACCCAAATAGTTGTACCCAGTTTTTACCCAAAAAAACTGTCATTTAACTTGCGCGAATACTGTAAAATACTATAATAAATACTGTAACTCCAACAACAAATCATTTATAATACCTGGTTCAAAATTGTAACAACTCAGTTTTTGCCCAAGTTAGTTAAAAACTATTAGCAACTAGAAAAATAACTGTACTTCCAACTGTACTTTCAGCTTCTAGAAGATTTAACACAAACCACTTCCAAAACGTGTACGGCTGTACTTCAAGATTCTAGAAGATTTGAAAAACACACTTCTAAAACTTGTTGTTATTTACAAATTACACTTAAATTATGCAAAATTTATTTTTTTGCATCAAAATTAAATTTCTTTTTCGAAATTAAAATTAAAAAAAAAATTCATCATTTTTTCTTCAATTATTAATATTTATAAATGAATATATATCATGTAAAATAAGATTTCAATACTGTAAAATTAGCAGATGCAAACCTATAAATCTAACAGATGTCAACTACAAGATTTCAATACTGTAAATTTGACACATGAAACTATAAAAACATCATATACAAACTATAAAATGTCACCAGTCACAAAAAATTCATATACTGTACCATTTCACCACAACATAAATTGTACCATTTCACCACAAAAAGTTCATTAAAATCAACTGTACCATTTAACCATTTCATTTCACCATTTCACCATCAACTGTACCATTTACCATTTCACTATTCACAAATATTTTCAACTGTATCTAACATCAATATAAAACAAACACAAACAAAAAGCTGTTCAATCATTGCAATATTTGGATGGTTACTTCATACACCGCTGATGCGAATTATTTGGATGCGTGAGGAGCTTCATTGCTAGAACGACACGTTCTTTAGAAATGTCATCCTACAAAAAAAAAGAATTGTATGGGATTTAGATTTATGCACATCAATAGAGAGGAAAATGATAAGGCGCATAGGTTACTCACAAGTCCTAATCTTGTAAAATAACTCATACATCTTATAAAACTAAGACATGAATCCTGTAAAATAACTCATACATCTTATAAAACTTAGGCATGAATCCTGTAAAATAACTCATACATCTTATAAAACTATTGTATGAATCCTGTAAAATACCTCATATATCCTACAAAACTGTAAAATGTTGCATAGATAATTTTTAAAGAAAACACTCACAAGTCCTAATCCTGTAAAATAACTCATACATCTTATAAAACTATGGCATTAATCCTGTAAAATAACTCATATATCCTACAAAACTGGTAAGTATATTATGTATGAGTTTAATGCATTCAAACACCTAATTGGCAGAATCATGAAACACTAGTTGAAGAATACTGTAAAAGGTTGAAGAATATTGTAGGTTTCATGAAATGGAAGCCTACGGGTATTTGAAAGTAAAATATATACATCATAAAATTACCTGTGTAAAGTTCATAGGCATCTTAGTGATCAGATTGTACACAAAACGCATCACAAACATAGCACAGTCCATTGATTTGGGTGCCTGCTTTGGGCAATCCTCATGAATAATGCCAGCATCTTTCCATGATGTTTTAGCTGAAAGAAAAAAAATGATATCAACATCTTTACTGTATAATAATTTCAAGTATGACATGAATCATGTAAAATAACTCATACTTTTTATAAAACTATTATATGATTCCCGTAAAATACCTCATATATCCTACAAAACTGTTAAGTATATTATATAATAGTTTAATGCATTTCAACATCTAATCCTTTAAATCATTGGCAGAATCATGAAAAACTAGTTGAAAAATACTGTAAAAAGGTTGCATAGATAATTTTTAAAGAAAACACTCACAAGTCCTAATCCTGTAAAATAACTCATACATCTTATAAACCTAAGGCATGAATCCTGTAAAATAACTCATACATCTTATAAACCTAAGACATGAATCCTGTAAAATAACTCATACATCTTATAAAACTATGATTTTTAAGTCCTAATCCTGTAAAATAACACATACATCTTATA
This sequence comes from Carex kokanica, assembly GCA_025461125.1. Classification (NCBI taxonomy): domain Eukaryota; kingdom Viridiplantae; phylum Streptophyta; class Magnoliopsida; order Poales; family Cyperaceae; genus Carex; species Carex kokanica. Next base: position 987,459 of record JAJGRX010001229.1, read on the forward strand.
AAACTAAAGCATGAATCATGTAAAATAACTTATATATCTTATAAACTATAGCATGAATGCTGTAAAATAACATATATATTATACAAAACTGTTATGTAAATTATGTAATACCTCTACAGTACTTTGTGTTCCTTTGTTCTTCTCATACTCCTCTTTGTTCTTCAGTAATTGTTCTTCTTTGTATTCAAATACTGTTTTTTTGCAAACATCTTCAAAAATCAAAGTTGCTAGATGGGTTGCTTCATCTTCCTCATTGACTTCTTGGCTACTCAAGCTGGCCTGAGTTTCAAAAAGTTGATGTACAACCTATTTAAATAAAACAAGTAGACATTGTAAAAGGACTACATAGGTACTGTACAATCACAAAGTTATTAACTTAAAACAACTACATTATGTTAATACTTTAAAACTACTCTGTGCATTATGTCAATACTGTAAAACAGCTCTGTATATATTATAAACCAACTTATTGTATACTGGTAAAATAACTATGTTACAACTAAGTAAAAATTATTTATAACCACAGATCTAAATATGTCTATCCAGATTCAGATCTAAATGTGTCAATATTTTTAAGATCTAATGCAAGAATCTTGTATCACAACACAAAATTAAAGTAGATTTGTCTCGAATGATCAACATTAAGATAAATACGAAATAATCGAAAAAATTAGAAAAATCAGAAACTATAGACGAAGAAAAATCAGTAACACTGTTAAACAGATCCTGTAACAATAAGGTAAATCAGTAACACTATTAAACAGATCCTGTAACAATTTTTTTCAGTCATTAATTGCATCATTTGCGTTCAGATCCCCTGTAATATCACAATATCAATGATCATAATCTGAATGGATCCGAATCCAACAATGAAATGCTCTTAGAAACAAAAAAAGGGAAATTAATGGAATAAATCTAAAGGTCGTCACGAATCTATAAAAGCTTCGTATATTTTTCTAAACCTTAGACATTTAATAAAACGATCGATCTTTGAAAATTAAACAAAAAGACCTGAGCGATTTGACGCGGCCACCGGAGGAGATCGGGTCCAGAGTGTGGCCGACGAACGTGGCGACCAGTTGCTCCGCCGAGATCTGTGATCGTCAGGAGGAGGGTGCGGTGGCGCCACCTCTGTTGCAGCGAGAGAAGTCTGACCTATTTGACGCGGCCACTGGAGGAGATCGGGTATAGAGTGCGGCCGACGAACGTGACAACCAGTTGCTCTACCGAGATCTGTGATCGTGGAGTCAACGGTCAGGAGGAGGGTGCGGTGGCACGCAGCCTCCGTTGCGGTGAGAGTAGTCTGAGCTCGGAGTCACGGACGGACAAATCGGGAAAATTTCCATTTTTTAGTTTTTCAACTTTTTTTAGAGATTGATACTGGAGGAGAGAAAGAAAACTGGAAGAAATCGGAAAACCTTATAAATAAGGAAGGTTGATAGTTGGAAGTTTGACCGTTTGACCATTTGAAAGCTGATTGGATAAGTGTGGGTAAAAAGTGGGTACAGAAGGTTGGGTACCAAAACCTTTTCTCTTTTAATATTTTGTCATGAAGTAATTATTGAGGGAAAAATTTCAAGCGGACTGTATATACAGTTAAGTGCGTACATGTCCATATATAGTTAAATGCGCATAATGTAATTTTTTATTTCTAATTGATAATGGTGGACACAAATTATGCACTAAAAACGCGCGCGTTAATTTTTTATTATTTTTCATTAAATAATTTATAAATTAAGAAATTCCGTTTTTATATAATAATATGTGCTTATATGGTTTTTTATATAGAATACGGTGTGACGTGGGCTAGAACCAAGGCCTTGATTCAAATTAAAAGCCCACTTCACTTCATGAGCCCATGCAATTTATTTTTATTTTTTTGAGAGAAGCCCATGCAATTTCATTGTCACTGAGGTACCTGCCGCCCTTTTACGTATTCTGAACCGTCAATTTCCCCACAGTCAGAGTTCAATCTTGAGCAGATCAACGGCTCTGATCCCCATCTCGCCACATCATCGTCCCTTCTGTTCCCATTGGCCTGAGCCTTTTCAGCTCCAACCTCGTGTTGTGAGTTCATTGCCTTCCGCCTTGCTTCTTCTCTTTGGAGACAATGCTAGGACACTACAAGAAGGATGGTAAATCCGAAGCTAAGAGGATTTGACTCCTCATGGCTTCATAAGAAGGATGGAGCGCGGTTACAAATTGAAATTCCCTTTCTTGTTCAATTCATTCCTTTTACACTTTAATTGACCTATCAATTCGGTTATGATAGGGGAGGAACTAGAAAATCATTATATAGGGGTGCTAAAATTTAAAATGCACTATATGTTGTTAGTTGGAATTGAACCCAAGCTATTCACAATCACAAAATAAGATCTAACAACTAGGCTACAAGTAAACATGTGATATTTTATGAGAGGGGCTAGATTATATAAAAAGTTCTCAAATAATAAAATTCAAATTACATTTCAATATATATAATTAAAATTTTAAAATCATAGGATAACTTAGTACTCAGACAGGTGAATGTAGATCCGCCCCTAGTTACTGATCTCTCCCCTTGCTTAATTAGGGAAATTTTTTGTTTTAATTGAAATACATGAGAACCATTCTGTTGATTCGCATACATTTTCGTTAAGGAATTCCATAAATCAAAATCCATGTCAAAACCAAATTATCATTCATTTCCCAATCTCGTTATATAGCCAAATTGCCAATTTCAGCAGGTGATTTGATCTTACCCAGAATGTGTCAATTTCTGTGATTGAAAAAGGAGATAACGGTCATTTCAAAAAAAAAGAAAAAGAAAAAGGAGATAACGGATATAGGACTGCCATGAAATTGAAGAGGACCATGCATGAAGGGGTTTATCATTAATTATCAAAGGCATATTCCTAGGATCATAAATTAATTTTTCAGTAATGAACATTATATTCATTTTTTGAGAGTTTGATGTTTAATGCTCAGGTAAGCACCATTATGCATGCCTTCAAAAATGCCCCAACATGCTGCTGTATATATAAAACTACAGCATCATTTTTTTTGCAACATTTAAATTTTGTTGCTGTAGCATTTAAAAAAAAAATATAGCATCACATATATGATACAAAATTTAATTTACAACAAATATGTTATAATAATAATGTTTCTAGATTGTATCCGTTGATTGTGTTGAACATTTCTATTTAAAAGCCAGCGGTCCCAAAAAAAAAAAAATCTGATCGTACCTTTTTTTTTTAACATAATTCCGTATAGCTCTCCATCTTTATGTTTTTTACTGAATTAATTCTTCGAATTCTTAATTTGAAGGCTAGAATTTTAATACTAAATTTTAAATTTTATATATTAATTTGTATGTTGTACATTAGTAGAATTAGAAAAATTGAACAAATCAAATTATATTAGGGTTTGCCAGACCAATTGATTTAGCATTTAGAATTTTTTAAATTGGCTAAAATAAAATTATAGAATGAACATGTTCAATTATAATTAGAATTTAAAGGTGCATACAACTAAAAAGGTCCAATTGATTTAGCATTTAGAATTTTTTACATTGGCTAAAATAAAATTATAGAATGAACATGTTCAATTATAATTAGAATTTAAAAAGGTGCATACAACTACGAGTGCGTATAATGAGATCTTAATATTCATTTAAAATTTTATCATTAATATACAACTACGAGTTCTGGTGTGGGCCTTACCCAAGCCCACTTAACTTTCGACCGAGACTGGGCTATGACTGAGATAGCTGACCCCCTTCGCGTAATCTAAGCCGTTGATATGCACACTGTTACCGTTCAATCTACTGTAAATTAACGGCTCAGATCACGTGCAAGGCCTCTGACTCTGAGAAAACAAGAGAGTGGTTCCTTCCCAAATCGCTAACAGGCGAGTAACAGCGAGACAAACCAGAAATGGCCTGCTCCAGCAATCCGTTACTTTGCCAGCTGAACAGCACCGCTTCCTTCTCCATCGCCATCTCGCCACGTCACCACCCCTGCTCTTCCAATCTACAAAACCCACATCAAATCTACCCCAATCTCTCCACAACCAACCGTCCCAAGCAGCAGTTACTACACTCCTCCGATCATCACCTCCGAATCACCAGCGATGGCGCTCAGTCAGTTGTTAGACTCTTCGGGCATCCATCAGGGACCATCTTGCTTTGACGCACTCAGCACCAGCCGATTGAACGGGCCGGGTTTGGGTTTTGTTTTACCAGTGGTAAGTGTTTGTTCTCTGGTCTTGTTCAGTTATTTGATACTGTTACATTCTTCAAAGAAAATCAGAATTGCATATTGTAGTATATTTGATCAATTGTATTTCATTTTATTACTTAATTACAACACAATATAGTAGTCGCTTTTATAGACAACTAATCAGCCTAGTAACAGAATTGATAACAGAAACAGTTACTGTTTGACTATGGTCAAATCATATTAGATGAGATGGGTTGAATCAGGATGCTTGTATGGCTGACACGGTGATGTGTCTAACATTCTGGTACCATTATGACCCATGCCAATCATGGCACTATCGGTATAATATTTTATAATATATGGACCAAAACCATGGTTTATTTCACACCTAGTAGGTGTTTGTTGAATTGACTGACTGAAATTTTTTTGTATGTTGGCCTGATTCATGCAAGGTTTCTGTAATGATGCCTAGGTTTAAATTTCTTTATATTAGCTTAAAAGGTGAAAAATACAAATTGAGAGAAGAAAAGAGGTTTCACTTGCAAATAAACCACAAACTAAGCTTTACAAAAATAGATATTTCACAAGATAAAAGGAAAGTGCTTTATAAAGCTGACCAGAAAAATTGAGTTTTTTATTTGATTCGGTTAAATCTGGGGTAAAATGTATGGTATGCTGATGGTAACACTATACCAATATAGTACAAATCTATGACCTAAATTTCTAAATTTATTTGTACCAGTATGATATAAGTGCATGACCTGAATTTTTGAATTACTCAAGTTTATAGTTGTGGGTTATTTCTTTTTTTGAATTTTGCTTCTTTGCATCACATATTACAGATTTACATATAATATTAGTTCATGTTTTCAATAAGTATATTGTGCGCAATATAGGCACAGGATGTTTACATAAATCAAAGGAAAATCTAAAAAATTCCAGCTAGGGACAAATCCCGACATTTTTAAAATACCCAAATTTAAATGAAGATTAATAAAAATGCCCGGACCCAGCAACTTTTATTAAAAATGTCAAAACCGGCCATTTAATGATCGGTCCCTATTTAAAAGGGAAACTGACCATTAAATGGCCGGTCCCCCTTTTTTTTTTTTTTTTTTTTTTCTGTTTTACACCCCAATTAATACCCAAGGTCCCGTATTATGCCGAATCTTGTGTTATTTTCATTAGTCTCGTGTTGTTTCGTTTGATAATACAGGCACGAGAAAGAATTCAAAGTCACAATTAAATTCGTAGACGTATCATTCAATTCAATATCATCCACACAAAATGTGTTATTAAGAAATCCACACAAATTGGAATAAAAAAAGTTCACAACATATAAATAAAAAAATGTGATAATAGGGATAAATCACCTTCTCCTACTACTACGCCTAAAACTAAATCTCCGAAAGAAATCGCTTCTGACAGATGGCCTACTAGATGGCTTTGCTTGGGTTCCAGACGCCCCTGCTTAGCTTTCAGGCGGTCCTGCTTGGCTTCCAGATGCCCTTGTTATACGTCTACTAGTTGACCTTCTTGGTTGGCTTCCAAATGGCTCCCATTGCAGTCCAACTGCCTCACCTCCTAAAATAATTGCATTTCCTATTACTTCTGCAAACATAACAGAAGCATCTAAATGGCTTGTAGCGAGAGAACGCCATGAGTACTAGAATGACCCTTGCCCTAGCTGGGTCATTCTAGTACTCATTGACTGCGTTTCTTGCCTCTGCATTTGTATATGTTACTTAATAAGTTGGTGCAAATTGAAAGTAAATATAATTTTTGATGAATGTTACGTACCTCTTCGTTGCCTATCGACAGTGGAACGTCGAGGTTGATGCTCCTTCGCCTACCTTCCAGTTCATCCATTATCATTACATGACGGATGTGTTTTTGCCGCCCATGCCTAATTCATCATTGTGCGGGGAGAATTTTTGGTTCAGTATTAGGAGGCCAATCTGCCATATTGCCAATGAGAGCAAACACCTCACTCCAAGTACTCTCAAGGTAGTCCACATTGTACCAGTGTGCAACAAAGTCGTCCTCTCAAGGTCAGCTTACTTGTGTACTCGATCCGTTGCCCATAGTAACCAGTATCTGCTTCTCTAAACTCAGATACATCATTGAAGCCTAGGAACGGGTGCATATCACTCCGCCCGCTAAGCGGCGCTGAGCCAGAGCTGCTTCGAATGGGCCCTTCGGCTGTTTCAACTGGACCATCTCCACCACATCCCTCCAGGTGATCAGAGTCCCAGTCATCTCCATTATATTCATCTCCACTTTGCAGACGTTCACCCGGAATATCATTAATATTTTCAAAATTTGACCCAACTTCATCGTATACTGGTCCTGGGAATGGTAAAGGCGCCTTATGCACGGGTCTAGGTGGGGAACAAATTCGGAGTATTGGTTGAGGTCGTGATTGGGGGGCAGGTGGATAGTAGGTTTCTGGGTTAGTAGGTGGATAGTAGGTTTCTCGTTGTGTTGGAGGAACGACGGGAGTTTCCATTGCAACTTAGCATTGGCTGGAACTTCCAACCCCTGCCTCTATCGGAACTCTTTTGACATAGATATCTATTACAAAATCTCCGTTGGCCTTAAAATACCCACACAATCCTCTCCAGGTATTTTCATCTGCCATTTTCACAAGTGAATATTTTTTCCTGGTGTTTCCATTGCAAACTCGGGTCCCCAATTTTAGGTTGCACATTTCTAGATTAAAACCGGTGCAACTGTAAATTATGGCTTTCAAGTCCAAAAGATATCATCGTTAATCATAACTGAAGAAATTGGTTATTTGCTGTAATAAGGCCCGATTGCATTATTAAGAACCTTACCACCACAGTGTACTGAAATTAATGACATTGTAATCAAACTACATTTTGAAAATGATAAACAATTGTCAGGTTACTAATTTACACAGTTACTGAATAAAAAAAATTAATAATAATTAAAAATAAAAAAATAATAATAAAAAATAATTTAAATAAAATAAAATAAAATAAACCTGCTTCTGTCGGTGCCTCTGTCTCTTTGAAGGGATTGTGAGGGAGACATGGTGCGGGGGGTTATTAATAGGGTGTAAAACAGAAAAAAAAAAAAAAAAAGTATCACGGGACCGGCCATTAAATGGCCGGTTTAGACATTTTTAATAAAAGTTGCTGTGTCTCGGCATTTTTATTAATCTTTATTTAACTTTGGGTATTTTTAAAATTGTCGGGGACAAAATAAATTTATAACTCTCTAATTGGAAGAACAAAAGACGCATATTCAAAATCTCATACAAATAGGTATTTCTTTTGTAATGCAAATTATTTCTTGCTGGTAAAAGTCGAAGAAATATTGATTTCTCGGGCATTGTAAATACAAAAAAAATAAAAAATCTTCACGAAGAATCGGTACCAAATATTTTTAGTAATTACGGAAGACTACAATCCATGCTTCTTTTTTTTTCACAAAGTATATGTAGTTCAATTTACATGCTCATGCAGGAAATTGCAAATTAATTGGTAATTTTAGAAATTGCAAGTATATGTAGTTCAATTTACATGCTCACAAAGTATATGTAATCCAAAGAAATTGCAAATTAATTGGTAATTTTAGAAAGACCTTTCTAAAAGGCCCGTCTTGAGGCTTTAATTATGTGTTCAGAATTAATGACCATTAACCAGGTGGCTCATGCAATGTATAAATCAGATAGACTTGGTCTAGTATTTAAAGTTAATAATGTCGGATGGAGAAATAAAAATAATGAAACAAAATAATTTAAGAAGTACAAATATCACATACTCACTACAACAAAACCATTCTTCAGTGACCGGCATCAACGTCCGGCTTTGTTGCCGGTCTCTGAAAACCCCCCAAAAAACAAAAAAAACAAAAAAAATTAAAATCATCGGAGACGACACCCTTTAGAGACCGGCGTCACAGCCTTCTGCGGCCGATTTGGCCCGATCGCAGAAGGGTGCCTCCTAAAAAATCCCGTGCGATTTTCTTCTTTCTCTGCCTCCTCCCGCCGCGTTTTAATTAGGTTTAGCCAAAAAAAAAAAAAAAGCGGTCTGGCCCCAACGCCTGACTCCTCCGCCTCCGCTCCGCTGACACCGACCCCGCTGATCCGGCCCCCCCGACTCGCCCGACCCCAGGCCGACCCCGCTCCACTGATGCCGACGCTCGCCGCGCCAACAAGTCTCAATATGATGAATATAGAGGTTTGTGTGATTTTTGTGGATGATCTTGGTGTCTCTGTTGCGTGCATGGTATTGTTCTGGTGCTTGATTTGCTCGATTTGGTGTGGTGTTGCTGATTTTGCTTGACGGCCGCGAAGTGAGTTCTTCTTGGTACCGGCCGTTTTTCGTCACCCCTTTTTGTTATCGAACTTTCTCGGGTAATCCTTTGAGCTCTTGATTTGTTTATTCGTGGCTTGTGCAATTTCTGAAATGATTAAATACCGAATGTGGGTTGTTGGTTTTCCCAATTCGGGTGATTTCTGGCTCTATGCCTTGTTGTGTTGACTTGTTGGTGCGCGCTTGATTTTCTGGTACATTGGTACCCCCGTACCAGTGCCCTGTTGGGTACTGTTCTGTGCTTGCTCTTGTTTCTGGTACCGACCTGGTACTGACCTTTTTCTGGACTTCTGTGGTGCTGTATTACCTTGTTCTTGTGCTGACCCGATTGTGCCCTTTTTGCTGTTCTTTGATGATGCCCGTACCTGTGAGATATTTGGATTTATGGGTGCTGGTACGGGTGGGTACTAGCCCGGTGTACCTACTGGTACTGGCCAGTATATTGATGCTTGTTGATGGCTAATCGGGTCTGATTATGGAATACTAGCCTTTTTGAACTGACAGGGACCAAATCGGAATTTAAGATAAATTTATGGATAATAGAGTAATGTTTGAGTCCTTGATGCAATAAAGATAACTTTCAAGGGCTAAAATGCAAGATTTGAAATTTTGAAAGTTTGAGGTTGAATCTGGTGATACTTTCTGCTGTCGGTGCATTGTATATTGTTCGAATGCTAAAAGAAAATTAATCTTGGCAGTTGCTGCAATTTTACATGTGCACCAGCTATTTTTTGTTTTTAAAGAATATGATGAATATAGAGGTTGGATTAAATGGAATCCTTGTGATACAAAGTTCACCCTTTTATTTAAGAAACAAACCTCATATTATTTCTTCATTTAGTTTCTAATGTCGTTGCTACAAAGTTCATCCTTTTGTTCATTTACTGAATAGATTAAGAAATTGGAGAAGACCAAATAATTAACACCTTATTTCTCAATTCTTATTTAATTGAGGTATCCAAGCAGGGTTTAGGTAGACCCATCATTGAATTCATACTCATCCCTTAACGATACTTGTATGTTGTATGGCCTAATGTGCTTGAAGAAAGATCCTAACAGTTTTCTTATGATTCTTGGAAGTCAGCAAAAAGAAAGTAAAAAGAACTTGGAAGTCAGCTTGTCAGAATGTTCACGCAAATTCATCAGTTGTATCAGAAAGTATATGCAAAATAGGTGTCGACACTGTGTATTAACCAAACATATATAGTAATGTATTAGTTAATATCAGAAAAAAAAATATATTACAACAGATTTGACAGTTAGCTTCTACACAATTTTATCATGCATTCATGCTCTCTGGGCCATTGCATGATGTGCTAGCTTCTCATTGTCCATTTTCATTTGGTTTGAATTGTAGAATTAAAAAGTACAGTTAATTTATTCTTATTGGACCCAACTGTTAAATTCTGTTTGTGTGACCATACAGCCATCTGCTAATATGTAATGATTGGGGTATGAATAAACATGTTACTGGAGAAATTGGGGCTGAAGAAATAAAAGTGAATAGAATGGGGAAAAGAAAACAAACAGCAACTAAAAAAAAATAAAAAAATCATTCTGCGACCGACTATGGGCTCATCAGCGACCGTTTATTCGGTCTCTGATGGGCTTCCTGCCATGTCAACATATACCATTAGAGACCGATCAAATTGGTCGCAGATGAGTCATCTGCGACCAGCGCTTCAACCTTCAGCGACCGGTGACGTCAGCGGAGAGGATATCAGCGACGGAGCAACTGTGACCGTTATATCTGCGACTGATTTCAGTCTTCTGCGACCGTCTTTGGCTTCTGCGACCGGCGACATAGTTATCTGTGACCGATTTGACCGGTCGCAGATGTGTGTTGCTGCTGTAGTGACTAACTCCGAAACGCCAAAAACCAATTAGGTTTAAGGATGTTGTGTGCGAATCTCTAACAAAATTGAATGCCGAAATAAAAATTAAAATTTGAAAAATAAAAAAAGATGTCGTGTACATTAAATAGTAATATATTTCCAGATAATAATAGCAAAGAAATTGAGTCAAATAAAGAAATTATCCGATCAGCTATGTCCATTCAAGCCTTGACCCTTTAGTGTACAGTAACCAATAGCAGGTTGAGTTCATCTATTAATTCTCCTTGTAACACCTGGAACTCTGTTGCAAAAAAAAAAAAAAAAAACACCTGGGACTCTGCATTAAAGATAACCATCTCCCAAGCATGCCGCCAAACCGCACCTCTCATCTCCTTTTCCTTTCGCCTCTATTTTTAATACTCGAGAAAAAAAATAAAAATAAAAGTTGTTGGTCCATAAACAATAAATTTTAATAGTAGTCGGTGCCTCCAAGTTTTTTGTAAAGCATATTCCCAATGACAAATCAGAACAAAAGGCTAGAGAGAAATAAGAAAATCAGCATATCCTCATACTTCTATTAAACTTCTCGGACTAAAGAACATAATATTTTTGTTTCTTCATAGAGGTAAAAACAGAAGTACATCGAAAGTGCAACATAAAAAAGACAAATTATTACTGATTGCTGCATAATAGCAACATAATTAAAGAAATAGCAGGTCAATTTATTACACACCAACAAAAGGGAAATAAAATACATTATGAAAAATAAAATGAAGAAAATAACAACAGTTCCCTTAATTAAATTCCAAACTCGACATTTTAGTCACCCTCAGGATGGGTTTATTTGGATGCATCGAGAGTTTCTCCTGCAAGTTGCTCACAAACGTTTTCTCACTCTCAAAGCGACGCACCACCTCCATCTCTTTGAGTTGTACAAGAAAGTCCAACCCTGACACCCCACCCTTCCCAAGAGACACACAATACCTGGTCTTTAGCTGCTCAAGTCTTTTCAATGCTGTCTTTTTAATTGACACCGATTCTAACCAATATAATTTCTCAAGAATCATTACCTGCAGCATTGGAAATGTACCCTCGCCAAAGCATAGTTCCTTCACATCTTCTTCAAACGAGTACCACAACAAATAGAGAATCTTCAGGTTGGGCAGCTTTTCAATGGCTTTAATATCTTCCGTTAGGTAAGTGCGTTTGAAATGTATCTTCTCCAAATTCTCAAGGGAACTGATCCAATCAGGTAATTTGCCAATACGGCCATCTAACTTCAGGCTTTGAAGATACTTGGGTGGGGAGGATACAGATTCTAAGCAACACTTGAGCCCTAAATCATCTGCATCATTAAGGACTAACGACCTTAAGTGCTTAAGCCCATCAATCACCTTTGCTAATGTTTTCCCATTCTCCTCCGTGAAACAAGTCACTGCTAACTTTCTTAGGTTGGTAAGATTCTGCATCTCCTTTGCTAAACTCTTGCTCCCACCAATATCAATGACGCCAAAAATATTTAGGGACCTCAATTTACCTATTCCTCGAGGAACCCTCACCCCAACTGAATTGGGGTTTACTTTTAATACCTCAAAATTTTCTAAGAAAAAACAAGGAAGAACAGGAATCAAACAACATAGAATAGTACACAAGATTCTTACACCATGTGAAACAGCAAGTGCCTTTCCATGAATAGTTGGCGACCAATTATAAACGACCTTGTTTTGCCAATTGAAAATGATATCTTCTATATCATAAAGGAAATGATGTATTGGACTTGGGTGATCAAAAAGTCCATTCAATCCTGCACGTAGATAGCTTAACTTGTGTAGCTTAGTAAGTCCTGTTGGTAGTAGGAGTACACCTGTGTTTCTAATATCAAGGGTCTCAAGTTCACTAAGCTTTCCCAATGAATTCGGGAGTTTTGTAATTTTTGTCCCCCTAAGACCAAGGTACTTTAAGTGACGAAGCTTGCCTATGCTCCTCAGGTCCCCATCATTCAAATTTATAGTGCCTTCTAGATCTAGCACTCTTACCAACTTCATTCTAGGATACCTCAGATAGTCTCCCACCTTTCCAAAGATGGATAAGGATCGCATGTGGGACAACTTCACTCTTTCTAGGACTTTGTCCCCTGTGCATGGTCCACCTGCAATTACAAGGTGCCTCACCTTATCTGTCATGGTTATGAGGTTTTCATCTTCAAGTACTGACACCATATTCTCATCCTCAGCCTTTGCAAGAATCAATTCGTACATCATGTCATGAATGTTACATCTTTTAACGTCTCCATTGATAATTGTGCTCATTTGTGATGGTTGAATCAAACTTCTCCCCATGAGATCATAGAAATAGTTCTTTCCCAACTCCTCTGCCGTCTTTTTACGGTTTGCCAATACATATCCATCAGCCATCCATCGCCTTATTATCCTTGATCGCCTTATTTCCTTATGGTTATGGAAAACACTTAGATACAACAAACATGGCTTGAGATGGTATGGCATGCCATCATAACTAGAAGTAAGAACAGTCTTCACCACCCCTAGCTCCGGGTTATTGGAAAGCTCTGAGCTAAGTTGGTTATGCATTTTCATCCATTCAGCACTTGTTTTAGGTTTGGTTGCTAGATAACTGCCAATAGTTACAATGGCAAGTGGTAACCGACCGCAGCTCTCTATAATTAAACGAGCTTTGGTATCCATGTCCTTAGTAAAAGGGATGGTTGTGGACTGCTCCTGCACTATACTATCCTCTTCCTCGGTAATGAATTGAATCTGTACTTTACTATCATCTTCTGTTATCTCAGTGCTACTGGTTCCCTCATCACTCACAAGACGATAATTTGAAGTCTTGTATACTGCTTTGCAAAAGAGATCAAAAGCGTCCTTTTCTGAAAGTTTCTTGATCTCATATATATTTTCACTTGGGTGAGTTATAGTTTCTGCTAGAGGACTTTTGTATCGTGTGGTTACTATGATTCGTCTCCCATTGACGAGAGGTATCACATCTTTTATCTTATCCCATTCTGACAAACTCGACAGGTCATCTAGTACAATCAAATACTTTTCTTTCAGATATTCAATTGCCTTTTCCTTTAATGTTTTTTTGGATGATAGCTCGGACATAATCTCAAATGGATGAGACAGGATTTGATTGGCCAAGCTTTCTATAAATTCTTCCGTGTTGAAAGGATGCTGGATAGTGACCCAAGCAAAATGCTTAAACTGGTCTCTAACTTCTTGGCAGCCATAGACCTCTCTGACAAGAGTGGTCTTTCCAAGACCACCCATTCCTACCACTGATATTACATCCCCATCCTCCTTCAAAATAAGCTCAACCAGTTTTCTTTTCGGCTCATCCAGACCTACGAGCAAAGATTGTACATTGGCAATCGATCTGATAGAAGCACTCTCATAGTATGTGTGGCCACCATTGTCCTTGTTAATCAGTTTATACCGCCGGTTTCTCTCACTCACATCCACAATTCTATTTTTCAGCAACCGAATTTTTCTAGCAATATGGTCCTGTTTCTTTACCGAGAATATAACTGGAAGGCAACGTTTTTTCATCACGTAAACAGAAGCCTCCTTGAGACAATCCTCCACATCATATGCCAACTCTTGTACTTGCTTGACCCATATGCTCACCACCACACCTTTAACTTTCTCTGTTTTGGCAACCTGTAAGAAGCCTTGCATCATCTCAAGTTCTTCCTTGATGTAAAACAGCTCTTCTTCTACCCCTAGCAGTAAACCAATTTCATCTGTGATGGCTGTTGTTGTTGTTTGAACTACAGAATTCAATGCTGATTTAGCTGCGCCTAGAACTGCCGCCTCCATTTTCTTCTTACCACCAATATATCAAATTTCTCTGCACATGGACAAAAAGAACATTTAAGCCAAAATAAACAACGTCTTTACCAAATAATTCCTTAAGTAATTGTGACAAAGGAGTTGTTTTTTTTTTTTTGCGGATCACCAAACAATTCTTCAATTACTTTTGACTAATAATTAACATATAAAATCAATTAACTGGAAGTTGTTAGTTCAGCCCAGATTAATAATTAACAAACTATAAAATTAGACCCACGGTATTGATCTGACTCAATATATAGAACTTCTAGGTGATTTAACGGTTATTTACGTAGGGAAAGGCTCTAGGTAGGAGGTACATTTCAAACTTTTACTAGCGATCTAGAGACGATCTTACTGTATACATACAATCAATTACATGCAGTTTATGGATCATATCACACACATGATCTAGCAGTGTTATAATCATACCTCTCCAAACTAGTGGAGCGTGAAACGGTTGCCTGCGCCTTAGTCTCCCTTGTCACAGTTTCTAAAACACAAAACCACAAGTTTCGCACACCAAGGTGCTAATTAAGAATGAGAGGAGATCAATGCTAGTTGTTCGAATCTTCTCACCCTTGCGAATCCAAAAGCTAGCTCACTACGTCAAACACTTTGAATAGATCTTGCTGAGCTAATCAACAGAATCTCTCATATTTGAATCTCAACTTGCAAGAAGGAGATATGAAGAGATCAAAATCTAGATCAATCTCGAAGAAGAAGCGAAGCCAGAGAGAGAGATCAAGCCAAAAGGCTTGAAGAGAGGCGGCGGAGCTCGGCTCGAGGAGCATGGCCACGGCGTGTCTCGGCTCAGGGACGGGCTCGGATGGTGCGGGTCGGCGCGGCTCGGCGGGTCCAACCCGATCAGCAGAAGAGGATCGGTGGCCGGTGGTGGAGAGGCGGCGAGGCTAGCGGTTCTCGGTGGTGGCGGCTCGGCATGGTGGCACACCCTTGCTTGGTTCGGCAAAAGAGAAGGATAAGAGAGGAAGAGAGAATGAGAAAGAGAGATCTAGATCTAATATTTCAAACTTATGAAATGGATTGGCTTGAATGAAAGTGGAGGGATGACACACATATATATAGACTTTCACATTTACCACAATGCCCTCACTTAATATCAAAACGAGAATACATCATGTGAGGACATATTAGTAATATCATATATTAATGGTTCATTGGACCATTGGTCCATCCAACTTTCATTCCAAAGGTTGTTTCCTCTCTAAGCAACATCCTTATTATATTGTTGACCATGTCAATAGTCAAGTTCAACTCTCTTTTTGTCAAACTGTTTGACTAACGTTTGACTATGTTTGATCATGGTCAAACCTCCATTCAAATGGCCATATCTTTTAACCGTAAGTCCAAATTGCACATACCACATATCTATGTGCTCGTCTACTAATCCTCTTTCTTTTGGTATAATCTAATTAACCAAAGTAGCAGGTTTAGTAAACTATTATATATGTTTAATCTAATTAATCATATATCCTCATAAAATCAAATCATCCTTTGTACAATCAGGTACCAAATTGATTTGACTATTGCTCATATCTCTTATAGTGTTGATCAATATAATGTCCTACATTATTTGATTCGCTGTGCATGTTGTTTCCAACATCTTAGCACGGTGTCATAAACTCGTATGACATCTCGACCAGGGACCTTGTAGGTGTGACCTGCTTGGATCTGTATTATGTTGGCAACTGGAAAACTCTTTTTCAGTTGATCAAGATTAGCGTCTAGCAACACATATTGACTATCCAATTATACAGACGATATGTAACCTGACAGTATCGCTGATCCAATATAGACAGTGCCTGATTACACTGCCCGTGTTGTTTCCAATATCTCATGATATTTAATGATGAACACGAGATAGGATAATGTCATTCCCGCTGTATCATCGATTATGTTTCTTGATCCATGAGTACTATATTATAATCCATGATTGAACTATTCAATCATGGTGTGCACATATAATATAACTCTATCAAGGGGCCTAGAGACATCATAACTTAGCATTCACCAGGATGCGAATAAGGGATATTCGTCCTATTGACATATGCGAACTTCTCAACATAAGTTCTACACATAGAGAAGATGTCTTTATCGCTCCCTATTACGGTGAGCGATTAACACCAACCACTGATGTGCATACCTTAAGCAAGAAAACCAAATGTCTCAGATATAAGACAACAACACCACATGACCTATCAATGACATCACACAGAATCCAGATGATGTTCATGTATGGTCAAATCCGACGACATATAACTATTATATGTATCTGTGATATTAAATCGGTACACTACCGCTTTAATCTATGATAGCTGGATCAAACGTTTAATCATCACACTAGTCTCAGGTGTAATTAGCGTTCCTTACTAATTACCTTGACCAGGGATACTTTAAAGTTTATTACTTCTATTATTTGGTTGCTACACAATCTAACAATTAGATGAACCATAAGTAATGCAACTTAAGGCAACAAATTGACTATCGTCAATCAATCAAATGAACAAGAATTATAAATAAAGTGTTTGCTCTAGAACACCCGACTCTATCAATTTATATATTCTCTAACGAAATAAAATACAAACTGAAGCACTATGCTCTTAACTCTGTTTGCATTTAACCAAATTCAAGTTTCAAGTTTACTCTTAATTTGATCTGCAACACAAATGCGTATTATCTAAAGGAAAAAGAGGACGTGTAAAACTCAAAAAAGTCCTTATGGAGTAGAACTGAATAATTATATTAACTGCTTCTTTAATAAATATCTAATTGCTTAACGACTGTTTCTTCACTTGTACAAACCCATGCATATTACTATTTTCCTTAAAAAATCATTAAACTTTTATAATATTATTTTGTCCTTAGAAATTATGGATGATACTTAAAGCCCCTGTCCCAAATTATGAGAAATTCCAACTCCTCCCCCCCCCCCCCCCCCCCTCCTCCCTACCTGCTTTAATTGGTGCTATGTGTGATTAATTTATTTATTCCATAAAGGTGTGATCTGAAACAATCGAACAAGTAAATGAACCTTTTTTCAATCGCATAATAGACTATATTATCGGGATTCCTCGCACACAAGCACATCACGAGAAGAAGAAAGCAAGGAAATGTATGATGTACAAAGTTAGTATACCTTGTGTCTGAGACCTGAGATAATTATTCAACGGAGAGAGTGAAATGTAGCAGCTCTTAGAGGCACGAATAATGGATTGGTAGTGGTAGACTGGTAGTCTGGCAGAGGATTTGCTCGCAACACTCATGTGAACTCTTCCAGTTCTGTATTAAGAAAGCTTTAGGACTTCTGGTTCTCCATGTGGGCTGTATGAATGTCACAGTCAAATTGATCAGATTTTTTTTGTTGTTTTTCAATTTAATTTATAATTGGCCGGTGATGATATTTGTAATATATAATCAATCACGAGAATTCGTAATTTTTATTTGATCAAATTTCGTGGATTTTAATATAATGTTGTGTACAAATTATAAACGAAATATAATTCAGCAAAAATTAACATTTTTTTAATAAGCATCTAAATATAACAATTAAAATTCTTGCAATAGTATTCTATATAATCCAACAAAATAATTTTTTACTACTAATAAGAATTACATAATTTATTAGACAATATACATATATAACAATAAATTATAAACACAAATTTTAATGAAAATAAAAGATAACAAATTCAATGATGCATAAGCATAGTTTATTTTTGAAATTATTTTGATCCAAAACATAATAAAGAACTCTTCAAAAAATTATTAGAAAATACAAATTAAATTTCATAATACGTCTGGTTTTAACCATTATAATGTTTAAAATTCAAAACCAATATGTATTTTTCCATTTAGTTAAAATATATTCCGTACTTAATTGAAATAAAATTTAAATCTATTATTTTTCTGATCGGATTAATCGGGTCATGCAAATTAAATAGGTTACTTCTACACCCCTAATATTCCGTTTAATTAATATCCACTACTATATATTCATGTGTCGAACAAATATATCTAACGGTGTAAACGATATATGTCCATTCAATCTTAACGAAATGGTCCAGTTAAAACAACTTAGAGCATCTACATCCTTGAAACTATTAGAGTTTCTAAATAACTGTTAACTGTTTTTTAGAAATTAAATCTCTCTTAATTTTTAAGCCTCCACATCCCTGAAACTAAAATTAGAGTTTCCTAATTGCCACGTCACAGCTTATAAAATTTCTTATTAAGATATATTTGCAAGAGAAATGAATCTCAGCGAATCATTTCGCCACGTCACAGTTTATAAACGATTTCTTATTAAGAAATTATTGAGCAAAGTTGCTAAATAAGAAATTCATCTACATCCCTGAAACTAGTTTAGCAACTGCCACATCAGATTAGAAACTCTAAGAGTTTCAGGGATGTAGATGCTCAGTATTATTCCATTGGTTTTAATCGAAACCGTCCATAACATTTTTATTCAAATAAAAAGGTTAATTAGTATGACTTGATTTGAAGTTTTATATCTTAATTTGCATACCTTGAGACAATTAATTCTTCAACGGAGAAAGAGAGAGGGAGGAATGCAGCAGATCTGAGAGGCACCAACAAGGATTTACTTCATCAGGTTCTCCAGATTGGAATGATTAAATGTAAACAAGGATCAAATTGGTCAAATTTTCTCTATGTTTTCAATTCAATTCATATATATTGCCCAACGAGTTGCTCTTTCATTTTAATATTACAAGTGTATATTTAATATAGCGGCTGCAACAAAAGTTAACAGCTGGTGCAATTTCATGCTAATCTCTACAGGCTCATAAAGGTGTGATTTGAAACAATCGAACAAGTAAAAAAAATGAACTTTTTTTCATCGCATAATAGCATATATTACAGGGACTCCTCACACACAAGCATGTCATGAGTAGAAGAAAGCAAGGAAATGTAAGATGTACAAAGCTAATTAGTATACCTTGTGTTTGAGACCTGAGATAATTCTTCGGCTTCAGGACTTCTTGTTCTCTATGTGGGCTGCCTTTTTCCGTAGGGCTGTACGCATGTCACAGTCAGATTATTCGTATTTTGTCGATGTTTTCAATTTAATTTATAATTGGCCGATGATGATATTCTTAATATATAATCAATCACGAGAACATATAATCCGTTGAATTTATAATTTTTTTATTTTATCAGATTTTGTGGATTTTTACAGATTTTATTAATAAAAAAT
Organism: Carex kokanica; assembly: GCA_025461125.1. NCBI lineage: Eukaryota > Viridiplantae > Streptophyta > Magnoliopsida > Poales > Cyperaceae > Carex > Carex kokanica. Next base: position 1,006,926 of record JAJGRX010001229.1, read on the forward strand.
AAAATGTACATATATGTGTACTATTATTATTAATAATTAAGAATACAAGTGAAATATAATTCAGCAAAAATTAACATCAATAAAATATTTAATAAGAATCTAAATATAACAATTAATTATTCATGCAATAGCATTCTACCATCCAGCAAGTTTTTTTTTTTTTTTTGTTTTTAACTAACAATAAGAATTACATAATTTATTAGACAACATACATATAACAATAAAATACAAAAAAATTAACAAAAATATAAGATAAAAATTTTACTAATGCATAAGCATTTTTTTGTTTTTAAATTATTTTGATCCAAAACATAATTAAGAACTCTTCAAAAACTTATTAGAAGATACAATCGGCCGGGTCGGGTTTTAATCACTACAATGTTTAAAATCCATAGCAAATTATGTGTATTTGTCAATTTAGGTAAAATCCAATCCGTATCTAATCAAATCAAATTTAAATCTATTATTTTTCGGGTCGGGTTAATCGGATCAAGCAAATTAAGCAGGTTGCTTGTACACCCCTAAATTTTTCCCGTTTAATGTATCCACTAATATTCATGTGTCAAACAAAAAATATCTTCCGGTCTAAACTTTCTCCGTTCAATGTTAACGAAATGATCACGTTAAAACAACTTATAGTATTCTTCCGTTGGTTGTAATCTGAACTGTCCATAACATTTTTATTAATTCAATTCAAAAAGTTAGTATCACATGATCTGAAGTTTCCTCAAAAAATAAATTGTTAATTTCCTAAAAAAAAAAACATGATCTGAAGTTGTGTATCTTAATTTGTATACCTTGAAACAATTCTTCAGGACTTCAGCTTCTCCTGATTGGAATGATCAAATTAATTGAGCTTTACCAATTTGTTGTTTCTGTAGGTCTGTAAACAAGGATCAAATTAATTGGTCAAATTTTGTCTATGTTTTCAATTCCATTCATATTGAGTAACGAGTACGTTTGCTCTTTCATTTTAACTTATTAAATAAAGATTTCTACAGATATACATTTATCTCATATTCATCAAACTATCCTTGAATTAGTAATCATGCATATTATATGGAAATAAACCTCACCTTATTAATTCAAGGAGCTGATGGCGAGGAACAAGTGGATTATTCCAAACCTCTCTAAATTGCATGCATGAATTAAGGCATAGGAGAGATGAACATGTTTTTCCCTTTTCAGACTTTACTTTGCCTCTTGTTTGAGCAAGGGATCTAGCGCTTGGTGAAGTAAGGCATAGGAGAGATATGTCTTCCCTCTCACACTTACACACTTCTCTCTCTCTCTACGCTTTGCTTTCAAAAAGAGAAAAATGAGCTTTTAGAATATATTTTAACTAACAATAACAACATTATTTATTTAAAATTGAACAAAATTTGTAAGCAAAATAAATGATAAATAAAATTTAATGATGCATAAGCATAATTCATTTTCAAAAATATTTTGATCCAAAATATAATTAAGACGTCTTTAAAAAATTATGAAAAGTTATAAATTAAATTACATTATATAGTTGGGCTGGGTGTTAACTAATATAATATCTAAAATTCATAACCAATATGTATTTGGCGGGTTACAAATTAAATCCGTACCTAATCAAATAAAATAAAATAACATTATTTTTCGGGTACCTAAATGAATAAAATAAAAATAAATTTTCATTTCTCACTTATTTTTTGTCAAGGTGCACTATTTTCGATTGTGATAATTTTTTGTGAATAAATTTTTGTGAATTTTTTTTTGTGAAAAAACCATGGCAGAGCCACATGATCTAACTACATTTATTTAATAACGTAAAATATATTTTGTTTGTAAAGTACAGATATAAAACAAGATGACTTATTTTGGGAATAAGAGTAAAGTGGATGTAATATATATCTATTGTCATCATATGTAAGTGCTTAATTATCAGATGATTTTACTATTTATGTAAAATATATTCTTTAATTATTACATTTATTAAAATTTATCTTTAAAATTTTTATCTTTAATAAAAAATTACGAGCTCTTATTTGGGCCAGTCCTAAGCCCACTTAACTTTTGACCGAAACTGGGCTATCACTGAGATACTTGATATCCTCTACTTATCTAAGCCTTTGATTTGCACACTGTTACCTTTCAATCTTCTGTATATCAACGGCTCTGATCACGTTCAAGGCCTCATGAGAAAGCAATGGTGTGAGGACTGAGGACAAGTACTGATAGGGCCATGTTCCCAAGGCCCTTTATTAATGAACTTTAGGCCTATGAAAGTCCGGGATTCGGACCTCCTTTTAGGAGCCAGCCCGGAGCCAAGGTAAAGAGGCCCAAAGCCCGAGATACTTAAAAGACCCAGGAATAGAACAGGCCGAAGGCCCTGGAAAGGTCGACCTCGGCCCGAAATAAACCTGTACCGCCTTAACGCGGGATAACCACCAAACGTGGTCATAATAACCGCTTCACCGCCTTGAGGCGAGATAACCACCGAGATAGCGGTTATGAAGCAGTTATGATTCAGCCTATATAAGGCAAAAATCCCCATTGAACAGGGGTCGAGATTTTACACACACACAGAGATATCGCATAGGTCAGAGTCAGAATCTCTCTACAACTACCTCACTTCTCAACTCACCCATACCTCACACACCTCGAACTGCCATCTCGTGGCAGGGCGAGATCACCCGATCACCTCTCACATACGGACTACTCTCCTCGGGAGATAGGACGTATCAACCACCGTGGGGCCCCCTCGCTCCAACACTGAAGCATCCGATGGAGGCGCAAGATGTTCCGAATCCCCCTCCTCCGGGAACCAACAAAGACCCCACAGGAGGGAAGGATACGGGAAACACCGCAAAACCCTCTCCGGGGACCGACAACAACCCTACCGGGGAGAAAGACCACCGGCGCACTGCCAACCCACCAAAAGGCCAACCCGGGGCCGGTTTAGGGGTGACTTCTCAAAATCCCCCTATCACTGCATCCTCAGGTCAGGTTTTCCCACCAGGCACCACACCGATAAGACCACCCCTGAGCGCACACTAGTGGAAAAACGCACATCAGAATCGGCCTATTAGGATCGGACTTTCAATAATTCGATGCTGATCTATATTTGGATCGGGCTTTATAAACAACTGATCTTAAAAGGAACAATCAGAATCGGTTAAATATAAACAACTGATCTTAAAAGTACTGGCCAAATCAGAATCGGTTCTTTTTAAAAAACCGATTCTAATTATGTCCTTATAGCATCGGTTATTACAAACAACTGATTCTAATAATCTTTAGAATCGGTTTTTAATATAACCGACCCTGATTTCTCTGTTTTAAAATCGGGCCTTAACATAACCGACGCTGTCATTTCACGGGTCTCATTTTCATTTCGCAGCCAGTGTATTTTTTCTTCAGAACTTAGCGAAAAATGAAGTCGGTGCTCATTTTCAAAACTCATTTTCAAAACGCGTCTCTTCTTCTTCAGAGCTTAGCTCCGACTCTCTCTCTCTCGGGTGCGTCTCTCCGTGGCTCACTCTCTCACTCTCTGTGGCTAACTCTCAGGATCCGCGAGGTGCCACCTTGGACGGCCGTGAGGCGAGGCAGCCACCTTGGACAGCCGTGAGGTGAGGCGAGGCAGCCACCTTGGTACCGGTAGCTTTCTCCTTTGGCGGATATCGGTTCATTGATTTGTCTAAGTTCAAAACCCAACCAATGAACTGAAAAACGAAGATTCGTCTCTTCTAAAAATCTAAACCCAAGAGAATCGCACTTCGCCACTTGATTCTCAAGCGGGAATGCTCAAATCCACGACCAAATTCTAATTGAAATAGGTCAGTTTTTAATTTTCTGTTGTTTTCTCCCCTTCCAGCTATTCAGTTCCTAGGGTTTACGATTATGAGAAATAATTTTTTTTGTCTTGGCACTGATTATGTATACTTTAGTTTCTAATCACAAAAATTGAAGTACCATGACTATTAAATCTCACTTGTTTCTTTAGATTTTAGTTGTTTTCTGTGTCTGATGGTATAGTATTTGTGCATTTCCTTTTTACCAGTAGATAGTATCTCTTATTGTGCCTTTGTTTTTTTTTGTAGCAAGTGAGAGGTGTTCGAGTGAATGTCTCTGAGAGATACTAATTAAATAACACAATGAAAAAGACCAAAATCTCTTATAGTAGCTTTCTCCGTGAATCTTTGTTTTGGGAATTTTAGTTGGAGGCGTCGACAAATCAACAACTGGATCAACAGCTCAATCTTTTCAATCTACCGCCAAAAATCATTTGCCAAGTCGTAAATGTGCAGTTAAGAGTAAGCTTAAAGATTAAACCCCTTAAAATTTTCCTTTTGTTCTCTCACTTTGTTTTCTCAGTTTCAATTCCTTTCCAAATTTTGATTCATTCTATGCTGAACCAGAAACTAATGAGGTGTATGCACAAATCACCTTACATCCCGAGGCCAAAGTAAGCGATTTTTTTGTAATTTTATTTCTTTATAACCTTATTTTTTTGCCTGGAATTTGGAATGATGTAAATTACTTTTTATCCTGGTTGAACAGCAAAAGGAACTGGTGAGTCTTGATCAGCTGCAGCCAGAGACGGTGCGGCCGACTGTGCACTCATTCTGTAAGATTCTGAGTTTCTGACGGCTTCCGACACTAGTTTTCATGGTGGGTTCTCTGTTCTAAGGCGACATGTTTACAATCTGTTGAGGAACTAACCATCAGAGACTCTGAGAATTTGGTTCAGTTACCAACTGGTGCATTTGAGAACTTTGTGTCACTAAAAATCTATTTTTTTAAATTTATTGTTTTTCTGTTTTCTTCTCTATTTAGTTTTCATTTTTCATATCAATTGATTGTGTTACTTGCTTTTGCAGAAGTTGAAAAGTTTTACGGGCTTTGTGATCCTGGTATGTTTCTAGATGGGATTTACTTGTATGTTTCTTTTAAAATCATAGTTTAGTTTTGTGAAACTATATATAGAGGAAAATATGTGTTAAGATTTGAAATTTCACAAACTAATTGGATTTTTTCTTAGGTATAACTGTGTAAGATTTGAGATGGGATTTATGTATGGCAATTATTTATTTCGGGCAAAGAAGTCATGTGTTCATGAAAATTGGTAGAGCATACTAGTGGTGTATAATTGCTTATTAGTGTACAAATGCTAGTTAGATGAAATGTTTGATATAGTTGTAAATTAGTGTACAAATGCTAGTTAGATGATTCTATGTAATTGTGATATTTTGATAATTCATTGTTATTATTTTGTTAAGTGACATGGCTGATGTAGTTTGATTAATTGTTGGAATTGTGATTGTTGAATATTATTTTGATAATTCTTTTGTTTGCGATTGTGAATATTAATTATTGACCAGCTTAAAAAAAAAAAAAAAAAATTTAAAATAGTGTCGGTTATCTACAGTAACCGATGCTAAAAGTGTGAATTAGCATCGGCTATTTGTAAATAACCGATGCTAAAAGTGTGAATTAGCATCGGTTATTTATAAATAACCGATTCTAATTTACACTTTTAGCATCGGTTACTGTAGATAACCGATGCTAATTCACACTTTTAGCATCGCCTGTTCAACCGACCCAGATTAGTACCGCATTTGCGACGCCTGGGTCAGCATCGCCTCGGGGTCCGATGCTAATGTGCATATATAACCGACCCTGATGTGTGTTTTTCCACTAGTGAGCGCAACCGCGACACGGCCGATGTCGCCCCGGCCACAACAACAATACCGGCCACCTTTCGCATCATACCAGCCACAAACGCCCGTATACTATTACGGGACGTACCCCTACTCACCATATGGCCCACCGGTGCCACAATACCCGTATATGACCCCGCCCGGTCAAATGACCCAGGAAGGCCCTCCGGGAACCTATCACCCCGGTATTGCAGCACCGTATCCCCTGGCTCCACCCACTTATCTTCCCCTCCAACAAGCGCAGCAGCACTCTGCCCAAATAGTAGCCACGTGTGCTGCGCCAACGAAGCCAACAAAACCTCCCTCCAAGAACCTCCAGGCGGCTATCTCGCCCCGAAACCTTAACTCCGACTTTATTAAAGTCCGGACAGCGGACAGTCAGGAAACAGACACTCCTAGCCCCCAAAACCGCGCGGTGCAACACGGCCCCGAGCCGATCGAGCAGGGACGCCAGGAAGGCCAGGGTGAGAACCAAGGAAAGGAACAAGGACAGGGAGCCGGGGTGGGACGCAACCCGTCGCCCCAAAGGGAACAAAGATCAGTCCACGTCGGGGAGCGGGGACGATCACATCAACGCAAGCAGTCTCGCTCTCGTTATGAACGCGAGGATAGCCATCCGCGAGGCAGACACAGGACTCGAAAAGGTGACAGAAAGCGCACCCGACGGTCCACCACCCCTACCAGAGGAATTAGCATGACTCAAGTGAAAGAACTGATCCAGACCCGACTCAACGCCAAGATGGCCGAAATCGAGTCCCAGAAAGCGGGCACTAGCTCTAAACCAATGGGTATCGCGGATGGACCACTGTCTGCCAAGATATATGGAGCATCCATGACTGACTTCAAGTACCCCGCTTTCCTCCCGAGTTTCTGAGGTAACGGTGACCCCGCAGACCAGCACAATTTTGTATACGGTTTCCTGGAGCGACTACGTCTCTTGGGGGCCACGGACGCGATCACATGCCGAGTCTTCACAACTTGCCTTCAAGGAGAAGCTTGGGACTGGTACATGAGCCTCCCCCGGAGTTCAATCAATAAGTTCGAAGACCTCGCTAAGGCCTTTTTAGAGCGGTACACCGTAATCAGACCTCCCCAGATTACCAGCGAGATGCTCTTAGACATTGTCCAGAGCCCAAGGGAAAGAACTGGTGACTTCGTTAACCGCTTCATACAGGCATCCCGCCAAGTACAACACTTGAACGAGGAGTTTGCCCTGGCCGCCATCAAAAAAGGACTTCGCAAGGGTGGTCCCGGTACCCTGCGATATGAGGCACACGTGAAGAAAATGACTACCTTGCGCGAGTTTGTGGCTTTCGCAGAAGGATACATCAGGGGCCTATTCTGGTATAGCGCAGGGGCTAGTATTATTTTGTGTTTTGAGGTTGGTGCAAAATGAAAATGACAGTCCACATCCACTAATTATAGAAAATTCCTTTGTCCGGTACCGAGGATATGAATTCATAGTGTGGTTCCTTCCGAAATCACTAATCGGCAAGTACGAGAAATCAGAGATGGCTTGCTCCAGCAATCCGTTACTTTGTCAGCCGAACAACAGCGCCTCCTTCTCCATCCTCATCTCGCCATGTCACCACTTCTCTTCCCATCCGCCTCCGCCCAGTCTCCAAAACCAACTCAACTTCTACCCCAATCTCTCTACAAGCAGCCGTCCCAAGAAGCAGTTACTACACTCCTCCCATCACCACCTCCGACTCGCCAGGGAAGGCGCTCTGGCGGTTGTTGGAGTTGTTGAGCATCCATCAGGGACCTGCTTGCTTGGAGGCACTCAGCGCCAAACTCATTGAGCGGGCCGGGTTCGGGTTCTGTTTTACCAGTGGTAAGTGTTTGTTCTCTGGTTTTGTTCAATTATTTGATACTGTTACATTCTTCAAAGCAAATCAGAATTGCATATTGTAATATATTTAATCAATTGTATTTCATTATTTTCTTTAATTACAACACAATGTAGTAGTCGCTTATATAGGTAGCCTAGTAACAGAATTGATAACAGAAACAGTTACTGTTTGACTCTGCTCAAATCAGATTAGATGAGATGGGTTGAATCCGGATGCTGGTATGGCTGACACGGTGATGTGTCTAACATTCTGGTACCATTATGACCCATGCCATTCATAGCACTATCGGAATAATATTTTATAATATATCGACCAAAACCATGGTTTATTTCACACCTAGTAGGTGTTTGTTTAATTGAGTAAGTGAAGAATTTTATATGTTAGCCTGATTCATGCAAGGCGTTTCTGTAATGATGCCTAGGTTTGAATTTCTTTATATTAGCTTAAAAGGTGAAAAATACAAGTTGAGAGAAGAAAAGTGGTTTCACTTGCAAATAAACCACAAACTGAGCTTTACAAAAATAGGTATTTCATTTGTAATGCTAATTTACTCTTGCTGGTAAAAGTGGAAATTCAATTTAACCTCAACCACCAATTAATTATAACCAAAAAAGAAAGAAGGTAATAAAAACAAAACAAAAAAGAAAGAATTTGCCAATTATTTTTATGATTTTAGGAGGACTTTTCTTAAAGGTCAGATCTTTTTCTTTTTGAATGAAAGGAAGGTCAGATCTGAGTCATAAGTATGGGCCTCAATCTATAATCCGTGTACTACATATTTTGTCTTGAGAAACATTCATCATGACTTTTGTCTGAAATCAACCACCGATCGCCACGTGGCAGAAGCCTAATTTTTTATCTATAACAAAAAAAATTAAAATTTCATCCATACCATTAGTTTTCTCAAAATTTCGAAACGTACTATGACTTCTAAGTTTCTAGGTGGGTCAGACTGGGCCCATCTGCTAACTTTCTCAGCGGGCCAGATTGAACCCAACAGCTAACGGTATCAAAATATTGCTATACACGAAGTTTATATTAAAATAAAATAATTACTTTATAGGAAATTATATGTTATACTAAATAATTATTTAAAAATTATGTGACTTTAAATGTAAAATATACAAGGTTTTATTGTTTATAATATATAAAAATTAAATTAAATAATTGAGATTTTTTTTTTAAATAATTGTTGGTGGCTTCTTTGTTTGTGTTGTTGGCTCTTACTCTATTGAATCATGAAGGTGGGATTGCTATTTAAGTTCGCGGATAGGGACCAGTTTTGGCCCGGTGAGAATGTTAGCGGTTCGTCCAATTTGGTCCGGTAGTGGTCATGATATATATATTTCAAAATTTTGGGGAAAAATGGTATATGAAATTTTGATTATTTTTTTATGCTATTGAAAAAAAAAAATTCAGTGACAGAGGCGATTCATGCAATGTATATTTTAAATAGATTTGGTGTAGCCATTAATGTAAATGAGGGAAGCATGCATTGAGAGAACCAACTATTGGAGGCCAATTAGTTTACTCGTAATATAAAATGAAGCTTAATAGATAATAATATTGAAACAAAACAAAACAATCTGAAATGTATAAATGAATTTGATTAATTTTAAGGTTTCCCAAGAAAAATCAGAACAAAGCCCAAGAGACAAATTAAGATGAGTAAACAAACAAGAAAATCACCATATCTTCTTACTTCAAAAGGCTAGAGAGTCGGGACCCCAAAAATCTCAAATAAACTTCTCGAACTAAAGAACATAATAATTTTGTTTCTTCATAGAGTTAAAAAAAAAATATATTACCGATTGCAATATAATAACAACATAAGTCAAGAAATCAGGTCAATTTATTACACACCATAACAAAAGTATAATAGCAACATAAGTCTAGAAATATCAGGTCAATTTATTACACACCAACAAAAGGGAAATAAAATACATTAGGAAAAATAAAAAGAAGAAAATAACAACAGTTGCCTTAATTAATTCCAAACTCAACAGTTTTACTCCATTTGACCAATAAATAAATGCTTATTACAACCAATAGCGCATCATCATTTAATCACCCTGAGGACGGGTTCTTTTGGAAGCTTCTTGAGTTGCTCCTCTATGTTTCTCACAAACTCTCCACCACCATAATACCAGCCCCCCACCTCCATCTCCTTGAGTTGTACAAGAAAGTCCAACCCCGACACCCCACCCTTTGTAATATACCTGCATTCTCTGATCTTTAGCAGCTCAAGACTTTTCAATGCTGTCTTTTCAATTGACACTGATTTTATCCATTCCAGTTCCTCAAGAATCATTACCTGCAACATTGGAAATGTACCCTCGCCAAAGCATAGTTTCTTCACATCTTCCTCAAACGAGTTGTACAACATATGGAGAATCTTCAGGTTGGGCAGCTTTTCAATGGCTTTAATTCCTCCCGTTAGATAAGTACTTCTCAGATGTATCTTCTCCAAATTTTCAAGGGAACTGATCCAATCAGGCAATTCACCAAGAGAGCCGTGCAACTTGAGGCTTTGAAGATACTTGGGTGGGGAGGATACAGATTCTAAGCAACAACTGAGCCCTAAATCATCTTCTGATAACCAGAAAACAGCTGCTGCTTTAAGGACTAATGACTTTAAGTGCTTGAGCCCATCAATCGCCTTTGCTAATGTTTTCCCATTCTTCTTGGTGAAACCAGTCACTGCTAACTTATGTAGGTTGGTAAGATTCTGGATCTCCTTTGCTAAACTCTTGCTCCCACCAATATCAATGACACCAAAAATATTTAGGGACCGTAATTTACCTATTCCTCGAGGAACCCTCACCCCACCTGAAACATGGTCTCCTAACTGACAAGAAGGACTAACATAACATGGAACACGACATCCAATATTTGCCAAATATCTTACAAGGAAACCCCATATTGTGTTGCAATAAATATTGTTAGCATATCCTGCACGTAGATAGCTTAACTTCTGTAGCTTAGTCAGTCCTGTTGGTAGTCGGAAAACCAATGTGTCTCTAATATCAAGGGTCTCAAGTTCACTAAGTTTTCCCAATGAATTCGGGAGTTTTCTAATTTTTGTCCCCCTAAGACCTAGGTACTTTAAGTGACGAAGCTTGCCTATGCTCCTCAGGTCCCGATGATTCAAATTTAAAGTACCTTCTAGATCTAGCACTCTTAACAACTTCATTCTAGAATATTTAAGATAGTCTCCCACCTCTCCAAAGATGGTGAAGGATCGCATTTGGGACAACTCCACTCTGTCCAGGACTTTGCCTCCAGTGCATGGTCCACCTGTGATGACAAGGTGTCTCACCTTATCTGTCATGGAAATGAGTTCTCCATCTTCAAGCACTGACACCATACTCTCATCTACAGCCTTTCTAAGAATCAGTTCGTACATTATATCATGAATGTTACATCTTTTAACATCTCCATTGACAATTGTGCTCATTTGTGATGGTTGGATTAAGCTTCTCCCCATGAGCTCATAAAAATATCCCTTTTTCATCTCCTCTGCCTTCTTTATACGACCTTCCATTACATATCCATCAGCCATCCATCGCCTAATTATCCTTGATCTCCTTATTTCCTTGTGATTATGGAAAACACTTAGATACAATAAACTTGGCTTGAGATGGTATGGCATGCCATCATAACTAGAAGTTAGAACAGTGTGCACTGCCCCTAGGTCCCCATTATTGGCAAGCTCTGACCTAAGATGGTCATGCATTTCCTTCCATTCAGCACTTTGTTTTTTTTTGGTGGCAAGATAACTGCCAATGGTTACAATGGCTAGTGGTAATCGACCGCAACTTTCTACAATTAAACCTGCTTGGATCTTCATGTCCTTGGTCATGGATTGTTCCTGCACTTCACTATTCTCTTCCATTGTCTGAGTGCTACTGGAACCATTTTTCGTGTTAAAACTGTTTTCGTTGGGCGGCTCTTCTTTAATTTCCCCATCTTTGCCCTTGGTAATAGTGTTGGTTATGCATTGCTTTTGTGCTTTACTATCCATTTCTGTTGTCTCAGTGCTTCTGGAACCCTCATCACTCACAAGAGGATAATTAGCGGTCTTGTAAACTGCTTTGAAAAAGAGATCCAATGCGTCCTCTTTGGAAAGTTCCTTGATCTGATATATATCACTTGGGTGAGATATATGTTCTGCCAGAGGACTTCTAAATCGTGTGGTTACTATTATTTGGATCTCATTGTTGGGAGACAACACATCCTTTATCATATCCCATTCTGACACACTAGACAGGTCATCTAGTACAATCAAATGCTTCTTATCTTTTAAATATTCTTTTATCTTCTTTTCCAAACTCTCTTTTATTGTTTTCTTCGGTAATTCCTCTGACTTTTTCTTATTCCCTTCCATTTTTTCCCCCTCTTTAGACGGGATTTGTTTGGCCAGACTTTCAATAAATTCTTCCTTGTTCAAAGGATGTTGGACAGTAACCCATGCAAAATGATTAAATTCATTTCTCAGTTCTTGGCAACCAAAAACCTCTCTGACAAGAGTGGTCTTTCCAAGACCACCCATTCCTACCACTGATATCACTTTCGGTACTACCACTGTTTTCACTTCCCGTTCTACATGTTCCTTCAGAATAAGCCCAATCAATATTCTCTTAGGCTCATCCAGACCTACAAGCAAAGCTTCTACATTGGCAATCGATCTGGTTGAGGCACTCTCATCATATGTGTGACCAGCATTATCCTTCTTGCCCTTCTTATTCAGTTTATACCGCAGGTTTCTCTGACTCACATCCTCAATTCTAGTTTTCAGCATCCGAATATTTTTGGCGATATGATCCCGTTTCTTCACCGAGCACATGATAGGTAGGCAACTTTTTTTCATCAGGTGAACAGAAGCCTCCCGGAGACAATCCTCCACATCAAATGCCAACTCTTGCACTTGCTTGACCCATATGGTCACAACTACGCTTTTCTCTTTGTTTGTTGAAGCATCGTGCAAGAAGCCTTGCATCATCTCAAGTTCTTCCTTGATGAAAAACAATTCTTCTTGAACCCCTAGCAGTAAACCAATTTCATTTTTTATGGTTGTTATTGCTGTTTTAACTACCGAATTCAATGCTGTGTTAGCTACGCCTATAGCAGCCGTCTCCATTAATTTCTGATAACGGCCAATATATCGAGTTTATCTGCAGATGAAAAAAAAAGGAAAGCACACTTGAGCCAAAAATAAAAATCATTACCTAGTTCCTTTAAGTAATTGAGCCAAAGGAGTTTTTTGCAGACGAAACAATTTTCTTGCTTTTGATTAATAATTACCAAATATTAAATCAATTCAGACAATTGTGCATAGATTAATATAACCAAGTTTAAAATGAACTCCAAAATATTTTGAAGTACAGTCCATATTACTATTTTCTTTGAGTAAAAAGTTGGATGAAGGACCATCAAAAAAAAGGGAAGAGGTCGATGAATTAAGGACCGTCAGAGCCGGATGAAGAGTCGAATGAAGAGTCGGAGATCACGATGAATTAAGGACCGTCAGAGCCGGATGAAGAGTCGAATGAAGAGTTGGATGATCTCCGACTCTTCATTCGACTCTTCATCCAGCTCTGAAGGTCACATTCACCTCTTCATCCGGCTCTGAAGGTCCTTTACCCAACTCTTACCAACTCTTCGTCCAGTAAAATTGATCAGAGAAGAGAGATAATTTCTCCTCTGGATCTTGCTTGTCCGAATTAGTTTAGGACATGCAAGAAACTAACCGAAAGACTACTTAGGTTAATGTAACCAAAGTAAGGACTACTTTAGTTACATTAACCTAAGTAGCCTTTTGGTTATATGTCCTAAACTAAACACCTTAGCAAGATCTAGAGGAGAAATACAAATTAACTTCCAAGATCTCAGATCCGGCCTCCAGTTTAACATCTTTACTCGAAAAACACTTTAGCGCAGAAATTAGACCAATTAATTGGGGAAATGAAGCACTTCGCATGGGAATTCGAGATGTAGGTTATCAATTATATCGGACCGCTCATCTGTGAGCTCCCAAAACAGTAGCTCATATTGATTTTGCGATCCGAAACAAATTGATAAACCTACATCTCAACCCAATTGTTAATGTGAGAGAGAAGAGTATAAATTGATCAAAACGGCGCTGGGGAGAAGGCCTTTTATATAACCAAAAACCTAAAATAACCTTTCTACACAGCTCTTTATTAAACGTCCGTGTAGCTCTCTCAAGGCTTTCTACTCTGTTAATTAAATAAAAAACTGTGTACAATTTCGACCTTTCTACACGACTCTTTATTAAACATCCGTGTAGCTCCCACAGGTTATCTACACTGTCATTTAAACATTTATCCGTGTACAATTCTTGCCTTTCTTCACGGTTCTTTAATTAAGAATCCGTGTAGCTCTCTCAAGGCTTTCTCCACTGTTATTTAAACAATAAGCCGTGTACATTTCCTGGTAAACGTCCGTGTAGCTCTCTCACGTCTTTCTACACTGCTTCTTTAATAAATATCCGTGTAGAGATCCTACAGATATTTCAGGCATCCAAAAAATTACAACTTCTACACGGTTTTTATATAAAATTGCCAAATCCGTGTACAATGTGCTGTATACAATGACCATTTCTGTAGTAGTGATTTTTAATTTCATTCATAGTTATCCGGTTATAATATTTTTAATTCATAATCCATTGAACTCAAACATTTTTATTTAATTTAGACAAATCCAGAATTTTCGGATAAAAAAATAGCAAATCTGATTTAAATAGATAATCGGGTTCAAACCCATTAATTTATAATGTTCTGACTTCTAATACTAATTAATTACTAATCCTAATTCAAATAATTTATTTTAATTTTAACTCTAAATTTAACTCAAATTACATATCATAATGTCAAAGGGGAGCAAAAGAAATTTTCAGAAAGAGACAAGTTGGTCCGGATTTATAGATCTCCATTAAATTTCAAAATTCTGAAAGACAGTTGCCCGCCTTCCCCCTCCACTTGGGTCCGCTCCGATTTCAATTGATCAGGTTTTGTTAATTTTCCAGATTTTATTAATAAAAAAACGTTAGCATTTATGTAGGAGTGTACTAATTTTTTTTTATAATTAAAACAATACCAAAACTATATAAAAAATAATAATAAAATCTGTTAACAATATTCATACAGTAGCATTATATATGATCCAACTATTCAAATTTTAACTAACAATAAGAATATCATTTACTATACAACATATTAATATTATAATAAAAAAATTTAATGCGAAATAAATGATAAACAAATTAATTCAATGATGCATAAGTATATATAGCTCAATTTTAAATTATATTGATTAAAAACATGATTAAGAGCTTTTCAAAAATTTATGGGATGAAACAAATTAATTAAATTAAATTAAATTAAATTATGCAGTCAGACCAGGTATTAACTAATATAAAATTAAAAATCCATGAACAATATGTATTTGTTGGATTAGTTAAAATTCAATCCGTATCAAGTCATACGAAATTTTAATTTGTTATTTTTTTATTCAATTAATCTGGTCGGACGCACAAGTCGAATTAATTAAATTACAAGTGAACCCCTAATTTTTCATATGTCAATGGTTTTGGATGACTGATATCAAAACTTCTAAAAAATACATCGATCCCATGAATCGTGCAACACATGTATTACTTGGAAAATTTGTCGGTGTCATACAGCTATATATACAAAGAGTAGCGTTAAAATGTATCATTAGTTTTGTGCTCCAATCATACTTCACATTCTTATCTTCATTTTTAAAGTCCGAACAGTCAATCCGAACCGCTTACTATTTTTTTTTATAGGTACAACATCACTGTTTTTAGAAGATTATGGACCATCCAAAAATCAAAACTTTTGGACCGTCCTCATGAATCTAAATTTTCAAAATATTCGAATAGTTTTAAATTAATTAAAATAAATCTAATTGAAATAGAGTTACCCGGATCGTGCGAAGCACTGTCCTTAATTTCATAGTGCAAGATGGAACGACAACCAAGATAATCCGAGATTGTTGCTCCTTAGCCACGCTATGGAAGCAACGATAACTCCGCAATATCCAGCATAGATCAGAATTTAATGAATTGAGATAAAATGAGAGGAATATACTGTGGGAGTGAATCAATAGCTTAATATTGTTTCGGATATGAACAGAGGAGAATACAATATATCATGCCTCTTTATTTGTTGTTTTATTGTGTTCTAATTAAAATCAAGAGTATATAGAGGGTTTAAATAAACCTTAAGAGAGGAGAAGAGGGTATTCATTTAGTAACGAGGATTTACTTCTATATTAAATTATTACAAGGTGAGAAAGGCTGTAAATGTTGCGCCTATTAAAAGAGGTTAAAACAAAACGGATTTCAACTTTTAATAATTACGGTTACAATTAGAAAGAAACTGAAATAGATTAATTGGAAATTAAAACTTTCATATAAAGTCTTCAATTTAACAAGATATTACAAATGGAGATTTTGTAGACAAATTTATTGAAGAGGGAATTTTTATTTTTTAGAATTCAAGTTCCAACACATTAAACTGAACTCAGTGCCATACACATCGGCACACCTCACAAAAAATTATCATGTCTGATTCATTTGTTCTATAAAAGTTTATATCTGAAACAATCCAACAAGTAATAAATGACCAATTTTCATTGCATATATAATAGCATACATATTATAGGGACTCCTCAGTACTGCATGCTAGTAGATTAAAGCAAGAAGAAGAGACAAGTTTGTATACCTTGTGTTTGAGACTTGAGACAAAATCTTGAACAGAGAAAGGAATGCAGGATTGAGATTTGAGAGGGAGAAATGCAGCAGATCTGCGAGAGAGTAGGTTTCTAGAGGCACCAATAATAGATTGGTAATGGTCGATGATTTCGTCGCAACACTCAAGGTCAACTCTCTAACTCCCAGGAATAAATTTATAATTAAGAAGGCTTCAGGTCTACAGGTTCTCTGTATTTGATTAAGCAAATTGAGCTGTGCCATGTGGGCTTCTGTTTCCGTTGCGTTTACAGGGATCACTTCACATTGGTCAGACTTTATTTAGGTTTTTAATTCGATTCATAAATGTCTGGTTTTGATATTACTATTTTATCATAGTAACTTATAATTCGTTCATGAGTTTGTACTTTTTTAGTTGGTCAGATTTTTTTTAGTTTTAAAAGCACATTTCATTAACAAAAAGGTATTGTCATATAAATGTTTAACTAATGATAAGAATACAAATAAAATATTATCCAACAAATTAAAATTTGCATAAATAAAATTCTTAATACAAAAATCTAAAAATAAAAATCATACGATAGCATTATATAAGTAAATTATTAATTCAACAAAAAATATTGTTACTAATAATAAGAATATCATATTTATTAGGTAACATATTCTTATAACAAGAGGAGGGTTCAAATACGTCCATTTTTTGTGTCTTTATAATGCCTCTATTTTTATAATTACAATAACTTAAAATTTAAAACTTAAATGTCAAAATAAAATTGATGGGTATAATCTATTTCATTTTCAACTTATTGATTCATAGAAAAACAAAATCGAAGAGTGATTTTTTTGTTATGTGGATGTAAAGAAACTAATATAGATCACATCTAATGGTTTTATTTTGACATATAAATTTTAAATTTTTTGTTATTAGAAAATTAAAAAATGAAAGAATGATTGAGGCACAAAAAATGGAGGAGCCTTCTCTTATTTTTAATAATTAAAACAATACAAAATAAACATAAATAACTAAGTATAACCCAAATAAAATTGTTAGCAAGAATCTAAAAATAACAATATTCGTACTGTAGCATTCTATATAATCTAACTATTCATATTTTATTTAACAATAAGAATATCATGTACTATACAACGTATTAACATATAATAATAAATAAACAAAATATTTATGCAAAATATAAGATAAACAAGTTCCATGATGTGCATATAGAAGTATACTTCAATTTTAAATCATTTTGATCCAAAACATAATTGAGAGCTTTTCAAAATTTTATGGGATGATACAAATTAATTGAATTAAATTAAATTATATATGCAGAGACCAGGTTTTAACTAATATAAAATTAAATCCATGACCAATATATGTATTTGTTGGGTTGGTTAAAATTTAATCTGTACGTACCAAGTCAAATTGAAAGTCGAATTAATTAAATTACATGTGAACAACTAATAAGTTTTCGTGTGTCAATGATTTTGGATGACTGATATCAAAACTTCTAAAAAAATTCATCGATTCCGTGAATCATGCAACACGTCTTTTACTCAGCAGAGGCGTATAAATAAATGACTTGGAAAATTTAACGGTGTCATACAGCTGTATATATAAAAAAAAATTGGCAATTTCATACTGTCGCGTATATATATAGAGAGGAGGGATTTGGTTATCATAATTTTGAGTTAAAATAAAGTTACTACAACTATTTTTCACATTTTCAAAGTCCAAATCATCGATCCAAACCGTTCAACATGATCTCCACAATAAAATGTGCTTCCAGATCAAATTTTATATTTTTTTTAATTTTTTTACTATTTATTAAGTATTTTACAAAAACTAGTCAAATTCAGAACATTGAATTTTGTACTCATCTTAATAAATAGTAAAAAAATTCAAAAAAATGTACAATTTGATCAAGAAGCACATTTTATTGTGGAGATCATGTTGAACGGTTTTGGATCGACGATTTGGACTTTGAAAATGTAGAAAATAGTTATGGTAACTTTGTTGTAACTCAAAATGGTTGTGGTAACTATATAATTATATTCGAATAATAAAAAAATACGCAATGTCATACTGTGTCGTGTGGGCTGCTGTTTGGGTGTACATAGGTACGCACGATTCTGGTTGGTCGAATTTTATCGGCATTTTTAATCTGAGCCACAATTGTCCAGTTATCCTAAATTCATAATCAATCATGACCAGTGTTCTAAATAGCGCGCTATAGCATTTTTAAACCCCAAACGCTACGCTATGACATCAAAATGCATTATTTACGCTACGGCCGCTATAGCGCTACAGCGGCCGCTACAGCGCTATAGCGGTCCACTATTTGCGCTATTTGTGCTATTTGCGCTATACAATATGTGATTTTTTTTAAGCAATTTATATGGGTTTTAAATAAAGATAAAAAAAATCTCAAACCGAAATTGATTTGTTGCTACTTGCTACAGATAAATCAATTTGAAATTGGGAATAGAAATTGAAATTTGAATAGAAAAAAAGTCCAAACCGAAATTAAAATTTGAATAGAAAAAAAAAAGATTATGTCATGAATCATGATGCTTAAGATATTTTTAATAGGAAAAATCGATAGTTTATGATATTACTATGGATATTTTGAACCGCAATTTGGACTTTGTACGGGTTCAATATGAATATTATAATTTCTTAATTACTTTGGTGTTATTTATTGTTCTATGACACTTTAGATAATGTTGATATTTAGTACAAATATTGAATATACGAAATGTTAAAAAAAACGCTATTTGGAATAACTTCCGCTATAGCGACGCTATTCGCTATAGCTTTTTTTTTAGCCTTCCCGCTACGACGCTATAAACGCTATTTAGAACCTTGATCATGACTAACTTATTAGAGTAAAGCTTTGGTACTATGGATAGCACATATTTGCCCTCACTGTAGACTTATATCTTCATTTTAAAAGTTCTAATAGTTAATTCAGACCGTTCAATATAATCTTCTTATTAAAATATACTTGCAGATCAAATTTTATATTTTTTAGAATTTTTTACTATTTTTTTAGATAGATGGAAAATTACTTGATCTGGAAATTTTAAACCATCCAAAAATAGTAATTTGCTACCTATCTAAAAAAATAGATAAAGATTCAAAAAAATGTAAAATTTTGTCTACAAATTATTATTCATATAAAAATCATGTTGAACTGTTAGGAATTTGAAACAATGATTTTCGACCGTTAGGATTTCGAAAATGAAAATAATAGTACGGACCAATCCGCACTATGCATAAAACCATAGCCTCACTCCAACTTATAATTCGTTAAAACTCAGTACATTTTATAATTAATAAGGTTTTGTAAAATTTGCAGATAATTTTAATAAAAACAGTATCATGTACGTAAAAGTGTACTAATTTTTTTCATAATTAAAAAAATACAAATAAAATTTTATACAACAAAGAATAACATAAATAAGAAGTTTAGTCGGTTCACTTTAGTCAGATCAGGCGGATTAGTTAGAACAAACGGTTTGTGCGCCACTAATTTTTTTTATGCGTTAATGGACTTGAATGAATGTATCCGCTAATATTCAGGTGTCGACCAACTGTTGGACTTGTGTGATGTAACACTAATTGCATGTGTTAATGGACTTGGACTTGTATGTGTAACATTAATTGTATGTTTTTTAATTGTTAGAAAATATGAAAGCCAACTCATTATCAGCATTATATATTAAAAAAATTATCACACACGGTTTAAACCGAGTATGATGTAAAAAAAAATTCATACACGGTAATAGCAGGATATTCGTGTGTGTATCCTTATCAATACAAGATTCATTTTCTAGAACCGCGTAAATGGCTAGTTGTAGCGTCCTTTTTGGAGTATCATTCACTGTTATTTTTAAATGTCAATGTGTATAAATTTATCGACACTTTCACACACTATGCATTCCTAAATGGTTGTAAATTCGTGTGTTACGAGCGTTTTTAACCATGTATAGTCGTCTATATATTCTATAGTAGTAAAGCGATACTAAAAAATAATTACCTAATTCTCCTAATTTTCATCGGTGTCCCCATTATAGTTTACAACTTCAGCGAAAATAAAAGAAGAAAAAGTAAGGGAAAAAAACAAAAAGACAAAGGTAAACGAATCGATATAAGGAGGGCTTGATCGTTACCTAGTAAGAGCTTTGTGACTGTCGGAGCCGTCAATATCACCTGTTGTCTCAGCTCCGTGACAAGGTCTAATTCGAATGTCGTAAAATTTATATGCCTCCGTTGAACTCGTTTTTGTTTTGATTGTCTCCGGTCAATGAAAGATTGAAAAATCACATTCCATTTCTCGTTTGAGCGCAATATCCCCCATTCAGATTAAAGCCTGATGTATCACAACATATATTAATGTAAAGTCACAATGTAATAATGTTTTATTTTGCTTGACATGTCAATTGAATATGTGATATACAATCTATACAATCTTTACAATTAAAAATAATAAAATAAAATGACAACACACCAATACAGGGATGGTTTTTTTTTCTTCTAGGGAGCGAGAGGTTTTCAATTAGCATTAGACCAAGTTCAATAATTCGATGATCGGTCAAATTAACCATTTGATCCACGTTTAGATCCGGGGAGAAGGGTTTAAATATGTACAACTTGATCTAAACCCTCCCTCCTATGAATCTGAACCGTCCGCATGAATCTAAATGTGTATCAGACGATTTACACCCGGGCATCGATCACACAGAACTCCGTGCGATGTCCATCAGCCCACCTAGCTACCGTTTCCGTTTCTTCTATTATATTCACCTCAGGGAAAAACAATGACTGATCTGTTTGTTCTATAAAGGGTGTGATATGAAATGATGGAACAAGTACAAAAATGACGTATTTTCGTTGCATAATAATATATATTACAAGGACTCCTCAGACACAAGCATGCACGCTAGTAGAAGAAAGCAAGGAAATGTGAGATGAGACTAAGTTAATTTGTATACCTTGTGTTTGAGACTAGGGACAAAATCTTCAACAGAGAAAGGAATGCAGGATTGAGAGGGAGAAATGCAACAGATCTGAGAGGGAGGTTTTCAGAGGCACCAAATAATTGATTGGTAGTGGTAAGTGGTAGATGATTTCGTCGCAACACTCAAGGTCAACTCTCCAACTCCCAGGAATAAATTAAGAATTAAGAAGGCTTCAGGACTAGAGGTTCTCTGTATTAATTTGAATAATCAAATTGAGCTGTGCGCCTGTGCCATGTGGGCTGCTGTTTCCTATAAGGGGTGTACACAGGTTCCGAGCTAGGTGGCCGTTTCATATGAGATATCTCACACTTTGAGTTTATCTAAAATCGAAACTAATATTTTTCGGTGCCTACTCGGAATGTAAAAGGCCATTATTACAGATGCAGAGTTTTGAGGTTTCGTGCATATCAACTCAAAAAATTTGAGATATCTTACGAGATGCGAACTCGGTCGGAAGTCGGATTAGCCTGATTTTGTCTATATTTTGAATCTCATTTATAATAATCCAGTTATAATATTTAATTCATTATCGATTAATAATCAGAATTTATAAGCCTGTGAACTCAAACATTTTTTCAATTATTGATCAGGTTTTGTTAATTTTGCAGATTTAAGTGTAGTAATTATTGTTGATAATTAAAAAAATACAAATGAAACATATCTAAATAAAAATAAAACAAATAAATTGTTAATAACAATCTAAAAATAAAAATATTCATACAATAGCTTTATATATAATTCAACAGAACATATTTTAACTAACAATAAGAATATCATTTACGAGCTTTGATAGTTAGGATTGTTAGAGAGGGGTTGAAGGTGTGAAGGACCGTGTAAATTCATTTTTACATATTCTTTTTTATTAATACAATTTGTTAGTGGCCCTGGCCATCTAACCTTAAAAAAACCATTTACTAGACAACATATTAATATAATAGTAAATAAATATTTTTTTAATGCAAAATAAAAGATAAGCAGATTCAATAATGCAAAAATATAGTTCAACTTTAAAATCTATGAGCAATATATATTAGCTGGATTAGTTAAAATTTAATCCGTACCAAGTCATATGAAATATAAATTTATCATTTTTAAATTCAATAATCAGGTCGGTCGAACAAGTCAAATTAATTAAATTACATGTGAACCAATATCAAAACTTTTAAAAAATTCATCGATCCGTGAATCGTGCAACACGTACATGTATTACTCAGCACTTCAGCAGAGGCGTATAAATAAATGACCTGGAAAATTTGTCGGTGTCATACAGCTATATATATAAAAATTTTGGCAATGTCATACAGAGCCGGGTATATATATAAATATATTCGAATAATCAAATTAAGCTGTGCCGTGCCGTTTTTTTTTAGTTACCGCGAAAAGAAAAAATTAAATGAATACCACTGCTGTTGGCTTATTTCGAAACCTACCACCCACGCGTACTGGGTCCGCGCATCAAATTGGACGGTGCGCGGACTGAGTGGGCGCACCAGATTTTTTTTTTTTTTTAGTTCTATTCTGAATTGTTTGAAATTTTTTTTTTCTGGTCTATTCTATTTTTTTATGTGGTATTTGTAATTATATGTATACATAACATTTGACGGACTAAATTTGAACTAAAAATTACTACAACAAATTATACGTACAATCTGAGCCGACATTTTTATTAATGAAATACGCTAAATTATGTTAATTATAATGAAATACGCTAAATTATTCTAATTATAATGAAACACGCTAAACTACGCAAAATTACGCAGATTTTGTGCCATCTTTCATAAATCATAAAAAATAGTAAAAAAATTCCAAAAATAATAAAAATTGGTATTCTACAAGTTTATTATATGACTAATTTACTGAGCTACATAGATTGAACAATAGAAATGAAAATCTTAATCGGAAACTTGAACTAAAGTTTTGAGGCTTTTTTCTTTATTTTTTGGCGATTCTGAATTTTGAAATCTAGCATCATGGGTACTGACGCATGCGTATTTTCGCAAGCTTTCCGAAAAGTGGTCATTTGCTGAAATCGGACACTCAAGCGCCATTTTATGGCCGTTTGAAGTTTTGTGGTCATTTTTAGCTATTTATCTCTTAAAAAAAAACAAAATTTGGTGCGCCTCCCCAGTCCGCACACCGGGTCAAGTGGGTAGATGCGCCTGTCCCATATGCGCAACAAGCGGTGCGCCTGCCCAGTACGCGCACCGTCCAATTTGGTGCGCATATTGGGTATGCATGGATGGTAGCTAGGATGCGAAATAAGCCAGTGGTATTCATTTAATTTTTATTTTTTTGCGTGGTAATTAAAAAAAAATGGTGTGCCGTGTGTGCTGCTGTTTCATTGGGGTGGGGTGGGGTGGGTTGTGCATAGCTGGAAATAAATCTGCTGTTATTCCAATGGAATAACAGGGTCCTGTTATTTCAATCTCAATCATTCAATTTTGTTGAGATTCGGGTATGAAAAAAGTTATTCATTAAGATTTGTGCATAGAAAATTTTGAATTGTTGGAATGGGAATAACAGGACTATGTTATTCTATTGTAATAACAACAGATTTATTTATGTGCATAGCTAGGTCACGATTCTGGTTGGTCAAAATTTTATTTGCATTTCTAATCGCATCCACAATTGTCCAGTTATGTTACCTTAATTCATAATCAATCATCATAACTAATAAGTTGTTAAACTCAGTACTTTTTTAATTGATCAAATTTTTTAAATTTTGCAGATATTAATTATTAAAAATAGCATGGTACAAATGTCTCGTTTCTTTCATTTTTAATGGTGTCTTACATCCTTGTCTCAATTTTTAAAGGTGAAATAGTCAATTTGAACTGTTGAACATGATTTTCATTTCAAAAACACATACATGAAAACAAAATTTTATATTATTTTAAATTGTTTACTATATTTAATTAAATAGGTACAAAATTAGTGTTATTCAGAACATTATGGACCATTCAAAAATTGTATTTTTGTATCTATCTAAAAAAATAATACAATTGGATCTCCAAGAAAATTTTAATATGAAGATCATATGGAGCAGTTCGGATCAACTGTTTGTACTTTCAAACAGACAAGAATGTGAGACATAAATAATAGCACGGCTCGGCCAATAAGATTCACAAGGACACTAACAAGTTCAAGTAAAATGAATCAATGAAGAGTAAGCTCAACCAAAAAGGCAAAAGAGAATATGAACTCAACTCAGGTTTAAAAATTCATAATAAATCATAAGTTGTATTACAAACTGATTTTGACTTCTCTTGTAGCCTAGCTTGCTTAAAGTTCAAAGGTCTCCTAAAAATTACCCCTACTCTAAGCTACCTTTTCTCTTCTCCAAAGACACTAATTACCCTACTAGAGACAACAAAACACTACTTAAAAAGACATAATATCAGACATTTCTTCAAAAGTTGTCATATGATTGTCACTCTATTTTGACCAGCTTTTGTTCTAATTCTGCAACAATTTTCACTCGAAGTTGTAGAGCATGTTCTCAGCTTTCCACAGAGTTTTGAATCACATTAATCGGAGCTTGTACGAAGAAGTAACAGCTAATTTAATGAAGTTAAGCGTGTCAAACAGTGGCGGTTTTGGACAAGTTAACTGCCACCCTCTGACTCATTTTGGATGGTATAAAAGAACATAAGAAGTTTGAACCATGCTCAATAAGAAATATCATGTACATAAAAGTGTACTAATTTTTATAAAAATTAAAAAAAACAAATAAAATATAATCCACAAAAAATAATATAAATAAACAGTTTAATCGGTTCAGTTTAGTCAAGTCAGGCCGGTTAATTAAATTTAATTGGTCGGAATAAACGGTTTGTGCGTACATTTTTGTATTAATGGACTTGGATGAATGAACTACTTACAGTATTCTTCTGATGGTTGTAATCTGAACCGTTCATAACAATTTAGCTTTAAACGAAGAGTTAGTATTGCATGTCATTTTATTTAACTCTTCATGACACCAAGAGTCTTGGGAGAAATAATATAACAATATCCGTTCCCGGTAGGAAGCAACGATGAGAAGAAGTCAGGAATACAAGTTATAACAATTGCGTTTAGATACTGTGCCACACGATCGACACGGGCAACGTGCAAGTACACTGATCAATAAGCCTCGTAGATATAAATGACTTGGAAACTTTGTCGGTACTCACAATTATACAGATAGAAGTATTTGTTTAAAGGGGAATTTCACGTGTATCTCTCAAAAAAAATTGGAAATTACGTATTTGCTTCTCAAAAATTCATTATATCATATTTACTCTTCTAAACTTCAAAAACTAACAAATTTTCTCTTTTTTAATATCTTTTTTTATTAAAACTCATTTTAAATTTATGAAGTACTCATTTTACTTTTAATTAAAAAATTAAAAGTATGTAGTATGTTTAGAAAAATATCAAGTTTCTAATTGGAAGGTTTCCGAGGACATTTAGGTATATACTTGTGTAAGCATTAGATGTATAGAAATGATCCATTTTTTCTTAGAAACTGACCAATTAGAAGAAAGACATTTTTCTAAAACACGTTATTAGTTTTTACTTATTAATGAAAGTTATAATGGGTACTTAATAAATTAAAAATAAGTTTTAATAAAAAAGGCAATAAAATAGATACATTTGTGAGATTTTTTAAGTTTTGAAGGGTTAATATGATATTATGAATTTAAAACTAATTGTCGTAAAAAAAAAAGGAAACTAATGAGAAACAAAACAAGTAGGAGATGGCAATCACGTGGTCTCTTTCTCCAACAAATGAATTGAGCAAGTTATGTGGGTAACTGGGTCCATTATTAATAATAAAAAAGCCAGTGCCCAGTAACCATTTAATACACTGCAATGAGTGGCGCCATGTACCACTAATTCTCATAGCCTTGCTAATTGGAAAATGTTTTATACTCTATTCTGAGACGTGGAAATAGAAAATTTTTATTGGGGAGCTGAAATATAAATGCATAATGTGTGAGAGTGTGATTTGAACTCAAAATCTCCACAGCCATGTACAAAGATGACTTGAACTATAAGGTTACAAACACATATTTAACATTTGATAAGAGGAGCTGAATTATGCTAGTTTGTCAGATTATCTAATTTCTGTAGTTGTTGTCTTGCTTGGTTCTTGAATTATGTAATAGGATCATCATTTATATGTTTGTAGGTTGCTTGTATAATACTTAATACCTAATAGTCGTAGTTGAATTTGAGTAAGTACTGGCACTAGATCAGTTCTGGTACCAGTGGTACAAACAATTAATGTAAGAGGTTTTCTTATTAATAAAAAACGGTGGCTAAACTCTAGGGGTGTCAATGACCCTCTTTTACCCGTTTACCCGACCTGTATCGTATCTGAAAAGACAGATAAGAGTAAGATTTTTTTTT
This sequence comes from Carex kokanica, assembly GCA_025461125.1. Classification (NCBI taxonomy): domain Eukaryota; kingdom Viridiplantae; phylum Streptophyta; class Magnoliopsida; order Poales; family Cyperaceae; genus Carex; species Carex kokanica. The sequence continues at coordinate 1,033,649 of JAJGRX010001229.1, forward strand.
TAGTTAACTTATTGGATATGGGTAAGGGTAATGATTTTTTTCGTTATCTTACCCGTTATCTTACAACATAATTTTTAAAAATAAAATTATATATATAGATATGTATTTGTATAAAGATAATACATGATACAATAAAGTTTTGTATTTTACTAAATTTTCATAATACAAATTAGTTGTATTCATTATTATTATTTTCTTTTTTTTCTTGTTTTGAAAAAAAATGTATAGAAAGCATAAATCAAGATGTCAATGGCATTTTTTTATCCGTTTACCAGACCCGTACCGTATTCGAAAAAACGGGTTAGGATAAAGATTTTTTTTCGTTATTATAACGGATACGGGTATGAAAATGCCTCCACCCGACCCGTATCGTACCCGTTGACACCCCTACTAAACTCCCCTGCTCAATAAAGTAGATCGGCCCATGCCATTCTTTAAAATTTCTCAAATCAAGACTCAGAAATCTTGTTACAAGAAAAGCCCATATTTATCATGAAATCCAAATCCAACTAAATCTTTTAAAATAAGAGATAATCAAATCGTATGCTACATAAAAGTAGACCGACAGATCTACTTCAAAAAGGTAGCCTGATATAGCAATTGAGCCCAACTCATTTATAGTTCTGTTCAGGAATAGCCCATTTATTGTCAGCCCGTTTGTTTACGGGCTGCCCTGTTCAATTAGCGGCACTTCTGTTACTTTGCCAGCCGAACAACACTATATCATTGCTTTCGTTTATTTAAGTCAAAGGGTTAAAGCTCAATGTAATTTCATTTCGTAGTTGAAATTTGAAACACTTTCTTATAATTAACATTTTAGTAGCGAAATTAATCCTACGTTTTCATCATAGGCAGAGACATGTGGAGACTATGGGATCAATTGACTTTTATTATTTTTAAAAATTGATAATGAAGCACTGTTTAATTTATTATATAATTTATAGTGAAATGCTACGGGTAATTCAAATTGACCGTATAATTTTTGAGTCAATTGATTTGTGGATTTCAAGTATTTTGAAACTTTTTTTAATTAAAAGAATTGCTCTCATGTGACATTGTGTGTCTCTCTCAAATCCCACCAAGAATATCCAAAGACAACTCACATGTGACATTGAAATTTTTTTTTTTATGTAGTTGACATTTTGACCCCCATTCACTAAATATCTGCCTCCGCCTCTGCCTCTGATTTATATTAAGTGCACTAAAACACCTTAATTATGGCTACTTGAAGATCAGATCATCACAACACAAAAACATTAGAGACGGATTTGAAACCAAGTCTGAAATGGTCATTCCATAATTTTTAATTTTTTTAATCATATCTATTGAAATTTAATTGAATATTTTTTATTAAGTTTTAATATAATTGGATTGAAGGGGAAGAAGAGGTGTTCATAGCAAGAGTGCTTCTCTTCAATTAATTTTGAACATAGTTGGTTGAGAGAGCGCGAACGAAATGTATACGGTTTCTGAATACAAAACCGTGTTTGTAAATTGAGCATAATCATACTTGATTACGTAATAACCTTTATGATTAGATAAAATCGTACACGATTTCTTTATTAAATAACCATGTACAATTGTTGGTACTTTTATTACACGGTTTCTATTATAAAGACTGTGTGGGTATGTTGGAGCTTATGTTCGCGCAAGCACCTCCTCTATATACACACTATTTATTTAAAACAATTTTGCAGTTGTGTATGATATGTTGTGTATGATTAACGTTTTAGTAGTAGCAGTGTAATGCAGTAATTAAATTAAAAGTAAAAAAAATACATATATGGAAATAAGTTTCTTCAAGAAATGTCCAAGATCAATTAGTTCAAACAGCTATTCATTTCTTTAAAGAACATGTTACAAAGACTAATGCAATAAGAGCCATAAACAAAACTAAAAAAAAAAAAAAATTCCGAGGAAAGGTCCAATTAATGGGAGCGTTCGATTAATAAATTTAGTTCATAACAACAAAACTGATGGCACGAATTTGTCAATAAATATTAAACAATGTTAGTGTACATTCAATTTTTTATATATGATATATTGATATATATGTAATTTAAATTAATTTAAATTAATAGTCCATTATAAATATTAAAACTTTACTCTAAATTTTTAAATTTTTCCATAAAGACAAATAAACTTTAAATCATTTTAAATTTAATTTATGTGCTATACTAAAAATAAAGAACACACCTAAATGATTTTAATTTATAATTTTAATTAATATTATAATAAATTAATAACTGAATATATCTAAAAAAGATAATGTTATTTTATTCATTCTCTATGCCACTATTTTAAGTATACAATCCAAACAACATCTACATTATTCTCAGTAGCACAATTTTGGCACTATTTTTTCAAAATTACAAATGAATATTGCTAGAGTCATGCTATTTTGATTTGTGTGTGACAAAATACAAGAATGGTACTAATTCAAATAGTGTAAAACATGTGTTACTTTTGCCAAAAAAATTATTTATACCATTTCTTCAAAATAAATAAACCAAAACACTCTAAAATCTGAGTTTTTTTAAATTTACCTATGCCGCACTAGCATTCTGCGACCCCAAATACTGGAGTGAGGGCCCAAAATGCCAGTGCGGCCCCATATATATATATATATTTTTTTTTTTGGTTTTTTTGTAAGGATATGACGGTCTAAATATGAGTTTACGTATCGAGAGTAGGGCTGCACAAAAAATTCGTAGTTCGTAATTCGATTCGAGTTTGATTCGAAAAAGTTCGGAAAAAATTCGATTCGAAATTGAGTTCGTTCGAAATTATTTCAAACCAAACTTAGTTCGAAATTAATTCAAACCAAACTCAAACTGGACCTAGTTCGTTTGAAATAGGTTCACAAACCAAATTTAGTTTGAAATTAACTCAAACGTGAACCGTTAATTTCTGCTGATAACTTATGTTCACTGATGAAAATATAAGCTGTCCAATCCATAATTGCTTTAATTATGACTTCTGAAACAAAAAGTCAGGTCCAATTACAAACTCAAATAAAAAAATTCAACAACAAAGCTCAAATAAAAAAACTCACATGTTTATACCATAAATTTTGCTTTTTATGGTAGAATTCTGAGTTTTTCGGGTAATCCAGTCTCAACTCTCTCGTTTTTTTTCTTTGTTTTGATAAAGTTATTATTAATTTGATAAATTTGTTCATTAATTTCAGCTTTAAGAAACTATTAAATAATAATAAATAAAATAAATATTGTACATTTATCATTTTTTTTTACAGCAATACATTTTTTGGTATTTTTTGCATTTATTTTCGGACCGTTCGTTTTACTGCGGGAATTCAACGGTCGATCTGCAACAAAATTATTCCAGATCTGATCTAGAATGATCAAGGTGCAATATTGAACGTAACCAACATAAAAGTTTGGAAGTTTTATTATGTATGAGCTTTGATCCAACACGAAATGTTTATGGCAATACGATGCTTCAATTTTCGATCAACTAGATGGATAGGTAAATCAAAACAAAAGTTTATCAAACTTTCATGGAAGATGATAAATGCAGTGCTCTTTGATTTTAACGGTTCCGATCAAACCACAGACGATATATTTTTGTGCGCCTTCATTAACTCACAATGCAAGAGTTTATGTCTCATGAAACATATACTCTTGCTTTCTAAGTTAATGAAGGCGCACGTAAACATGTCGTTCGTTGACCAATCGGAGCTGTTGAAATCAAAGAGCATTGCATTTATCGTCTTCCATGAAAGTTTGATAAAATTTTGTTTTCATTTACCCATCCATCTAGTTGATCGAAAATTGAAGCATCGTATGGCCATAAACATTTTGTGTTGGATCAAAGCTCATACATAATAAAACTTTCGAACTTTTATGTTGGTTACGTTCAATATTGTACCTTGATCATTATAGATCAGATTTGGAATGATTTTGTTGTAGATCGACCGTTGAATTCCCGCGGTAAAACGAACGATCTGAAAATAAATGCAAAAAATGCCAAAAAAATGAAAAAATGCAAAAAAATGTATTGCTGTCAAAAAAAATGAAAAAAAATACTGTCAAAAAAATGATCAAGGTACAATATTTCTTTTATATGTCTAAAAAATGCAAAAAAAATGTTGTTATTGATCAGCTATTCATTTAGAAAAAAAATATATATATGTATTGCTGTAAAAAAAAATGCAAAAAATACTTATTTATTTGATAAAAAATAAAAAAAACAAAAAAAACATGCAAAAAGTAAAAAAATATAAAAAGTTTGAAAATATATTTTTTTATATTTTTCCAAATTATTTGCTGCCTAATTTTATTTTGTATTACTGCAATGCACTTTTAGGCTCACTCAATAAAATATTAACTAAGCGAGTGACTCCACAAATCCTGTAATCCGATCACCTCAATAATTTCACACCCTTAGATTTATCCTCTTACCAACGTCTAGATCTCTTCCATGTCATCAATCCGCTCTCTTTCTATTCAACCAATTAATTCGCTATTTTTTCCGCCATTGCCTCCAATTTTTTTTCCTATTCCCGCTAATTTACGCCAAAACCGCTCGCCCAAATTCCTCTCCCGCTAAGTACCAAAATAATCTTCCTCACGTCTTCTCTCTCTCTTTAGTGGCCTCTCACAACAAAGAATCCTCTCTCGCCCAAATTCCTTGTTGCGTACATTCAAACTGAGTGTGGTATTTGGTTATAATTAATTTTGGAGTGCTTGAGTTTTTATTTAAATTGTACTTCTATTGATATTTGAGTTTTATTTAAATTGTATTTTGAATACTTTGGAGTGCTTGAGTTTTATTTAAGTTGTACTTCTATTGATATTTGGGTTTTATTTAAATTGTACTTTGAATACTTGAGTTTTTATTGAAGTGTTGTAATTTCTCACTATGGCCCAGTCAGAAGTCATAAATCGTAAGTCGTAACAAAGTTCGTAAAGGTTCGAAATTGAGTTCGTCAAAAATTCGATTCGAAATTGGGTTCGTTCGAAATTAATTCAAACCAAACCTAGTTCGAAATTAATTCAAATCAAACTCAAACTGGAGGTAAGTTCGATTCGGTTCGGTTCGTTTGCGGCCCTAATCGAGAGCATCATGTAATAAAGGTCAGGTCAATTAATTGATGACCTGGCGACGACCAGGAGACTTTAAGAGCCGTTTCTTTTTCTAAGGGACCGAAAACATTTCACTATACTCTCCAGTCCATAAAACATTGTTAGTTTCCATGCCTATGATTGACCTTTGGATTACATCGGAAATTTTGACGTATAGCTTCCAGTAGAGTCGTAGCCTCTGCAAAAATTGCACTAGAAGCTCTGATGGATGCAGTGTAATACCTGAGCAAAACACCCATGGAGGTTTGAGTTGTTTACTGGAGAGTGGAGAACAATGAAATCCGAATGGGGCCCATGGACAAGCGTGATTAGCGGAACATAAAGGAATCCTAGGCCCCGTTCGTATTTTTTTGTAAGGAATAGGGCCGCACCGACATTTTAGGCCCCTGTCTAAGACTGCAGTTATCACTTTTAAACAAAAAAAAGGAATAGGGCCGCACCGACATTTTAGGCCCCCGTCTGGGACGGGTCCGGATCCCCTAAAGTAACCCAATCTTTGGGTTATGGATCGAGACCGTCCGATTCGAATTCGTCTCTCGAGATCATGTCGGGATTCAAATTCGTCGTCGGGATGTGTGCGCTCACTTCGCTGATGGATTTTTTCGGATTCGAATCGGACGGTCCCGATCTAAAACCCAAAGATTGGGTTACTTCACTGGATCCGAACTCGTCTGGAACTGCAGGGGCATTCTATGGGTTTCAGTATTTGAGGCCACGGAATACCGGTGCGATCTGGGTAAATTTGGAAAAACTCATATTTCAGAGTGTTTTGGTTTATTTATTTTCAAGAAATAGTATAAATAAAAATTTCAGGTTACTTTTGTGTATTTTAAATATTATTTTATTTGTGTGATTAAAAATGCAAACTCAAAAATTGCTAACTTGTTGTTCCAATAAAAAAGTTGAGTTAATGAAATATTGTTACTCCAACGCTATTTTAAAAAGAGAGAAATGTGTGTGAATTATCAAATGAAAATACCATCATTATTTTAATTTAGTGATTCTCATGCATCCAAAAATATGTAATTAGTTACATAATTAATTGTATAATTATCCTCTCATTTTGGAATATATATGTTTCTAAGATAAATAAGTAACGTACAGTGTGTTTTATTTTATAAAAGTAAATGCAATGACGTAGATTTATTTTAACTTGGGTTAATTCCTTCTCTATAGTTTAATCTTGAAAAGGAAACCTATATCGCTCATACACCATCTCCGATGACCTTGACATGCATTTGTTTTTAATTTTGTATATAGTGTTATTTGGTAAAACATATCTCGTTAATTGTGAGTCTATGGTACTATGCATATTACGGGTTGGTCTGTAATACTTATTAATATTTTCGTTTTCAAAATTTTAACGGTCGATCTGAACCGTTCAACATTATCCCCGTATGAATATGTACTTGCAGATCGAATTTTATAATTTTTTTAATTTTTTTTACTATATTTTAAGATAGGTAGAAAGTCACTTGATCTGAAAATTCTTGACCATCCAAAAACAGTGATTTTCTACTTGACTTAAAAATAGAAAAAAAAATAGTAAATAATATAAAGTTTTGTCTGCAGGTACATATTCATATGAAAATCATGTTGAACGGTTTGGATCGACTATTAGGATTTCGAAAACGAAAATATTGATCCATATTACGGACCAAATCATGTTATGCGTAGTACCATAGACTCACTCATTCCATTATTATACTAAGAGATTAACTAGCTAATAATTGTTTGTCAAAAATTTATTTCAGACTTCCCCGTTCTGTTAAGTCAACTTATTTTTTTTCATAAATATAAATTATGTTAAAATCTAAATTTATATAGAGTTATATTTCATTAAAATTATGAAGAGTTCACATGTTATAGAAAGAGATTAGAGATTGAACCGAGCAAAATTTGTCTTGAACAGAGAAAAGTAAATTTATTGACCTTAAATTAGTAAATCTAGGTACTTTGAGATAAGGATTCCTGCCACGAGAGAAAAAAATGTACTTATTTTGTTATTTTAATAAACACTATAATTCATGTGTCAGCACCAATCAATGAACAGATTTCTGACACGACACACGAGCACCTATCAAAGTGGATCTCATTAAAAAAAAAAAAATTAAAGTGTGAAACGGATGCCGGGGAAAAAAACGTGGGTACGAGAAAAAACTAGCACAATAAAACGTGGGTACAGGGAAAATGTCCCATCCGACGAAAGTACTTTTGTAAGGCAGAATCCGTATCCACCGTTTTCCGTATTCGAAGGTCCAGATCCAGTGCAGGCTTGGTTGTATGACATCAAATGGAGAAATTATTGGAATCAATCCGCATCCGCAGGATATGTCCGATCCAGATCCAGTCTAGTCGTATACCCCGGACAGGTATATACTAGATTAATTGAAGTAATTTTGTTTATGAATTTCAACTTACTAAATAAAAACCGTTTATAATCTTAGGTGACTCAGGATCAGCAGGCGCAGGCGCAAACCTCGTTCGATATGCCGTCTTGAGCTCACTCGCTTTTTGATCAGCAGCCACAGATAGGTAAAGGCCTACCTACAGACCGTGACCTCGGACAGGTATCTACTGAGGCACTTAAAATTATTTTTTTATTAATTACAGCTTACTAAATAAATAAATGTGTATGAATTCCAGGTGACCCAGGATCAGACGCAAGCTAGAGTTGGTTACGAGATGCAATCTTAGGCGTGTTATCAGCAGGCGGGTTTCAAAAATACTTTTGACCCAGACTGAGCCAGAGGTGACCCAGACTAAGCCGGAGGTGACAAACAACAGTCACTCTAGCAACAGCTCCGACAGACGTCTAAGACAGCAACCACGGCGTGTCATCAATTCCCCAGACCGCTTCACACATTCAGACTATCCTGATCACCGCTGATTATCTATTTTATTGTGTGTTTTCCTATATTTATTGTAGTCACACCTCCAATTCGGAGGTGCGACAATTCAACTGCGTTTATTTACCATTCAATATACGTAACACAAGGTACAGATCTTTTGTATGTATTGCCAATAGCATCCATTATTTTTACCACATCTCAATATATTTACAAAAATTATCTGACCATTTATAGGGGATGATGCTAGAGAAATACTCTTTGCACTATGTCAGATAAAACAATCCCAAATCTCATACTTTTAGGTGGCCATGCTGTCAATTATTATCCCACAAACATTTCTCGGTTTTCGTATAACAAACCTGTGAATCCCACAAGGGGAAACAAGTGAGAAATAATTAATTATTTCTCAGTGCTGATTGCCACTTAGATTATTGGATTTGAAGGAAATTCATATTCAAAGTGAAATCTCTGCACGAGAAGCTAACAGTTCAATTCATAATGACGAATGCAAATGCTCAATAACGATATCCAATTGAACGACAAAAATTACATAAGTAAATCAAAACTCTAAGAATTTAATTAGAATAAATTGTTTGAGTCAAAATCTTTTAAACCATAAAGTTCGGTAACGTTTGGGACCTAATCTTTACAACTACTATGTCTGATAACGTTTGGTTTCTTAACTTTACAATTTCTAGTCTGGTAACACTGACATATACCATAACTTGTACCTATCATGTTATGGCTTATACTGTTCTAACTATCCTGACAATTTGTTAACGGAAACAATACATAATCAATATCACAATGTCATCATTATCGGAAAGAAAATCAATGATAAGACAGTTACCACAGTTCATTAGTCTTACAGTCACAATTCACATTTATTCAATATCTCATATCCAACCGGTACTGGGTTCAGTTGGGGCCATTCACCATATGCGTATAAGGGTCATGGAGTAAACTTGTAACAGTATGCAAAATAAAATAAAATAAATTGATTGAAATCTGAAATAGAAATTTTTTTTTTAGAGATTGTAATATGCAAGAATTTATCAAATAATATAGTTATATATTAAGAAATAAATGGAAAATTTAATGCATGATAATATTTATAAGCTTCTTGTAAAAGATTTGGGGGACTAAAATAAATTAAATTAAATTACATATACATAAGTATATATACATAAATTCTTCTCTTATTAATATCAAACAAGTTGAGGGTCTATTTAGCAAAAGTCCAACATACATGAAAACAAGCTCTCTCTCCCTCTTCACTTCTTCTCTGCTGGTCCGATCTCCCCTGTTGCGTGCTGCCAAAAGAAAGCAAAAGAGAGGATCCCTCTCTTCTTCCTTAAAAATCCACCAAAAACCATGAGAAATTGAAGAAAGAAGTGGAAATAGTTGATTAACTCTCTCTCTAGTAGCCATATAGTTCTCCAATTGGTATTTCATTTTTCTCCTCTTCTCTCAAAATCTGAAATTTATCTCAATTGTTTATGGTTTTGATCAAATCTGGAATTTTTGTATAAGCTGTGAGTAATCTATCTCCATGAAGCTTCTATGTTGTTAATTTGGTAATTCATTTCTCAATTCCATCTCAATCTTGATTTTCTATCTAGGATTGGTCTCAAATCCGAAAATTAGAGAAGAGTTGTGATTAATCTAGTCTAATCAAACAAATAGAGGTGTTAATTGGTAAGTTCCTCTCTCTTTTAAAATCTGGAAATTTTCTAGTTTTGATTGATTTAGAGTTTGTGTAGTTGGAGAAATTGATTGGTTACCTCTTAGATCTTTTATATGTTCAACCATCAAATTGGTAAATTAATCATGTTAAAGGGGCTGAAGTGAATAATGAAAATTTATTTGATTCACATGCCTTCGGATTGATTAGTAAAATTCAAAAAGGAAATAAGGGAATAATTAATATACAACTCTACTATATGAAAATGTTACCAATATTGATTACAATATATATATATATATATATATATATATATATATATATATTGTTTTAAAGTAGGCATAATTATGAGAAAGATAGACGAGATAGAATGTTCAGGAGAACAGACTAATGGTGACCTTATTTAGTGCCCTACGATATCAGGTGCGGGATTCTTGGACTTGTTTGATAATTTATATTCATGAATTAAACTGCTTCCAATTGTCATGTTGAACTGCTTGATTGATTGCATAATCGAATTGTTTGAATCATATGCATAACCGTATTAAATTAGAACTGATATGCACTGAAATCGCCTTATTGCGGGCCGCAACAATCCCCATTACGGGCTGAAATCAACAGAGCAGCGTAAGATATAGTCTCTGAATGTTTTATTACGGGCCGCAATAAATTCATTGCGGGCCGCAATGAATGGAGCAGAGTGAAATACTCTCTGGCTGAGAATTGAGTGCTTTGTTGCGGGCCGCAACCACAGCCATTGCGGGCCGCAATGAGAGCCTGGAAAATGCCAATAGGAGCTGGAAAGTGTCTGGTAATTAAGCTGCGAGCCGCAATAACCCCATTTCGGTCCAAATTGAATATCACAGTTGTATTTGCATGTTGAATGGTATATCGTTTGTTTGTGTTCTTTTGTTTTGGAACTACGGTCGGAAGTCCCCAACAATTTGTGACTATCTGGGATGGTCGGTAACATTTCGAAGTCAACGCAGGGCGATGACTCGAAACCATATGCGCATATGGGTATAGTTGATCACTGCTGGGCAGTGATTGATTGAGATCAGTCAATGCTGGGCAATGACTGATCGTGACAGAGACTTTGGGTGACTGTGAGGAAACGATGGAATGATGTCATATCCAGCACTACTACAGAAATGGTCATTGTACACGGCACATTGTACACGGATTTGGCAATTTTATATAAAAACCGTGTAGAAGTTGTTTTTTTTATGCCTGAAATATCTGTATTGTTTCTACACGGATATTTACGAAAGAAGAAGTGTAGAAAGACGTGAGAGAGCTACACGGACGTTTACCAGGAACTGTACACGGCTTATTGTTTAAATATCCGTGGAGAAAGCCTTGAGAGAGCTACACGGATTCTTAATTAAAGAACCGTGAAGATAGGCAAGAATTGTACACGGATAACTGTTTAAATGACCGTGTAGATAACCTGTAGGAGCTACACGGTTGTTTAATAAAGAGCCGTGTAGAAATGTTGAATTTATACACGGTTATTTGTTTAAATAACAGAGTAGAAAGCCTTGAGCGAGCTACACGGACGTTTAATAAAGAGCTGTGTAGAAAGGATATTTTAGGTTTTTTGTTATATAAAAGGCCTTCTCCCCAGCGCCGTTTTGATCAATTTATACTCTCCCCTCTCACAGTTAACAATTGGGTTGAGATGTAGGTTTATCAATTGTTTCAGATCGCAAAATTAGATCGATATGAGCTACTGTTTTGGGAGCTCACAGATGAGCGATCTGGTATAATTGATAACCTACATCTCGAATTCCCATGCGAAGTGCTTCATTTCCCCAATTTTTTCGAGATGCTATAACTGGAGGCCGGATCTGAGATATTGGAAGTTAATTTGTATTTCTCCTCTATATCTTGCTAAGGTGTTTAGTTTAGGACATATAACCAAAAGGCTACTTAGATTAATGTAACTAGTAGTCCTTACTTTGGTTACATTAACCTAGCTAGGTAGTCTTTTGGTTAGTTCCTTGCATGTCCTAACTAATTCGAGCAAGCAAGATCCAGAGGAGAAATTATCTCTATTTTTCCGATCAATTTTACTGGACGAAGAGTTGGCCGGTAAGAGTTGGGTGAAAAACCTTCAGAAAGAGGTGAATGTGACCCGGATGAAGAGGTGAATGTGACCTTCAGAGCCGGGTGAAGAGCCGGGAGATCATCCGACTCTTCATTCGTCTCTTCATCCGGCTCTGAAGGTCCTTCATTGACCTCTTCCATTTTTTTTTAAGGTCCTTCATCTAACTTTTAACTCAACTCTTTAGTAAAACCCTACCGGCACCAAAAGGAAAGAACCACCATATTCTACTCCTTAATGGAAATGTTTAGTTTACAATATGACTTTTTATTCCAACTTTTGTAATGCTTTAATTTTGTATAATTTAGGGTACATGAATTTTTAGTTTAAATGTCTTCCTCTGTTTTGGAAATTGTTTGTTCTGAAAAACATAGGGAAAAAAACTAGCTGACAGCCAAAAAAAAAAAAAAAAAAACAAATGCTACACGGACGTTTAATAAAGAGCCGTGTAGAAACGAGAAATAGTACACGGATTTTTGTTTAATTAACAGTGTAGAAAAATAATTTACACGGCTGTTTATATAAAAGTCTGTGTGTCTTTCTACACGGATTTATAGCTAAATATCCGTGAAAACAAAGATACTTGCTCGAAATAATGGAAGGCTAAACCAAAAAAAATAAAACAAAAATTAGGAAAAAAAAAAGAATTCTAAATGTCCGTGAAGAAAGTTTATCTTTTATATTACACACGGTTGTTTATATAAATGTCCGTGTATAAAGGTTATCTTTTATAAACGGCTACATATGTAAAAGTCCGTGTAGCTCTCGTAATGCTTTTTTATACGGATTTATAGATTATCATCCGTGTAGAAAGGTTATTTTAGGGTTTGGAACTATATAAAAGGCCTTCTTCCGGCGCCGTTTTGATCAATTAATACTTCTCTCTCTCTCTCTGTATTGAATTGGTCTGATTTCTGCGCACAAGGAACGCGGTCGGATCTGAGATATAGCTTGGAAGTTAATTCGCATTCTCCTCTCTATTGCCAAGGTTAGTCATACATATATATATTTCCCTCTTCTTTATCTAATTTTCTGTTACTGATTAATATTGCTTAATTATTTCTGTCAATTATTATTTAATGCATGCGTGCTTGATTTGTTAAGATAATGTAAATAATTAGTGTATTGTGGTCCAATAACCGACCTACTGATGCTTTTAGGTCCATGCCCGTTCAAAATTAATCCAATAGAGATTAATTTTGGATAGTCCCCCGTTTGGGACTGCTCTTTGAATATTGTGTCTCATTTAGGATGTGAACACGTATTAGCGGGATTTAATTAGTATTTGAGAAAAGTTCGACAGTATTTCTCCTTATTGCTCCTACGAGTATGTGGTTTTTACGCATACTTGGGGAGTTAAGGAGAAATGCTGCCGAATTTTTCTCAAATACTAATTAAATTCCGCTAATATGTGTTCACATATGAGGCATAATATTCAAAGAGTGGGTTAGGATTGTAAACCGGCCCTTTATAAGCCAAGAATTTGGAACAATATATATGCTGACCACCATATATGTTTAATTGGAATTTTTTTTTTTTACTTTAATTTACAGATGGATCGAAGTTGGATGTACGAATTGCGACGTGATAGTGCAGAATACTTGGCTCGCGTTGATGATTTCCTAAAATTTGCTGAGAGTTATAGAGTGGACACAAAAGATAACGACATCTTGTGTCCTTGTAGAGATTGTAAAAATTATATAAGATTTGGGGATTCGGAAGAAATTAGAGCTCATTTGATTTGTCGGGGATTTAAGAAAAAATATACATGTTGGTTTATGCATGGTGAGAAAATTGGGGAATGTAGTGGAACCAATAGAAATTTTGTTTTGGACGAGAATGATGATAATGTAGAAACTGTTGATAATTTTGAATTTGAATGCAACGATGATTTTGAGAATGTTGAAAATTTCGATAATGCTGGGCTTGATTGCAACGAGGATGATGAGGTGGAGATTGATGAAAATGCAGAATACAATTTTACTGAGAATCTAGATGACATGTTACGTGATGTGGAAGATGAAATTAGTGATAAAAATTTTAAAAAATTTCAGTATCTGTCTAATGAATCTAAAAAGCCGTTATACCCCGGGTGTACCAAATTTACAAAACTATCAGCTGTGTTGAAATTATTGAACTTAAAAGCAGACAACGGTTGGAGCGATAAGAGTTTCACGTCCTTATTAAAGCTTTTACGAGAGATGCTCCTAGATAACAACGAGTTACCCTGTACAATATATCAGGCGAAGAAGTTGATCTGTCCAATGGGTTTGAAGATTGAAAAAATACATGCATGTCCGAATGATTGTGTATTGTACCGTGGCGAGTACGAGGCCATGCATATTTGTCCTAAATGCGGTGTTTCACGGTATAAACGCAAGGACCAGGACACTGACGATTGTGATGGAGGAAAAAAGGCAAGGCCTCCGGCTAAGGCGGTGTGGTATTTCCCGATAATACCGAGATTCAGACGGTTATTTGCAAATCCCAAAGATGCGAAATTGTTGCGTTGGCATGAAGAAGAGCGCAAAAGAGATGGTAAACTAAGACACCCTGCTGATTCAATTCAATGGAGAAACAGTGATAGACATTTCGAAGGATTTGGTCGCGAATCACGAAACCTTAAGTTAGGGGTGAGCACAGACGGAATGAGTCCGTTTGGAAGCATGAGCAGTCAGCACAGCACTTGGCCAGTTCTTATATGCATCTACAATCTTCCTCCTTAGTTGTGCATGAAACGCAGGTACATAATGATGTCATTACTAATCCAAGGACCCAGACAATCCGGAAATGACATAGATGTGTATCTCGCACCATTAATTGAGGACCTCCAGAAATTGTGGAGGGATGGCGTCCGGGTGTGGGATGCGTACGGCAAAGAGCAATTTAATTTGCGGGCCATGGTATTCTGCACCATAAATGATTTCCCCGCGTACGGGAATTTATCGGGTTACACTTGTAAAGGAGCAAAGGCGTGCCCCATCTGTGAAGATGACACGCAGGTGCTGAGGTTGAAAAATTGTAAAAAGAATGTTTTTATGGGGCACCGTAGGTTTCTTCCTGTTAATCACCCATACCGTAAGAAGAAGAAGGTATTCAACAGGAAAATTGAGCTTGGAGTGGCACGTCGTCCGTTAGATGGGAAGAATGTCTTCATGCGGGTTAAAAACCTTGCTGTTGTTTTTGGAAAACGTGCCAAACCACCACCGAAAGATATTTGGAAAAAGAAGTCCATATTTTGGGAGCTACCATACTGGGAATATTTAGAAGTGAGACATTGCTTAGATGTCATGCATGTTGAAAAAAATGTCTGTGACAGTTTGATTGGCACATTATTGAACATTTCGGGGAAGACGAAAGACGGTCTTAAAGTTCGAGAAGACATGAAATTAATGGGGATACGACCCGAGCTTGCACCGCAGGATAAAGGGAAGCAAAAGGCATACCTCCCCCCCGCAATGTGCACAATGTCGAAGATCGAGAAAACGAGCTTTTGTAAGTGCCTTCATAGTATTAAAGTCCCATCAGGGTATTCTTCGAATATTAAGAAGCTGGTGTCGATGAAGGACCTGAAATTGATTGGTCCGAAATCCCACGACTGTCATGTTTTAATGACACATATGATTCCTGTTGCAATTCGGGGAATTTTACCGAAGCCCGTGCGGCAAACCATTACGAAGCTTTGTTTTTTCTTCAATGCAATTAATTCCAAAGTGATAGACCCGCTCAAATTGGACATTTTGCAGAAGGAGGTTGTCGTTACCCTTTGCCATCTTGAGATGTATTTTCCGCCATCTTTTTTCGATGTTATGGTTCACCTTGTTGTTCATCTCGTGAGGGAAATTCAGATCTGTGGTCCCGCGTTCCTGCGGTATATGTATCCATTCGAGAGATTCATGGGTATTTTGAAAAGTTATGTAAGGAACCGACATCGTCCCGAGGGTAGCATTGTGGAGGGATATTCCACAGAAGAGGTAATTGAGTTTTGCACCAACTACATGACCGGTGTGGGTCCTATTGGCGTTCCAAAATCTCGATACGAGGGAAGGCTACAAGGAGTAGGGACAATAGGGTTGAAAGCCATAGTTGCTGATAACGATGACCTGCGAAAGGCACATTTTATTGTACTGCAGCACATGACTGATGTTGCTCCATATATAGATGAGCACATGACGATCCTTCGACAACAGAACTACACGAGAAGTCAGAAGTGGCTTACTGACGAGCATAACCGTTCTTTTATAGGATGGATGAAAGACAGAGTGAAATCACACCCCGAAATGTCCCCCGTAAATGAAACTGTTAGATTGCTGGGCGAAGGACCCCAAATGGTTGTTAGAACATTCCAAGAATACGAGATTAACGGATATACATTTTACACTAAATTACAGTGTGATAAGAGCACGATGCAAAATAGTGGGGTGACGTTGGTGGCGACGTCCCAAGAATTCAGTAGATCGGGGGATGCCCGGCCTGTAATAGCTTCAAAGTCTTATTACGGCGTTATTGAAGAAATTTGGGAGCTCGTTTACAATCCTCACCTTAGCATTCCCTTGTTTCGGTGCCAATGGGTCGAAGACCGGGGTGTTAAAGTTGATAACGACGGGTTCACCCTCGTTGATTTTGACAAAGTCGGATATGTGGATGATCCGTTCATACTTGCCAAGCAAGCCACCCAAGTCTTTTATGTCACTGACCCGAGTGATGATAGGTGAAGTGTCGTCCTATCCGAAAAAAGAAGGATTGTTGGGGTAGAAAACGTCACCGACGAAGAAGAGTACGACCAGTTCGAAGAGATACCTCAATTTTGTACCGATGTGCAAGCTGAGATAGCAACAATTGCAGAACAAGACGAAGCAAATTACATGAGATCTGACCACAATGAAGGATTATGGAAAAAAAAAATCCAATGTATAATATTTACTCCTTTTAAACTTGAAAATTTTAATATTTCTTATTTGGAAAAAAAAAATTCAATGCATAATATATATTTCTTTTATAATATTTCAGAGAGCCCAATGAAGCTAAAGACTCAAGGCCGGTTTATCTCTGGATATTTCTGTCTCATTGTAATGTTTTTATTTCGTTTCTAATATTTCTTTGTTGCATCAGAAGCAAGAACCAGATAGATTATTTTAGATATGTGGGCAAAGTGGTTTCAACAGTAATTTTTGTAAACTAGAAATATGAATTTGTATAATTTAGTGTAGGTTTTTTTGTATTAATTTTTGATATAATCTAGACATGAATTTTTGTATAATTTCTGATATAATTTAATTAGTACGTGAAATTTATATTTTATTTGTTTAAATAAAAAACACCCATCTTTCTAAGAATAATTTTTAATTTCATTAGAAATTCAAAGGGAGCAACACAGACATTTAATTAAACATCCGTGTACAAATACATTTATACGTTTCATAAAATGTCTGTGTAGAAATTCAAAGGGAGCTACACGGATATTTCATTACACATCCGTGTAGGAAGGTATTTTTTCCCCTAAAATTATTCTCAGAGAAAAAGTAATCGAAACGGGGGAGTGATTATTTGAATTCGTTTTCGTCTTTTCAGAATTAAAAAGATAAGGCAACTTCTCGAATTAAACGTTTTCTATAGTTGGACACGGACGTTTAACTAAAAATCCGTGTAAGAAAAGTTTTCTCTACGGTCGTTTAATTTTCAATAGTTTTTTGGCCTTCTAAGAAACATACACGGGCGTTTAATGAATAATCCGTGTACAAAAGGTTTCCTACACGGATATTTAATTAAACGCCCGTGTAGAAATTGAAATATTGAAATTACATTATTCTTGAAATACTTTACTTGAACAACAGGGACTAAATTGCATGTTATTTTGAAATATTCTTTTCTAAAAAATATTTTGAAATAATTACTTGAACAGAAGGTATTTTTTTTCCGAAAAATTATTCTATGGTTGTTTTATAAATTTGTAAACCCAGATAAGGTCATATCAAGTAAAGTGTTCATTTATGTTTTCAAATCGGATTATTTAGAGAGCATTAGGCATTCTATGATATTATTTAGACAGATTATTTAAGTTAATTTTAAATAATTTACTTTTTAGTGATTATCCATGAATTAATTATTTGTTGGTTGTTTTGTACTGCTAATTCATATCTATAACAGTATTTATTTAGATAGCATGAAGTATTTAACAAAATAGTTAAACGGAAAGAAAACAAAATACTAATTAAATTAAGAACAAAAATATATTACATCAAAACAAAACGAATAAAAAAAGCTAACTTAATTAAACACTCCTTCACTGGCCTGGCTGGATTGCTCCTTGGCCTGACCCCCTCCTTTTAATCCAGGGTCTCTTTGGCCTGATCCAGGGATTGCCCCTCCTTTTGTAGGGCTTTGGTGGTGGGTGCTCCCTTGGGCTTCGCCGTGGCACATCATTTGAGGGCGGCCATTGGCCATGTCCTCCTGTAGTTGGGAGGAGGCATTTCATAGCCGGGAGGGACTTCTAATTTCAGGGGAGCATCTTTGGGAGACATAGCCGGGGGGCCATGGCCATGGCACATTTGCGTCTTCTTCCGGTGGCACCGAAGCGGCCATTTCTTCTTCCAAATTCTCAGAGAAAAGTAATCGAAAAGGGGGAGTTTCTCAGATTATATTGAATTTTGAAGTCGTTTCGTCTTCTTAATTAAAAAGATAAGGCAACTTCTCGAATTTCGTGTACAAAAGGCTTTTGAAGGTCGTTTAATTTTGAATTTCGTCTTATAAGAATCATACACGGTCGTTTAATTAAAAATACGTGTACAAATGGCTTTTAACACGGCCGTTTAATTTTCAAGAGTTGTTTCGCCTTATAAGCAACGTACACGGGCGTTTAATAAAAAATCCGTGTACAAACTGTTTTCTACACGGATATTTATTTAAACGCCCGTGTAGAAATTGAAATATTTATTTGCATTTATTATTAAGTTCTGCTAGATACTCGAATATATAAAATAGTTTTCAAGCTAAATAAAACTGAAATCAGGTTCCTTTTTATTTTTAAGTTTTCCATTTTGAAAAATATGGAATTTGAAAAAATTAATCTAGAACACCATATGTAGGCACGCATTTCATAATTTTGCGTAAACTAATTATACACGGATGTTTAATTAAACGTGTAGCTCTCTTATAAATACGTTTACAAAAGGCTTTAAAACACGGCCGTTTAATTTTCAAGAGTTGTTTCGCCTTATAAGCAACGTACACGGGCTTTTAATAAAAAATCCGTGTACAAAATGTTTTCTACACGGATATTTAATTAAACGCCCGTGTAGAATTGAAATATTTATTTGCATTTATTATTAAGTTCTGCTAGATACTCGAAGATATAAAATAATTTTCAAGCTAAATAAAACTGAAATCAGGTTCCTTTTTATATTTTGGAATTTCCATTTTGAAAAATATGGAATTTGAAAAATATGAAACTTTGGAATTTGAAAAAATTAATCTAGAAAACCATATGTAGGCGCGCATTTCATAATTTCGCGTAACCTAATTATACACGGGTGTTTAATTAAACGTGCAACTCTCTTACGTTTCTACACGGGTGTTTATTTAAATGTCCGTGTATATTTAGTTTACGCGAAATAAAGTGCGCGCCTCGTCTCTGTCGCTCGATATCTTTTCAAAATCTCCTCGTCTCCCCTAAAACCTAAACCCCCTAGTCTCCTATCTCTTTCTGTGGTGCTGCCATCGTTCTCTCTCTCGGTGCTAGCTCGGTCTCCTCTGTCGCTCTCCTCTGAACTCGCCAATTGAATCTCTAAGCTCCTCTCGCGCGGTTGCTATTCTGTCCTTGAATGGCTCTCTCTCTCTCTCTCTCTCTCTCTCTAAGTTGCAATGCTCCCTGTATCTTGGTTAAATCAAAACCCTTATCTCTGATTATATTTTGGTTAAGTGAAAAGTTTCCTCAACTGACCTATTCTGGTGACATGGACACCTAATTAATGTTACAGGGACTAAATTGCAAAACCAACACTATGATTGAACAAAGGACCCAACAACACATAAGTTAGACCTAAATTTTACATTTCATAGCATTTGTAATAATGTTTCTTTTTTGTAGAAAGAACCATGTCACAGCCAGGTGAGAATGCAGATATGATTTTGGAAACAGTGGAACCGCAGGTAGATATGATAGTGGAAGAAGAGGACCAGCAGTCTCAGACAGAAAAGAGGAAAAGAGGTCCGACAATGTGCACGAAGACCTCAGAGGCGAAGGATTTGCAAATCGAGTTCAACAAAACTGGATGTCCGAAGGGTCCACGTAGGGCAGAGTACACAAATTGGTGTAACAATTTGGTGAAGCAGAAGGCATCTATCTTGGTTGAGAGGTGGGACAAATTCAATGACGAAGATAAGAACGAATGGTGGAACATTGTGAAGGTAAAAAAAAAAACTGTACATGCATTATATATTCATTTTTCGTATTCTGTTTGTTATTTCTTTTTTTGTTGGATACAAGTTTTCTAGCATGTCTTAACCTTTGGTATATTTCTAGGGGTGTAGGTGATAATTCTTGCTTTGTAGGACTATATCTCAAATTATATCATTTAGCAGTTATATATACAGAGAAAAATTCAAAACCAAATATATATTACCTGCTGAATGAAATCAATGTAGCTAGTGTAGTGCACCATGCTTGAACTGGGTACCGCCACCAGGAAAGGTAAGGTAATCGCCAGACACCTTGACCCAATTCTGGTGCCCTACACTATTATCATGACAGATAGCAAAATCAGCAAAGAAATATCACTAACAAACTCAGCTAAATACAACACATTATTTCACTTTGATTTGGTCATAAATGTTAGATTGCATGTAGGTAGTGACATAGGTTGTGCCCCAAAGTTTCCTAATATACAGAAAACAATTTGGTAGAGCAAGTGAAACACAAATTATTTTCAAGCTACTTATTCCCCGTACTTTGGTTAAGTGCAAGTGATATATGTTTATACCTGACCTGAAAACTTGAATGAACTTACATGCAGTAATTTTGTTGTCAATCATGCAGGCTCATTGGAACATCCAGCATGACGACCCAAAGTCCGCGAAAAAGAAAAAGACTCTGAGGAAAATGAATGAAGCTTGGAAGCAATTTAAGAGCACGTTGAAGACGGATTTCATGGAGGAAGTGAGAAATCCGGTAGGCTACTATAAATGGCTGAAACAAGAGGACTGGGAGGCGTTTCAAGCTTTGAAGTCCACAGCAGAGTTCAAGGTATATAAATTCAGCCAACTTTGTCTCTGTTCTTTCTCGATATGTACTTATCTTCCTTAAACTAGCTAATTGATGTGCCTTGATGTGTGAAGATAAAAAGTGACGAGGGCAGGAGGATCGCGAAATTGAACAAGTACCCGCACAAATTAGGGTCAGGTGGTTACGAGGGTAAGTCGGCCGAATGGGCTAAGGTACTGGACCAAAACAAAGATTCTGACTCACCTGTGGTTAGGATCCAAAATCCTAAGGCCCAACACTGGCTCATGGGAAGATCTGAGGTAACCGCTGACGGGACGATAGTACTCCCAAGTGACGTGCAACCCGTGGCTCAGAAAATGGTAAGAGTCTTTGTGGTAACTTTGTGTACATTACTTTGTCTTTTGCTATAACTAATTTTTTTTAACAGTTGGATGTGGAGGAGGAGGTAAATTCGGGCTCCATGACTGTCGAAAGAGTGGATGATTCCTTGTCCGCAGCGCTCGGGACTAAAGAACACACGGGTCGAGTTAGGGGTGTCTCGGTCTACTGTGGCTGGAAGGATGTATACAACGGACCAAAACCAAAAAGAAGACCGCGTGCCAAAGTTAGCACGGAAGAGATGGAATCAAGGTTGGCGCAGGTACGCCAGGAGGTATGCGAGGAGTTCAGAACGGAGTACGATGGAAGGATGGCTGAATTCGAATCAAGGTGGATCAACCAAATTACATCTCTTACGCAGCAATCCGAGCAACAACCTCCCGTTTCGCCGGGATTTCGGCGAAGCAGTCAAGCATCCGGGACCGAAGTTCTGGGCGTGTTGGACAATCTACAGGTAATCACTACTTGTTCATAATCTACCCGTAATTGTGACTTGTTCATTAACTAATTTCTGATAATTATTGCAGGAGGCCACATCATGCGACCTCGTCATGTGGCACGAAAAAACTCCTTTGACCCTTGCTAAGGGTATTGTACATCCTCCAGTCGGTTCTCAGCTAAGGCCCAACCACCTCCCCGTAACGGTTGACATGATTGTGGCCGATTGGGCTGCCCGCATACCTCTTCCTGTCCCTACCGACGGCATGGTGGTGCTTGATGATGCCCGTAGACAGATTGTCCAATGGCCCAAGTGTCAGATTATTTTGGATCAGGTAATCTCTAAATAAAACACGGATATCTTATGTTACGTTCAAATGATTATTTTGAAATACTTGAAAAAAGGTTCAAAATCTGATACAGACCCGAAGAGGCGTTGGAAACGCTGCGGACGAAGCTTTGTCACCGGTACGGCGAGGCTTGGAAGTAGTAGTCGGGGCTGATGCACAAGAATCTCCTGCTGCGCCAGCGGCGACACCAGCGGAAGCGCCAACGGATGCGCCAGCGGATGCCCCAGTAGACCGTACGGGGCTCTCTGAAGAAGAGGTTAGCCGTTTGCCCGAGGATTTGCGGAATCTCCACGCCTGCCTGGTTAAGGCACCAGATTATATGGAGGACGTAACGTTCGATATCCCCCCCGAGGTTCTCCTACACAAAGGCAGGACGGTCGTGCTGCCTTTCAAAGAATTCAAGGACTTTCTACATGCCTCATCAAGCGATAAATGGCTCGATGTGGGAGTCGTCACCGTTTTCCTCTTGTTAGTGACCAAAAAATCATATATATCATGTGTATAGCACTCAAATATATATTCTAATGTGAAATGATGATTTTTCAGGATGATACAACGAAAACAGTCTGTGGCTTGTGGGAAAGATAAGGTGAACTCATGTGCATTCTTGGACCCCGCTTTTACTAGTGGTACGATGGTGCAATATTAGGAGAAAGATACTGTCCAGTACATGTGCTCAGCGATGCATAAGGCTCTTTCGGAGAATAAGAGATTTATTCTCGTGCCATACCACCAGAGGGGCCACTGGTGTTTGATTGTGATTGTGCCACTTGAGAATTTGGTTTTCCTCATGGATTCTTCACAGCCCGAACCGGGCGTCACTCCTCAGGACTCCAAAATGATCTGCATTCCAATAAGAAAGTAAGCAATAGTAATTCACTTGGTTTGATTTTTTCCCAATTACATATAACAAATTGTGGAATTGCTAATTACATTCACTCAATTTTGTAAGGGCTTTTCTGCAATATCTTAAAGATGGAGGAATGCAAAGCACGAATCCGAAGCATAAAAATAAGTTGTGTTTCAGGTGGTAGCCGGTGAGCACATGCACTATAATTTTTATAATTTCATATTTTTTGTTCAAATATTAATTGTCATTCTAACATAGGCCGCTAAATGAAAATTTCAGTGCCCGCAACAGTTTCAGGGTTGGGAATGCGGTTATTACACGATGATTTTTATGTATCACTTTGTTAAACGCTTACAATTCGATTGGCCAAAATATCCGGTATGTAATTCATATGTTTGCCTTGACTTGTCCATATAATTAATATTGATTTCCTCTAATATTTTATTCTACTAAATTTTTTTATTAGTTGCATTGTTATAATTACAATATTTATTTTTATAAAGCAAAACAGAGATGCAGTTGTTATATTGTATTTTTCTAATAACCTACATATTTTGAATTTTTGGCAGCATAAATCGAACAAAAAGACAGGGCATTACAGCAACGAAGATATAGATTATTTTAGATGTATGTGGGCAAAGTGGTTTCAAAATGAATTTTGTAAACCAGAATATGGATTTGTATAATTTAGTGTGCATGAATTTTTGATATATTTAGTGTACATGAATTTTGTTTAGGAGTTGTATTCTGATATATTGGAAATTCTTTGTTTGGAATTGATTTTTAATGGCTAGCAAACTGGAGGCTAGCCAAAACATAAAATAAAAATTGAAAAAAAATATAACCATTCTACACGGATGTTTCACATAAGTCCGTGTGGAAAGCCAAATAAAGAGCAATAAAAATATAAGATAGGTACACGGCTGCTTATGTAATGATCCGTGTAGAAATAGTTATTCTACACGGATATTTTGATAGACATCCGTGCAGGAAAATGATCGTACACGGCCTTTTAGTTAAATATCCGTGTATAGATCTCCACTAATGTACACGGTTGTTTATGTAATGAGCCGTGCAGAATAACTATGTCTACACGGATATTAACCTAAAAGTCCGTGTAGACAGAGAAATCGTACACGGCTGTTTATGTTCCAATCCGTGTACCTCTGCTTTGGAGAGCGCCACTTGGCAAGGAATTGGACACGGTTGTTTATGTAGTGATCCGTGTAGCTCGGCTTTGGAGAGCGCCACTTGGCAAGGAATTGAACACGGTTAATTATGTAGTGATCCGTGTAGCTCGGCTTTGGAGAGCGCCACTTGGCAAGGAATTGGACACGGTTAATTATGTAATGATCCGTGTAGCTCGGGTTTGGAGAACGCCACTTGGCAAGGAATTGACCACGGTTGTTTATGTAATGATCCGTGTAGCTCTCAGGAATTGCACACGGTTAAATATCCGTGTATAATTTATTCAGGGGATTATACACCCTCGCACTCCACACGGTAGGAAATCCGTGTAGCTCCCCTGTTTATGTCCGTGTACAATGACCATTTCTGTAGTAGTGCAGTCTGGGACAGGAATGACAGTTTGGTTTGACGTGTTGTGAATTGACGATTCTGAGCTTATTGCATATGAGTTATTATCTGATTATGAACCAGACACTAGTTAACGGTTAAGCCAAAGCACTGCGGATGGGTGTCTGATAAAGGGTTCAGCTTGGTGGGCCATCTGTAGGTGTCAGTAACCCTACAGATGTGGGTTTGATAAAGGGTCCAGCTCGGTGGGACATCCGTAGGTGCTACCAGCGGTAATAAACTGAGTTAAGCCAAAAACGTGCGTGTTTGAGATTCATCTTGGAAATTCCGTAACTTGTGTTTCATTTGGTAAATTATTGTCGATCATATGCACTTTCTTTATTTAGGAATATGCATCTGTCTGAACTGCTTTTGTATGGTTTCATTTTTGAATATAGATTTTGATTGCAAGTCCAATAATCTAAACTGTGGCAAATTCGCACTGAGGGATAATTTTATTATTTCTCACCCGTTTCCCCTTGTGGGATTCGCAGGTTTGTTAGACGAAGACAGAGAAACGCTTTTGGAGTTAAAATTGACAGCAAGGCCATCTAAAGGTTTGGGATTTGGGTTATTATATCTGACAGGGTGCAGAGAATATATCTCTAGCATCATCCACTGTAAAATGTCAGATAATTATTGTAATTAAATTGAGATGTGGGAAAAATAATGGATGCTATTGGCAATGCAAAAAAAAAGATCCATGCCTTAGGTTATGTATATTGAATGGCAAGATAGACGCGGTAAGAAACGTCGCACCTCCAGATTTGGGGTGTGACAAAACTCTAGTAGCTAGCTAGACTTTATGATTTATTAATTATTTTTCTCCGCTATATGAAGGTTCAAGAATTACAATATTCAATATTCAATTAATTCAATTCATGTGGTTTCAATCAATCATTTGCAATAAGAATCAACCAATCGATAAACAATATCAACATAACAATATCAACATGACAGTCAACAGACTTATCTTTAATTCAGTTTCAATTGTATTGGGTTATGCATATGAAGCAACAGTTTAATCAATGCAGTCAATCAAATATTGAAAATGCACATCGAAATCATAGAAATAACATTCAAATTGGCACTAATAATGAACATAATTCCAAAAACTACTGTCACACCCCGCAGCCACGGGTCGCAACAGTTCCCTGCCGTAAACATACAACGCCGTGTATGTTTACCAGGCAATTAACCGTTAAATCAGAAAATGTACAATTAATGAATATCAAACACGTCCCTATGTATATATATATAAATCCATATATAAGGTTATACAGTCTGGTCAAATATCATACAACAAAAGTATCACGTACAGATACTAACCATCAGGCCTAACCCTAACTGTACAATAAAAGGGTAAATTAGGCCACACAGAGGCAACTACCAAGGGCCTATAGCTCGCGTGCCTCTCCGGAACCCGACGCCCCAGATCCTGTAAAATAACCCAAGAGTGGGGGTGAGAATAAATTCCCAGTGCGAAATTTGCCACAGTTTAGATTATTGGACTTGCAATCAAAATTCATATCCAGAAATGAAACCATACAAAAGCAATTCATACAGATGCATATTCGTAAATAAAACAAGTGCATATGATCGACAACAATTTACCAAATGAAACACAAATTACGGAATTTCCAAGATGAATCTCAAACACACACGTTTCTGGCTTAACTCATTTTATTACAGCTGGTAGCGCCTACGGATGTCCCACCGAGCTGGACCCTTTATCCAACCCACATCTGTAGGGTTACTGACACCTACAGATGGCCCACCAGCTGGACCCTTTATCTGACACCCATCCGCAGTGCTTTGGCTTAACCATTAACTAAGGTCTGGTTCATAGTCAGATAAAAATTCGTATGCATTAAACTCAGAATCGTTCATTCGCAAGGCGTCAAACCAAACTGTCATTCCTGTCCCAGACTGGATATGACCTCATTTCATCGTTTCCTCACAGTCACCCAAAGTCTCCGTCACGATCAGTCATTGCCCAGCATTGACTGATCTTAATCAATCACCGCCCAGCAGTGATTAATTATACTCATATGCGCACATGGTTTCGAGTCATCGCCCAGCGTTGATTTCGAAACATTACCGACCATCCTAGATAGTCATAAATTGTTGGGGACTTTCGACCGTAGTTCCAAAACAAAAACACACAAACAAACGATATACCATTCAACATGCAAATATAACTGTGATATTCATTATGGACCAAAATGGGGTTATTGCGGCTCACAACCTGGTTACCAGACAATTTCCAGCTCCTGTTGGCATTTTTCAGGCTCTCATTGCGGCCCGCAATGGATGTGGTTGCGGCCCGCAACAAAGCATTCAGAGGGTTTTTGAATTCTACTCTATTCATTGCGGCCCGCAATGGATTCATTGCGGCCCGCAACAAAGTATTCAGAGACTATACTTTATTCTGCTACATTCATTGCGGCCCGCAATGAATTCATTGCGGCCCGCAACAAAGCATTCAGAGAGTTGTCAGCCTGCATTTTAAGCTACGCTGTTGATTGCGGCCCGTAATAGGAGTTGTTGCGGCCCGCAATAAGGCGATTTCAGTACATATCAGTTCTAATTTAATACGGTTATGCATATGATTCAAACAATTCGATTATGCAATCAATCAAGCAGTTCAACATGACAATTGGAAGCAGTTTAATTAATGAATCTAAATTATCAAACAAGTCCAAGAATCCCGCACCTGCTGGCAATAGGCGTACCGCGTGACTATCGATCCGGCGCCTCGGAATGCCTCGCAAACCTTTGCTCAACCGAGCCTACACCTACATTACGTATACCATCTCAATTAGGTCTCATTCCGGTACTGGTTCGCTATTCTGGTTTACGCATCAATTCGATCGGTCGGTTGGTGTAACCCTAATTTGGTCGAAACCTCAATTTAACCATTACACGTTCTAACCTTTCCCGATCCAGCGGTAACCCTACCGAGGACAAGTCTAGTTGGTCGGACTAACCAAATCAATCAATGCCGCGTTTCAATTCGGGATTTGGTATCAAAACCCTAGAATTGGGAAATCCAAATTGGGAGACGAAATCACAGAGAAAATCGGTAAACGAGAGATGAGAAACTCAAAGGAGTTAGAGTTCAATCAATTCTAACACGAATCTCGGGTTTAAAACGAACAATCCGCGGATTCGAGAAATCTCAGATTTTCAGACGAAGAAGGGAAAAGAAAAATTACCGACAGAAGGAATAGGAGAGATCTACGGCTGCCTTCTCGGTTTCACCCTCGATTTCCCGGACGGTGGCGCAACCCGACGGGATTTTGGAGCTCTCTCTCTCTCTTTCTTCTCTCTCACTCTCTTTTTCTTTCTTTCTCGTTGGCAGGCCACACACAAGGGAGAAGGGAGAGGGGAAAAGGGTTTTATCAAGAGGGTGCTTCAAGATTCGTGCTAGGATGAATCAATGGTCCAAATAACTTTGAATCAAGAGGGTGCTTCAAGATTCGTGCTAGGATGAATGAATGGTCCCAATAACTTTGAAATTTAATATAAACCCATTTAACTTGTTTTAATTTCCAACTCCTCGCTCGTCGATCAAATTTCGATTCCGTTTTAAACATTCTAAATAAACAAATGATTTAAATTTTATTATAAAATTTTCTTAACGTGACAACTACTACAATTATTTTTTATTTATTGAGATGAAGATGAAAGCAAGTTTTCAAAATTTAAACATTTATTGAAAAAATTCTAATCAAGTTGAACATGTATGTAAATCCTCAGAAAATATTGTCTTAACTATTATAAAAATTATACATATTGGAACAACTCGAAAACATAACGGCTCACTGGCAAACAATTACTGTGCAGTTTTCAGAAATACCAGCCAAAGCTAATTTCTATTAAGTGCACTAAAACACCTTAATTATGGCTACTCGAAGATCAGATCATCACAACACAAAAACATTAGAGACGGATTTAAAACCAAGTCTGAAATGGTCATGCCATAATTTTTAATTTTTTTAATCATATCTATTAAAATTTAATTGAATATTTTTTACTAAGTTTTAATATAATTGGATTGAAGGGGAAGGTGAAGAGGTGTCCATAGCAAGAGTGTGTCTCTTCAATTAGTTTTGAGCAGGGTTGGTTGAGAGAGCGTATTTCTAAATACAAAACCGTGTTTGGAGATTAAGCATAATCATACTTAGTTGATTTCGTAATAACCTTTATGATTAGATAAGATCGTACACAGTTTCTTATTAAATAACTGTGTTCAATTGTTGGTACTTTTATTACACAGTTTCTATTATAAAGCCTCTGTGTATGTTGGAGTTTATGTTTGCGCAAGCGCCTTCTCTATATACACTCTGTTTATTTAAAATTTTCTTGCATTTGTGCATAATATGTTGCATATGATTAACATTTTAGTAATAGTGTAATGCGGTAATTAAATTAAAAGTAAAAAAAAAAGACATATATGGAAATAAGTTTCTTCAAGAAATGTCCAAGATCAATTAGTTCAAACAGCTATTCATTTCTTTAAAGAACATGTTGCAAAGACTAATGCAATAAGAGCCATAAACAAAACTAAAAAAAAATAAAAAATTCCGAGGAAAGGTCCAATTAATGGGAGCGTTCGGTTAATAAATTTAGTTCATAACAACAAAACTGATGGCACGAATTTGCCAATAAATATTAAATAATGTTAGTGTACATTCAATTTTTTATATATGATATATATGTAATTTAAATTAATTTAAAATGATAGTCTATTATAAATTATTAAAACTTTACTATATTTTTTTAAGTTTTCCATAAAGACAAATAAGTTTAAATCATTTTAAGTTTTATTCATGTGCTATACTAAAAATAAAGAACACACCTATATGATTTTAATTTCTAATTTTAATTAATATTATAATAAATTAATAATTGAATATATCTAAAAAAGATACTGTTATTTTATTTATTCTCTATGCCACTATTTTAAGTATACAATCCAAGCAACATCTACATTATTCTCAGTAGCACTATTTGGCACTATTTTTTCAAAATTCCAAATGAATATTGCTAGAGTCATGCTATTTTGATTTGTGTGTGACATAATATAAGAATAGTACTAATTCAAATAGTGTAAAAAAAGTGTTACTTTTGTGTAATTTAAATATTATTTTATTTGTGTGATTTACAATGCAAAGATCAAAAATTGCTAACTTGTTGTTCCTATAAAAAAGGTTAGTTAATGAAATATTGTTACTCCAACGCTATTTTAAAAAGAGAGAAATGTGTGTTGAATCATCAAATGAAAATACCATAATTATTTTAATTTAGTGATTTTCATGCATCCAAAAATACATAATTAGTTACATAGTTAATTGGATAATTAAACGATTAATTAATAGATCTATGTAGTTCCGAGTACATTTTGTTTAGCTTCCTCTCAGGTTGGAATATATCTATATATCTATATATATAGAGAGAGAATGACTGATATATAAATGTTGGTTCCTGGACTCAGGAACAAACGATTCAGTTCTTCAATTTTCAAAATTCAAACAACAAATCCAAACCGTTAGATGTTCAATCTATATAAGATAAATAAGTAACATTAATTTGTTTTATATTATAAAAGTAAATGCAATGACGTAGACTTATTTTAACTTGGGTTCCTTCTCTATAGTTTAATCTTGAAAAGGGAACCTAGCTATATCGCTAATACACTATCACCGATGACCTTCACATGCATTTGTTTTTAATTTTGTATGTAGTGTTATTTGGTAAAACATATCTTCTTAATTCAATTATTATATTAAGAGATTAATTAACTAGCTAATAATTGTTTGTGAAAATTTTATTTCAGACTTCCCCGTTCTGTTAATTCAACTTATTTTTTTCATAAATATAAATTATGTAAAAAATCTAAATTTACATAGAGTTATATTTCATTAAAATTATGAAGAGTTCACATGTTATACAAAGAGATTAGAGATTGAACCGAGCAAAATTTATCTTGAATAGAGAAAAGTAAATGTATTCTCCTTAAATTAGTACAAGTACAAATAAAAAAAAAAAAAAAAAGAGGTAGCAAATTAACTTTTATCTTAAAAAAATAATGAGAGGTAAGCAATACAAATCAAATAAAAAAATAGTCTCATTATAGACGGTAAAAATGTGCACGGAAACAAGTGTACAACAGGCCATGTGCAGTGTGCATCTCATAAATTAACTGAACTGGAATAAATGGTTTGTGCACCACTTTTTGGTATTAATGGACTTGGATGAATGTATCCTTTACTATTCTACAGTATTCTTCTGATGGTTGTAATCTGAACCGTTCATAACATTTTAGATCTAAACGGAGAGTTAGTATTGCATGTCATTTTATTTAACTCTTCATGACCCCAAAAGTCTTGTGAGAAATAATATAACAATATCCGTTCCCCATAGGAAGCAACGATGAGAAGAAGTCAGGATTACAAGTATAACAAATGCGTTTAGGTACTGTGCCACACGATCGACACGGGCAACGTGCAAGTACACTGATCAATAAGCCTCGTAGATATAAATGACTTGGAAACTTTGTCGGTACTCACAATTATACAGATAGAAGTATTTGTTTAAAGGGGAATTTCATGTATATCTCTCAAAAAAATTGGAAATTACGTCCTTGCTTCTCAGAAATTCATTATATCATATTTACTCTTTTAAACTTCAAAAACTAACAAATTTTCTCCTTTTTAATATCTTTTCTATTAAAACTCATTTTAAATTTATGAAGTACCCATTTTACTTTTTATTGAAAAAAATTAAAACTATGTAGTATGTTTAGAAAAATATTAAGTTTTTAATTGAAAGGTTTCCGAGGACAAAACAGTTATTTTACTTCTGACGTTTACACAGTAATATTTAAGTATATACTTGTGTAAGCATCAAATGTAGATAAATTATTCATGTTTTCTTGGAAACTGATCAATTAGAATATAGACATTTTTCTAAAACACGTTATTAGTTTTTACTTATTAATGAAGGTTATAATGGGTACTTAACAAATTAAAAATAAGTTTTAATAGAAAATGCAATAAAATGAATACATTTGTGAGATTTTTTAAGTTTTGAAGGGTAAATATGATATTATGAATTTAAAACTAATTGTGTAAAAAAACGGAAACTAATGAGAAACAAAACAAGTAGGAGATGGCAATCACGTGGTCTCTTTCTCCAACAAATGAATTGAGCAAGTTATGTGGGTAACTGGTCCATGATTAATTATAAAAAAGCCAGTGCCCAGTAACCATTTAATACACTGCAATGAGTGGCGCCATGTACTACTAATTCTCATAGCCTTGCTAATTGGAAAATGTTTTATACTCTATTCTGAGAGGTGAAAATAGAAAATTTTTATTGGGGAGCTGAAATATAAATGCATAATGTGTGAGTGTGATTTGAACTCAAAATCTCCACAGCCATGTACAAAGATGACTCTAACTAGAAGGTTACAAATACATATTTAACATTTTATAAGAGGAGCTGAATTGTGCTAGTTTGTCATATTATCTAATTTCTGTAGTTGTTGTCTTGCTTGGCTCTTGAATCATGTAATAGGATCTTCATTTCTATGTTTGTAGGTTGCTGGTATTAGTATTTAGTAGTTGTAGTTGCTTTTCAATTTCAGTAAGGGCTTGTTTGGCAGCATGAGAATTTTGTGGGAATGAGAAATTTTAATATGGGAATGGGAATTTTAATTTGTCAAAATCAAAGTTATTTAATCCATAGGAAATTAGTGAATATAGGTGTTCGGCAAATGCATGGGAAATTTGTTAGGATGTTTGTTTGTTTTTCTTTTTATAGAAGATGCAATAATAATATTAAACTATATTAAGTGTATTAATACTAATCACTGATTATAATCAATATAATTTTATCTATCAGATTGTAAAAAAGTTTAAATGAGTGAATTGACTATATAATGCAAAGTGATATCAGAGTGAATTGACCACACAGTACTGTAAAGTGATAAATAAGTGAACTGCCACACACTTGTTTAATCTATTAAAATTAAGTGTTGCTAGTTTAATTATGCTTGTTTAATAATTTCTTGTATTATTAAATTATGCTAGTTTAATAATTTCTTGTATTATTAAATTGTGCTTGTTTAATTAATTTTAGCCTTTTGTATTATTAAATTGAGTTTGTTTAATTAAGTGCTTGATTGTACAATTTTTTTTTTTAATTAATTAAACAAGTATTGATTAGTATAAATCCTCTTTTAGTTATTTTTAATTTCTATTTGATTAATTATTAAACAGCTACCAGTTACCTTGTTGTCTCTTCTATGTTTTGGCTTTTAGTTCTTGGGAAAAAAAGAGAGCTCCGAGGTAGTAGTAAATTTCCTACAAAATATCAACACAAAGAAGAGCAACAAAGTTCCCTTGGGTATTAAAATAGGAAATAAAACAAGCCTCCGAACGGTGCATGGGAAATTTTGTGGAAAATTGTAATTTGCCCAGAAAAACCAAGGGAATTGGAGGCGCCGAACAGGCCCTAAGTATTGGTACCAGAGTAGTGGTACCAGTGGTACAAACAATGTAAGAGGTTTTCTTATTAATAAAAAAAGGTGGGTTCTCACACTATTCTAAAAACAAATGAGAGAAACTGAACTATATAAAAACTTTCAAAAAGTAAAATATAATTAAATTTACTATACATGATTAAAAAATATAATTATAGAGTTGACTAAACACACATTTTCAATGCGTACAGTAGATCGGCCCTTGTAATTTTTTAAATTTCTCAAATCAAGACTCAGAAATCTTGTTACAAGAAAAGCACATAATATGTGGCATATGATTAACGTTTTAGTAATAGTGTAATGCGGTAATTAAATTAAAAGTAAAAAAAAAGACATATATGGAAATAAGCTTCTTCAAGAAATGTCCAAGATCAATTAGTTCAAACAGCTATTCATTTCTTTAAAGAACATGTTGCAAAGACTAATGCAATAAGAGCCATAAACAAAACTAAAAAAAAATAAAAAATTCCGAGGAAAGGTCCAATTAATGGGAGCGTTCGGTTAATAAATTTAGTTCATAACAACAAAACTGATGGCACGAATTTGCCAATAAATATTAAATAATGATGTTAGTGTACATTCAATTTTTTATATATGATATATATGTAATTTAAATTAATTTAAAATGATAGTCTATTATAAATTATTAAAACTTTACTATATTTTTTTAAGTTTTCCATAAAGACAAATAAGTTTAAATCATTTTAAATTTTATTCATGTGCTATACTAAAAATAAAGAACACACCTAAATGATTTTAATTTATAATTTTAATTAATTATAATAAATTAATAAATTAATAATTGAATATATCTAAAAAAGATACTGTTATTTTATTTATTCTCTATGCCACTATTTTAAGTATACAATCCAAGCAACATCTACATTATTCTCAGTAGCACTATTTGGCACTATTTTTTCAAATAGTGTAAAAAAATGTTACTTTTGTGTAATTTAAATATTATTTTATTTGTGTGATTTACAATGTAAACTTAAAAATTGCTAACTTGTTCCTATATAAAAAAAAAAGGTTAGTTATTGAAATATTGTTACTCCAACGCTATTTTGAAAAGAGAGAAATGTGTGTTGAATCATCAAATGAAAATTCCATAATTATTTTAATTTAGTGATTTTCATGCATCCAAAAATACATAAGTAGTTACATAATTAATTGGATAATTAAACGATTAATTAATAGATCTATGTAGTTCCGAGTACATTTTGCGAGCTTCCTCTCAGGTTGGAATATATATATATATCTATAGAGTAGAACTAAGGTACTCTTAAGCTCACCAAGCTCTCCGTGAGCTTAACTCAAAAACCTATCAATCCGACTTCAAACGACATTTCCAAACCGTTAGATGTTCAATCTATATTAAAATGTGCTTGGAGACCAAATTTTACATTTTTTGAAATTTTTTTACTATTTATTAAGCCGGTTTGAAAACCGCTGTTTTTATTAAAATTCTGCACCATTAGAAAACAGCGGTTTTCAAACCGGCTTAATAAATAGTAAAAAAATTCCAAAAAATGTAATATTTGGTCTCCAAGCACATTTTAATATAGATTGAACATCTAACGGTTTGGAAATGTCATTTGAAGTCGGATTGATAGGTTTTTGAGTTAAGCTCACGGAGGGCTTTGGTGAGCTTAAGAGCACCTTAGTTCTACTCTATATATATATATATATATATAGAGAGAGAGAGAGAGAGAGAGAGAGAGAGAGACTAAGGTCAAAGTGGTAGTTCCTAGCTCCCGGTGCTACCAAGTCGTTTTCGGATTTCCAAAGTCCAAATGGTCGATCCGAACCGTTCAAGTTGTCTCCATATTGAAATCTGCTTGGAGACCAAATTTTTCATTTTTTGGAATTTTTTTACTATTTATTAAGCCACTTTGAAAATTGCTGATCACATGGTCCAGAATTTGGTTGCACTGTTTTTACTGTTCATTCGGATTAGCAATTTTCAAAGTGGCTTAATAAATAGTAAAAAAATTCCAAAAAATGTAAAATTTGGTCTCCAAGCATATTTCAATATGGAGAACAACTTGAACGGTTCGGATCGACCGTTTGGACTTTGAAAATTCGAAAATGATTTGGTAGCACTGGGGGCTAGGAACTACCACTTTGACCTTAGTCACTCTCTCTCTCTCTATATACATATAAATATTTATAGAGATGGACTTAGCTAAGCCATGGTGTAAAACGACTTGGTACTCCACGTCATATTTTCATTTTGAAAATCCAAACTACCGATCCGAACCACTTAAGTTGTTCTCCATATTGAAATGTGCTTGGATACCAAATTTTACATTTTTTGGAATTTTTTTACTATTTATTAAGTCACTTTGAAAATCGCTGATCCGGATGAACAGTAGCAAAACAGTAAAAAATTCTGGACCAATGGATCAGCGATTTTGAAAGTGGCTTAATAAATAGTAAACAAATTCCAAAAAATGTAAAATTTGGTCTCCAAGTACATTTCAATATGGAGAACAACTTGAACGGTTCGGATCGGTAGTTTGGATTTTCAAAATAGAAATAATGAGGCGTGGAGCACCAAGTCGTTTTACACCATGGCTTAGCTAAGCCCAGCACTATATTTATATATATAAGATAAATAAGTAACATTAATTGTGTTTATATTATAAAAGTAAATGCAATGACGTAGATTTGTTTAATCTTGAAAAGGAAACCTATATATGAATTCAGATTCAGGGAAGTAACCCAAAAATTGGGTTTTGGATCGGGACCGTCCGATTTGAATCCGTGACCATCTAACTAAAGTGGAGCGCACGCATCCCAAGAGACATATTCTAATGCCGAAGCGATCTCGAGCGACAGATTTGATTCGAACGGTCCCGATCCAAAATCCAAAAATTGAGTTACTTTAGGAATCTGGACCCCTGACATCGCTAATACACTATCTCCGATGACCTTCACATGCATTTGTTTTTAATTTTGTATGTAGTGTTATTTGGTAAAACATATCTTCTTAACAATTATTAAATTAAGAGATTAATTTATTTCAGACTTCCGCATTCTGTTAAGTCAACTTATTTTTGTCATAAATATAAATTATGTAAAAATCTAAATTTATATATATAGAGTTATATTTCATTAAAATTATGAAGAGTTCACATGTTATACAAAGAGATTAGAGATTGAACCGAGCAAAATTTGTCTTGAATAGAGAAAAGTAAATTGATTCCCCTTAAATTAGTACAAGTACAAATAAAAAAATAAGAGGTAGCAAACATTATCTGAAAAAAAAATAATGAGACGTAAGCAATACAAATCAAAATAAAAAATAGTCTCATTATAGACAATAATATCAAGAAGATTCCTTTAGATCAGAGATAACATTAAAAATTTAAAAATAGAAAATAAATATGCAATTAATTTCACGACCACAATACAAAGCACCCATACATTAATTACTACAGAAACTGAGAAATCCAGCAACCAATTAAAACTAAAGAAGTACTTAAATTTTATTTAACCCTCCTAATTAACCATACTAATTGGCACGGGGAGTATGAACTGTATGATAGGATGATCCATCCATATAAAATAGAGAAATACAAAATAATTTTTATTTCATTTAATTTTATGTAAACCAATACTACCTCTTGGTTTTAAAATCCCTTCAGGATTTACTGTTGCTGACAAAGGACGTATATTTTTGTCAAATTTCTCTCCCTCTCAACCCTCGAGTAGTCAACCAACATCCAAACCATAGAAGGAAAAATTGGAATTGGAATCGGGATCGGCCCCGTCCGATTCCGATTCGGATCGGAAAAATCTGTCGGGATCGGCCGAATCGATCGGAAAATCGGATTTTTTTGCCAGAAGCTTGTTTTATACTAAAAAAATAGAAAAAAATTGATAAAAAAATTTAGAAAATTTATTACAATCAAATTAGTGAATTATAATTGATATATATATAAAAGAAAACAGTTATCAATTTGTGAGTGAATGATTGCTACAAATTAGTGAATTATAATTGATATATATATATATAAATGAGTTGTGTTATATAACAACAAATCTTGGATGGTATGGTGGTAAATGACTTTGCTCCCCAGCTATAGGGAAAATGTTTCGATTCATGCCTAGTGCAAAAAAAATTTCTATGTTTATTCATTTGCGTTTTGGCTGAAATTTGATTGGAACGGGACGGAATCGGGCCAGAACGGCCGAAATTGGCCGAAATTGGCCGAATCCGCGTAAATAGATCTGAAATCGGATCAGCACCATCTGATCCCGCTCCGGAACGGCTGATTTTGCCTTCTATAATCCAAACCTCATCCCAAGAAGACGAACAAGCAACCGACTACTGAGACACCGCCACTCCGCAGCCTTAGGCTCCAGAAGATAAGAGAAGCTGCTATTGGGTCACGCCACAACATGAGGCTCAAGGAGAAAATGGATCGATCGTTGCAGATAGCTGCAAGTATGTATCTTTAGACATGATTTTTGTTTCTGAAGATGTGTGTATGTAGAGGTGCTACTTTTATCCGATTACCCGGATCCGATCTGGAACCGAACCGGATCCGACCCGGAACCGAACCGGATCCGGTTAATTTGGGTAGGGTATGGTTTAAAAAATATAACCGGTTAAATTATGGGTACGGTTACAAAATTAATAATTTAATATCCGATCCGGATCCGAACCGGAACCGATATTGTAATGGATAGGATATGGGTTTGATTTAGTTATCCGACCCATAACCGAACCCGACCCGATACCCATATAAATACCTGATAAAACATATATGAATAACTATGAAAATACAATTTTACATATAATCAAATCAACAAATGTCACGCCAGTAATCACATTTTGCATATTAATTTTTTGAATAAAATTTATTGCTTTGAATATATCCTTCAATATATGCCTTATATATTTTTCTCATTATCATGAAAATTTATTGCTCTCATTGATATGCCATTCGCAATAAATCTCATTGAAATCAAATATTTGTCATAAATTTAATTCTCTATTCAAACAAATTAGTATTAATATTTCATTTATGGATTTTTTGAATCATAGAAAAGGAAATCACCATCTCCAATATTTTACTTTCTAAAAATTATATCTATTCTTCAATATTTTGATTTTCAAAAGTTATTTATCTCAAGCCTCCTGAATTCAAAAGCTATTAACAAAAAATAAAAAACTTTCGAATACTTTTTGTTACACCATGAGTACTCCAAACAATCAACAATCAAATTCTAGATGTATTACATATATCAGGGTGAATACTTGATGTATTACATGTGAATACTTCATGTATTATAGATGAATACTTGATGTTATTTCCACTTGCGGACGGCAGTTGTGGTACCCTACTATCTCCGCGTAATTAATGCTCTTAATGTCGTAATATTTTCATATATAATTCTTTCTCAAAGATGAGTACTTTTATTTATATGGATGAATACAACTCGTGTTAAGTGTGAATACTTTTTCGCAAATCGTCCCCTACTAATTCCACCACTTATCTCCGCATATTACTGTGGTCCCCTACTTATCTGAAGTCGCGGTTGTGCGGTCCCACCATATCTTCATGTACTCTTTACACTTACACGACGAGGATGAATACTTGTTCAATGAGAGATGAATACTTACGTACGAGGTGTGAATACTTGCGTAACGGACACCTCGAAAGTATGTCATCATAGATCTCATTTGAAAGAGAAAATTATGTAGAAGACTTTCGTGATTTTAGATTTGAAAAATTCCGCACAGATCGACAGAAATATTAGTTATAGTGAACGTAGGAAAAAAAAAACCACTTCTAAAAACGTGTAAAAGATGGGTGGTAATGTTTCCTTATATAATTATTTCTCAAAGATGAATACGTTTATTTACATGGATGAATACTACCTGAGTCAAGTGTGAATACTTTTGCGCAATATGTCCGCCGGTAATGCTGTGATGGTAGTTGTGGTCCCCTACTAATTCCAGCAGTTATTAACTGTAATATTATGGTCCCCTACTTATTTTCAGTTTGGGGAAAAATGGAGGATGAGTGATGGGGGAAAGCTAGGCCCTCCCTTTTATTAATAACCTAAAACAAAAGAAAAATATCAAATATAACTCACGTTCGAAATTTTTTTCAAAACTGACCTAACCGCTCAAATTTAGGGGTCCACCCCCCTAACCGCCCCATACTTGGGCGGTCCACACCCCCACCTAACCGCCCCCCCCCCCATCGGGCAGTTAGGTAGGGATTTTTATTTTTTTTTATTTTTTTACAGATATGTTAGGATATTTTTTTTAGTAAGATATATTTATAAGATATATTTTTTTTTGAAGATATATTAAGATATTTGTTTTTGTAAATATCTTTTCATTAAGATATATTTATAAGATATATTTTTTTTTATAGTTATATTAAATATTTTTTTTGTAGATATTTTTTTATTAAGATATATTTACAACATATATGAAGATATATTAAGATATATATTTCTGATAAGTTTATATTATTTTTGTAAGATATATTTTTTCTATTGTAATTTTTATATGAAAATGATTTATTTTTTAATTTTAATTTTAAATAAAATTTGGTTGAATGTGGATGCGTCGTTTGACGTTAGAACCGTCGATTCTTTTATAATAATTGTCGATTATACGGCTGTTGTATTGATTGTCGATTTGGATAACGTGGTAAACAGTGGAAAATATGTAATATAAATGGTAAGTCCACCAAAAAAACATCCAAACTACGTAATCTAAATGTCCGCAACATAAGATAAAACAGTCCAAACATAAGCTATCAAACTACAAAACATAAAACCTAACGACGAGGACGAGGGCGACTACCGGAGAGATCCAACCTACGAGGTGGATGACGGTCCCTGGGCGGCTGTACACGCGTGACGTGAACCTCCTCCTCCTGTGCGGCTGTATCCGCCTCGGCCCCAGAAGCTGCCTATCAGCGGTGTCTCCGACAGTCCACTTCACGTGGGGATGATACGGCAGCTTCTGGGGTAGAGGATCCAAAGACCCATGGATCCTCCACCAGTGGGGGGATGCTAGGCTAATGCAGTACCCCGAATACCGGAACTCCTCATCATCCTTTATCTTCTTCTTCTTCTGCAGCGTCTTTGGATCCTCTACCCCAGAAGCTGCCGTATCATCCCCACGTGAAGTGGACTGTCGGAGACACCACTGATAGGCTCCCCATCGATCCGTAGACCCCATAGAGCGCTCACATCTGCTAGGGTCACGGTCACTCCCCAAAGGGTTGGTGGAACGAATGAGTCTCCGGTCGCCATCTCTCCGCGAGCCCGCTCATCAGAGCCTGGTCGATCTGACCCTGAGGCATGGTAGCGAGCTGACACAATCCGAGATTCATAATGCACTGCTCCATCAAAGGTTGACTGACGTACGGTATACCGGAGGTGCGATGGCTCACGGTCAACATCGTCTCGTCCTGTATTTAACAATGATTTCAGTCTAAGCGACTTACTATATGCCGTATTAAAAATCTGTAATTTGAACTGAATTGCTTAAAAACCAACGTACCTCTGTAGATGCGAGTGCGAGCCCTGTGCTGAACATGTGGAATCCACAGAAGAGGGCTGAATGTATCAGCTGCATGTGTAGCGTGGTCTGCACCAAGAGCCTCTGCACCAGATGCACTGGGAGCATCCGTGCTAGATGAACTACCTCCCCTCTCCATAGTATCTGCAGTGCACAATTTTCAAATAACTTAAATTTCACAATTTT
This sequence comes from Carex kokanica, assembly GCA_025461125.1. NCBI lineage: Eukaryota > Viridiplantae > Streptophyta > Magnoliopsida > Poales > Cyperaceae > Carex > Carex kokanica. The sequence continues at coordinate 1,074,506 of JAJGRX010001229.1, forward strand.
AGATATAAAAAGGTATACTGTAGGGATTTTGAATCGAAACGCTAATTTTGTACCCTAAATCCTAATTTATTTCGCTAAAGCCTAAACCCTAATTTAATTTTGTATCCTAAATCATAATTTATATCGCTAAACCGTAATTTAATTTCTAAACTAAACCCTCCGAATTAGGCCATAATTTACAACGCCCTAATTTTCAATAATTCAATCGCGTCGGGAAAATCAACAACCCGCACACGGTAGTTAACACCTCAATTTCTAAAAAAAATTGGAAACTAAACTGTACACCCTAATTTATAAATCCTAACTCCTAGTTTTGTTCAATTCTATCTCGTCGGGAAAATCAACAACCCGCACAATTTAACAATTAAATTTTTAAACTAAAGCCTAAACCCTAATTAAACCGTAATTTAATTTCTAACCTAAACCGCACAATTTAATCGCGTCGGGAAAATCAACAACCCGCACACGGTTAACACCTCAATTCCTACAAAAAATAAAATAATAAGTTACGATAACTTACCCGAAGACGATCGATCGAGAGGAAGAGAAGGTGGCCGAAAGAGAGAGAGAGAGAGGGCGACCAAGAGAGAGAGAGAGGGGGGTGGTGGTGGCCGGCCGGATAGAGGGAGGGAGGTGGTGGCCGGCCGGGTGGAGTGGAGGGGAGGGGCGGGGAGGGGCGGGGCGGGGCTGGGCGGGCGGCTGCTGGGCGGCAGGGGGCGGGGGCGGGGCTGGGGTAGAGGGGGGCGGTTAGGGCAGAGGGCTGGGGGGGCGGGTTTTATTAAAAAAAAAAACCATTACACCTAACCGCCCGATGGGGGGGGCGGTTAGGTGTGGGGTGTGGACCGCCTAAGTAACGGGCGGTTAGGGGGGGTTGGACCGCCAGAAAATGGGGCGGTTAGGTTAGTTTTGAAAAAAAATTCAAACGGGGTTATATTTGATATTTTTCTTTTGTTTTAGGTTATTAATAAAAATATTGGCCCCAAGGGTACCGAAATTTTTTTAATTCCCATTCTAATAAATCAAAATTAAACAACTATTATTCATATTTTCAAATTTCAATTCTTACCGCTCCACAATACGCATCAAATTTTTCAGTGCGCCAACTGAAAATGTACACCAAATTTTTTTTTTTTTTTTGGTTTTTTAGTTATGTTATGTTATATTATGCATATAATTTGTAATATAAAATGTTGATTAGATTGTGCGTATAATTTGTAGTAATTTACGCACCAACTTAGTACAAAATGTTGCTTAGATTGAGTTTTTTAACCAAACCGAAAATCCAATATTTTCCAACAGCTTTAATACAATTTGGAGGTCTTAATCAAAGCCCACAAGAACAAACATGAAAGTAAATATCCAACAATGGCTAACGGGTTCAAACATGGTAAAGAAAACAAAGGAAAAAGAATAAGATATTCCAATCAATCAACTTGTTTAACTCAGTTCACAATACTGTAGGGCTCGCTTTATCATTTATCACGAGTTACCAACCCTTAATCAGATCAGAGAGTAAACAGAGAAGAGGGAAGAGAATAAACCATAGCCGCACAACACGACTGAGGAAGCAAGAGCACAAATCAATCCACAAGATTGCTCAAGGAGCAAGAGAGATAATCCCTTTCTTTCCTTTTCAATTTCTATGTTTTCTTTCTCTTTTTTTTCTTTTGCGCAAGCTACAGAGGAGGAAGAGAAGAAAGTCCTAGAAAGGACTGTGCCGTGGGTAGGGCTGCAAAAAAAATTCGTAGTTCGTAATTCGATTCGAGTTTGATTCGAAAAAGTTCGGAAAAAATTCGATTTGAAATGAGTTCGTTCGAAATTATTTCAAACCAAACTTAGTTCGAAATTAATTCAAATCAAACTCAAACTGGACCTCGTTCGTTCGAAATAGGTTCGCAAACCAAATTTAGTTCAAAATTAACTCAAACGTGAACCGTTAATTTCTGCTGATAACTTATGTTCACTGATGAAAATATAAGCCGTCCAGTCCATAATTGCTTTGAATTCTGACTTCTGAAACAGAAAACCCGGTCCAATTACAAGCTCAAATAAAAAAATTCAACAACAAAGCTCAAATTAAAAAATTCACATGTTTATACCAGAAATTTTGCTTTTTATGGTAGGATTCTGAGTTTTTCAGGTAATCCAGTCTCAACTCTCTCGTTTTTTTCTTTGTTTTGATAAAGTTATTATTAATTTGATAAATTTGTTCAATTAATTTCAGCTTTAAGAAACTATTAAATAATAAAAATAAATAATAAATAAATAAAATAAATAATGTACCTTGATCAAATTTTTGACAGCAATACATTTTTTGGCATTTCTTGCATTTATTTTCGGACCGTTCGTTTTACCGTGGGAATTCAACGGTCGATCTACAACAAAATCATTCCAAATCTGATCTAGAATGATCAAGGTACAATATTGAACGTAACCAACATAAAAGTTTCATAATCAGTTTCATAATCAGTTTTCATTATCACATTGATTTGTTGAAATTCAGTTTCATAATTTGTTAAAATCATTTCATCACATTGATTTGGAGCCAGTGGAAACAAGAAAACCAAGAGAATAAATTGCATATTACAAGACACTCATTATCAGTTTTCTTATATGCTCTTTTGCTGAAGTGTACTGACTTGTGCTCTTTCTATCTCTAGATTGGAGGTGTACTTAAGATGTTAGGGTTATATCACTTGTTCAACAATCGTAAGTCGTGTACTGACTTTTGCTGAAGTGTACTGACTTGTGCTGTAATTTCGCACTATGGCCCAGTCAGAAGTCATAAATTGTAAGTCGTAACAATGTTCGTAAATGTTCGAAATTGAGTTCGTAAAAAATTCGGTTCGAAATTGGGTTCGTTCGAAATTAATTCAAACCAAACCTAGTTCGAAATTAATTCAAACCAAACTCAAACTGGAGGTAAGTTCGATTCGGTTCGGTTCGTTTGCAGCCCTAGCCGTGGGAGAGAAATAAAAGAGATAAGAATGGAAAATAAATTGTGGGTCCCACGGCTCATTTAAACATTCACTTAAAAGAACATTATATATCTATTACAAGCATCAATCCTTTATTCCTATATGTTATATCTCATACAATTTCAATTTCTAATTTTCAAATATTCACTCCAAAATATTTTAGACATTTAAGTAACAACTTATTTTTATATCAATCAAACATAATTTTAAATTATCGGTTTGATAATAAATCACACCCAAGCAACTTATTCACCATTGCTAACCAGTTCAGAAAAATAATATTTATTCTTTGAATATTACTTACTGAAAAATACATTTAGACACTTCGTATATTATTTTCAGTTATTAATTAATATAGGTATTTGTATATAATGTTACAATTGTTGAATATCCGTATAAATATAAGAGCCTGACAACAAACAATTAAAACATCAATGCCTCACCACAAAAACATAAAGACAAATTACAATTAAAAACATAAACGCTTCACTACAAAAACATAAAGACAAATTACAATTAAAAAACATAAATGCTTCACTACAAACTAGAAAACATCAGCGCTCACGTCTGTTGGAAGAAGATCCTTTTGCTAATCTTCTTGAAGATGATAGTCATGTTTCTGCTTGTCTTGCTGCTTCCTCTACATTACAAGTAAAACATACATTAATTATGATAGTTCAAGAAATAAATGAAATTAAAACAAGTACTTCGAATTGGTTGATGAATTATACCTGTTGCATTCCGATCAATGGTCTCACGATGAGCTTGATGTCCGAGTCTCCGACCTTGCATTCGATCCATTTCCATCAGTATGCGGTTGTGTCGTCTTCTTCCTTTTTTTTATCAGTCTCTTCTCTGGTTTGATTGTCGGACCTCCGTATCAAGGCCAGTCACATTGGTTGCCTTTCAAATTGAAACAGGCATGCACCCCATGTTTGTGCCAGCATTGACATACTTTACAAGAGCATGACGTATAAATTTTCATCATATCTCATTTCTCAACCTCCGCCATGAAATTAGAACATGGTATACCGATCAATTGGAGTTTCTGATATTACATTCAACCTTATTGTTATCCTTAACAACAACCCTATACCCGAAATCCCTGCGGGTATACTCTAGTCTCGGCTGACCATGCCTTGGAGGAATTTTTTCACACCTGACCATTACCTCAAATGTCCCATGTACACTACCATTAGGAATCGCAGTAATGACCAGAGATTTGTTGATACGCTTTTCCAAAAGCTTGCTTACCCTGTTGGACGACCATGCTGAAGTCCATTTCAACTTTGTTCCACATTTCATAAAACCATGCATTCATCTTGTAGAACGTGTCACCCACGACAACTGCAAACAGCAATCGCCGACTCAGTTTGAACACATTGTTCAGTGACTCCGACCCATTTTTTGTCATTATTCTCCATTGGTAACCTTCGTCCAATGCTTGGAAAAGTTTCTCTGGACATAGAAGCTCGTCTTCATCATTAGGGTCCCTTTTACCCACCTTGTTAAGGTACTCGATAGCCTCTGGACAATCAATTTCAAAATCTTCAAACATCTCCGGCAACCTCCTATATTTCTTCTTTTTTACTCTAATCTTAAACTTATTGCTGACCTCTCTCTTCCGCATCACATACTTGAAGAGGTTCTCGGCAACATGTTGAGAATAGTATCGATGCACACATTGATCGGTAGACTCATTTCATCCGAGATGTGGATCCTGAAACACATATTTAATCCCCAAATGTCTATCCGCTATGACACAAAAGAATCGACTATCTCTAATGACTTCTAACCGCAACCATCTCATAAAAAACTCCAGTTTTCTGCGCTTTCTTTATCCACAATTCCAAAAGCCAATGGAAGCAGTTGGTTTTCGGCATCGTACCCACATGCCATTAGTAACCTACCTTGGTACCGTCCCGACATGAAACATGCATCGATACTAATCATTGATTTGATGAATGGTATCGCCGCAATACACGGCCCATACGCCCATGTCGCTGCCTTAAAATGCCTATTTGGTGATCCATCAATCGGGGTCGAGTTCACACAATACTTGGTCCTTGGATTGGTCCTTTTTTATTGTTTCCAAGAGCAGAATTAGCAAGTTGTACGAGTTCTCCCAACTCCCAAAAAGATTTGTAATAGCAACCTCACGGCCTCGCCATAATTTGTTATACTTAGGAGTTACATTTTTGTACGTGGCCTTTACGACATCTTGGATATGATTTATACTCGCTGTAACATCCCTTCTCATGGTCTTATCAATTGCAAGGGCAACCATCTCTGCTGTAAGCTGACAATGATTAGCACGTGATGCCGGTACTTTGCATTCATGAGGGATTACTTATTTGGTAATAATCCGAGATTCTGAAAGACCGTTAGGCTTCGCGCATAATTTGAATTTGCAAAAATCATCTTTGCACACCACAACTAAATGTTGAGGAACGCTTTTAGAAACCTTACACTCAAAATTGTTCATGATATGAAACTCATTGATTGCTATCCTTAGAGACGTTTTCGACTCAAACACTTTGCCTACGCCCAATGGGCTACCGAAAAAATTGACATCCACAAGCTGAAAACCGGATATGTCATTAAATCTATCAACCGGATGTCTCAATTTTTTGCAGCCTATTATCGGGTATTGTGTTTGGCGGGACTGTGAACAAGACTGTGATTGTGGCTCTGGTAGGTCCAACATCATCGTAGGAATCCGATAACTCATCTGAGAGCATTCCATCGCCACTCTCCAAATTGTCATCATCAATTGCATCCACAAATACATGCAAATAATTAGGGACTGGCACCGGTCTACGGACCCGAATAGTTTTGGGTCGAGTTATGGGTTCAGGGTTCCGACTAGTATTGGGTAAGGATCGAGATTCAAGGATCTGATTGGGTACAAGGGCCTGACTGTTGAGATTCAATTAGGAATTAAAATCGGTATGGTTCGGTTCCAAAATCGGTACCCTTTGTGGAAAAGACGCCACCATTCGTAAAATCATTTCGAACGATGCTTGGTTTGTTACCGGTACTAATTGGTAGTCACGTTGGCCATCGGTAAACATATTAAACCTGACTTGGATTTTTAGATTTGCTTCACTAACAATATACCCAACTAGTTTATAAATCTCATTATGGAGATAATCAAAGGTATGGTTCAAGGTTCACGGTAATGAGTATTTAGATTGGATACTATGAAAGACCCTATCATCATTATATTGGATTTCCCCTCCAACAAAATTTTTTACACAAATTATTTTTTGTTTTAGTTGGTCTGGATAACAAACTACAATTTAAAAAATAATAACCCTATAAGTACAACATAAATTGAAAAATTAAATAAATTAAACATAAAATTAATAAAAAACTTACAAAAATTCACTTCTTGAATCCACTTTTCTTTATTTTTTTCTTCTTCCCCTCTTCTTTTTTCCTCCTCTTTTTTTTTATTTACTCTCTTCACTGAGTTCGAGTGTGTTCTGCGCTGAGTCCGAGTGTACTGCGCATTATATAGGCAAATTGGTCCGAAACTGGAAAAAAAAATTCTGGATCTCAAACCGTAAAACATATTCTCAGTTCTAGAACTGCGAATTAAATTTCTGGTTCCAGGCTCCGGAACCGCAAATTTATTCTCCGGTTCTAGAAACCGGATATTTTTTTCTCCGGTTTTACAGAGGCTGGAACCGAGAAAAAAATTTGCGAAAGGGAGACTTGAAACCGGAAATAAAGTTTGCGGTTTGGTCATTTTTGAAAATCCAGTGAAAAGGGGTGCAGATTGTGAAATTATTTAATTATTTTGGATATTAATAAAAATTTCGGGAAAAAGTAAATTTATTGACCTTAAATTAGTACAAGTACAAATAAAAAAATTAAGAGGTAGCAAAATTTATCTTAAAAAAATAATGAGAGGTAAGCACTACAAAAAAAATAAAATAAATAGTCTCTTTATAGGAGACTATTTATTTTATTTTATTTTAATTATAGACTGGAAAAATGTGCACGAAAACAAGTATACAATAGGTCATGTGTATCTTATATATTGTTGTTGATCCTGGCACATGGCCTATTGTAATTGGCCATGTGTATCTCATAAATTCATATTTGATAGAGGAATAAAATAGAGAAATACAAAATCATTTTTATTTCATTATCTCATAAATTAAGTGCTTGAGGCAAGAGATAATATTAAAAACTAGAAAACAAATATGCAATTAATTAAGTAAATTAATACTTAATTAATTGCATATTTGTTTTCTAATTTTTAATGTTATCTCTGACCTAAAGAAATCTTCTAGATATTATTGCTTTATTGGGTATTGTTAAAACTTAATTTAAACCACAAAGTTAAAGATTCAGGAGTAATTATTGGATTAAGATTAGACTAATAAAAACTATAAATATTTAACAATATCCATAAATGATATTTAAATAGATTGGTTCTAAATTTCAATAAATAAAAAGTTAATTAGTATAATAAAGTCCAATAAGACATCATTCCTTATTCCTCGCTCAAGACCTCTCGGTAAACTATATTTTTTATATACATTCCTGGGACATCATATTTATTTTTAAGCTAATGGAATAGTAACTGACAAAAATACTCCTTTAAATTTGTACTATATGTTTTAATTATAAAAAGTTAAGTTAAAGACACAACACATAAATATATATAGGCGCTTGATTTTTTGTAAAAAAAAACAAATTTATATAGGTGCTATGTTAATTATTATAGTGTTTTAGGCTAATAATATTCAACTTATTTAAATAAATAGTGGTGACAACAAATATAGTGTATTACATATATATTAATTTGAATTACACATATCTTGAATATAATAAAATTATGTTTACTTAAATTAGTTATTAAATAATAAATAACATTTCTGAAATGATATAAAAATGAAAAGAAATGAAGACATGACTAATAAATTATTAATCAATCTAAAAGTTCCTTAAATAATATTTATAAATATAAAGAAATCAAGATCAATCTGAAAACTGAGTATCTGACAATCAAATTAGTGTCGCGAGTGCATGTCTAAATAAATTTATACTTCTACATGTAAAAAAAACATCATAAAGATGCATATAATAAAAAAAGAGGTAGACTATTTAATTAGTCGGAGGACTAATATTCAATCCAAAGTTTCATCTTTTAATCCCAGTCATTGGTGGATCAGGACATCTACATGCTTAATAAGAGATAAGAGATAAAAAATAATTTTATTTAAACTAATTTATGTAATTAATTTTGGTTAATTTATTTAAAGTATCTGATAGATGGTATTAAAATATTTTTGATTAATGAATTGCGTATTCCAACCGTATATGATCCATTACAAAAAATAATAATTAAAGTTGCTAATTTCTCAAACTAATACAAAATCAAATATGAGACGTTGACCGTACTATTCGGAGTAAGCTACGGATTTCATGTGGGAATTGTACTCTTACAATATTTAAATAACAGTTTGAATTTAACCAACCGGATCAAAACATATTCAATGCCTACTGTAAATATAGGAGATTTGCTTTGACAATCGTATTAGATTAAAAAATAGTGTGGAATTAGGGGTGGCAAAAAAGCTTGTAGCTCGTGACTCGCACCTGACTCGCTTGCTAATAGCTCGCTCGTTACTAGACCGAGCTGTTAACGAGCCAGCTCGCTATTAGCTCGGTTCAGAATTAATGAGTTCAAGCTGGAGTCTAGCTTGCTCGTCATCTCACGAGTTAGCTCAGCTAGGCATCAATTTGTGAATTTGTATGAATTTGTGTGCAATTTATACTGTCTAGCTCGGTTCCGCTCGATTCAGCTCAGTTAAAACAAGATTCAACTAAACCTAGCGAGCCAGCTAGGGCTGGCTCGTCACGATTTCAAGTTGAGATTTTAGCTCGGATACCCTAAGTCCAGCTCACTTAGTAAAAGCTCTATTCAAAATTAACAAGTTTAATTAACAAGTTTAATTAGGACCCAACTCGTTGACAGCCTAGGTAGAATTAATAATTCTAGCTCCGGTACTTTGAGAGGATTCCTAACACGAGAGAAAAAAAATGTGCTTATTTTGTTTTTTGAGAAACAATAAGGGTCAAGCCCTCATTTTCATTAACCATCATTGGTTACAAAAGTTGAGTTTCTGAGTAGAAACCCATGTAAGAAAGAAAGATAAAAATGAGGAAAAAACCTGCGAAAGAAGAGAACAGAAACCAAAAGAAATGTAAAAAGAAATGCAGGGGGGTGAAGGTAAAATGTCGAAAGAACGAAGACGGTTACGGTTGTGAAGTTGATTATGACTACATGTTTCTCCGTGGGGATCTTCTTCCGCGTGTGTTGCCTGCCGAGGCCATCCACTGCAGCCGCACCTCCTGTACCAGATGTTCTATCTGCTTGACCTGCTCTCGAAATATACGCGAGCATCTCTCCCTCCATAACACAAATTGCGCTATGAGCACCAGCTCCCTCACTTTCTTTGCCGTGTTGATGTTTACCAGTAAGTTGAGATAGTCTCGTCCCAATAGTTGAACCGTCGTCCCTTGCAGAACCCTTTCATACACAACAACTGCACAACTGCATTCATTAAACAAGTGTTGCACCGTCTCATCCGCCCTTCTACACATGTAACAAATTCCCGGCATGTTGTATCCCCTCGATTTAAGATTATCAACGGTCAGGATTCTGTTCCGCAGCAGGAACCAAGCGAAGACTTTAAAGCGAGGCGGTACCGCAAGCATCCATATTTTGTGTATATCAGAGGTTATGGTTGGACCATCCTGCATGGCCCGATACGCCGATTTGACCGAAAATTTTCCTGTGGCCGTGAGTTTCCATCTGGCATCATCCCGAGTCATATCAGGAGACTGATGCCGTTGCCTGTGTGCATTGTACCTGTCCTTCTCAATCTGCATTTGTTGAATCTGCTCCGCTGCCGTCAGGGACAGTACCGGTCTGAATAGCCGTGAGAGCTGCTGTTGTAAGAGAAAGTCCCTTAGATTGATGTCCTTGTCCACGGCAAATGTGTAAAGTGTCTCAAACTCGTACTTGGGGATGCCTATACCCCAATTGTGTTCCCACATTGGAATCGTGTCTCCCCTTCCTTGAACTCTGTACATGAAGTTGGCGCAGAAGGATGTGATATGTTTGAGATGTGTGTTGAAGAAATATGATCTGGTTACCCCTTCATGCGATTGGCCACAGTAAAGAGTCCGAAAAAGTCCCTTCCAAAGCCTCTTCTCTGCGTCACACCACTGCCAATACCACTTAGCCATGAGGGCCTTGTTGAAGTTTCTGATGTTCAGTATCCCCAGACCTCCCATATTTTTGGGGGTACACACGAGTGACCAACATGCCAAATGTATTTTTTGCTTCCCTTCCATGTGTCCTTGCCATAGAAAGTCTCTTCTTATTCTATCTATTTTATCCAAGACCCACTTTGGCATGTTGAAAACCGACATGTAATAGATCGGTATTGCCGTAATAACTGCATTTATGAGTACTATTCTTCCCGCCATTGACAGCAGTTTGGCCGCCCATCCCGACAGTCTTTTAGAGATTTTCTGAATCAGGGGCATGAATACTTCTCTTTGTAGCTTCGAGTCGGACAATGGTAGCCCTAGGTACTTGAAGGGAAATGATCCCTTCTTGCAACCGATTTGGTCTGCCAGCTGTGCCAATTGCATGTGCGATGTAGCCGCCGCCACTAGCTCCGATTTTTCCAAGTTTACGCTGAGTCCCGACAGTATAGCGAAGACCGACAGTACAATCCTGAGAACTTGTATCTGTTGTAATTCCGGCTTAACAAAGAAAAGGGCATCATCGGCATAGAGGAGAGACGGTTGCATTCCTTGTATAGGTAACCTTAGTGCGCCGATATGTGTCAATCTTTGTAACCAACGAGGTATGAAGTCCATTGCAAGTATAAAAAGGAAGGGTGAGAGGGGATCCCCCTGCCTGACCCCTCTTTTTAACAAGATTTTTTTGCCAAGCAATCCATTTATCGTTATCTGTGATGATCCTTGCAGTACCAGCCTCCTTATCCATGAGACCCAAGTCGGGGGGAACCCCATATGTAACATGACTTTGGCGAGAAATTTCCAGCTTACTGTGTCAAAGGCCTTATGGATGTCGGCCTTAAAAATTGCCAATGGGATGTTATTCTCCTTGGTAAAGTGCATCATCTCCTGTGCGTAAATAAAGCCTTCCGTTATCTGACGCCCCTTAAGAAAACCAGTTTGCGACTGATGAATGAGTTGGCCTATGTGGTCTTGCAACCTATTAGCTAGAACTTTGGACAAGATTTTCTGTACCCCGTTGATCAAACTAATCGGCCTGAAATCCTTTGGGTGAGTAGAGGTTTCTGTTTTGGGTATCAATGCTATGATAGAATTGTTTAGCGGGTATAATGTGTCCTCTCCTTGCATTGCCCCAGCTATGACTTGATGTATATCCGGAAGTAGTAAATCCATGAACTCTTTGTAGAATTCTCCACAGTATCCGTCCGGACCCGGCGCTTTGTTGTTGGGCCAAGTTCTGATAACCTGAACAATTTCCTCTGTTGTAACCGGCCTGATGAGTACTGTCAGATCGGTTCTGTTGGGGTAGAGTTGCTCCCAATCAATAGTATATAATTCTTCTTTTTCCGTCCCCATGAGTTCGATGTAAAACTGTCTGAAAATTTGCGCTTTCATTCTTTGATCCCTGTAGATGTGACCGTTACTTTGTATTCCACCAATTGTGTTGGCTGTTTTGGATTTGGAAGCATACATGTGGAAGAATCTTGTATTCTTGTCTCCTTCCTGCTCCCATTTGATTTTAGCACGCTGCCTCCATATATCCTCTTCCCATACTGCTAATTGTGTGAATCTGTGCTTGATTTTTGCCTTGATCTCCTTCTCCAAAGAAGTCTGCGGCCTCAACTCCTGAGCCTCTTCTATCCATTTTATGTACTGTGTACAGGACCGGATTTGAGCTTTTACACTTCCGATTTTGTCTCTTGCCCATGCCGAGATTATACCCTGTAGCCGCTGTAGCTTTGTGTGCAGTTGAGCCGGCGTTGCAGCTGTGGGATGGCTCTGCCATTCCTGACTGACAATGCGCTTCAATTCCGGTAACCGCAGCCAAAATGTTTCGAAACGGAAGATCCTTGTTCTTTTGAAATCTGTGAGTGCTTCAATCATAATCGGGCAGTGGTCAGAGTTAGTGTTCGGGAGAGTCCTTTGTTTGGTGTTGGGGAATCGGAAACTCCATTCATTTGACAAGAGGAATCGGTCTAATTTTTCCATGGATGGTTGGTCTCTGGTGTTTGCCCATGTGTATCTTCTTCCATTGAGTGGTATGTTTTGGACTTCCAAATTGGAAATGAGATCCGCAAATGCATTCGGCCATCTCCAGTCTTGTGTATTTGTATTCCTGTCCGATGGATCCAAAGTGACATTAAAGTCGCCTCCAATCAGCCAAGGTATGCTGTCTTCCGGTTTGAGGTTGCGCAACTCACGAAAGAAATCGCTTCTTCCTGTCGGGCTGGAGGGGCCATAGACCGTGGTGCACAGTAGCATCTGGTTGGTCATCGAGTCTTTTAGTTCGATCGTCAAACAATGGACATTGTGTGTTGTTGTCTGATGATGAAATCTGGTTGATCTCCACGCAATAAGCATGCCTCCTCTGGTACCGATTGCCGGCACATATTCGTATCTATCCAACCTTCTTCCACATATGTCCTTTTTAATGGAGTCATCTATCTGCGAGAGCTTCGTCTCCTGCAGAAATACTATGTCCGGTTTCTCCATGAAGATTGTTTCTCTGACTGCTAGTCTCTTGGGTCGCCAATTCAATCCCCTTACATTCCAAGTGATAATCTTCAATTTAGTTTTATAATCCATGTAAACCTTGTGTGCATCTTCATACCAGATAAAGCAACACCGAATAATTCTATCAGAACCGAAATAATATTTGTGACCACCTCCTTACCATCCCTCCCAATACATTTCAATAGAACCTGTCCTAAACTGCCACCCAAACTACAATCTGATATTATCGCAAAAGATCCCTTTGCCTTCCTTATACTACCAGGGTGCGGCCTCCGAATGCATACAAAATACGGGAACATTTTCCCCTTACATTCGCCACAATTTAGAAAATAACTGAAAGATACTAACTTCCTAACTAACCCAGCTAAAAAAGCAAATAAATTCGACATAAAAACCGGAGGGGTCTTCTTTCGTATTGACTTCTTTCGTATTGACTTGTGGTACCCTACTATCTCCGCGTAATTAATGCTCTTAATGTCGTAATATTTTCATATATAATTCTTTCTCAAAGATGAGTACTTTTATTTATATGGATGAATACAACTCGTGTTAAGTGTGAATACTTTTTCGCAAATCGTCCCCTACTAATTCCACCACTTATCTCCGCATATTACTGTGGTCCCCTACTTATCTGAAGTCGCGGTTGTGCGGTCCCACCATATCTTCATGTACTCTTTACACTTACACGACGAGGATGAATATTGTTCAATGAGAGATGAATACTTACGTACGAGGTGTGAATTCTTGCGTAACGGACACCTCGAAAGTATGTCATCATAGATCTCATTTGAAAGAGAAAATTATGTAGAAGACTTTCGTTATTTTAGATTTAAAAAATTCCGCACAGATCGACAGAAATATTAGTTATAGTGAACGTAGGAAAAAAAAAAACCACTTCTAAAAACGTGTAAAAGATGTGTGGTAATGTTTCCTTATATAATTATTTCTCAAAGATGAATACGTTTATTTACATGGATGAATACTACCTGAGTCAAGTGTGAATACTTTTGCGCAATATGTCCGCCGGTAATGCTGTGATGGTAGTTGTGGTCCCCTACTAATTCCAGCAGTTATTAACTGTAATATTATGGTCCCCTACTTATTTTCAGTTTGGGGAAAAATGGAGGATGAGTGATGGGGGAAAGCTAGGCCCTCCCTTTTATTAATAACCTAAAACAAAAGAAAAATATCAAATATAACTCACGTTCGAAATTTTTTTCAAAACTGACCTAACCGCTCAAATTTAGGGGTCCACCCCCCTAACCGCCCCATACTTGGGCGGTCCACACCCCCACCTAACCGCCCCCCCCCCCCCATCGGGCAGTTAGGTAGGGATTTTTATTTTTTTTTATTTTTTTACAGATATGTTAGGATATTTTTTTTAGTAAGATATATTTATAAGATATATTTTTTTTTGAAGATATATTAAGATATTTGTTTTTGTAAATATCTTTTCATTAAGATATATTTATAAGATATATTTTTTTTTATAGTTATATTAAATATATATTTTTTTGTAGATATCCTTTTATTAAGATATATTTACAACATATATGAAGATATATTAAGATATATATTTCTGATAAGTTTATATTATTTTTGTAAGATATATTTTTTCTATTGTAATTTTTATATGAAAATGATTTATTTTTTAATTTTAATTTTAAATAAAATTTGGTTGAATGTGGATGCGTCGTTTGACGTTAGAACCGTCGATTCTTTTATAATAATTGTCGATTATACGGCTGTTGTATTGATTGTCGATTTGGATAACGTGGTAAACAGTGGAAAATATGTAATATAAATGGTAAGTCCACCAAAAAAACATCCAAACTACGTAATCTAAATGTCCGCAACATAAGATAAAACAGTCCAAACATAAGCTATCAAACTACAAAACATAAAACCTAACGACGAGGACGAGGGCGACGACCGGAGAGATCCAACCTACGAGGTGGATGACGGTCCCTGGGCGGCTGTACACGCGTGACGTGAACCTCCTCCTCCTGTGCGGCTGTATCCGCCTCGGCCCCAGAAGCTGCCTATCAGCGGTGTCTCCGACAGTCCACTTCACGTGGGGATGATACGGCAGCTTCTGGGGTAGAGGATCCAAAGACCCATGGATCCTCCACCAGTGGGGGGATGCTAGGCTAATGCAGTACCCCGAATACCGGAACTCCTCATCATCCTTTATCTTCTTCTTCTTCTGCAGCGTCTTTGGATCCTCTACCCCAGAAGCTGCCGTATCATCCCCACGTGAAGTGGACTGTCGGAGACACCGCTGATAGGCTCCCCATCGATCCGTAGACCCCATAGAGCGCTCACATCTGCTAGGGTCACGGTCACTCCCCAAAGGGTTGGTGGAACGAATGAGTCTCCGGTCGCCATCTCTCCGCGAGCCCGCTCATCAGAGCCTGGTCGATCTGACCCTGAGGCATGGTAGCGAGCTGACACAATCCGAGATTCATAATGCACTGCTCCATCAAAGGTTGACTGACGTACGGTATACCGGAGGTGCGATGGCTCACGGTCAACATCGTCTCGTCCTGTATTTAACAATGATTTCAGTCTAAGCGACTTACTATATGCCGTATTAAAAATCTGTAATTTGAACTGAATTGCTTAAAAACCAACGTACCTCTGTAGATGCGAGTGCGAGCCCTGTGCTGAACATGTGGAATCCACAGAAGAGGGCTGAATGTATCAGCTGCATGTGTAGCGTGGTCTGCACCAAGAGCCTCTGCACCAGATGCACTGGGAGCATCCGTGCTAGATGAACTACCTCCCCTCTCCATAGTATCTGCAGTGCACAATTTTCAAATAACTTAAATTTCACAATTTTAGATATAAAAAGGTATACTGTAGGGATTTTGAATCGAAACGCTAATTTTGTACCCTAAATCCTAATTTATTTCGCTAAAGCCTAAACCCTAATTTAATTTTGTATCCTAAATCATAATTTATATCGCTAAACCGTAATTTAATTTCTAAACTAAACCCTCCGAATTAGGCCATAATTTACAACGCCCTAATTTTCAATAATTCAATCACGTCGGGAAAATCAACAACCCGTACACGGTATTTAACACCACAATTTCTAAAAAAATTTGGAAACTAAACTCTACACCCTAATTTATAAATCCTAACTCCTAGTTTTGTTCAATTCTATCTCGTCGGGAAAATCAACAACCCGCACAATTTAACAATTAAATTTTTAAACTAAAGCCTAAACCCTAATTAAACCGTAATTTAATTTCTAACCTAAACTGCACAATTTAATCGCGTCTGGAAAATCAACAACCCGCACACAGTTAACACCTCAATTCCTACAAAAAATAAAATAATAAGTTACGATAACTTACCCGAAGACGATCGATCGAGAGGAAGAGAAGGTGGCCGAGAGAGAGAGAGAGAGAGGGCGACCAAGAGAGAGAGAGAGGGGGGTGGTGGTGGCCGGCCGGATAGAGGGAGGGAGGTGGTGGCCGGCCGGGTGGAGTGGAGGGGAGGGGAGGGGAGGGGCGGGGCGGGGCTGGGCGGGCGGCTGCTGTGCGGCAGGGGGCGGGGGCGGGGCTGGGGTAGAGGGGGGCGGTTAGGGCAGAGGGCTGGGGGGGCGGGTTTTATTAAAAAAAAAAACCATTACACCTAACCGCCCGATGGGGGGGGCGGTTAGGTGTGGGGTGTGGACCGCCTAAGTAACGGGCGGTTAGGGGGGGTTGGACCGCCAGAAAATGGGGCGGTTAGGTTAGTTTTGAAAAAAATTTCAAACGGGGTTATATTTGATATTTTTCTTTTGTTTTAGGTTATTAATAAAAATATTGGCCCCAAGGGTACCGAAATTTTTTTAATTCCCATTCTAATAAATCAAAATTAAACAACTATTATTCATATTTTCAAATTTCAATTCTTACCGCTCCACAATACGCATCAAATTTTTCAGTGCGCCAACTGAAAATGTACACCAAATTTTTTTTTTTTTTTTGGTTTTTTAGTTATGTTATGTTATATTATGCATATAATTTGTAATATAAAATGTTGATTAGATTGTGCGTATAATTTGTAGTAATTTACGCACCAACTTAGTACAAAATGTTGCTTAGATTGAGTTTTTTAACCAAACCGAAAATCCAATATTTTCCAACAGCTTTAATACAATTTGGAGGTCTTAATCAAAGCCCACAAGAACAAACATGAAAGTAAATATCCAACAATGGCTAACGGGTTCAAACATGGTAAAGAAAACAAAGGAAAAAGAATAAGATATTCCAATCAATCAACTTGTTTAACTCAGTTCACAATACTGTAGGGCTCGCTTTATCATTTATCACGAGTTACCAACCCTTAATCAGATCAGAGAGTAAACAGAGAAGAGGGAAGAGAATAAACCATAGCCGCACAACACGACTGAGGAAGCAAGAGCACAAATCAATCCACAAGATTGCTCAAGGAGCAAGAGAGATAATCCCTTTCTTTCCTTTTCAATTTCTATGTTTTCTTTCTCTTTTTTTTCTTTTGCGCAAGCTACAGAGGAGGAAGAGAAGAAAGTCCTAGAAAGGACTGTGCCGTGGGTAGGGCTGCAAAAAAAATTCGTAGTTCGTAATTCGATTCGAGTTTGATTCGAAAAAGTTCGGAAAAAATTCGATTTGAAATGAGTTCGTTCGAAATTATTTCAAACCAAACTTAGTTCGAAATTAATTCAAATCAAACTCAAACTGGACCTCGTTCGTTCGAAATAGGTTCGCAAACCAAATTTAGTTCAAAATTAACTCAAACGTGAACCGTTAATTTCTGCTGATAACTTATGTTCACTGATGAAAATATAAGCCGTCCAGTCCATAATTGCTTTGAATTCTGACTTCTGAAACAGAAAACCCGGTCCAATTACAAGCTCAAATAAAAAAATTCAACAACAAAGCTCAAATTAAAAAATTCACATGTTTATACCAGAAATTTTGCTTTTTATGGTAGGATTCTGAGTTTTTCAGGTAATCCAGTCTCAACTCTCTCGTTTTTTTCTTTGTTTTGATAAAGTTATTATTAATTTGATAAATTTGTTCAATTAATTTCAGCTTTAAGAAACTATTAAATAATAAAAATAAATAATAAATAAATAAAATAAATAATGTACCTTGATCAAATTTTTGACAGCAATACATTTTTTGGCATTTCTTGCATTTATTTTCGGACCGTTCGTTTTACCGTGGGAATTCAACGGTCGATCTACAACAAAATCATTCCAAATCTGATCTAGAATGATCAAGGTACAATATTGAACGTAACCAACATAAAAGTTTCATAATCAGTTTCATAATCAGTTTTCATTATCACATTGATTTGTTGAAATTCAGTTTCATAATTTGTTAAAATCATTTCATCACATTGATTTGGAGCCAGTGGAAACAAGAAAACCAAGAGAATAAATTGCATATTACAAGACACTCATTATCAGTTTTCTTATATGCTCTTTTGCTGAAGTGTACTGACTTGTGCTCTTTCTATCTCTAGATTGGAGGTGTATTTAAGATGTTAGGGTTATATCACTTGTTCAACCATCGTAAGTCGTGTACTGACTTTTGCTGAAGTGTACTGACTTGTGCTGTAATTTCGCACTATGGCCCAGTCAGAAGTCATAAATTGTAAGTCGTAACAATGTTCGTAAATGTTCGAAATTGAGTTCGTAAAAAATTCGGTTCGAAATTGGGTTCGTTCGAAATTAATTCAAACCAAACTTAGTTCGAAATTAATTCAAACCAAACTCAAACTGGAGGTAAGTTCGATTCGGTTCGATTCGTTTGCAGCCCTAGCCGTGGGAGAGAAATAAAAGAGATAAGAATGGAAAATAAATTGTGGGTCCCACGGCTCATTTAAACATTCACTTAAAAGAACATTATATATCTATTACAAGCATCAATCCTTTATTCCTATATATGTTATATCTCATACAATTTCAATTTCTAATTTTCAAATATTCACTCCAAAATATTTTAGACATTTAAGTAACAACTTATTTTTATATCAATCAAACATAATTTTAAATTATCGGTTTGATAATAAATCACACCCAAGCAACTTATTCACCATTGCTAACCAGTTCAGAAAAATAATATTTATTCTTTGAATATTACTTACTGAAAAATACATTTAGACACTTCGTATATTATTTTCAGTTATTAATTAATATAGGTATTTGTATATAATGTTACAATTGTTGAATATCCGTATAAATATAAGAGCCTGACAACAAACAATTAAAACATCAATGCCTCACCACAAAAACATAAAGACAAATTACAATTAAAAACATAAACGCTTCACTACAAAAACATAAAGACAAATTACAATTAAAAAACATAAATGCTTCACTACAAACTAGAAAACATCAGCGCTCACGTCTGTTGGAAGAAGATCCTTTTGCTAATCTTCTTGAAGATGATAGTCATGTTTCTGCTTGTCTTGCTGCTTCCTCTACATTACAAGTAAAACATACATTAATTATGATAGTTCAAGAAATAAATGAAATTAAAACAAGTATTTCGAATTGGTTGATGAATTATATCTGCTGCATTCCGATCAATGGTCTCACGATGAGCTTGATGTCCGAGTCTCCGACCTTGCATTCGATCTATTTCCATCGGTATACAGTTATGTCGTCTTCTTCTTTTTTTGATCAGTCTTTTCTCTAGTTTGATTGTCGGACCTCCGTATGAAGGCCAGTCACATTGGTTGCCTTTCAAATTGAAACAGGCATGCACCCCATGTTTGTGCCAGCATTGACATACTTTACAAGAGCATGACGTATAAATTTTCATCATATCTCATTTCTCAACCTCCGCCATGAAATTAGAACATGGTATACCGATCAATTGGAGTTTCTGATATTACATTCAACCTTATTGTTATCCTTAACAACAACCCTATACCCGAAATCCCTGCGGGTATACTCTAGTCTCGGCTGACCATGCCTTGGAGGAATTTTTTCACACCTGACCATTACCTCAAATGTCCCATGTACACTACCATTAGGAATCGCAGTAATGACCAGAGATTTGTTGATACGCTTTTCCAAAAGCTTGCTTACCCTGTTGGACGACCATGCTGAAGTCCATTTCAACTTTGTTCCACATTTCATAAAACCATGCATTCATCTTGTAGAACGTGTCACCCACGACAACTGCAAACAGCAATCGCCGACTCAGTTTGAACACATTGTTCAGTGACTCCGACCCATTTTTTGTCATTATTCTCCATTGGTAACCTTCGTCCAATGCTTGGAAAAGTTTCTCTGGACATAGAAGCTCGTCTTCATCATTAGGGTCCCTTTTACCCACCTTGTTAAGGTACTCGATAGCCTCTGGACAATCAATTTCAAAATCTTCAAACATCTCCGGCAACCTCCTATATTTCTTCTTTTTTACTCTAATCTTAAACTTATTGCTGACCTCTCTCTTCCGCATCACATACTTGAAGAGGTTCTCGGCAACATGTTGAGAATAGTATCGATGCACACATTGATCGGTAGACTCATTTCATCCGAGATGTGGATCCTGGAACACAGATTTAATTCCCAAATGTCTATCCGCTATGACACAAAAGAATCGACTATCTCTAATGACTTCCAACCGCAACCATCTCATAAAAAACCTCAGTTTTCTGCGCTTTCTTTCTCCACAATTCCAAAAGCCAATGGAAGCAGTTGGTTTTCGGCATCGTACCCACATGCCATTAGTAACCTACCTTGGTACCGTCCCGACATGAAACATGCATCGATACTAATCACTCATTTGATGAATGGTATCGCCGCAATACACGGCCCAAACGCCCATGTCGCTGCCTTAAAATGCCTATTCGGTGATCCATCAATCGGGGTTGAGTTCACACAATACTTGGTCCTTGGATTGGTCCTTTTTTATTGTTTCCAAGAGCAGAATTAGCAAGTTGTACGAGTTCTCCCAACTCCCAAAAAGAATTGTAATAGCAAGCTCACGGCCTTGCCATAATTTGTTATACTTAGGAGTTACATTTTTGTACGTGGCCTTTACGACATCTTGGATATGATTTATACTCGCTGTAACATCCCTTCTCATGGTCTTATCAATTGCAAGGGCAACCATCTCTGCTGTAAGCTGACAATGATTAGCACGTGATGCCGGTACTTTGCATTCATGAGGGATTACTTATTTGGTAATAATCCAAGATTCTGAAAGACCGTTAGGCTTCCCGCATAACTTGAATTTGCAAAAATCATCTTTGCACACCACAACTAAATGTTGAGGAACGCTTTTAGAAACCTTACACTCAAAATTGTTCATGATATGAAACTCATTGATTGCTATCCTTAGAGACGTTTTCGACTCAAACACTTTGCCTACGCCCAATGGGCTACCGAAAAAATTGACATCCACAAGCTGAAAACCGGATATGTCATTAAATCTATCAACCGGATGTCTCAATTTTTTACAGCCTATTATCGGGTATTGTGTTTGGCGGGACTGTGAACAAGACTGTGATTGTGGCTCTGGTAGGTCCAACATCATCGTAGGAATCCGATAACTCATCTGAGAGCATTCCATCGCCACTCTCCAAATTGTCATCATCAATTGCATCCACAAATACATGCAAATAATTAGGGACTGGCACCGGTCTACGGACCCGAATAGTTTTGGGTCGAGTTATGGGTTCAGGGTTCCGACTAGTATTGGGTAAGGATCGAGATTCAAGGATCTGATTGGGTACAAGGGCCTGACTGTTGAGATTCAATTAGGAATTAAAATCGGTATGGTTCGGTTCCAAAATCGGTACCCTTTGTGGAAA
Source organism: Carex kokanica (assembly GCA_025461125.1). Classification (NCBI taxonomy): domain Eukaryota; kingdom Viridiplantae; phylum Streptophyta; class Magnoliopsida; order Poales; family Cyperaceae; genus Carex; species Carex kokanica. The sequence continues at coordinate 1,096,102 of JAJGRX010001229.1, forward strand.
AGACGCCACCATTCGTAAAATCATTTCGAACGATGCTTGGTTTGTTACCGGTACTAATTGGTAGTCACGTTGGCCATCGGTAAACATATTAAACCTGACTTGGATTTTTAGATTTGCTTCACTAACAATATACCCAACTAGTTTATAAATCTCATTATGGAGATAATCAAAGGTATGGTTCAAGGTTCACGGTAATGAGTATTTAGATTGGATACTATGAAAGACCCTATCATCATTATATTGGATTTCCCCTCCAACAAAATTTTTTACACAAATTATTTTTTGTTTTAGTTGGTCTGGATAACAAACTACAATTTAAAAAATAATAACCCTATAAGTACAACATAAATTGAAAAATTAAATAAATTAAACATAAAATTAATAAAAAACTTACAAAAATTCACTTCTTGAATCCACTTTTCTTTATTTTTTTCTTCTTCCCCTCTTCTTTTTTCCTCCTCTTTTTTTTTATTTACTCTCTTCACTGAGTTCGAGTGTGTTCTGCGCTGAGTCCGAGTGTACTGCGCATTATATAGGCAAATTGGTCCGAAACTGGAAAAAAAAATTCTGGATCTCAAACCGTAAAACATATTCTCAGTTCTAGAACTGCGAATTAAATTTCTGGTTCCAGGCTCCGGAACCGCAAATTTATTCTCCGGTTCTAGAAACCGGATATTTTTTTCTCCGGTTTTACAGAGGCTGGAACCGAGAAAAAAATTTGCGAAAGGGAGACTTGAAACCGGAAATAAAGTTTGCGGTTTGGTCATTTTTGAAAATCCAGTGAAAAGGGGTGCAGATTGTGAAATTATTTAATTATTTTGGATATTAATAAAAATTTCGGGAAAAAGTAAATTTATTGACCTTAAATTAGTACAAGTACAAATAAAAAAATTAAGAGGTAGCAAAATTTATCTTAAAAAAATAATGAGAGGTAAGCACTACAAAAAAAATAAAATAAATAGTCTCTTTATAGGAGACTATTTATTTTATTTTATTTTAATTATAGACTGGAAAAATGTGCACGAAAACAAGTATACAATAGGTCATGTGTATCTTATATATTGTTGTTGATCCTGGCACATGGCCTATTGTAATTGGCCATGTGTATCTCATAAATTCATATTTGATAGAGGAATAAAATAGAGAAATACAAAATCATTTTTATTTCATTATCTCATAAATTAAGTGCTTGAGGCAAGAGATAATATTAAAAACTAGAAAACAAATATGCAATTAATTAAGTAAATTAATACTTAATTAATTGCATATTTGTTTTCTAATTTTTAATGTTATCTCTGACCTAAAGAAATCTTCTAGATATTATTGCTTTATTGGGTATTGTTAAAACTTAATTTAAACCACAAAGTTAAAGATTCAGGAGTAATTATTGGATTAAGATTAGACTAATAAAAACTATAAATATTTAACAATATCCATAAATGATATTTAAATAGATTGGTTCTAAATTTCAATAAATAAAAAGTTAATTAGTATAATAAAGTCCAATAAGACATCATTCCTTATTCCTCGCTCAAGACCTCTCGGTAAACTATATTTTTTATATACATTCCTGGGACATCATATTTATTTTTAAGCTAATGGAATAGTAACTGACAAAAATACTCCTTTAAATTTGTACTATATGTTTTAATTATAAAAAGTTAAGTTAAAGACACAACACATAAATATATATAGGCGCTTGATTTTTTGTAAAAAAAAACAAATTTATATAGGTGCTATGTTAATTATTATAGTGTTTTAGGCTAATAATATTCAACTTATTTAAATAAATAATTAAATAAATAGTGGTGACAACAAATATAGTGTATTACATATATATTAATTTGAATTACACATATCTTGAATATAATAAAATTATGTTTACTTAAATTAGTTATTAAATAATAAATAACATTTCTGAAATGATATAAAAATGAAAAGAAATGAAGACATGACTAATAAATTATTAATCAATCTAAAAGTTCCTTAAATAATATTTATAAATATAAAGAAATCAAGATCAATCTGAAAACTGAGTATCTGACAATCAAATAAGTGTCGCGAGTGCATGTCTAAATAAATTTATACTTCTACATGTAAAAAAAATATCATAAAGATGCATATAATAAAAAAAGAGGTAGACTATTTAATTAGTCGGAGGACTAATATTCAATCCAAAGTTTCATCTTTTAATCCCAGTCATTGGTGGATCAGGACATCTACATGCTTAATAAGAGATAAGAGATAAAAAATAATTTTATTTAAACTAATTTATGTAATTAATTTTGGTTAATTTATTTAAAGTATCTGATAGATGGTATTAAAATATTTTTGATTAATGAATTGCGTATTCCAACCGTATATGATCCATTACAAAAAATAATAATTAAAGTTGCTAATTTCTCAAACTAATACAAAATCAAATATGAGACGTTGACCGTACTATTCGGAGTAAGCTACGGATTTCATGTGGGAATTGTACTCTTACAATATTTAAATAACAGTTTGAATTTAACCAACCGGATCAAAACATATTCAATGCCTACTGTAAATATAGGAGATTTGCTTTGACAAAATCGTATTAGATTAAAAAATAGTGTGGAATTAGGGGTGGCAAAAAAGCTTGTAGCTCGTGACTCACACCTGACTCGCTTGCTAACAGCTCGCTCGTTACTAGACCGAGCTGTTAACGAGTCAGCTCGCTATTAGCTCGGTTCAGAATTAATGAGTTCAAGCTGGAGTCTAGCTTGCTCGTCATCTCACGAGTTAGCTCAGCTAGGCATCAATTTGTGAATTTGTATGAATTTGTGTGCAATTTATACTGTCTAGCTCGGTCCCGCTCGATTCAGCTCAGTTAAAACAAGATTCAACTAAACCTAGCAAGCCAGCTCGGACTGGCTCGTCACGATTTCAAGTTGAAATTTTAGCTCAGATATCCTAAGTCCAGCTCACTTAGTAAAAGCTCTATTCAAAATTAACAAGTTTAATTAACAAGTTTAATTAGGACCCAACTCGTTGACAGCCTAGGTAGAATTAATAATTCTAGCTCCGGTACTTTGAGAGGATTCCTAACACGAGAGAAAAAAAATGTGCTTATTTTGTTTTTTGAGAAACAATAAGGGTCAAGCCCTCATTTTCATTAACCATCATTGGTTACAAAAGTTGAGTTTCTGAGTAGAAACCCATGTAAGAAAGAAAGATAAAAATGAGGAAAAACCTGCAAAAGAAGAGAACAGAAACCAAAAGAAATGTAAAAAGAAATGCAGGGGGGTGAAGGTAAAATGTCGAAAGAACGAAGACGGTTACGGTTGTGAAGTTGATTATGACTACATGTTTCTCCGTGGGGATCTTCTTTCGCGTGTGTTGCCTGCCGAGGCCATCCACTGCAGCCGCACCTCCTGTACCAGATGTTCTATCTGCTTGACCTGCTCTCGAAATATACGCGAGCATCTCTCCCTCCATAACACAAATTGCGCTATGAGCACCAGCTCCCTCACTTTCTTTGCCGTGTTGATGTTTACCAGTAAGTTGAGATAGTCTCGTCCCAATAGTTGAACCGTCGTCCCTTGCAGAACCCTTTCATACACAACAACTGCACAACTGCATTCATTAAACAAGTGTTGCACCGTCTCATCCGCCCTTCTACACATGTAACAAATTCCCGGCATGTTGTATCCCCTCGATTTAAGATTATCAACGGTCAGGATTCTGTTCCGCAGCAGGAACCAAGCGAAGACTTTAAAGCGAGGCGGTACCGCAAGCATCCATATTTTGTGTATATCAGAGGTTATGGTTGGACCATCCTGCATGGCCCGATACGCCGATTTGACCGAAAATTTTCCTGTGGCCGTGAGTTTCCATCTGGCATCATCCCGAGTCATATCAGGAGACTGATGCCGTTGCCTGTGTGCATTGTACCTGTCCTTCTCAATCTGCATTTGTTGAATCTGCTCCGCTGCCGTCAGGGACAGTACCGGTCTGAATAGCCGTGAGAGCTGCTGTTGTAAGAGAAAGTCCCTTAGATTGATGTCCTTGTCCACGGCAAATGTGTAAAGTGTCTCAAACTCGTACTTGGGGATGCCTATACCCCAATTGTGTTCCCACATTGGAATCGTGTCTCCCCTTCCTTGAACTCTGTACATGAAGTTGGCGCAGAAGGATGTGATATGTTTGAGATGTGTGTTGAAGAAATATGATCTGGTTACCCCTTCATGCGATTGGCCACAGTAAAGAGTCCGAAAAAGTCCCTTCCAAAGCCTCTTCTCTGCGTCACACCACTGCCAATACCACTTAGCCATGAGGGCCTTGTTGAAGTTTCTGATGTTCAGTATCCCCAGACCTCCCATATTTTTGGGGGTACACACGAGTGACCAACATGCCAAATGTATTTTTTGCTTCCCTTCCATGTGTCCTTGCCATAGAAAGTCTCTTCTTATTCTATCTATTTTATCCAAGACCCACTTTGGCATGTTGAAAACCGACATGTAATAGATCGGTATTGCCGTAATAACTGCATTTATGAGTACTATTCTTCCCGCCATTGACAGCAGTTTGGCCGCCCATCCCGACAGTCTTTTAGAGATTTTCTGAATCAGGGGCATGAATACTTCTCTTTGTAGCTTCGAGTCGGACAATGGTAGCCCTAGGTACTTGAAGGGAAATGATCCCTTCTTGCAACCGATTTGGTCTGCCAGCTGTGCCAATTGCATGTGCGATGTAGCCGCCGCCACTAGCTCCGATTTTTCCAAGTTTACGCTAAGTCCCGACAGTATAGCGAAGACCGACAGTACAATCCTGAGAACTTGTATCTGTTGTAATTCCGGCTTAACAAAGAAAAGGGCATCATCGGCATAGAGGAGAGACGGTTGCATTCCTTGTATAGGTAACCTTAGTGCGCCGATATGTGTCAATCTTTGTAACCAACGAGGTATGAAGTCCATTGCAAGTATAAAAAGGAAGGGTGAGAGGGGATCCCCCTGCCTGACCCCTCTTTTTAACAAGATTTTTTTGCCAAGCAATCCATTTATCGTTATCTGTGATGATCCTTGCAGTACCAGCCTCCTTATCCATGAGACCCAAGTCGGGGGGAACCCCATATGTAACATGACTTTGGCGAGAAATTTCCAGCTTACTGTGTCAAAGGCCTTATGGATGTCGGCCTTAAAAATTGCCAATGGGATGTTATTCTCCTTGGTAAAGTGCATCATCTCCTGTGCGTAAATAAAGCCTTCCGTTATCTGACGCCCCTTAAGAAAACCAGTTTGCGACTGATGAATGAGTTGGCCTATGTGGTCTTGCAACCTATTAGCTAGAACTTTGGACAAGATTTTCTGTACCCCGTTGATCAAACTAATCGGCCTGAAATCCTTTGGGTGAGTAGAGGTTTCTGTTTTGGGTATCAATGCTATGATAGAATTGTTTAGCGGGTATAATGTGTCCTCTCCTTGCATTGCCCCAGCTATGACTTGATGTATATCCGGAAGTAGTAAATCCATGAACTCCTTGTAGAATTCTCCACAGTATCCGTCCGGACCCGGCGCTTTGTTGTTGGGCCAAGTTCTGATAACCTGAACAATTTCCTCTGTTGTAACCGGCCTGATGAGTACTGTCAGATCGGTTCTGTTGGGGTAGAGTTGCTCCCAATCAATAGTATATAATTCTTCTTTTTCCGTCCCCATGAGTTCGATGTAAAACTGTCTGAAAATTTGCGCTTTCATTCTTTGATCCCTGTAGATGTGACCGTTACTTTGTATTCCACCAATTGTATTGGCTGTTTTGGATTTGGAAGCATACATGTGGAAGAATCTTGTATTCTTGTCTCCTTCCTGCTCCCATTTGATTTTAGCACGCTGCCTCCATATATCCTCTTCCCATACTGCTAATTGTGTGAATCTGTGCTTGATTTTTGCCTTGATCTCCTTCTCCAAAGAAGTCTGCGGCCTGAACTCCTGAGCCTCTTCTATCCATTTTATGTACTGTGTACAGGACCGAATTTGAGCTTTTACACTTCCGATTTTGCCCCTTGCCCATGCCGAGATTATACCCTGTAGCCGCTGTAGCTTTGTGTGCAGTTGAGCCGGCGTTGCAGCTGTGGGATGGCTCTGCCATTCCTGACTGACAATGTGCTTCAATTCCGGTAACCGCAGCCAAAATGTTTCGAAACGGAAGATCCTTGTTCTTTTGAAATCTGTGAGTGCTTCAATCATAATCGGGCAGTGGTCAGAGTTAGTGTTCGGGAGAGTCCTTTGTTTGGTGTTGGGGAATCGGAAACTCCATTCATTTGACAAGAGGAATCGGTCTAATTTTGCCATGGATGGTTGGTCTCTGGTGTTTGCCCATGTGTATCTTCTTCCATTGAGTGGTATGTTTTGGACTTCCAAATTGGAGATGAGATCCGCAAATGCATTCGGCCATCTCCAGTCTTGTGTATTTGTATTCCTGTCCGATGGATCCAAGGTGACATTAAAGTCGCATCCAATCAGCCAAGGTATGCTGTCTTCCGGTTTGAGGTTGCGCAATTCGCGAAAGAAATCGCTTCTTCCTGTCGGGCTGGAGGGGCCATAGACCGTGGTGCACAGTAGCATCTGGTTGGTCATCGAGTCCTTTAGTTCGATCGTCAAACAATGGACATTGTGTGTTGTTGTCTGATGATGAAATCTGGTTGATCTCCACGCAATAAGCATGCCTCCTCTGGTACCGATTGCCGGCACATATTCGTATCTATCCAACCTTCTTCCACATATGTCCTTTTTAATGGAGTCATCTATCTGCGAGAGCTTCGTCTCCTGCAGAAATACTATGTCCGGTTTCTCCATGAAGATTGTTTCTCTGACTGCTAGTCTCTTGGGTCGCCAATTCAATCCCCTTACATTCCAAGTGATAATCTTCAATTTAGTTTTATAATCCATGTAAACCTTGTGTGCATCTTCATACCAGATAAAGCAACACCGAATAATTCTATCAGAACCGAAATAATATTTGTGACCACCTCCTTACCATCCCTCCCAATACATTTCAATAGAACCTGTCCTAAACTGCCACCCAAACTACAATCTGATATTATCGCAAAAGATCCCTTTGCCTTCCTTATACTACCAGGGTGCGGCCTCCGAATGCATACAAAATACGGGAACATTTTCCCCTTACATTCGCCACAATTTAGAAAATAACTGAAAGATACTAACTTCCTAACTAACCCAGCTAAAAAAGCAAATAAATTCGACATAAAAACCGGAGGGGTCTTCTTTCGTACTGACTTCGCACTTCCCTTCATACCGCAAGAAGGGCGTTGATCTGATCTTCTATGTTGCCTTGAGCCTCGACCCCTGCCGCCAACAGGATCAATTCCGCTTGTTCCTCAGTAAGCGGATTGTGTGAGCGGAGGTATTCGAGCTGAGCTTGACAGATGGTCTTCTTCTTCTTCGGTCCTCCCTTTGGAAGCTTCGCCGTGCCTGGTTTGGAAGTAATGCGTGCCCTCTCTTCTGGACTGATATAAGCCCCCTTGTATTTCTGACTCAGCCTTGGGCTCCTTCTTGCCTTGTTTAGATACTTCGGTGGACCTGGAAAGCCTGGTGGAGGCCCGTCGTCCTCATCTTCCTGTGCTGGCCCGTTGAATAAAATGTCTTCTGTTGACCCAACTGTCGAATCTTCCTGTAGAGGGGCGGTCTTGCTCTGTTGGGCTGTTGCTGGTGAGGTGAGAACTGGGCTTTGAAGAGGATCGGCTGGACTGTGTGAATCCGGGACTGAAATTTCTTTCAGCGGTTCCTGTTGGGTTGGGCTAATGGTTGCTGTTGGGCTATTAGGTGCTGTTGGGCTATTAGGTGGTGTTGGGAGTGGGCTTTGCGTGATCTGGCCCAGTATATTTTCTAGGTTCAAGGCACAGGTTTCTGAATGAGGCACCTCATGGACGGCCTGCTGGTGATCAGGATGTGATGGTGCTGACATATTGATGAGAAGACTCGTAGCTGTGAAGCCATTAATTCTCAGCTGAGCAGGTAGACTAGGTGTGATCTTTGCATAGAGCTCCGTGCCCTGCTGGTCATTAATGCACATACCTTGTAACAGGTACTGTTGACAACTGGCCTGGACTAAAGTGACCGTTTTGTCTCCTAATTTGAAATTCTGAAGCTCTCCAGTTTGAACAATGGTTGACTGGTCCATTATCTCTTCTACATTGATTTTCCTCTCCCCTCTGTTAAACCTTGTAACTGGTCCTGATGACTGTCTTGAGTCGAAAGAGTGCACACGTGCTCCTCTCACATTCCTCCGCCATTCATTTTCCCAATATCGACCTTCACTTTGCGCTTCATTGTTATTGTTTTCATCTGACCTTTCACCCCCGGTGTATGGCGCTTCCACATGTAACACTTCATTGTGTAACCATCCTTCTAATTCAATGGTGCAGGTGGTGGTTAACGGTTCTTGAGTTACGGTTAGGAAAGGTGGCACATTTGAGGGATGATAGCAACCAACTAGTATTCTCAACTCAGAGAAGTTGCCGTTAACGAAGACCGGTGACATTCGTTCTAGTGTACCGAAACCCGATACCATCTGCGACAGGTCTTCCCAAGTCCAAAAACAGTGCGGCAGATCGTGAATACGAATTCTTGCCTTGTGTGTTGTCGGGTCATATGTCATACCCGCATGTCTAGAGTAGTCCATAATCTGCACCTGCACCCCCGAGCCAAGTGCAAAAGCGCCAACCTGAACTGCTTGTTTCTTCATATCCTTATCCGGGAATATTGCTATGAGATCCCCCTGCGCCGGTGGTATTTTACGCACTTCAAACTGCCGTGGGTGCCGCGAGAAGTGAAATGCCAATTTGTTGGTGATGCGTCTGATGAGCTGATCATCATTGTGGTTGGGCCCCGTCATTATGATGGCAGCTCTTTCTATCCATTCGATGTTCTGTGGAGCCGGGGACCTTGTGGGTAGGAAGACTCTCGTATCAGTTGGCCGGCCATCTTGCATGTATGCCGGGTCTGTCAGTGGCATGGTTTCCCAGTTTGCTAACAAATCCATGTTTGTATGTGGGTTCTGCTGTGTTTGAGGTTGATTGGGTTGTGTTGTGATGTTCACCAGGACAAGTGGTGGATAAATAGGATGTTGTGGAGCCGGCTGTGGGTTAGGTCGTGCAATAACTGTTGGTGGTGTCTGTGTGTTGTTAAATCCTCTGTTGTCCTCGTTCTGCCTTTGTCTCACTATAGGCCTTCTGTTGCCTATGTCTTGCACCTTCTGATTGTAACATCTACCTGCTGTGTGCCCTGCTTGCGCACATTTAAGACATTTGACCTCACCCCTGCACTGAGACCTCCTATGTCCCTTCTCCAGGCAGTTAAAGCAACGACCTTGGGCCAATAAATCAGCTTTGCTTCTGGCCAAGAGTTGTACCCCCTGTGTTCGCCGCTGCCTGTTTGGCTTCTTTCTCTTAACTACTGTCCAACCTCCCTCGGTTTTGTCAGGACCCATGGTGTTGTCGCGTCGTACAGTCTCCTTGTTCTTGTCATTGGTCCTGTGTGTCTCATTCCTGTTGAACTGCCCATTCATTACCTGCCGTGTGGTATGGTGAGTAGCTTGTATCCTTTGTTGCTCCTGCTCCCTCTTGATGGCCATGCTGAGAGTCTGAGCGTATGATGTCCGCCTGTATGTTGCTATCACCTCCTTGCGCCGAAGTATCGAGTTCGCCGTCAGTGCTCTGATCGCCTTTTTTGTCGCCAGTCGGGTCGCCAGACGTTTCTTCAAAGGGTCGCTCATTTTTTCCCGACCTGTGGTAATTGATCAAATGTGCTTATTTTGTTATTGTCATTATTACTAAACACTATAATTCATGTGTCAGGACGAATCAATGAACAGATTTCTGACACCAGCACCTATCAAAGTGGATCTCATTAAAAAAAAAAAAATCAAAGTGGCAACGGATGCCGGGAAAAAAACGTGGGTACAAGAAAAAACTAGCAGATACGTACCAATTAGTTACAATTTTTCTAGCTAATAAAAAAATATTTTAATAAAGGAGATTGATTTTTTTATTAAAATAGTAAGTACCGAAAATAAGTTTATGTACATCTTTGGATATACCGAAAATTTAATTTGATACACTCATGTTACAAAACTTTTCGGTACACCCAAAAATGTCAACAAGTATCCTCTCCAATATGTGTAAAAGACTCCCTTCACTTTATGGTTTGAGATTTAATCTCTGCTGCTTTGAGATTCAGACAAGCACAGGAGGCATTATTATTGGGCTTTAAGATTCGTGCAAAGTTAAAAAAGAACAGTCCAGATCCACTAATTCTAAAAGATTATCTTTTACGATACTGGAGAGGATGTGAATTGCAAGAATGTTCCTAAAATTTGATCACGTTTAGTGGTTATTTTTGGGGTATTTTTAGATTCAATATATATAAATTAACAAAAAAGGTAAATAAATTAATTTGTTAATTTATTTATAAATTATTTTTTGTAATCAGTATAGATAAATTAATTTGCAGATCAAATAAATCCAACAAAAAATGCAAATAAAATTTCGAACATTACACGGGTCTTAACTTTTGATAAGAAACTTCGATTTCAGCATATTACTCCAATTAAAAAAGACTCATAAATAGTACTAGTGCGATTATTTTTTAAGTTTGATAAATTCTATTTAAAAAAAAAAAAAAAAAATTGGAGGTCAAACCTTCATATATGTATAAAATAGAGATTTGTGCACAAATATTCAATTATCTTTTAAGATAAAGATAAGAAACAAGTCTTTTCACCTATAAATATTTATAAAAACTTCTATTTGAATTTCAAATTTACAAGTTACAAGTTCTTACACAAGAGAAAGTTCCTTTTTAACTACTAAATTAAAGATAGGTTCTCGTAAATTAAGGATCTCTGTGAAGCTTCCATGATAAGAAATTGAACCAAAACCTAGTTTTGGTTCTTATTTCCTGCTCAGCAATTAAATCCACACCGTTCTTTAGATATCGTAGGGTTACAATAGCTGAGGGAATATGTTTCCACATGGAATCCGTATCTTACACCGTGTAGTACGGTCAATGTCTCATATTTGATATTGTATTAATTTGAGAAATTAGCAACTTTAATTCAATGGATTTTGTAATGGATATTATACAGTTGAATACGCAACACATTAATCAAAATTATTTTAATACCATCAATCAGATACTTTAAATAAATTAACTAAAATGAATTATATAAATTTGTTTAAATAAAATTGTTTTTTTTATCTCTTCTCTCTTATTAAGCATATAGATGTCCTGATCAGCCAACGACTGTGATAAAAAAATAAAATTTTGGATTGAATATCAGTTCTCCGATAAAATAGTTTGTCTTTTTATTTTATGCATATTTTTGATATTTTTTTACTTGTAGCTAGTAGTCTAAATTTATTTAGACACATACTCGCCACACATATTTGATTGTCAGACACTTGACTTTCAGAATGATGTTGATTTCTTTCTATTTTATAAATGTCATTTAAGAAAATTTTAGATTGATTGATAATTGATATCGTATCTACATTTCTTTTCATTTTTATATCATTTGAGAATGTTATTTATCATTTAATAATCTCATTTAAGTAAACATGATTCTATTCTTTTAAAAATATGTGTCATTCCAATTTAATTAATATAATGCACCACATTTGTTGTCATTACTATTTATTTAATTATTTATTTAAATAAGTTGAATCTTATCATCCTAAAACACGATAATAAAAATAATATTAGTAAGTTGTAACTTGAGAGGTGCACGATCTACAATTTTTTTTACAAAAAAACTAATGCCTTTTTTAATTTGTGTTGTGTCATAACTTAACTTTTTAAAAACTTAATGCCTATGTAAACTAACGCCTATCTAAATTAAAAACTTAACTCAAGCAAGCATGGCACAACAACCTCCTTTAGATACGGACTGGCGAGCTTATAAAGAGATGCGGGAAATAACAGGACCCTATTATTCTAGCTGTTGCCTTTGTCGAGATTCGGGCATGAAAAACTTTTTTTTCTTGAGATTTGTGCATGAGAAACTTTAAACGGTTGAGATAGGAATAACAGAATCCCGTGATCTCTTTAGAATAAAAGCATATTGAAGTACACTTGATGGGGTTATACTGGTTATTCATATCCAGCGTTTAACTTTTAATTTGTGTTGTTAATTAGTTTGCAAGGGAACCTACAATATCTATGTAATTGATGTAACTGCTTGCTGTGTGGTAATGAAAAGCCCAACGGCATGAAATTTTGCAAAAAAAATAAAATAAAAAAATAAAATAGAAAATAAAAATGCAATTTATTTAACGACCACAATACAAAACACCCATACATTAATTAGAACAGAAACTGAGAAAGCTGCAACCAAAACAAAACAACACACTCTTACCTAAATCTTATTGAATCCGCCTAAGTAACCATACTAATTGGAGAACTTGATATGATGATCCACTAAACATTATCTTAATGGATAAACATAGATATTCAAGCCATTAGCCTGGGGCTATCAGTCTTAACCAGCTTGATCTGGACGTCACCTATGGTTATATCGCCACCTACCGGCACAATCGTAACGACCAGCTTCTCGACATGGTCTACTTCAATGTCCTCCAACAATGCGGTGAGACCGAGCTTCAGGTTCGTCTTCTTTCCCTTGTGCTTTGCCACTCCATTCCCTTGTTCATTCTTTGACTTGTGAGGCAGCTTGACAAAACTTCCCACAAATTCACCGAAATCGGGGCCTGCCAGGTCACCGTAAGGTGCAGCAACAAACACATTGAACCTGGTGGCATCGTCTGATGCAACCTGGATGTCTTTAATTTGGAGCAACTCAACGTGATCATCTTTTTCTTTCTTCTTGCGGTTTGTCTTCGGGCGGGGTACAATGACACGCAACGGGCTTGTCCCGAGCTCACGCGGCTGCGTACCAAACTCACTGACGCTTACCAGGTTAAGCTCTTGTTTGCGCTCCGTCTCTTTGGTCTTCTGTACCTTGCTTCCCATCCAGGGAATTGGCACTTCCTCGTATGTGTACCGCAGTTTTGCCGGGTTCAGACAGTCCTTGACCTATATATTACAAATAATTAATAATACTTAAAATCAAGAACTATTTTTTGGCATGGTGACAAAAATACATGTCTTTTAATGTGAAAAGTCATTGGTTCGAAACTCACATGAGAGAAATCATTTGTTGTAATAATAGAAATTTGAAAAGAGTATTGGGTAGCTTGACCTACAACCTTTCTCATTCAAGAAAAAAAAAATTAATGCTTAAATTTCCGATTCGAATGCATTAATTGATTGGTTTGGACAATTTTCATGCGCATCAAAAACCTCCCGCATTGAAAGTTTGTAGTTAACCAAGCAAGTTTAACCAAAAGAAAATATGAACTTAATTAAACTCACTAAATGGAATGAATCGTAAATGATCCTAATTTGAAAATCTGCCGTTTGGTTTTGAAATGACAAGTTCATTCCATTGACTTGGATATATACTTGACAAACTATAATATTATATATTTGCAGTGGTCCTTTTTTCATATATATGTTGAGTACATTTTGTATAAGATTAGTAGAAAAAATGAATTATAAATTTTGGAGTATCATTTTTTTAGTGGATATGCAAAGGGTCCTGCCAAAAGTCAAATGCCAGATCTTCAATTTTTTCTTGGCAATTTCTTTGCTTTTGATTAAGTTTGATTCCAAGACCGAAATTTTTTTTTTGAATAAAGTGGGGAGTTACCACCAGTTTCATCCAAGACCGAAATATTAAAGAATCTGTATCCTCTGTATTAACGTAATGTTTGAGTTAATTTACGGACTAAATGTGCAATCAAAATTCGGACCAATCTGATGCATTCCTATAACGCACGGGGCTATTTAATATTAGTGTGGATTTGGTACAGATCTTAACTCAAAATTTGTGTTAAAACAGAGGATACTAATTCAATATTAGTTTGGTTGTACAGAAATTTTTGTGTATATATCAATCTTTACCTTAACACTAACAACACGCTCATGCTCGTCATAGAAGATGTACGACGATTCAAGCCAGTCGGGCTCGTTGAACTCGACTCGATTACCTCTGAAGTTCCTGTAGAGGTGCCATAAGCGATCCACATTACCGTGCAGGCTGTAAAACACGCAGTCTCTTGCTGCTGTTGCGAAATTGCCCATGTCGGTGTGGTCACCATCTGCGGTACCCACAAACACGTGGAAGCCGGCGTGGATGTTCTCGAGTCCACCGGGACCCTGATCTGGCTGATCTGATTCTGGCTGTCCAGCTCTCAGCGGGTCCCCCATGAACACCTCAGGACACTGCAGGCTGTTCTTGAAAGTGGTTTGCACGTAATTCATGTTCGCTTGCACCAGTTCATCATCACTATTCGTGCCCGACTTGCCTCCACCAAGTGGATGATTGTTATCTACAATTGCAGGGTGGAAGTGATCTTTGTTCCTGCTCATCAATTCAAAATAACATTAATGTTAATCCTTGAATCTTTAATCAAGTGCTTAATTAATTAAGAGTGAGTCAAACTTGTTTGGTGATTTCAAAAAGCATTAACCAATTTTTTTTTTTTTTTTTGACAGCTAGCTGCAGATGAGAAATTGTAGAACATTAATAATTAAATACCTCTTTTCATTGTAGAGGGGAGAGTTTGGATCAGAGGTGAAGATCTCTGGAATTGGCATTCCCTCCTTCACGTCAAAGCTCCAATACGGCAGCGCGAATGTGTCGTCGTTTATCAGCTTACCGAGAATCCGCTCAAAGAAATGCAGGTAGTACCGGTGCCATGGCAGGAAGTGCCAGCTGTTGTGTACTTGAAGAGATACACCAGGGTAACCAGCCTGATCATAGGCACCATTGCAGTATGCGCAATGAATGAGTGCCTGTTGGTAGAAGTTCCACGGGTGGTCTTTGTCCAACTCCTTCATTTTTCTCACCGCCTCTGTGTATTTTGCCATGTACTCTGGGTCGTTCTTCACCTCGTGGGCCGGCCTCCTCACGCGAAGAGGTGTGCGTGGGAAGTCATACTCAACAATCTTCGCCGTTTTGTATGGCGGGCAACATTTGCCGTCCATGCTCTTGATGGGAATGTTATTCTTGGCAGTGTGGCATTTCGACAGGTCTGGTGGGGCCAACGGAGCAGCCATTGCTGGAAGGATAATTCCCCCGGGAGTCATGACAGTGGCGGCAGTGGCAGCAGCACCGCCAAGACCTAACAGCACATCACGACGGTCCATGGAAAATTTGTTCGTGGGACCATTGTTGTTGGAACTTGTGCTTGCACGTGGTGGTACAAGACGGACCCGGCATTCGCGTAGGCGGCGCTCTTTCTGGACAGGGCATGCAGAGGTGGTCATGAAACCAACACGACAGGTGGCCATTTTCAGTTTTCAGTTACTTTAGGATATGAGAGGAGAAAATAGAGCACCGATGGGGATACACTACACAAGCACAACCCAATCAGTAGTGAGCTTGGGTTTGTGTTCATCTCTGGTAGGGTTTATATAGAATCCAAGGAGGCACGATTAGTATATTCGGATAAAATGACTGAGATTTCGGACGAAATTTTCTGTTCCGTTTGAAACATGTTGAAATACCGAAATCTTACCTTCTTTCTATTCCATTTACAGTTGTCTCTACGTTTTGTTTTGCATTTTTTAATCTACCAAAAATTCTAGAAAATGTAAAAGTTATCTCTCTAAGTACATTTTCAATTGTGCGCAGCATGTTCTGCAGTACCAAAACTAGGGTTTGGTAACTCCCCTAATCCATATCATGCAAGCTTTCAAAGAGATCCTTAATTACATTTTCTGTGTAGGTTTTACAAAGGGACCACACTCGTGCCTACATAAAAAAAATGCATGGTTCTTATTAATAATATAAATATAGCAATATTCTACGAATATACCTTAGAAAATACATGCAGTCACTAGTGGAAAAATGGACATCAGCATCGGCCTATTAGAATCGGACTTTCAATAATTCGATTCTGATTTATATCTAGATCGGACTTTTCAATTAATTGATCTTGAAAGGAACAATTAGAATCGGTTAAATATTAACAACCGCTCTTAATAGTGCTGTCCATATCAGCATCGGTTCTTTACAATAAACCGATCCTGATTAGCATCGGTTCTCTTCAACATCCGATCCTGATTATTATTAGCATCGGACCTATAATTAGCCGACCCTGATTAGCCAATTTTTAGCATCGGTTTTAAATTAACCGATCCTAAATACTAGTAGCATCGCTCAGCACTTAACCCGATCTTGATTTTTTGACTTATTAGCATCGGTTCTTTAGTTAACCGACCCTGATTTGTTTTAGCATCGGTTCTTTAGTAACCGACCCTGATTTGTTTTAGCATCGGTTATTTAGTTTAACCGACCCTGATTTGTTTTAGCATCGTTTTTTTAACTTTCACCGATACTAATAACTCTTCTCTTAATCGTTACAGCGCGAAATAATGCTAATTTTTAGGTTTTCTCAATTTTCTCTGTTCTCTCTCTTCTCTGTACGCGAAAACACGATATCTGTCGCATTTCTCTGATTTCTGCACGAAACACAGTTTAGAAGAGGAGGATAGAGGTAAATTCTTTTCTTTCACTTCTTTGATTTTTGTATCTCGGTTGAAACCTAATATTATCTCGGTAAATTCTGATGTCAGGTAAATAGGCAGATTCATTCAATAGATAAAAAGTGTTTTTGCATACATAATCTTTATTGCAAATACTGTTGGGATAATAAGTGTGATCTATGATGATAGGATTGTTGACATTTTTCAGAGATTATGCTGATGGCCGAACTACTACTTGCATGATTGATGTTAGGTTTTTTCATTTTAATCATAATTGAGAGGTAAAATGTTGTATGGTTTTCTCAAATATCTTAATATATTTGATATGTATTTCATGCATGATTTAATTGGTAATTAGAAATTTGAAAAAGGAAAAAAAAAGAATTTTAAAAAGCTGAACTTTGAAATTTCACTAAAAATAGTAGAAAAATCAAATTGAATCAAAATTTAGGGCTAAACTGTGTGTATTGAAGTCTTTTACATGATAGTGTAATTTATTTTGCATTTTGGTCCCTGTGACAGTCTACACTGACTGTTTTAGCTGAACTGGTCGTTTTTCCTGTTTTTGGTGTTTTCCTTTGTACCAGCAGCACATATTTCGGTTTGAAACACATATTTCATGTTAGTTTATAATATTTGCCTCATTTCTTTGAGTAAATGTAAGCATGCTATTTTGTTGTCCCCAAACTATACCCAATATGTATTACGAACCATTTAAAATAGCTCCTTATTGCGATAAATTCTGAATTTTCGTACACATACTAGTATATTGTAGGGCTATATGGATTTTCACGTAAAAACCAAAAATCTTAATTTTGTAGATTGGCTATTATTGAGGGGTTTGGTGCAACGTACGATCTTCATCTCACTCGATCCGGCATCCAAAAAAAATGTAAGTACTATAAAACTCGTGTCTAATTAGTTTTGTGCATGGATGTGTATTTTCATAAGAGTATATAGTTAATTAAATGTATCTAGCTAGAGTATTGTCTTGCATTCGAGCCACAACCGAATGATTAATGCCTTTAGGTCATGATACCCGTTCAAAATTAATCCATTAGGGATTAATTTTGAATAGTCCCCGTTTTGGGACTGCTCTTTAAATACTTTGTCTCAATTAGGATGTGACCACATGTAGAGCTAAAAAAAATCCCGATTTAGAATTAGATATGTAGAAAGATTAGCTGTTTGATTTATTGTCGGAAGTTGTTAAGAGCGGAGGCAGATTTTTAATTTGTGGGACTCAAATATATGCACGCAAATGTTTATGAGAAGGGTTCGAATGCCTCTATTTTTGTACCTAGCTCTATAATGTCTCTATTTTTTAAATGTTAGTAACATAAAATTTAAAGCTTACATATAAAAATAAAACCGTTATTTTTTATTATATTATTTTCTTTATGCATATATAAAAAGTTATGACATTTCAATTTTTTTTTTATCGATATCAAGAGCTTGCAAAAATATATTGTGGATAAATTCGAAATATTGATTTTTGAACTTATTTATTCATATATAAACAAAATCAAAATATGATAAAAATTAATCTACCTCAATTCAATTAATGTAAAATCTGTTGTTACTGAATTCGTATTCTCTGATTTAACACAAATTTTGAATTTAGATCTCGACCATTCAATTTAAACCAACACAAATATTAAGAAATCACATACATTACATGCGGAATCTGTATTGTCTACGTTAACTCATAATTTGAGTTAATGCAAAATGAATCCGGACTGTCCGATCCATATTGGCACAAATATTAAATGAGCCCTATGCATTCTACTTCGGACCGAATTAGTCTGAATTCTAATCAGACGGTCGAGATGCTTAACTCAAAATCTGAGTAAATGCAGAGAATACAGATTATTTATAGATGTGAGTCGGTTTGATCCGAATTATGATGGAACAGTCTGAAACTAAACTCAAAATTTGAACTTTCTAGAGATCTCGTTGATACCGGTGGCTTAGACATTTTGAATTAAAAAATAAATAAACGGCTATGAGCCGTTTGACTGGCTCCAATCTCAAAACTCCTCGATCTAAGCTACGCTTCCACGTGCGAGGTTATGAACTCCAAGGTGTACTCCAAAATTTAATTAGCATAAGATTCTCGTGTTTTCAAATTTCTATAACGGCAATTATTATGAAAATTCAATTTGACTTTGGAGTTTGGACCAATCTGGGGTGTAATTAGAACTCTTTATCTTATGAGCTTAGTAATTATCCCAATTTAATTGAATAAAAAACTACATTCAAAGTAATTTATATTATTGATGGATAAGTGAAGAAGAAAATCTTGAACTCTTTATCCAGGGGTTGCTTGGTAATCTTCTATTCTAGCACTATTTCAAATAATAGTGTTGTTTCGCTTAAAGGTTGTTTGTCAAGTATAAAATTTCTATTTGAGTGTTTGAAGAACATATTGTTCTTCAAGTTTGGCATAGTCAAAGAGAGAAATATATTATTTTCTGTGTTATTCTATTTTTCATTGTCAAATATGTTAGGCACATGATCATTCTATCTAATTACTCTTTAACATATTCTTTCAACTACAAATTTTCAAAAACATTCTAGATATTGTTAGACCAACCCGAAAAGAACAAGCAGGAATGAGATTTAAGTTGGCACATTGTCCATAACACAATAAATATTTAAACTGGTTCATGTGCTGATAGGGTCAAATTTATAATTTTTCGAACTAGTTTAGTATAAAGTTAAGAGATAAAAAAATGATAAAAAATGAACTCATTAAAATGAACTTATAAATCATCTTTTTTTTTTACCGTTTGACTTCATACTAAATTAGTTCAAAAATTTAAAAATTTGACATGTAAGCGCATCACTCATGAAGTAGATCGGTTTCAATAGTTTGGATGCGTCGTTCGAAGTTAATTCGATAGGTTTTTGAGTTAAGCTCACAAAAGAGCTTGGTGAGCTTAAGAATACCTTAGTTCTACTAACTACATTAAGGTCCAGGTACACAGTTACCGCAGGTAAACGAAAATAAAATAAAAGGAGTAAAAGACTAGATGGGTTGCCTTAAAAAACAGAACAAAGAAAGGGCAGATTGTATTAAATCTGAGCCCTCAGCCGAAAGGAACGGTGGAGATGCTAGATTCAAAAATTAGGCCCAGTCTCAGTCGGAAGTTAACTGGGTTTGAATATGGCCCATTCCTCAACTAGCTGCATTCTATTCACCTCTTATTTTGACTATATTAAAATGTGGGGGGGAATTTCAAGTATGTCCTTCAAAAACTTGAAAATTACATATTATATCCTCTAAAATTCATAATATCATATTTATCCTTCTATAAATATCATTAAAAATTTATAAATTACAATCTTACCCTCTATTTGATTGAATGCGAAAATCTAGCTAATTGTTTAAATTTTTAAACCAATATTTGATAGATGTTAAATGGGCCCACTTTCTGACAACAAAATTGATTCTGCCAGCAAAACCTAGTTTGACAGATTTTGCATATGAGATGCGTCAGATGGAAGCTTTATTCTCGATTCACATCGATCCGCTCCTCGAGAGCCATCCGGCTATGACGAGGTGGGAGCAGAGGGCTTTTGAACTTGATTGTAGGAGAAGCATATGGGTGGTTAGCAAGAATCCTTGTCTTAACAGTTCTTAAATAATTTTATCCATTTCCACCTTTTTAAAGTGATATAATTTTATGTAAATTTCAAAAATAATTTTGTAATATAATTTATATCATTAAATATTATTTTTATCTAAAAAAACATTTTATAAAAATTATATGAACAAATAAATTTTATTATTCGTAAAATTTGATGTAAAATAATATTACATACAAAATATTAGAAAATTTTGATTTTTCTAAAAATAACATTATTTATAATTAAATTTTGATTTATTATAAACAATAAAACTTCGTATTTTTAAAATTTAAAGTGACACAATATTTAAAATAATTATTTAGTAAGATATAATTTCATCATTAATATGAACTTCATATAGAGTTATATTTTGATACAATAACACTTCGTTAGCTGTTGGGTTCAAGCTAGCCTGCTGAGAAAGTTGGCAATTGGGAAAATGATGGTATGGATGAAATTTTGATTTTTGTTTTGTTATACACGAAAAGTTGGGCTTCTGCCACGTCCGACATTTTTATTAATATCCAAAGTTAATTACAAATTAATAAATATACCCAAAGTTGTTGGAAATTTATAAAAATATCCATACCGGCCATTTTCTGACCGGTTTTAATTTTTTTCGTTACCGGTCAGTAAATGGCCGGTACTATTTTTTTATTTTTTTTAGAGACACTATGAATCAATAGCAAGATGCTGAAATCTAACACTAAAAATTCGAATTTGTTTTTTAAATATTTGTTAGATTACTTTTTTTTATATATAATTAGCATATTTATACTAAAATACGCTAATTTACTTGAAATTATATTAAATTACGTTGAATTACACAAAATTAAGCTGTATTATGTTAAATTATGCTAAAATACGGTAAATTACACTAAATTAAATATGAATAGGGATGATATCTTCGGTGAGCAGGCGAAAAACGACAATGAAACTTCAAACGGCTATAAAACGGCGCTCGAGTGTCTAGTTTTAGCAAATGACCACTTTTCGGGAAGCTTGCGAAAATACGCATGTGTCAATATCTACTTTGTTGGATTTCAAAATTCAGAATTGTCAAAAAATAAAGGGAAGAGCCTCAAAACTTGAGTTGAAGTAGCTCAGTAAATTAGTTATATAATGAACTTGTAGAATACCAATTTTTACTATTTTTGGAACTTTTTTTATTACTATTTTTTATGATTTATGAAAGATGACACAAAATCAGCCTAATTTAACGTAATTTAGTGTAATTTACCGTATTTTAGCATAATTTAACGAGTAGAACTAAGGTGCTCTTAAGCTCACCAAGCCCTCCGTGAGCTTAACTCAAAAACCTATCAATCTGACTTCAAACGACATTTCCAAACCATTAGATGTTCAATCTATATTAAAATGTGCTTGGAGACCAAATTTTACATTTTTTGGAATTTTTTTACTATTTATTAAGCCGGTTTGAAAACCGCTGTTTTTATTAAAATTCTGCACCATTAGAAAACAGCGGTTTTCAAACCGGTTTAGTAAATAGTAAAAAAATTCCAAAAAATGTAAAATTTGGTCTCCAAGCACATTTTAATATAGATTGAACATCTAACGGTTTGGAAATGTCGTTTGAAGTCGGATTGATAGGTTTTTGAGTTAAGCTCACGGAGGGCTTGGTGAGCTTAAGAGCACCTTAGTTCTACTCTAATTTAACATAATTATTGTAATTTAGCGTAATTTTGTGTAATTCAGCGTAATTTAACATAATTTCAAGTAATTTAGCGTATTTTAGTATAAATATGCTAATTATATATCAAAAAAATAATCTAACAAATATTTAAAAAAAATTGAATTTTTAGTGTTAGATTTCAGCATTTTGCTATTGATTCATAGTCTCTTAAAAAAACAAAAAAAAATTTAGTACCGGCCAGAAAATGGGTATATTTATTAATTTGTAATTAACTTTGGGTAAATTTATAAATTTATAAATTACCAACAACTTTGGGTATATTTATTAATTTGTAATTAACTTTGGATATTAATAAAAATCACGGCTGCTACGTGGTTGTCGGTCGTTGATTTAAGACAAAAATCCTGAATTATAAATTGAGGCCCAGCCTTATATATAACTCAGATCTGACCTTCAAAGGATGCCTACTTGTACATATCAAAAATGATAATTTATAATCAAACTAATGAATCAACAAACATAATGGATAAGTAAGTAAGGATGACACAATCCTTTCTTACACTTATCATTATATATATCATGCTCAGGAATCAACAAACATAATGAATAAGTAAGTAAGGATGACACAATCCTTCCTTACACTTATCATTATATATATCATGCTCAGGAATCAACAATTAAACATAATGGATAAATAAGCAAGGATGACACAATCCTCCCTTACACTTATCATTATATATATCATGCTCAGGAATCAACAAACATAATGGATAAATAAGCAAGGATGACACAATCCTCTCTTACACTTATCATTATATATATCATGCGATATTGAACAAAAAACATGCAGTATATTTGGTATTGTCTATATTGGCAATAATAGATAGTATATTAACAATATGTTACATATCATATGTATTGATTGAATAGTCTTGATGCATTATGCTATATGCCGCTCATGACTTATGGAATTGTATTTCATTGCCAACACAATACGAATCCAATATGGTCACACATCTACAAAGTTTCTAGTTGAGATATCACATGACATATGATACCGTTGATTATGTTATGGGATAACATATATCAAATATAGAAGTGCATAATTATGTTGGGCGTAATATAACATTCATTCAATACATGATAGGTGATGAATGTTAATCAAATCAATTTAGTAAATGAGATGTACAAAGGATGACTCAATTAACTTAGTAAGTACTTAATTGGATTAAACGCACAATTGAGTATTGTATTATTAGTATTATTATATTGGTCATTTGGAATGCATCATGTGATAGATAATTAAGACACGAGTGCATGGATATGTAGAACGTGCTATTTGAACTTGTAGATCGAAAGTTATGATCAAAAGGAGTTAGACTAAAGTACATATCACACGTGGTCAACCGCATGTTTGATCATTTTCATGAGAGTTATGTTGACCTGGTCAAAATATTGATATGCAGAGAGTTTGTTTGTGGAGAAGGCTTTGACTTGATCAAACTTGAGCTATATGAACCATATTTAATAGACTAATGGTCCAATGGACCATCCATGAGTTATATTACCACTGTGTCATTTTAATATTGAGTCGCATCCATTAATTAAAATGATAAGATTGTAATGAGGCTCTTGCACTATTTATGCACAAGAACTCACTCTCTCCTCGTGCCATTAATTATAGTAAAGTTTACACTCTCTCTTAGATTGAGTTTCAATCTCTCTTCTCCTCTCCTTGTTAGGCCGAACCAAAGGAAGATCCATTGACCACTCCCTTGGTCTTCTCATCTCCGTTGCTCCACATCGCCGGCCGCCACTTCACCCTCCACCAATCATGTTTAAAGCCGAGCTGCCCGATATAGATCAGCTTCGAGCCAATCGGATCGGAGTCCAATGAGCGGACCCACTTCCTCTCCTCCGCCTCTGGGACGTACGCCACTGCTCCTAGCAACCACCTCTACCTAAGGCCGATCGGCCTTGGATCTAGGCTGAGCCTTCAGCTCCTCTTGCGATGAGTTAAGATTTGTTGAGGATAGTGTTAAGATTGTGAAACGAGTTTCCAAGGATTCGAGTCGAAGAAGAGAATCATACATCTAGTATTGGATCTTTGCTTCTTCTCGACCACACCTTGGTGTACATTATTTGAGGCTATCTAGTTTTATAGTTAGCGAGGCGAGGCTCAAGGGTGACGTTGGAACTGACATTGCCGAATCTCGCTCCATTGATTAGAAAGGTATCAGATCTAAAACTCTATGCTCACCCGTGTGTGTGGCACGGGACATAAATTATGTGGATGGTTACATAATTAGTAGTAAGATCATACTCACGACGCTAGAAAATTTAAAAGTACCTGCTAACCTCGAGTATAACCCTACACACATATCATAAATTTTCAATAATACTAATACAAAAAGATAATATCTATTTAAACAAATATTTTCAGATAAGTTTAATCATAATAATATTTCATACGACTTACAAAACACTAAAAAATTGGAGTGTACTCAACCTAAGATTCCGTCAAGCTAGGTGTAGGATTCGTTAACTTTTTTGGGGATTTTCTGTGGTCTTATGATAACAGTGGATTAAAGGGGCTTATTGAATATATAGTTCGGTACCTCTGGCGATACCGAACCATAGATTCAGTACTTATGGTTTTTTTGTTAAAAATAAAAGTAATCAACCTGTTTTCTAATTTTTTATTAATTAGAAAAATAAAAAAAAATTGTATAAGGAGGGGCTTGATCGTTACCTGGTCAGAGCTGTTTGTTACTGTCCGAGACGTAAATATGAGTGAGGCTATGGTGCTATGCATAGCACGGATGGCTAGTGTACTACGGCTCAATATGGTATTTTTTAAAATCCTAACGGTTGATCCGACCGTTCAATGTGATAACCATATGAATATGTACTTGCAAACTAAATTTTATATTTTTTCGAATTGTTTTACTATTTTTTTAGATAGGTAGAAAAATCAGTGTTTTTTGAAAATTCTGGACCATCAAAATTCTACCTATCTGAAAAAATAGTAAAACAATTCGAAAAAATATAAAATTTAGTTTGCAAGTACATATTCATATGGATATCACATTGAACGGTCGGATCGACCGTTAGGATTTTAAAAAGTACCATATTGAGCCGTAGTACACTAGTCATTGGTGCTATGCATAGCACCATAGCCTCACTCCGTAAATATCACCTGTCATCTCAGCTGCGTGATGGTGTGATTCGATTCTCTTCAAATTTCTATGCTTCTAACGTAATTTTGTTACGGGGCTTTTTCCTTGTCAAATCGCGCGTGTTGCACCTCCATTGAACTCGGGTTTGTGTTAATTGTCTCGGATGAACAAAAAGAGCGAAAATTCACATTCCATTTCTCATTTGAGCGAGAAATTATCTCCCATTCCGATTAAAGCCTGACGGGTCACAAAAATATATTAATGCAAAGTCACAATATGTAATAATGTTTACTTTTGCTTGACATATCAATTGGATAAGTCATATGTGCCACATATCATATGACATCTATTTATTATAGCTTAAAAATTAATAATAATAAAATAATATGACACCGACACAGGATTATTGTTTCTTCCAACATAGGGAGCGAGAGGTTTTCAAATAGTAGCGGACTGAATTTAATTCCAAATTTCAATTAAACAGTTTGATCCACATTTAGAACTGTGTAGAAAGATTTAAATCTCTATAAATTTAAACCCTCCCTCATGTGAATACAAACCATCCTCATGAAACCTAAACACGGATCAAACGATTTAGACATAACATTGCACTGCGATACCCATCGGCACAAACCCCAGTACCCGTTTCTTTTGCTATCCATGAAAAAATACCACGTCTTATTAATTTGTTCTATGAAGGTTTGATCTGAAACAATCGAACAAGTAAAAAATGACCCTTTTTTTTCATGGCATGTATAATAGCATATATTATATATTTATGTATAGGGACTCCTCTGACACAATGAGACGAGACATAGTTTGTATACCTTGTGTTTGATACTTAAGACAAAGTCTTCAACAGAGAAAGGTATCACAAACTGATGTTCTACTGAAACTGAATATGATGTTAATAAATCATACACGGTTTTAAAAGGATATCCGTGTGTGTATCCTTAATTATCAATAATCAGTTCATTTTCTAGAACCATGTAAATGGCCTGTCGTAGCACGCTTTTTGGAGAATCATGCACGGTTCTTTTTAAATGTTTGTGTCTATATAGTGAATGTAGATACAGTTCTAAAATTGTGTACAATTTATTGACCCTTTCACACACTATGTGCTCGTACACGGTTGTGAATCTTTGTTATTAGTGTTTTTAACCATGTATATTCGCCTATTATGTAGTAGTGAAGTGATACTAAAAAGTAATTAGCTGATTCCCCTAATTTATCATCAGTGTCACCAATTATAGTTTACAACTTCAATGAAAATAAAACAAGAAAAGTCAGGAAAAATAAAAAAAAGAAAGGTAAACAAATAGATATAAGGATATATCATTACCTGGTCAGAGTTGTTTGTGATTGTCGGAGCCGTCAATATCCCTGGTTATCTCAGCTGTGTGACACGAGGTAGTGATGTCAATCTTCACACGGTCTAATTCGATTGTCGTCAAATTTCTATGCTTGTAACGTAATTTTGTGAAGAAGCTTTTTCCTCATCAAATCGTGTTGCCTCCGTTGAACTCGTGTTTGTGTTAATTGTCTCTGGTCAACAAAAGATCGAAAAATCACATTCTAGTTCTCGTTTGAGCGAAAAAAATCCTATTCAGATTAAAGCTTGCCGTATCACACCATATATTAAAGCAAACTAAATTGGATATGTGATATAACATCTATTCATTATAGCTTAACAATTAATAATAATAATAATATAAAATGAAAACAAACCAACGCACAGAATGTTTCTTCTTGGGAGCAAGAAGTTTTCAATTAGCATCTGACTGAGCTTAGTTCGATAATCAGTTAAACTGTTTGATCCAAATTGAGATCCGTGCAGATGTATTTGAATTATCTGCAAATCTAATCCCGCCCTCCTGTGAATATAAACCATCCTCATGCATGAACCTAAATGTGAACCAAACAATTTAGAGCAAGCATTGAACTGAACTCGATGCGATACCCATCTGGACAACCCCCGTTCCGGTTTCTTGTGTTATGAACCTTACGAAAAGAATATCATGTCTGATTCAGTTGTTCTATAAAGGTGTGATCTGAAACAATCGACCAAGTAAAAAATGACCTTGTTTTTCATGGATTGTAATATAGCGTATATTATATATTTATATAGGGACTCCTCAGTCACAAACACGCTAGCCGAAGAAAGCAATGAGATGAGGCATAGTTTGTATACCTTGTGTTTGAGATTTGAGACAAAATCTTCAACAGAGAAAGGAATGTAGGATTGAGAGGGAGAAATGCAGCAGATTTGAGAGCGAGTAGCTAGGTTCGAGAGGCACCGATAATTGATTGGTAGAGGTAGATGATTTCGTCGCAACAGGCACGCAAGGTCAACTCTCCAACTCCCAGGAATAAATTAATTATTAAGAAGGCTTCAGGACTACAGGTTCTCTGTATTAATTTGAATAATCAAATTGAGCTGTGCGCCTGTGCCATGTGGGCTGCTGTTTCCTATAGGGGTGTAGACTAGGGATGTAAACGGTCGGATACGGATCGGATAGTGGTCAAACCGTATTCTTATCCGTTATAATTTTTCGGATACGGATACGAATACGGATAGTCTCGGATATGGATACGGATCGGATATTAAACGGATATGGATACGGATCGGATATCGGATGGATACGAATACGGATATAAATATAATTCGGATAATTAAAAATAAATTACTAACATTCTAGTAAAGAATAACATTTAAATATAATTTTTTCATTCATAAATTAGATATAATATTTTTTATAATAAATTTGTTGGATACAAACATATATCATATTATCAAAACATTAGTTACTAATCATGTCATAGTGTTATATTGTTAATTAGAATATATGCAATTTAATAAATCATTGGTATGTATATGCAATTTAAGAATATAAAGTATATTTATTATAGTTTAGGAGTGTAAACGGTCGGATACGGATACAGATACGGATCGGATAATTTGAGTCATTTTAAGGATTCGGATCCGGACGAAATCGGATAATATCCGATCCGTTTACACCCCTAGTGTAGACAGGTTCCGATAGAGGACGTTTCATATGAGATCTCACACTTTGAGTTTATCTAAAATCGGAACTAATATTTTTCGGTGCCTACTTGGAATGTAAAGGGCCGTTATTACAGAGTTTTGAGGTTTCGTGCATCTCAACTCAAAATTTGAGATATCTCAGGAGATGCGAATTCGGTCGGAAGTCGGATTAATTAGCTGGATTTTGTGTATATTTTGAATCTCATCTATAATTATCTAGTTATAATATTTTTAATTTATAATCAATTAATAATGATAACTTATAAGCTTGTGAACTCAAACATTTTTTCAATTATTGATCAGGTTTTATTAATTTTGCAGATATTATTAATAAAGAAAAATATCATGTACGTACATATAAGTGTAGTTATTATTGTTGATAATTTAAAAAATCCAAATAAATTGTTAAATAACAATCTAAAAATAACAATATTCATACAGTAGCATTCTATATAATTCAACATAACATATTTTAACTAATAATAATAATATATAAACAAAAATGTTAAGCAAAAGAAAAGATAAACAAAATTCAATAATGCGGAAGTATAGTTCAAATTAAACTAAATTAAATTAGCAGTCTGGCCAGCTGGTTTAATTAAATCAATATAAAATGTAAAATCCAAGATCAATATGTATTTGCTGGATTAATCGGTACCAAGTCATATTGAATATAAATTATCATTTTTCAATTCAATAAATCTGGTCGGACGAACAAGTCGAATTAATTAAATAACATGTGAACCACTAATTTTTCATATGTCAATGATTTTGGATGACTGATATCAAAACTTCTAAAAATTCATCCATTCCATGAATCGTGCAACACATGTATTACTCAGCAGAGGCGTATAAATAATTGACTTGGAAAATTTGTCGGTGTCATACAGCTGTATATATAAATATATTCGAATAATCAAATTGAGCTGTACCGCGTGGGTTACTATTTCCTTCGGTGTACATAGGTTACGAATCTGGTTGGTGAAATTTTATCTGCATTTTTAATCTGATACACAATTGTCCAGTTATGTTACCTTAATTCATAATCAATTATCATAACTAATAATTTGTTAAACTCATTACTTTTTTTAATTGATCAAATTTTTTAAATTTTGCAGATATTAATTATTAAAAATAGCATGGTACAAATGTCTTGTTTCTTTCGTTTTAATTGTGTCCATGCCAATATCCATGTTTTCATTTTTGAAGTCGAAAGAGTCAATTGGATCTTCAAGCACATTTTAATATATAAAATTGTGTCTCGAAGCACATTTTTGAAGTCAAAAGAGTTAATATGAAGATTATGTTGAGCAGTTTGAATTGACTGTCTGTATTTTGAAAACTGAGATATGAATGTGAGACACAATTATTGAGTTATAAAAAATAACACGATCCGGCCAATAAAATTCACAAGAACACTAATAAGTTAAAATAAAATCAATCAAAAAAAAGTATGCTCAACTCAAAGAGGCAAAAGAGAAGATAAACTCAACTCAAATTTTAAAATTCATAATAATTAATTAGTCTCATTACAAACTGATTTTGACTTCTCTTATAGCCTTGCTTAAAGTTTAAAAATCTCCTAAAAAGTACCCTACTCTAAGCTACATTTTTCCTTCTCCAAAGACACTAATTATCCTCCTAGAGACCACAAAACACTACTTAAAAAGACATAAAATCAGACACCTTTTTTACTCTATTTGAAACACACTCAAAACCCACACCTATTCTTAATTAATGACATAAATCTTCGAAAACTGTCATATAATAGTCACGCCATTTTGAGCAGCTTTCGTTCTAGTTCTGCAAATAATATTTCACATGAAGTTGTATATCATGTTCTCAGTTTTGAATCACTTAATCGATGCACATATGAAGAAGTAACGAATTTACTAAAGAGTGTCAAACAGTGGCGGTTTTGGATGCTAGAACAGCTACTACTAGAGCATTCAGTGACGATTTTGGGCAAGGTGACAGACACTGCTCGAAACAGTCCATTCTCTGACTCATCTTGAGTGATGCCAAAGAACATACATAACAAGTCTGAACCCTGCTCAATAAGAAATATCATGTACATAAAAGTGTACTGATCTTTTTAAAAATTAAAAAATACAAATAAAATATAATCCACAAAAACTAATATAAATAAGAAGTTTAGTCAGGTCAAGCGGGTTAAATTTAATTGGTCGGTGTAAACGGTTTGTGCACCACTTTTTGTGTTAATGGACTTGGATGAATGTTTCCTTTACTATTCATGTGTAGAACAAAAGTATATCTTACGGTCTAAACTCTCCCGTTCGTTCGATGTTAAGTACTTACAGTATTCTTCTGATATTATAATCTGAACCGTTCATAACATTATAGCTCTAAACGGAGAGTTAGTATTGCATGTCATTTAATTTATTTAATTCTTCAAGACACCAAAAGTCTTGTGAGATAAATATAACAATATCCGCTCCCGGTGGAAAGCAACGATGAGAAGAATTAAAACTCAAAAATTTATGTATTTGCTTCTCAAAAATTTATTATATTATATTTACTCTTCTAAACTTCAAAAACTCACAAATATTCTCATTTTTATATCTTTTCTCTTAAAACTCATTTTAAATTTATGAAGTACCCAATTTACTTTTCATTAAAAAAAAAATATGTAGCATGTAATTTAGAAAATTATCATGTTTCTAATTGGAAGGTTTCCGAGGACAAAAGAGTTATTTTACTTCTAACGCTTACACAGTGACATTTAGGTGTATACTTTTATAAGCCTCGGATGTAGAGAAATGATCCATTTTTCCTTGGAAATTGACCAATTAGAATACATACATTTTTCTAAAACACGTTACTAGTTTTTAGTTATTAATGAAGGTTATAATGGGTACTTAATAAATTAAAAATAAGTTTTAATAGAAAAGACAATAAATGGATAAATTTGTGAGATTTTTTAAGGTTTGAAGGGTTAATATGATATTATGAATTTAAAACTAATTGTGTAAAAACAAAGGAAACTAATGAGAAAGAAAACTAGGAGATGGCAATCACATGGCCTCTTTCTCCAATAAATGAATTGAGCAAGTTATGTGGGTAAATAAGTCCATGATTAATTATAAAAGGCCAGTAGCCATTTAATACACTGCAATGAGGGGCACCGTGTACCACTTATTCTCATAGCCTTGCTAATTGGAAAATGTTTTATACTCTATTCTTAGAGGTGGAAATAGAAAATTTTGATTGGCAAGCTGAAATATAAAATGCATAATGTGTGAGAGTGTGATTTGAACTTAAAATCTCCACAGCCATGTACAAAGATGACTCTAACTATAAGGTTACAAACACATATTAACATTTTTTTTTTTTTGAGGGATAGTGGAAAGGTTCCACTAAGATATATTGAGCTAAAAAATTTTTTACAGGGGTGCTACACGGACCAAGTGATCTTAGTAACCATTTAGTAAATTTACAATGTAACTCAACTATTGAAAAGCTCTGCTAATAAAACTAAGAACGCTCCCAAAATGTCCAAGTCACTCCTTCCCATATTAACATTTTTTAAGAGGAGATGAATTGTGCTAGCTAGTTTGTCACATTATCTAATTTCTGTAGTAGTTGTCTTGCTTGGTTCTTGAATCATGTAATAGGATCATCATTTATATGTTTGTAGGTTGCTGGTATAATACTTAATACCTAATAGTTGTAGTTGAATTTCAGTAAGTACTGGCACTACATCAGTTCTGGTACCAGTGATACAAACAATTAATTAATGTAAGAGGTTTTCTTATTAATAAAAAACGGTGGCTAAACTCTAGGGGTGTCAATGACACTCTTTTACCTGTTTACCCGACCTGTATCGTATCTGAAAAGACAGATAAGAGTAAGATTTTTTTTTTTGTTAATTTATCGGGTACGGGTAAGGGTAATGATTTTTTTCGTTATCTTACCCGTTATCTTACAAGATAATTTTTAAAAATAAAATTATATATCTAGATATGTATTTGTATAAAGATAATACATGATACAATAAAGTTTTGTATTTTACTAAATTTTCATAATACAAATTAGTTGTATTCATTATTATTATTTTCTTTTTTTTTCTTCTTTTGAAAAAAAATGTATAGAAAGCATAAATCAAGATGTCAATGGCACTTTTTTATCCATTTACCCGATCCGTACCGTATTCGAAAAAACGGGTAAGGGTAAAGATTTTTTTTGTTATTATAACAGATATGGGTATGAAAATGCCTCCACCCGACCCGTATCGTACCCGTTGACACCCTACTAAACTCCCCTGCTCAATAAAGTAGATCGGCCCATGCCATTCTTTAAAATTTCTCAAATCAAGACTCAGAAATCTTGTTACAAGAAAAGCACATATTTATCATGAAATCCAAATCCAACTAAATCTTTTAAAATAAGAGATAATCAGAACGTATGCTACATAAAAGTATACCGATAGATCTGCTTCAAAAAGGTAGCCTGATATAGCAATTGAGCCCAACTCTTTTATAGTTCTGTTCAGTAACTGCTCATTTATTATCAGCCCGTTTGTTTACGGGCTGCCATGTTCAATTAGCAGCACTTCCGTTACTTTGCCAGCCGAACAACACTACATCATTGCTTTCGTTTATTTAAGTCAAAGGGTTAAAGCTCAATGTAATTTCATTTTCTAGTTGAAACTTAGAAACTCTTTTTTTTTTTACTTAACATTTTAGTAGTGAAATTAATCCTATGTTTTCACCATAGGCGGAGACATGTCACATGTGGAGACTATATATGGGTCAATTGACTTTCGTTATTTTTAAAAACTGGTAATGAAGCACAATTTAATTTGTTATATAATTTATAATAAAATATTACGGATAATCCAAATTGACCCCTATAATTTTGAGTCAATTGATTTGAAGATTTCAAATATTTTGAAACTTTTTTTTAATTAAAAGAATTGCTCACATGTGACATTGTGTCTCTCTCTCTCAAATTCCACCAAGAATATCCAAAGACAACTCACATGTGACATTAATTGAAACCTTTTTTTTTTATGTAGTTGACATTTTGACCCCCTTTAATTCACTAAATATCTGCCCCCGCCTCTGATTTCCACTAATACAAAACGAGAAAAAAACATCGTTAATTCATTTCTGTGTTAATTCATTTTTGTGCTTATTGCAAATATGCAGGTAACTAGCTTTTTGTTTTGTTAATTAAACTTGGCATATGCATTTATATTGCCCCTTCATTCTGTTCCATCGCTATAAAAAAATAATCCTCTACAATTTAAATATTTTGATGAGAAAATATCTAAAAGTTATGATGAGTATATATATAAATTTCTCAAACAAATAAAAATTAGATGCAAACGGAATGCGAAAGATTTTGTCCCAGAGCTGATCCAAATCATAGAAATAACATTCAAATTGGCACTAATAATGAACATAATTCCAAAAACTATTATAACTTTTTTTTATTTATTGAGATGAAGATGAAATCAAGTTTTCAAAATTTAAACATTTATAGAAAAAATTCTAATCAAGTTGAACATGTATGTAAATTCTCATAAAATATTGTCTTAACTATTATAAAAATTGTACATATTGGAAGAACTCAAAAGCATAACGGCTCACTGGCAAACAATTAATGTGTGCAGTTTTCAGAAATACCCGCCAAAGCTAATTTATATTAAGTGCACTAAAACACCTTAATTATGGCTACTTGAAGATCAGATCATCACAACATAAAAACATTAGAGACGGATTTAAAGCCAAGTCTGGAATGGTCATTTCATAATTTTTAATTTTTTAATCATATCTATTGAAATTTAATTGAATATTTTTTACTAATTTTTAATATAATTGGATTGAAGTGGAAGGTGAAGAGGTGCGCATAGCAAGAGTGTGTTTCTTCAATTAATTTTGAACAGGGTTGGTTGAGATAGCGTGAACGAAATGTATACGGTTTCTGAATACAAAACCATGTTTGTAAATTGAGCATAATTATACTTAGTTGATTCCGTAATAACCTTTATGATCAGATAAGATCGTACAAAGTTTCTTATTAAATAATCGTGTACAATTGTTGGTACTTTTATTACACGGTTTCTATTATAAAGACTGTGTGTGTATGTTGGACAGAGCTTATGTTCGCGCAAGCACCTCCTCTATATACACTCTGTTTATTTAAAATTTTCTTGCATTTGTGCATAATATGTTGCATATGATTAACATTTTAGTAATAGTGTAATGCGGTAATTAAATTAAAAGTAAAAAAAAGACATATATGGAAATAAGTTTCTTCAAGAAATGTCCAAGATCAATTAGTTCAAACAGCTATTCGTTTCTTTAAAGAACATGTTACAAAGACTAATGCAATAAGAGCCATACACAAAACTAAAAAAAAAAAAAAATTCCGAGGAAAGGTCCAATTAATGGGAGCGTTCGATTAATAAATTTAGTTCATAACAACAAAACTGATGGCACGAATTTGCCAATAAATATTATATAAACAATGTTAGTCTACATTCAATTTTTTATATATGATATATTGATATATATGTAATTTAAATTAATTTAAATTAATAGTCCATTATAAATTATTAAAACTTTACTATAAATTTTTAAATTTTTCCATAAAGACAAATAAACTTTAAATCATTTTAAATTTAATTCATGTGCTATACTAAAAAAAGAACACACCTAAATGATTTTAATTTATAATTTTAATTAATATTATAATAAATTAATAACTGAATATATCTAAAAAAGATAGTATTATTTTATTCATTCTCTATGCCACTATTTTAAGTATACAATCCAAACAACATCTACATTATTCTCAGTAGCACTATTTTGGCACTATTTTTTCAAAATTACAAATGAATATTGCTAGAGTCATGCTATTTTGATTTGTGTGTGACAAAATATAAGAATGGTACTAATTCAAATAGTGTAAAACATGTGTTACTTTTGCCAAAAAATTTATTTATATCATTTCTTCAAAATAAATAAAACAAAACACTCTAAAATCTGAGTTTTTTGAAATTTACCTAGGCCGCACTGACATTCTGCGATCCCAAATACTGGAGTGAGGGCCCAGAATGCCAGTGCGGCCCCATATTTTTTTTTTTTTTTGGTTTTTTTGTAAGGATCTGACGGTCTAAATATGAGTTTACGTATCGAGAGCATCATGTAATAAAGGTCAGGTCAATTAATTGATGACCTGGCGACGACCAGGAGACTTTTCTTTTTCCAAGGGACCGAAAACATTTCACTATACTCTCCAGTCCATAAAATTGTTAGTTTCCATGCCTATGATTGACCTTTGGATTACATCGGAAATTTTGACGTATTGCTTCCAGTAGAGCCGTAGCCTCTGAAAAATTGCACTAGAAGCTCTGATGGATGCAGTGTAATACCTGAGCAAAACACCCATGGAGGTTGAGTTGTTTACTGGAGAGTGGAGAACAATGAAATACGAGTGGGGCCCATGGACAAGCGTGATTAGCGGAGCATAAAGGAATCCTAGGCCCCATTCGTATTTTTTGTAAGGAATAGGGCCGCACCGACATTTTAGGCCCCTGTCTGAGACTGCAGTTATCGCTTTTAAACAAAAAAAAGGAATAGGGCCGCACCGACAATTTAGGCTCCTGTATGGGACTGCAGTTATCGCCTTTAAACAAAAAAAGGAATAGGGCCGCACCGACATTTTAGGCCCCTGTCTGGGACTGCAGTTATCGCTTCTTTTTTTTAAAAAGGAATAGGGCCGCACTGACATTTTAGGCCCCCGTCTGGGACGGGTCCGGATCCCCTAAAGTAATCCAATTTTTGGGTTTTGGATCGAGACCGTCCGATTCAAATTCGTCGCTCGAGATCGCATCGGGATTCGAATTCGTCGTCGGGATGTGTGCGCTCACTTCGCTGATGGATTTTCTCGGATTCGAATCGGACGGTCCCGATCCAAAACCCAAAGATTAGGTTACTTCATTGGATCCGAACTCGTCTGGGACTGCAGGGGCATTCTGTGGATTTCAGTATTTGAGGCCACGGAATACCGGTGCGGTCTGGGTAAATTTGGAAAAACTCAGATTTCAGAGTGTTTTGGTTTATTTATTTTGAAGAAATAGTATAAATAAAAATTTCAGGTTACTTTTTGTGTATTTTAAATATTATTTTATTTGTGTGATTAAAAATGCAAACTCAAAAATTGCTAACTTGTTGTTCCTATAAAAAAGTTGAGTTAATGAAATATTGTTACTCCAACGCTATTTTAAAAAGAGAGAAATGTGTGTGAATTATCAAATGAAAATATCATCATTATTTTAATTTAGTGATTCTCATGCATCCAAAAATATGTAATTAGTTACATAATTAATTGTATAATTATCCTCTCATTTTGGAATATATATGTTTCTAAGATAAATAAGTAACGTACAGTGTGTTTTATTTTATAAAAGTAAATGCAATGACGTAGATTTATTTTAACTTGGGTTAATTCCTTCTCTATAGTTTAATCTTGAAAAGGAAACCTATATCGCTCATACACTCTCTCCGATGACCTTCACATGCATTTGTTTTTAGTTTTGTATATAGTGTTATTTTGTAAAACATATCTCGTTAATTCAATTAAAGTGAGTCTATGGTACTATGCATATTACGAGTTGGTCTGTAATACAGATTAATATTTTTGTTTTCAAAATTTTAACGGTCGATCTGAACCGTTCAACATTATCCCCGTATGAATATGTACTTGCAGATCAAATTTTATAATTTTTTTAATTTTTTTTACTATATTTTAAGATAGGTAGAAAGTCACTTGATCTGAAAATTCTTGACCATCCAAAAACAGTGATTTTCTACTTGACTTAAAAATAGAAAAAAAAATAGTAAATAATATAAAGTTTTGTCTGCAGGTACATATTCATATGAAAATCATGTTGAACGGTTTGGATCGATTGTTAGGATTTTAAAAATAAAAATATTGATCCGTATTACAGACCAAATCATAATATGCGTAGTACCATAATTGTAAATGAGCGAGTTTAAACAAATAGTTATCAAGTGAATTACGAGCTTAGTTGTGAATTTGAGCATTTTTATACAGCCCTGGGACAATCTAGGTACTTTGAGATAAGGATTCCCGACACGAGAGAAAAAAATATACTTATTTTGTTATTTTCATAAACACTATAATTCATGTGTCAGCACCAATCAATGAACAGATTTCTGACACGAGCACCTATCAAAGTGGATCTCAATAAAAAAAAAAAATCAAAGTGTGAAACGGATGCCGGGGAAAAAACGTGGGTACGAGAAAAAACTAGCACAATAAAACGTGGGTACAGGGAAAATGTCCCATCCGACGAAAGTACTTTTGTAAGGCAGAATCCGTATCCACCGTTTTCCGTATTCGAAGGTCCAGATCCAGTGCAGGCTTGGTTGTATGACATTGAATGGAGAAATTACTGGAATCAGTCCGCACCCGCAAGATATGCCCGATCCAGATGCACTCCAGTTGTATACTCTGAACAGATATATACTAGATTAATTTAAGTAATTTTGTTTATGAATTTCAGCTTACTAAATAAAAATCGTTTATAATCTTAGGTGACTCAGGATCAGCAGGCGCAGACGCAGGCGCAAACCTCGTTCGATATGCCGTCTTGGGCTCACTTGCTTTTTGATCAGCAGCCACAGATAGGTAAAGGCCTACCTACAGACCGTGACCTCAGACAGGTATCTACTGAGGCGCTTAGAATTATTTTTTATTAATTACAGCTTACTAAATAAATAAATGTGTATGAATTCCAGGTGACCCACGATCAGACGCAAGTTGGAGTTGGTTACGGGATGCAGTTTTGGGTGTGTTATCAGCAGGCGGGTTTCAAACATACTTTTGACCCAGACTGAGCCGAAGGTGACAGACAACAGTCACTCTAGCAACAGCTCCGACAGACGTCCAAGACAACAACCACGGCGTGTCATCAATTCCCCAGACCGCTTCACACATTCAGACTATCATGATCACCGCTGATTATCTATTTTATTGTGTGTTTTCCTATATTTATTGTAGTCACACCCCCAATTGGTGCGACAATACTACTGTGTTTATTTACCATTCAATATATGTAACACAAGGTACAGATCTTTTGTATGTATTGCCAATAGCATCCATTATTTTACAAAAATTATCTGACCATTTATAGTGGATGATGCTAGAGAAATACTCTTTGCACTATGTCAGATAAAATAATCTCAAATCTCATACCTTTAGGTGGCCATGTTGTCAATTATTATCCCAAAAACGTTTCTCAGTTTTCGTATAACAAACCTGTGAATCCCACAAGGGAAAACAGGTGAGAAATAATAAATTATTTCTCAGTGCTGATTGTCACTTAGATTATTGGATTCGAAAGAAATCCATATTCAAAATAAAATCTCTGCACGAGAAGCTAACAGTTCAATTCATAATGATGAATGCAAATACTCAATAACGATATCCAATTGAACGAAAAAAATTACATAAGTAAATCAAAACTCTAAGAATTTAATTAGAATAAATTGTTTGAGTCAAAATCTTTTAAACCATAAAGTTCGGTAACGTTTGAGACCTAATCTTTACAACTACTATGTCTGATAACGTTTGGTTTCTTAACTTTACAATTTCTAGTCTGGTAACACTGACAGATACCATAACATGTACCTATCGTGTTATGGCTTATACTGTTCTAACTATCCTGACAATTTGTTAACGGAAACAATACATAATCAATATCACAATGTCATCATTATCGGAAAGAAAATCAATGATAAGACAGTTACCACAGTTCATTAGTCTTACAGTCACAATTCACATTTATTCAATATCCCCTACCCAACCGGTACTGGGTTCAGTTGGGGCCATTCACCATATGCGCATAAGGGTCATGGAGTAAACTCTAGTAGCTAGCTAGACTTTACGATTTATTAATTATTTTTCTCCGCTATATGAAGGTTCAAGAATTACATTATTCAATTAATTCAATTAATTCAATCCCTGTGGTTTCAATCAATTATTTGCAATAAGAATCAACCAATCGATAAACAATATCAACGTAACAATATCAACATGACAGTCAACAGACTTATCTTTAATTCAGTTTCAATTGTATTGGGTTATGCATATGAAGCAACAGTTTAATCAATGCAGTCAATCAAATATTGAAAATGCACATCGAAATCATAGAAATCATAGAAATAACATTCAAATTGGCACTAATAATGAACATAATTCCAAAAACTACTACAATTATTTTTTATTTATTGAGATGAAGATGAAATCAAGTTTTCAAAATTTAAACATTTATAGAAAAAATTCTAATCAAGTTGAACATGTATGTAAATCCTCAGAAAATATTGTCTTAACTATTATAAAAATTATACATATTGGAACAACTCGAAAACATAACGGCTCACTGGCAAACAATTAATGTGTGCAGTTTTCAGAAATACCAGCCAAAGCTAATTTCTATTAAGTGCACTAAAACACCTTAATTATGGCTACTCGAAGATCAGATCATCACAACACAAAAACATTAGAGACGGATTTAAAACCAAGTCTGAAATGGTCATGCCATAATTTTTTAATTTTTTTAATCATATCTATTAAAATTTAGTTGAATATTTTTTACTAAGTTTTAATATAATTGGATTGAAGGGGAAGGTGAAGAGGTGTCCATAGCAAGATTGCGTCTCTTCAATTAGTTTTGAGCAGGGTTGGTTGAGAGAGCGTATTTCTAAATACAAAACCGTGTTTGGAGATTAAGCATAATCATACTTAGTTGATTTCGTAATAACCTTTATGATTAGATAAGATCGTACACGGTTTCTTATTAAATAACTGTGTTCAATTGTTGGTACTTTTATTACACAGTTTCTATTATAAAGACTGTGTGTATGTTGGAGTTTATGTTTGCGCGAGCGCCTTCTCTATATACACTCTGTTTATTTAAAATTTTCTTGCATTTGTGCATAATATGTTGCATATGATTAACGTTTTAGTAATAGTGTAATGCGGTAATTAAATTAAAAGTAAAAAAAAAGACATATATGGAAATAAGTTTCTTCAAGAAATGTCCAAGATCACTTAGTTCAAACAGCTATTCATTTCTTTAAAGAACATGTTACAAAGACTAATGCAATAAGAGCCATAAACAAAACTTTAAAAAAAAAAAGAAATTTTCCAAGGAAAGGTCCAATTAATGGGAGCGTTCGGTTAATAAATTTAGTTCATAACAACAAAACTGATGGCACGAATTTGCCAATAAATATTAAATAATGTTAGTGTACATTCAATTTTTTATATATGATATATATGTAATTTAAATTAATATAAATGATAGTCCATTATAAATTATTAAAACTTTACTATATTTTTTTTAAGTTTCCATAAAGACATAATTTTTAAGTCATTTTAAATTTTATTCATGTGCTATACTAAATATAAAGAACATACCTATATGATTTTAGTTTCTAATTTTAATTAATATTATAATAAATTAATAATTGAATATATCTAAAAAAGATACCGTTATTTTATTTATTCTCTATGCCACTATTTTGAGTATACAATCGATCCAAGCAACATCTACATTATTCTCAGTAGCACTATTTGGCACTATTTTTTCAAAATTCCAAATGAATATTGCTAGAGTCATGCTATTTTGATTTCTGTGTGACAAAATATAAGAATAGTACTAATTCAAATAGTGTAAAAAAAGTGTTACTTTTGTGTAATTTAATATTATATTATTTGTGTAATTTAAAATGAAAACTCAAAAATTGCTAAGCTTGTTGTTCCTATAAAAAGTTGAGTTAATGAAAATACCATCATTATTTTAATTTAGTGATTCTCATGCATGAAAAAATACGTAATTAGTTACATAATTAATTGGATAATTAAACTATTAATTAATAGATCTATGTAGTTCCGAGTACATTTTGTTTGGCTTCCTCTCAGGTTGGAATATATCTATATATCTCTATATCTCTATATATATAAGATAAATAACTCAGTAAGTAACATTAATTGTGTTTATATTATAAAAGTAAATGCAATGACGTAGACTTATTTTAACTTGGGTTCCTTCTCTATAGTTTAATCTTGAAAAGGGAACCTAACTATATCGCTAATACACTATCACCGATGACCTTCACTAGAGAAGGAAATTTGTCACGGCGTGATCAGTCACGTCACGTAACGTCATGTTCACGTCACGTCACGTGTGTCGATTACGTGACGTGACTCACATGTTGCGTGACGTGACTATTCGCGTGACGTGACTGTATTTAACAAAAATTATACGTCACGTCACGTCACGTAAACTAATCACGTCACGTCACGTCACGTTATAAAACACATCACGTGATCAGTACTGTCACGTGTAATTATGAAGTATGTGTTTGAGGACAAACTTTAGTAGTCTATATTCCTATTAGCACTATTAGGCTATGTTTCTGTAGTATATTCATAGTATATTCAGACTTTTCTTTTGTGGCTGTTTGTAAAAACTATGTTTCTTAATGAACGGGCTTAAATATCTTTTATCCAAAAAAATTGACAATTTTTAGAATATTATTTACTAGTTAATTTTTGCAACATTATTTACTTATTTTACAAATTTTATAATTTTCATATTTTTTGATATATTTTTTCTGAATTTTCAACAATTTAAATTAAAATATAAAAAAAGTTCAATGTGACTAATTTATGTCACGTCATATCACGTCACGTGTAGTCACGGCGTGACTACGCGTGACGTGACCATTCGCGTGACGTGATCGTCTGCCACTATTTTGATCACGTCACGTCACGTCACGTGAAAAAAAAACATTGATCACGTCACGTCACGTCACGGCGTGTCACGTATTTCCTTCTCTTCTCTAACCTTCACATGCATTTGTTTTTAATTTTGTATTGTAGTGTTATTTGGTAAAACATATCTTCTTAATTCAATTATTATATTAAGAGATTAATTAACTAGCTAATAATTGTTTGTGAAAATTTTATTTCAGACTTCCCTGTTCTGTTAATTCAACTTATTTTTTTCATAAATATAAATTAAGTAAAAATCTAAATTTATATAGAGTTATATTTCATTAAAATTATGAAGAGTTCACATGTTATACAAAGAGATTAGAGATTGAACCGAGCAAAATTTATCTTGAATAGAGAAAAGTAAATGTATTCTCCTTAAATTAGTACAAGTACAAATAAAAAAATAAAAAAAAGAGGTAGCAAATTAACTTTATCTTAAAAAAAATAATGAGAGGTAAACAATACAAATCAAATAAAAAAATAGTCTCATTATAGACGGTAAAAATGTGCACGGAAACAAGTGTACAACAGGCCATGTGCAATGTGCATCTCATATATTGTTATTGATCCTGGCACATGGTCCATGGCCTATTTATTGTACGGCCATGTGTATCTCATAAATTCATATTTGAGAGCGGAATAAAATAGAGAAATAGAAAATAATTTTTATGTCATTTAATTTTATGTCAGAATGATGAAAAAAATTATTTATTTCATTATATTATTCTGACAAGATTAATTTGCTAGTCAAAACCTACCTAGGAAGCATAGGTGATTTTGTATAAAGCAAGGTTCTAAATAGCGTTTATAGCGTCATAGCGATATAGCGAATAGCGTCGCTATAGCGGAAGCTATTCCAAATAGTGTTTTATTTTTTACATTCCGTATATTCAATATTTGTACTAAATATCAACATTATCTAAAGTCTCATAGAACAATAAATAACACCAAAGTAATTAAGAAATTATAATATTCATATTAAATCCGTGCAAAGTCCAAATTGCGGTTCAAAATATCCATAGTAATATCATAAACTATCGATTTTTCCTATTAAAAATATCTTAAGCATCATGATTCATGACATAATCTATTTTTTTTTCTATTCAAATTTAAATTTCGGTTTGGACTTTTTTTCTATTCAAATTTCTATTTCTATTCCCAATTTTAAATTGATTTATATGTAGTAAGTAGTAACAAATTCAATTTCAGTTTGAACTTTTTTTTATCTTTATTTAAAACCCATATAAATTGCTTAAAAATTAAAAAAAAACCATATTGTATAGCGCTATAGCGGCCGTAGCGCAAATAGCGTATTTTGATGTCATAGCGTAGCGTTTGGGGTCCAAAAACGCTATAGCGGCGCTATAGTTCGCTATTTAGAACACCGGTATAAAGTACATACGGATATTTTAGTGTGTAAAATTTCTAAACACAATTTATTCTTTTTTTGTCTTTTCCGTAAGAATTATATTGACTATTTTTTCATAAAATTTAAAATATCTAACAACAATATCTTTGGTTGTGTAGATTTGGCAAGAATTTTTGTTTTTTTTAAATGTATCACTACAGTAAACATGGTTCCGCAACTGTACACAATTTATCGACACATTCATACACGATGCACGCAAGCACAGTTGTGAAACCGTGTGTCTTTTGTATTTTTAACCTTGTATAGTTGCCTTTTCTTTAGTAGTGTTTAATACAATCCATCAGACACTAGAAATAAATTAATCAAAATTAATTATATAAATTAGTTCAATTATAATTTTTTTTAATAATATAATTTTATTTAGTCTTATTATGAATGTATTTTGATATTTGATATATTTTAGATATAATATTTAATATAATTCAAATTCGATCTGAAATGTACTATTTTAATAATCCTCGCCCATTTGAATTATATAATTATAACCTGATTCTAATCAAATAACTACTCCCAAATCTTTGACTTTGAGGTTTATATTAATTTTTAACAATACCCAATAAGACAATAATATCAAGAAGATTCCTTTAGATCAGAGATAACATTAAAAATTTAAAAATAGAAAATAAATATGCAATTAATTTCACGACCACAATACAAAGCACCCATACATTAATTACTACAGAAATTGAGAAACCCAGCAACCAATTAAAACCAAAGTTCTAAATAGCGTTCATAGCGTCGTATACGGAAAGGATAAAAAAAAAGCTATAGCCAATAGCGTCGCTATAGCGGAAGCTATTCCAAATAGCATTTTTTTTTTTTTTTACATTTCGTATATTCAATATTTGTACTA
This sequence comes from Carex kokanica, assembly GCA_025461125.1. Lineage (NCBI taxonomy): Eukaryota > Viridiplantae > Streptophyta > Magnoliopsida > Poales > Cyperaceae > Carex > Carex kokanica. Next base: position 1,140,324 of record JAJGRX010001229.1, read on the forward strand.
ACTATCAACATTATCTAAAGTCTCATAGAACAATAAATAACACCAAAGTAATTAAGAAATTATAATATTCATATTGAACCCATACAAAGTTCAAATTGCGGTTCAAATATCCATAGTAATATCATAAACTATCAATTTTTTCTATTAAAAATATCTTAAGCATCATGATTCATGACATAATCTATTTTTTTTTCTATTCAAATTTTAATTTCGGTTTGGACTTTTTTTCTATTCAAATTTCTATTTCTATTCCCAATTTCAAATTGATTTATCTGTAGCAAGTAGCAACAAATTCAATTTCGGTTTGAGATTTTTTTTACCTTTATTTAAAACCCATATAAATTGCTTAAAAAAAACCCATATTGTATAGCGCAAATAGCGCAAATAGCGGACCGCTATAGCGGCCGTAGCGCAAATAGCGCATTTTGATGTCATAGCGTAGCGTTTGGGGTCCAAAAACGCTATAGCGCGCTATTTAGAACACTGATTAAAACTAAAGAAGACACTCGTACTTAAATTTTATTTAACCCTCCTAATTAACCATACTAATTGGCACGGGGAGTATGAACTGTATGATAGGATTGTTAGTGTTGGTGTCCTAGACCCAGATCATATGTATGATATGTTTAGTTTATTAGTGAATGATTTTATCATTTTGTACCTTGAGTATTCATATTAGTGGATCATTTGAGTTGATGACTCAAATTGTAGAACTTCACAACGAATAAATTTGTTTACTCTTAAATGTCCCTTATCTTGGCAATCAGCAAGGTACACTGGTTGACCATATAAGATAAGTGTAGTGATTAGATGATAGCCATGTTCTACAGGTTATAGATAAGGAGTTATCGATCTAATCACACATGTGCATACATGGAGATGTATGGCACGGACAGACCTAAGAATGAAATATCATATGGATTGTGTTCTGTGTCATTGATATTTCATTGTGTCTAGAATTCTTTGGTTGAGATATTTATTTTTCTTACATAAGGGATGTGTATTGTTGGTACTGTCCAACGCTCTCTTTAACCAGAAGTTATATAGGCAGTTACTGCAGTGCATATAACTTATGCGGAAGAACGATACGTATCAAAAACCATTGTCCCTTATATGTTAATATAAGCGATGATATCTCTGGGCCCCTTGATAAATTTTGTATTATGTGCATGCAATATGATTATATGATAATCATATCATAATTAAACTTCAAGAAATCAAGAAAGAATAATTGGTAAGGATGACACATTCCTACCTTATGATTATTTGGATATCATGTGGCAAGGAATTGACACAACAACATTTTTAATGTTACAGGGATCGTGATTTTGCATTGTGCTTTTTCATCCACATCATTTGGGTAATCAATATACCATGGCTAGTTGTATCATTGATTTATGGAATTAAAATGTTTAATTTCATTGCCGTAATGATGGGATCCCATAGGGTCACACCATATGAAAGATTAAAAGAAAATATATTAATAAAGCATATGTGATATGTATATAACATGTGTTATATTAATTATAAGGAGTTATAATTAATTTGTACAAATTATATGTTATTAATATATGAACAATTTTTATAACATGGAGATGTTGTAAAATAATTCTAGTAATATTTAAAGTATGTGTGACATATTTTAAATGACTTTTGACACATGAGAGATGCATATAAATTAACATAGAATATTAATTTATATGTTGGCCTTTTAATGTATGGGATTGTGGACTTAATTAAATATTAATATGATTAGTATGTTTAAGCCCAAAGCCCAAATATATGCTGGGGAGAATTGATTAGTAATGGCATGATTTAAGAAATATTTAAATATGTCATTAAATCTAATCAATCTCATTAAAGAGGAAAGAAATTTCTGGACAAATTTTTTAGGTAAATTTGAACTGTAATTTGAAAGGGTAAATCTTAACTATTCTGGACGTATGACCTATTTAATATAAAGCCCTTGGAGTCTAGAATCCAATGGTGAAGATTTCAAGTCGTTTGGAGTTACCTAGAAAAAGATATAAGGGTTTTAGTACCGAAAGGTCAAAATTCTGTGAATTATATCTTGGCCGAAATTTGCTCTTTTCTCCTCTCTCCCATTTTTCTCTCATGAGTTGAGATCTAGAAATCCTCTAAGAAGTTTTCAGAAATTAACAAGAGGGTTAAACTAGGATTAAGGTTCTACTTGTTAATCTCTTACTAGCCTTAGAGATACAAGTATTTCTTTAATCTTTCGGTGGATACCTAAGGAGGCTCGTCATTTGAAGGGCTAAGCACAACCACCATTGAAAGAGAAAGGGAATAAGAAGTTGCTAAGCAAGACAACCCTTCTTGATTTGATTTGGAGATCAAATCCAAGGTATTAGTTTATTCCCTTCTTGATTAGGCTAATTAAGATTGTTTCTTCCACTTACAATAACTAGATCGTTTGTTTTGAGTCGAATAAATTTTTTGTTTTATTCCTTGCTATCTAAGCATCAAAACTTTCAAGGATGATCCATCATATAAAATAGAGAAATACAAAATAATTTTTATTTCATTTAATTTTATGTAAACCAATACTACCTCTTGGTTTTAAAATCCCTTCAGGATTTAGTGTTGCTGACAAAGGACGTATATTTTTGTCAAATTTGTCTCCCTCTCAACCCTCAAGTAGTCAACCAACATCCAAACCATAAAGGAAAAATCGGAATTGGAATCGGGATCGGCCCCGTCCGATTCCGATTTAGATTGGAAAAATCGGTCGAGATCGGCCGAATCGGATCGGAAAATCAGATTTTTTTGCCAGAAGCTTGTTTTATACTAAAAAAATAGAAAAAAATTGATAAAAAAATTTAGAAAATTTATTACAATCAAATTAGTGAATTATAATTTATATATATATATATATATATAGAGTCCGACTAGGCTACTCCATGGAGTAAAACGACTTGGTACTCCACGCCATATCTTCATTTTCAAAGTTCAAATAGTCGATTCGAACCTTCCAACATGTTCTCCATATTGAAATGTGTTTGGAGACCAAATTTTACATTTTTTTGGAATTTTTTTACTATTTATTAAGCCACTTTGAAAATCTGAAAATCCTTATGAACAGTAAAAAACAGTAAAAATTTCTGGACCGCCGGATCAGTGATTTTCAAAGTGGCTTAATAAATAGTAAAAAAATTCAAAAAAATGTAAAATTTGGTCTCCAAGCACATATCAATATGGAGAACAACTTGAGCGGTTCGGATCGGTCGTTTGGATTTTCAAAATGGAAATAATGAGGCGTAGAGCACCAAGTCGTTTTACACCATGGCTTAGCTAAGCCCAGCACTATATATATATATATATATATATAAAAGAAAACAGTTATCAATCCGTGAGTGAATGATTGCTACAAATTATTGAATTATAATTGATATATATAAATGAGTTGTGTTATATAACAACAAATCTTAGATGGTACGGTGGTAAATGACTTTGCTCCCCAGCTATAGGGAAAGGGTTTCGATTCACGCCTAGCGCAAAAAAAATTTCTGTGTTTATTCATTCGCGTTTTGGCCGAAATTTGACTGGAACGGGGCGGAATCGGACCAGAACAGCTGAAATTGGCCGAATCCGCATAAATCAGCCTGAAATCGAATCAGCACCGTCCAATTCCGCTCCGGAACGGCCGATTTTGCCTTCTATGATCCAAACCTCGTCCCAAGAAGACGAACAAGCAACCGACTACTGAGACACCGCCACTCCGCAGCCTTAGGCTCCAGAAGATAAGAGAAGCTGCTATTGGGTCACGCCACAACATGAGGCTCAAGGAGAAAATGGATCGTTGCAGATAGCTGCAAGTATGTATCTTTAGACATGATTTTTGTTTCTGAAGATGTGTGTATGTCATCTTATTTTATTTATGAAGATATGTAGGTGTTCTTCTTTTGTTTATGAAGATGTGTATGCATATCTTTTTTTTTTGTTATATGAAGATGCATGTGTATGTTTTATGATAGTAAAATTATTCAATAGTAATTATAAAATTTGATTTTATGAAGATGCATGATGGTCTATGTTGTCTTAAGTATCTATATATGTTTGTTTATAATTAAATTGACTAACAAATTAGAGGGCTGGTTAATTTTATAATTGAAATTTTAAAAAAAAAATTATATCGGTACATGATACAATACCGATATAAGAATATTACATTTCATCTATCGGTATATAAAAGAAATATAATGCTCTTATCGATAATGTGTTTTGTACCGATAGAAGAAGATTAATCTACTATCGGTATGGAATCGCCATATGTATTTATGTTTTTTCTATTGTGTTTGTCTTTAGCAGTAGCCAGTAGGAAATCCGTTAGTAAATCAAACTTTTATCTGATAAAAGTCTACAATTCTGTAGCAGTGTTAGCATGATCTGCTAGTTTTTTTATTGTTTCCATTTTTTTTTCCGGCATCTGTTTCCACTTTGATTTGTTTTTTGTGAGATCCGCTTTGATAGGTGCTCGTGTCGGAAAGCTCTTCATTGATTCGTGCTGACACATGAATTACAGTGTTTCGTACAAATGACAATAATAAAATAAGCACATTTCTCTTGTGACATGGAATCCTTATCTGTCTAAGTACCAGATATTATAAAATTCAGACTATTTTAATCTGACACTAATGTCAAAGTATAGTATCGATTAGAGAGGGAAAAACGTGCCGTGCCGTGCTGTAACTAACACGCCGTGACTTTGATCACGTGCCGTGCCGTGCCGTGACCAAGTAAAATTTTTACGTACCGTGTCGTGCCGTGACAAAAATTATAAGGGGTGGTCACGGCACGCGAATGGTCACGGCACGCGAGTCACGCCGTGACTCGCGTGCCGTGACTAAGTCGTGCCGTGACTAATTCGTGCCGTGACCAAACGTGCCGTGACCAAACGCACGTTAGTCAAGTTTGATCGCATTTAACGTTTAAAAAAAAAATGAAACGATTCTTTAAAATTCAAATATTTTAATTGAAATTTAAATGTAAATATTTTAATTAAAATAAAATTATACCTTATAGGAAGGTATGTTAGTGTATTGCTTCGCTACTGCCGTGACTAGCGTGTCTTCCGTTCCGTGACTCGCGTGTCCCGTGCCGTGCCGTTTCCGTGTTCCGTGCCGTGCCGTGCCGTGACCAAGACAATTTCCGTGCCGTGCCGTGCCGTGCCGTGTCTTCTTTGCCAACAATTGGTCACGGCACGTGAATGGTCACGGCACGGGACACGCGAGTCACGGCACGTGACCGACACGCGTGCCGTGCCGTTCCGTGACGGAGCCGGCTCCGGCGTGCCATTTTTCCCACTCTAGTATCGATGCACACATTGATCGGTAGACTCATTTCATCCGAGATGTGGATCCTGGAACACAGATTTAATCCCCAAATGCCTATCCGATGTGACACAAAAGAATCGACTATCTCTAATGACTTCCAACCGCAACCATCTCATAAAAAACTCCAGTTTTCTGCACTTTCTTTCTCCACAATTCCAAAAGTCAATGGAAGCAGTTGGTTTTCGGCATTGTACCCACATGCCATTAGTAACCTATCTTAGTACCGTCCCGACATGAACATGCATCGATACTAATCACTGATTTGATGAATGGTATTGCCGCAATACACGGCCCAAACGCCCATGTCGCTGCCTTAAAATGCCTATTCGGTGATCCATCAATCGGGGTCGAGTTCACACAATACTTGGTCCTTAGATTGGTCCTTTTTTATTGCTTCCAAGAGCAGAATTAGCAAGTTGTACGAGTTCTCCCAACTCCCAAAAAGATTTGTAATAGCAAGCTCACGGCCTTGCCATAATTTGTTATACTTGGGAGTTACATATTTGTACGTGGCCTTTACGACATCTTGGATATGATTTATACTCGCTGTAACATCCCTTCTCATGGTCTTATCAATTGCGAGGGCAACTATCTCTGCTGTAAGCTGACAATGATCAGCACGTGATGCCGGTACTTTGCATGCATGAGGGATTACTTATTTGGTAATAATCCAAGATTCTGAAAGACCGTTAGGCTTCCCGCATAACTTGAATTTGCAAAAATCATCTTTGCACACCACAACTAAATGTTGAGGAACGCTTTTAGAAACCTTACACTCAAAATTGTTCATGATATGAAACTCATTTATTGCTACCCTTAGAGACGTTTTCGACTCCAACACTTTGCCTACGGCCAATGGGCTACCAAAAAAATTAACATCCACAAGCTGAAAACCGGATATGTCATTAAATCTATCAACCGGATGTCTCAATTTTTTATAGCCTATTATCGGGTATTGTGTTTGGCGGGACTGTGAACAAGACTGTGATTGTGGCTCTGGTAGGTCCAACATCATCGTAGGAATCCAATGACTCTTCTGAGAGCATTCCATCGCCGCTCTCAAAATTGTCATTATCAATTGCATCCACAAATACATGCAAATAATTAGGTACCGGCACCGGTCTACGGACTCGAATAATTTTGGGTCGAGTTATGGGTTCAGGGTTCCGACTAGTATTGCGTCGGAATTGAGATTCAAGGATCTGACTGGGTACAAGGGCCTGACTGTTCAGATTCAATTAGGAATTAAAACCGGTATAGTTCGGTTCCAAAATCGGTACCCTTTGTGGAAAATACACCACAATTCCTAAAATCATTTCGAACGATGCTTGGTTTGTTATCGGTACTAATTGGTAGTCACGTTGGCCATCAGTAGACATATTAAACCTGGCTTGGATTTTTAGATTTTCTTCACTAACAATATACCCAACCAGTTTATAAATCTCATTCTGGAGATAATCAAAGGTATAGTTCACGGTTCACGGTAATGAGTATTTAGACAGGATACTATAAAAAACCCAATCATCATTATATTGGATTTCCCCTCCAACAAAAATTTTCACACAAATTATTTTTTGTTTTAGTTGGTCTGAATAACAAACTATAATTTAAAAAATAATAACCCTATAAGTACAACATAAATTGAAAAATTACATAAATTAAACTTAAAATTAATAAAAAACTTACAAAAATTCACTTCTCGAATCCAATTTTCTTTATTTTTTTCTTCTTCCCCTCTTATTTTTTCCTCTTATTTTTTCTTTACTCTCTTCACTGAGTCCTAGTGTGTTCTGCGCTGAGTCCAAGTGTACTGCGCGTTATATAGGCAAATTGGTTCGAAACTGGAAAAAAAAATTCCAGATCTCAAACCGCAAAACATATTCTCAATTCTAGAACTGCGAATTAAATTTTTGGTTTCAGGCTCCGGAACCACAAATTTAATCTCTGGTTCTAGAAACCGGATATTTTTTTCTCCGGTTTTAGAGAGGCTGGAACCGAGAACAAAAATTGCGAAAAGGAGGCTTCAAACCGGAAATAAAGTTTGCGGTTTGGTCATTTTTGGAAATCCGGCGAAAAGGGGTGCAGATTGTGAAATTATTTAATTATTTTGGATATTAATAAAAATTCGGGAAAAAGTAAATTTATTGACCTTAAATTAGTACAAGTACAAATAAAAAAATTAAGAGGTAGCAAAATTTATCTTAAAAAAATAATGAGAGGTAAGCACTACAAAAAAATAAAAGAAATAGTCTCTTTATAAGGAGACTATTTATTTTATTTTATTTTAATTATAGACTGAAAAAATGTGCACGGAAACAAGTATACAATAGGTCATGTGCATCTTATTTATTGTTGTTGATCCTGGCACATGGCCTATTGTACAATTGGCCATGTGTATCTCATAAATTCATATTTGATAGAGGAATAAAATAGAGAAATACAAAATCATTTTTATTTCATTATCTCATAAATTAAGTGCTTGAGGCAAGAGATAATATTAAAAACTAGAAAACAAATATGCAATTAATTAAGTAAATTAATTGCATATTTGTTTTCTAATTTTTAATGTTATCTCTGACCTAAAGAAATCTTCTAGATATTATTGCTTTATTGGGTATTGTTAAAACTTAATTTAAACCACAAAGTTAAAGATTCAGGAGTAATTATTGGATTAAGATTAGACTAATAAAAACTATAAATATTTAACAATATCCATAAATGATATTTAAATAGATTGGTTCTAAATTTCAATAAATAAAAAGTTAATTAGTATAATAAAGTCCAATAAGACATCATTCCTTATTCCTCGCTCAAGACCTCTCGGTAAATTATATTTTTTATATACATTCCTGGGACATCATATTTATTTTTAAGCAAATGGAATAGTAACTGACAAAAATACTCCTTTAATTTTGTACTATATGTTTTAATTATAAAAATTTAAGTTAAAGACACAACACATAAATATATATAGGCGCTTGATTTTTTGTAAAAAAAAAAACAAATTTATATAGGTGCTATGTTAATTATTATAGTGTTTTAGGCTAATAATATTCAACTTATTTAAATAAATAATTAAATAAATAGTGGTGACAACAAATATAGTGTATTACATATATATTAATTTGAATTACACATATCTTGAATATAATAAAATTATGTTTACTTAAATTAGTTATTAAATAATAAATAACATTTCTGAAATGATATAAAAATGAAAAGAAATGAAGACATGACCAATAAATTATTAATCAATCTAAAAGTTTCTTAAATAATATTTATAAAATATAAAGAAATCAAGATCAATCTGAAAACTGAGTATTTGACAATCAAATAAGTGTGGCGAGTGCATGTCTAAATAAATTTAGACTTCTACATATAAATAAATATCATAACGATGCATATAATAAAAAAAGAGGTAGACTATTTAATTAGTCGGAGGACTGATATTCAATCCAAAGTTTCATCTTTTAATCCCAGTAATTGGTGGATCAGAACATCTACATGCTTAATAAGAGATAAGAGATAAAAAATAATTTTATTTAAACTAATTTATGTAATTAATTTTGGTTAATTTATTTAAAGTATCTGATAGATGGTATTAAAATAATTTTGATTAATGAATTGCGTATTCCAACCGTATATGATCCATTACAAAATATAATAATTAAAGTTGCTAATTTCTCAAACTAATACAAAGTCAAATATGAGACGTTGACCGTACTATTCGGAGTAAGCTATCACGTGGGAATTGTACTCTTACAATATTTAAATAACAGTTTGAATTTAACCAACCGGATCAAAACATATTCAATGCGTACTGTAAATATAGGAGATTTGCTTTGACAAAATCGTATTAGATTAAAAAATAGTGTCGAATTAGGGGTGGTAAAAAAGCTCGTAGCTCGTGACTCGCACCTAACTTGCTTGCTCGTTACTAGACCGAGCTGTTAACGAGCCAGCTCGCTATTAGCTCGGTCCAAAATTAACGAGTTCAAGCTAGAGTCTAGCTTGCTCGTCAGCTCACGAGCTAGCTCAGCTAGGCATCAATTTGTGAATTTGTATGAATTTGTGTGCAATTTATACTGTCTAGCTCGGTCCAGTTCGATTCAGCTCAGTTAAAACAAGATTCAACTAAACCTAGCGAGCCAGCTCGGGTTGGCTCGTCACGATTTCAAGCTGAGATTTTAGCTTGGATACCCTAAGTCCAGCTCGCTCAATAAGAGCTCGGTCCAAAATTAACAAGCTGAATTAGAACCCAACTCGTTGACAGCCTATGTGGAATTAATAATTCTAGCTCCGGTACTTTGAGATAAGGATTCCTGACACGAGAGAAAAAAAAAATGTGCTTATTTTGTTATTGTCATTATTACTAAACACTATAATTCATGTGTCAGGACGAATCAATGAACAGATTTCTGACACCAGCACCTAACAAAGTGGATCTCATTAAAAAAAAGAAAAAAATCAAAGTGGCAACGGATGCCGGGAAAAAAACGTGGGTACAAGAAAAAACTAGCAGATACGTACCAATTAGTTACAATTTTTCTAGCTCATAAAAAAATATTTTAATAAAGGAGATTGATTTTTTTATTAAAATAGTAAGTACCGAAAATAAGTTTATGTACATCTTTGGATATACCGAAAATTTAATTTGATACACTCATGTTACAAAACTTTTCGATACACCCAAAAATGTCAACAAGTATCCTCTCCAATATGTGTAAAAGACTCCCTTCACTTTATGGTTTGAGATTTACTCTCAGCTGCTTTGAGATTCAGACTAGCATAGGAGGCAGTATTATTGGGCTTTAAGATTCGTGCAAAGTTAAAAAAGAACAGTCTAGATCCACTTATTATAAAAGATTCTCTTTTACGGTACTACTGGGGAGGATGTGAATTCCAAGAATGTTCCTAAAATTTGATCATGTTTAGGGCCTGTTCGCTGCTCCCCAAATTTTACTGTTCACGTGGGAAAAAAAAAATTTACTTAGACCGAATTTTTTTTTTTCCCACATGAACAGTAAAAATCAGTTCAAAAAAAAAAAATTCCCGTGCCCATTCCCCAGCCCACTGTGCTGCCGAACAGGCTCTTAGTGATTATTTTTGGGGTATTTTTAGATTAAATATATATAAATTAACAAAAAAGTAAATAAATTAATTTGTTAATTTATTTATAAATTATTTTTTGTAATCAGTATAGATAAATTAATTTGCTGATCAAATAAATCCAACAAAAAATGCAAATAAAATTTTGAACATTACACGAGTCTTAACTTTTGATAGGAAACTTCGATTTCAGCATATAACTCCAATTAAAAAAGACTCATAAATAGTACTAGTGTGATTATTTTTTAAGTTTGATAAATTCTATTTTGAAAAAAAAATAAAAATTGGAGGTCAAACCTTCATATATGTAAAATAGAGATTTGTGCACAAATATTCAATTATCTTTTAAGATAAAGATAAGAAACAAGTCTTTTCACCTATAAATATTTATAAAAACTTCTATTTGAATTTCAAATTTACAAGTTACAAGTTCCTACACAAGAGATAGTTCCTTTTTAACTACTAAATTAAAGATAGGTTCTCGTAAATTAAGGATCTCTGTGAAGCTTCCATGATAAGAAAGTGAACCAAAACCTAGTTTTGGTTCTTATTTCCTGCTCAGCAATTAAATCCACACCGTTCTTTAGATATCGTAGGGTTACAATAGCTGAGGGAATATGTTTCCACATGGAATCCGTATCTTACACCGTGTAGTACGGTCAATGTCTCATATTTGATATTGTATTAATTTGAGAAATTAGCAACTTTAATTCAATGGATTTTGTAATGGATATTATACAGTTGAATACGCAACACATTAATCAAAATTATTTTAATACCATCAATCAGATACTTTAAATAAATTAACTAAAATGAATTATATAAATTTGTTTAAATAAAATTATTTTTTATCTCTTCTCTCTTATTAAGCATGTAGATGTCCTGACCAGCCAACGACTGTGATTAAAAAATAAAATTTTGGATTGAATATCAGCTCTCCGATAAAATAGTTTGTCTTTTTATTTTATGCATCTTTTTGATATTTCTTTACTTGTAGCTAGTAGTCTAAATTTATTTAGATATATACTCGCCACACTTATTTGATTGTCAGATACTTGACTTTCAAAATGATGTTGATTTTTTTCTATTTTATAAATGTCATTTAAGAAAATTTTAGATTAATTGATAATTAATATCGTAGCTACATTTCTTTTCATTTTTTATATCATTTGAGAATGTTATTTATCATTTAATAATCTCATTTAAGTAAACATGATTCTATTCTTTTAAAAATATGTGTCATTCCAATTTAATTAATATAAAGCACCACATTTGTTGTCATTACTATTTATTTAATTATTTATTTAAATAAGTTGAATCTTATCAGCCTAAAACACGATAATAAAAATAATATTGGTAAGTTGTAACCTGAGAGGTGCACGATCTACAATTTTTTTTACAAAAAACTAATGCCTTTTTAAATTTGTGTTGTGTCATAACTTAACTTTTTAAAAACTTAATGCCTATGTAAACTAACGCCTATCTAAATTAAAAACTTAACTCAAGCAAGCATGGCACAACAACCTCCTTTAGATACGGACTGGCGAGCTTATAAAGAGATGCGGGAAATAACAGGACCCTGTTATTCTAGCTGTTGATCTTTGTCGAGATTCGGACATGAAAAACTTTTTTTTCTTGAAATTTGCGCATGAGAAACTTTAAACGGTTGACATAGGAATAACAGAATCCCGTGATCTCTTTAGAATAAAAGCATATTGAAGTACACTTGATGGGGTTATACTGGTTATTCATATCCAGCGTTTAACTTTTAATTTGTGTTGTTAATTAGTTTGCAAGGGAACCTACGATATCTATGTAATTGATGTAACTGCTTGCTGTGTGGTAATGAGAAGCCCAACGGCATGAAATTTTGCAAAAAAAAATAAAATAAAAAAATAAAATAGAAAATAAAAATGCAATTTATTTAATGACGACAATACAAAACACGCATACATTAATTAGAACAGAAACTGAGAAACCTGCAACCAAAACAAAACAACACACTCTTACCTAAATCTTATTGAATCCGCCTAATTAACCATACTAATTGTAGAACTTGATATGATGATCCATTAAACGTACATATCTTAATGGATAAACATAGATATTCAAGCGATAAGCCTGGGGCTATCAGTCTTAACCAGCTTGATCTGGACGTCACCTATGGTTATATCGCCACCTGCTGGCACAATCGTAACGACCAGCTTCTCGACATGGTCTACTTCAATGTCCTCCAACAATGCGGTGAGACCGAGCTTCAGGTTCGTCTTCTTTCCCTTGTGCTTTGCCACTCCTTTCCCCTGTTCCTTCTTTGAATTGTGAGGCAGCCTGACAAAACTTCCCACAAATTCACCGAAATCGGGGCCTGCCAGGTCACCGTAAGGTGCAGCAACAAACACGTTGAACCTGGCGGGACCTTCTGATGCAACCTGGATGTCTTTGATTTGGACCAACTCAACGTGATCATCCTTTTCCTTCTTCTTGCGGTTTGTCTTCGGGCGGGGTACAATGACACGCAACGGGCTTGTCCCGAGCTCACGCGGCTGCGTACCAAACTCGCTGACGCTTGCCAGGTTAAGCGCCTGTTTGCTCTCCGTCTCTTTGGTCTTCTGTACCTTGACGCTTCCCATCCAGGGAATTGGCACTTCCTCGTACGTGTACCGCAGTTTCGTCGGGGTTAGACAGTCCTTGACCTATATATTACAAATAATTAATAACGCTTAAAAGCAAGAATTATCTTTTGATCTAGTGTCAAAAACACATGTCTTCTGATGTGGAAAGTTATTGATTCAAAATCTAAATAAGAGAAATCATTTGGTTTGAAAATAGTGTTGATTGGCTTCACCTCCAACTTTCTCATTAAAAAAAGAAAAAGAAATTAATGCTTAAAATTTCCCATTCGCATGCATTAATTAATTGGTTTGGACAATTTTCATGTGCATCAAAAACCTCCCGCATTGAAAGTTTGTAGTTAATCAAGCAAGTTTAGCTATAGATTTGGCTCCCTAATAACGTATAAATTAATTGACTGATTAAAATAATATGTTAGTTGAGCATCAACTGGATCTATAGCATTAATTGCATCGATTAGATCGACATGCATGAACGCAATAAATAGCATGGCCAATTATAAAATCAGAAGATATTGAATAAATCTCATACTAAATGGTAGGTACAGTTTATCAATTAATGCGCGGAGCTGGTAAATCTATTATCATAATATATATATATACTAATTAATTGATACGATCCAAATATTATCAATATACAGGACTAGGGCCCATAAATTGAAACGAGTAATGAAATCCTACTTATTATAATTATATTTCTTGCAAGTTATAACGGAGAGATGTTTATGAACTTTATAGTATACAGTGTTCTTCATATTTTAGTTTCCCAGATATTCTATTATTTCAGACACACTTGTATATATTTCTATCTTTACTAAAACGAAAAGAAAATATGAACTTAATTAAAATCACTAAATGGAATGAATCGTAAATGATCCTAGTTTGAAAATCTGCCGTTTGGTTTTGAAATGACAAGTTCATTCCATTGACTTAGATATATACTTGACAAACTATAATATTATATATTTGCAGTGGTCCTTTTTTCATATATATGTTGAGTACATTTTGTATAAGATTAGTAGATCAAAAAATGAATTATAAATTTTAGAGTATCATTTTTTTAGTGGATATGCAAAGGGTCCTGCCAAAAGTGAAATGCCAGATGTGCAATTTTTTCTTGGCGCATTTTCTTTGCTTTTGATTAAGTTTGATTCCAAGACCGCAATATTTTTTTTGAATAATGTGGGGAGTTCCCACCAGTTTCATCCAAGACCGAAATATTAAAGAATCTGTATCCCCTGTATTAACGTACCGTTTGATTAATTTACGAACTGTGAAATCAAAATTTAGACCAATCTGATGCATTCCTATAACGCACCGGGCTAGCTATTTAATATTAGTGTAGATTCGGTAGAGATCTTAACTCAAAATTTGAGTTAACACAGAGGATACTAATTCAATATTAGTTTGGTTTGTACAGAAATTTTTGTGTATATATCAATCTTTACCTTAACACGAACAACACGCTCATTCTCGTCATAGAAGACGTACGACGATTCAAGCCAGTCGGGGTCGTTGAACTCGACTCGATTACCTCTGAAGTTCCTGTAGAGGTGCCATAAGCGATCCACATTACTGTGCAGGCTGTAAAACACGCAGTCTCTTGCTGCTGTTGCGAAATTGCCCATGTCGGTGCCGTCACCATCTGCGGGCCCCACAAACACGTGGAAACCGGCGTGGATGCTCTCGAGTCCACCGGCGCCCTCAGTTGATCCTGGCTGTCCAGCTCTCAGCGGGTCCCCCATGAACAGCTCAGGCAACTGCAGGCTGTTCTTGAAAGTGGTTTGCACGTAATCCATGTTCGCTTGCACCAGTTCAACATCATTATTCGTGCCCGACTTGCCTCCACCAAATGGATGATTGTAATCTATAATTGCAGGGTGGAAGTGATCTTTGTTCCTGCTCATCAATTCAAAATAACATTAATGTTAGTCCTTGAATCTTTAATCAAGTGCTTAATTAATTAAGAGTGAGTCAAACTTGTTTGGTGATTTCAAAAAGCATTAACCAATTTTTTTTTTTTTTTTTTGACAGCTAGCTCCAGATGAGAAATTGTAGAACATTAATAATTAAATACCTCTTTTCATTGTAGAGGGGAGAGTTTGGATCAGAGGTGAACATCTCTGGAATTGGCATTCCCTCCTTCACGTCAAAGTTCCAATACGGCAGCGCGAATGTGTCGTCATTTATCAGCTTACCGAGAATCCGCTCAAAGAAATGCAGGTAGTACCGGTGCCATGGCATGAAGTGCCAGCTGTTGTGTACTTGAAGAGACACACCAGGGTAACCAACCTGATCATAGGCACCGTTGCAGTATGCGCAATGAACGAGTGCCTGTTGGTAGAAGTTCCACGGGTCGTCTTTGTCCAACTCCTTCATTTTTCTCACAGCCTCTGTGTATTTTTCCATGTACGCTTTGTCGTCCTTCACCTCGTGGGCCGGCCTCCTCACACGAAGAGCTGTGCGTGGGAAGTCATAGTCAACAATGTCCGTCATCTTGTATGGCGGGCAACATTGGCCGTCCATGCTCGCGGGAACGCCATCCTCGGCAATGTGGCATTTCGACAGGTCTGGTGGGGCCAACGGAGCAGCCATTGCTGGAAGGATAATTCCCCCGGGAGTCATGACAGTGGCAGCAGTGGCGGCAGCACCGCCGAGACCGAGCAGCACATCACGCCGGTCCATGGAAAATTTGTTCGTGGGACCATTGTTGTTGGAACTTGTGCTTGCACGTGGTGGTACAAGACGGACCCGGCGTTCGCGTAGGCGATGCTCTTTCTGGACAGGGCATGCAGAGGTGGTCATGAAACCAACACGACAGGTGGCCATTTTCAGTTTTCTGTTACTTTCAGAAAAAGGAAATTGTAGATGTTTTTGTTCTTTCAATCAATGTGGCTATGTAAGGATATGAGAGGAGAAAATAGAGCACCGATGGGGATACACTACACAAGCACAACCCAATCAGTAGTGAGCTTGGGTTTGTGTTCATCTCTGGTAGGGTTTATATAGAATTCCAAGGAGGCACGATTAGTATATTCGGATAAAATGACTGAGATTTCGGACGAAATTTTCTGTTCCGTTTGGAACATGTTGAAATACCGAAATCTTACCTTCTTTCTATTCCATTTACAGTTGTCTCTACGTTTTGTTTTGCATTTTTAAATCTACCAAAAATTCTAGAAAATGTAAAACTTATCTCTCTAAGTACATTTTCAATTGTGCGCAGCATGTTCTGCAGTACCAAAACTAGGGTTTGGTAACTCCCCTAATCCATATCATGCAAGCTTTCAAAGAGATCCTTAATTACATTTTATGTGTAGGTTTTACAAAGGGACCACACTCGTGCCTACATAAAAAAAAAAATGCATGGTTCTTATTAATAATATAAATATAGCAATATTCTACGAATATACCTTCGAAAATACATGCGGCGAGCATTATGATACATCGCGCGTAGGTGTCTCGGGCAGCATGTTTTCACAGGCTTTTGTGCCGGAAGAAAAAAGCATAATTAAGAAATATATGATGAATTAATATGATATATTCTCCTCATTAGTGTGTTTTGAATTTGGTAGTGCCATGCTGTATTTTTTTTCTTATGATATTTCTCCTCATCTCTTCAGATTTAAGCTACTCCATGCGGAGAAGTCTCGAACCTTACATCTGAAAAAACAATGAAGTTAAAATTGATAATTATAATGCATTTTAAAAAGGCTCAGGAAATTTGAAAACCGGGAGCCAAACAAAACTACGTGCGAAAAATTACTTTGCTGGAAAAAAAAAGATGTGTAGTAAATATTTCAAAAAAAAATTCAGATGTCAGAACTTCAGTAGCTTTCTTAATAAATTGTGTTGAGCAGGTGCTCATGTTACTGATGTACTCTTGTCAGGGCTGATGAATATTTCTAATGCAGCATATATATTTCTTCAAGAGGGATGCTTCGGTGGACATAAGGACCTATTTGTAAAATGAACATATTTTCATTTTCAAAGTTCAAACAGTCGATCCGACCGTTCAACATTATCTCCATATTAAAATGTACTTGGAGTTCAAATTTTACATTTTTTTGAATTTTTTTACTATTTATTAAGATGGTTACAAAATCGTTGTTTTCAGACCATTGAAAAACAACGATTTTGTAACCATCTTAATAAATAGTAAAAAAATTCAAAAAAATGTAAAATTTGACCTCCAAGTACATTTTAATATGGAGATAATGTTGAACGGTCGGATCTACTGTTTGAACTTTGAAAATGAAAATATGTTCATTTTACAAATAGGTCCTTATGTCCACCGAAGCAAATGCCTTTCTTCAAAACATGTTATCTATGAGTCTGATAATTACTTTGTTTTGTAGGGAGCTATTGGTAAAAACATAATATAAGCTTGTAAACCTACCGGGAATAAATGAGAGGAGAGGGGAGGTCAGGAAAAAATTAGGGCTCATGCATGTAGACATTTCTTTTAATAATTTTGAAAAAGTAATATTTTGTTTGATGATTTGAAAAGCTATTATATTTTTCAAATTTTCTTGTTGCAGGAACACAACCTAAAGTATGTTATATATATTATGCCAAATTATTTATTGAAGTTACTAAATAAACCGGAACCAGAATAATTAAAAAAAGAAAGATAAATAAATTTAAGTCTGATTTTTTTTGGTATTTTTTTGGGTTGATTATTTTCTCAAACTAATGCGAAAGAAAATTAATTAATTCTTTATAAAATCGATAACTTGCTTATATTCAAATCAGTCAAAAAAATTTGCTGTTTATCAGATTCAACGTACCATAAGTAAATATATTTATGCATGCTGTAGTAGTGTTGCTCCAGAAAAGGGTAAATAAATTATGAACGCGCGCGTTTCACATGCTTATATATTTTAATTAGTCATCACGTGGTCGGTGTCTCGGTGAGCGTAGCTGGCAATGTTAAATGATGTAGGGAAAAAAAAGTACCCCACATGAGACTTAATTAAGCTAATGAATAATATTATGGCCCAATTTAATCCAATTAAAAAAACAGGCGAATCAACAAGTTGGTAGATTGTCAACTACTTTTATGATTGAAATAATGCTGCATGTGTCGTGCATCGTTCACATATCTTTGTGAAAGGAAGTGGGATTAAAGTATATTAGCAAGAGTGAGGTTATGGTACTATGCATAGCACGGTTGGATCTGTGCTACGGTTCAATATTTGAGTTTTTAAAATTCTAACGGTCGATCCGAACCGTTCAACATGATTATAAAATGAATATGTACGTGCAAATCAAATTTTACATTTTTTTAATTTTTTTTACGATTTTTTTAGATAGGTAGAAAATCACTTGATCTAAAAATTCTGGACCATTCAAAAACAGTGATTTTCTATCTATCTAAAAAAATAGTAAAAAATTCGAAAAAATGTAAAATTTGGTTTGCAAGTACATATTCATTTTATAATCATGTTGAACGGTTCGGATCGACCGTTAGAATTTTGAAAACTTAAATATTGAGCCGTAGCACGAACCAATTTGTGCTATGCATAGTACCATAGCCTCACTCTATTAGCAAAATGCCTCGCTTTGTTTCCACAATGACGATTGAAATTAGTATGAGTTGTTTATATGATATAATGCAAGAATATATAGAACTAAAAACAATATATATAAAATCCGGTTAATGTCATAACGTTATAATTTCAACCTAAGTTATAACGAGTCTGTTTATGCGATTTCAAAGTTCGAACAGTCAATCCGACCCGTTCAACATGATAGAAGAAAGATTTTAACTAAATAAAAAGTTTAATTAAAAAAAAAAAAGATAGAAGAAAGATTTTAACTTTTTGTGGAGATATTGGATATTATGGCATTTTCTCTTTGTAGTATTGATAGATAAGTGTAGAAGAAAATCTTGAACTCTTTATCTAGGGGTTGCTTGGTAATTTTCTATTCTAGCACTATTCCAAATAATAGTGTTGTTTCTCTTAAAGGTTGTTTGTCAAGTATAAAATTTCTATTTGAGTGTTCAAGTTTGGCATAGTCAAAGAGAGAAATATATTATTTTCTGTGTTATTCTATTTTTCATTGTCAAATATGCTAGGCACATGATCATTCTATCTAATTACTTTTTAACATATTCTATCAACTACAATTTTTCAAAAATATTCTAGATATTGTTATACCAACCCCAAAAGAACAATAAAGAATGAGATTTAAGTTGGTACATTGTCCATAACACAATAAATATTTCAATTGGTTCATGTGCTGATAGGGTCCAAAAGGATTGGTCCATAAACCTACTTAAATGCATTAAGATCCAGGTACACAGTTACCACAGGTAAACGAAAATAAAATAAAAGGAGTAAATGACTAGATGGGTTGCCTTAAAAAACAGAACAAAGAAAGGGCAGATGAGTAAGTGCTTATGGGGTCAAATTTTAATATTTAATGTTCGAAACATCGATCTAAGTAGCTCAATAAATTAGTTATATAATAAATATATATAGTTACCAATTTTTACTATTTTTGAAATTTTTTAACTACTTTTTTTTTTTTTAAATATGATCTCTTTTGACTTAAAAATACTTTTATTTTTATGTCAAAAAAATCCATCTTTAAAAAAATTAATAAAAATAGTTAAAAAAATTCAAAAATAGTAAAAATTGGTATTCTACATATTTATTATATAACCAATTTATTGAGCTATTTAGTTCGACATTTCGAACATAAAATGACTAAATTTGACCCGTAAGCACTTCGATCGAAATGATTACTGAAACAATTTAGCTGGACTCAGGGCAGATTGTATTAAATCTGAGCCCTCAGCCGAAAGGATTGGTGGAGATGCTAGATTCAAAAATTAGGCCCAGTCTCAGTCGGAAGTTAACTGAGTTTGAATATGGCCCATTCCTCAACTAGCTGCATTCTATTCACCTCTTATTTTGACTATATTAAAATGTGGGGGGGGGTGGGGGGGGGGATTTCAAGTATGTCCTTCAAAAACTTGAAAATTACATATTATCTCCTCTAAAATTCATAATATCATATTTATCCTTCTATAAATATCATTAAAAATTTATAAATTACAATCTTACCCTCTATTTGATTGAATGCGACAATCTAGCTAATTGTTTAAATTTTTAAACCAATATTTGATAGATGTTAAATGGGCCCACTTTCTGACAACAAAATTGATTATGCCATCAAAACCTAGTTTGACAGATTTTGCATATGAGATGCGTCAGATGGAAGCTTTATTCTCGATTCACATCGATCCGCTCCTCGAGAGCCATCCGGCTATGACGAGGTGGGAGCAGAGGGCTTTTGAACTTGATTGTAGGAGAAGCATATGGGTGGTTAGCAAGAATCCTTGTCTTAACAGTTCTTAAATAATTTTATCCATTTCCACCTTTTTAAAGTGATATAATTTTATGTAAATTTCAAAAATAATTTTGTAATATAATTTATATCATTAAATATTATTTTTATCTAAAAAAACATTTTATAAAAATTATATGAACAAATAAATTTTATTATTCGTAAAATTTGATGTAAAATAATATTACATACAAAATATTAGAAAATTTTGATTGTTCTAAAAATAACATTATTTATAATTAAATTTTTATTTATTATAAACAATAAAACTTCGTATTTTTAAAATTTAAAGTGACACAATATTTAAAATAATTATTTAGTAAGATATAATTTCATTTAAATTAATTATTTCATCATTAATATGAACTTCATATAGAGTTATATTTTGATACAATAACACTTCGTTAGCTGTTGGGTTCAAGCTAGCCTGCTGAGAAAGTTGGCCATTGGGAAAATGATGGTACGTATGGATGAAATTTTGATTTTTGTTTTGTTATACACGAAAAGTTGGGCTTCTGCCACGTCCGACATTTTTATTAATATCCAAAGTTAATTACAAATTAATAAATATACCCAAAGTTTGTTGGAAATTTATAAAAATATCCATACCGGCCATTTTCTGACCGGTTTTAATTTTTTTTCGTTACCGGTCAGTAAATGGCCGGTACTATTTTTTATTTTTTTTAGAGACACTATGAATTAATAGCAAGATGCTGAAATCTAACACTAAAAATTCGAATTTGTTTTTTAAATATTTGTTATATTACTTTTTTTATATATAATTAGCATATTTATACTAAAATACGCTAATTTACTTGAAATTATATTAAATTACGCTGAATTACACAAAATTAAGCTATATTATGTTAAATTATGCTAAAATACGGTAAATTACACTAAATTAAATATGAATAGGGATGATATCTTTAGTGAGAAGGCGAAAAACGATAATGAAACTTCAAACGGTCATAAAACGGCGCTCGAGTGTCTAGTTTTAGCAAATGACCACTTTTCGGGAAGCTTGCGAAAATACGCATGTGTCAATATCTACTTTGTTGGATTTCAAAATTCAGAATTACTAAAAATAAAGGGAAGAGCCTCAAAACTTGAGTTGAAGTAGCTCAGTAAATTAGTTATATAATGAACTTGTAGAATACCAAATTTTACTATTTTTGGAACTTTTTTTATTACTATTTTTTATGATTTATGAAAGATGACACAAAATTGACCTAATTTAGCATAATTTACCGTATTTTAGCATAATTTAACGAGTAGAACTAAGGTGCTCTTAAGCTCACCAACCCCTCCATGAGCTTAACTCAAAAACCTATCAATCTGACTTCAAACGACATTTCCAAACCATTAGATGTTCAATCTATATTAAAATGTGCTTGGAGACCAAATTTTACATTTTTTGAAATTTTTTTACTATTTATTAAGCCGGTTTGAAAACCGCTGTTTTTATTAAAATTCTGCACCATTAGAAAACAGCGGTTTTCAAACCGGTTTAGTAAATAGTAAAAAAATTCCAAAAAATGTAAAATTTGGTCTCCAAGCACATTTTAATATAGATTGAACATCTAACGGTTTGGAAATGTCATTTGAAGTCGGATTGATAGGTTTTTGAGTTAAGCTCACGGAGGGCTTGGTGAGCTTAAGAGCACCTTAGTTCTACTCTAATTTAACATAATTATTGTAATTTAGTGTAATTTTGTGTAATTCAGCGTAATTTAACATAATTTCAAGTAATTTAGCTTATTTTAGTATAAATATGCTAATTGTATATCAAAAAAATAATCTAACAAATATTTTAAAAAAAATTAAATTTATAGTGTTAGATTTCAGCATTTTGATATTGATTCATAGTCTCTTAAAAAAACAAAAAAAAAATTTAGTACCGGCCAGAAAATGGGTATATTTATTAATTTGTAATTAACTTTGGGTAAATTTATAAATATAAATTACCAACAACTTTAGGTATATTTATTAATTTGTAATTAACTTTGGATATTAATAAAAATCACGGCTGCTACGTGGTTGTCGGTCGTTGATTTAAGACAAAAATCCTGAATTATAAATTGAGGCCCAGCCTTATATATAACTCAGATCTGACCTTTAATTCTGGGCTTTATAGCCTTTCAACGAAAAAGAAACAGATCTGACCTTTAAAGGATGCCTACTTGTACATATCAAAAATGATAATTTATAATCAAACTGATGAATCAACAAACATAATGGATAAGTAAGTAAGGATGACACAATCCTTCCTTACACTTATCATTATATATATCATGCTCAGGAATCAACAAACATAATGGATAAATAAGCAAGGATGATACAATCCTCCCTTACACTTATCATTATATATATCATGCTCAGGAATCAACAAACATAATGGATAAATAAGCAAGGATGACACAATCCTCCCTTACACTTATCATTATATATATCATGCTCAGGAATCAACAAACATAATGGATAAATAAGCAAGGATGACACAATCCTCTCTTACACTTATCATTATATATATCATGCGATATTGAACAAAAAACATGCAGTATATTTGGTATTGTCTATATTGGCAATAATATATAGTATATTAACAATATGTTACATATTATCTGTATTGATTGGATAGTCTTGATGCATTATGCTATATGCCGCTCATGACTTATGGAATTGTATTTCATTGCCAACACAATACGAATCCAATATGGTCACACATCTACAAAGTTTCTAGTTGAGATATCACATGACATATGATACCGTTGATTATGTTATGGGATAACATATATCAAATATAGAAGTGCATAATTATGTTGGGCGTAATATAACATTCATTCAATACATGATAGGTGATGAATGTTAATCAAATCAATTTAGTAAATGAGATGTACAAAGGATGACTCAATTAACTTAGTAAGTACTTAATTGGATTAAACGCACAATTGAGTATTGTATTATTAGTATTATTATATTGGTCATTTGGAATGCATCATGTGATAGATAATTAAGACACGAGTGCATGGATATGTAGAACGTGCTATTTGAACTTGTTGATCGAAAGTTATGATCAAAAGGAGTTAGACTGAAGTACATATCACACGTGGTCAACCGCATGTTTGATCATTTTCATGAGAGTTATGTTGACCTGGTCAAAATATTGATATGCAGAGAGTTTGTTTGTGGAGAAGGCTTTGACTTGATCAAACTTGAGCTATATGAACCATATTTAATAGACTAATGGTCCGATGGACCATCCATGAGTTATATTACCACTGTGTCATTTTAATATTGAGTCGCATCCATTAATTAAAATGATAAGATTGTAATGAGGCTCTTGCACTATTTATGCACAAGAACTCACTCTCTCCTCGTGCCATTAATTATAGTAAAGTTTACACTCTCTCTTAGATTGAGTTTCAATCTCTCTCTTCTCCTCTCCTTGTTAGGCCGAACCAAAGGAAGATCCATTGACCACTTCATCCTCCGTTGCTCCACATCGCCGGCCGCCACTTCACCCTCCACCAATCATGTTTAAAGCCGAGCTGCCCGATATAGATCAGCTTCGAGCCAATCGGATCGGAGTCCAATGAGCGGACCCACTTCCTCTCCTCCGCCTCTGGGACGTACGCCACTGCTCCTAGCAACCACCTCTACCTAAGGCCGATCGGCCTTGGATCTAGGCTGAGCCTTCAGCTCCTCTTGCGATGAGTTAAGATTTGTTGAGGATAGTGTTAAGATTGTGAAACGAGTTTCCAAGGATTCGAGTCGAAGAAGAGAATCATACATCTAGTATTGGATCTTTTCTTCTTCTCAACCACACCTTGGTGTACATTATTTGAGGCTATCTAGTTTTATAGCTAGCGAGGCGAGGCTCAAGGGTGATGTTGGAACTGACATTACCGAATCTCGCTCCATTGATTAGGTATGAGATCTAAAACTCTATGCTCGCCCGTGCGTGTGGCATGGAACATAAACTACGTGGATGGTTACATAATTAGTAGTAAGATCATACTCACGACGCTAGAAAATTTAAAAGTACCTGCTAACCTCGAGTATAACCCTACACACATATCATAAATTTTCAATAATACTAATACAAAAAGATAATATCTATTTAAACAAATATTTTCAGATAAGTTTAATCATAATAATATTTCATACGACTTACAAAACACTAAAAAATTGGAGTGTACTCAACCTAAGATTCGGTCAAGCTAGGTGTAGTATTCGTTAACTTTTTTGGGGATTTTCTGTGGTCTTATGATAACAGTGGATTAAAGGGGCTTATTGAATAAATAGTTCGGTACCTCTGGCGATACCGAACCATAGATTCAGTACTTATGGTTTTTTTGTTAAAAATAAAAGTAATCAACCTCTTTTCTAATTTTTTATTAATTAGAAAAATAAAAAAAAAATTGTATAAGGAGGGGCTTGATCGTTACCTGGTCAGAGCTGTTTGTTACTGTCCGAGACGTAAATATCACCTGTCATCTCAGCTGCGTGATGGTGTGATTCGATTCTCTTCAAATTTCTATGCTTCTAACGTAATTTTGTTACGGGGCTTTTTCCTTGTCAAATCGCGCGTGTTGCACCTCCATTGAACTCGGGTTTGTGTTAATTGTCTCCGATGAACAAAAAGAGCGAAAATTCACATTCCATTTCTCATTTGAGCGAGAAATTATCTCCCATTCCGATTAAAGCCTGACAGGTCACAACATATATTAATGCAAAGTCACAATATGTAATAATGTTTACTTTTGCTTGACATATCAATTTGATAAGTCATATGTGCCACATATCATATGACATCTATCCATTATAGCTTAAAAATTAATAATAAAAAAATAATATGACACCAACATAGGGAGCGAGAGGTTTTCAAATAGTATCGGACTGAATTTAATTCCAAATTTTCAATTAAACCGTTTGATGCACATTTAGAACTGTGTAGAAAGATTTAAATCTCTATAAATTTAAACCCTTCCTCATGTGAATATAAACCATCCTCATGAAATCTAAACACGGATCAAACGATTTAGACATAACATTGCACTGCGATACCCATCGGCACAAACCCCCGTACCCGTTTCTTTTGTTATCCACCTTACGGAAAAAATATCACGTCTTATTAATTTGTTCTATGAAGGTTTGATCTGAAACAATCGAACAAGTAAAAAATGACCCTTTTTTTTTCATGGGATGTATAATAGCATATATTATATATTTATGAGTAGAACTAGGGTGTTCTTAAGCTCACCAATGTGTTTTGTGAGCTTAACTTCAAAATCTATTATATTGACTTCAAACAATAAATTCAAACCATTGAAACCGATTTACTTCACGAGTGATAAATTTACATGTAAAGTTTTTAGAATTTTGAATTAATTTTGTATAAAGTCAAGTGGTAAAAAAATATTCAAAAAATAAATACACTAAAATTAATTTATAAACCTTCTAATTTTAACCGCTTGACTTTATACTAAAATAATTTGAAAACTAAAAATCTTGCATGTAAATTCATCACTCGTGAAGTATATGGATTTCAACGGCTTAAATTTGTCGTTTGAAACCGATATAATATATTTTGGAGTTAAGCTCACCAAACACCTTGGTGAGCTTAAGAACACTCTAGTTTTACTCATATATTTACATATAGGGACTCCTCAGACACAAACACAAACACGCTAGCAGAAGAAAGCAATGAGATGAGACATAGTTTGTATACCTTGTGTTTGAGACTGGAAACAAAATCTTGAACAGAGAAAGGAACGCAGGAATGAGAGGGAGAAATGCAGCAGATCTGAGAGGGAGTAGGTTTCCAGAGGCGGCTGCCAAGTTTTTCAGAAAAAAGGTTTCCAGAGGCACCAACAGTTGATTTCGTCGTAATACCCAAGGTCAACTCTCTCATCCCCGTATTAATTTGAATAATCAAATTGAGCTGTGCGCCTGTGCCATGTGGGCGAGTTCGGATCCAGTGAAGTAACCCAATCTTTGGGTTTTAGATCGGGACCGTCCAATTCAAATCTGAGAAAATCCATCCGCGAAGTGAGCGCACACAACCCGACGACGAATTCGAATTCCGAGACAATCTCGAGCGACGAATTCGAATCGTACGGTCTCGATCCAAAATCCAAAGATTGAGTTACTTTAGGAGATCCGGACCCCATGTGGGCTGCCGTTCCCATAGGGTGTACACAGGTTCCGAGGAGTCCGTATCCTATGAGATATCTCAAAAGTTTGAGTTTTTCTAAAGCTGGGTCAAATCTTTTTCTATGCCTACTCGAAATGCAGGGTATTATCATTGAGCTTTAAGATGTGTGCAGAAAAGATTTGAACGGTTCTGATTTTCCACGTATTAACTCAAAGTTTGAGATATCTCAGGAGATGCGAATTCGGTCACAGGTTTGGTTGGCCGAATTTTGTCTATATATTAATCTCATTCATAATTATCCAGTTAAACTATTTTTAATTATAATCAATTAATAATCATAACTTATAAGCCATTTAACTCAAACATTTTTTTAATTGATCAGGTTTTGTTAATTTTGTAGATTTTTTAATAAAAAAAATCAGCATGTACATATAAGTGTACTATTTTTTGAACAATTAAAACATTACAAATGAAACATATAATTTAATAACATAATTGTTAGAAAGAATCTGAAAATAACAATATTCATACAGCAACATAATTTTTAGATGAGAAAAGGTTTTGGTACCCAGCCATTTGTACCCGGTTTGTACCCAACCTGATCCGTTCGACTAATTAACCGTAATTAACTAATTAACTGACTCGGTCCCCACCAATTAACGGATCTTTAATCCTTCTTCCCGATCTCCTCATTTCCTTTTTTGAATTTGCCTTTCCCGATCTCGTTCTTTCCTTTTCGGAGGCGATTCTCCTCTTCGCTCTTCCTGTTCTTCGCGATTCTCTTCGCGCTTCCTGTTCTTCTTCGTGATTATCCTCTTCAGGCGGCGGGCTCTCTTCAGGCGGCGGGCATTATAATCGTGATTTCCTTGTTCAACCTTTTCACGCGACGGAGTTTATCAGGCGGCGGAGTTTATCAGGTGGCGGAGTTTATCAGGCGGCGGACATTGAGTGAGTTTTTTGCTGATCTTTTTAATTTTCGTTCCTTCTTTTGATTTGAATTTATAATCTTGTTTTCCTTCGATTTCTTTGCTGATTTCCTGTAAAATAACACTGATCGCTCAAAATTACACTGATCGATCAAAATAACACTGATCGATCAAAATTACAAATCGATCGTTTTATTGCTGATTTCCTTATATTTGTCTGATCTGAGAAATTACTGTATTCGATGAAACGATCTATTAATTGCTGTATTCTGATTTGAGAAATTACTGTAAATTACTGATTTCCTGCTATTTGTCTGATTTGAGAATTATATTTCAGAATTTTACAGTATGTATGCAACAGTTTACAGGATATATTTAACAGCTTTGCAGGATAAACTTTTGATATTGGAGGATATTACTCTATAGGATATATTTAGCAGTTTTACATTATATGTTTAACATTTTTACAGGATATATGTATTATTTTACAGGATATATGCAATTCTTTTCACATTTATGTTTTTATCTGAAATATCTTCATGTCTGCTTTGGTTATCTAAAATTGCAGTATTTATCTAGTAAGTTTACAGTATGTATGCAGTTTATTACAGGATGTCTATATACAGTTTATATACATTACTTTACAGGATATATTTCACAATTTTACAGGATATATACAACATTCTACAGGATATATTTAACAGCTTTACAGGATATATTTATTATATTGAAGGATATTAATCTATAGGATATATTGAACAGTTTTACAGGATGTAGTTGTTATTTTACAGGATATGTTGTTATCTGAAATATCTTCATGTCTGCTGTTGTTATTGTGTCTTACATTGTTTATTATTGATGTTTACAGTTTTTATGCAATGGAATTTGACTTGAATGAAGAGCTGGGAAGTGATATTTCTTTGGAAGTTGTAGAACATAGAGTTATACGTGAATGGGACTTGAATGCAGAACCAGAACAAGAGGTTTTGAATGTAGAACCAGAACCAGAAGTGATAGAGGGGTCAGGAGAGTCTGAGATTCATCAGTGGGATATGAATGCAGAACCAGAACCAGATGTAGTGTTAGATACAGTTGGACAGCAAACGGGAGAGTTAGAGGTTGGTGAAAAACAGATAGTTATTGCTCCTAGTATTGGCGATGATTTTTGTTCTGTTGAGGAAGCGCACGATTACTGGAAACTTTATGGTTTTCAGACTGGTTTTGGTGTGTGTAAGCGCACAAGTCACAAGAAGGGTGGTAATGTGGTTGCTTGCCGATTTCAATGCACTAAATTTAGAGAAAAGCGTGAAAAGGTTGAAGAAGGAGAGCCTTTTCCAGAGAGGCGGAGGCCTTCTGGAAACTCAAACTGCAAGGTTTTTCTGAAAATTAAATATTCTGAGTTGACTGGATCATGGCGAGTAAGCAAGTTGTTTTTGGAGCATAATCATGAACTTACTCCCGGTTCATCTTTTCTAATCCCGGCTTATCGGTATATTCCAAAGAGATTCAAAGATATGCTGGAATTTAACTCGGATCAAGGGTTGTCAACCGCCGACAACATTGAACTTGTGTTAAAAATGGCTGGTGGGTATTTTAAGGGTACGTTTACACGAAAGGATGCTCGAAACCACATTGACAAGTACAAGAGAGGCAAACTGAGGGCTCTTGGTGGACATGATGCTAATCTGCTAGCAGATTATTTTGAGAAGAAGCAATTATGTGATTCGAACTTTTGGTATACATACAAACATACGAATGATGCTCATTTATGGAATATCTTTTGGGCCGATGGACGTGGACGTGCAGCCTACAAATATTATCATGATGTTGTTGTTATGGATGCCACATATCTTACAAACAGGTAATTTTTTTATTGATTTAAATTTCCAATATTTATCTAATAGTTGTAGAGGTCATATTAATCAGGTTTGAAGGTTATGTACAATATTTTGAAGGATATATTATACATTTTTACAGGATATGTGCAACATTTTACAGGGAACTATGCATTGTTTTTCTTGTATTAATTTTTACGTTATATTTTTAACAGTTTTACAGTATATAAGCATTATTTTACAGGATATATTCAGTTGTCTTCATGGATCTATTTTTATCTGAATGTCTGATTTTACAGAACATATACAATTGTTTTACAGGTATGATATGGCGCTTGTTCTGTTTGTGGGTGTCAACCATCACTGGCAGACTGTAATTTTCGCTTGTGCTCTACTTGGAAGAGAGACTGAGGAGGACTACAAATGGTGCATGGAGAAGTTCGTCGCTTGCATGAACGGTGTCAAGCCTGGTGGTATCCTGACAGATCAGTGCCCAAGTATTGAGAAAGGCGTTCGGCATGTTTTGGGAGATGACACTGTCCATAGGTAATACTTTTACTGGATTCTTGCACTAGTTTTGTAGGATATATTAATTATTTTACAGGATTATGTTTCATAATTTTATAAGATGTAGGAGTTTTTTTACAGGATTCATGGTTTAGTTGTATAAGATATCTG
Source organism: Carex kokanica (assembly GCA_025461125.1). NCBI lineage: Eukaryota > Viridiplantae > Streptophyta > Magnoliopsida > Poales > Cyperaceae > Carex > Carex kokanica. Next base: position 1,170,372 of record JAJGRX010001229.1, read on the forward strand.
AGTTATTTTACAATATTATTTTCCTTAACCAAATAGGTACTGTGCTTGGCACATTCTTCATAAATTACCGAGTAAATTCGGTGGGCAAGATGATAAGGATGCTTTAACCTATTTGGTTAAGGCAACAGTATATGAAGCTAAAACCCCATTGGATTTTGAAGAAAATTGGAGGAAGCTTATGGTGGAGATTGGATACGAAGATGCACCGTGGTTTAAAAGTATATTCAGACAAAGGCGTAAATGGGTGCCAGTTTTTTTGAATGACCGATTTTGGGCTGGCATGAATACCACCCAAAGGGTTGAGAGTATGAATGCCTTCTTTGATAATTATCTCCGATCAAAGGCAACACTTGCTGAATTCGTTGTCAATTTTGAATCTGGTTTGAGTAGGATTTGGGAGAGAGAGCATTTTATGGACCACAAGGACAAAACCACAACACCAGTGTTAATCTCAGATTTAGAATTTGAGAAGCAGTTCTGTAGTTTATACACAAATACCATATTTTATAGGTTTCAACATGAGGTCCGACAGTCTCTGAATTTGACTTGTGTTTTTAAACTGGAACTAGAAAACTCTACAAAGATTTATGAGGTTGAAGATATTTTAGGAAATATATTTGAGGTACAGTACAAGGAGCAGTTGAAGGAAGTTTTTTGTATTTGCAAAAAATTTGAGGCCTCTGGTATTGTTTGCGCTCACTCGATCATGGTTTTGAAGCATGAGAAACAATTGCATGTTAATGATAAGTACATACTTGATCGATGGAGGAAGGACAAAATTCGGTTTGATTTGATTCCTGCTGTGTGTCCTGATGGTAGCAGTGTTGAAATTAATAGGTAACAATTCAATTTTTGAAGGATTCACTTACTATTTTTACAGTATTGGTTGATGTGGTTTTTTATTCTTATGTGAAATCATTTTTTCGACCTATATTATTTTTGTAGGAGGTATGATTTGACAAGGAAGATGAATCCAATAATTGAAGATTTCCTTAACTTTGGTTGTGTTAGTGATGACAAGGAAAATAAAGTTCTTAACGGGTTAGAAGATCTTCTAAACAAACTAAAAGGTTAACTTTCTGAATATTGCAAAACAATTTTTTTTTGTGGTGTTGGTATTGTACTTCTTGATTATGTTCCTTATTTCATTTTTTGCTTGATTCAGGAGATGTTGTTTCTGGATCTTTAGTTGAACAAGTTGTAGATGGCACAAGTGCAAATGATAATGGCGGATCTAGAGGAAGGGCAAGTGGTGCATCAAGAGGAGAAGTACACGATGTTTCAACAGTCCCCAGAAAACGAGCCAGAGGTAGAGGGAAAGGTATTGCAACGAACTTTTGAAAGTATTGTATTCAGTTGTTTACAGTATTTGTATAATTATTGTACAGTATTTGTAGAAGTAATTTACAGGATTCATAGAAGTAATTTACAGGATTCATATCACTATAATTTTTTTGACAGGCCAGCCTGTAATTGGTGAAACAAATGGTGATGTGACTTCAACTGTCACAAGTACAGGAAGAGGTTATAATTTTATTATTTTGTATAGTTTTTTGGCATGTTTATACAGTATTGATTGTAAGATTTTATTGTATTTGTTGAAGTAATTTACTGGATAATCATAACAATTTATTACTTGGCATTCTACAGTGCTAATAAATGTTTTAAAGTATTGACTAGTCATTTTTACAGTATCTGTGCTAGTAATTTACATGATTGCAACTTTTGTAAATTTTTTTAACAGGCCAACCCGCGACTGGTGAAACAAATGGTGACACGATTATTGGTTATCCAATTACTCATGATTGGGATGCACTCATCGCTAGACTTGGTAGAAATGAACCTGTAATTCATGAAAGAAATGGGGAGTCAATGCCTGGTTCTATTGTCAGAGGTATTTATTAAGTTGTTTTCTGAAAGATTTTACCTTATTAGTTGCCTATATTTACAGTATTTATTAATACAGGTGATGAAATTCTTATGCAATCCTCTTCAAGTCATCACCAAGAATTGAATACCACTGCCAATGAAGTGTTAAATTCTGCACCATCGATAAATATATTACCACCGCAGAAATCAAAAAGGAAGGGACGACCACCGAAACATGCTTATAAGAACCCGATGGATGTAAATGTGAAGAAGAATGGCACGCGATAAGTAGTATGGAATAAATAATTTTGTGAAGATATAAAGGAGTAATATAATGAAAAAAAAATTGTTTCTAATTGTTTCTTTTTCAGTGACCTTGCTTGTAAATACAATTTTTTTTATGTTAGTAGAATCTGCTATGCTATTTTATTACATGATGTATAAATCAGGTGCGTAGGTTATGTACATTACTTTACAGGACATGCTTAACAGTTTTACGGGATATAGCTATTATTTTACAGGATATAAATAGTTGAAGATTTGTATATATTGGTAACATTGTCATGTTCTTTTTGAATGAATGAATCTGCTATGCTCTTTTTGTGTACATCTTTAACAGTTTTACAGTGTTCTTTTTGAATGAATTTGGAATTAACAGTTGTGTAAACAGTTAATCCAGAATAGTAATTGAAGTCATAATATAAACAGTTGGAATTAATAAAATTAGAAACAGTTAATTCATAATCAAGTAAAATTATTCATAATATAAATAGGTGGAATTAATAAATTGGATTTATAACTTTTATACAATTAAATTACGAGATTATTCGATTAATTTACAGTGTTCTTTTTGAATGAATTTGTATACAGTTGTCTAAAGTTTAGTTTGAAATGGAGAAGATAAGTTGTGTGGACCCCAAATTATACAAATTTAAACACTAAATACTATACTTTGCGCCATTTCATTCGCACCATTTCATATGATCTAACTATATAACATTTCATATGATCAAACTATAAAAGTATCCCCTAATGATAATCATTAATGATAATCATTAGTCGTGCCGTTTCATATTTCCGCCTGAATTCAGATCGCACCCGACTGCTCTCCGACTAAACCCCTAAACCCTACTCACTCTCTCACTCCATCAGTCGAGTAAACCGCTCAACCCTACTCTCTCACTCTCTCACTCTCTCACTCCACCATTTCCGACTAAACCCTGCTCTCTCTCCTGCTCTCTCTCCGACTTAAGCATCGCACCATCGCACTCCACCATTTCTCTCTCAGTCAGCGAGATCGCACCATCGCACGAGTAAGCCTACTCTCTCTCAGTCGACTGATCGCACCATCGCCGTTTCATACTCTCTCTCCGACTTAACCCTACTCTTTCTCAGTCACCGATCGATTTTCTTTCAATCGGTGTTTGTTCTCCGACTAAAGCCGTTGCTCTCAGTCACCGATCGCACTATCTGTCTTTGTTGTCGATTGAAGGAAATGAAGAAAAGTACTAAAGGTAATGCATATTCTTTTTATTTTATTCAGATTGTGAGATCTTTTATTTGTTGATCTAATTTTTTTGATGTAAATTTCTTTGTCAGATGCATCGGAAAAAGGATGTGCAAGTCAGCAGTCTAACTCTTCCGAAGGTTAGGGTTATTCTTTTATTGTTGTTATTTTTACAGTATGTAGTATAAGTCTGACAATATTCACAAAGTTATTTTTCAGTATTTGTTTTATTCATTCATCACAGTATTTTACATATTTGATAAGTAATTTCACAGTATTCACATATTTATTCACAACATTTTGTCTAACACTTGGCAAGGTTAGGGTTATTCTTTTTATTTTCATCAGATCTGTAATATTTTGTTTTTTATAGTTGTTATTTTTGCAGTATTTCACAGTATTTTACATATTTCACAGTATTTCACAGTATTTTACAGACTTCGTCAGTAATTTTACAGTATTCACATGATTCTTTTACAGTATTTGTTTCATTCATATCATTCATCATTAATTCTGTATTTTACATAATTCACAACTAATTTCACAGTATTGACAACTAATTTCACAGTATTGACATACAATTTTACAGTATTCATAAGTATTTGACAGTATTTTACATATTTGACAGTATTTTACAGACTTCATCAGTAATTTGACAGTATTCACACGATTCTTTTACAGTATTTGTTTCATTCATATCATTAATCATTAATTCTGTATTTCACAGTATTCACAACTAATTTGACAGTATTGACATACAATTTTACAGTATTCATAAGTATTTCATAGTATTTTACATATTTGACAGTATTTGACAGTATTTTACAGACTTCATCAGTAATTTGACAGTATTCACACGATTCTTTTACAGTATTTGTTTCATTCATATCATTCATCATTAATTATGTATTTTACATTATTCACAACTAATTTCACAGTATTAACTGAGTTCTTTTACAGTATTCACTCAGTTCTTTTACAGTATTAACTGAGTTCTTTTACACTATTGTTTGATTCATCATTATTCATTAATTTCAGTATTTTACATACTTCATAAGTAATTTCACAGTATTGACCTACAATTTTACAGTATTCACACTATTGTTTTACAGTATTTGTTTCATTCATCATTCATCAGTCATTTCAGTATTTTACAGTATTCATAAGTAATTTTGCAGTGTTGACATACAATTTTACAATATTCATAAGTAATTTTACAGGATTGACAGAGAATTTTACTTTGTTTTGCAGCCACTGGAAGAAAGAAGTTGGATAGGTATGGCATAGTCACCAACAAGTGTGTTGTTGACCTTGCCATGACATTTATCCACACTAAAATTTTTCATAAACTCAATGTGGAACATCGCAAACTCCTGTTTGCCACACCCTTCCTCCATCTTTTTGTCATACCCAAGAAAATGCAAGTGTCAAATGCTGTATTACAAAGCATTTTAACCCGATACGACCATGCACAAGGTCATTTTCTTTTTAGAACCAGAAAAGTGCATTTCACGTCTGGAGCAGTGAGTCATTTCATGTGCTTGCCTTCGAGAGGCGACGTTGTGGACCTCAGTCAGACAAGGTCTTCAACATCAGCTCTTCGTGAAAAATACTTCCCGAAGAAATCACAAATCAGGAGGCAAGAGCTTGAAAAAGTAATTGAGGAACTTGTAAACAGTGAGAAATCAGACCCAAGAGATTTGGTATCTCTGTTGGTGCTGTATTTGTTTACAACTATTTTGTTCCCAAACACGGCTGGGAGTGTCCCATTACATCTCTTCAGGTACGCAACATCTTCAAATATATTATCTAAAAGTCCAGTATTTATCTAGCAAGTTTATAGTATGTATGCAGTTTATTACAGGATATATGAATCAGGTGTGAAGGTTATGTACATTACTTTACAGGATATATTTGACAATTTTACAGAATATATGCAAAAGTTTACAGGATATATTAATTGTTTTTATTTTATTGTTTTTATAATTAATTGAAATATATTACACCATATGTCATTCAGGTACGCACAGCGTCTTGAAGATTTGAAAAAGTACAATTGGGGAGCAGCTGTTTACAACTTGTTGCATACGCACCTTGCCAATGCTGCTATGTGGTGCAAACTCCAAGAAGAGGGTGACACTGATATGACAGAGGAGGAAGGTGCAAGCCAGAAGGAGATGACAAAGACGAAGGAAACTGGCTATCTGCCAGGCTGTACTCTTGCCCTCATTGTAAGAAATGCATTAAACTATTCCAGGATTAGGTGTTGATTAGCATTAAACCATTATGTAATATACTTAACAGTTTTGTAGGATATATGAGGTATTTTACAGGATTCATTGTCTAGTTTTATAAGATTTGTGAGTTATTTTACTGGATTCATGTCTTATTTTTATAAGATGTATTAGGTATTTTACAGGATTCATGTTTTAGTTTTATAAGATGTATGAGTTATTTTACAGGATTAGGACTATTACATAATATACTTATATAAGATGTGTGAGTTATTTTACAGGATTCATGCCTTAGTTTTATAAGATTTATGCGTTATTTTGAAGGATTCATACCATGATTATATAAGATGTATGAGTTATTTTACAGGATTAATGCCTTAGTTTTATAAGATGCATGAGTTATTTTACAGGATACATGCTGTAGTTTTTTAAGATGTATGAGTTGTGAGTGTTTTCTTTAACTTTTTTTCTTTTTATTTAGGTGTGGTTTTACGAACAGACTTCGTTCGAAAAAATGAGGACTTCCACAGGACGCATTCCACGATATTTGGACTGGTACGAGGGCTTATCGAGTAAAGTAAAGAGGCCACATTTTGAGAGGCAGTTGTTTCACATATCACAAGCGAATATAAAAGAAGATCCAGTACCATATTTTGTTGCGGAGGAACAATTAAGGGAGAAAGGTTTTATCGCTGCGAATTTCTTGGAATATGTTTGTGATGCTCAGAAGTTGCAAAGTGTTTTGAATGCCCCGACTTATGATATGCTGGCAGAATTCACTCCGGTTCTGATGAAATTTGGGGTTGTCCCGTGCTCCTTTTTGAAAGATCAATTCAGAGATCTGAATCCAAAAATTGTTTATGTTGTCTCAAGTTTTCCCAAACTTGATGATATCGAACCAGAAATTATGGAAAAGATCATACAAGAAAGTGATGAAATAGTGCTGAAGTATTCTGCAAAGAAGCTTGCAGAGAAGAAGATGTTCGACGATCAATGTAAGTTTTACTTTATGTACTGCCTATATTTACAGGATTCACTTTGTTATTATACAGTATACATATTGATTTTAAAGTTATAATTAATCTCGATATTTAAATGTTTGTTTTGTTTATTCTACAGCTAAAAGGAAGAAGTTGGATTTTAGTAGTACTCCCTCAGGTGAAAAGCGATCCAAGAGAAGCCATGATACAAGCCAACCATCATTTAGCTTGGGAATTGGACTTACACAGTCCCAAAGTACGCCAGAGGTTGAGGAACCTAAAGATGAATCTGACAATAAGGAGAATTTGGGGAAAACTGACAAAGATGAAGACGCTGCAATTGTACGAGATGATGATAGTGAAGATGACGAGGAGACTGAAACAGATGAAGAGATGAAAGAGCAAGAAGGAGATACTGACAAGGATGAAGACACCGAAGGAGATGAAGGGAAGAAAGTGCAAGAGGGAGATACTGACAAGGAGAAAGAGACCGAAGGAGATGAAGATATGAAAGAGCAAGAGGGAGATAGTGACGAGGAAGAGACCAAAGGAGATGATGAGAAGAAAGTGCAAGGGGAGACCGAACCAGATGATGCAACTGAGAAGGTTTTTATTATGTTATTTTGTTTTATTAACCTAGAAGTTCTACATTATTTATACTTTTGTTTTACATTATTTAACTTTGTGAAGTACAGTATTCATATAGTAATTTTACAGTATTCCGTTTTTTACCCAACCTGATCCGTTCGACTAATTAACTGTAAGTAACTAATTAACTGTCTCGGTCCAGTAGAATCCAGTAGTGTACGGGTTGGAAGAAATAGAAGCAGAAATTATCCGTCGTGCTAAAATGGGACTAGAGCAATCGCAGCAGGTTTTTATTCTGATATTTTTTGTATTATTTTTTTGTAGTGTGTTTTAAAGTTGAAACATACTTCTTTTTCCAGTATTCATATGTTGTTTTTATAATATTCACAGAGGTGTTTTACAGTATTGAGAGGATCATTTTATACAATTCGTTTCAGGATGAACTAGAGAGCAAGTTGCATGACATACGAGAAGGAATTGAAGGAGGAGAAGATGAGGTTTTTATTCTGATTTTTCTTTTTATTATTTATTTATATTATGTTTCACAGTTGTAACATAGTTATTTTACCAGTATACAATAAGTTGGTTTATAATATACACAGGCTTTTTTACAGTATTGACATAATGCACAGAGTAGTTTTAAAGTATTTTACATTATTTTTTTTACATATTTGACAGTATTTCACAGAATTTAACAGACTTCATCAGTAATTTTACAGTATTAACTGAGTTCTTTTACAGTATTGTTTGATTCATCATTATTTCTTAATTTCAGTATTTTGCATACTTCATAAGTAATTTCACAGTATTGATATACAATTTTACAGTATTCACACTATTGTTTTACAGTATTTGTTTCATTCATTATTCATTAGTCATTTCAGTATTTTACAGTATTCATAAGTAATTTTGCAGTGTTGACATTCAATTTTACAGTATTCATAAGTATCTATGTAGTCATTTTACAATGTTTACTTGTTTTATTTAAATAGGTTGTACGAAAACTTTTTGAAATCCGTGACAGCAAGAGTAGCCAAGAAGCCAACGAGGAAGATGAAGTAACACATCTAGCAACTCTGGTGTTTGAAGATGTGTGCAGAAAATCAGTACTTGAATACAAAGAAGAGCAACTAGTGAAAAAAAAAGAGGAGTGTGAGAAGAAGAAAGCAGCACAAAGTACTGCTGAGGTAGTGGAGCCCAAAAAAGTTATCATGAAAGGGAAAAAACCAGTTGCTTGTAGGAAAGGGAAGGGGAGAAAACCACCTCCAAAAACCAAAAAAAATGTGGGACCCACCTCCCCAAGGGTCATCCTACCAACGAAGAGAACTGAGAATGAATCACTAGCTCTCTTACAAGATTTTATTGTTGACAAGACATACAAAGTTCCCTTGACTTGGCATTATACTTGGGAAGAGTTTAAATCATTAATTCCTCATATAGAAAACTGCAGACCTGCAAAAGAAGTCCCATTCAGTACTGATGTTACCCAGTGGAGTCACGAGAATAGTTTGTTCTATGATGGAGGTGACACAGCTGCTGAAAAGCCTCCAATGATAAAACGATATGGGTATAAACATCGGGAGAAGCTGTCTATTGAAGTCATCCGAATATTGGATGATTGGTGGGTGGAAGTGAAAAATAAGAGGCTGATAAACAATGAAGAAGCCTTCTGCCACAAACCAGGAAACTTCCATTGCAGAATGTCAGCACTAAAAGACTTGATGAATCCTGAGCTGCCAGTTAGCAGTGAGGTATGATTTCTACAATATTGAACATTATTTACTTTATAGTTTTATAGGATATGCAGCATTTTCAGATTTTATTAAATGTAAATTATTTTACATGATGTACATAGCATTTTTATAGGATACAACTGTTAAATTTATTTTACTGATTATGATTGATTTTGCAGCTCATTGATACTGTCCTGTCCGTAATGCAACACGAGACTCCTGTGAATCACCCATGGTTTTTCATCTCACCTTATCTATCCGTAAGTTATTATGTCCTTTTATATATTATGAATTCAATGTTCAGACTTGAAATGTTGAAATACTTCAGTAATATTTTACATGATTCATACAAAAATTTTGTAAGATGTATGGGTTATTTTACAGGATTCATACAAAAGTTGTACATGATGTATGGGTTATTGTACAGGATTCATTTAAAATTTTTATAAGATGTATGATTTATTTAACAGGATTCATACAATATTTTTATAAAATGTATGAGTTATTTTACAGGATTGATTCAATAGTTTTATAAGTTTTATGAGTTTCTTTACAGGATTCATTCAAAAGTTTTATAAGATGTATGAGTTATTTTACAGGATTCATACAATAGTTTTATAAGTTTTTTGAGTTATTTTTATTAGATGTATCAGTAATATTTTAATGTTTTATTTTTGTCTATTGCAGATTCTGATGCATATGCACGATGAAAAATCAGCATTACAGTCCCTTCCACAGCTGTTTGGGCCTCAATTTGAGCGCATCAAATGGCTGTTCATTCCTGTTTGCAAGAAAAACCATTGGGTGCTTTTTGCAGTCGATCTTCATAATGTTAAGATGCATTACTACACTTCTCTTAATGTTGAATACATGCAATACCATTGGCACACGATGAGATGGCTTAAAGATTTTCTTAGCTGGAGGACTTGTGAGTATTCTTCAACTATTTAGAGGATTTTACAGTATTCTTCAACTATTTTTTCATTATTCTGCCATTGATTTAGAGGATTTTCTGTTGAAATGCATTAAACTATTAAATAATATACTTACCAGTCTTGTAGGATAAATGAGTTAGTTTACAGCATTCATACCATAGTTTTATATGATGTATGAGTTATTTTACAGGATTCCTTAAATAGTTTTATAAGATGTTTGAGTTATTTTACAGGATTCATACAAAATTTTTATAAGATGTATGAGTTATTTTACAGGATTCATAAAATAGTTTTATAAGATGTATGGGTTATTTTACAGGATTCCTACAAAAGTTTGATAAGTTGTATGAGTTATTTTACAGGATTTGTACAAAAGTTTGATAAGTTTGATAAGTTGTTTGATAAGTTGTATGAGTTATTTTACAGGATTTGTACAAAAGTTTGATAAGTTTGATAAGTTGTTTGATAAGTTGTATGAGTTATTTTACAGGATTCTGCTACTGATTTAGTGGATTTTCTGTTGAAATGCATTAAACTATTAAATAATATACTTACCAGTCTTGTAGGATAAATGAGTTAGTTTACAGCATTCATACCATAGTTTTATATGATGTATGAGTTATTTTACAGGATTCCTTAAATAGTTTTATAAGATGTATGAGTTAGTTTACAGCATTCATAACATAATTTTATATGATGTATGAGTTATTTTATAGGATTCATAAAATAGTTTTATAAGATGTATGGGTTATTTTACAGGATTCCTACAAAAGTTTGATAAGTTGGGTAAAGTGCTGATAAGTTTGATAAGTTTGATCAGTTTGATAAGTTTGATAAGTTGTATGATAAGTTTGATAAGTTGGATTCCTACAAAAGTTTGATAAGTTGTTTAAAGTGCTGAAATTGGTTACATGAGTTATTTTACAGGATTCATACAAAATTTTTATAAGATGTATGTATTATTTTACAGGATTCATTACATACTTCAAATTATTAAAGATGTTGATATCATTTTTTTCTTTCAGGTAACGCTGCATGGAAGGATGTTGGCATTATTGAGCAGAAGTGCCCACAGCAGGCACCAGGATCGATGGATTGTGCAATTTTCGTGCTGCGTTATGTGTATAATCTGATCACTGAGACGCCCATGAACTTTACACAGGTAATTTTATGATGTATATATTTTAGTTTGAAATACCCGTAAGCTTCCATTACATATTTCCTGATATTACATATTATGTAAAGAGGGTAGTGTATTCATAGTATTTTACATACTTCATTTGTAATTTCACAGTTTTTGACATACCATTTCACAGTATTAACACAGTTCTTTTACAGTATTGTTTGATTCATCCTTATTCATTAATTTCAGTATTTTACTTACTTTGTAAGTAATTTCACAGTATTGATATACAATTTTACAGTATTCACATACAATTTTACAGTATTCACTGTGTTGTTTAACAGTATTGCATAAATCTAAATCCCTTGCAAATCTTTTTTTTTGTAGGATGACATTTCCAAGGAACGTGTCGTTCTAGCAATGAAACTCCTGACGCATCCAAATAATTCGCATCAGCGTTTTATGAAATGATTGAACAGCTTTGATTGGTTAAAGTTTAATCCAAATATTGTTTGTATTTGATGTTAGATATAGTTAAAAATATTTGTGAATACAGTTTATTGGTTAAAGTGCTGAAATTGGTTACATTAGTTAAATTGGTTAAATTGCTGAAATGGTACGGTTTATTTTGTGCTGAAATTGGTTAAATTGGTTAAATTGCTGAAATGGTACAGTTTATGATTTTTTTAGTCTGTGGTATCATTTTATAGTTTGTATAAGATGTTTTTATAGTTTAATGTGTCAAATTTACAGTATTGAAATCTTGTAGTTAACATCTGTTATATTTATAGTTTGCATCTTCTAATTTTATAGTATTGAAATTTTATTTTACATGATATTCAAAAAAAAATAATTGAAGAACAATTGATGAATTGAAAAAAAAATAATTTCAAAAAAAAATTAATTTTAATTTCGAAAAAAAAAATTTAATTTTGATGCAAAACAATTTAATTTTGATGCAAAAAAATTTAATTTTGCATCATTTTCAGTGTACAAATTATCGAGTTTTTAGAAGTTTGTTTTTCAAATCTTCTAGAAGGTTGAAGTACAGTTGGAAGTGGTTTGTGTTAAGTCTTCTAGAAGCTGAAAGTACAGTTGGAAGTACATTTAATTTTCTAGTTCCTAACAGTTTTTAACTAACTTGGTAAAATCTGGGTTGTTGCAATTTATAACTAGGTATTATGCATGATTTATTGTTTATTTTACAGTATTCATTATAGTATTTTACAGTATTCGCACAAGTCAAATGACAGTTTTTTGGGTAAAAACTGGGTACAACTCCTTGGGTACAATTAGTCGGACCCTTTTTAGATAAGGTAGAAAATCACTTTTTTTACTAGTACATAAACACCAATTTTGTATGTATCTTAAAAAATAGTAAAAAATTTCTAAAAATTATAAAATTTCTTTCCCAAACATATTTTAGTATGGATATCATGGTGAGTAATTCGGATCTACAGTTTGGACTTTAAAAACAAAAATATAAAATATGTGGTATGATGAGTTATGAAAGCCATGAGATATTGTAACCTCCTCTTTCAAAACCCACACCCACTTAATTAATGACATAAATCTTCAAAAACTTTCATCTGATTGTCACGTCATTTTTATCAGTTTTCGTTCTAGTTCTGCAACAATATTACACTCTAAGTTGTAGAGCATGTTCTCAGCTTTCGAGAGAACTTTGAATTACATTAATTGGAGCTTGTGTGAAGAAGTAACAGCTAATTTACTGACGCGAAGCGTGTCAAACAATGGCAGTTTAATAATCAGTGGCGGTTTTGTACGCTGGAACAACTACTACTAGAGCTTCCAACGGCGGTTTTGGACAAATTAACAGCCACTTCTAGAACCTGTCCATCCTTTGACTCATCTTGGACAGTATCAAAGACCATAAGAAGTTTGAACCCTGCTCAATAAGAAATATCATGTACATAAAAGTGTACTAATCTTTTTAAAAATTAAAAAATACAAATAAAATATAATCCACAAAAAATAATAAAAATAAGCAGTTTAGTCGGTTCAGTTTAGTCAGGTCAAGCGGGTTAAATTAACTGAACTGGAATAAACGGTTTGTGCACCACTTTTTGGTATTAATGGACTTGGATGAATGTATCCTTTACTATTCTACAGTATTCTTCTGATGGTTGTAATCTGAACCGTTCATAACATTTTAGATCTAAACGGAGAGTTAGTATTGCATGTCATTTTATTTAACTCTTCATGACCCCAAAAGTCTTGGGATCCCGGTAGGAAGCAACGATGAGAAGAAGTCAGGATTACAAGTATAACAAATGCGTTTAGATACTGTGCCACACGATCGACACGGGCAACGTGCAACAGAGATTTTTATATATAAGAAAATAAACAAATAAAATATTAAAAATAAGAAACTGTTGAACAGATTTTGAAAAATAAGAAGGCCGCCATGCGGCATGGCGTCCCTGTGGGATGCGATCCCAGACTACGGCCCGCGGAAAAAACGTAAAAAAAATAAAAAATAAAAACGGGACGCCATCCCAGACTCCGGCCCTAAAAAAAAAATAAAAAAATAAAAAATCAAATTTTTTTTCTGCTGTGTTCAGTCAGAAATCCAATAATTTTGATCAGATTCAAAATTCATTTTAGAGAAAATGGCTACATGGATTTTTGTGTTATTTATATAAAAATAAAGGTATGAAAGTCTAGTTTTCAGATAATATAATTTCTCTATACAAAAATATTACAGATTGGTACAGTTTTAGCGATTAATTGACAGAGGTCAGAATTCAGAAAAGCTGAAATTTCAGTGAGCAGTCCAATAATTCTGATCTCTGTCAATTAATCGCTAAAACTGTACCAATCTGTAATATTTTTGTATAGAGAAATTATATTATCTGGAAACTTGACTTTCATACCTTTATTTTGATATAAATAACACAAAAATCCATGTAGCTATTTTCTCTAAAATGAATTTTGAATCTGATCAAAATTATTGGACTGCTCACTGGAATTTCAGTTTTTCTGAATTCTGACCTCTGTCAATTAATCGCTAAAACTGTACCAATCTCTAATATTTTTGTATAGAGAAATTATATTATCTGGAAACTAGACTTTCATACCTTTATTTTTATATAAATAACACAAAAATCCATGTAGCCATTTTCTCTAAAATGAATTTTGAATCTGATCAAATTTATTGGACTGCTCACTGGAATTTCAGCTTTTCTGAATTCTGACCTGTGTCAATTAATCGCTAAAACTGTACCAATCTGTAATATTTTTATATAGAGAAATTATATTATCTCGAAACTAGACTTTCATACCTTTATTTTTATATAAAGAACACAAAAATCCATGTATTCATTTTCTCTAAAATGAATTTTGAATCTGGTCAAAATTATAGGACTGCTCACTGGAATTTCAGCTTTTATGAATTCTGACCTCTGTCAATTAATCGCTAAAACTGTACCAATCTGTAATATTTTTGTATAGAGAAATTATATTATCTGGAAACTAGACTTTCATACCTTTATTTTGATATAAATAACACAAAAATCCATGTATCCATTTTCTCTAAAATGAATTTTGAATCTGATCAAAATTATTGGACTGCTCACTGGAATTTCAGCTTTTCTGAATTCTGACCTTTGTCAATTAATCGCTAAAACTGTACCAATCTGTAATATTTTTATATAGAGAAATTATATTATCTAGAAACTAGACTTTCATACCTTTATTTTGATATAAAGAATAAAAAAATCCATGTAGCCATTTTCTCTAAAATGAATTTTGAATCTGATCAAAATTATTGGATTTCTGACTGAACACAGCAGAAAAAAAAATTGATTTTTTTTTTTTTTTTTTTTTACGTTTTTTCCACGGGCCGTAGTCTGGGATGACGTCTCACAGGGACACCATGCCGCATGGTGGCCTTTTTATTTTTCAAAATCTGTTCAACAGTTTCTTATTTTTAATATTTTATTTATTTATTTTCTTATATATAAAAATCTCGGAACGTGCAAGTACACTGATCAATAAGCCTCGTAGATATAAATTAATGACATGGAAACTTTGTCGTACTCATAATTATACAGAAAGAAGTATTTGTTTAAGGGGGAATTTCATGTATATCTCTCAAAAAAATTGGAAATTACGTCCTTGCTTCTCAGAAATTCATTATATCATATTTACTCTTCTAAACTTCAAAAACTAACAAATTTCTCTTTTTTAATATCTTTTTTCTTAAAACTCATTTTAAATTTATGAATTACCCATTTTACTTTTTATTAAAAAATAAATAAAAGTTTGTAGCTTGTTTAGAAAAAATACCAGGTTTCCAAGGGCAAACGGGTTATTTTACTTTTGACGCTTACAAAGTGATATTTAGGTATATACTTGTGTAAGTATCAAATGTAGAGAAATTATCCATGTTATCTTGGAAACTGGCCAATTAGCATACAAACATTTTTCTAAAACACGTTATTAGTTTTAATTTATTAATGAAGGTTATAATGGGTACTTAATAAATTAAAAATAAACCCTCAAAAAAAATAAATTAAAAATAACTTTTAATAGAAAATGCAATAAAATGGATACATTTGTGAGATTTTTTAAGTTTTGAAGGGTAAATATGATATTATGAATTTAAAACTAATTGTGTAAAAAAAAAGGAAACTAATGAGAAACAAAACAAGTAGGAGATGGCAATCACGTGGTCTCTTTCTCCAACAAATGAATTGAGCAAGTTATGTGGGTAACTGGTCCATGATTAATTATAAAAAAGCCAGTGCCCAGTAATCATTTAATACACTGAAATGAGTGGCGCCATGTACCACTAATTCTCATAGCCTTGCTAATTGGAAAATGTTTTATACTCTATTATGAGAGGTGGAAATAGAAAATTTTGATTGGGAAGCTGAAATATAAAATGCATAATGTGTGAGAGTGTGATTTGAACTCAAAAGTCTCCACAGCCATGTACAAAGATGACTCTAACTATAAGGTTACAAACACATATTTAACATTTTATAAGAGGAGTTGACTTGTACTAGTTTGTCAGATTATCTAATTTTTGTAGTTGTTAGCTTTCTTAGTTCTTGAATCATGTAATAGGATCTTCATTTCCATGTTTGTAGGTTGCTGGTGCCTGGTATAATACTTAATACCTAATAGTTGTAGTTGAATTTCAGTAAGTACTGGCACTAGATCAGTTCTGATACCATTGGTACAAACAATCTAAACACCCCTGCTAAATAAAGTAGATCGGCCCATGCCATTATTTAAATTTTCTCAAATCAAGACTCAGAAATCTTGTTACAAGAAAAGCCCATATTTATCATGAAACCCAAATCAAACTAAATCTTTTAAAATAAGAGATAATCAGAACGTATCTCTATTACATTACTAAGCACGTTGGGTGTCCGATCCGCCAACGGCTATGATTGAAAGATTAAATTTCAAATTTAATCTCAACCCTCTAATCAAACAATCTGTCTTGTTTTGATTAAATGCATCTTTTTTAAGTGTAGAAGTCTATATTTAGTTAAAAATATATTCGCTACACGTACAGTCACACAATATATTACAATTAAAATTGAATATGTTACCTTGTAGCGACATTTTTTTCCTTATTTCTCCTACGTTTAGCAACTTCTTCGTTTTGGTTTTCTACATCTCCTTTGTTTCTATATAAATTATCACGACAGAAAATGAAAATCAATTTTTTCTTTGTTTCCATATTTTTCTTTGTTTGTTTCTATATAGATCTCAACGGCATAATAGAAAAATCTAGAATATATTTGATTGGAGTTGTTTCTATACACCCACACCTGGAATCGAGAAAATAAAGAATAGAAATATTGTTTTTCTAATTTTATTATATTTTTTCAATTTGAGCAATTATAATCTATTTTTCATATTTTTTTTGTTCATTTTCAGAAATGTTGGACTACATCGAAGAGAATCACACTAGCAATAATACTTCAAGATTATTTTCATGTTATATTTGATCCATTTTTTTCATTTGTTGTTGTTTCTTTTACTGTTATTTATTATTTATCTCTCCCTGTTTTTTTGTCATTTGTGTTTTTTATTTTCATTTATATATTTTTTTCTTAATTCTGGATGAAATGTCAATAAAAAAAGTCTCTTCATAATCTATTCAACCTTATAATATCTCCGTTGCAACGCACGGGCACGATACTGGGCACGATACTAGTAAAACATATAAATAGACCGATAGATCTACTTCAAAAAGGTAGCATGACATAGCAATTGAGCCCAACTCATTTATAGTTCTGTTCAGGAACAGCCCATTTATTATCAGCCCGTTTGTTTACGGGCTGCCCTGTTCAATTAGCGGCACTTCCGTTACTTTGCCAGCCGAACAACACTACATCATTGCTTTCGTTTATTTAAGTCAAAGGGTTAAAGCTCAATGTAATTTCATTTTCTAGTTGAAACTTAGAAACTCTTTTTTTTTTTACTTAACATTTTAGTAGTGAAATTAATCCTATGTTTTCACCATAGGCGGAAACATGTGGAGATTATGGGGTCAATTGACTTTTATTATTTTAAAAAACTGATAATGAAGCACAGTTTAATTTGTTATATAATTTATAGTAAAATATTAGGGGTATTCCAAATTGACCCCTATAATATGTTAGTCAATTGTTTTGAGGATTTCAAGTATTTTGAAACTTTTTTTAATTAAAAGAATTGCTCACATTTGACATTGTGTCTCTCTCTCAAATCCCACCAAAAAAATCCAAATACAACTCAAATGTGACATTGAAACCAGAGGTGCTATCGGGTCGGGTCGGGTCCGGATACTATTATATTTGGACCCGTACTCTAAAAGTGTTCGGGTCCAAATTTCGATCCATACACTTATTTGTTTCAAATCGGGTCGGGTCCGGATCCGGATACCTATCTACCCGTAGATATTTCGGGTCCAGTCTTTCAGTTCTGGGTAGATAGATACCCATAACTTGTTTGTGAATTATCGGGTCCGGTTCGGATATGGGGCGGTTCCGGATCCGGAGCGGGTATATGTCACAACTCCCATACTATAGATGTTTTTCTTTTTTTTTTCTCATTAAGTGCCTTTAATAATATTTTGTGAAACTTGAGTAGTATTTTCAGAATTGATTGTTGATTGTTTGGAGTACTCATGGTGTAACAAAAAGTATCGAAAGTTTTTTAGTTTTTGTTAATAGCTTTTGAATTCAGGAGGCTTGAGATAAATAACTTTTGAAAATCAAAATATTGAAGAATTGATATAATTTTTAAGAAAGTAAAATATTGGATATGGTGATTTCCTTTTTTATGATTCAAAAAATTCATGAATGGAATATTAATACTAATTTGTTTGAATAGAGAATTAAATTTATGACAAATATTTGATTTTAATGAGATTTATTGCGAATGGCATATCAATGAGAGCAATAAATTTTCATGATAATGAGGATGATATATAAGGCAGATATTGAATGATATATTCAAAACAATAAATTTTATTCAAAAAAATAATATGCAAAATGTGATTACTGGCGTGACATTTGTTTTTCATTATATGTAAAATTGTATTTTCATAGTTATTCATATATGTTTTATAAGGTATTTATATGGGTATCGGGTCGGGTTCGGTTATGGGTCGGATAACTAAATCACACCCATATCCTATCCATTACAATGTCAGTTTCGGTTCGGATCCGGATCGGATATTAAATTATTAATTTTGTAACCGTACCCATAATTTAACCGGTTATATTTTTTAAACCATACCCTACCCAAATTAACCGGATCCGGGTCGGATCCGGTTCGGTTCCGGGTCGGATCCGGTTCGGTTCCAGATCGGATCCGGGTAATCAGATAAAAGTAGCACCTCTGATTGAAACTCCCTTTTTTATGTAGTTGACATTTTGACTCTCATTCACTAAATATCTGCCTCCGCCTCTGATTTCCACTAATACAAAATGAGAAAAAAAAAAAACATCGTTAATTCATTTCCGTGCTTATTGCAAATATGCATGTAACTAGCTTTTTGTTTTGTTAATTAAACTCGACTTATGCATGTATATTGCCCCTTCATTCTGTTCCATCGCTATAAAAAAATAATCCTCTACAATTTAAATATTTTGATGAGAAATATCTAAAAGTTATGATGAGTATATATATAAATTTCTCAAACAAATAAAAATTAGATGCAAACGGAATGCGAAAGATCGATTTTGTCCCAGAGCTGATCCAAATCATAGAAATAACATTCAAATTGGCACTAATAATGAACATAATTCCAAAACCTATTATAATTATTTTTTCATTTATTTAGATGAAGATGAAATCAAGTTTTCAGAATTTAAACATTTATAAAAAAAATTATAATCAAGTTGAACATGTAAATTCTCAGAAAATATTGTATTAACTATTATAAAAAATTATACATATTGGAACAATGGGGCATTACATAGTCTGGAAAACTCGAAAACATAACGGCTCACTGGCAAACAATTAATGTGTGCAGTTTTCAGAAATACCCGCCAAAGCTAATTTATATTAAGTGCACTAAATCACCTTAATTATGGCTACTTGAAGATCAGATCATCACAACACAAAAAACATTAGAGACGGATTTAAAGCCATGTCTGGAATGGTCATTCCATAATTTTTAATTTTTTTAATCATATCTATTGAAAATTTAATTGAATATTCTTTTATTAAGTGTTAATATAATTGGATTGAAGGGGAAGGTGAAGAGGTGCGCATAGCAAGAGTGTGTTTCTTCAATTAATTTTGAACAGGGTTGGTTGAGATAGCGTGAACGAAATGTATACGGTTTCTGAATACAAAACCATATTTGTAAATTGAGCATAATTATACTTAGTTGATTCCGTAATAACCTTTATGATCAGATAAGATCGTACAAGGTTTCTTATTAAAAAACCATGTACAATTGTTGGTACTTTTATTACACGGTTTCTATTATAAAGACTATGTGTGTATGTTGGAGCTTATGTTCGCGCAAGCACCTCCTTTATATACACACTGTTTATTTAAAACAATTTTGCAGTTGTGTATGATATGTTGTGTATGATTAACATTTTAGTACTAGCAGTGTAATGAAGTAATTAAATTAAAAGTAAAAAAAGACATATATGGAAATAAGTTTCTTCAAGAAATGTCCAAGATCAATTAGTTCAAACAGCTAGCTATTCATTTCTTTAAAGAACATGTTACAAAGACTAATGCAATAAGAGCCATAAACAAAACTAAAAAAATATTCCCGAGGAAAGGTCCAATTAATGGGAGCGTTCGATTAATAAATTTAGTTCATAACAACAAAACTGATGGCACGAATTTGCCAATTAAATATTAAATAATGTTAGTGAACGTTCAATTTTTTATATATGATATATATGTAATTTAATTTAATTTAAAATAATAGTCCATTATAAATTATTAAAACTTTACTATAATTTTTTAAATTTTTCCATAAAGACAAATAAACTTTAAATCATTTTAAATTTAATTCATGTGCTATACTAAAAATAAAGAACACACCTAAATGATTTAATTTATAATTTTAATTAATATTATAATAAATTAATAATTGAATATATCTAAAAAAGATAGTGTTATTTTTTTCATTCCCTATGCCCACTATTTTAAGTATACAATCCAAACAACATCTACGAGTAATTCTCAGTAGCACTATTTTGACACTATTTTTTCAAAATTACAAATGAATATTGCTAAAGTCATGCTATTTTGATTTGTGTGTGACAAAATATAAGAATAGTACTAATTCAAATTGTCACGTTAAGAAAATTTTATAATAAAATTTAAATCATTTGTTTATTTATGATGTTTAAAACGGAATCGAAATTTGATCGACGAGCGGAGAGTTGTAAATTAAACAAGTAAATGGGTTTATATATTGAATTTCAAAGTTTTTGGGACCATTAATTCCTCTTAGCACGAATCTTGAAGCACCCTTGATAAAACCCCTTTTTCCCCTCTCTCTTCTCCCCTGTGTTTGGACGGCCAAAGAGAAAGAAAGAAAAAGAAAGAGAAAGAGAGAGAGAGAGAAGAAAAGAGAGGGAGAGCTCCAAAATCCCGTCGGATTGCGCCATCGTCCGGGAAATCGAGGTTGAAACCGAGAAGGCAGCCGTAGATCTCTCCTATTCCTTCTGTCGGTAATTTCTCTTTTCCCTTCTTCGTCTGAAAATCTGAGATTTCTCGAATCCGCGGATTGTTCGTTTTAAACCCGAGATTCGTGTTAGAATTGATTGAACTCTAACTCCTTTGAGTTTCTCATCTCTCGTTTACCGATTTTCTCGGTGATTTCGTCTCCCAATTTGGATTTCCCAATTCTAGGGTTTTGATACCAAATCCCGATTTGAAACCGGCATTGATTGATTAGGTTAGTCCGACCAACTAGACTTGTCCTCGGTAGGGTTACCGCTTGATCGGGAAAGGTTAGAACGTGTAATGGTTAAAATCGAGATTTTGACCAAATTAGGGTTACACCAACCGGCCAATCGAATTGATGCGTAAACCAGAATAGCGAACCAGTACAGGAATGAGACCTAATTGAGATGGTATACGTAATGTAGGTGTAGGCTCGGTTGAGCAAAGGTTTGCGGGGCATTCCGAGGCGCCTGATCGATAGTCACGCGGTACGCCTATTGCCAGCAGGTGCGGGATTCTTGGACTTGTTTGATAATTTAGATTCATGAATTAAACTGCTTCCAATTGTCATGTTGAACTACTTGATTGATTGCATAATCGAATTGTTTGAATCATATGCATAACCGTATTAATTTAGAAATGATATGTACTGAAATCGCCTTATTGCGGGCCGCAACAACTTCCATTACGGGCCGCAACCAACAGCGTAGCTGAAAATATAGGCTGAATGCTCTCTGACTGCTTTGTTGCGGGCCGCAATGAATGTAGCAGAATAAAGGATAGTATCTGAATACTTTGTTGCGGGCCGCAATGAATAGAGTAGAATTCAATAAACTCTCTGAATGCTTTGTTGCGGGCCGCAATAAGAGCCTGAAAAATGTCAAATGGAGCTGAAAATTGTCTGGTAACTAAGTTGTGAGCCACAATAACCCCATTTTAGTCCATAATGAATATTAGAGGTATATTTGCATGTTGAATGGTATATCGTTTGTTTGTGTGTTTTTGTTTTGGAACTACGGTCGAAAGTCCCCAACAATTTATGACTATCTAGGATGGTCGGTAATGTTTCGAAATCAACGCTGGGCGATGACTCGAAACCATGTGCGCATATGAGTACAATTAATCACTGCTGGGCAGTGATTGATTAAGATCAGTCAATGCTGGGCAATGACTGATCGTGACGGAGACTTTGGGTGACTGTGAGGAAACGAGGAAATGATGTCATATCCAGTCTGGGACAGGAATGACAGTTTGATTTGACGTGTTGTGAATTGACGATTCTGAGCTGATTGCATACGAATTTTTATCTGATTATGAACCAGACCTTAGTTAATGGTTAAGCCAAAGCACTGCGGATGGGTGTCAGATAAAGGGTCCAGCTGGTGGACCATCTGTAGGGGTCAGTGACACTACAGATGTGGGTTGGAAAAGGGTCCAGCTCGGTGGGACATCCGTAGGTGCTACCAGCTGTAATAAACTGAGTTAAGCCAGAAACGTGCGTGTTTGACATTCATCTTGGAAATTCCGTAACTTGTGTTTCATTTGGTAAATTGTTGTCGATCATATGCACTTGCTTTATTTATGAATATGCATCTGTATGAATTGCTTTTGTATGGTTTCATTTCTGAATATAGATTTTGATTGCAAGTCCAATAATCTAAACTGTGGCAAATTCGCACTGATAATTTATTCTCACCCCCACCCTTCGGGTAATTTTCACAGGTTCAGGTGCGACTGATTCTGGGGAGGCACGCGAGTAGTAGGTCTTTGGTAGAATGCCCTGATATGACCCTAAACATAGATATATATATTTTGTTGTATAGTTCTAGGTTAGGCCTGATGGTTGGTATCCGGATGAGATACTTTTGTTGTATTATACTCTGACCAGACTGTGTAATCTGTTTTGTATCTAGAAACTTGTTTTCTATCATTTGCTGTGTATTTTCTAAATGAAATATTAATTGCCTGGTAAGCATACACGGTGTTGTATGTTTACGGCGGGGGACTGTCGCGACCCTTGGCCGCGGGGTGTGACAGTTCTCTTTGGTGGTATCAGAGCAAAGGTTTAAGTCCTAACCAGACTAATAGGATGCGGGAGTGGGGTACGTTATAATTTGGGCCGTGCGACTAACGATCTATCAAGTATAGTAATAAGTAAATGCAAGCTGAATAAAATGTTCTTGTAGTTAGAAATATCGAAGGACGTCGAGGTAGGGGATGACCTCGAACGAGAGCTCATGATCCTGTTCAGGATCTGAATATCGAACCAGCCGTGAGTAGAGCTGATACCGGACCTGCAGGGCTTGAGGTCCCGAGAGTGGATCTGGGACCTAGAGGTGTGCAGGACCGGGATCGAGATTTAGATGAAAGGTTGATTGCTGCTTTCGAGAGAGGTCGCCAGGCAGAGAGACGTGATGCGGTACCTGAGGTACAGAGGGGTGCTCCTGAGGAGTTCTTTGATTGCTGCTTTCGAGAGAGGTCGCCAGGCAGAGAGACGTGATGCGGTACCTGAGGTACAGAGGGGTGCTCCTGAGGAGTTCTGGAGATTATATGACTCTTCATGCGTCTCAATCCACCTCGTTTTGACGGTACCGCTGCAAGGAGCTTCGATTTATTCAAGATAGACTTGAGGACGGGGTACCACCAGCGGAGGATACAGCCAAATGATGTGGAAAAGACAGCCTTCCGTGCACGCTACGGGCAC
Source organism: Carex kokanica (assembly GCA_025461125.1). NCBI lineage: Eukaryota > Viridiplantae > Streptophyta > Magnoliopsida > Poales > Cyperaceae > Carex > Carex kokanica. The sequence continues at coordinate 1,194,218 of JAJGRX010001229.1, forward strand.
TATGAATATCTGGTTATGCTGTTTGGGCTAACGAACGCTCCAGCTGCATTTATGGATCTGGTGCATTGAGTGTTTCATGATTTGTTAGACTCGACAGTAGTGGTTTTTATCGATGACATTCTGGTGTATTCGCGATCCCGAGAAGAGCATGAGATACATCTGCGGATAGTGTTGCAGAGGTTGAGAGAGCGTCAGCTGTTCGCGAAATCCTTGAAATGTGAGTTCCGGCTCGAGAATGTGACATTTCTCGATCACGTCATATCGGAAGAAGGGTTGGCAGTAAATTCAGAGAAGATTCGGGCGGGGACTGAATGGAAAAGACCAGAGACGGTTACAGAGATTCGTAGTTTTCTGGGGCTAGCAGGCTATTACAGACGGTTCGTACTGGGATTCTCACGGTTGGCTGCTCTCCTTACGAAGCTGTTGCATAAGGGTGTGAAATTCGAGTGGGGTGCCGCACAAGATCAGAGTTTTCAGGAGTTGAAGAATCAGTTAGTATCTGCACCGGTTCTCGCCATGCCTATTACGGATGAGGAGTATACCGTCTACACCGATGCATCCCGATCAGGTTTGGGATGTATGTTGATGCAGAAGGACCATGTTATAGCCTATGCCTCTCGACAGTTACGATCGCACGAACAGAATTACCCGACCCATGATCTGGGGCTAGCTGCAGTGATCTTCGCCTTAAAGATTTGGCGGCATTACATGTATGGAGTAAAGTGCCGTATCTTCACGGATCACCAAAGATTGAAGTACATCTTTACTCAACAGGAGTTGAATTTGAGACAGAGGAGATGGTTGGAGTTGATGAAGGACTATGATATGGATACTCAGTATCACGCGGAAAAGGTGAATGTGGTAGCAGATGCGCTAAGTAGAAAGAGTCAGGTAAATTTGGCATCGATTATCACCAGTGAGACTCACCTTCTCGAAGAAATGCAAAGAATGAATTTCTTCGTAGGTGCATCCCGGGAGTTCGCATTGGAAACATCATCCCGTTTGATTGGAGACAGCGCTAGGGCAGGTACATCTGCTGTGGCCTCGATTATCTTGGCCGCGGTCGAGATTCGACCAGAATTACACGAGCAGATTCGAGCAGCACAACAGGAGGACTCAAAATGCTAGCGGTTTCGACAACATTACGAATCAAATGCAGACTCGCCATTCCAACTCTGCGAAGATGATATTCTACGGTTCCATGACCGAATATGCGTTCTATCAGAAGCACATGACTCAGGGTACGCCATTCACCTTGCAGAAGTCAAGATGTACCAGAATCTAAAATGACATTTCTGGTGGTCAAAGACGAAAAAGAACGTGCAAAACTATGTCGAGAAGTGCCAGGTCTGCCAACAAGTCAAAGCGAATAGACGGAAGAGGGCGGGATTACTAAGACCTCTTGAGATACCCACACGGAAATTTGAGTCGATCACCATGGACTTCGTGACTGGATTCCCAAGAACGGTCGGAAGATACGATGCCATTTGGGTGATTGTGGATAGGCTGACGAAGATTGCGCACTTCATTCCACTTCGGATCGAGACCTCTAGAAGAGAGTTAGCTGATTTGTTCTTGAAGTATCAATTCAAATACCACGGCTACTCGCGCAACATTATCTCCGACCGAGACCCCCGATTTACCTCCCACTTTTGGGAAAGCTTTCAAGAAGCCATGGGTACGAAGTTGAGATTCAGTACCGCACATCATCCTCAAACCGACGGTCAATCCGAACAAACCATACAAACGTTAGAAGATATGATACGATCCTGTGCCATGAGTTTCCGAGGATCTTGGATCGATCACTTGTACCTGGTGGAATTTGCATATAACAATAGCTACCATTCGAGTATCGGAATGTCACCACAGGAGGCTCTTATGGGACAGCAGTGTCGCACACCGCTGTGGTGGGGACCAACAGGTACATATTCATCTACCGGGCCTCAGATGCTTGAAGAGGTCACGGAAAAGACGAAAGTCGTCCTGAGTCAGCTTAAATCAACACAAGAGAGACAAAAGAAGTACGCAGATGTTCATCGACGGCCGTTGGAATTTCCGGAAGGAGACCATGTTTGGCTCCGAGTTTCACCCGTCCGGGGCGTACACCGGTTTGGCGTCTCAGGTAAATTGAGTCCTCGCTATATTGGGCCGTTTCAGATTACACGGCGAGTGGGACCGGTGGCATATGAGCTCGCATTGCCACCAGCATTGGACCGGGTTCATCCGGTGTTTCATGTGTCACAATTACGCCGGTACGTGCGAGATCCATCTCACTGCATTAATCACTCCGATCTGCATGTCCAAGAGGACTTGACATATCAAGAAGAGCCGATGCAAATACTGGACAGAAAAGAACAGCGACTTCGGAGCAAAGTGATCAAACTTGTTCTGGTCAAGTAGGGACGCCATTCAGATAAGGAAGCAACATGGGAAGGGGAAGAAAGTATCCGCGAGAAGTACCCCGAACTATTCGACGATTCAGGTATGAAATTAAGTTCAGAGGACTGAACTTTATCTTAAGGGGGGAGAAATGTCACGTTAAGAAAATTTTATAATAAAATTTAAATCATTTGTTTATTTATGATGTTTAAAACGGAATCGAAATTTGATCGACGAGCGGAGAGTTGTAAATTAAACAAGTAAATGGGTTTATATATTGAATTTCAAAGTTTTTGGGACCATTAATTCCTCTTAGCACGAATCTTGAAGCACCCTTGATAAAACCCCTTTTTCCCCTCTCTCTTCTCCCCTGTGTTTGGACGGCCAAAGAGAAAGAAAGAAAAAGAAAGAGAAAGAGAGAGAGAGAGAAGAAAAGAGAGGGAGAGCTCCAAAATCCCGTCGGATTGCGCCATCGTCCGGGAAATCGAGGTTGAAACCGAGAAGGCAGCCGTAGATCTCTCCTATTCCTTCTGTCGGTAATTTCTCTTTTCCCTTCTTCGTCTGAAAATCTGAGATTTCTCGAATCCGCGGATTGTTCGTTTTAAACCCGAGATTCGTGTTAGAATTGATTGAACTCTAACTCCTTTGAGTTTCTCATCTCTCATTTACCGATTTTCTCGGTGATTTCGTCTCCCAATTTGGATTTCCCAATTCTAGGGTTTTGATACCAAATCCCGATTCGAAACCGGCATTGATTGATTAGGTTAGTCCGACCAACTAGACTTGTCCTCGGTAGGGTTACCGCTTGATCGGGAAAGGTTAGAACGTGTAATGGTTAAAATCGAGATTTCGACCAAATTAGGGTTACACCAACCGGCCAATCGAATTGATGCGTAAATCAGAATAGCGAACCAGTACCGGAACGAGACCTAATTGAGATGGTATACGTAATGTAGGTGTAGGCTCGGTTGAGCAAAGGTTTGCGGGGCATTCCGAGGCGCCTGATCGATAATCACGTGGTACGCCTATTGCCAGCAGGTGCGGGATTCTTGGACTTGTTTGATAATTTAGATTCATGAATTAAACTGCTTCCAATTGTCATGTTGAACAACTTCCATTACGGGCCGCAACCAACAGCGTAGCTGAAAATATAGGCTGAATGCTCTCTGACTGCTTTGTTGCGGGCCGCAATGAATCCATTGCGGGCCGCAATGAATCCATTGCGGGCCGCAATGAATGTAGCAGAATAAAGGATAGTCTCTGAATACTTTGTTGCGGGCCGCAATGAATTCATTGCGGGCCGCAATGAATAGAGTAGAATTCAATAAACCCTCTGAATGCTTTGTTGCGGGCCGCAATGAGAGCCTGAAAAATGTCAAATGGAGCTGAAAATTGTCTGGTAACTAAGTTGTGAGCCACAATAACCCCATTTTAGTCCATAATGAATATTAGAGGTATATTTGCATGTTGAATGGTATATCGTTTGTTTGTGTGTTTTTGTTTTGGAACTACGGTCGAAAGTCCCCAACAATTTATGACTATCTAGGATGGTCGGTAATGTTTCGAAATCAACGCTGGGCGATGACTCGAAACCATGTGCGCATATGAGTACAATTAATCACTGCTGGGCAGTGATTGATTAAGATCAGTCAATGCTGGGCAGTGATTGATTAAGATCAGTCAATGCCGGGCAATGACTGATCGTGACGGAGACTTTGGGTGACTGTGAGGAAACGATGGAATGATGTCATATCCAGTCTGGGACAGGAATGACAGTTTGATTTGACGTGTTGTGAATTGACGATTCTGAGCTTATTGCATACGAATTTTTATCTGATTATGAACCAGACCTTAGTTAATGGTTAAGCCAAAGCACTGCGGATGGGTGTCAGATAAAGGGTCCAGCTGGTGGGCCATCTGTAGGGGTCAGTGACACTACAGATGTGGGTTGGAAAAGGGTCCAGCTCGGTGGGACATCCGTAGGTGCTACCAGCTGTAATAAACTGAGTTAAGCCAGAAACGTGCGTGTTTGACATTCATCTTGGAAATTCCGTAACTTGTGTTTCATTTGGTAAATTGTTGTCGATCATATGCACTTGCTTTATTTATGAATATGCATCTGTATGAATTGCTTTTGTATGGTTTCATTTCTGAATATAGATTTTGATTGCAAGTCCAATAATCTAAACTGTGGCAAATTCGCACTGAGAATTTATTCTCACCCCCACCCTTCGGGTAATTTTCACAGGTTCAGGTGCGACTGATTCTGGGGAGGCACGCGAGTAGTAGGTCTTTGGTAGAATGCCCTGATATGACCCTAAACATAGATATATATATTTTGTTGTATAGTTCTAGGTTAGGCCTGATGGTTGGTATCCGGATGAGATACTTTTGTTGTATTATACTCTGACCAGACTGTGTAATCTGTTTTGTATCTAGAAACTTGTTTTCTATCATTTGCTGTGTATTTTCTAAATGAAATATTAATTGCCTGGTAAGCATACACGGTGTTGTATGTTTACGGCGGGGGACTGTCGCGACCATTGGCCGCGGGGTGTGACACAAATAGTGTAAAACATGTGTTACTTTTGCCAAAAATTTTATTTTTACCATTTGTTCAAAATAAATAAACCAAAACACTCTAAAATCTGAGTTTTTCAAAATTTACTTAGGCCGCACTGGTATTATGCGACCTCAAATACTAAAGTGAGGGCCGCATAATGCCGGTGCGGTCCAATAAATTTTTTTTTTTGTGGTTTTTTTTGTAAGGATCTGATGGTCTAAATATGAGTTTACGTATCGAGAGCAAGGTTCTAAATAGCGTTTATAGCGTCGTAGCGGGAAGGTTAAAAAAAAAGCTATAGCGAAGAGCGTCGCTATAGCAGAAGCTATTCCAAATAGCGTTTTTTTTTTTACATTTCGTATATTCAATATTTGTAATAAATATCAACATTATCTAAAGTCTCATAGAACAATAAATAACACCAAAGTAATTAAGAAATTATAATATTCATATTGAACCCGTACAAAGTCCAAATTGCGGTTCAAAATATCCATAGTAATATTATAAACTATCGATTTTTTCTATTAAAAATATCTTAAGCATCATGATTCATGACATAATCTATTTTTTTTTCTATTCAAATTTTAATTTCGGTTTGGACTTTTTTTCTATTCAAATTTCAATTTCTATTCCCAATTTCAAATTGATTTATCTGTAGCAAGTAGCAACAAATTCAATTTCGGTTTGAGATTTTTTTTATCTTTATTTATAATCCATATAAATTGCTTTAAAAAAAAATCCATATTGTATAGCGCAAATAGCAGACCGCTATAGCGGCGGTAGCGCAAATAGCGCATTTTGATGTTATAGTGTAGCGTTTGAGGTCCAAAAACGCTATAGCGCGCTATTTAGAACACTGATCGAGAGCATCATGTAATAAAGGTCAGGTCAATTAATTGATGACCTGGCGACGACCAGGAGACTTTTAAGAGCCGTTTCTTTTTCCAAGGGACCGAAAACATTTCACTATACTCTCCAGTCCTATAATGGAAAGTTAGTTTTTGAGCCTATGATTGACCTTTGGATTACATCGGACATATAATGGAAAGTTAAAATTTTGAGAGGTTGAGTTATTTACTGGAGAGTGGAGAACAATGAAATACGAATGGGGCCCATGGACAAGCGTGATTAGCGGAGCATAAAGGAATCCTAAGGCCCGTTCGTATTTTTTGTAAGGAACAGGGCCGCACCGACATTTTAGGCCCCTGTCTGAGACTGCAGTTATCGCTTTTAAACAAAAAAAAGGAATAGGGCCGCACCGACATTTTAGGCCCCTGTATGAGACTGCAGTTATCGCTTTTAAACAAAAAAAAGGAATAGGGCCGCACCGACATTTTAGGCCCCGTCTGGGACGGGTCCGGATCCTCTAAAGTAACCCAATCTATGGATTTTGGATCGAGACCGTCCGATTCGAATTCGTCGCTCGAGATCGTGTCGGGATTCGAATTCGTCGTCGGGATGTGTGCGCTCACTTCGCTGATGGATTTTCTCGGATTCGAATCGGACGGTCCCGATCTAAAACCCAAAGATTGGGTTACTTCACTGGATCCGAACTCGTCTGGGACTGCAGGGGCATTCTGTGGATTTTAGTATTTGAGGCCACGGAATACCGGTGCGATCTGGGTAAATTTGGAAAAACTCAGATTTCAGAGTGTTTTGGTTTATTTATTTTCAAGAAATAGTATAAATAAAAATTTCAGGTTACTTTTGTGTATTTTAAATATTATTTTATTTGTGTGATTAAAAATGCAAACTCAAAAATTGCTAACTTGTTGTTCCAATAAAAAAGTTGAGTTAATGAAATATTGTTACTCCAACGCTATTTTAAAAAGAGAGAAATGTGTGTGAATTATCAAATGAAAATACCATCATTATTTTAATTTAGTGATTCTCATGCATCCAAAAATATGTAATTAGTTACATAATTAATTGTATAATTATCCTCTCATTTTGGAATATATATGTTTCTAAGATAAATAAGTAACGTACAGTGTGTTTTATTTTATAAAAGTAAATGCAATGACGTAGATTTATTTTAACTTGGGTTAATTCCTTCTCTATAGTTTAATCTTGAAAAGGAAACCTATATCGCTCATACACTCTCTCCGATGACCTTCACATGCATTTGTTTTTAGTTTTGTATATAGTGTTATTTTGTAAAACATATCTCGTTAATTCAATTAAAGTGAGTCTATGGTACTATGCATATTACAAGTTGTTATGTAATACAGATTAATATTTTCGTTTTCAAAATTTTAACGGTCGATCTGAACCGTTCAACATTATCTCCGTATGAATATGTACTTGCAGATCGAATTTTATAATTTTTATAATTTTTTTTACTATATTTTAAGATAGGTAGAAAGTCACTTGATCTGAAAATTCTTGATCATCCAAAAACAGTGATTTTCTACTTGACTTAAAAATAGTAAAAAAATAGTAAATAATATAAAGTTTTGTCTGCAGGTACATATTCATATGAAAATCATGTTGAACGGTTTGGATCGACTATTAGGATTTCGAAAACGAAAATATTGATCCATATTACGGACCAAATCATGTTATGCGTAGTACCATAGACTCACTCATTCCATTGTTATATTAAGAGATTAACTAGCTAATAATTGTTTGTCAAAATTTTATTTCAGACTCCCCGTTCTGTTAAGTCAACTTATTTTTTTCATAAATATAAATTATGTTAAAATCTAAATTTATATAGAGTTATATTTCATTAAAATTATGAAGAGTTCACATGTTATACAGAGAGATTAGAGATTGAACCGAGCAAAATTTGTCTTGAATAGAGAAAAGTAAATTTATTGACCTTAAATTAGTAAATCTAGGTACTTTGAGATAAGGATTCCTGACACGAGAGAAAAAAATGTACTTATTTTGTTATTTTAATAAACACTATAATTCATGTGTCTGCACCAATCAATGAACAGATTTCTGACACGACACACGAGCACCTATCAAAGTGGATCTCATTAAAAAAAAAAAAAAAATCAAAGTGTGAAACGGATGCCGGGGAAAAAAACGAATTCAGATCCACTGAGGTAACCCAAAAGTTGGGTTTTGGATCGGGACCGTCCGATTTGAATCCGTGATCATCCATTTAAAGTGGAGCGCACGCATCCCGAGCAACAGATTCGAATCCCGAAGCGATCTCGACCGATGGATTCGATTCCGACGGTCCCGATTCAAAACCCAAAAATTGGGTTACTTTAGGGGATCTGGACCCGAAAAAAACGTGGGTACAAGAAAAAACTAGCACAAAAAAAACGTGGGTACAGGGAATATGTCCCATCCGACGAAAGTACTTCTATTGGGCAGAATCCGTATCCACCGCTTTCTGTATTCGAAGGCTCAGATCCAGTGCAGACTTAGTTGTATGACATCGAATGGAGAAATTATTGGAATCAATCCGCATCCGCAGGATATGTCCGATCCAGATCCAGTCTAGTCGTATACCCCGGACAAGTATATACTACGTTAATTGAAGTAATTTTGTTTATGAATTTCAACTTACTAAATAAAAACCGTTTATAATCTTAGGTGACTCAGGATCAGCAGGCGCAGGCGCAAACCTCGTTCGATATGCCGTCTTGGGCTCACTCGCTTTTTGATCAGCAGCCGCAGATAGGTAAAGGCCTACCTACAGACCGTGACCTCGGACAGGTATCTACTGAGGCACTTAAAATTATTTTTTTATTAATTACAGCTTACTAAATAAATAAATGTGTATGAATTCCAGGTGACCCAGGATCAGACGCAAGCTGGAGTTGGTTACGAGATGCAATCTTAGGCGTGTTATCAGCAGGCGGGTTTCAAAAATACTTTTGACCCAGACTGAGCCAGAGGTGACCCAGACTGAGCCGGAGGTGACAGACAAGAGTCACTCTAGCAACAGCTCCGACAGACGTCTAAGACAGCAACCACGGCGTGTCATCAATTCCCCAGACCGCTTCACACATTCAGACTATCCTGATCACCGCTGATTATCTATTTTATTGTGTGTTTTCCTATATTTATTGTAGTCACACCCCCAATTCGGAGGTGCGACAATTCTACTGCGTTTATTTACCATTCAATATACGTAACACAAGGTACAGATCTTTTGTATGTATTGCCAATAGCATCCATTATTTTTACCACATCTCAATATATTTACAAAAATTATCTGACCATTTATAGTGGATGATGCTAGAGAAATACTCTTTGCACTATGTCAGATAAAACAATCCCAAATCTCATACCTTTAGGTGGCCATGCTGTCAATTATTATCCCAAAAACATTTCTCGGTTTTCGTATAACAAACCTGTGAATCCCATAAGAGGAAACAGGTGAGAAATAATAAATTATTTCTCAGTGCTGATTGCCACTTAGATTATTGGATTTGAAGGAAATTCATATTCAAAGTGAAATCTCTGCACGAGAAGCTAACAGTTCAATTCATAATGACGAATGCAAATGCTCAATAACGATATCCAATTGAACAACAAAAATTACATAAGTAAATCAAAACTCTAAGAATTTAATTAGAATAAATTGTTTGAGTCAAAATCTTTTAAACCATAAAGTTCGGTAACGTTTGGGACCTAATCTTTACAACTACTATGTCTGATAACGTTTGGTTTCTTAACTTTACAATTTCTAGTCTGGTAACACTGACATATACCATAACATGTACCTATCATGTTATGGCTTATACTGTTCTAACTATCCTGACCATTTGCTAACGGAAACAATACATAATCAATATCACAATGTCATCATTATCGGAAAGAAAATCAATGATAAGACAGTTACCACAGTTCATTAGTCTTACAGTCACAATTCACATTTATTCAATATCTCATATCCAACCGGTACTGGGTTCAGTTGGGGCCATTCACCATATGCGTATAAGGGTCATGGAGTAAACTCTAGTAGCTAGCTAGACTTTACGATTTGTTAATTATTTTTCTCCGCTATATGAAGGTTCAAGAATTACAATATTCAATATTCAATTAATTCAATTCCTGTGGTTTCAATCAATCATTTGCAATAAGAATCAACCAATCGATAAACAATATCAACATAACAATATCAACATGACAGTCAACAGACTTATCTTTAATTCAGTTTCAATTGTATTGGGTTATGCAAATGAAGCAACAGTTTAATCAATGCAGTCAATCAAATATTGAAAATGCACATCGAAATCATAGAAATCATAGAAATAACATTCAAATTGGCACTAATAATGAACATAATTCCAAAAACTACTACAATTATTTTTTATTTATTGAGATGAAGATGAAATCAAGTTTTCAAAATTTAGACATTTATTGAAAAAATTCTAATCAAGTTGAACATGTATGTAAATCCTCAGAAATTATTGTCTTAACTATTCTAAAAATTATACTTATTGGAACAACTCGAAAACATAACGGCTCACTGGCAAACAATTAATGTGCAGTTTTCAGAAATACCAGCCAAAGCTAATTTCTATTAAGTGCACTAAAACACCTTAATTATGGTTACTCGAAGATCAGATCATCACAACACAAAAACATTAGAGACGGATTTAAAACCAAGTCTGAAATGGTCATGCCATAATTTTTAATTTTTTTAATCATATCTATTAAAATTTAATTGAATATTTTTTACTAAGTTTAAATATAATTGGATTGAAGAGGAAGGTGAAGAGGTGTCCATAGCAAGAGTGTCACGTTAAGAAAATTTTATAATAAAATTTAAATCATTTGTTTATTTAGAATGTTTAAAACGGAATCGAAATTTGATCGACGAGTGAGGAGTTGGAAATTAAAACAAGTTAAATGGGTTTATATTAAATTTCAAAGTTATTGGGACCATTGATTCATCCTAGCACGAATCTTGAAGCACCCTCTTGATAAAACCCTTTTCCCCTCTCCCTTCTCCCTTGTGTGTGGCCTGCCAACGAGAAAGAAAGAAAAAGAGAGTGAGAGAGAAGAAAGAGAGAGAGAGAGCTCCAAAATCCCGTCGGGTTGCGCCACCGTCCGGGAAATCGAGGGTGAAACCGAGAAGGCAGCCGTAGATCTCTCCTATTCCTTCTGTCGGTAATTTTTCTTTTCCCTTCTTCGTCTGAAAATCCGAGATTTCTCGAATCCGAGGATTGTTCGTTTTAAACCCGAGATTCGTGTTAGAATTGATTGAACTCTAACTCCTTTGAGTTTCTCATCTCTCGTTTACCGATTTTCTCTGTGATTTCGTCTCCCAATTTGGATTTCCCAATTCTAGGGTTTTGATACCAAATCCCGAATTGAAACGCGGCATTGATTGATTTGGTTAGTCCGACCAACTAGACTTGTTCTCGGTAGGGTTACCGCTGGATCGGGAAAGGTTAGAACGTGTAATGGTTAAATTGAGGTTTCGACCAAATTAGGGTTACACCAACCGACCGATCGAATTGATGCGTAAACCAGAATAACGAACCAGTACCGGAATGAGACCTAATTGAGATGGTATACGTAATGTAGGTGTAGGCTCGGTTGAGCAAAGGTTTGCGAGGCATTCCGAGGCGCCGGATCGATAGTCACGCGGTACGCCTATTGCCAGCAGGTGCGGGATTCTTGGACTTGTTTGATAATTTAGATTCATGAATTAAACTGCTTCCAATTGTCATGTTGAACTGCTTGATTGATTGCATAATCGAATTGTTTGAATCATATGCATAACCGTATTAAATTAGAACTGATATGTACTGAAATCGCCTTATTACAGGCCGCAACAACTCCTATTACGGGCTGCAATCAACCGCGTAGCTTAAAATGCAGGCTGACAACTCTCTGAATGCTTTGTTGCGGGCCGCAATGAATTCATTGCGGGCCGCAATGAATGTAGCAGAATAAAGTATAGTCTCTGAATACTTTGTTGCGGGCCGCAATGAATCCATTGCGGGCCGCAATGAATAGAGTAGAATTCAAAAACCCTCTGAATGCTTTGTTGCGGGCCGCAACCACATCTATTGCGGGCCGCAATGAGAGCCTGAAAAATGCCAACAGGAGCTGGAAATTGTCTGGTAACTAAGTTGTGAGCCGCAATAACCCCATTTTGGTCCATAATGAATATCACAGTTATATTTGCATGTTGAATGGTATATCGTTTGTTTGTGTGTTTTTGTTTTGGAACTACGGTCAAAAGTTCCCAACAATTTATGACTATCTAGGATGGTCGGTAATGTTTCGAAATCAACGCTGGGCGATGACTCGAAACCATGTGCGCATATGAGTATAATTAATCACTGCTGGGCGGTGATTGATTAAGATCAGTCAATGCTGGGCAATGACTGATCGTGACGGAGACTTTGGGTGACTGTGAGGAAACGATGAAATGAGGTTATATCCAGTCTGGGACAGGAATGACAGTTTGGTTTGACGCCTTGCGAATGAACGATTCTGAGTTTAATGCATACGAATTTTTATCTGACTATGAACCAGACCTTAGTTAATGGTTAAGCCAAAGCACTGCGGATGGGTGTCAGATAAAGGGTCCAGCTGGTGGGCCATCTGTAGGTGTCAGTAACCCTACAGATGTGGGTTGGATAAAGGGTCCAGCTCGGTGGGACATCCGTAGGCGCTACCAGCTGTAATAAAATGAGTTAAGCCAGAAACGTGTGTGTTTGAGATTCATCTTGGAAATTCCGTAATTTGTGTTTCATTTGGTAAATTGTTGTCGATCATATGCACTTGTTTTATTTACGAATATGCATCTGTATGAATTGCTTTTGTATGGTTTCATTTCTGGATATGAATTTTGATTGCAAGTCCAATAATCTAAACTGTGGCAAATTTCGCACTGGGAATTTATTCTCACCCCCACTCTTGGGTTATTTTACAGGATCTGGGGCGTTGGGTTCCGGAGAGGCACGCGAGCTATAGGCCCTTGGTAGTTGCCTCTGTGTGGCCTAATCTACCCTTTTATTGTATAGTTAGGGTTAGGCCTGATGGTTAGTATCTGTACGTGATACTTTTGTTGTATGATATTTGACCAGACTGTATAACCTTATATATGGATTTATATATATATACATAGGGACGTGTTTGATATTCATTAATTGTACATTTTCTGATTGAACGGTTAATTGCCTGGTAAACATACACGGCGTTGTATGTTTACGGCAGGGAACTGTTGCGACCCGTGGCTGCGGGATGTGACAGTTCTCTTTGGTGGTATCAGAGCACAAGGTTGTAAGCCCTAACCGGACCGATAGGATACGTGAGTGGGGTACGTTATACTTGGGTCGTTCCTACTAGCGACGGGTATGTTATATGAAATATGTACATATAAACTGAATTAAGATTTTATTGCAATTTAGAATCATAGACGGGCGTCGAGGCAGGGGACGAGGTAGGGGACGACCGCCTCGCACGAGAGCTGGTGGACGGGTTCAGGACATACTGATCGAACCCGCTACTAGTAGAGCGGAGTCCGGACCGGCAGGGCCGGAAGGTCAAGGAGTTGAGTTCGGGCCTGGAGGTGTACAGGACCGAGATCGAGCTCTCGACGAGAGGTTGATAGCGGCGTACGAGAGAGGTCGCCAGGCAGAGAGATGTGACGCGGCACCTGAGGTCCAGAGAAATGCTCCTGAAGAATTTAGGAGGTTGTATGACTCCTTCCTACGCCTCCATCCACCGCGTTTCGATGGCACGGGTGAGTTTGCAGTGGCAGAGGAATGGCTCGCGAGTACGAACGCGAAGCTGGTTCTATGTCGAGCGCCAGAAGAAGACATGGTAGAGATGGCAGAGCAGCAGTTGGAGGGGGGTGCCATATTTTGGTGGGATGGAGCCCGACGTAGTTTTGTCGGGGAGGAGGCAAAGATTCCGTGGGAATGGTTTGAGCAACAGTTCACCCCACGATTTCTGACTAGAATGCAGCGAGAGGCGCTGCGAAGAAAACTTTTGGACTTAAGGCAGGATGGGAGATCAGTGGCAGAATACAACAATGAATTCCTTGCCTTGTCAAGGTACGCAGTAGACGTGCAGAATGATAGGGGGAGATACCACAGGTAGTATTTGGACGGGTTGGATGGGGGTATCTCGATGATTGTTGATACCCCGTTAGCTACTGTAACGCCACGTAGATTGAGAGAATTGACGTGAGAAACGATCCAATTTAAAATTTCAGTTTTAATTAACATAATTAGTAGGCCATGATATAAATGAAATTGATTTCATACCAAAAGAGACCCAACCCAATTAAAATTCCAGCAGCCCATATTTTGTTTTCAAATAACCACCTCATGTAACTACTCCTCCATTCGAAAACTGATCCCATCCCCTGTACTTATACGCCTTCTAATCTAGCAATCGCCTCCCCCTTATAAACAGACCCCTCTGTCCCCCTGGTGAGGCAAAGAAGATCTAGCGGTGGTTCGAGTCCCTGTCTAGTGGCACGGCCAAGATCTGGTGGGGTTTGAGTCCCCTTGGTGAGGCAGTTAAAAACTTGAAAGATAATTAAAGAAGTTTGTGTATTTTAAATAGGCACTAGTAAGATTGCATGTGAGGATATAATTTTGATATCTTGTTTGTGTTAAAAAGTTAATTTGACAAACTCCGGGACTGGAACTAAATCCCGTACAGAGAGACTGTTCGATCTCTCACCCGTTCCACTCTTATGTGGGTTCCAGGAAATGATGAGGCCGACAGGGAGCATAAATAGGAGGGATGCAGATCGGGTGGACAACGAGTAGATGGCTCATGTGTCTTTTATTTTATTTTTAGTTAAACTTTAAATTCTCTCTTTGAAAGTGGATACATTGACTGACATGGCAATTATCGGTTTGTTGCCATGTTTGTCTTGATCTCGTGTTGAATGCATGTTATGTACTTGAACTATTTGTGGTTTTAAAAGACTTGGTTTGATTTTAAAATTTTGCATGAGTATTTATTATTGATAATGTATGTGATGTGCACACGCCTTACGTGTAAATACGTGGCGGGTTGTCTCGGGGTGTGACAACTAAGTTGGTATCAGAGCCAGCACATACAATATCAATAACTAACTACTAAGAGAGAACATACTAAGGTCTAGTCTTTAGAAAACTAATCCATAGTAATACGCTACATTGTAGAAAACGCATTAGGAATTACAGATAGTCAAACCAAAGGCGCACCGGAAGAACTACGCGAAGGTAACAAAAAGAAAATAATAAATACATAATATAAATAAATTAATTAACAACTTCATGGAGCTGGTAATTCAGAAAAAAAAAAAATTTAATACAATAGTATTGGATTAACAAATAATTAATAGCATATTTCATTTGTGGTATTATATATATGATGGATCTCTAATCAGGTAATAAGGAATGTTACAATTGACGTCATTTATTATATTATTTTGTTATCTATAAATGTGTACACATGCTTGTCAAGTAATTATGAATAATAAAAATCCATTCACACAATAATAAGCAACTTAGCTTGTTAATCCATAGAAATGGTGAGAGGACGCCCCCGAAGAGGAACGAATGCTCGCAACACTGAAGAAACCGTTCCACCTGTGACCAATGCCCAGGAGGCTGACGACCACCTACAGACCCTCTTACAAGGTCTCGAGAGGGTAGCTCGAGTGGCAATGGAGACAGAACAGAGAAGACCTCGCGAAGTAGATCCTTTCTTTGAGCTTTATCGCTCATTCAACTCTCTGCGTCCCCCGACATTCGATGGAACCGGTGATTTCTCCACAGCCGAGAACTGGATCGCTAACATCAAGGACAAGTTCCAGATCATCCGGTCTCCAGAAGAGAACAAGGTGGAATTGGCTACACAGCTGTTCGAGGGACACGCACGATTCTGGTGGCAGGAGGTTAAGCGCCAGAACACAGACCCAATGAATTGGATAGAGTTTGAGAGGATATTTGAAGGGAGGTACATGGATTTAAGGTCTCGGGAACTACTCCGTCAAGAGTTCACGAGCCTGAAACAAGGAAGCAGTCTGGTGACAGAGTACAACTCCAAATTTGAAAACCTGATGAGATACGCACCTGACATCGTCCGGGACGAATTTCGTTTGAAGCAACAATATCTGGGAGGCCTAAACCCTCGTCTCGCTCAGCTTATTGACCTACCAGATATAGAAAGGCTAGCAGACCTGATGTTTAGGGCTTCCACTGTAGAATCCTATGAAGTCCGCATCAGCCAGAGCATGGGAACCAGGAATGTCCGGCCTAAGGTGGAGGAAAACCCAAGAACCAACCTGCCAAGCAACAATTATCCGATCGCACACGGCGCAAAGTGTAACCACTGCGGCAAGGACCATGCCACATCGCAGTGTAGCACCATTAACAAGCTGTGCCATCACTGTCTCAAATCGGGACATTTCACCAGAGAATGCCCAGTACGTGGTGCGTCAGGAAGGGCAAATCAGGGCGGAGGTTTCAACAGAGACTACACCAAACCGTTCCCTCCAACCGCCAACATTACAGGCGGCTACAACAACAACAGGGGCTGGAACCAGGGCAGAGGTCGAGTGGGAGTGAATGCACATCAATGCACATGTGACTGGGTGGACCCGGAAGAGCAGGTAGAGGAGACGCCAAGAGAGAAAGAAGTGGCAACAAAACTCATAGCAGGTATATATGGTGGAATTATCTGAGTATCATGTTTACATGCTCATAGTTATCGGATGTAGTCATTAGTATTATCTAAGAAGTGGGTTAACAAAGTAGCAACCAAAGACTTCGCCAAGATGGCTCAACTTATTTTAAACAGAAAGGTACAGCTCGCGACCGACAGAAACAGTACACGAATATTCGGAGACGAGCATTAGAATTCAAGGAAGGAGACCACGTGCGGCTAATCAGTGTGTCTCCGCGGAGAGATGTAAGATGTTTCAGAGTCAAGGAAAGCGGAACCCTAGATATGTAGAATCCTTCGAAATATTGAAAATCATAGAACCATATTCAGTCAGCACTACCCAAATCTAGATAAAATACATCCAATCTTCCACGTCTGACAACTACTATTATACATTTGAGATCCACCTTACATCATCGATCATTCCAACCTAGGCCTAGTGAGTTATTAGTGTATGAAGAGTTAATTACCATGAAAATCCTAGATTAGCAAATAATATAGATTTCAGCAAATCTGTTCGACAATTGTTCCTTTAATTGATATGCCACTCAACGAGGCAAGCTAAGAGGGAGTTGGAAGACTCTATATGTTCAGAGGACTGAACATGAATCTTAAGGAGGGGAGGATGTAACACTACGTAATTTAATCAGAGTAGCGCAACGAAAGCGTAGTGACAATATTTATAATTTTTTTTTTTTTGAATTTGAATTTTGAGGACAAAATTCTTTTTAAAGGGGGGAAGGATGTAACGCCACGTAGATTGAGAGAATTGACGTGAGAAACGATCCAATTTAAAATTTCAGTTTTAATTAACATAATTAGTAGGCCATGATATAAATGAAATTGATTTCATACCAAAAGAGGCCCAACCCAATTAAAATTCCAGCAGCCCATATTTTGTTTTCAAATAACCACCTCATGTAACTACTCCTCCATTCGAAAACTGATCCCATCCCCTGTACTTATACGCCTTCTAATCTAGCAACCGCCTCCCCCTTATAAACAGACCCCTCTGTCCTCTCTGTTTCATCTCAATCCGCACCGTCCCTATATAATTTGAGTTTAATTAAACCCTTCTCCAGTTTATCTCAAACCAACCCCTTTTTGTCTTGATACAAACTCCTCCCTGCCGTGTCTCTCTTCCTTTCACAGCAACCAAAAAGACCTTTCCAAGCCGCACCCTTTGAAGTCTTTTATTTGGTTGGAAATTTTTCTGCACTTAAGGTATGAATGATCTCCTTATTTTGGTGCATAAACTAATTGATTAGAATACGTTATATTTTTATATTGAGTTAGAATAGATTTTGTTATTACTTGTATGAATTCATGAATAATTAGACCTTTAATTATAATCTGAAGTTAATTTATTTTTAAGAATTTCTGAAACTATAACTTGAATCCAAACAAATTTATTTTCAATATATCAAGTTTGATATTTATTCAAGTACATATTGTTAGTAGATATTAATTATAAGCCAGGATGTTAATTTTGGAATTTTAAAAATACCTTATGATTATTAGTATTTATTTTAGTACAACCTGATATTTAATATTAGAAATAAGTATTTTCTTTAAGTTACAAAATCTGGAAAATTCCTTATTTAACAATTCCTTCCTTCTATTATATCAAAATATGAAAATGTAAATCATTAATGAAGTATATCTTTGAGTTTATTATTAGTAAGTATCTGTTTAAATTAACATTCATTTCCTGATTATATAATTTGATACATAAGTTATTATAATAAATTATGGAAATTTTATTATATAGAAATATTTTGCGATCCTAAAGTTTTAATACCTATATATAAAGTTAGAAATAAATATTAATTGATTAAATATAACTGAGATACGTTCTCATTAATTTCATACAAAATTATTTTGTTTGCCAAATCTATGAAACACAATATTAAGGGTTGAGATTAATAACATGTGAACTAATAATTAGTATTAAGGAATATTAGGATATGAGAACAAGTAAATATTTCTAATTAGAAGTACGTTTATTCACTAGGTTCGACTTTAAAGATTTAGGAGACGTAAGAGACGACCAGGAACTTACTCAGAGATCAGGTACGGGTTTCCTGGACATTGTCAAATTGTTACTTATCGTTTTGTTTGCATTTATTTATTTATGGAATTATGCATGTTGAATCGAACGATCCCTTTGGCTTTGTTTAGAGAATAATAGAATAGGATTATTCATTTGATCAACGGACTTGTAGGATGTGTTGTGTTGAGTATGACCTTTGTGTGATTAAACGAACGAACGTGAAAAAGTAATGGATAAGTTAAAGGAAAGGAGTCAATGTGCGTTGAACGCATGTTGGAATGTATACATTGGGTCTAGTTGTCGACTGGACCCCTCGTTAACGTGGCGTTGGTTGGACTTCCCGTCACGGGTCAATATCTTGCGGTGGTTCGAGTCCCCGTTGAGTGAGACAGTTGAACTAGTGGTGGTTCGAGTTCCCCTAGGGAGACGCCAATAGCTGGGGTGATTCGAGTCCCCCTGGTGAGGCAAAGAAGATCTAGCGGTGGTTCGAGTCCCCGTCTAGTGGCACGGCCAAGATCTGGTGGGGTTTGAGTCCCCTTGGTGAGGCAGTTAAAAACTTGAAAGATAATTAAAGAAGTTTGTGTATTTTAAATAGGCATTAGTAAGATTGCATGTGAGGATATAATTTTGATATCTTGTTTGTGTTAAAAAGTTAATTTGACAAACTCCGGGACTGGAACTAAATCCCGTACAGAGAGACTGTTCGATCTCTCACCCGTTCCACTCTTATGTGGGTTCCAGGAAATGATGATGCCGACAGGGAGCATAAATAGGAGGGATGCAGATCGGGTGGACAACGAGTAGATGGCTCATGTGTCTTTTATTTTATTTTTAGTTAAACTTTAAATTCTCTCTTTGAAAGTGGATACATTGACTGACATGGCAATTATCGGTTTGTTGCCATGTTTGTCTTGATCTCGTGTTGAATGCATGTTATGTACTTGAACTATTTGTGGTTTTAAAAGACTTGGTTTGATTTTAAAATTTTGCATGAGTATTTATTATTGATAATGTATGTGATGTGCACACGCCTTACGTGTAAATACGTGGCGGGTTGTCTCGGGGTGTGACAGCTACGGAGCTTCAGGCTATGATGGACCACGTGATATCTCGCAAACTTATCTATATTCCGACCCGTATTTTGTACCAAAACCTGTGTTTAGAACTGTCAAATCGTGTTTATTTCATTGAATATCTATAGAATGTGGTACTGCTGCGTATTTGCTCTTACTTTGCAGAAAACGGGTGAAACCGAGGAAGAATATGAAATTTGAAGGTTTATATACGGTCCGTGTACCTTCTTATGCGAACCGTACAACACTCTGCCCGACCACAGACACGACCAGGACACCAATCTCAGCACCTGAAATTAAAACGGTCATAGATTTTGACTCGTAACTCCGTTTTAAGCGTATAACCACTTTTCGGAAAGCTTGCGAGAAGATCTACAATATGAGCTAGAGATACAGGTACACGGTCCGTGTAGAATTTCACACGGGCCGTGTCAAGCATTTTCGGAAATAGATTTAGAATTTGGAAACAAGGCTAATTGATGGAAGGTCGGCCAGAAAAGCATATAAGCGGGATTTCTTGCACGAGAGGGACATTCTGGAGCAGAGAAGGAATTTCTAGGGTTTGGTCTTGACGGCTAAGCTTGGAGACGAAGTTGAGAAGCGAAAGACGCAAGTTTTCGACGGATCTTATTTATTCTTTGGGTTTTGTCATGGCTAATCTTCTTTTTACTTCTTTATTTTGTTTTAGAACTATGTCTGAGTAGATTTCTTAGTTTCTAGGGTTGTGATGTAATCGAATGATTTGTTTTGTATGTTAGTTATTGAATTCTTTTGTTGAAATTTGTGTTTGCTTGATTGTGATTGATTTTAATTGCTTAGTGTAAGTTATTTGATTTTTATTGGTTTACCACTAGATGAATGATCACATCTAGAAGGTACTTTGGCCCTTATAATCTCTTAACCAAACTAAGTACATGAGGTAGGATTAGTGATCCGAAAGGTGAAACCAAGTAGTAACCGACAGGTGAACATTTCCTCATATCGACGGAATGAGGTTACCTTTAGTATTCCAACCAAGCAACTAGGTAATTCAGACCAACATACGACAGTTGAGGTCTAGAACCCGACGAGGGCATATATTGCAATTCCATACCAGGTTAATAAGCCAACAGACGATAGTTGAGGTTTAGAGACATTAGGTCTGGTCAGTAGAACCCTACACAAAGGAACAACACAAAGAAAACAATAACTGCTGCATTCACTCGAGGGCCACACGGACCGTGTACACTGACACGGCCCGTGTAGGACACTACACGGACCGGGCACCTCGAGGCAAAACTGAGATGAAGTCATAACCCTGGAAACGCCTTTTTACATCTGATTTAAACCAAGTTTATTTACTTCTTTGCATTTTATTATTGTCATTGAACTGTTAGGAATTTTAGAAACCAAAACCAACCTTTTCCAACTTCTAGTCTTTATTTAATTTAGGTGAAATTCTAGATTAAATCTGAACCGTCCCTGTGATCGATACCCGATAATATACTGCTCGATAGGATTGTATACTTGCAGTCTGAACCGAAAAGTGTGTTTAAGGTTAAAAAGTACAGTTTACTGTACTGAAACTTTGTACTATACCTTTTTGGTGTAACAAGTTTTTGGCGCCGTTGCCGGGGACGGCATCATTTATTTTCTGGATTTTTGCTTACTTTATTTAATCTAGATTTTAACTTGTATCCTTTTCCTTTTATTTTTCTCTCTCTTTCAGAAAAACTGGCATCCTTACCTCCACCCAAGGGAGACTACAATCTGAGGAGTAAAGGACCGCTTCCCGACACAGACACAGCTGATCCTGCTCAACCACCTCTGCACACGGCCCGTGCAGACGAACACGGTCCGTACACTCCGAAAATCCCAGCAGAGGAGAGATGAGCAACAACGGACAAGACAGGGAAGATGACGAGGTTGATGGCCTCTCTGATGATGATATGGCCGACTTCGTGCCAAGGACCTTGCGCGAATTCAATGTACCACGCGCTGGAGACGTGAGGGGAGCCATCAGACTGCCGCGAATTGTGGGGCAACAACCGAACTTCGATCCGGGAGTTGTCAACATAGTACAACAGAACACCTTCCACGGCTTGGATCATGAGGATCCACATGCCCATCTCCAAACTTTTCTTGAATGTTGCACAACCATCAAAACCAATGGCTTAACAACTGATTACACTAGACTTGCACTGTTTCCTTTTACTTTTAGGGACAAGGCCAAGAAATGGTTAGGGTCATTACCAAGGGATTCCATTACCAACTGGAGGGAACTGTCTAAATTGTTTCTAACTAGATTCTTCCCTCATAAAAGAACTGCCAAGGTAAGAACCCAACTGACTAGCTTTAGGCAAAGGTCTGATGAACCCCTGAACGAGGCCTGGGAAAGGTTTAGGGAGTTACAGTATTCTTGTCCACACCATGGTATACCTGACTGGTTGTTGATCCAAACTTTTTATGATGGTTTAACTGAAAGCACTCGTACATCTGTTGATGCTGTTGCAGGTGGAGCATTGATGTCAAGAGAACCTCTTGAAGCCATGAACTTGATTGACAACATGGCTCAGAACCAACAATGGTCCGGGCGCGACAACACTCGAGCTGGAGGAGGCGGCCGATTTGAAGTTGATCAAATCACTGCTCTAACCGCCAAGCTTGATGCTATGCAGAAAGCTTTCGACAAGATGAGTGTAAAGTCAGTCGGCAACCATCAACCACAGTCTTGTGTCATGTGTGGTGATAAAGGGCACTCTTATGAGCACTGCCCATTGGCGCAAAGGGATGAAGAGACCGAGCAAGTCAACTCTCTCAACAGTGAGCCATCTTATTTCCCGAAACCTCCATTCAATCGAACCTACTGCAAAGACCCGATTGAGCAACAAAATTTGAGGTGGAAGCAGAACAACCCCGCGTCATTCAACAGTTCCTCGAGCAGCAACAACAACAACCGAAACTTCTACCATGATGCTTCTTTCAGCAACTCGAGCAACCGCACACCTCAAGTCGATCTACCCGAGCCGTACATTGATCCCGCTATGAGCAACTTCATGCACGAGCAAGGGAAGATGAATCAGATGATGTTCGAGCAGATGCAAGCGATCAGTGCCCAACTGGCTCAGAATAAGTTGATGATGGAGCAAATGGCTCACCGAACCACCTCTAGCCAACCACAACCTGGAAGGCTACCCAGCCAACCAGAGCTCAACCCCAGAGGAGAGGTAAAATCTATAACCATGCGAAGTGGGACCCATTACTCAGGACCAGCCATGCTAGTCGACCAAACTGTCGACCACACGGACCGTGCACACTCCACACGGTCCGTGCAACCACTTGCTGAAGAGATTGAACATCCTGCCCGTGCAGAGCCCACACGACCAGCCAAAACCACCGAGCACACGGACCGTGCAGATGGCACACGGGCCGTACAGAAGGAAGCTGAAGGTCAGAGAAAGAAGGGAGCCGAGAAACCCCCACCTTACCGGCCACCTGTTCCCTTCCCCCAGAGGCTAGCCGAGTCCAGACTCCACGAGCAATTTGCCAAGTTCATTCAAGTGCTAAAGCAACTGCACATCACGATCCCCTTCACCGATGCCTTGACCCAAGTGCCAACATATGCCAAGTTTCTCAAGGACATCCTCACCAACAAGCGAAGCTTGAGGGGACATGAAAAGGTAAAACTCACAGAGCAGTGCAGCGCAATCTTGAGTAGCAAACTCCCGCCCAAACTGGAAGACCCAGGTAAATTCTCTATTCCTTGCAAAATCGGGAAAGCTACCATCAAGCGAGCCCTATGTGACTTAGGGGCCAGCGTGAGTCTCATGCCACGCACCATCTTTGAGCGCATGGGAGTAGGCGAGCTCAAACCCACGCACATGACTCTACAGCTTGCTGATTCCTCTGTCAGGCTACCACTTGGCATAGTAGAGGACGTGCCGGTTCTGGTCGGCAAGTTTTATGTTCCAGTTGATTTCGTGGTGATGGAGATGGAGGAGGACAAGGAAATCCCCATCATTCTGGGAAGGCCATTTTTAAAGACCGCTCGAACACTCATTGATGTGGAAAATGGGACTCTGACTCTGCGGATTGGAGATGAGAGCGTGAAGTTTAATCTCAACCGATCTATGAAGTGCCCAGATGAACCAGAAACATGCTGTGCGATCGATGTGGTTGATCAATTGGCCAAAGAACAATCTCGTGAGCAATACGGTAGCTCATTTAAAAATTATCCTGATTATTTGGCTGATTTGCAGGTAAAGAGAGCTGCCAAAGAGAAGATGTGTGCAACAGAAGCAAAGTTTGCCAATCTGGAGGAACTGACACACGGACCGAATGTAACTTACACGGACCGTGCACCACAGTCGGAGGAGCTGGAGGATGAGGAAGCATACGGGGCGCACAAGACTCACACGGGGGCAGAACACGGACCGTACACGTCTTACACGGACCGTACAACAGCCCAGACAGAACAGCCCACTCCTGCACTTAAACCTTTTCCAGCTAACCTCAGGTATGAGTTCCTAGACCCGAATAAATCTTGCCCTATGATTTTAAATGCAGGTCTCGACCTGGATCGCAACCTTCGATTTTTGGAGGATTTGAAAGCTCAGCAAATTGTGGTCGGGTATTTGATTGGGAAGCTGACAAGCACGAACCAAGCCACACACATGCATCAGACATCTCCAAGGCACGCGGACCGTGCAAACCAGCACACTGGCCGTGCACAAGCAGCCTGGTCTGTGCATTCTCTCCCATGGTGTTTCAAGAAGGACAGATGGTCGTGCTTCCACAAAGAACCACCCGACCCTCCCCACTCCTCGCTCCACATCTAGTAAGTTTTCATGTTTTCTTTTATTTACTCTTTCTTGTGTGAATTTAAGCATTGAGGACAATGCTGCATTCAAGCTTGGGGGGGTTTAATAGAAGAAATTGTATCTGCATTTAGTTCATATTTATTTTTCGAAAATTTTGCATTTTTAAGTGATAAATTTGTGTGACTACTAGGATTAAAGACTTGTTTGAAAATTTTTGGTTATGATTTGGATGACTTTGAGAAATTGGAAATAACCCCATAATTGATCAAAGAACTGCTTAGGATGGGAAGTTTTGAGAAATTGAAAAGATGAAAACTTGAATTGTACTGAAAAAGCATTTTGAAACTGAACTATGCCTTTTAAATTAGGGAATTGGGGATTTTAAACAATAGAAAGATTGGGATATCTATTGGTATGAAAGAATACCTTTGGATGTGTGTATTCATGACATATGCAAATGAATTAAAAACAAACGAAAAGATGGAGAAAATAAGAGTACTGGCAATAAGTCCTACAGGGCGCCTTTGAGCTCGTCTCCCAAATTTAGAAGAAAAGAAAAAGAGTACTGGCACAATCCGACGGGATGCCTTTGAGCTCGAAAACTTTCAAAAACTTTTGCATATATCAACACACGAAGTCCGCGACTTTCTAACCTAAGCTTGTTCCAAGCTTGGGGGGGCAAAAAGGAAAATCGCCACAAATGAGGGTATAGTTTCAATGTAAGAATGAAAGATTGATCAATTCGGGTAACTAGTTTTTGCAAATATCAAAGCATCTCAAAATTTGAAGTTTGACTAGTCAATTTGTGGGGTGAATCAAAATTAATCAAGGAAAGTCCAAGTTGTTATCCAAAATGATTCTCGAGTTTAATGATAATAGCAGTTCATGTGAGTTTTTCACAATTAGGATCTTAACTTGCATTTAGGAAAGTTTAAAAGACCAACCCGGTACCTAAGTTGGGGTTTTTGCTTGAGGACAAGCAAGACTTCAGCTTGGGGGAATTTGATATCTCGCAAACTTATCTATATTCCGACCCGTATTTTGTACCAAAACCTGTGTTTAGAACTGTCAAATCGTGTTTATTTCATTGAATATCTATAGAATGTGGTACTGCTGCGTATTTGCTCTTACTTTGCAGAAAACGGGTGAAACTGAGGAAGAATATGGAAATTGAAGGTTTATATACGGTCCGTGTACCTTCTTATGCGAACCGTACAACACTCTGCCCGACCACAGACACGACCAGGACACCAATCTCAGCACCTGAAATTAAAACGGTCATAGATTTTGACTCGTAACTCCGTTTTAAGCGTATAACCACTTTTCAGAAAGCTTGCGAGAAGATCTACAATCTGAGCTAGAGATACAGGTACACGGTCCGTGTAGAATTTCACACGGGCCGTGTCAAGCATTTTCGGAAACAGATTTAGAATTTGGAAACAAGGCTAATTGATGGAAGGTCGGCCAGAAAAGCATATAAGCGGGATTTCTTGCACCAGAGGGGTATTCTGGAGCAGAGAAGCAATTTCTAGGGTTTGGTCTTGACGGCTAAGCTTGGAGACGAAGTTGAGAAGCGAAAGACGCAAGTTTTCGACGGATCTTATTTATTCTTCGGGTTTTGTCATGGCTAATCTTCTTTTTACTTCTTTATTTTGTTTTAGAACTATGTCTGAGTAGATTTCTTAGTTTCTAGGGTTGTGATGTAATCGAATGATTTGTTTTGTATGTTAGTTATTGAATTCTTTTGTTGAAATTTGTGTTTGCTTGATTGTGATTGATTTTAATTGCTTAGTGTAAGTTATTTGATTTTTATTGGTTTACCACTAGATGAATGATCACATCTAGAAGGTACTTTGGCCCTTATAATCTCTTAACCAAACTAAGTACATGAGGTAGGATTAGTGATCCGAAAGGTGAAACCAAGTAGTAACCGACAGGTGAACATTTCCTCATATCGACGGAATGAGGTTACCTTTAGTATTCCAACCAAGCAACTAGGTAATTCAGACCAACATACAACAGTTGAGGTCTAGAACCCGACGAGGGCATATATTGCAATTCCATACCAGGTTAATAAGCCAACAGACGATAGTTGAGGTTTAGAGACATTAGGTCTGGTCAGTAGAACCCTACACAAAGGAACAACACAAAGAAAACAATAACTGCTGCATTCACTCGAGGGCCACACGGACCGTGTACGACAGTATACGGCCCGTGTACACTGACACGGCCCGTGTAGGACACTACACGGACCGGGCACCTCGAGGCAAAACTTAGATGAAGTCATAACCCTGGAAACGCCTTTTTACATCTGATTTAAACCAAGTTTATTTACTTCTTTGCATTTTATTATTGTCATTGAACTGTTAGGAATTTTAGAAACCAAAACCAACCTTTTCCAACTTCTAGTCTTTATTTAATTTAGGTAAAATTCTAGATTAAATCTGAACCGTCCCTGTGATCGATACCCGATAATATACTGCTCGATAGGATTGTATACTTGCAGTCTGAACCAAAAAGTGTGTTTAAGGTTAAAAAGTACAGTTTACGGTACTGAAACTTTGTACTATACCTTTTTGGTGTAACACCACGCCGAGCAGGTAGAGTTGCACAGCAAGAGAAAGAGGACCCAGATGTCCGAGAGGAATGTCAAGCAGAAAGAGGATCAGAATCGACAAATCGCGAGGTCAAGTGGTGGACCGTCGACGGTTAGACCATCCCCGAGACATATGTGGACACCGAGACCCCCTCCCAGGCAGATAGACGCACCGGGATTTAGGCCGGGGTTTGTTCCGACATGGTGCCGTACCTGCAACCAGGAGCACTCTGAAATCCACTGTAGGCGTCGCAACAGTGCGTGTTTTACATGCGACAGTATGGAGCATTGGGCGAGAGAATGTCCGAATGCGACACTGGAGTTTCAGGGGTACAGGGGACCTGGAGGACCGGCAGGACGCGGGCAGGGCGGACCACCATCCCGCGGTCGGGGTTTTCCCCAGATCGGCGGGGGCAGGACCGGAGGTCGAGTAGCGGTTCATGCGATTGAGGCACCAGGGTTGACATCCGATGCAGTAGGGATTCTGGAGGAGATGGACGACATGAAACCGTCTGGTTCTCGAGCGGATGTGATGACATGTATACTTTCTATCTCAGGCTGTTATGCGCACTGTTTGATTGACACCGGGTGTAGCCATTCCGTAGTGTCAAAGACGTGGGTAGAGAAATGTGACTGGCCAACCGACACCTGTAACCAGGTCTTTAGTGTCCAAACCCCTTTCGGTTCAAATGACCGAGCAATCACCACATGCCGAAACCGCAAGGTCAGAGTTGATGGTAGGGATCTCGAGATAGACCTGTTGGTGATGGAGATCACCGGATACGATATTTTATTAGGGATGGATTGGTTGACAAGACATGCGACGACGATCTGCCCGCACCGCAGGGTCTGTTTCACAACTTCAAGAGGTAGTACGTCGTGCTTGCTGAACTGTAGAAAGGTCGGAGGGGTAATACCGTGTATTTCAGCGGTGGAAGTTAGGCATCTGATCGATTCAGGATGCAAGTATTTGGCCGCGATAGTGTATACTGCTACGGAAGTTCCTGAGATGAGTGAGATACCGGTGGTGGCGGAATTTGCGGATGTGTTTCCGGATGAAATAATCGAACTACCACCCGTGCGAGAAGTGGAATTCGGCATAGAATTGGTGCCAGGCACGACGCCAATTTCCAAGACTCCGTATCGGATGGCTCCTGCGGAGTTGAAGGAGCTTAAGGCACAGTTGGAAGAGATGCTGGAGAGCGGGTTCATCAGGCCAAGCACGTCTCCATAGGGTGCTCCCGTGATGTTTGTGAAGAAGAAAGATGGTACCTTGCGATTATGCATCGACTACCGCGAACTGAACAAGGTGACTGTGAAGAATAAATACCCGATACCCCGAATCGATGACTTGTTTGATCAGCTGCAAGGGTCTTCGATTTATTCCAAAATAGACCTGAGAACGGGGTATCACCAATTGAGGATACGGCCGACTGACGTGGAGAAGACAGCCTTCCGAACACGTTATGGGCACTACGAATATCTGGTAATGCCGTTTGGACTGACGAACGCACCCGCCGCGTTTATGGACCTTATGCACCGGGTGTTTCATGATCTGCTGGACTCGACAGTAGTGGTTTTCATTGATGACATCCTGGTGTACTCGCGATCACGAGAAGAGCATGAGATACACCTGCGGATAGTGTTGCAGAGGCTGAGAGAGCACAGGCTGTTCGCAAAATTCTCGAAGTGTGAATTCTGGCTCGAGAAAGTGACCTTCCTAGGCCATGTGATATCAAGAGAAGGATTGGCGGTAGATTCCGAGAAGATTCGGCCAGTGACCGAATGGAAAAGACCAGAAACAGTTACAGAGATTCGCAGTTTTCTGGGGCTAGCAGGATACTACCGACGATTTGTGCTTGGATTCTCGCAGTTAGCGGCTCCTCTTACGAAACTGTTGCACAAGGGGGTGAAATTCGAGTGGGGGGCTGAACAAGACCAAAGTTTTCAGGAACTGAAGGATCGGCTGGTGTCTGCACCGGTTCTTGCCATGCCAATTATGGACGAAGAATACACTGTTTACACCGATGCATCCCGAACAGGTTTAGGATGCGTGTTGATGCAGAAGGAACATGTGATTGCATATGCCTCTCGACAGATTCGACCGCACGAGCAGAATTACCCGACCCATGATCTGGAGCTAGCTGCAGTAATCTTCACTTTGAAAATTTGGCGGCATTACCTGTATGGAGTGAGGTGTCGTATTTTTACGGATCATAAAAGCTTGAAGTACATATTTACGCAACGAGAGCTGAACTTGAGACAGAGGAGATGGCTGGAGTTGATGAAGGATTATGACCTGGACATTCAGTATAATGTGGGAAAAGCGAATGTGGTAGCAGATGCTCTAAGCAGGAAGAGTCAGGTAAACCTGGCATCGATTATCACCAGTGAGACGCATCTCCTCGAGGAAATGCAAATGATGAATTTGTATGTCGGTGCATCACATGAGTTAGCATTGGAGACATCGTCCCGCTTGATGGGAAATCGTACTAAGGCAGGCACATCTGCTGTCGTGTCGGTTATCTTGGCTGCGGTCGAAATTCGACCGGAATTACACGAACAGATTCGAACAGCACAACAGGAAGACTCAAAATGTCAGAAGTTCCGACAACATTATGAGTCGAATGCAGACTCGCCATTCCAACTTCGCGAAGACGGTATTCTATGGTTCCACAATCGCATATGTGTTCCGAATGACTCAGAACTGAAGAATGTGATTCTCTCAGAAGCGCATGACTCGGGGTACACCATTCACCCTGGAGAAGTTAAAATGTATCAAGATTTGAAGCAACACTTCTGGTGGCCAAAGATGAAACGAAACGTGCAACATTACGTCGAGAAGTGTCAGGTGTGTCAACAAGTCAAAGCAGATAGACGGAGGAGGGCGGGATTACTAAGGCCCCTTGCGATACCCACCCGAAAATTTGAGTCGATTACCATGGATTTTGTGACTGGATTCCCAAGAACGGTCGGAAGATACGATGCCATCTGGGTGATTGTGGACAGGCTGACGAAGATTGCGCACCTCATTCCGCTTCGGATCGAGACCTCTGGAAGAGAGTTAGCGGATTTGTTCTTGAAGTATCAATTCAAATACCACGGCTGCTCGCGCAACATTATCTCCGACCGAGACCCCTGATTTACCTCCCACTTTTGGGAAAGCTTTCAAGAAGCCATGGGTACGAAGTTGAGATTCAGTACCGCGCATCATCCCCACACCGATGGTCAATCCGAACGAACCATACAAACGTTAGAAGATATGCTGCGATCCTGTGCCCTGAGTTTCCGAGGATCTTGGGTCGATCACTTGTACCTGGTGGAATTTGCATATAACAATAGTTATCATTCGAGTATCGGAATGTCACCACAGGAGGCTCTTACGGGACAGCAGTGTCGCACACCGCTGTGGTGGGGACCAACAGGTACATATTCACCTACCGGGCCTCAGATGCTTGAAGAGGTCACGGAAAAGACGAAAATCGTCCTGAGTCGGCTTAAATCAGCACAAGAGAGACAAAAGAAGTACGCAGATGTTCATCGGCGGCCGTTGGAATTTCCGGAAGGAGACCATGTTTGGCTCCGAGTTTCACCCGTCAGGGGTGTACACCGGTTTGGCGTCTCAGGTAAATTGAGTCCCCGCTATATTAGGCCGTTTCAGATTATGCGACGAGTGGGACCGGTGGCATATGAGCTCGCATTGCCACCAGCATTGGACCGGGTTCATCCGGTGTTTCATGTGTCACAATTACGCCGGTACGTGCGAGATCCATCTCACTGCATTGATCACTCCGACTTGCATGTCCAAGAGGACTTGACATATCAAGAAGAGCCGATGCAAATACTAGACATAAAAGAGCAGCGACTTCGGAGCAAGGTAATCAAGCTTGTTCTGGTCAAGTGGGGACGCCATTCAGATAAGGAAGCAACATGGGAAGGTGAAGAAAGTATCCGCGAGAAGTATCCCGAACTATTCGACGATTCAGGTATGCAATTAAGTTCAGAGGACTGAACTTTATCTTAAGGGGGGGAGAAATTCTACGTTAAGAAAATTTTATAATAAAATTTAAATCATTTGTTTATTTAGAATGTTTAAAACGGAATCGAAATTTGATCGACGAGCGAGGAGTTGGAAATTAAAACAAGTTAAATGGGTTTATATTAAATTTCAAAGTTATTGGGACCATTGATTCATCCTAGCACGAATCTTGAAGCACCCTCTTGATAAAACCCTTTTCCCCTCTCCCTTCTCCCTTGTGTGTGGCCTGCCAACGAGAAAGAAAGAGAAAGAGAGTGAGAGAGAAGAAAGAGAGAGAGAGAGCTCCAAAATCCCGTCGGGTTGCACCACCGTCCGGGCAATCGAGGGTGAAACCGAGAAGGCAGCCGTAGATCTCTCCTATTCCTTCTGTCGGTAATTTTTTCTTTTCCCTTCTTCGTCTGAAAATCCGAGATTTCTCGAATCCGAGGATTGTTCGTTTTAAACCCAAGATTCGTGTTAGAATTGATTGAACTCTAACTCCTTTGAGTTTCTCATCTCTCGTTTACCGATTTTCTCTGTGATTTCGTCTCCCAATTTGGATTTCCCAATTCTAGGGTTTTGATACCAAATCCCGAATTGAAACGCGGCATTGATTGATTTGGTTAGTCCGACCAACTAGACTTGTTTTCGGTAGGGTTACCGCTGGATCGGGAAAGGTTAGAACGTGTAATGGTTAAATTGAGGTTTCGACCAAATTAGGGTTACACCAACTGACCGATCAAATTGATGCGTAAACCAGAATAGCGAACCAGTACCGGAATGAGACCTAATTGAGATGGTATACGTAATGTAGGTGTAGGCTCGGTTGAGCAAAGGTTTGCGAGGCATTCCGAGGTGCCGGATCGATAGTCACGCGGTACGCCTATTGCCAGCAGGTGCGGGATTCTTGGACTTGTTTGATAATTTAGATTCATGAATTAAACTGCTTCCAATTGTCATGTTGAACTGCTTGATTGATTGCATAATCGAATTGTTTGAATCATATGCATAACCGTATTAAATTAGAACTGATATGTACTGAAATCGCCTTATTGCGGGCCGCAACAACTCCTATTACGGGCCGCAATCAACCGCGTAGCTTAAAATGCAGGCTGATAACTCTCTGAATGCTTTGTTGCGGGCCGCAATGAATGTAGCAGAATAAAGTATAGTCTCTGAATACTTTGTTGCGGGCCGCAATGAATCCATTGCGGGCCGCAATGAATCCATTGCGGGCCGCAATGAATAGAGTAGAATTCAAAAACCCTCTGAATGCTTTGTTGCGGGCCGCAACCACATCTATTGCGGGCCGCAATGAGAGCCTGAAAAATGCCAACAGGAGCTGGAAATTGTCTGGTAACTAAGTTGTGAGCCGCAATAACCCCATTTTGGTCCATAATGAATATCACAGTTATATTTGCATGTTGAATGGTATATCGTTTGTTTGTGTGTTTTTGTTTTGGAACTACGGTCGAAAGTCCCCAACAATTTATGACTATCTAGGATGGTCGGTAATGTTTCGAAATCAACGCTGGGCGATGACTCGAAACCATGTGCGCATATGAGTATAATTAATCACTGCTGGGCGGTGATTGATTAAGATCAGTCAATGCTGGGCAATGACTGATCGTGACGGAGACTTTGGATGACTGTGAGGAAACGATGAAATGAGGTCATATCCAGTCTGGGAGAGGAATGACAGTTTGGTTTGACGCCTTGCGAATGAACGATTCTGAGTTTAATGCATACGAATTTTTATCTGATATGAATCAGACCTTAGTTAATGGTTAAGCCAAAGCACTGCGGATGGGTGTCAGATAAAGGGTCCAGCTGGTGGGCCATCTGTAGGTGTCAGTAACCCTACAGATGTGGGTTGGATAAAGGGTCCAGCTCGGTGGGACATCCGTAGGCGCTACCAGCTGTAATAAAATGAGTTAAGCCAGAAACGTGTGTGTTTGAGATTCATCTTGGAAATTCCGTAATTTGTGTTTCATTTGGTAAATTGTTGTCGATCATATGCACTTGTTTTATTTACGAATATGCATCTGTATGAATTGCTTTTGTATGGTTTCATTTCTGGATATGAATTTTGATTGCAAGTCCAATAATCTAAACTGTGGCAAATTTCGCACTGGGAATTTATTCTCACCCCCACTCTTGGGTTATTTTACAGGATCTGGGGCGTCGGGTTCCGGAGAGGCACGCGAGCTATAGGCCCTTGGTAGTTGCCTCTGTGTGGCCTAATCTACCCTTTTATTGTATAGTTAGGGTTAGGCCTGATGGTTAGTATCTGTACGTGATACTTTTGTTGTATGATATTTGACCAGACTGTATAACCTTACATATGGATTTATATATATATACATAGGGACGTGTTTGATATTCATTAATTGTACATTTTCTGATTGAACGGTTAATTGCCTGGTAAACATACACGGAGTTGTATGTTTACGGCAGGGAACTGTTGCGACCCGTGGCTGCGGGGTGTGACAAAGAGTGTGTCTCTTCAATTGGTTTTGAGCAGGGTTGGTTGAGAGAGCGTATTTCTAAATACAAAACCGTGTTTGGAGATTAAGCATAATCATACTTAGTTGATTTCGTAATAACCTTTATGATTAGATAAGATCATACACGGTTTCTTATTAAATAACTGTGTACAATTGTTGGTACTTTTATTACACAGTTTCTATTATAAAGACTGTGTGTATGTTGGAGTTTATGTTTGCGCGAGCGCTTTCTCTATATACACTCTGTTTATTTAAAATTTTCTTGCATTTGTGCATAATATGTTGCATATGATTAACGTTTTAGTAATAGTGTAATGCGGTAATTAAATTAAAAGTAAAAAAAAGACATATATGGAAATAAGTTTCTTCAAGAAATGTCCAAGATCAATTAGTTCAAACAGCTATTCATTCTTTCAAGAACATGTTACAAAGACTAATGCAATAAAAGCCATAAACAAAACTAAAAAAAAAAAAAAAATTCCGAGGAAAGGTCCAATTAATGGGAGCGTTCGGTTAATAAATTTAGTTCATAACAACAAAACTGATGGCACGAATTTGCCAATAAATATTAAATAATGTTAGTGTACATTCAATTTTTTATATATGATATATATGTAATTTAAATTAATTTAAAATGATAGTCTATTATAAATTATTAAAACTTTACTATATTTTTTTAAGTTTTCCATAAAGACAAATAAGTTTAAATCATTTTAAGTTTTATTCATGTGCTATACTAAAAATAAAGAACACACCTATATGATTTTAATTTCTAATTTTAATTCATAGTATAATAAATTAATAATTGAATACATCTAAAAAAGATACTGTTATTTTATTTATTCTCTATGCCACTATTTTAAGTATACAATCCAAGCAACATCTACATTATTCTCAGTAGCACTATTTGGCACTATTTTTTCAAAATTCCAAATGAATATTGCTAGAGTCATGCTATTTTGATTTGTGTGTGACATAATATAAGAATAGTACTAATTCAAATAGTGTAAAAAAAGTGTTACTTTTGTGTAATTTAAATATTATTTTATTTGTGTGATTTACAATGCAAAGATCAAAAATTGCTAACTTGTTGTTCCTATAAAAAAGGTTAGTTAATGAAATATTGTTACTCCAACGCTATTTTAAAAAGAGAGAAATGTGTGTTGAATCATCAAATGAAAATACCATAATTATTTTAATTTAGTGATTTTCATGCATCCAAAAATACATAATTAGTTACATAGTTAATTGGATAATTAAACGATTAATTAATAGATCTATGTAGTTCCGAGTACATTTTGTTTAGCTTCCTCTCAGGTTGGAATATATCTATATATCTATATATATAGAGAGAATGACTAATATATAAATGTTGGTTCCTGGACTCAGGAACAAACGATTCAGTTCTTCAATTTTCAAAGTTCAAACAACAAATTCAAACCGTTAGATGTTCAATCTATATAAGATAAATAAGTAACATTAATTTTGTTTATATTATAAAAGTAAATGCAATGACGTAGACTTATTTTAACTTGGGTTCCTTCTCTATAGTTTAATCTTGAAAAGGGAACCTAGCTATATCGCTAATACACTATCACCGATGACCTTCACATGCATTTGTTTTTAATTTTGTATGTAGTGTTATTTGGTAAAACATATCTTCTTAATTCAATTATTATATTAAGAGATTAATTAACTAGCTAATAATTGTTTGTGAAAATTTTATTTCAGACTTCCCCGTTCTGTTAATTCAACTTATTTTTTTCATCAATATAAATTATGTAAAAATCTAAATTTATATAGAGTTATATTTCATTAAAATTATGAAGAGTTCACATGTTATACAAAGAGATTAGAGATTGAACCGAGCAAAATTTATCTTGAATAGAGAAAAGTAAATGTATTCTCCTTAAATTAGTACAAGTACAAATAAAAAAATAAAAAAAAGAGGTTGCAAATTAACTTAATTTTATCTTAAAAAAATAATGAGAGGTAAGCAATACAAATCAAATAAAAAAATAGTCTCATTATAGACGGTAAAAATGTGCACGGAAACAAGTGTACAACAGGCCATGTGCAGTGTGCATCTCATAAATTAACTGAACTGGAATAAATGGTTTGTGCACCACTTTTTGGTATTAATGGACTTGGATGAATGTATCCTTTACTATTCTACAGTATTCTTCTGATGGTTGTAATCTGAACCGTTCATAACATTTTAGATCTAAACGGAGAGTTATTGCATGTCATTTTATTTAACTCTTCATGACCCCAAAAGTCTTGTGAGAAATAATATAACAATATCCGTTCCCCATAGGAAGCAACGATGAGAAGAAGTCAGGATTACAAGTATAACAAATGCGTTTAGGTACTGTGCCACACGATCGACACGGGCAACGTGCAAGTACACTGATCAATAAGCCTCGTAGATATAAATTAATGACATGGAAACTTTGTCGGTACTCATAATTATACAGATAGAAGTATTTGTTTAAGGGGGAATTTCATGTATATCTCTCAAAAAAATTGGAAATTACGTCCTTGCTTCTCAGAAATTCATTATATCATATTTACTCTTCTAAACTTCAAAAACTAACAGATTTTCTCTTTTTTAATATCTTTTTTATTAAAACTCATTTTAAATTTATGAATTACCCATTTTACTTTTTATTAAAAAAAAAATTAAAAGTATGTAGCTTGTTTAGAAAAAATATCAGGTTTCCAAGGGCAAACGGGTTATTTTACTTTTGACGCTTACAAAGTGATATTTAGGTATATACTTGTGT
This sequence comes from Carex kokanica, assembly GCA_025461125.1. Lineage (NCBI taxonomy): Eukaryota > Viridiplantae > Streptophyta > Magnoliopsida > Poales > Cyperaceae > Carex > Carex kokanica. The sequence goes on from JAJGRX010001229.1 coordinate 1,230,596, forward strand.
AAGTATCAAATGTAGAGAAATTATCCATGTTATCTTGGAAACTGACCAATTAGAATACAAACATTTTTCTAAAACACGTTATTAGTTTTTACTTATTAATGAAGGTTATAATGGGTACTTAATAAATTAAAAATAACTTTTAATAGAAAATGCAATAAAATGGATACATTTGTGAGATTTTTTAAGTTTTGAAGGGTAAATATGATATTATGAATTTAAAACTAATTGTGTAAAAAAAAAAAAAGGAAACTAATGAGAAACAAAACAAGTAGGAGATGGCAATCACGTGGTCTCTTTCTCCAACAATTGAATTGAGCAAGTTATGTGGGTAACTGGGCACATTAATTATTAATTATAAAAAAGCCAGTGCCCAGTAATCATTTAATACACTGAAATGAGTGGCGCCATGTACCACTAATTCTCACAACCTTGCTAATTGGAAAATGTTTTATACTCTATTATGAGAGGTGGAAATAGAAAATTTTGATTGGGAAGCTGAAATATAAAATGCATAATGTGTGAGAGTGTGATTTGAACTCAAAAGTCTCCACAGCCATGTACAAAGATGACTCTAACTATAAGGTTACAAACACATATTTAACATTTTATAAGAGGAGTTGACTTGTACTAGTTTGTCAGATTATCTAATTTTTGTAGTTGTTAGCTTTCTTAGTTCTTGAATCATGTAATAGGATCTTCATTTCCATGTTTGTAGGTTGCTGGTGCCTGGTATAATACTTAGTACCTAATAGTTGTAGTTGAATTTCAGTAAGTACTGGCACTAGAACAGTTCTGGTACCAGTGATACAAACAATGTAAGAGGTTTTCTTATTAATAAAAAACGGTGGCTAAACACCCAACCCGTATCGTAATAGAGTATTTTATAACGGATACGAGTATCCGTTATAATAACGAAAAAAAATCTTTACCCTTACCCATTTTCATACTCCGTTTTACTTCGCGAAGTACAATAGCCCTACTCTATATATATATGGTCATGCTATTCATGCTTTTGCAGCATATGGCGGCGCAGGCCACCACTAGTGAAAGAGATCAAATAGGCAAGAACAGTTAATTTATTGTATCTGCAAAGTAGAAAGTTGCTGCATAATACAGCAGCACTATTTGTACTATATTGCTTCTTGTGCAAAAGTTAGCAACTGTAAAACATCATATCATACAAGAAAGGCCAGCCAACGACCTGAATTAGTCAATGATTAGCTTTTCACTGCCAGTAGCACATTGCCATTGCTTTTCTTCGAAATTAACAGATGTAGGGGCACAGATTAGCCTACGTACATGTAAAGGAAAAGAGAAGAAACCTCTGACAATTTTGGTGACTGCTCTGATTTTCTGTGTTCAATGAAGACAACTGCACTGGGGGGCATTTGACTGACAGCAGCATAGTCTCAAATAAAATAATTAGAAATTTAGAACAATGATGACTCGCCCATGCATATTAATAAAGCTTGAAATTCAAAAAGAATATTACAAGGTCTAAAATTCAAAGTTTGATTATAATATATATGACTATAATTTGAAAATATTATTCGTTTTTTTTTTTCATAATGTTAATAATTAAAAAGTTTATTCCATGAGTAAGTAATAACAAGGATTTTATTCTTAAAATTTATTTAATTATGGGTATCACAGAAATTATATTCATAGATACTCGTTTAATTCGTTCAGTCATCCTGGAAGTTGCTCTAACAAAATAATATATGCAGGTATAACACTGATACTTTTTTCTGAGAAGAAATATCGATGTCCAGCCTCCAGATTTCATTTATCAGGACACCAGGTGCAGAGTTTTGCAAAAGTGTAACGACAAGGGAAAAAAATGGATAAAAAAAAAAGGAAGAATAATAAAAGGGAAAATTACAATATACAGAATGACCTAAAAGAAAGTCTTGAAAATCCCCTATGCTGATCTTTTCTTGAAGAACACTGATATTAATTAATATACAGAATGACCTAAAAGAATAATAAAAGGAACCTCTGTTTGGGCTTACGATTTTGAAGTTTGAGGTCTGTTGAGTCTGTTGGGCTTGTGTAAACAGCGTATTTTTAGACTTCTCGAAATTCGACACGTATATAAATAAAGGAAATCAAGGGACCAATGTTGCAATGCACATCATCTCTATTTTATTCATGCTGACTCAAAACAGCACAACTGGTCGATATAATAAATACACCAAACGTTCTAGGTCAATTATAAGTATTATGATCATGTGCTAATAGGTACAACACAAATTATAATCTATTGATGCTGACTCAAAACAGCACACAGTGTCGATCAGGGCTAATAAATACACCAGCCGTTCTAGGTCAAGTATTATGAATTTATGATCAGGGCTAATTAATTATAACCCAACGGCTCATACACAACTTGCGCTTTTGGTTCGCCCCTCAACCAACTGAGACTCTCCTACAACCCCCAAAATGCCAGGAGTTCGCATAGTTGACATGTCGCGTGTACCGCTCCCTCCGGGGCCTTACCTTCCACCTGGCAAAATCGTACCGCTTTCTTTCTTGGACACACGGTGGATCCACCTACGACAACCTGTACAAGATCTCTTGCTTTACCCTATTTCCATCCTCTCCTCTTCTTCTCTACATTTGTTCAAAACTTCTCTCATGCAAGCCCTGTCTTTCTTCCACCCTCTTGCCGGTAAGCTCATCTACTGGCAATCCACAGATCAACTTGTAATTGATACTTCATCCCCCGATTGTGGTGTCTCTGTTATCGAGGCAGAGTCAGACCTTGACATCCATCGCCTCATCAGTGAAGAAACCATTGACATCGAAGCGTTTAAGAAGCTTGTACCGTATTATAGTATCGATAAGCTTCCCACGCCAGTTTTTGCCGTTCAGATCACAAAGTTCGTCAGTGGTGGGGTTGCGGTGGGGACCGCACTCCACCACAGTGCTATGGATGGAATTGGGTTTTGGCGGTTCATGGAAACATGGGCAGCGCTTTGTCGTGAGAATAGCGTGTCATTTCATCCGTGCTCTCAGACTTCACATGACCGGGGGGTTATTCTGCATCCACACAAGGAAGAGATTGCTAGGCGGTTCATGAGACTTCTGGCGCCAGGTTTACCTCAGGTGAAAGTCTCAATTTTAGCTAGTGCCTGACTTCTAAATTGTATATCTTTTTTAGAAGTTGAATTAATGCATATTTAGTGGTTCATGCTGCTAAATAGAATTATCATGCACTGAACTTACTGCACAAGAGCTATATGTATCCAGATACTTAGATTAATGTAACAATTAAAAGGAAATAAATGTTATCTTTTGTAATGCCCAGTTGACCAAATGGTTTTCATTTGGCCAGCCTTGCCTCCACATTAGTGGCTTCAGCTCTGATCCTAGATGTACTATAAATAATTAATGACTATACAGTATACATTATTAAATGGGGAGGATTCTCTGTTTTAGGTACAGTTACTCTCAGCTGTAACTGATTCTGTTGATTCATTCAAGGAAGGCTGTTGCAAAAGTTAAGGGTGTATTAATTACCATTCAGAGAATGAACGGTTGGATTGATTAGGACCTATTGCGAGGGATTTTTTTTTTATCTATTGTAGTCCTTGCTCAAAATTTTATCTCTCCACTGGTGTGCCTCCTAGAAACCCAGATGGAAAAGAAGTACAAATAAATTGAAAGAAGCGCTAGGAATTTCAGTGAGGATTCCTGTCAGATAAGCACTTAATTTATTGGTGCTGTACTTATTTTTCTCCCATTTTTTTTTTCAGTTGGTATCTTGTTATTTTCTCACATATATCATTTACAGCCGTAAACTTTTCATCTCATAACATGTCGATGGATGGACATGCAACTTTTTTATGTAATTTACAACTTCTCAAATTTTATGCACCTAAATAGCTTTGATTTTATTCAAGCAAATTTACTTTTTGCATCCTGCCACAGTTGCCACAAGCGCCGACGCCATTGCTCCAAGATCACTTCAAGCTTGCACGACGCACCTTCACGCTTGACAACACAGCAATTCAATTCCTCAAGCAATGTGCCAGCATACAATCCGATGGCCAAACCATCTCCACGCCATCATCCTCCATCTCAATTGCCGCTCATGTTTGGGTCAGTCTGGCCAAAACCAAGCGCCTCCCAAAAGAGAACAATGTCACGTCCCTCTGGCTGCTCGTTGACCTCCGGGCACACTTCAAACACAACAAGAACAATGTCTTATTCACCGGTAACTGCATTCGCGGAGTACAGGCCAGATCAACTTGTCAAGACCTCACCATGCCAAAAGGACTTGCAAATGCATGCCTAGCACTTGCAAGTGCAGTGAAAGAAGTGAGGGAGAGGCCACTAGACAGGGTAGAGAGATGGCCCGAAGAGTTCAAGAACCGACCAGCTGGGATGAACGTCATGGTGGGAGGGTCCACTAGGTGGGGAGCCTATGAGATGGATTTTGGCTGGGGGAGGCCGAGTCGGGTGGAGCTGGTTTCAATGAACTGTGATGGAGAGATGTCTATGTTTGCCGGTAAGGAGAAAGGCTCAGTTCAGGTTACCGTAGCACTTGCCGGAGGGCAAATGGAGATGTTTGCAAAATCATTTCTTGCTGGACTGGCGCAGCAAGGGCAGTCTGGCTCTTATGGAATGGCAAGGTTATGATTGATGATGAGCAACAATAATATTGAGTTATGTTAACAACAATAATATTGTATAAGTTTATAACTTGCCAACAGTTTATTTTAATTGAATTTATCACTATTTAATCATTTTGACTAATCAAATAATTCATTATGCATTTAGTTTCTGCACCTCTATCCCTATTCCAGTGACGCCTCTTTGAATACTCATTTCATTTATCAGGTTCCCTAATTAGTTTCTGGAAGATAAATATAAAACGAGATATTACTCAAAAAGGTGAAAACAAACAGAAAAGGTTATGAAAGATGATGAGCATGGGGAGGGAAAGGCGGATGGGCAAATGAGAGAATGTCAAATTCATTAACTTATTTGATGAAAAGCAAACAAAAATAATATATTGATTCAGAAAAATGAAATTCTAGTGATTTTAGAAGACAAAAATGAAGGGACAATCTATAACATGGGTAAAGTTCGGTAACATTAGTGATATTTACAGATGTTTGATCAAAAGACAATTTATAATTTGGTCAAAGTTCCTTTATAAATATTTATAAAAACTTCTATTTGAATTTCAAATTTACAAGCTACAAGTTCTTACACAAGAGATAGTTCCTTTTTAACTACTAAATTAAAGATAGGTTCTCGTAAATTAAGGATCTCTGTGAAGCTTCCATGATAAGAAAGTGAACCAAAACCTAGTTTTGGTTCTTATTTCCTGCTCAGCAAAATCCACACCGTTCTTTAGATATCGTAGGGTTACAATAGCTGAGGGAATATGTTTCCACATGGAATCCGTATCTTACACCGTGTATTACGGTCAATGTCTCATATTCGATATTGTATTAATTTGAGAAATTAGCAACATTAATTCAATGGATTTTGTAATGGATATTATACAGTTGAATACGCAACACATTAATCAAAATTATTTTAATACCATCAATCAGATACTTTAAATAAATTAACTAAAATGAATTATATAAATTTGTTTAAATAAAATTTTTTTTTTTTATCTCTTCTCTCTTATTAAGCATATAGATGTCCTGATCAGCCAACGACTGTGATAAAAAAATGAAATTTTGGATTGAATATTAGTTCTCCGATAAAATAGTTTGTCTTTTTATTTTATGCATATTTTTGATATTTTTTTACTTGTAGCTAGTAGTCTAAATTTATTTCGACACATACTCGCCACACATATTTGATTGTCAGACACTTGACTTTCAGAATGATGTTGATTTCTTTCTATTTTATAAATGTCATTTAAGAAAATTTTAGATTGATTGATAATTGATATCGTATCTACATTTCTTTTCATTTTTATATCATTTGAGAATGTTATTTATCATTTAATAATCTCATTTAAGTAAACATGATTCTATTCTTTTAAAAATATGTGTCATTCCAATTTAATTAATATAATGCACCACATTTGTTGTCATTACTATTTATTTAATTATTTATTTAAATAAGTTGAATCTTATCATCCTAAAACACGATAATAAAAATAATATTGGTAAGTTGTAACCTGAGAGGTGCACTATCTACAATTTTTTTTTTACAAAAAAACTAATGCCTTTTTTAATTTGTGTTGTGTCATAACTTAACTTTTTAAAAACTTAATGCCTATGTACACTACTAGAATTTCCCTTTTTTTCAACGGTAGAAAATCGGTTTTTCCATCGGCGTACCGTTGGAAAAAGCCCTAAAATCATCATTTCCATCCGCTGCCGTTGGAAATACTCCCGTGGCAACAACCCTCGATGGAAATAGTACTTATTTCCATCGACGCCGTTGGAAATACTCATTTCTTAGTTTTTCCATGCGCTACTCTTGGAAAAAGGGCCGTTGGAAATACTTTCACCCTTGGACACTGTCTGGAGTATTTCCAAAGGCAGAGAACGTGGGACCCACCTAAGTATTTCCAAAGGCAGAGAACGTGGGACCCACCCGAGTATTTCCAACGGCAGCGAATGCGGGGCCCACCTGTTTATTTCCAAGGGCAGTGTCTGTGGGACCCTCCAGAGCATTTCCAATGGCAGAGTACGTGGGACCCACCCCAGTATTTCCAAGGCAAGCGAACGTGGGGCCCACCTATTTATTTCCAAGGGCAGGGTACGTGGGACCTACCCCAGTATTTCCAATGCAAACGAATGTGGGACCCACCACTTTATTTCCAAGGGCTAATATTTGCATGGGAAAATGATTTTTGTTATTCAATGGATTACCCATGGTAATAACAAGCCAAAGTGGTTATATAAGCATGCCCTAATTCTACAATCCTCCCTGTACCAACCCGGTACTGACCCGTTTACATTCCCCAATTCCCATTCAGCCAAATTAACAAAAACATTGAAATATAGAGAAAAAAACATATAATTAACATTAATCGACATAGTCTATACTGTATCAAAATGCCAAAAGACATTACAACAGAAGTGCTAAAAGAAACTTCTATATATGCCCAAAATATACCCTAATTCCATACGACTAAATGAATAATATTTATAATTGACTAAATTTGCAAAAATGTTTTTACGAGAACAATGTAGTCACTCTTCCTTTTATCTTGCTATATTGTTCTCATAGCTGTAAAAATGAGAAAGTGAGTTAGTTTGTTTTGAGTTGGTACAGGGAGGATTGTACAATGAGGACATACATTTACTTATAATCAACATATTTTCTTTTGTTAAGATACCATATCACTAATTATAAGAAGAACACGAGGCAGGTGAGTATATGAGGCAGGTAAAGTCACCACTACATCAGGTTTCATTGCATAAAGGGTAACTTAAGAGGAAACCGACTAATTGTAATTTTACTTAATAATAAGTCTAAAGTTAATTTTGGCAAGAATTTTCAAATGAGAGGAATTGTACCTGAACTCTTCCTTCGTATGAGATAAGTGTTCCACCTTTAACATCAGCCAAAGTTTTGAGAGTAACCTAAGGCACAAAAGGAGGTAATTAATAATTCAATTTCTTAAACCTTCAAGCTAACAAAAGAGCAAAAATTATTTGTATACCTCCATCCAGTTTGCCAATGATCAACACACAAGATCTTTTTATAAGGAAAGAGTTGTAATTCCTAGATAAAATCTCAACATTCTAAAGTTAGAATATAATAGGTATACAAAATTGCAAAATTGCAGAATTATCCCAATGAGTAACAAAATTGCAAAATTATCCCTTGATGAGTAAGAATATAATAGGTACACATTCATGCCCTTACATAAGAATTATCAAATTTGAGGGGTACAAAAAAGCAGGAGAATAGGCTATATGGGAACACATTTGAAATCATATTTCTAGGAAATCAAAATTCTATACCAATACAAAGGAGTGCACCAACAAGGGACATACTCCAGTGGTGGAACTTCCACCTGGGGCGCCAGCTGGGGGCACCCAAGCAGATCTAACAAAGAAACATGACAAATTTACCCTTGTATATATAACACAACAACAAAAAAATTGTGAAGATAAAAAGAGAATATTTTAAACTGCAATTAAACTTTGATGTTGAGACAGAATAATAAGGGAATATTATCTATTTTCACTTACTTGAAATCCCAATTTATGGAGCCGTCAGGGTCAAGTACACCGGCATTATTAGTCGGTTGGTAATCTGACAGAAAAATTGTATGACAGAAAAATTACATTTTTAGATGAAATCATGCTAACCGTTGTTAAAAACTTAAAAATATCCCTATTCAGATAGCTAGAGTTAGGAATATGCAGTCAGATCGAGTAGGTAATTTCTTAATATATTTTTTTCAGAAACAAACCTCTGATTCACAGATCATGAAGTACTAGAATAGAATTGAGTTAACTAAGCATCAATAAAAACATTCTTTTCTGAAATAAACACGTCAAGACATGATGCCATAGGTCACCACTAGTAAGTTCTAGCACAGTGCTTGGTGATGCATATTTATTGCCAAATGTAGTAATAAATTAATAAATAAAAGAGGGTCATAATATCAAATAAACCCAATAAGAATGTTATATATATAAAGTGAAAATACAGTATCTTAAAAAATCCTCATAAAAAGCATTCCAAACTGAACTAAGGTCTGGAGCGCACATGATATATAAAAGATGCAATATAATACATAAATAATAAAGAAAAGGAGTTCAAAATGTAAAAGTAAAATAGTAAGTTGAAACGAGAGTAAAACGATAAAAAGTGTAAAAAACATAACTATAACGCACTCTAAAAAAGAGTAAATATAAAAGGTATGTGAACCAGTGAATTCAGATGGAGTTGGGTGAGAGTTTCCCAGAAAGGGGATTTTGGTGGAATCTCTTTTTGGAGGTTGTCAACTTCCTGCCTTGCTAGTGAGAGACGTAAGACCCGGAACACCACTGATGAACTGAGACTCTGAATTTCCAATTAGACTTTATCTGGATACTTAGTCACCACCTATAGAACGAAGATAAAAAGGCCCAAAAGTTTAGATCCAATTCAGAATTAATTTGACTCAAAAGGTGTTATTAGAAATAGTTATCAGATGCACCGTGCAAAGGAGGTTTCCCATGGCCTTATCACATATCTCTACATCAGTCTGACAGAATAGTTGAAGAAATTAAAACCACAAAGTATTGTGAAGCACCTTATTATTTAAATGTGTGTATCTAATTTCAGGTCAAATAGATAACCAGACAAAATTTCCTACAAATAAACTCTTAACTAGAACAATTTTGTGCTTGTGGGAACCTGTAGTTGTCGGAAACTTGAACTAGAGAAATTCAATTCACAAATAAAAGTAATAAAAATGGACAAATCCAGAGGGTTGTAGTTGCACAAAACCACAAACCTGAGTTGTACGACTAAAAGAAAGCGACTAAGTGTGAGAAATAAATCTCGAGCACAAAATTTATCACCAGCGGAGATCACCAAGAGAGAGACAATGCACCACCATGAGAGAAGGTACCTGGCCGGAGAACCTCGCTTTTCTTCTGAGAAGGCATCTCGCATGAATCTCACCTCGCCTCGCCTGACCACACATTACATGTTCGCATCTGGCCAGCGATCGCCTGAATCGGCCCCACCTGAGCTGCCTACCACCTCGCCTGAACCGGCCCCATCTAAAGTGCGGGAATTACGCTTGGAGAGCGGGAGAGGAATTGAAATTTCGGAGGGAGGGGGCTGAGGGAGGGAAAAGTGAAAGTTTTAGGGTTTTGGTTCTATCGTATGGAGAGAGTATAGAGAGGGAGGAGAGATCTTTAGAGTGGGATTTCAGAAGAAAAAAAAAACGTGAAGTCCAGAGAGGAAAGACCTATCCACAAATTCACACTAATTCAAATACTCTGAGGTAACATAATATTTGTGTTTAGATCGGAACCGTCTGATTATCATTACACACGAATATTAAAGTATCCTGTGCATTACCTAGGGCTGGATTTAAACAGAAATATTATGTTACCTCGGAGAAAAGAGACTCCCTACCATCAAGACCATTCATTACCTATCGGACGGCTCAAATCTTGATATCTACTAATTAGGCAATGCATGTACATCAAATATTATGAAAAAAATTAGAAAAATATATTTTCTAATTTTTAACAGTTTCTGTAACCAAATAATACTTATAATTGTTAATTTTATAAAATTTCATTATTGTTTGCACATTCAACATATGTAAATATTTGTGAACCGTTCATTTTCTCACGAGCGATCGGCAGTCGATCTGCAATGAAATAATTCCAAATTTGTTTTGAAATGATCAGGGAAAAACATTGAACATAACCAACATAAAAGTTATGAAATTTGGTTATGTCTGAGCTTCGATCCAACGTGAAGTGTTCATAGCCCTTCGATGTTTAGATATTCCATCAGTCGGATGGATAGGTAAATGAACATGAAATTAGATCAAACTTTGCTGCAAGAAAATAAATACAGTGCTCTTTGATTTCAACGGTTCCGATCGACCAACAGACGACGTGTTTACACGTGCCTTCATTAACTCACAGAGCAAGAGTATATGTTTCATAGAACATAAACTCTTGCTTTGTGAGTTAATGAAGGCGCACGTAAACACGTCGTCTGTTGGTCGATCGGAACCGTTGAAATCAAAGAGCACTGTATTTATTTTCTTGCAGCAAAGTTTGATCTAATTTCATGTTCATTTACCTATCCATCCGGCTGATGGAATATCTAAACATCGAAGGGCTATAAACATTTGTAAATCTTAACCGTTCGATTAAAAATGTACCATCTTGATTATCAATGGACGTCTCCATTTAACAATCCTAGTCATATTTTTTATGTGGATCTATTCAGTGACAGCTGGGTCCCAATTTTCAGTTTAAGAGCACTCTCCAAATCTCTTCCCTGTTGTACTTAGGTTTATTTTCATTTCTCCCTCCAAATTTTTCATTTCAGCGCTTTTTCTATTGTCTCTGACAATCATGTCCCACCCTCGGCAACTTTTTTTGTTCCTCATTGCATCCAGAGAGGAAATAATCCATATTTTCTGCTTAGTTGTTTTGTTTTATTTTCTTACAACCTTCTATCCTCTTTTCGTTTCCCTCTAAAACAATTTCGTTTCCCTCTAAAACCCCAAACAACAGAACCATCTAACCCCCTTCAACCAAATTTTCACTACCTCTCTCTCACTGTCTCTCTCCTCGACTCCTTCCCTCTTTCTCTCCGCCACATCAGATTCTGATCAGCCATCGCGATTGAAGAAACCACCGCTCCCAAGGTTGAAATGGGCAAGGTTGATAGTGCCAATGTTTGTTTTTTTAGTTTTTTTCGTTGTATACGAGTGTTTGATTACGTGCACACAAGGTGTTTGATGAAATGACATAAGTGTAAATGTTTTTAGTAAACTGATAATTTTTGCATGCTTAATCGATGTTTGTGCTTGATGAATTGTTGTCGATTTCTTGTGTTAGGCGAAACAAATTTATGGTTTGTTTCCTCCATGTTGCTTGAAACCCTCTGTGTAATTGTGGGATAACTTGATGTCATTGATGAATGCATTTAAAGTGTTCAACGAAATGCCCGAACCAAAATACTAGAATTTCATAGCCCAATTATAAAATTTCTGATATGTTACCTTCATGTGAATCATTTGTATAGCATGGTTAGCATGGTTAACGGTACTCAGTCTTGTGCGATTTTCATACAAGTACCCAGGTAATTCATTTCGAGATGTTTTGTTTGTCTACTTGTGCGTAACTCACTCAATTTTGCCAGATCCTGAAGTAATGTATGTATCACCAGCAATATAGCTCGATGTTAATTTTTTTTTTAACTTGAGCCAATTTTTCTGATTGCATTGGTTTAGGTTGCATCACCCATAGTATAGCCTTTCTTGGACAGTCCATCGATTAGAATGCTGGAACTGTTACGGCAACTCAATTTAATTTAAGAAGGGGAAGCTTGCAGGTAAGCTTGAGATTTAATTTCTTTTTGTTGGATTTAAAAACGGCGAAGGGGATTAGAGCACTGAATTGACTTGTATGGTTCAATTCTTATGTGAGGATCAAGGTTCAAAGCAACTAAACAGTAGGCATTTCATGCCCATGATCTGTTGGGAAAATATAATGCTTGAACATTATGAATCCAATGATTTTTCCCTAAAAAATGAATATAAATGAAGCACATGAATAAGTAAAACATAACAGAATTTCTTTGCAAATTTCTCTTTGCTTCTGTCTAACAATGTCCTTTTTTTTATTTACTTCTGATGATGATTGGTCTTCATGGCCTTCATGCCTCAAAACCAGACTTAATTAGTGACAAACCTCCACCCCTGGTGCAAAGACTTTTGAACATACCCTTGTACCTAACTTGATACCTGTACCAACACCAAACATAGTCAAAACTTAAAACAATGCATGCTGGTATGGTAGTTGCTAAAACAGTCAATATTGACCTTTTGCCAGTAAATTAACCATACAAGGAATTCTAGAATGAATATGACCAACCATTGCATGGACATATATTAGATACATATACAAGCATACTGAAAAAAGATTTTCCCAATTTGGAATTTTCTACAATTTCTGGTGGCCATTTGAATCTTATATTCTGAAAACAGAAAATGCTGCACATGCGCACTAGCTGAGCCTCATAAACATACCTGTTCCTTATAGCTACAGGTCGTCAAATGTCCCCAAAATGTACACTCAGTTAGAGTATACCTAATAAACATTACTACTCCTGATTTTTCATTTATAGAAATTTTTAAAGGGTTTTAAACGATTTTTGAAATCTCAGTCAGCAGAAAAAAAAAACTTCACTGTTGTTATTCTGGCATATGAATTGCCCTTAACAAATTGGTGAACCAAAAATAGCTCTCAACTTCTATAATTTTTGAAACTTTTTGAGAATGTTGTATGTGAGATTACCATCATTTCCATATACAGAAATAAAATTTCCATGTAGCCAATCGGTCAGAATAATTCTCCAAATTCTGACTGACCAAAAGGGCAAAACTGCACTATGCAATATGCTGGTACTAGAATCGAGTCTCACAAAAATACAAACTGAACCAGTTCTGATGCATATCAATTTTTACTGATTTTTGTGCATATAGTTCATGATATAATATACATTATGAGATAAAAAAACCAAAAATCCATGTAGCCAATTGATCAGAACAATTCTCCAAAGATTAGTAGTTGGAAGAGGGTGAAATTGTCACATGCGTACAAAGTCATATAAATACATACATATGTGAGCACTCAAATTTATGCTTTATTAATTTTCTTAAAATTTAATGTCATTTGGAGGCTCATGTTTCTCTCTATTTTATTTGCAAAATCTATATTTGTTTCAAGTATAGTTTTATATCTTACTTTAATTTTATGCTAATTTTTCTAATTTAGTAACACTAATATGTTTAAAAACATATATTGCAGGAGGACAAAAGAGACATTCAAAGGGAGATCTTATATACTGTTTTTATTTGACACAATGTTTTGTATCTCAATTAAATACATTGGCTTATTCTAAAGACCAAAATTTATGTTTTCATTCTAAAATTCAGTTTATCTCAATTAAATATTGCTTGTTGCTGTGATTCATTTTTATGCACCATTTAAAGGGAGATCTCAAATAAACATAAATGTTTTTGTCTCCAGGAACTTAGTTTTTCCAACGGTAGCCTCATGGAAATAATAAGTCTATCTTTAAAATAATATAAACTGAATCAATAAAACAATTCCAACGGCAGAGTACTTGAGTATTTCCATGAACATTTACTATAAAATAATATAAACAGATTATACAAAATATTTCCAACGGTAGCTCATGGAAATAATATGTCTCCTGGCTTCACACTTATTTCCAACGGCATGGGGAGAGGTATTTCCATGAACTTTCAATAAAATATAATATTTGGTCTGTTTGGCGGGTCATGGGTCATGCAAAAGTATTTCCAACGGCGGATAGGAAACATTTCCATGTGCAAACAACAGGGATTTCCAACCGCGACTATTTCCATAGGGATACCGTTGGAAATTGTTAATGGTGTCAGAAAACGCAATTTCATTTCCATCGACCCTTCCTCCCGTTGGAAAAAACAATTGCTACCGTTGGAAAATGCGGAAATTCTAGTAGTGGTAAACTAACGCCTATCTAAATTAAAAACTTAACTCAAGCAAGCATGGCACAACAACCTCCTTTAGATACGGACTGGCGAGCTTATAAAGAGATGCGGGAAATAACAGGACCCTGTTATTCTAGCTGTTGACCTTTGTCGAGATTCGGGCATGAAAAACTTTTTTTTCTTGAGATTTGTGCATGAGAAACTTTAAACGGTTGAGATAGGAATAACAGAATCCCGTGATCTCTTTAGAATAAAAGCATATTGAAGTACACTTGATGGGGTTATACTGGTTATTCATATCCAGCGTTTAACTTTTAATTTGTGTTGTTAATTAGTTTGCAAGGGAACCTAGCTACGATATCTATGTGATTGATGTAACTGCTTGCTGTGTGGTAATGAGAAGCCCAACGGCATGAAATTTTGCAAAAAAAATAAAATAAAAAAATAAAATAGAAAATAAAAATGCAATTTATTTAATGACCACAATACAAAACACCCATACATTAATTAGAACAGAAACTGAGAAAGCTGCAACCAAAACAAAACAACACACTCTTACCTAAATCTTATTGAATCCGCCTAATTAACCATACTAATTGTAGAACTTGATATGATGATCCATTAAACGTACATATCTTAATGGATAAACATAGATATTCAAGCGATAAGCCTGGGGCTATCAGTCTTAACCAGCTTGATCTGGACGTCACCTATGGTTATATCGCCACCTGCTGGCACGATCGTAACGACCAGCTTCTCGACATGGTCTACTTCAATGTCCTCCAACAATGCGGTGAGACCGAGCTTCAGGTTCGTCTTCTTTCCCTTGTGCTTTGCCACTCCATTCCCCTGTTCCTTCTTTGGCTTGTGAGGCAGCCTGACAAAACTTCCCACAAATTCACCAAAATCGGGGCCTGCCAGGTCACCGTAAGGTGCAGCAACAAACACGTTGAACCTGGCGGGACCTTCTGATGCAACCTGGATGTCTTTGATTTGGACCAACTCAACGTGATCATCCTTTTCCTTCTTCTTGCGGTTTGTCTTCGGGCGGGGTACAATGACACGCAACGGGCTTGTCCCGAGCTCACGCGGCTGCGTACCAAACTCGCTGACGCTTGCCAGGTTAAGCGCCTGTTTGCTCTCCGTCTCTTTGGTCTTCTGTACCTTGACGCTTCCCATCCAGGGAATTGGCACTTCCTCGTACGTGTACCGCAGTTTCGTCGGGGTTAGACAGTCCTTGACCTATATATTACAAATAATTAATAACGCTTAAAAGCAAAAATTATCTTTTGATCTAGTGTCAAAAACACATGTCTTCTGATGTGGAAAGTTATTGATTCAAAATCTAAATAAGACAAATCATTTGGTTTGAAAATAGTGTTGATTGGCTTCACCTCCAACTTACTCATTAAAAAAAGAAAAAGAAATTAATGCTTAAAATTTCCCATTCGCATGCATTAATTAATTGGTTTGGACAATTTTCATGTGCATCAAAAACCTCCCGCATTGAAAGTTTGTAGTTAATCAAGCAAGTTTAGCTATAGATTTGGCTCCCTAATAACGTATAAATTAATTGACTGATTAAAATAATATGTTAGTTGAGCATCAACTGGATCTATAGCATTAACTGCATCGATTAGATCGACATGCATGAACGCAATAAATAGCATGGCCAATTATAAAATCAGAAGATATTGAATAAATCTCATACTAAATGGTAGGTACAGTTTATCAATTAATGCGCGGAGCGGGTAATTCTATTATCATAATATATATATATATACTAATTAATTGATACGATCCAAATATTATCAATATACAGGACTAGGGCCCATAAATTGAAACGAGTAATGAAATCCTACTTATTAGAATTATATTTCTTGCAAGTTATAACGGAGAGATGTTTATGAACTTTATAGTATACAGTGTTCTTCATATTTTAGTTTCCCAGATATTCTATTATTTCAGACACACTTGTATATATTTCTATCTTTACTAAAACGAAAAGAAAATATGAACTTAATTAAAATCACTAAATGGAATGAATCGTAAATGATCCTAGTTTGAAAATCTGCCGTTTGGTTTTGAAATGACAAGTTCATTCCATTGACTTAGATATATACTTGACAAACTATAATATTATATATTTGCAGTGGTCCTTTTTTCATATATATGTTGAGTACATTTTGTATAAGATTAGTAGATCAAAAAATGAATTATAAATTTCAGAGTATCATTTTTTTAGTGGATATGCAAAGGGTCCTGCCAAAAGTGAAATGCCAGATGTGCAATTTTTTCTTGGCGCATTTTCTTTGCTTTTGATTAAGTTTGATTCCAAGACCGAAATATTTTTTTTGAATAATGTGGGGAGTTCCCACCAGTTTCATCCAAGACCGAAATATTAAAGAATCTGTATCCCCTGTATTAACGTACCGTTTGATTAATTTACGAACTGGGCAATCAAAATTTAGACCAATCTGATGCATATTCCTATAAGGCACCGGGCTATTTAATATTAGTGTAGATTCGGTAGAGATCTTAACTCAAAATTTGAGTTAACACAGAGGATACTAATTCAATATTAGTTTGGTTTGTACAGAAATTTTTGTGTATATATCAATCTTTACCTTAACACGAACAACACGCTCATTCTCGTCATAGAAGACGTACGACGATTCAAGCCAGTCGGGGTCGTTGAACTCGACTCGATTACCTCTGAAGTTCCTGTAGAGGTGCCATAAGCGATCCACATTACTGTGCAGGCTGTAAAACACGCAGTCTCTTGCTGCTGTTGCGAAATTGCCCATGTCGGTGCCGTCACCACCTGCGGGCCCCACAAACACGTGGAAGCCGGCGTGGATGCTCTCGAGTCCACCGGCGCCCTCAGCTGAATCTGGCTCTCCAGCTCTCAGCGGGTCCCCCATGAACAGCTCAGGCAACTGCAGGCTGTTCTTGAAAGTGGTTTGCACGTAATCCATGTTCGCTTGCACCAGTTCAGCATCATTATTCGTGCCCGACTTGCCTCCACCAAATGGATGATTGTAATCTACAATTGCAGGGTGGAAGTGATCTTTGTTCCTGCTCATCAATTCAAAATAACATTAATGTTAGTCCTTGAATCTTTAATCAAGTGCTTAATTAATTAAGAGTGAGTCAAACTTGTTTGGTGATTTCAAAAAGCATTAACCAATTATTTTTTTTTTTTTTTGACAGCTAGCTCCAGATGAGAAATTGTAGAACATTAATAATTAAATACCTCTTTTCATTGTAGAGGGGAGAGTTTGGATCAGAGGTGAAGATCTCTGGAACTGGCATTCCCTCCTTCACGTCAAAGTTCCAATACGGCAGCGCGAATGTGTCGTCATTTATCAGCTTACCGAGAATCCGCTCAAAGAAATGCAGGTAGTACCGGTGCCATGGCAGGAAGTGCCAGCTGTTGTGTACTTGAAGAGACACACCAGGGTAACCAACCTGATCATAGGCACCGTTGCAGTATGCGCAATGAATGAGTGCCTGTTGGTAGAAGTTCCACGGGTGGTCGCTCTTCAACTCCTTCATTTTTCTCACAGCCTCTGTGTATTTTGCCATGTACGCTTTGTCGTCCTTCACCTCGTGGGCCGGCCTCCTCACACGAAGAGCTGTGCGTGGGAAGTCATAGTCAACAATGTTAGCCATGCTGTATGGCGGGCAACATCGGCCGTCCATGCTCGCGGGAACGCCTGTGGTGGCAGTGTGGCATTTCGTCAGGTCTGGTGGGGCCAACGGAGCAGCCATTGCTGGAAGGATAATTCCCCCGGGAGTCATGACAGTGGCGGCAGTGGCGGCAGCACCGCCTAGACCGAGCAGCACATCACGACGGTCCATGGAAAATTTGTTCGTGGGACCATTGTTGTTGGAACTTGTGCTTGCACGTGGTGGTACAAGACGGACCCGGCGTTCGCGTAGGCGGCGCTCTCTCTGGACAGGGCATGCAGAGGTGGTCATGAAACCAACACGACAGGTAGTGGCCATTTTCAGTTTTCTGTTACTTTCAGAAAAAGGAAATTGTAGATGTTTTTGTTCTTTCAATCAATGTGGCTATGTAAGGATATGAGAGGAGAAAATAGAGCACCGATGGGGATACACTACACAAGCACAACCCAATCAGTAGTGAGCTTGGGTTTGTGTTCATCTCTGGTAGGGTTTATATAGAATTCCAAGGAGGCAAGATTACTATATTCGGATAAAATGACTGAGATTTCGGACGAAATTTTCTGTTCCGTTTGGAACATGTTGAAATACCGAAATCTTACCTTCTTTCTATTCCATTAACAGTTGTCTCTACGTTTTGTTTTGCATTTTTTTTTTTTTTGATAAAAGGCCGAAGCCCGTTTCATTGCGCAGCATGTTCTAGAAAATGTAAAACTTATCTCTCTAAGTACATTTTCAATTGTGCGCAGCATGTTCTGCAGTACCAAAACTAGGGTTTGGTAACTCCCCTAATCCATATCATGCAAGCTTTCAAAGAGATCCTTAATTACATTTTATGTGTAGGTTTTACAAAGGGACCACACTCGTGCCTACATAAAAAAAAAAATGCATGGTTCTTATTAATAATATAAATATAGCAATATTCTATGAATATACCTTCGAAAATACATGCGGCGAGCATTATGATACATCGCGCGTAGGTGTCTCGGGCAGCATGTTTTCACAGGCTTTTGTGCCAGAAAAAAAAAATCATAATTAAGAAAAATATGATGAATTAATATGATATATTCTCCTCATTAGTGTGTTTTGAATTTGGTAGTGCCATGCTGTATTTTTTTCTTATGATATTTCTCCTCATCTCTTTAGATTTAAGCTACTCCATGCGGAGAAGTCTCGAACCTTACATCTGAAAAAACAATGAAGTTAAAATTGATAATTATAATGTATTTTAAAAAGGCTCATTTTTTCATTTTATTAATTACTATAGGTTATATACATGGTTCAAAAAATCGGCCGATTCCGAGTCAAATCGGCCGATTCAACTCGGAATCGGACGGGACCGGGCCGATTTTTACCCGAGAATCGGGTCTATGCGATTTTATCGGCAAAACTCGGATGAACAGTGACGGAATCGGCCGATTTTCCGATTTTTCGGCCGAGTTACACCGATTCCAGCCGATTCTCACCAACCTGGACCGATTTGAAGTTGCTGAGGCGGAGGCGGAGGCGATTTGAAGTTGTTGAGCCGATTCTCTGGACCGATTTCACAGAGAGAAAAGCGGGGCTTCGTTGCCTTATCCAGGGAGGAGGGAAAGGGATGGAGGCCGATTGGAAGTGAAATAAGAGAGGAAGAGGAGAGGGCGCGGGGCTGGGGTGGGGTTCAATAATCAGCGAGAGAGAGAGGAAGAGATGGGCTGCGGAGTCAGAGAGGGAGAGAGCTCAGAGAGGTGCGGACCCGAAATATTCTCCAATTTGATTAAAACAAAGGATTTACAACTTTCAACAGGAAATTCCAGGGACTTTGAGATTCGTGCAGAATATTTTGAATGGTTGAGATCTCACAAAAATTAAGGAGGGAATTGAATTGGTTTTGTTTAATAACCTAATCAATTGCATTCTATCAACAAAAATTAACGATGCTTGCATTTAAAATTTAATACGAATCTTTCGAGTGATCAGAATTTAACGTTCGAATTCATTTGTA
The DNA here is from genome assembly GCA_025461125.1 of Carex kokanica. Lineage (NCBI taxonomy): Eukaryota > Viridiplantae > Streptophyta > Magnoliopsida > Poales > Cyperaceae > Carex > Carex kokanica. Next base: position 1,250,455 of record JAJGRX010001229.1, read on the forward strand.
TCTCCATCGAAGTTTAATTAATAATTTCGTTCACATTTGCATTCTTATTTTGACTCTATACAACAATACCCCCATTCGTATTTTAATACAGAGGACGATGAGATGATCCAGCCAGCTCGGCATAGCTTCTGGCAATAAAAGTGTGTTCTATTTATAATGTTTGTAATACATTATATAATTAGTGGATTATGTGAGTGTAATATTGTCTTAATTAACATAGTTTTTTTACAAATTATTTTTATCAATTTTTTTCTATTTTTTTGCTACAAAACAAGGCTTCTGCCAAAAATACCCGAGTTACCGATCCGATTCTTCCGATTCCGGCCGATTCATCCGATTCTGACTTGGCGGTCAAAAATCCGATTCCGATTCCGATTCCGATTTTTTGAACCATGGTTATATATTTTCTCAGGAAATTTGAAAACCGGGAGCCAAACAAAACTACGTGCGAAAAATTACTTTGCGGGAAAAAAAAAGATGTGTAGTAAATATTTCAAAAAAAAATTCAGATGTCAGAACTTCAGTAGCTTTCTTAATGAATTGTGTTGAGCAGGTGCTCATGTACTGATGTACTCTTGTCAGGGCTGATGAATATTTCTAATGCAGCATATATTTTTCTTCAAGAGGGATGCTTCGGTGGACATAAGGACCTATTTGTAAAATAAACATATTTTCATTTTCAAAGTTCAAACAGTCGATCCGACCGTTCAACATTATCTCCATATTAAAATGTACTTGGAGTTCAAATTTTACATTTTTTTGAATTTTTTTACTATTTATTAAGATGGTTACAAAATTGTTGTTTTCAAACCATTAAAAAACAGTGATTTTGTAACCATCTTACACTAGTGGAAAAACAGGAATCGGGATCGGCCTATCTGGATCGGCTATAATAAACAACCGATCCTAATAAGTATCTGGATCCGTTTTCTTTACAAAATCGATCTTAAAAACTTATCAGATCGGGTTGTTAGGTTAACCGTTCCTAATTTCATACCTATTAGGATCGGTTGTTAGTAACAACCGATCCTGATAATATCAGAATCGGTTTTTATACTCAACCGATCCTAATAAGTCAGAAATTAGGATCGGTTGTTTATATAAAACCGATCCTGAAACTATCAGGATCGGTTCTAACTTACAACCGATCCTAATAGTTCAAAAATTAGGATCGGTTGTTTGTTTGAACCGATTCTGATAGTTTCAGGATCGGTTTTTACTAATAACCGATCCTAATAAATGATTTACACAAGGTATGTAGTAGATGAATATTTTTTAAGAAACTAGAAAGAATTTTTTTTTTTCATTCCATAGAAAAAACATATGAGTTATACACATTAAATGCAAAATTGGCCGATATCACATATTTCACTTGCTCTCTCTCTCCCCACACTCTGAATGGTTGCAATGGCGAAAAAATTCGATGTGGATTCATGCCGTTACTGCTGCAATTGAAGTAGTACGTCCAGAGAATAACAGTGAAAAATAAATTACTTGATTAATGGAGAGTACATGAGTTTGAAACAAATTGAGCTCTCCAGGAAGTCGGTATGGATTGTGGCTATCTCATTTACTTCTCCAGTCTCGTTTTGAGGAGATGTAGGACTTAAAGTCTTTCGTCCCTTGATTTTATTCTAAGACGGAGGATTCAAAGTCCTTCCTTGATTTTACTCTGAGAAGACGAAGGATTCAAAGTTCTTACTTTCTCCGCTTGGTCATTTCGCCTTCGCCTTCCATGTCGTCCGAGAATAATTTCTCAATTGCATCGTTCAGAGTGTGGACAGAGAGAGAGAGAGAGAGCAAGTTTCATATGTTTATTCTATGGAATTAAAAAAAATTATATCTTTCTAGTTTCTTAAAAATATAGCTACTACTTAATTCTCAAATGTAAAGAAAATTGCATAATTTATATTAGGATCAGTTGTTGCTGAAAACCGATCCAGATAGTATCAGGATCGGTTATTATCTTGACAACCGATTCTGATTATTTGATATAAAAAAATGAGTAAAAAAACTATTAAAATCGGTTCTAAATAGATACCGATTCAGATAGTTATCAGGATCAGTTCTATAATTGAGAACCGATTCTGATTGTTTGATATAAAAAAATGAGTAAAATAACTATTAGAATCGGTTCTATAATTGTGAACCGATTCTGATTGTTTGATATAAAAAAATGAGTAAAAAAACTATTAGAATCGGTTGTTGATGAAAACCGATCCTGATAGTATTAGTATCGGTTCTCGTCATAAACCGATCCAGATTTGATCCAGATTTTTATGCATTAAGATCGGTTTTTTATTATGAACCGATCCAGAAACTATCAGGATCGGTTTTTAACACACAACCGATCCTAATAGTGTATAATAATTTTAATTAAAGTCTGATTCTTGACAGAACCTTTCTTTCTTCCTCAGTCCTCGCCTCCATTAATTATCATAGCAGCTATCTCGCCCTGCATTAATTCAGCTATCTAGCTCAGCTCTCTTTTCTGATCAGGTACATTAATTAATTGGTTATCTCTTTTATCAAGTTTGCTTTTAATGGAGCTTATTGGATCCGATTTGGCTCAAAACCCTAAATCCTTTACATGCAAGAAGTGACTATGATCCCGGCTCAAAATCTAAATATAGGCCTTGATTCAGCTCTCTTATTGATTACACACTGCACGCTTTTAAATTTGAATACCCTCTAATTTCAAGTTTTTCTTTATATGTGGAGATTTACATATATATGCTATATATATATATATATATATATATATATATATATATATATATATATATATATATATGTTAAATATATGATGAATATGCAGATATTATATGCATATATGCTATATATGAGCTACATATATTATATATGAGCTAATTTATGCTATATATGAGCTATTATTCAGTTTATTTTTTATTTCAAGTTTTAGAATAGCATGATATATATACATCTCTTAATTAGGTTCCGATCGATGGTTTAATTTGTAGATCGGCTATTATTGAGAGATTTGGTGCATCGATCTTCATCTCACTCGATCCGACATCCAAAAAAAAGTTGCAAGTACAACCTAAAACTCATGTTTAATTAGTTTTGTGCATGAATGTGTTTTTTTTATAAGAGTATATATAGCTAGAGTACGTAAATGTGTATTTGTATTATGTATGTGCCTAGAGTATTGTTTTATGAGCCACAACCGCATGGTTAATGCCTTTAGGTCATGATACCCGTTCAAAATTAATCCGGGTAAGACTAAGGACGGTATCAATGCTCGGAAAGACTTGCAATTCTTGAACATACGGCCGGATCTACAACCAGCAGAGAAGGAAAGGACAAAAGGGAAATTTTGTACATATCTAAAACCCGCAATGCATACGCTGTCGAAAGAAGAGAAAAAAAGCTTATGTGGATGCCTTCACGGTGTCAAGGTTCCATCAGGATATTCGTCAAATATTAAAAACCTAGTTTCATTGGAAGATTTAAAATTGACAGGAATGAAGTCTCACGACTGTCATGTTTTAATGACACAGCTTCTTCCCGTTGCAATTCGGGGCATATTGCCACCTCCTGTTAGGCAGACCATCACGAAGCTTTGTTTTTTCTTTAACGCCATTTGTTGCAAAGTAATTGATCCTGACACGTTAGATGCTCTGCAGAAGGAGGTTGTCGTCACTCTTTGTCATCTTGAAATGTATTTTCCACCTTCTTTTTTTGATATTATGGTTCATTTGACCGTTCACCTGGTTAGAGAAATTAAGCTGTGTGGACCTGTTTTCTTGCGGTACATGTATCCGTTCGAGAGATACATGGGATTGTTAAAGGGATATGTCAGGAACCGATATCGTCCTGAGGGCAGCATTGTTAGATGTTATGCTGCCGAAGAGGTTATTGAGTTTTGTACTAATTATTTGGATGATGTCAAAGCTATCGGCATCCCTAAATCTCGGCACGAGGGTAGACTTCACGGGGTAGGCACAATCGGTGCGAAATTATTCGTGCCCGATAATAAAACCATGTCACTAGCACATTTCCATGTTTTGCAACACCTCACTGACGTTCATCCTTTCTGGGACGAGCATATGACTCTCTTGCGGCGACAGAATCCTAAGAAATCCGACAAGTGGTTGATCGGTGAACACAATAGCAAGTTTCTAGAATGGTTTACACGTAGAGTCGTGCAAGCTCCGGAAACAGAAAACATTAAAGAAATTATCAAATTATTGGCTCTTGGTCCAGTCCATGTCGTGAGGACCTTCCAAGGATATGACATCAACGGGTACACATTTTACACAAGAAATCAAGATTCAAAGAGTACCGTTCAAAACAGTGGAGTGACGTTAGTAGCCGTTTCGAGTGATTTTTCAGATCCTAAAGGTGCCGGACCATCGCATGCATCGATGTCCTATTACGGGTTTGTTGAAGAAATTTGGGAGCTAGATTATAGAAAATTTAACATTCCGTTATTTATGTGTAAATGGGTCGATAACCGTAGGGGGGTTAAAGTCGACGACGATGGTTTTATTTTAGTGGATTTCAGTAAGGCTGGATACAAGGATGATCCATTTATACTTGCAAGACAAGCCACGCAAGTGTTCTACGTAACTGATCCGGCCGATCGTTCAAGACATGTTGTCCTCTCTGGAAAAAGACGTATCATCGGGATTGATAATGTGGAAGACGAAGAAGCGTACGATCATTTTGATGAGATACCACCGTTTTCCACAGGTATGGCATCTTTACCAACCGGTGAAGATAATGAAACAAGTCACGTGCGCAACGATCATAATGAAGGAGAATGGGTTGAAGAAGTTCCCATTGATCGACAACTATCAAAATGAAACAATTCATACCTAATTTTTATTGGTAAGTCATACATATAAAATTTTTATTGGTTTCAAAATATAAAAATAAATTTAATATTCATCAATACTGATGACTTAAGGCTTTTATTTTTTTCCTTCAGGGATGCATTGAAACACTGGACAATGGGAAGCATGCAAGATATAATTCTTCAATATTTGTGACTTTTGTAATTCATGTTAATAGCTTTTTTTTTTTCATGTTATATGTAATTTATTATGAGTTTTTTTATAGTAGCTTCTTTTTTTCATGTGATATGTAATTTATTAGCTTTTTTTAAAATTTTAAGTTTCATTTTTATTTTATTTCATGTTATATTATCTTAATTTACTAGCATATTTTTTGAAATTTTAAGGTTCATACTTGGTGTATTTCATGTTGTAAGTAATTCTCAAGTTATTAAGATAATATACAAAAATAATTTAGAAGCTAATATACTAAAATAACTTACCAGATAATTTATACAAATATACTATAAGCTACTATACTAAAATAATTTTTAAGATAATTTATTAAAATAAAAAATAAATTATAAAACATCTTACACCTTAAATTTATAAAACTATCTGAATCGGTTTCTTAACTAGAAACCGATCCAGATAACTATTAGGATCGGTTTATTAGCTTAGATCCGATTCTGATAGTTATCTGGATCGGTTCTTTTCTTAGAAACCGATTCAGATAGTATTTTAAATATCTTTTAAAATTAATTAAACTAAAATACATATACCCAATCTGAATCGGTTCTAAGACTTAAACCGATCCAGATAACTATCAGCCTCGGTTCATAACTAACACCGATCCTGATAGTTATCTGGATCGGTTTAAGTTAAAAAACCGATCCAGATAAATTAGCAAAATCTGAGTGGATGCGGTTAACTTCTCACGCAGAATCTGAGTACTCCATTTCGGGCCGCAATCGATTCCATTACGGGCCGCAATGAGTGTCCGGGAAATGCTGTCTGAAATTGTTCTGTTTGATAATGATGCGGCCCGCAATGTGTCTCTTTCGGTCCGCAATTAAAGTGAAAGTTGCTCCAAAATTGTTCTGTTTGATAATGTTTCGGCCCGCAATGTGTATCTTTCGGTCCGCAATAGTTTCGGTCCCTCTAAACTATCTGAATCGGTTCTGGAAATATAACCGATCCAGATAATTATCTGAATCGGTTCCTTTACTAGAAACCGATTCTGATACTTATCTGGATCGGTTTATTGTTTAGAAACCGATTCTGATTGTGTATATGTATTTTAGAATATTTCATTTTAAATTTTTTTTTAAAAACTATCTGAATCGGTGCCTTTACTAGGAACCGATTCTGATAACTATCAGAATCGGTTCTATGCTAAGAAACTGATTCTGATAATTATCAGAATCGGTTTCTAGTTAAGGAACCGATTCTGATAGTTTATTTTTAAGTTGTCGTCCCGAGAACTTAGTTAAATTTTGAAACCCTTCTTAATTTCTCTCTTTCTCTCTTTCTCTGTTTCACTCTAGGCCTCCCTCTCCTCTTCCAAAAACCCTCTCCTCTTCCGAAAAGTAGAGAAGGAGATCGGGATTCGGTGAGCCATCTCCCTCTCCTCCGTCGAGCCACCCTAGCCGCCGCCCTCTCCTCCGTCTAGCCACTCTAGCCGTTGAGCAACCGCGCCGACGCCCTCTCCTCTAGCCGCTGCCCTCTCCTCCGTCGCCGCCCTAGCTGTCGAGCCGCCCTCTCTCTGATCAGACCTAGCCGCCGCCCTCTCTGATCTAACGAGGTAATTAACTCTCTTGCTCTTCTTGTTTCGATTGTTGCCATTTACTTGTGTCTTTGCCGGGTTGTTGATTTTCCCGGAAGGCATTAGTTGATTCACTTGCTTGTTAAAAAAATAGACTTCTTCTATCGGTAATTTGAGAAAAATGTAGTAATTTGTGAATTGCATGAATTGCTTGTCAATTTCTGAATATATTGGTTGCCAATTTCTGAATTGCATGAATTGCATGAATTGCATAACCTATATTTCTGAATTAGTGCATATATTGCACTAATTAGTGCATATATTAGTGCATATATTGCTTGTTAAAAAAATGAATATATTGCACTAATTAGTGCATATATTTCTGAATTGCACTAATTAGTGCATATAGTGCATATAGTGCATATATTGCATATATTGCACTAATAATTAGTGCATATATTTCTGAATTGCACTAATCAGTGCATATATTGCTTCTATTAATGTAGTGCAACTATTGCTTGTTAAAAAAATGAATATATTAGTGCATATAGTGCATATATTGCACTAATTAATTAGTGCATTTATTTCTGAATTGCATGAATTGCATAACATATATTGCTTGTTAAAAAAAAGTGCAGATATGGAAGGTGATGGTGAGCCAGCCCCGGTTAAGAAACGAGGAAGAGGGCGTAACCAAATTAAGGACAAGTTTAATGAGAAAGGCAAAAAGCTTGAAATTGACAAATTTTTCCGGCCGATTATTACTCGAGAGACAACTTGTTTTTCGACGGAATTTGGGATATTGGTACGAAAGAATGTTCCTATAAGGTACCAAAGATGGAAAGATGTTCCAGAAGAGTTCAAACTCAAAATATGGGAAACACTTAAGGTAAATAAAAGGTGTACTAATTAATTTCAAAAGCTTTCGTTTGATATTAACTAACTCTACATTGTTTTTTCTATTTGTTTGGCAGCTGGACTGGGGTATAAGGGACGAGGAAGAGGTGAAGAAATATTACTATCAGAGAATGGCAGAGCGTCACCGGAAGTGGCGAACCGATATGACTAAACTGTGGCGCGAGGGTGGGACGCCAGATTTTGCCAAAGAACATATTGAAGAAAATGACTGGGAAGCATTTGTCGCGTACCGAGAGACGGAGGAATTTGGTGTATGTTTATTTATACCGACCACCTACCTTATCTCTAATTTAAGAATTCAATTTTTTTTTTATAATTTAAGCCAATTGTTTCTTTTTCAAATTGTAGAAGGCCAGCCGGATTGGGAAGGGGAATCAGGCCCAAAACAAGTACCCGCATTTCTTAGGATCCAGAGGTTATAACGGGGAGGGTTTCCAGAATAGGCTTAGAGATGCTATGCAGGCGATTGCAAACGAGAAAGCATCTAGTGATCCGTCTTCCCAGGGTTCTTGTAGTACTGCATTGACACAAGACGATGTTATTGAGATGTCGGTTGAGCATAGGCACGTCACATGGAAACTAGGAAGACAGAGACTCAACGACGAAACCAAGGAACGCTATTATCCAGATAATTACGCACCGGTCATCAACAGAATTGTGAGGATTTATATATTGTCATTTATTTAAATTCAACTTTAATTTATTATGTTATAACATGCATGTTGTCATTTCAGGAAGAACAAGAATCGGCTTTCAAACAAGGCTTGTTGGCCGTCGCACGATACGACGATGTTCTGGGAAAATCTCTGCCAAATCCAGAACATCCGGGGAGGGTGAGAGGAGTGGGAGGCCTGGTTCCAATGACTAAAACATACGGGAAGTGCTCAACAAGGAAGACACGCACTCCCTCGAGGTCCGAAGAAGATTTTGACGCGCGAGTGGATCAGAGAGTGGAGGAGAGAGTAAGAGGACTGGAGGACAAATTACGACAAGAGATGAAATCTGAACTAGCATTTATGCTTCGGCAGGCAATGGGCCAACCAGAACAGGCGTTTAGCCCAACAGTCGTTCAGAGCAGCTGCCAGTCAGTTAAACCATTGGTAGATCTTTCCGGGTTTACTGAGGTAATGCAAATTCAAATTTATTTTCCATTACATGTCTTAGTTTCATACATATTATTTTATTCGAGTATAAATGTTTATTTGTACAGGAGACAGAAGTGAGCTGTAGACTCCAGGCGGATGTAGGTGGAAAAATTCTTTTTGTGGCCAGAGGGACAATTCACGTTCCAGTCGTACAAGGTGGAACAATTCACAATATGCCTATGCCGCTCGATCATGCAAGAGTAACGGTGGATGCTATTGAGGATGCGGATTTCTTAGAACTCCCCTTACCTGTACCAAATGACGAGCACTCAAACCTTGCATCTGTCCTCGGCAGTTTCACTGCATGGCCGATGTCCATGATATTGACAGGTCCAGTAGAGGTATATTGTTATTACAACCTCTTATACTTCTTAATTTGTATCTATATGATAGAGTTGTAGTTGATTCTGGATTTTATTCCAATTTATTATGGAATTTGCAGGAACCAGGCAAAGAGTTACAAGTTGCTGGAGGTGGGAAAGCAACGAGTCACAGCAAGGCGTTTGATCGTATCAATTTTGACAAGCTGGGACGAACATTCAAGCAGCTGCGTGATCGGTTTTCGGAGCTAGATGGCAGTCCATTCATAATCGATCCGCCACTTGATCTTTTCTGTTCGACAGACTCCATACAAGTTTATGCAGATGATTATGCGACCTTGCTTACACCAAAGGAGTGGCTCACTGTACCAGTTATGCAGATCTGGATGCTGTGAGTTAATATTCGTAATAATTGCATAATCTAGTACTTTCAATTCAAATTTCACAAAATTGAAATCACTTGTATACCTTTTTTTTGCAGGCATTTGCACAAATTCATTAAGGAGGAATTTCCCGATGAGCAGATTGGTTTCATGGACCCCGGTCGAACGAATGCCATGCTGTTGAATGAAAATCGAGGTCGTGTACTTCAATACATAGAGACAGCGCTCAAGGAAAATCGGGACAAGCGATTGATATTCATACCTTACCACCAAGTGTTAGTGTTATATATATATATTCTAATTTTATTATATTTCTTTCAATTCATACAAATTATAGAATATGACATGCTACAAACCTAACATGCAGAGATCATTGGATTTTGACCGTGCTTATGCCAAGAGAAAGTGCATTGTACGTGTACGATTCCAATAAGAAGTTTAAATTAATGCTAATGATCACTGCTGCGATCGAGGAGTAAGTGCCTTCCTAATTTTTTTATTATTTTATCATTTTAAATTTCACTCGTAAGTACTGATTGTTCAATGTGTTCATATTTCCACAGTGTCTTCAACAGGGAAATGGGTACTCCTTTAACGGTTCATGGAGATTGCAAGGTAATACTTTCTATTGAGATATGATTATAGGGACTTAGATGCAAAAAGTTGTCAATATCTAGACATATATGCCATTTGTAGGCTCATTAACCTACATTTCAATTTTCTCAAACTTGTTATATAGTGCCCGCAACAACCGGCCGGCTGGGAATGTGCATATTATGTCATGTTGCTCATGCAAGACATAATAAATGAACACCTCGATGCTTTTCCGAACATAAGGGTATGTATGCATTTATGTATATTCCAAAAGTAATTAAGCATTGTTGCTTCACTTATAATGAAATAAACAATTAATTGTGCATGCTCTTCTATCTTTTAAAAAATGCAGGATATTCCTACTAGACATACTGTACAACGCCTTAGCGAATTTCGGAAAATGTGGGTTCAAATGTTCCTAGATGAGATAAAGGCATGAAGAAGTACAACAATTTAGGGTTGATGTGTAAACTTAATTTGCATGAACATGAATTTTTTGTAACAATTTTTATTTCTTGTGTGATATTTAATTTAGTATGTTGTAGTTGATAATTTAGGATGTGATTTAATTTAGTATGTTTTAGTTGTATGCAAAAAAAACAATATTTTTGCATTTGGGGCCAGCAAATATGGAAGCTGGCCAATTAAATAAAAAAGTTTTTTTTTCATTTAATAAAACATCAGGATCGGTTCCTAGTTAAAAACCGATCTAGATACCTATTTTTATTTTAAAAAAAATTACAAATAACAATCAAAATCGGTTCTAAAGCGGTGAACCGATTCTGATAGTTATCTGGATCGGTTCTTATCTATAGAACCGATCCTGATAGTTGGATATTTAAAAAAAGAAAAAAATTTATTAGGATCGGTTCTGAGAAGTAACCGATTCTGATTGTTTGATATTAAAAAATGAGTAAAAAAACTATTAGGATCGGTTCACAGAAAGAACTGATCCTGATAATTATCAGGATCGGTTATTAGCTTGACAACCGATTCTAATTGTTTGATATTAAAAAATAAGTAAAAAAACTATTAGGATCGGTTCAAAATTACAACCGATTTAGATAGTTATCAGGATCAGTTCTTAGCTTGAGAACCGATCCAGATTAATGCTTTATTAGGATCGGATAGAGTGATGAACCGATTCAGATTAATGCCTATTAGAATCGGTTATAGGAAACAACCGATTCTAATAGTTTTTAATTAGAATCGGTTATTTAGTCAACCGATCCTAATATTAACTATCTGGATCGGTTAATTAACCGATCCAGATTATTGTAGTATCAGTAACGCCTGGGTCAGGATCGGTTGAATTCCGATACTGATATGCATATATAACCGATCCTGATACCTTATTTTCCACTAGTGTTAATAAATAGTAAACAAATTCAAAAAAATGTAAAATTTGACCTCCAAGTACATTTTAATATGGAGATAATGTTGAACGGCCGGATTTACTGTTTGAACTTTGAAAATGAAAATATGTTCATTTTACAAATAGGTCTTTATGTTCACCGAAGCAAATGCCTTTCTTCAAAACATGTTATCTATGAGTCTGATAATTACTTTGTTTTGTAGGGAGCTATTGGTAAAAACATAATATAAGCTTGTAAACCTACCGGGAATAAATGAGAGGAGAGGAGGTCAGGAAAAAATTAGGGCTCATGTAGACATTTCTTTTAATAATTTTGAAAAAGTAATATTTTGTTTGATGATTTGAAAAGCTATGATATTTTTCAAATTTTCTTGTTGCAGGAACACAACCTAAAGTATGTTATATATATTATGCCAAATTATTTATTGAAGTTACTAAATAAACCGGAACCAGAATAATTAAAAAAAGAAAGATAAATACATAAAGTTCATTGCATTTGGTTATTGGTCATTAGCACGTAGCACCTTCTAAATTATATTCCTCTATTTTAAAATGAGACATATGGGGGTTTTAAACGTATTGTGTTTTGAGACAGAAAAGATTAAATGATTTGTATTGAATTGAATTGTATAATTACAATCTGTACATGTGTTTATATCGGCTAGATTGCAATATAGCCGTTATACCTTCCTAAATTACAATATAGCTGTACCTACTAATTTCAGCTACAATCTAATCTAATAAATATACAATCAATCTACAGATTGCAGTTTCCTATTTTACAAATATTACAAGATTTCTATTATCTTACATATTGATCCTGATCAATCTACAGATTATTAGAGATCCTGATCAATATCTTTAATATCTTCAATACTCCCCCTCAAGTTGGGTTCGAATAAATTAAAAGAGCCCAACTTGCTTGTAATATTATGAAATGTGCTTCCATCAAGCGCTTTGGTGAATATATCTGCAAGTTGATCTTTACTGTTAACATACGGTGTCTCAATTTTCTTGGATTGAACCTTTTCCCGTATGAAATGACAGTCAACTTCTATGTGTTTTGTTCTTTCATGAAACACTGGATTTGAGGCAATGTGCCTTGCTGCATTGTTATCACAATACATCTTCATGGGCTAATCAGCTTGCACTCCCATGTCTTGTAAGAGTTGCTTCAGCCACGTGAGTTCACTTGCTGTGGATGCCATCGCTCGATATTCAGCTTCTGCACTGGATCTCGCCACAACATTTTGTTTCTTACTTTTCCAGGTTACTAGGTTGCCTCCAACAAACGTGCAGTATCCAGTTGTAGACCTTCTATCTGCACTGCCTGCCCAATCTGCATCAGAGTAACCAAGAATAGTGTTATCATTATTATTATTTTTCATGCAAATTCCCCTTCCTGGTGAACCTTTCAAATAGCACAAAATTCGATTGACAGCATTCAAGTGACTAGTTCTAGGACTATGCATGAATTGACTAACTACACTAACTGCATATGTGATGTCTGGTCTAGTGACAGTTAGATATATTAGTTTACCAACTAGTCTTTGAAATTGTCCGATGTCTTTTAAAGGTTCACCGTCTGTAGGGTTTAATTTGCAATTCATTTCCATAGGTGTAGTAACTGGTTTAGAGCCTAGTTTACCTGTTTCTTTTAACAAGTCTAATGTATACTTTCTTTGAGATAAAAATAGCCCTTTATTTGAGATAAAAATAACCCACAGGTCCCAAGATCGGAACTTGGCTCTGATACCATATTGTGTTTTGAGACAGAAAAGATTAAATGATTTGTATTGAATTGAATTGTATAATTACAATCTGTACATGTGTTTATATCGGCTAGATTGCAATATAGCCGTTATACCTTCCTAAATTACAATATAGCTGTACCTACTAATTTCAGCTACAATCTAATCTAATAAATATACAATCAATCTACATATTGCAGTTTCCTATTTTACAAATATTATAAGATTTCTATTATCTTACATATTGATCCTGATCAATCTACAGATTATTAGAGATCCTGATCAATATCATCAATATCTTTAATATCTTCAATAAAACGCAATTTAAGTCTGATTTTTTTTTTGGTATTTTTTTGGGTTGATTATTTTCTCAAACTAATGCGAAAGAAAATTAATTAATTCTTTATAAAATCGATAACTTGCTTATATTCAAATCAGTCAAAAAATTTGCTGTTTATCAGATTCAACGTACCATAAGTAAATATATTTATGAGCGCGCGCGTTTCACATGCTTATATATTTTAATTAGTCATCACGTGGTCGGTGCACGTAGCTGGCACTGTTAAATGATTTAGGGAAAAAAAGTACCCCACATGAGACTTAAAAAAAACAGGCGAATCAACAAGTTGGCAGATAGTCAACAACTTTTATGATTGAAATAATGCATGTGTCGTGCATCGTTCACATATCTTTGTGAAAGGAAGTGGGATTAAAGTATATTAGCAAGAGTGAGGCTATGGTACTGTGCATAGCACGGTTTGGATCTGTGCTATGGCTCAATATTTGAGTTTTCAAAATTTTAACGGTCGATCCGAACCGTTCAACATGATTATAAAATGAATATGTACGTGCAAATCAAATTTTACATTTTTTCAATTTTTTTTACGATTTTTTTAGATAGGTAGAAAATCACTTGATCTGAAAATTCTGGACCATCCAAAAACAGTGATTTTCTACCTATCTAAAAAAATAGTAAAAAATTCGAAAAAATGTAAAATTTGGTTTGCAAGTACATATTCATTTTATAATCATGTTGAACGGTTCGGATCGACCGTTAGAATTTTGAAAACTTAAATATTGAGCCGTAGCACGGACCTGTGCTATGCATAGTACCATAGCCTCACTCTATTAGCAAAATGCCTCGCTTTGTTTCCACAATGACGATTGAAATTAGTATGAGTTGTTTATATGATATAATGCAAGAATATATAGAACTAAAAACAATATATATAAAATCCGGTTAATGTCATAACGTTATAATTTCAACCTAAGTTATAACGAGTATGTTTATGCGATTTCAAAGTTCGAACAGTCGATCTGAGCCGTTCAACATGATCTTCATATTAAAATGTGATTGGGGATCAAATTTTATATTTTTTGAAAGACATTTATAATTGTTTAAGATAGGTACAAACTCACAGTTTTGTATGGTCTACAATTATCTGTAAACAATGATTTTGTACCTATCTAAAAAAAAGGAAAAAAGCTCCAAAAAAAAAAAAAAAAAGTTGGTTTAGATCATATTAGTTAATGCAAAATGTGACAATTGAGTTTAGATCCGGACCGACCGATTTAAACCCGTACAAATATTAAACATTCATAAAACGGTGGAATCTGTATCGTCTGCATTAACTCAGAATTTGAGTTAATGCAAAATAAATTTGGACCATCCGATTCATGTTAACACAAATATTAAAGAGACCACATACATTCTATCTCAAACCAAATTAGTTCTGATTCTGATCGGATGATCGAGATGTTTCACTCAAAATCTGAGTTAATGCACAGGATACGGATTCTTTAATTAATTTACTGGTGTGGACTGGTTTGATCCTAATTATGACCGAACGGTCCGGAACTAAACTCAAAATTTGAGTGACCGTTAAAGAGATCTCGTTGTTACTGGTGGCTTAGACATTTAAAAAAAAAAAAAATTAAACGGCTATGAGCCGTTTGACTGAATTCATATCCTCTGCATTAACTCAAAAGAGAATCTTTTGAGTTAATGAATGTCGACTGTCCGATCTGTTTTAAAATTCGTGCGAACTAGATCTGCACTAATATTAAAGGGCCCTTATGTTATAGACACAAGTCAGATTGGCTCCGTTTAAAATCAGATGGTTGAAATTCATTAACTCAAAAGATTCCCTTTTGAGTTAATGCAGAGGATACGGATCTCGTTTG
This sequence comes from Carex kokanica, assembly GCA_025461125.1. NCBI lineage: Eukaryota > Viridiplantae > Streptophyta > Magnoliopsida > Poales > Cyperaceae > Carex > Carex kokanica. Next base: position 1,265,689 of record JAJGRX010001229.1, read on the forward strand.
ACTGGCTCCAATCTCAAAACTCCTCGATCTAAGCTACGCTTCCACGTGCGAGGATACAGACTCCAAGGTGTACTCCAAATTTTAATTAGCATAAGATTCTCGTGTTTTCAAATTTCTAGAACGGGTACTGTTTATGAAAATTCAATTTGACTTTGTACCAATCCGAGGTGTAAGTGCAGCTCTTTATCTTATGAGCTTATCCCAATGTAATTGAATAAAAAACTTCGTTCAAACTAATTTATAATAGGGAAAATTTCTTCTGTATCCATACAAACTTTCAAAATTATCAATTTATCCATAAAAACATCATAATATACATTATCTCCATAATAATTAAAATTCTTTCTTCTATCTCCTTTGATTTATTTAATCTTTTATTTAATTATTTTAAAAATGAAATTAACAAATATATCTTCCCTCATCCTCTCTTCTTCTTCTTCTTTTTCACTATATACAAACTTCTTTTTGTTGCTCAAAGGAAGCGACAATGTCAAAAAATCAGAAGTGTGTAGGATTTAAAAAAAAAACTATCCATTTCATCAGGAGGTCGCCAACCATGCCTCAAAGAGATCTGACATGGTCTATTTCGTTTGAGCAACAAAATAAAAAATAAAGTTAATTTGTAGGAGAAAGAAAGAGAGGAGGAAGAACGGTATATTTGTTAATTTTATTTTTAAAATAACTAAATAAAAAGTTTAATAAATAAAAAAGGATAGAAGAAAGATTTTAACTTTTTGTGGAGATATTGGATACTATGGTATTTTTTCTTTATAGTATTGATAGATAAGTGTAGAAGAAAATCTTGAACTCTTTATCTAGGGGTTGCTTGGTAATCTTTTATTCTAGCACTATTCCAAATAATGGTGTTGTTTCGCTTAAAGGTTGTTTGTCAAGTATAAAATTTCTATTGGAGTGTTTGAAGCAGGGGCGGAGCCAGACTTTCGAATTATGGGTGTCAAAAATATATGGGGGTTTAATCATATATAATTTTTCTATGAAAAATGAGGGTCAATTTTATAAAATCAAGCCATTTCACTCTAAATTATATAAAAAATCATATCTAAATACAAAATTGTTTTAAAAAAAATGGGAGTCAATTGACCCCCATTCCCTCTTAGTGCCTCCGCCCCTGGTTTGAAGAACATATTGTTCTTCAAGTTTGGCATAGTCAAAGAGAGAAATATATTATTTTCTGTGTTATTCTATTTTTCATTGTCAAATATGCTAGGCACATGATCATTCTTTGACCCCCATTTCCTCTTAGTGCCTCCGCCCCTGGTTTGAAGAACATATTGTTCTTCAAGTTTGGCATAGTCAAAGAGAGAAATATATTATTTTCTGTGTTATTCTATTTTTCATTGTCAAATATGCTAGGCACATGATCATTCTATCTAATTACTTTTTAACATATTCTATCAACTACAATTTTTCAAAAATATTCTAGATATTGTTATACCAACCCCAAAAGAACAATAAAGAATGAGATTTAAGTTGGTACATTGTCCATAACACAATAAATATTTCAATTGGTTCATGTGCTGATAGGGTCCAAAAGGATTGGTCCATAAACCTACTTAAATGCATTAAGATCCAGGTACACAGTTACCACAGGTAAACGAAAATAAAATAAAAGGAGTAAATGACTAGATGGGTTGCCTTAAAAAACAGAACAAAGAAAGGGCAGATGAGTAAGTGCTTATGGGGTCAAATTTTAATATTTGATGTTCGAAACATCGATCTAAGTAGCTCAATAAATTAGTTATATAATAAATATATAAAATACCAATTTTTACTATTTTTGAAAATTTTTAACTATTTTTTATGATTTTTGAAATATGATCTCTTTTGACTTAAAAATACTTTTATTTTTATGTCAAAAAAGTCCATCTTTCAAAAATCATAAAAAATAGTTAAAAAATTCAAAAATAGTAAAAATTGGTATTCTACATATTTATTATATAACCAATTTATTGAGCTATTTAGTTCGACATTTCGAACATAAAATGGCTAAATTTGACCCGTAAGCACTTCGGTCGAAATGATTACTGAAACAATTTAGCCGGACTCAGGGCAGATTGTATTAAATCTGAGCCCTCAGCCGAAAGGATTGGTGGAGATGCTAGATTCAAAAATTAGGCCCAGTCTCAGTCGGAAGTTAACTGGGTTTGAATATGGCCCATACCTGAACTAGCTGCATTCTATTCACCTCTTATTTTGACTATATTAAAATGTGGGGGGAATTTCATGTATGTCCTTCAAAAGCTTGAAAATTACGTATTATCTCCTCTAAAATTCATAATATCATATTTATCCCTAAAAATTTCAAAAATTAACAAATTTACCCAATTTATTGTATTCTCTATTAAATATCATTAAAAATTTATAAATTACAATCTTACCTTCTATTTGATTGAATGCGAAAATCTAGCTAATTGTTAAAAATTTTAAACTAATATTTGATATATGTTTAATGGATCCCACTTTCTGACAGCAAAATTGATCCTGCCAGCAACACCTTGTTCAACAGATTTTGCATATGAGATGCGTAAGATGGAAGCTTTGTTCTCGATTCACATCGACATGCTCCTCGAGAGCCATCCGGCTGTGAGGAGGTGGGAGCAGAGGGCTTTTGAACTCAGTTGTAGGAGAGGCATAGGGTGGTTAGCAAGAATTCTTGTCTTAACAGTTCTTAAATAATTTTATCCATTTCCACCTTTTCAAAGTGATATAATTTTATGTAAATTTCAAAAATAATTTTGTAATATAATTTATATCATTAAATATTATTTTTATTGAAAAAAACATTTTATAAAAATTATATGAACAATAAATTTTATTATTCGTAAAATATGATGTAAAATAATATTACATAGAAAATATTAGAAAATTTTAATTGTTTAAAAATGACATTATTTATAATTAAATTTTTATTTATTATAAACAATAAAACTTCGTATTTTTAAAATTTCATATAGAGTTATATTTTGATACAATAACACTTCGTTAGCTGTTGGGTTCAAAGCTAGCCTGCTGAGAAAGTTAGCAATTGGGAAAATGATGGTATGGATGAAATTTTGATTTTTTTTTTTTGTTATAGATGAAAAATTGGGCTTCTGCTGAGAAAGTTAGCAATTTTTGTTTTTTTTGTTGTCGGTCGTTGATTTGAGACAAAAATCCTGAAGACAAAATTTGAGCCTAAAAAATATGTAGGACATGAATTATAAATTGAGGCCCAGCCTTATATATAACTCAGATCTGACCTTTAATTCTGGGCTTTATAGCCTTTCAACGAAAAAGAAAAAGATCTGACCTTTAAAGGAAAGTCCTCCTAAAATTATAAATTAATTGGCAATTTTTTTTTATTACTTTGTTTTCTTTTTTTTTTTAGAAAAAGTTGGAGGTCAAATCACCAAACTATTTAATATATATAAAAGATTGACTCATTCGGGTTTCAAACCTGCGACCTCTCACATGGACAACATTGCATTCGCCACTAGATTAAAAACTGATTCTCACAGTGATTTTTGATTACTTTGTTATAATCTGCAGTGTCGGTTTGATTATACTTAATTGTTGGTTGAGGTGAAATTGAATTTTCATTAAGTAATTTGGTCATGTTGTCCCACTGTTCACCTAAAACTTGGTGAAAAAATAAATCATAGACTGATCGTACGTAATTGCTCAAAAAAATTGGAGCACAGATTATTCGTTCAGATTTTTTTTTTTTTTTCTTTTGGTTCTATTCAGTTTGTTTGCCTCATTGGGCTTGGTTTATTTACAGTTCAAGAGAAATCAACTTTCCTTCCTTTTTTACCTGCAGCAAGAGTAAATTTGCATTACAAAAGAAATATCTATTTAATTTCTGTAAGCTCAATTTGTGGTTTATTTGCTAGTGAAACCTACAGAATCGGAAGCTTTAATTATGGCTCTTTTCTTCTCTCAATTTCTATTTTTTTTACATTTAATGCTAATGTAAAGCACCATTACAGATACTTTGCATGAATCAGGCCGACTCACAAAATTCATCACTCATCCATTCAACAAAAACACCTACTACTTGTAAATCATGATCTTGATCAATATATTATCCAGTGTTCCATGATGGTCATAATGGTACCAGAATGTAACAGTATCAAATAACTGAACAAGACTAGAGAACAAACACTTACCACCTTCCCTGATGGATGCCCGATGACTCCAACAATAGCCTGAGTGCCTGCTGGCGAGTTGAAGGTGGTGGGCCGGGGGAGTATATTATTTTGTTTTTGAAAAATTTTGGAGAAGCTGTAAAATCGTGAGAGGGCTCAAACTCTCGACAGTGTAGTAACTGCTTCTTGAAACAGTGGTATTAATCAATTTATTATAAACAATTTTCTCAAATTATTTATTTTATACATGAGTAGAACTAGGGTGTTCCTAAATTCACTAAATCTCTTTGTGAACTCAACTCTAAAACCTATCAAATTAGCTTCAAACGACGAATTCAAACCGTTGAAATCCTTCTATCTTAGAAGTGATGTGTCTATATACGAAAATTTTAAAATTTTAAATTAATTTTGTATAGAGTCAAGTGGCTTAAAAACGTCCAAAAAATGAATGCATTAAAATTAATTTATAAACCTTCTAATTTTGACCACTTGACTTTATACTAAATTAATTCAAAACTTTAAAATTTTCACATGTAGATGCATCACTCATAAGATAGAAGGATTTCAACGGTTTGAATTCGTCGTTTGAAGCCAATTCGATAGGTTATAGAGTTGAGTTCACAAAGAGGCTTAATTGGTGAACTTAGGAACACCCTAGTTCTTTAACAAACAAGAGAAATCAGAACAAAGCAAGAAAGAAAAACTAAGAAGAATAAACAAACAAGAAAAATCAGCATACTTCTTACTTCAAAAAGCCAGAGAGTCGGGACCCCAAAAATCTCAAATAAACTTCTCGAACTAAAGAACATAATAATTTTGTTTCTTCATAGAGGTAAAAAAAAAAAATACATGGAAAGTGCAAATAAGACAAAATATTACCGATTGCAATATAATAACAACATAAGTCAAGAAATCAGGTCAATTTATTACACACCATAACAAAAGTATAATAGCAACATAAGTCTAGAAATATCAGGTCAATTTATTACACATCATAATAAATGGGAAATACATTAGGAAAAAAGAAAAATGAAGAAGAAACTAACAGTCGTTCCCTTAATTAATTCCAAACTGAATATTTAACACCATTTGACGAAAACACAAACGCTTATTACAACCAAAACGGCAACATTATGTTTTATTGAGCTTTGGATCTTAAAACACCTTGAGATGGGTTCTTTTGGAAGCTTCTTAAGTTGCTCCTTTATGTTTCCCACAAACTTATGATAATATACCACTACCTCCATCTCCTTGAGTTGTACAAGAATGTCCAACCCCGACACCCCACCCATAGATCTGCAATAACTGATCTTTAACTGCTCAAGTCTTTTCAATGCTGTCTTTTCAATTGACACTGATTCTATCCATTTTAGTTCCTCAAGAATCATTACCTGCAACATTGGAAATGTACCCTCACCAAAGCATAGTTCCTTCACATCTTCTTCAAACGAGTACTCCAAAAAATAGAGAATCTTCAGGTTGGGCAGCTTTCCAATGGCTTCAATTTCTTTGGTTAGGTGAGTGTTTCTGAAATGTATCTTCTCCAAATTCTCAAGGTTACTGATCAAATCAGGCAATTTATCAAGACGGCTGTACAACTTTAGGCTTTGAAGATACTTGGGTGGGGAAGATACAGAATCTAAGCAACACTTGAGCCCTGAATTATTTGAGGCTTCAAGGACTAATGATCTCAAGTGCTTAAGCCCATCAATCACCTTTGCTAATGTTTTCCCATTTTCTTCAGAGAAACCTGCCACGGCTAACTTAATTAGGTTGGTAAGATTCTGCATCTCCTTTTCTAAACCCTTGCTCCTACCAATATTAATCATGCCAAGAATATTTAGGGACCTTAATTCACCTATTCCTGGAGGAGCTCTCACCCCAGATAAACATAAGTGTTTTGTTTTTCATCTTTTTCATCATCAGCTGAAGAACAACAATGTGCATATACAACAACACATGGAAAACAAATTAATGCACAAGTAACTATAGTTACGAACATAGTGAATAGGCAGTCCTTTGGGAGACAGCATAAAGTGGCTATGACAAGTTCGCCACACCATCGAGTTAAATCCGGATCTTCAATTTTCGGTTTATTATAGAGGTCAAATCCTGCACGTAAATAGCTCAACTTTTGTAGCTTCGTAAGTACAGTTGGTAGTTGGACTACAGCTGTGTTTCTAATATCAAGGGTCTCAAGTTCAAAGAATTCGGGAGTTTTGTAATTTTTGTCCCCCTAAGACCTAGGTACTTTAAGTGACGAAGCATGCCTATGCTCCTCAGGTCCCCATCATTCAAATTTATAGTACTTCTAGATCTAGCACTCTTACCAACTTCATTCTAGAATATTTAAGATAGTCTCCAACCTCTCCAAAGATGGATAAGGATCGCATGTGGGACAAGTTCAATCTTTCTAAGACTTTGCCCCCTGTGCGTTGTCCACCTGCGATGACAAGGTGCCTCACCTTATCTGTCATGGTTATGAGGATGTCATCTTCAAGAAGTGACATGATATTCCCATCGACAGCCTTTCCAAGAATCAATTTGTACATCAAGTCATGTATGTTACATCTTTTAATTTCTCCATTGACAATTGTGCTCATTTGTGATGGTTGGATCAAATTTTTCCTCATCAGATCATAAAAATAGTCCTTTCCTACCTCCTCTGCCATCTTTTTACGGCCATCCATTACATATCCATCAGCCATCCATCGCCTTATTATCCTTGATCGCCTTATTTCCTTATGGTTATGAAAAACACTTAAATACAATAAACATGGCTTGAGATGGTATGGCAATCTATCATAACTAGAAGTAAGAACAGTGTTCACTACACCTAAGTTGGGGTTCTTGCCAAGCTCTGAGCTAAGATGTTCACGCATTATCTTCCATTCAACACTTTTTTTAGGTTTGGTGGCCAGATAACTGCCAATAGTTACAATGGCAAGTGGACCACAGCTCTTTATAATTAAAGAAGCTTCAGTCTTCATGTCCTCGGTAATAGTGATGGTTATGCATTGCTTCTGCACTTCCCTATCCTCTTCTACTATCTCAGTGCTACTGGGACCGTATGTCATGTTACATTTGTGTTCATCGGGTGGATCATCTTTGGTTTTCTTATGATCAATCACAAGACGATAATTGGGCGTCTTATACACTGCTTTGCAAAAGAGATCAAAAGCGTCATTTTCTGAAAGTTCCTTGATCTCATATATATTGTCACTAGGGTGAGATATGGATTCTGCCAGAGGCCTTAATCGTGTGGTTACTATAAATTGGCTCCCATTGACCGTAGGTAACACATCCTTTATCTTATTCCATTCTGACATGCTAGATACTTAGATAGATCATGCATCTAGTACAATCAAATACTTCTTATTTTTTAGATATTCAGTTACCATTTCTTTTATTGTTTTTTTGTGTAATGGCTCCGTCTTTATCTTATTCCCTTCAACTCTTCTCCCCTCATTATCAACCTCTTTGGCATTAGACAGGATTTTGCTTGCCTAGGCTTTTTATAAATTCTTCCGTATTAAAAGGATGTTGTACAGTGACCCAAGCAAAACACTTAAACTTGGTTCTTAATTAGTTCTTGGCATCCATGCATAGACCTCTCTCGCAAGTGTGGTCTTTCCAAGACCACCCATTCCTACCACTAATATCACTTTCCCATGCTCCTTCGTAATAAGCTCAACCATTTCTCTCTTCGGTTCATCCAAACCTACAAACAAAGCTACATTGGCCATTGTCCTTGTTAATCAGGTTATACCGCTAGTTTCTCTTACTCACATCCTCAATTCTAGTTTACAACACCCGAATTTTTCTTGCAATATGGTCCCGTTTCTTCACCGAAAACATAACAGGAAGGCAACTTTTTTTCATGAGGTAAACAGAAGGCTCCTGGAGACAATCCTCCACATGAAATGCCAACTCTTGGACCTGCTTGATCCATCTGTTGACGACCACACTTTTCACTTTCTCTGTCAAGGCGGCCTCTAAGAAGGCTTGCATCATATCAAGTTCTTCTTTGATGAAAAATAGCTCTTCTTGCACCCCTAAAAGTAAACCAATTTTATTTGTGATGGCTGTTGTTGTTGTTTTAATAACCAAACTCAATGCATTATTAGCTATGCTGATAGCAGCCGCCTCTATTTCTGCTAATGGCCAATATATTAAGTTTCTCTGCAATTGAACAAAAAGAACACTTGAGCCAACATAAATGATGTCTTTAGCGGATCACCAAACAAATCTTTATTTACTATTGATTAATAATTAACATATCAAATCAATTAAGGGGAAGTTGTTAGTTCAGCATATATTAATAATTAACAAAATATAAAATTAGCCCCAGCGTATTAACCTAACTCAATATGTGTGTCTATATATAGAGTCCGGCTAAATTGCTTCCGGAAGCACTTCGACCGAAGTGCTTACGGATCAAGTTTAGCCGTTTGATGTTTGAAACGTCGAACTAAATAACTCAATAAATTGGTTATATAATAAATATGTAGAATACGGATTTTTACTATTTTTGAAATTTTTTAACTATTTTTATGATTTTTGAAAGATGGACTTTTTTGACCTAAAAATAAAAATATGTTTAAGCCAAAAGAGACCATATTTCAAAAATCATAAAAAATAGTTAAAAAATTCTAAAAAATAGTAAAAATTGATATTCTACATGTTTATTATATAACCAATCTATTGAGCTACTTAGATCGACGTTTCAAATATCAAATATTAAAATTTGACCCCGTAAGTACTTCGGTCGAAGTGCTTCTGGAAGCAATTTTTAAACCAAAAGAGACCATATTTGCAGTCTGGCTAAATTGCTTCCACAAAGTGATCCGCAAAGTGTTCCGCAAAAAAATCTTTATTTACTATTTTAGGATGGTTCAAAATCTTCTTAAAGCACAATGATTTTGTAACGAGTCCGGCTAGTATGACATTGGTGTCATATGACACCAACTCCAAAGTTTATTGTATAGACTTCAAATGATGAATCCAAATCGTTCAAACCGATTTACTATATGAGCGATGCGTTTACATGCAAAATTCATATTTTTTCGAGTTATTTTAATAACAAGTCAAGCGATCAAAAATATTGAATAATGAGTGCATTAAAATTAACTTAAAAACTCCCACATTAACCGCTTGACTTGATACTAAATAAATTAAAAAAATTATAAATTTTGCATGTAAACGCATAACTAATGAAGTAAAAGTTTGAACGGTTTGGATTCGTCGTTTGAAGTTGATTTGAAAGGTTTTAAAATTGGCGTTATATAGACTAAAATGGTACCGATATCATACTAGCCGGACTCTTTTGTAACTATCTACAAAAATAGAGCAATATTTCGAAAAAAAATATAAAATTTGCTCTTCAAAAGCACATTCTGAGCAAATTTTCTATCCAAAAGTACATTCTGAGTAGTTTCAAGTTAACTGTTTAAACTTTAAAAAATAGAAATAAAAATATGAGGTACGATGGAAAAACAAAATCGAAATAATCGAAATAAGGAGGCATTTAAGCCCTCTATTATTTATTGTTCCCTCTTCAGATCTCCGCCACATTTCCTCAAGAAAGCTCTCGCTCATGATCTCAGTGACTCACTCCAAACTCCGAAACTCTCGCGTAGATCTCCACTTCCCTCGGAAATTTTATAATTCTAATGTGGTGGAGGCACGTGATCTACCTAGTTTCATTTAATAACCTATAACATATTTTATTTATAATGTATATATGTATAGAGTAGAACTAGGGTGTTTCTAAGTTCACCAATTAAGCCTCTTAATTTGTGAACTCAACTCTATAACCTATCGAATTGGCTTCAAACGACGAATTCAAACCATTGAAATCCTTCTATTTTATGAGTGATGCATCTACATGTGAAAATTTTAAAGTTTTGAATTAATTTAGTATAAAGTCAAGTTGTCAAAATTAGAAGGTTTATAAATTAATTTTAATGCATTCATTTTTTGGATGTTTTTTAGCCACTTGACTCTATACAAAATTAATTTAAAATTTTAAAATTTTCGTATGTAGACACATTACTCCTAAGATAGAAGGATTTCAACGATTTGGATTCGTTGTTTGAAGCTAATCCGATAGGTTTTAGAGTTGAGTTCACAAAGGGATTTGGTGAACTTAGGAACACCCTAGTTCTACTCATGTATAAAATAAATAATTTGAGAAAATTGTTTATAATAAATTGATTAATACCACTGTTTCAAGAAGCAGTTACTACACTGTCGAGAGTTTGAGCCCTCTCACGATTTTACAGCTTCTGCAAAACTTTTCAAAAAAAAAATAATACTCCCCCGGCCCACCACCTTCAACTCGCCAGCAGGCACTCAGGCTATTGTTGGAGTCATCGGGCATCCATCAGGGAAGGTGGTAAGTGTTTGTTCTCTAGTCTTGTTCAGTTATTTGATACTGTTACATTCTGGTACCATTATGACCATCATGGAACACTGGATAATATATTAATCAAGATCATGATTTACAAGTAGTAGGTGTTTTTGTTGAATGGATGAGTGATGAATTTTGTGAGTCGGCCTGATTCATGCAAAGTATCTGTAATGGTGCTTTACATTAGCATTAAATGTAAAAAAAAATAAAAAATTGAGAGAAGAAAAGAGCCATAATTAAAGCCTCCGATTCTGTAGGTTACACCAGCAAATAAACCACAAATTGAGCTAACAGAAAATAGATATTTCTTTTGCAATGCAAATTAACTCTTGCTGCAGGTAAAAAAGGAAGAAAAGTTGATTTCTCTTGAACTGTAAATAAACCAAGCCCAATGAGGCAAACAAACTGAATAGAACCAAAAGAAAAAAAAAAAAATCTGAACGAATAATCTGTGCTCCAATTTTTTTGAGCAATTACGTACGATCACAGTCTATGATTTATTTTTTCACCAAGTTTTAGGTGAACAGTGGGACAGCATGACCAAATTACTTAATGAAAATTCAATTTCACCTCAACCAACAATTAAGTATAATCAAACCGACCCCGCAGATTATAACAAAGTAATCAAAAATCACTTTGAGAATCAGTCTTTGATCTAGTGGCGAACGCAATGCTCTTCATGTGGAAGATCTCAGGTTTTCGAACTGAACAAGTCAATCCTTTATAGATATTAAATAGTTGGGTGGTTTGACCTCCAACATTTTCTAAAAAACAAAAGAAAACAAAGTAATAAAAAAAGAAAAATATTTCCAATTAATTTATAATTTTAGGAGGACTTTCCTTTAAAGGTCAGATCTTTTTCTTTTTTCGTTGTAAGGCTATAAAGCCCAGAATTAAAGGTCAGATCTGAGTTATATATCAGGCTGGGCCTCAATTTATAATTCATGTCCTACATATTTTTTAGGCCCAAATTTTGTCTTCAGAATCATTTATCAGGATTTTTGTCTCAAATCAACGACCGACAATCACGTGGCAGAATCCCAAATTTTCATCTATAACAAAAAAAAAAATCAAAATCAAAATTTCATCCATACCATCATTTTCCCAATTGCTAACTTTCTCAGCAGGCTAGCTTGAACCCCACAGCTAACGAAGTGTTATTGTATCAAAATATAACTCTATATGAAGTTCATATTGATGATGAAATAATTTATTTAAACGAAATTATGTCTTACTAAATAATTATTTTAAATATTGTGTCACTTTCAATTTTAAAAATATGACGTTTTATTGTTTATAATAAATAAAAATTTAATTATAAATAATATTATTTTTAGAACAATTAAAATTTTCTAATATTTTTATGTAATATTATTTTACATCATATTTTAGAAATAATAAAATTTATTTGTTCATATAATTTTTATAAAATGTTTTTTTAGACAAAAATAATATTTAATGATATAAATTATATTACAAAATTATTTTTGAAATTTACATAAAATTATATCACTTTGAAAAGGTGGAAATGGATAAAATTATTTAAGAACTATTAAGACAAGGATTCTTGCTAACCACCCATATGCCTCTCCTACAATGGGAACGGACTCCGCTGCTTTTCTAGAAGAAAAGCAGGACCCTCCTCTTCTAAATCCAACAATTCAAAATTCGTTGAGATTTGTGCATGAAACAAGTTTTTTATCGAGATACGTGAATGAAAATTTTGAATCGTTAGATTTGGAAGAGGAGGGTCCTCCTTTTCTGCTAGAAAAGCAGCAGAGTCGGACCCCCTACAATGGAGTTCAAAAGCCCTCTGCTCCCACCTCCTCATAGCCGGATGGCTATCGAGGAGCGTGTCGATGTGAATCGAGAACAAAGCTTCCATCTGATGCATCTCATATGCAAAATCTGTTGAACTAGGTTTTGCTGGCAGGATCAATTTTGTTGTCAGAAAGTGGGCCCATTTAACATCTATCAAATATTACTTTAAAAATTTAAACAATTAGCTAGGTTTTCGCATTCAATCAAATAGAAGGTAAGATTGTAATTTATAAATTTTTAATGATATTTATAGAGAATACACCGAAATTTTTTTTCTTACCACCCTCTAAAATTCAAATTAAATCAATACCACCCGTTTAATCCGAATTCAGATTCCGCCACGTACGCGCACTGGATCTGCGCACGGATCCCAAATCCGTGCGCATAGTGGATACGCGGACGGATCCGTGCGCGTAGCGGATCTGCGGACGGATCCGTGCGCTTAGCGGGTCTGAGGATAGATCTGTGCGCGTAGTGGGTCGACGGACGGATCCGTGCGCGTAGTGGCTGTGCGGACGTGTTAGAAAATGATAAAACCCCACAGCGCACTGGTTTTGCCCTACCCCAGCGCTCCCAGCCCCAGCAGCAGCACCCCACACCCCAAGCCGCGCAGCCCTCCAGTAAAGGTAATTTTTTTTTATTTTAAAGTTAAATTTTGTTATTTAATTTTTTATTAAGTAGTTTAGTTTAGTTAGGTACCAAAATAGTAGTATATTGTAAATTAGATTAAAATATTGTGTAGTTATGTAAATATTTGTGTAAATTAGACCAAAATAGTAGTTTAGTTTATTTGGTCTATTTTTTATTAAGTAGTTTAGTTTTAATTTAGTTGGGTGCCAAAAAATTTGTGTAAGACCAATTTAGAATTGTGAAATGTATTTAGAATTTAGAACTGTGAATTATAATTTAGAATTTAGAAATGTCCAAATATTGTAATAATATATTGTTGTATTTAGATTGTTTTTAGAAATGTCCAAATATTGTTGAATTTAAAAATGTCCAAATATTTAGAAATGTCCAAATATTGTTGAATTTAGAAATGTCCAAATGTCCAATTATTTTTACATTGTTGTATTTAGACAAAAATTGAGTAGAAATGGACCAAATCAGAAATTTATTTTTCTGAATGGCCGTATTGTATGACTTTTTACCGATCCATCCAAGAATGATGATATATTATCGATAGAGGCTAAAATTGACAAAATTAATTAATTTGATGTCAGTATGGCGTCAACCAGCGGTAGCAAAGAAAATCGTACACAAGATGACGTACAGTTGGATTTATCACTGGCCCGTACGATATTTCCAAATATGACGAAAGAGAGCATCAGCCCTCTTTGCTGGTATAAATTCGAGGAGCACAAGATTAGAAATGCATATGTAAGTTTACGTTTTGAGAAATGCAAATAATTTTAATTTTTATTTAGTTAAAAATATGTAAGTTATATGTTTGTTTGTTTTGAAATTGAATGCAGACTCATACCTTGACGGGGACGCGGAACAATCAGATGAGTATAGTCTACGATGAGCGATACGCTCCCGCGTTGAAGAGTTTGGGGTTGTGGCATGTCTCACAGCTGACCCCCATTATTGCAGATGTTGCTCTTCTATCTGCGTTGGTCGAGAGGTGGCGGCCGGAGACACACACATTCCACCTGCCAGTTGGAGAGATTACGGTGTCTCTCCAGGATGTCAGTTGTCTCTGGGGACTGCCTATTACTGGATGGGCTGTGACGAGTGTGGAGTACGGGGACTTCACAAAGGATGTCGAAGAACTGCTAGGACCCAACCTGATGAAGGAAAGGGCCCTCAAGAGGTCGAAGGTTGCTTCGAAGAACGACATTAGTATACCTTTTTTACGGGCGGCTTTCAAGTAAGTTGTATTTTTTTTTTTATCAATATTTGCGATGCTTGATACTCTGTACTAAATTAGTTTGTATTTATAGAGGACCTTTGCGAGAAAATGCGCCTCCGGCTCTGGTAGATCAGTGGACCCGAGCTTATATCATGGAGTTGTTCTCCTGCTGGTTGTTCCCAGATTCCTCTGGGAGCACCGTCCCTGCTTGTATGCTGGAGTGGCTGAGGGACTTGGCAGACCCTCTACAGATGAATTGGGGTGCGGCGGTCTTGGCATGTCTGTACCGAGGCTTATGCACTGCGTGCCGGGTATAAATTACTTAATCTTCTTTTTGTAAATAAATTATTTGCTCTTATTGTATTAAAAATAACCGCAACTTGTATGAAAATAGGTTGACAAATCTGGTCTGTACGGACCGATTGGTCTCCTTCAGCATTGGTCGTGGACGAGATTTCCATTTGGTCGTCCGCAACCATCAGTAGACGGTTGGGCTCCAGACTGGGGTCATCCGGACGGGGAGACATGTCCTGCGTATGCTCAGAGATTCTGCGCAAGAAAGACCTTTGTCGCGACTCCGCACGGCAAGCCTTCGGGAGTTTGGTTTTTCCGCACTCAGTTCGAGCAGATGACACCAGATCTACATGTCGAGTGGAGGCCGTATGATTTTTGGGTCGAGGTTTTTGAGCAAGATGAAGTGCCTTACTGTTTTCTTACAAAACTTCCAGACATCTGCAGACGCGAGCGACAGTCCTGGTTTGCTCAGGTGCGAGAGCAGCAAGATATGGGATCACCAGAGGCTGGAAGAGGCTGGGGAAGATTATGTTGTGCTCATCTGCACCTCCGGTGGTCGTCGCCGGGTACAAGGACCACCTAGACAAGATCCTGAGGCTAGCGGATCTTCCAAGATACGAGGATTTGGCGGATATGAATGATGAAGATTCAGCAGAGCCGATGAGCACACCAGAGCCAGATTTTTCAGAGATATTGTCTGCACCGACGCCTGATGCAGCATTTCAGCGATTTGGAGATCGAGTGGTACGTGCATTTTTCTAATAACCTACTTATTGCAAAACCAAATTATTCTATTATTAACCATCTATTTTCAGGGATATGAGCCCCGGTTTGAGGAGCCTCCGACATCGCAGGATTTTGAGAGGACTCAGACATCACAGGATTTTGCGTTCGACTTGGGGTCGAGTTATGTATACACTCAGGATTACTCATCTCCACAGTTCTACACACATGATGAGCCACCACCAGAGGGCAGTGCAGCAGTGTACCAGACTGAGAGGAGACCATCATTTGCAGAGTCTGCTGTAGCTTCTTTTTTCGGTCCTTCGACAGTTCCTGGCTCATCTGAGGAGGTTTTGTTTGGACAGATACCAGAGGAGACCCCACCACCGCCATCGCGCCAGTATATGTCGCCTTTCACTCAAGCAAGTTCGGAGATTGTGGAAGAAGAGGACTCGGAGGAAGATGACTTGGGGCGCGGTAAGAGAGTTAAGGTCGCGAAGAAGCCGTACACACCATCGACTAGGTAGTTTTATGTAGTTATTTGGACTTTTATGTAGTTATTTAGATATTCGGACTTTTATGTAGTTATTCAGATATTCGGACTTTTATGTAGTTATTCAGATATTCGGACTTTTATGTATGTTTTTCGGACTGTCATTTAGTTATCATGTTATTCTTACTTTTATGTTTGTTATTCAGATATTCGGACTTTCACTACATTTCTTCAAAATCGACTTCGACCAAAACATGAGTTCTACATCATTCAAACTAATAACTTCGACTTAAACAAAACATCCGTTCTACTGCAATAAAAATACACATAAGTTCTACTTTAATTAAAAACATGAGTTCTACTACCATTAAAAACAGACAAAAACAACAGTTCTACTACCACCTCTTGACCTTATTGCGTATTTCCTCTCGCATCCCTTCTTCTTCTCGCATTCCTCTCGAGTGTTTCTCTGCTGGTTTGGTGACCCCTTCGTCGTCCTTCCAATACATCCATCCACATTTGGATGCGGTTGTGCCGTCTCCTACCCAACTTCACCAACCGATGCTCTGGAACTAAGATATCTCCTTCGTACACCGGCCAATCACATTGATTGTCATACACATGAAATTCACCACTCCATGTGTCGATGAGTTTTTGAATGTTGTAATAGTGATTGACGAAGTCATTTGGATCCAAGCTCCTATCATGTTAACAAATTAGTAAGTAATGCGGTCCCTAATTTCAAGTTCCAAATTAAATAAAACATAATTTTACCTTAAGCGACAAACCGCCATCACATGAACACATGGTATTCCGACCATCTGAGGCTTCTGACACATACATTCCACCTCATGGTCGTTCCTCAGAACTACCTTGTACCTGCAGTCGCTAGACGTGTGCACCCATCTGCCATTCTCCATGTCAAAATTAATCTTTTCGCCATGTGAGGTCACCATAAATTCTCCATGATGGCCGAATGCAAGCGCTGACATTCTTCCAACCTTGTCGATGTGCTTATCCAGCTTCTTATGTACGCGAGTGGAAAAAAGCTGACCTGCTGCTTGCAATTGCACAGCCTTCTCTCTTCTCTGAACAAACCAACTGACACACTTGTAGAACGTCTCCTCAATGATTGCGGCAACTGGTAACCTACGAGAATTAAAAATTACAATTAAATGAAGAAAACGATAATAAAAATATAGAAGGATTGCAAAATACAAACCTTCGAGAAGTGGCGAAGACATTGTTGAGCGATTCGGAGCCGTTGCTAGTCATTATTTTCCAACGAGATCCATCATCCATAGCTTGATACACCTTCCATGGCTTAGGCGATTCTTCCTCATCATTTTCATTATATTTGCCACATGTATCCAAATAAGCCAACCAATCAGGATTTCGCCTCCCGATTGCCTCAAGTCCTTCTTGCAATCTTCTTCTCTTCTTCTTTTTAACTATAACCTTGAAAAAAGTGGAAGCAACCTTATCCTTAGTGTGTTTTCCAAAATTCTCAAACACATGTTGAGAGCAGTAGCGGTGGGCACACTCCCCATTCTTCTCACACCAACCCAAATCATCTTGAATAAACACCTTTTTTATGCCATTGTGTCGGTCAGATACCACACACATGAATCTGCCAGAACCAATTACAAACTCCCGCACCCACTTCATGAACCATCCCCAATTCTCAAAATCCTCGCTCTCTACCAGTCCAAATGCTAACGGGATTAACTGGTTCTCTGCATCATATCCGGTTACAATTAACAGCTTACCCTTGTATCTGCCAGACAAGAAACAAGCATCGATACTGATGACGGGTCTGAGGTGATCGACTGCAGCAATACATGGTCCCCATGCCCATGCTGCTCTCATGAAAAAACGATACCCTTGCTTTTTGGTTGGCTTTGAAACAATCTTATATTCAGTTCCCGGGTTTGTTCTTTTTATTGCCTCTAGCAAAGGGACAATCAGCCCGTAAGACCCCTCCCAACTACCAAAGGCCCGAGCAATTGCTAACTCTCTGCCACGCCATAATTTGTTGTACTTTAGAACGACACCCTCGTACCTTTCAGCGCATAAGTCAGCGACTGCCCAGATAGACATATCAGCATTTTTTTCCAATGATAATTTAATACAGTTGGCGACCATAGCGGACGTCAACTGTGCATGATCTAACCTGGAAGCCGATGCGTGGCATGTGTGCTTAGCCACATTCTTCGTGATGACCCAAGTATTACCAAAGCCTGTAGCCCTCGCAACCAACGCCCACCTGCACCGGGCGTCAACACACTTGTACCTCAGCCTGGTGGTATCGCTGTGTGTATTTTTTATCTCCCTATTTAGTTTGATATGCCAGTGGTTAATTGCATCTTTCATCTTATCCTTGCTGTCATATGTCATCCCCTCAGACAATTCATGTCTTTCTCCCTTTTAATTACAAAAGAAACAACAAAAATTGAACAACATCAATTTAATAACAACAATTTAATAATTAAATTAAAATTTAATATAAATTAACAAACATACCTCACATGTCGCAAAAAAAGAGCTATCGGCCTCTTCAAACCCTGATGTGTCATGAAATTGCTCAAACGGGTGTCTTTCCCCACAACCCAATAAAGGCCACTTCCGCCTGCCAAGAACAGGAATACCAGTATCCTCATCACTGTGATCTGATACCCCACCGTTCCCATCATCATCCCAATTAGCCTCTGCCTCCCTTTCTTCAGGATCATCGTCCGTATTATCAGCATAATAAAGTCGTTCTGGGGTTCTAGATCGGTTCCTTTCAGATTGGACTCGGCTGGAGGACGAGGATGGAATTGGAGATCGACCCCTGTCAGATCGGACCCTACTAGGACCCGCTACGGATGGCGCCCGACTTGGACCCGCTACGGATTGCTCGAGCCCCAAACCCTGAGTTAACTGCAACAATTGTCTGGTATTCTGTCTGGAGTTCTGTCTAGGGTTTTGTCTGGGGTTGGCTAACACATATAACTCTAGGAACTTGAAAGGAGTGCTCATATTCATTGTCATTTCGACATATAACCCCCAACTGCTATCGTCTTGTACCGGAAACTGTTGGAACCAGGTTTGGTTGCCTTGGCCAATATTGATCCTTGCGGTAATTACCAGTTCATAATTACGGTGGTCAATACTGAGTTGTTGGTACACTTCCCTATTTATACCTCTAAAATCCAAACCTAAGCCGATATTGAACATTCTCGGCATCTGGTGGCTATAATAAGCGCCATTTGGTCCTTGTAATACTTCACCACCAGAATATAAAGCAATTCCAATCATAATTGGTTGAATGAACCTAAATATTACAAAATAATGCACTAAATTAAAAAATAATACAAAAAATATTTTTTTTTGAAAAAAAAAATAAGGTAAAAAACGCACCTATGCAGCAACTTCGGTGAAGAATGAGTGAAGAATAAAAAATTGGACTGCTTCTGGATATATAGGGCTAATGTAACAGGAACGCATCTCCACTGCGCGAACGGGTCAGGGTCAGTCCGCATATTGGCTACGCGCACGGATCCGTCCGCAGATCCGCTAAGCGCACGGATCCGTCCGCAGATCCGCTACGCGCACGGATCGGTCCGCGTATTCACTATCCGCAGATCCAGTGCGCGTACGTGGCGGAATCTGAATTCGGATTAAACGGGTGGTATTTATTTAATTTGAATTTTAGAGGGTGGTAAGAAAAAAAATTTCGGGAGAATACAATAAATTGGGTCAATTTGTTAATTTTTGAAATTTTTAGGGATAAATATGATATTAAGAATTTTAGAGGAGATAATACGTAATTTTCAAGCTTTTGAAGGACATACATGAAATTCCCCCCACATTTTAATATAGTCAAAATAAGAGGTGAATAGAATGCAGCTAGTTCAGGTATGGGCCATATTCAAACCCAGTTAACTTCCGACTGAGACTGGGCCTAATTTTTTGAATCTAGCATCTCCACCGTTCCTTTCGGCTGAGGGCTCAGATTTAATACAATCTGCCCTGAGTCCGGCTAAATTGCTTCACTAAGCATTTTGACCAAAGTGCTTACGGGTCAAATTTAGCAGTTTGATGTTCGAAACGTCGAACTAAATAGCGCAATAAATTGTTTATATAATAAATATGCAGAATACCAATTTTTACTATTTTTGAATTTTTTTAACTATTTTTATTAATTTTTTTAAAGATGGATTTTTTTGACATAAAAATAAAAGTATTTTTAAGTCAAAAGAGATCAAATTTCAAATCATAAAAAATAGTTAATTTTTTTCAAAAATAGTAAAAATCAGTATTCTATATGTTTATTATATAACTAATTTATTGAGCTACTTAGATCGATGTTTCGAACATCAAATATTAAAATTTGATCCCATAAGCACTTCAGTCAAAGTGCTTCCGGAAGCAATTTAGCTGGACTCATGCATCTGCCCTTTCTTTGTTCTGTTTTTTAAGGCAACCCATCTAGTCATTTACTCCTTTTATTTTATTTTCGTTTACCTGTGGTAACTGTGTACCTGGATCTTAATGCATTTAAGTAGGTTTATGGACCAATCCTTTTGGACCCTATCAGCACATGAACCAATTGAAATATTTATTGTGTTATGGACAATGTACCAACTTAAATCTCATTCTTTATTGTTCTTTTGGGGTTGGTATAACAATATCTAGGATATTTTTGAAAAATTGTAGTTCATAGAATATGTTAAAAAGTAATTAGATAGAATGATCATATGCCTAGCATATTTGACAATGAAAAATACAATAACACAGAAAATAATATATTTCTCTCTTTGACTATGCCAAACTTGAAGAACAATATGTTCTTCAAACACTCAAATAGAAATTTTACACTTGACAAACAACCTTTAAGCGAAACAACAACATTATTTGGAATAGTGCTAGAATAGAAGATTACCAAGCAACCCCTAGATAAAGAGTTCAAGATTTTCTTCTACACTTATCTATCAATACTATAAAGAGAAAATATCATAATATCCAATATCTCCATAAAAGTTAAAATCTTTCTTCTATTCTTTTTGATTTATTAAACTTTTTCATTTAGTTATTTTAAAAATAAAATTGACAAATATACCCTTCTTCCTCCTCTCTTTCTTTCTCCTACAAACTTTATTTTTTATTTTGTTGCTCAAACGAAATGGACCATGTCAGATCTCTGAGGCATGGTTGGCAACCTCCTGATGGAATGGATAGTTTTTTTTTTAATCCTACACACTCCTGATTTTTTGACATTGTCGCTTCCTTTGAGCAACAAAATAAGTTCGTATACAATGAAGAAGAAGAGAGGATGAGGGAAGATATATTTGTTAATTTCATTTTTAAAATAATTCAACAAATCAAAGGAGATAGAAGAAAGAATTTAAATTATTATGGAGATAATGTATATTATGTAGGGGTGTAAACGGAGCGGATTTGGAGCGGATAATGCTCATACCAAATCCGTATCTGTTTTTCAATGAGCGGATACGGATACGGATACGGATAGTAAACGGATATCAAAATTCAAAACCAAATCCGTCTTAAACGGATACAGATACGGAGCGGATAATCCACGGATACGGATTCGAATACAGTTACGAAATGAATAATTGTCGGATAATTGAGTCATATGAACTTTAAGTACAAATACTAAATTAAAAAATTAAAAACAATTAAGAAAAACAAAAGTAAATTAAAAAAAGGTAAAGAAATGGAGAAGATATAGGAATGGAGAGGAGTTAGGGAATATTAACCGCTAAAAGTCAAGTTACAATGAAGCGGAGAAGTTAAAATTTCGGATCCGGATAGTGCGGATATCCGCTCCGTTTATACTTTCAAAGAATTATCTGTATCCGTATCCGCATCAAATTTCTCTATACAAAAAATATCCGTATCCGTTTAAATTCTGATTCGGATAATAAGCGGATTCGGAGCGGATATCCATATCCGTTTACACCCCTAATATTATGTTGTTTTTATGGATAAATTGTTAATTTTAAAAGTTTGTATGGATACAGAAGAAATTTTCCCTATTATAAATTAGTTTGAAATGAAGTTTTTTATTCAATTACATTGGGATAAGCTCACCCCAAGATTATTGGTCCAAAGTCAAATTGAATTTTCATAATAATTCCCGTTATAGAGATTTGAAAACACGAGAATCTTATGCTAATTAAATTTTGGAGTACACCTTGGAGTTCATAACCTCGCACGTGGAAGCGTAGCTTAGATCGAGGAGTTTTGAGATTGGAGCCAGTCAAACGGCTCATAGCCGTTTATTTATTTTTTAATTCAAAATGTCCAAGCCACCGGTATCAACGAGATCTCTAGAAAGTTCAATTTTTGAGTTTAGTTTCAGACTGTTCTATCATAATTCGGATCAAACCGACACACATCTATAATTAAGCATCTCGACTGTTCGATTAGAATTCGGACTAATCCGGTCCGAAGTAGAATGCATAGGGCTCTTTTAATATTTTTGCCAACATGGATCGGACGGTCCGGATTCATTTTGTATTAACTTATACAATACAGATTCCGCATGTAATGTATGTGATTTTTTAATATTTGTGCGGGTTTAAATTGGACGGTCCAGATCTAAATTCAAAATTTGTGTTAAATCAGAGAATACGAATTCAGTAACTACCGGGGGGGGATTTATATTAATTGAATTGAGGTAGTTTAATTTGCATCATATTTCGATTTTTTGTTTATATATGAATAAATCAGTTCAAAAATCAATGTTTAGAATTTATTCATATCAATATATTTTTGCAAGCTCTTGATATCGATCAAAAGAAAATTGAAATGTTATAATCTTTTATATATGCATAAAGAAAATAATATAATCAAATATAACGGTTTTATTTTTATATTTAAGCTTTAAATTTTAAGTTACTACCATTTAAAAAATAGAGACATTATAAAGATACAAAAATAGAAGCATTCGAACCCTTCTCATAAACATTTGCGTGCATATATTTAAGTCTCACAGATTAAAAATCTAACTCCGCTCTTAACAACTTCCGACAATAAATCAAACGGCTAATCTTTCTATATATCTCTAATTCTAAATCGGGATTCTTTTGTAGCTCTAACCCATCTCTCCTCCGTCTGATCCCTATCTCTCTCTGAAGGCTTCTTTACTCTCTTCTGCTCGCTAAAGAAAATAAAGAGCAACTAGATTCCAATTAAAAACAAGTCGAATGATTTTGATCATTAATTGATAATATTTTGTTTATCTTCTCCATGTAGGCAATAATTGCAACTGTACAGTTTTTGTTCACCAAGTGTTAACATAACTTATGTACAGTTTTTGTTTCATATATATGAGAGTGATTTTTTTTTGAAGAGAAGACAGGGGTCAAAGCCCCTGTTTACTTAATTGATTGAAAAGAGGAGTTTTTGGTCTTTATGAAAGACCTTTTACAAAGTATTTAGATGAAAGACCTTTTACAAAGTATTTAGAAAAGCAGCTCAATACAGTTGAGCTATTTAAAACAGTTAAATTAAACAGCTAAGTATAATTAATAAAAGGTAAATAAGCGAGAAGACTAAAAATAGTAGCACATCCAGAGGCGTTGCCGCCTTCATGTCATTTCTATAGATTGCTTGTTATTTGAAATTCCGTTGTCAGGTTTGCCATTTCCCATTGTTCGTGTATTTCTTCGACCAGATATTCTACGGTTTTATCTTGGTCTTTGAATATTCGATTACATCTCTCGCGCCAAATCACAAACTGTGTGATTAGAAGCATATATATGGGAGTGATTCAGTAGGGGAAAACTAGAATAATATTAACCAAGTATTAACTAGCTTATGTACGGTTATTGTTCTGCATGTACAGTTTATATTCTATATATATAATCTAAATTAATATCTAAAATCATATACAATACAATATATCCATCTTTTATTTCATTTTAACTCTCTGTGTGTGTATATATGAGTCTGGTTAATGTCATAACATTATAATTTCAACTCAAGTTATAACGAATCAATTTTTACGATTTCAAAGTCTGAAAAGTCGATTTCAACCACTCAATATGTTCTCCATATTAAAATGTGTTTGGAGACCAATTTTTTTATTTTTTGGAACTTTTTTACTCTTTTTTAGATAGGTACAAAATTACTATTTTCAGATAATTGTGGACCATACAAAACTGTGAGTTTCTACCTATCTTAAAAAATAAAAATATAAAATTTTGAAAAATATAAAATTTGTTCTCCAAGCACATTTAATATGAAGATCATGCTGAACGGCTCGATCGACTCTTCGAACTTTAAAATCGCATAAACAAATTTGTTATAATTTAGGTTGAAATTATAATGTTATGACATTAGCCGGATTATATATATATATAGGGCTGGGCTTAGCTAAGCAATGGAGTAAAATGACTTTGTACTCCACGCAATATTTTCATTTTGAAAATTCAAACTACCGATCCGAACCGTTCAAGTTGTTTTCCATATTGAAATGTACTTGGAGACCAAATTTTACATTTTTTGGAATTTTTTTACTATTTATTAAGCTACTTTGAAAATCGCTGATCCGGATGAACAGTAGCAAAACAGTAAAAAATTCTGGACCAATGGATCAGCGATTTTCAAAGTGGCTTAATAAATAGTAAAAAAATTCCAAAAAATGTAAAATTTGGTCTCCAAGCACATTTCAATATGGAGAACAACTTGAACGGTTCAAATCAGTAGTTTGGATTTTCAAAATGAAAATAATGAGGCGTGGAGTATCAAGTCGTTTTACTCCATGGCTTAGTTAAGCCCAGCCCTATATATATATTGTTTTTAGTTCTATTTGTTCTTGCATTATATCATAAACAACTCATAGAACTTATTTCAATCGTCATTGTGGAAACAAAGCGAGGCATTTTGTTAGATACTTTAATCCCACTTCCTTTCACAAAGATATGTGAACGATGCCCGACAGATGCATTATTTCAATCATAAAAGTTGTTGACAATCTACCAACTTATTCATTAGCTTAATTAATTAAGTCTCATGTGGGTACTTTTTTTTCCCTAAATCATTTAAGAGTGCCAGCTACGTGCACCGACCACGTGATGACTAATTAAAATATATAAGCATGTGAAACGCGCGCGTTCATAATTTATTTTCCCTTTTCTGGAGCAACACTACAGCATGAATAAATATATTTACTTATGGTACGTTGAATCTGATAAACAGCAAAATTTTTGACTGATTTGAATATAAGCAAGTTATCGATTTTATAAAGAATCAATTAATTTTCTTTAGCATTAGTTTGAGAAAATAACCAACGCATAAAATACACAAAAAATCCGAGTTATATTGCGTTTAAAACCCCCAAATGTCTCATTTTAAAATAGAGCAATATAATTTAATTTGAAGGTGCTAATGAGCAATAACCAAATGCAATGAACTTTATGTATTTATCTTTCGATATTTTAGTTATTCTGGTTCCGGTTTATTTAGTAACTTTAATAAATAATTTGGCATAATATATATAACATACTTTAGGTTGTGTTCCTGCAACGAGAAACATTTTAAAAATATCATACATTTTCAAATCATCAAACAAAATATTACTTTTTCAAAATTATTAAAAAAAGAGGAGGGTTCAAATGCCTCCATTTTTTGTGCCTCCACCATATCTCTATTTTTTAAAACTTTAATAACTCAAAATTTACAACTTGAAAGTCAAAATAAAAACCGTTGAATGTGATCTATGTTATTTTCTGTATGTGTTCATAAAAAATTATCACATTTCAATTTTGTTTTTATGTGAATCAATAAGTTAAAAAATCAACGTCTAGAAATTATCCACATTATTACGTTTTTTGCAAACTCTTGATGACAACCAAAACGAAATTGAAATGTTATAATTTTTTACATGTGCATAGATAAAATGATGTAGATCATATCTAACGGTTTTATTTTGACTTTTAAGTTTTAATTTTGAGTTATTAAAGTTTTTAAAAACAGAGGCACGGTGGAGACACAAAAAATAGTGGCATTTGAACCCTCTTCTTAAAAAAATATCTACACATGAACCATAATTTTCTCCTAACCACCCTCTCCTCTCATTTTTTTCCCGCTAGGTTTACAAGCTTATATTATGTTTTTACCAATAGCTCCCTACAAAACAAAGTAATTATCAAACTCATAGATAACATGTTTTGAAGAAATATGCTGCATTAGAAATATATATATATATATATATATATAGAGAGAGAGAGAGAGAGAGAGAGAGAGAGAGTTTTTTTACCAGTCTAGCCATTAACTGTGTACCATCTAGCCATCTTTCAAAGTCGACCAGTTCTTTTACCAGTCCAGGTACACAGTTACCACAGGTAAACGAAAGATAATATAAAAGGAGAAAATGGCTAGATGGTTTGCCTTAACATGTAGCCGTATATGGGTCTGAATCCTTATCGGCTATCTTTAGAGCAGGCACGATATATGTATGAAAAATAACGAGATAAAAAAACATATATAATCATCAACTTAAATCTGTCCCTGCTTTATTTCTTTTCGAGCTGTCGAACTGGGGTGACTTTTGTCCCTTCTCTACCGGTAAGTTTAATGAGACAGTGCCACGTTGGTTCTCAATATAAAAAATGAAAGTTGAAGAAAACTGGAACTCAACTCGACCGTTCAATCTTCTGATCTAGCAGCCCACAATCGTTTACTAAGCAATTTTAAAATATGGAGGTTGCTTTCGAATTCTATCATTCAACAAGCACCTGAATCCTGTCTCCAGCGGCATCATTAAAATCGAGCAAAATCTTTCCACTCTGCGAGCTGCCATCTGCATCGATCGGTGCATCCTCCAACATTTCCATTATATTTACGCCAGCCAAGCCTAATATCATGCACATAAACAACTTAGTGTACTAACACACACTTGACAATTATCATATTACCTATTTGTATACTTTGTTGTGTTGGTTTCTACTAATTAACTTTTCTTTTTAACTATCGAAAGTTTGCTGATTTGATTATTGATGATAATCAGAGATTTTCACCATATTTTTGTACGTATAAATCTGGTGCATCCCACAAGAAAAAGAAATATAAAAGGAAACGAGTGAGGCTATGTACTATGGATCAATATCTTTGTTTTCAAAGATCAAATGATCACATCTGAATCATTCAACATGATCTCCACATGAAAATGTACTTGCAGGTTAAATTTTACATTTTTTAGAATTTTTTTACTATATTTTTAGATAGATAAAAATCACTACTGTTGAATTGGTCTAGAATTTTTAGATCAAGTGATTTTCTCCCTACCTCAAAAAATAGTAAAAAGATTCTAAAAAAACGTAAAACTTGTTTTACAAGTACATTTCCATCCAGAGTTCACGTAGAACGGTTTAGATTAACTTTTTGGTATTTGAAAACAGAGATATTGATCCATAGTACGAACCAATTTGCACTATGCATAGTACCATAGCCTCACTCAAAAGGAAACACAGGCTCTTTTTGATACCTGGAATTATTCTTGACATCCCTTCCAAGAATCCAGCCTGTTTTATCAAAAGGAAAACTTGTCATGAAAAAAACTTAAAAAAAGAAGTATCATTATTAACATCTATAAGACTGCATTAAACTAACTAGCAAGTACCATTAAAGTTCAAACGATTGAAATTACAGTCACTAATTATCCTTGCCAAATATTATGTTAGACCCACATCAACTAAGATTAAATTTTCTCAAGAAAAAGGAAGGAATTTTAAATTGAAAAACATTAACCAAGGAACTTACCGGAATTCTGACATCAAGCTTTTGAAGCCCATCCTTTCCAGTTATCTTTAATCTTAAAGTACGAGACCAAATCCAAGACATGCGATCACTTGAACTATTTGTGTTTAAGTTGTCATATACAACTGGAGGTAAAAGATCAATTATTGGTTCAGAACCTCCTTGGTTTATCCTTTCACCATAAGTAGGAGACGAAAATCCTGCACTTAACATACAAGGAACATTGAACTAAAATATATTTAAAGATACTTAAGTGGTTTTTATTTTTTTTATCCCAATTTAACTCTTGTGTCAGTCAAGGAAACTGTACTTAAGAGCATCTACATTGGTAATTTCATTCCAATTTCAAATCATAGGTGGCAATTTCATTTGCAATTTGAGGGATGTATAACAATTCCATAAATATAAAGATTTCTCTTAATCAGATTGCTTTCAAAACGTCATGTTGGCAAAAATATTAATTCATATTCGCTCGTTCATCTCAGGAATTAATTTCTAGAACTAAAAATTTCAGTGCTTTTGAAATTAACTTTTAAATTAATTTCAGTTATTGCAATTGTAATTTTAGTCTAATTTCATGGGATGGTACAAAAACAGGTACATTTTCAGATCCAATTGTCACATTATATCAAGATTTGGGATTAAAATAATCTCACCGGTGCCATATGACAGCTGGGAATTATTGACCATGTATCTTTTCTCCTCTTCATAATAATTATTAAATCCAAGAGTCTCTTTTATCTCATCAAATGATGGCAAGCTCCCTGGAGGCGGGACCCGCCCGCTTTTGATTGCTGCCAGTCCATCCTACAAGGTAGAACAAGAGGAGAAACATAAAGACAAAGGATCATTTAAAAATAAGAGACAAAAATACACAAGTGAAAAAATATATATATATATATATAAGTACCTCCATTGCACGCATGGATACACCAATTAAAGAGAGAGGATAGCTGATGAGTTTAAATCCAAGTTCCTCTAATTCAACAGGAGTAAGTATCGGAGTCTTACCCCCTCCTTCCAGCATATTAGCCTTCAATAATTGTTATACCAGCAGAAGAACAATCTTAAAGTTAGAATTTACTTGATAGTAATTGTAATTTTATACATATGATATTAAATAAATAAAAAAGCAAAAATATGATGAATTAAAAGGACTAACTTGGTAAGAAGAAACACGATGAATCAGTAGTGTTTCAGCCTAAATACCACAAACTCCAAAACCTGTCGAATCTACTTCAAAAGATGAATCCAAACCGTTCAAACCGATCTACTTCATGAGGGGTGTGTATCATGTCAAGCGGTTAAATGTGGTAGTTTTTTAAGTTTATCTTAATACATTCATTTTTCATCATTTTTTTACCGCTCGACTTATACTAAAATATTTCGAGAACTTATAAATTTTGCATGTCAACGCATCACTCATAAAGTATATCGATTTCGATTTGTCATTTGAAGCATATCTGATAACAGCAGTTTTTACATACCATTTTTGGAACTAATGGAGAGATCTCACAAAATGCCTTCATCTCTTCTCTCGAGGCAAGAGCATCTACGAAAAGAACATCTGCGCCAGCATCAGCAAAAGCACGAGATCTCCAAAGGGACTCCTCAAGTGAAACTGCCTGACGCGAATCTGACCGGGCAACAATCACAATGTCAGACCCACTCTCCTTTCGCGCATCAATGGCCGCTTTTATTTTCATGACCGCTTCTTCTCTTGACACCACCTTCCTTCCCTGTGTGTGACCGCATGCTTTTGGTGCCACCTTCCAAGTAAGAAAAATACAAGTTCAGAAATTAAGGTCATGCCATGCTGGCAGCATTGTGCGGTAAACCTGGTGTTTGAGATTCTAAAAATATACTTGGTCTTCGAGAAGAATCCCGGCAAATCCAGCTTTGATAAACCCTTTCACGGTTCTCTTGACATTCATGGCGTTTCCATACCCGTTATCTCCATCTCCAATAACAGGAATTGACACAGCCTGGGTTATTAACGAACCTTGATCAACCATTTCTCCATATGATATAAGGCCGACATCTGGCAGCCCCAAACGTGCAGCAGAGATCGAAAAACCTAGGCACCATTACAGAAACCTTGAATGAATTAATCAGGCCGACATACAAAATCTCACTCAGTCAATTCAACAAACACCTACTAGGTGTGAAATAAACCATGGTTTAGTCCATATATTATACCCATATTGCCATGATTGGCAACCCGATGCAGCCCATCTCAATTCTCAACTAATCTGAATTGACCAGAGTCAACCAGTAACTGTTTCTGTTATCAATTCTGTATAAACGACTACTGCAGGCACCATTACAGAAACATTGCATGAATGAGGCTGACATACAAAATTCTTCACTCAGTCAATTCAACAAACACCTACTAGGTATGAAATAATCCATGGGTTGGTCCGTATATTATAATATATCATACCAGATGTTAGGCACATCAGTGTCAGCCATACCAGCATCCCGATTCAGCCCCTCTCAACTAATCTGATTTGACCAGAGTCAAACAGTAACTGTTTCTGTTATCAATTCTGTATAAGCGACTACTGCAGGCACCATTACAGAAACCTTGCATGAATCAGGCCAACATACAAAATACTTAACTCAGTCAATTCAACAAACACCTACTAGGTTTTGGTCCATATATTATAATATATCATACCCATAGTGCTATGATTTCTCTCTCTTTACTATTACAATATGCAATTCTGATTTGCTTTACAGAATGTAACTGTTTCAAATAACTAAACAAGACAAGAGCAGAGAACAAACACTTACCACTGGTAAAACAAAACCCGAACCCGGCCCGTTCAATCAGCTTAGCACTGAGTGCGTCGAAGCAAGCGGGTCCCTGATGGATACCCGAAGACTCCAACAACTGCCTGAGCGCCTTCGCTGGCGAGTCGGAGGTGGTGATGGGAGGAGTGTAGTAACTGCTTCTTGGGACAGTGGTATTGATCAATTGGGAACGGAGGTTGGTTGTAGAGAGATTGGGGAAGAAGTGAAGTTGGTTTTGGAGATTGGGCGGAGGCTGATGGGAAGAGAAGGGTTGGTGACGTGGCGGGATGAGGGTTGTTTTAAGATTGCAGCAGGAGCAGGCCATCTTTTGGTTTCTCCGTCACTCAGCTTGTGAGCTGTCGCGGTTAGCGATTTGGGAAGGAACGACACTCTCGCTTTAATATTCGTGCGCAAATTCTAATCGGACGGTCAGAATCTAAACATAAATATTATGTTACTTTTCTTTTATGATATATTATGTTACATTAGGTTATATGATCGACTTGAGAGTAGGTCCGATGGACATCGGACCTACTTTGGTTCGATTGGTTTAATCACCGTCAATCTGTTTTAAGATTCTTGCGAAACGCTTTAATTTTTGTACGTGTCTGTTTCAATTATCGTGCGGATAAATCTTAAATTAGATCGGACGGTTATCATGCTTGTTGAACCTAAAAGTAGGTCCGATGGGCATCGGACCTACTTCGTTCTCTATATGATCGTATCTTATATGAATTCGGTTATGGTTATCGAATTCGCATCCTCTAAGATATCTCAAACTTTGAGTGTATTTTTGGAAAATCTCAACCGTTGAGATATGTTCTGCACGAATCTCAAAGCACAAATTTGAATTTACACAAGAGGACTCATAGTCGTACGTTATTAATAAATTTTAAGAACTATATTAAGAGATATTCAAATATCTTTATTTTTTATATGTTTTCATCGTATCTTTATTTTTTTAATCTTCTAATAACAAAAACTTTAAAACTCAATTATATGTTAAAATAAAATCGTTAGATGTATTTTCTACATTATTTTCTCTACATACACATAAAAAATATTATCACTTCTTGATTTTATTTTTTATATGAATTAAAAGTAGAAAAATCAACATTCATAATTGATCCATATGAATGTATTTTTGTAAGCTCTTTATACCAATCAAAATAAAGTTAAAATGTGTGTAAAGAAAATAATATAGATCAAATCTAAAAGTTCTATTTTGATATTTGAATTTTAAATTAGTTACTTTTTGCATTAGAGAGGTTTGGAATGTACATTTTGCACAAGATTAGTGTTAAAAAATATTAGTAAGGAAAACAAAATAGCACCTCAATCTGTTGAAAAAAAAAAAAAAGACCAAATGAAATAGCTTGACGTGATTTATATTTTGCAGAAGGTTGCCACATAAGCAGTTTTCACATATTCATCAAATAATTCCCTATCTAAAACTAACACCTTTTTCTTCTCTTGCAATCTTGCATAATAAAAGGTAACACAAGAACCCTCCCTTTGCTTTTCACCAAGTCAACATAATGCTTTCATGCACTAATTTCTAAATCTAAATGCCTATACAGTGATTTCATCTATGAGGAATTTGTAAAGAGAAATTCATCCCAATTCATGTATTTATGCAGATATATCAGCAACTTTTGAACTTGAGACGGCATAGGGAGATTTCAATTTATCGGCAACACCCAGCCAGTTTGCGAGAAGTCGAAACACTCTCTCGTCACGTAATAGACCCCTGTGATCGCATGCGTCAATACCAACTCTTTCAGTAGCAGAGAATCCATCTGCTTATTTT
This sequence comes from Carex kokanica, assembly GCA_025461125.1. Lineage (NCBI taxonomy): Eukaryota > Viridiplantae > Streptophyta > Magnoliopsida > Poales > Cyperaceae > Carex > Carex kokanica. The sequence continues at coordinate 1,297,810 of JAJGRX010001229.1, forward strand.
TTTTAAAAAGAAAGAAGAAAAAGAATAACAGAGTTCAGAATAAACATAAACACATTGTGCAAAGGGGCAATAAGAAAGATTTTTTTAACCAGGTAAACACTTTGTGCAAAGGGGCAATAAGAAAGATTTTTTTAACCATATAAACACTTTAGGTCATGTTTGGTTGTGGAGTAAGAGGTGATGTAAACTCTTTACTCTACACTTAAGATGTCAAACAAGAAAAAATAGGAATAACATGGAGTAAGAAGTGAATTAAGTTTAAGATGGAGTAAGCAACTTAATCCACCTATGACCTTAAAATCTTAGAATCTGCTAGCAGCAAGGGTCTAAATTTTTTTTCCATTTAACTAAAATTGAAAATAGTGTAAAATAACAGGGAAAATATTATTACCATGGCAGATTCAGAAGGAACAGTACCATCTCCATCAACATACCTATACTCGCCCTGAAATTAAAAATAAGAAATATAATTAAGTCTTAATTAATCCACACAATTCAGAATTAAGGAAATACGGAGTAATAAAATATGGTAAAAATTAAAACCATACCACTGTGCGGCACACTTCTGATAAATCTTCAATTGGGGAGCTTTCAAAACCATACCATGCTGGCAATGGTGCACAGCATTGTGCAGTAAACCTGGTCTTTGAGATCTTAGAAATATACCTGGTCATCGAGAATAATCCCGGCAAATCCAGCTTTGATAAACCCTTTCACGGTTCTCTTGACATTCATGGCATTTCCATACCCATTATCTCCATCTCCAATCACAGGAATTGACACAGCCTGGGTTATTAACGAACCTTGATCGACCATTTCTCCATATGATATAAGGCCGACATCTGGCAGCCCCAAACGTGCAGCAGAGATCGAGAAACCTTGCATGAAATCAAGCCGACATACAAAATTCTTCACTCAGTCAATTCAACAAACACCTACTAGGTATGAAATAAACCATGGTTGTGGTCCGTATATTATAATATATCATACCAGAATGTTAGACACATCACAGTGTCAGCCATACCAGCATCCCGATTCAGCCCCTCTCAAGTCTCAACTAATCTGATTTGACCAGAGTCAAACAGTAACTGTTTCTGTTATCAATTCTGTATAAGTGACTACTGCAGGCACCATTACAGAAACCTTGGATAATCAGGCCAACATACAAAATTCTTCACTCAGTCAAATCAACAAACACCTACTAGGTATGAAATAAACCATGGTTTTAGTCCATATATTATACATATAGTGTACCATGATTGGCATGGGTCATAATGGTACCAGAATCTAACAGTATTAAATAATTGAAGAAGACCAGAGAAGAGAACAAACACTTACCACTGGTAAAACAAAACCCAAACCCGGCTCGCTCGATCAGCTTGGCACTGAGTGCATCAAAGCAAGCGGGTCCCTGATGGATACCCGGCGACTCCAACAACTGCCTGAGCGCCTTCGCTGGCGAGTCGGAGGTGGTGATGGGAGGAGTGTAATAACTGCTTCTTGGGACAGTGGTATTGATCAATTGGGATCGGAGGTTGGTTGTGGAGAGATTGGGGTAGATTTGAAGTTGGTTTTGGAGATTGGCAGAGAAGGGGTGGTGACGTGGCGAGAAGGAGGCGGTGCTGTTCGGTGTCAGATACAGATTCTGACTTACAAGTGAGACTCGCAATTGAACCAATCGAGTGGTTACTTGAACGAATTTCTCAAATGAAGCTCAGCTTGAATAAAAATGGTGAAAGATAAAGGTGGAGGTGAAGGAGTATCAATTCATATTTCATTTCATAATCAAAAACCATACAAGATAAGGCCTTATATAGGCGATGCTATAACAGAAAGCAAAAATGCAAAAGATACAGTGGATTGCGCCAATTTGCCGCGCTTTGCCACGTCAGCCCAACTTGCTGACAATTTCTAACAAATTCACTAACCGCTGCTGCTCAATTCTTCTCCGTTTTCTTCAGACGCTATCTTCTCCAGTTCTAAAGGTTCGGACCCCACTTGGCAGCTGCTTCCTTCCTTAACCGCTTTAACAAATAACCCCTTAACTGGGCCTGTAATCAGCGATACTGCTTCTTCATTTGGGCTGTTCAGTTCACGGGTCGAAGCCCATTTGAACCCTTCCCTTCCAACGGATAGTCTGACCAAGTCAAAATCGACATCTCGCATCCCCAATTCAGCTCCTTCGCCAACACCCTTTTCTGGCGATCCTGACAATCCCCTCTCCTTCAAACTTTTCTCGACCTCGAGAATAAATTGAGGATACTTCTGAGCAATAGAGTAATACTCCTCCCAAGTTGCATCTTCAATTTCTTGGTTATTCCAGTGAATTAGGATTTGAGTTATCGCTGCATTTCCCCTTTTGACCATTCTTCTCGCTAGAATGCTTTGGGGCTCTAACACAGTCTCATCACTTGGCCCTTTCAATGGAAGACTCGGAGAGACAACAGTATCCTTGCCAATGTGCTCTTTCAGCTGAGACACATGAAACACCGGATGAATTGAAGATCCAACCGGCAAGTTCAGCTGGTAAGCGGTTTCTCCAATTTTCTTTATCACCTCAAATGGTCCATGGTATTTAGGATTCAACTTTTGGTTCCCCTTCCCAGCTACTGACTGCTGCCTATATGGATGTAGCTTCAAATACACCCAATTTCCTTTTTTAAAATGCCTCTCACTTCTTTTCTTGTCAGCAAAATGCTTCATCCTCTCTTGAGCTCTTCTCAAATTTTCTTTCAACTGCCTTAAGGTTTCCTGCCTATCTTTTAGCACTGCATTCACTGCTTCAACCTCACTCTTGGGAGCGCTTCCCAGTGCTAGTTGAGGGGGAGGGTATCCATACAAGGCTTCAAAAGGGCTGGTTTTAAGGGTACTGTGATAAGTAGTGTTATACCACCACTCAGCCAAGGGTAAGTATTGCGCCCACTTCTTCTGTTTGTCGTAAACCATGCATCTTAAGTAGGTTTCTAGACACTGGTTCACTCTCTCAGTTTGTCCATCGCTCTGTGGGTGGTAGGCAGTGCTCATGTTGAGCTTGACTTCTAACTTTGCCATCAACTCTTGCCAAAATCGGCTAGTGAAAATAGCATCTCTATCAGATACAATTGAGCTGGGCAGACCATGGTACTTATACACTTGATCCAAAAACACTTGTGCCACATCAATAGCCTTGTAGGGGTGTGCCAATCCAATAAAGTGGGAATATTTGGTCAACCTATCTACCACCACCATTATCACTTCCTTCCCATTGGATTTTGGCAATCCAGTTATAAAGTCCATGCCTATACTAGACCAAGCTTGATCTGGTACAGGGAGAGGTTGTAAGAGTCCAGGTGAGTGAATCAGTTCATGCTTATTGATCTGACAGTTGTGGCAGGTTTTAATGTACTGATGCACATCATCTTTCATCTTGGGCCAATAGAACAATTTTTTTATTCTATGGTATGTAGCAGTTACTCCAGAATGGCCCCCCACAGTTGAGTCATGCAAAGCTTGGATAATTTGCTGTCTCCATGTACCATTATTTCCCACACAAATGCTACCTTTGTATCTAAAAATACCTTGGTGGTGTGTGACCTTGCTGACATCAGTTTGTCCTTCTTTACTGCCATTTCTCATCTCCTCTTTCAACTTCTCCACCCATTCATCTCCTTGGTAGCTGTCATGGATATTCTCCATCCACCTGGGTCTGAGTTCAGTTATGAATTGCACCACAGCTTCCTCTTTGTTTCCACCTTCAATTTGCCCTTCTCTTCTACTTAATGAATCAGCCACTATGTTGTCACACCCCTTCTTGTACTCAATGACAAAATCCAACCCTAGGAGTTTACTCAACCTTTTGTGTTGTGTGGATGTGTGTATCTTCTGTTCTATCAAGTGTTTAAGGCTGATATGGTCAGTTTTAATGGTGAATGGAGCCCCCATGAGATAGTGTCTCCATTTAGTAACAGCTACAATTAGGGCTAGGAACTCTTTTTCATAGGTGGAAAGATCTAATTTTCTGGGTCCCAACTTCTGACTGATAAAAGCTATGGGTTTCTTCCTTTGCATCAACACTGCCCCAATTCCATCTTTACAAGCATCAGTTTCTATGGTGAAAGGTTGAGAGAAGTCAGGTAAAGCTAGAACAGGAGCTTGTACCATGGCTTGTTTGAGGTTTTGGAATGCTAACTGTGCTTCTGAATTCCACCCAAATGCATTCTTTTTTAGTAATTCAGTCAATGGTTTGGAGATGATTCCATAACCTTGAATGAACTTCCTATAATATCCAGTCAACCCTAGGAAACCCCTCAATTCTTTAATGGTTTTTGGAACTGGCCACTGCACCATGGCCTCTATTTTCTTTGGATCAGTTGACACCCCCCCATGTGCAATCACATGCCCTAAATATTCAATCTTTTTAACACAAAATTCACATTTGCTCATTTTCACAAACAACTTGTTGTCTTTGAGGATTTGTAAGGTCATTTTGAGGTGGTTTAAATGGGATTCAAGGTCTTTGCTGTAGACTAGGATATCATCAAAAAAGACAAGGACAAATTTTCTGAGATGTGGTTTGAACACTGAATTCATAAGGGATTGAAAAGTAGCTGGGGCATTGGTTAAGCCAAATGGCATCACATTGAATTCAAAATGGCCATCATGGGTTTGAAAGGCTGTTTTGGGTTTATCAGACTCAAACATTCTGATTTGGTGATAACCAGATCTAAGGTCTAATTTGGAAAAATACACAGCCTCTTTAAGTTCATCCAACAAATCATCTATGATAGGTATTGGAAACTTGTTCTTTATGGTATTGTCATTCAATTTCCTAAAATCCACACACATTCTCCAAGACCCATCTTTCTTCTTGACCAACAACACTGGAGAGGAATAGGGACTAGAGGAGGGTTGTATAAGGCCATTTAAGAGGAGTTCATTCACAATTTTCTCAAGTTCAATTCTCTGAAAATATGAGAATCTATAGGGTCTTAGGTTGATAGGTTTAGACTCTTCTTTTAATGGAATTTTGTGGTCAATGGTTCTGTGGGGTGGCAAGGTAGTGGGTTCTTGAAACAGCTCCTGGAATTCAGTCAACAAGGGTTGAATCAATACCTGATTTTCTTTTTCCTCTTTGACTTCTTCATCCTCCACAGTGAAAAGATGAGCCACAATCACTTGACTCCCCTTTTTCTTCTCTTTCTGTAAGTCAACATCATGATCTATCAGCTTCACCTCAGCTGCTACTTCTTCAATTTTGAGATTGACTGGTTTGCCCTTATGGTTCAAGCTGATGCACCCTTTCTTGCCATCAATTGTGAGTGGACCCATTTCTGAAATCCAATCCATTCCTAATATGAGATCATATCTAGGTGTGTCTAGCACTCTGAGTTCATACTCAAAATCATGCTTTTGCACCTTAAATTTCAGCCCCTTGCAAACCTGGTTAGATTCCATCCTAGCTCCATTTGCTACTCTTACTGACATAGGTTGAGAGTGATTTGTTTTTAGGTTCAGATTCTGTACCACAGTGGGATTAATGAAGGAATGGGTGCTGCCACTGTCTATTAACAAACAGATGGGAATGTGGTCAATAGCTCCCTTGAATCTCAGATTTTTTGTGTATTTGGAAAGTTGTGATGAAGTATGGTTTGTGCAGATACTAAGGGTGGCTTGTTCTACCTCTTCCTCTTCTCTTCTCTCTTCTACTTGTCTTTCTACTAATTGTTCCTCAATTCCCCTTTCTACTTCCTCAGTATCTTCCTCCTCTTCAATCTCTAAGGCATGCAAAACCTTGGTACCACATTTGTGCCCATAGAAATACTTTTCATTACACTTAAAGCACAACCCCATGCTCTTCTTTTGATCCATAGTCAACTGACTATTTGTGCCTCCGATTTGTTTCACTACTACTTGTGAATTTTCAGCCCACTTTCTTCCTCCTGTTTCAATTGGTTTAGGGTTTTTGTGATAGGTAATTTGTTTAGGAGCTGTCATTCTCTTGGCACTGGTTTCAAAGGTATTTTCAATTTTTCTGGCAAATTGGATGGCTTGGTTCAGGGTTTTTGGACTGAACAGATCCATAGTACTTCTAATCTCTTCTTTCAAACCTCCAATAAAACTTCCCACATAAAACTCTTCATGGTCAATACCAGTTTTGTACATCAACCTAGCCCGAGCTCTACTGAAATTTGTGACATAATCCTCTACCTTTCCCAATTGGAATACCCTTTTAAAATCTTCCATCGGTTTACCCAACTCATCAACAAAATAACTCATCAGCTCTTCTTTCAAAATTGCCCAAGGTGGATTTGGATTGGTAATCTTCAAACTTCGGTACCATTCCCTAGCATCCCCAGTAAAGTGCATGATTGCCAGACGAGTCTTATACATTTCAGTTATCTGGTAAAACTGAAAATAAAACTCAGTCTCCTCAATCCATTCTCCTGGATTAACTCCTGTAAAAACCGGAAAATCTACCTTAGGTAGGTTGATCCGTTGGATAGGATGATTAAAATCACCCGATCTACCATCTTTACCCTTGCCAGAATCATCAAACATCTCCTCTACTATTGGCTTTTTTGTCTCATTTTGATAAGGATTTGAAATACCGTGAGGTGGTGTCATGTTACTCGAATCACCTTTTTCGAGATGAGCAACGTTCATCAAGGCTTCCAGCATCGTCATCATCTTTCCCATCGTATGCTGGCTGTCTGACAATTGCTCTTCAATTCTTCCCACTCTGGATTGAATCTCAATCTGGTGCGACTCTGATTTAGCGATTCGATCACTAATCAGACAAAAGTTCGCTTGTTGCTCCTCATCAAGTTGCGCCAAGCTTTTAGCTCGAGTGGTGGTCATCGCTCTTTTGAGTGTGGTGTTTCTCTTCTTCCCCAGCTGTGATCTTAGGGCTCTGATACCAAATGTCAGATACAGATTCTGACTTACAAGTGAGACTCGCAATTGAACCAATCGAGTGGTTACTTGAACGAATTTCTCAAATGAAGCTCAGCTTGAATAAAAATGGTGAAAGAGAAAGGTGGAGGTGAAAGAGTATCAAATCATATTTCATTTCATAATCAAAAACCATACAAGATAAGGCCTTATATAGGCGATGCTATAACAGAAAGCAAAAATGCAAAAGATACAGTGGATTGCGCCAATTTGCCGCGCTTTGCCACGTCAGCCCAACTTGCTGACAATTTCTAACAAATTCACTAACCGCTGCTGCTCAATTCTTCTCCGTTTTCTTCAGACGCTATCTTCTCCAGTTCTAAAGGTTCGGACCCCACTTGGCAGCTGCTTCCTTCCTTAACCGCTTTAACAAATAACTCCTTAACTGGGCCTGTAATCAGCGATACTGCTTCTTCCTTTGGGCTGTTCAGTTCACGGGTCAAAGCCCATTTGAACCCTTCCCTTCCAACGGATAGTCTGACCAAGTCAAAATCGACATCTCGCATCCTCAATTCAGCTCCTTCGCCAACACCCTTTTCTGGCGATCCTGACATTCGGCTGGCAAAGTAACGGATTGCTGCAGCAGGCCATCTTTGGTTTCTCTCGCTCTTACTCGCTGGTTAGCGATTTGGGAAGGAACCACACTCTCGCTTTGTCCGAGGTGTTGCACGTGATCAGAACCGTTGATCTGCAGAAGATTGAATGGGAACTGTGTTGAAATCAACGGCTTGATCACAAAAAGGATGTCACGTTCAAGTAACTCCGTGATATATCCCAGTCTTGGTCGGAAGTTAAGTGGGTTTGGATCATAATGCCCATACCATACCAGAACTCAGAAGTGCTTCTAATTGAACTGAGAGGCCCGGCCCGTAAAAAACGGGCCGATTAATAAATGAATTGTTAATGAACAGAACTATAAATGAGTTGGGCTCAAAACTCGATCCTGTTTCAAATTCTGATTAATTGGAAAAAAAAATAATTAGGCTCAAAACTCGATCCTGTTTCAAATTTTGATTAATTGAAAAAAAAAAAATAACTCATATGGTATTGGGTTGTTGCTCTACTCTGGAACAAGCACCAATTGTGTGACTGCATGATCATATCAGTACTAAACCTATCATATTATATAAGCAAACATCAATTTAAATAGGATACATACTATAGAGTATAGACTACTGTTCTGGAGGTGAATAGAGATGGGAAAAGAAAAGGAGAGATGCAGGAAGGTTTTTTTACCTCAATTTTTTTGTACATTAATAAGTTCTTTGCTACCGCTTGTGACGAACAATTTCACAACTCGGGCATGAATTCTTCTTTTGAGTTGGCTGCTATTAGTAATGTTCACTTTAATTTACTAAAAAAAAATGATTCTCATTTGGTAGTGAATTTCTAAGGGGAGAGTTAATTAACCGGTATCGACCGTCCGTCTCGGATCCGTGTTTCTAATAATAATAAATAAAATAAACCTGAACAAGGGACTTCAAGGAAAAAATCCGAGTTTCTGAGTTGACTCAGCCGATTCCCAATGATTCACCTGATTCCTATTCCATGATCAACTAACTGATTCCTATTCTGATTACATGAATGAATGCATGTGACCTAGCTATGTGGTACATCTACGTACCGTTCATATGAAAATTAATTGAGACTTAGCTCATAATAACAATCAATAATACTTCCATTGTAATTGATGTCATCTTTACATCAATAAATAACTAATCACCTCGATTAAAATTATCTCACTTCTGGGTTGGTGAAGGTCACATAATTTATAGAGCATGCAGAGCCGTTCAAACTAGATGGGTCCATTGCTTCCTCTGTTACTCTTAAATTGAAGTAGGCTGGCTGCTTAGGCTCTGGTAAAATTATACTCTCTGTGATAAGAAACACGATCACATCAGACATGATGGGTCGATCGGCTGGATTCTCTTGTACACACAGTAATCCCACATGGATGCATCTCTCTGCCTGTCTTTGGGACACTTCAGTTAATGTTGAACAAATTAGCTCTGGAATATTTCCTCCTTTCCATCTGTACCAAGCCTGACAAAGATTAAATCCAGTTCAGAAACAAAATTCTCTTTTGAAGTTTGTAACATATGAATATTGTATAATTAAGAGTTTAAGTTGTGTATATGTTTCATTACATATCCAAGAAGGTTGAGAAATTCTTCGTATTGGTGGAAACCCGTATTCCTTTTGCCGCTTACAATCTCCAGAAGCAATACACCAAAGCTGAATACATCTGATTTGATTGAGAAAAGACCCTCAGATGCATACTCTGGAGCCATGTAACCGCTGATAAAAAAATAAGGAAAAAACATCATTATATGATGATACAACATGCAACTGATCAGAAAATTATATTACTGGTAATAACTTTATCTTATCCATAGACTGATTTACTTGTAAAAACATCATACTTACTATGTTCCTACCACCCTATTGGTATTTGCTTGGAGCTCCTTGGGACCGAATATTCTGGCTAATCCAAAATCAGATATCTTTGGGTTCATTTCAGAGTCTAAGAGAATGTTGCTCGCTTTCAAATCCCTATGAACAATTCTTAACCTGGAGTGTTGGTGGAGATATAGGAGTCCTTGAGCAATGCCTTTAATTATCTCAAAACGCCTTTCCCAATTTAGAAGTGCTCCTCTTGTTTTATCTGTAATACAACACATATAAAGGAGCTGGCTTATCTATTGTTTTTGTTTTTTTTTAAGTCTTGACAGTGACAGTCAAGGGTACCATTAAAACAGAAACAAAATTACAGCCTAGTCCCTCAACTTAGACTAATTACAACTGAGTCCCTCAACAGAATTTAAACCATAGTGCTCCCTCTTGTAGAATCTTTCCCCCCAATACTTCTGCCCTCATTTTGCTGTCATCATATCCACCAGCAGGTGCACAGTACACGGTTTATTGCCCTTCTGTTTTACTTCTCTCCACGATTGGTCCCAGATATCCGGTACCGACATACCCTGTACCAGTCTTCATACCAGTATCCTTCTTTTGATGGAATTTTGGATGTAATTCCACACTGATAATGCGTACTGGCAACTAAAGAGCAGGTGACTTGTTTTTTCCCGTATTTGATCTCCGCACATTGAACAATTTACATCGCAAAATATGTGTCTTCTTTCCAATACGTCCCATGTCAGAATTTTATTTTTAATAACAAAGTAACCAAAAATCTTGACTGATGGGGAGACTTTGGCCAGCCAGATCTCATTGTAATGCCAGCGGGTCGGTCTTTCCTCCTTCCAAAATCACTCTGTGCATTGACTTAGATGTATATGTACCTGTTTTACTCAATTTCCATATAATTGTATCTTCCTGCTCGTTGAAGTTAAAAACCATCTGTGGAGCGATTGAGTGCAGCAAAGGCTCAGCTTCTCTAAGCGAGATTGATGGAAACGGAGGTCTACAATTATCATGATAACCAACAATCAGTAGTCCATCCCATGAGTCGTACCAAAATGAAATGCCTCTCCCATTTCCAATTTTCCATAATAAAGGTTTCAGTTTATCAGAATTTTCCAGAAAAAAGAATCTGCTGACCTTCATTTTTCGGTGCGATGGTACCAGTACTGGTACGGGGCTCTTTGCGCATAGATTATGCATTATCTGAGGCCACAATTCTTCATTGGCAGTGTACAAACACCACCACCACCATCTAATTAGGAGAGCCAAATTTTGTAGATTCCTAACCCCCCATTTCTTTTTGAAAGGCAGCATGTACTCCAATTTGACAAGGCCATTCATCTTGTCCCCTCTTCTCCTCTCCCCCATATAAAATATCTTCTAAGCTTATATTTCTTTCAAAAACTCCCCAATTTAACAGGTTTTTTAGATTCCAACAACTCAGAATTTCCTTGGTCTTGACTTGTTAGTTTTTAAAATGGAACTTACGGGTGAATAGGTTCTTAGAATGGAACAGAGAGAAACCTTGTGATCTGAGAGGACTCCAAATTCAGAACACTATATGATTAAAACTAGTTGGTTATCTAACAATCCTAGTGATTTATTACAGATGACTCAGTAAGTACAAGTACTCTTTAAAGAAATGAGTTTTGTAAAATGGAACTAGTATTCTAATTTATGAATCAGATGGCAAAAACGGATAAAAGAGTTACAAAAACCCTTGCAAAACAGGTTTCTAGAAACATACCAAATATGAAATAATCTAAGCTCTTGTTTGGCATAAACTCATAAATCAATATTTTTTCCTCTCCTTGGATGCACCACCCGACCAGCTGGACTAAGTTTTTGTGTTGCAACTTCGCAATAAGTTGGATTTCATTTTTAAATTCAACTAGACCTTGACCTGAACTTGAAGAAAGCCTCTTGACAGCTATCTCAAATCCATCTTGCAGCAACCCCTAGAAGAAAACTTCAAATCACAATAAAACCCACAATTTCTTTTAAATTCATCATAAATAATTTTTATGCATTTGTCTAATTTGTCGGCTCTTTTAATGATTTTCTTTACTTTAATGGCCACATAACCTATGGCTTTTCTTGCTCTAAAAAAGATAATAATGAAAATAAATAAGAAAGAGAAAAAAGAAAGCAATATCGATGGAAGGAAATAGGAAGCACCTTATAGACAGGTCCGAATCCACCTTCGCCAAGTTTATTGTCCAATGAGAAGTTACCTGTCGCATTTGCTATTTGGTTGAAATCAAAGAGCGGAAAATCTGAATTTCTTTCTCTGCTCCACATATCCAGTGTTTCGTTGTTAGTTACAAGCATTGTTTCTTCTTGAGAAATGTCGGGTTCTAAATCATCAACGAACATATTATGTGTTAGCTAAATTTTCATGCAATGAGCATGTTGACAAGTACTGTTCAATTAAATAAAGAGTTCAACCTGCATATCTCAGTTTTCTGATAAACAAAAAGCCAAGGAAGCAGCCAATAATAAGCAATGGCACAAATACACTGATAATGATAATGAGGTGCCTAGGCCTGTTCTTTCCTCCTGCAAAAATTTGCAAAAATTTTTAAGGTTGAAATTATAAACACATCAATAGTTTCTTTTGCAATTTTCCAAAGATGAGAACTAACGAAAAAGATTCATGTCCTTGAATTCATTCGGTATATTGGGTCATTTTAAATGCTGATCAAATCTAGTTAGCATGTTTGAATTTTTGACATTTATCAGGTGAGTTTGGATTCAGATGGATGGACAGGTCATCTAGGTAGGGTAAATTTTGGTAATGCAAGATTTGGTAAGTGTAACTATGACATTGAACCTGCTGCAATAATGCACCAGTTGTTCTGATTATCTGAGCTACTGATCCTAATTTAATAGGTGCTATTTTGCTGCTGGCCGACAGTTCGACAGAATAGATATGAAAGATATATTATGTTATAATATGCAGATGACTGGAATTCTGTTACAGTGCAACTATAGGTATAAAATTCTGGCACCTGTAAATGAAATTATCATGAACCAAATGAAATTACCAACAGCAAAGATATGAAGTTAATTAAAGAATTGCAAACACAAACTTAATTAAAGAATGAACAACACAAAAGAAGAAAGGAAATTAAGGAAAATAAAAGATGTGGATCTCGAAGAAGCAACGTTTATGTGAAGTACACTTATTAACACAATCTATCTTAATTAGCCCAGATTGGACTTTTAATAACACATGTATAAACACCAAAGGGGAAGTAGAAAAGACAGTAGACTTGGTCAAAGACAATAGCATACTAAATATGTGATTTAGCTATAATATGAAATATATATATATATATATTGAGATGGACTTAGCTACTCCATGGAGTAAAACGACTTTGTACTCCACGCCATATCTTCATTTTCAAAGTTCAAATAGTCGATTCGAACCTTCTAACATGTTCTTCATATTGAAATGTACTTAGAGACCAAATTTTACATTTTTTGAATTTTTTTTACTATTTATTAAGCCACTTTGAAAATCTGAAAATCCGGATGAACAGTAAAAAACAGTAAAAATTTCTGGACCGCCGGATCAGTGATTTTCAAAGTGGCTTAATAAATAGTAAAAAAATTCCAAAAAATGTAAAATTTGGTCTCCAAGCTCATATCAATATGGAGAACAACTTGAGCGGTTCGGATCGGTCGTTTGGATTTTCAAAATGGAAATAATGAGGCGTGGAGCACCAAGTCGTTTTACTCCATGGAGTAGCTAAACCCAGCACATATTGAGATATATATATATATATATATATATATATATTGGTACAATTAATTTGTGTTTATTTTTATGTTAACCTTTAATGAAATATTATATAGGATAAAGGTATAGCCATCCTTTTCAAGAAGTATGGAAAAATTGGGAATTTTTCATCTGAAAGTAAATACCAGACAACTTTAAAAGGAAAATTAGAGAAAAAAAAAAGTTTAGCTATTAATATAATAATATTAAACAGTCGTAGGCATAAAGGTTACTTAATTAGTCAAACTCTTGTATCTTGTCTCTATTAGAGCTGTTATATCAAGACCTCATTAATTATACCAAAGGGGAAGGGAAAATTTACAAAAGAAAAAAAGAATGGAACTGTCCATACTTTACAAAAAGATCAAAAGAAAATTAACATGATAAATTGTTAAAATAGGCAAGCTACTGACCCTTACCACTTTCACGATCGAGAACCTCTATCGAGTTTGCAAAGCAACTGGGCCGTGCTTCAAGATCACTTGAATAAGTAGCTGATAGCAGAGAAAGCGCTCCGCCGTCATTTCGGAATGAGAAAATGTACTCAAAAGACGGAGCAAGGTTATCAGGCCTCGAACAATTCTGCAGAGGTTTATCATCTTCATCAAGAGATGGCGAGTAGCTAAGGTTGTAATCCGTTCCAAATATCTCGGGTGGCGATTGTATCTGATTATGACGGCCACATCTCACAGTAAAAAGGCTAGTATTCAATACCTCATACTTGTCATAGTGAAATTCAGTGGTAGGACTAGACAAATTAAAATAAAGATTACCACAGCCAGATTTATTCAAAGAACTACTAAGATGAGGATCTTGAATTACAATGATGTTGGGGTCATATGAGATGTTTTCCAATGGAAATAACAAAGAAAGCCAGATGAGAAATGGCTTATCATTATTGTCACATCCAACCGGTAAATAACCTGAACAATTAAGATCCACAGTAATGTTTGATTGGAAGTAAAATGGAGGCATAATTTGAATAGAAGGATCACATGGAAGTTCAGTTGTACATGAGTTGGAGAAACATGGAAGGAAGAAAATGAAAAAAAGACAAGCCAGTACTGAAGCGGCCATTAAAGATGGAACCAACTGAGATATTAAGTTATAGCTATTTCTAAACTTTGGAGAAGACAAGGATACAGACTTGCTATTCTTGCAACCTCTTGTATCATTTTCCATGGATTGACAATAGCACAGTTCTCTATTCATATTGGAGAATTAGCTGACCTTGACAGGGATATTGAAAGATAAGCAGTTGGGCCCTACAATTTTGTAAAATATCACCAAGACGGTAGTTTAGTTTGTACACTATTTGTATCTAGGGGTGTTCATTGGATCTGGTTTATTTGGTTTTCGATCGAATTGACAAATTTTGTTTTAATGGTTTGGTTTGGTTAAATTTTTCAATTACTTTGATTTTTTTTTATTTGGTTCGGTTTAACCTCTTTATTTCCGTTCAATCAAACAAACTGAAATTTACTTTATACTTACTTTAATTACTTCGGGTTTTTTATATTTGGTTCGGTTTAAAATTTCTTATTGCGGTTCAACTGATATATATCTTGAATTTTATTTCTATACTTATTAAATGTATTTGTGTATGTATTGAGTAGTCTGATTGGAGGTAGAAAGGAGGCATAATTTGAATAGAAGGATTACATGAGTTGGAGAAACAGGGAAGGAACAAAATGAAAATAAGATAAGCCAGAACTGAAGTGGCCATTAAAGATGGAACCAACCGAGATTAGTTATGGATAAACTTTGGAGAAGATATGGATATACACATGCTATTCTCGCGACATTATATAACGTAATTTTCCACGGATTAAATTTGATCACCTTCACTGGGATACTGAAAGACAAGCAGTTAGGCCACTACAATTATGAAAAATGTCACCAAGAACCAAGAAGGTAGTTTAGTTTCTACATAATATGCATCTCTTTGACTTTTCATGTGGACTGGCTGTCCCGCTTTTCAAATCAGTCAGATACCCATTCAGAACCATCCATTCGTTTTATGATCCATATGTCCCGCTTTAATATTTGTGTGTTCCGCTTCAATAATATTCGTGCAGATCAAAAGTGCACGGATTATTTTACTTTTCGTATTGGAGAGGTTTGGAATATATAACCAAATTTTAGAAAAATAGCTAACAAAAATATTAGAAAGGAAAAGAAAAATAGCACCTCAATCTGTTGAAAAAATAGAAAGACCAAATGAAATTGCTTGACGTGATTTGTATTTTGCAGAAGGTTGCCACATGAGCAGTTTTCACATATTCATCAAATAATTCCCCATCTAAAACTAACACCTTTTTTTCTTCTCTTGTATAATAAAAAGACAACACAAGAGCCCTCCATTTCATTTCTAGATCTAGGTTTCTATACAGTGATTATCTATAAGGAATTTGTAAAGAGAAATTCATCCCAATTCATGTATTTATGCAGATATGTCAGCAACTTTTGAACTTGAGACAGGACAGAGCGATTTTAACTTGTTGGCAACACCCAGCCAGTTTGCGAGAAGTTGAAACACTCTCTCGTCACGTAATAGACCCCTGTGATCGCATGCGTCAATACCAACTCTTTCAATAGCAGAGAATCCATCTGCCTATTTTTTTTAAAAGAAAGAAGAAAAGGAATAACAGAGTTCAGAATAAACATAAACACTTTGTGCAAAGGGGCAATAAGAAAGATTTTTTTAACCTTGTAAACACTTTGGTCATGTTTGGTTTTGGAGTAAGAGGTGGAATAACATGTAAAATAGTAATAACATGGAGTAAGAAGTGAATTAAGTTTAAGATGGAGTAAGTAACTTAATCCACCTTAAGTTTAAGTAACAACTAAACATGACCTTAAGATCTTAGGATCTGCTAGCAGCAAGGGTCTAAATTTTGTTTTCCATTTAACTAAAATTGAAAAAGTGTAAAATAACATGGAAAATATTATTACCATGGCAGATTCAGAAGGAACAGTGCCGTCTCCATCAACATACCTATACTCACCCTGAAATTAAAAATAAGTAATGTAATTAAATCTTAATTAATCTATACAATTGAGAATTAAGGAAATACGATGTAATAAATGATAGTAAAAATTAAAACCATACCACTGTGCGGCACACTTCTGATAAATCTTCAATTGGGGAGCTTTCAGATCCATAACTACAATTAAACAGGAACCACATTAGACCAAATATGGAAATATTTCTCACATAAAAGATGTTTTTTGTTTGTTCATGGATTTAACCTCTACAAATATCTAACTGTTATCTAACTTTCTGGATTAGCATCTATTACTGTGTGTTAACTCACTTCACAAAAAATTAAAGATTATTAATTTGCAATCTTGACAACCATCATAAATAATTTCTCAAATTCTACATCTGGAATATGATCTAATACTATATGTAGATGAACACATGAAATATGATGAAAGTCGGTGCTTCACCATTCATTCAACTTGAGTCGCAACTTGAAACAGTATATATAACTGCATTGTAATATCAAATCCAAATGCCACTCAAATTGCATGATACAACATGCCTACAACTTCTGTGTTTTTTTTTTTATTTGGTTTGATTTTGAGAAATATTGTCAAGTGTCAACCAATTGTAAGCATCTAGAATTTTTTATTTAAAAAAAAACAAATAGGAAGAATATTTGAAGCCTTTCTTACCAGACATCATAAGGAGTTTCGAATGAGACGCCATATATGTTATAGAAGCTGACACTATCAGGTAATTGAGCAGTGTCAAGTATTTTGCGGGTCTCACAAGCCCACTTGTAGATTGACTCATTAAATGGGACTGCAACCGACTTTCCATTATACTTCAACTGTAAACATAAGAGCAAATAACAGAAAAAAAATATTACATCTATCACAAAAATCATCTCTTTATCTTTTACCAAGAACATGACAGTTAGACGTCAACTTTTTGTGGGACCCAAGTGACGCAGTTCCTTGGCAGTTTCGTGATTTTCCTTGGCACTTAATTTACAGAAATTTGGGATGCAAATTTATTGTGCAGTCTCAATCAAGTATTAAACACAGGTCAAACGTTCAAAGCCATAAGTCGAACAGTCAATCTGAACCGGTCAACATGATCTCCATATGAAAATGTACTTGGAGACTAAATTTTAAATGTTTAGATTTTTTTTTTACTTTTTTTTAGATAGTAGAAAGTCACTACTTTTGAATGGTCTAGAATCTTTAGATCAAGTGATTTTCTACCTATCTAAAAAATTAGTAGAAATTTTTTTTCAAATGTAAAATTTGATCTACAACTACATCTTTATATGGTGATCATGTTGACCGGTTCAAATCAACTATTTGAACTTTGTAAACAGAGATATGATCCATAGTATAGACCAATGTGCGCTATGCATATTACCATAGCTTCACTTCTATTATATGCATCCGAAATTGGTACCTCATTATTGCGTAAAGCTTCCTCAAAGAGAGAAGAACAGTCGGTGGCATCATATTCAGTTAGCAGCACTTCACCATTGTCAGAATTTTTTCGCCAGACATGGAGCACTGGCTGTTGTTTCCACTTGAAATTTGGATTAGGTAACAGCTCGTATACAGATGGGCATTCAACCAACTATACAATACAAAATGATTTTAGTGCAGCTGAGGAAATGATATATACATTTTGAAAATATTAATACACATGGAATCAGAGTTTTCACAAAATACACATGAAATGTTTATATTAATTAATCAGTTGAGTTTCAGGGCCCATCACTTTTATTCTAATTATACACTCACTGTGACCAAAGTATAGTTATAAACATAATCAGTTGTCAAGATGACCCTATTTAAAATGAAACTACTGTGGTTAAAAATATAAAGACATGTTACTACATACTTGAGTATTTGTAGGTAAATGTCTTAATAAATCTAATAAAATTTGAGAAAATGTGGGGCGATATTAATTAATGAGTGAACATTCACCTTCTATACTATAAATTAATCTAACAGATGTAGCTTTTCCTGAAATCAAGTTCAAATAATCTAATAGCAGTGCTACGCATGCACATAAGAGCATTATACCAATGACTAGTAGAGAAAAAAAGCACTAGTTCTTATAACAAAGGAAGAAAACAAATTTACCGGTTGGTGCATACTCCATCTGAAAACAAGAGTAAAAAAAAATTACCAGTTGGTGCATATTCCATCTGGAAACAAAGAAGAAACTCGCAAAACCATACACAAATTGCAATCCAGTCAAGAGAGAATCATTGATGCATCCAGGTGCACCTGTCCAAAAACACAAACACGCAAGTATTAATACTTTGGCAAATTAGCTATTCTTAATTTACATAAATTGTTTGTGCATATTAAATACCTTGAAATGGGCAAGCTATGGAAATCCATTTCTTCACGTACTTAGCAAAAATCTAGCCAAAACAGACAAATATCACATCATCAACAAAATGTTATAGGGACTAATTCATATGCACCGCTGCAAAGTGTCAAAATATGATGGCATCATTCTGCAAATATGTTGCTATCATGCATATCAATACAAAACATAAGAAATTTCTAACTGCGCCCGAATATATTTACAAGTACCACCTGTGCCACTCACTTTTCAAATAACCCCCTTCTCCAAAAGTGCTTCTCTCTTCATAAATGATACAGTACTTATTGTTTGCAGGGCTATATACAACAGTTTGACATTTTGCAGAGATACCAAAAAAATATATATATTGATATGCACATACATCATTGTATAGTGCTAAAAAGCACCGAACAAGCAATCCACCCATGGAGTGTGTAATCAATGTAACTTTTCTCCCACCCGAGGCCTTATATGCTGTTTCTAGTTTTGCTTTCAGACCAGCCATTGTTTTCTCTAACCTGTTTAATGCAAGTAATAAACTATAACATTGGTTTGTTCAATTAGCATAATATCCTTCAATTTAACTACAACATACTAGAAGAAAATACCAACTTTTACCTATTACTTTGCCGGAAGTCATAGCCATATCCAAACAGTGTTGTGCCCTTTTCATATCCACATTCAACTAACATATCAATCATATCGTGGAAATGATAAAGCTCGTCCAAACTCAAAATCTTTACAAACTGATTTTAAAAATAAAATAAAAAAGAGTCAGACCTTCCAAGTAATTTGGATGAAAAATATTGGCTGCGATTGCATTAAACCAACAAATGTTAGGATAAAATAAACAGAAGAAACAATGGTAACTAGCTCCAATAAGTGGTCGACCCTATTTATAAAGAAAGGGTCTTAAAATTTTAGTTTTAGTATCATTCGGATGTTTTCCAAATTAGACCAACTGAAACTTTTATTAGCAGGTTAGTATATATAAGAGGTTCGCTAATATCGAAACGTTTGTTCCGGAGCCATGGTACAACGAATTGGTTTTCCCATTTTCAAATTTCAAACGGTCAATCCAAACCGTTAGATGTAATCTCTATATTAAAATATGCTTGGAGACCAAATTTTACATTTTTTGGATTTTTTTTACTATTTATTAAATCAATTTTAAAATCGTTGATTTTAATAAACAGTGAAAATTTTCTAGATTTTTTCAACGATTTTAAAACTGGCTTAATAAATAGTACAAAAATTCCAAAAAATTTAAAATTCGGTCTCCAAGCACATTTTATTATAGATGGAATGTTGAACGGTTTGGATCGACTGTTGGGACTTTGAAAATGTAAAAACCGAAGCGTTTGTTCCACGGCCTAGGAACAAACGTTTTGATATTAGCCATCCTCTATATATAAACAGCAATATTGACCAAGAAATTAAAGAACATGAGTACCAAAGTTTACATGAACATATTTTTTTTCCAAATATAGCCATCATTAAATATCATACATGATGAACTAATAGATTTGGATTACCGAAAAAAAATTAATTTTAGGGACTTACCCAAGAAGTATCTAAAATGTCAATAGCATACAACCCAGAATCATCATCTGGTACATCAATCTCAATATCTGGATCCAGTGGATCCACAAAACCTGAAACAGCAACAAAAAAACACATTTTTTTAATCCCAAATATATATACACACATCCTTGTATGCTCTAATTTGGAAAGCTTGTACACTACAATAGTTAAATAATCTTCAAATTAGCTCATTATATTTCTGTATTTAGCAACAAATTTTCTTCCCTTTCAGAAGTTTAACTTGACTTGAAAAGGTTTATTTTTTCTATTAGTGATGTTCCATAAGTTGTTTATAGCTGATTCTTTCTCCTAATTGGGTTAGAAATCGTAATTTATACTAAAACTAATCCAAAAAACATCCCAAGACGCAATCTTTTAAAGAATCTGAAGTACAGAAATACACCAGTGAAATTAAAAAAGAAGAGAAAAGCAACTACAAACCAGTGTCTGGATTGTACATGGACCAGAGATACTTCTTAAACTCTAAATTCGCCAAAAAAATCCGAACCCAGACCCTCAGTTCGAAGTTGCTGTCACTCTTCTTCTTCGCATTCAAGATCGATCCTCCCATTCCAGAGATAAGAAGCACGGGATCGAGCGCCTCGTCACCAGCAACCTTCTCGCTTCCGCTCCGGCGACTTCTCCTGCGGAAGAGGAAGCGGAGGCGGTGGCGGTGGCGGCGGCGGCCCTGGAAGAGCCAGCGGAGGCGGAGGCGGAGATCCCAACTGGTTAGCATGGAGTGTGGTGAAGATGAAAGGGAGATGAGAGAAGAATGGAGAAGGCATTGGAAGTTGAGACATTGTGAGAATGGTAATAAATAAGAAGGGGAGTTGCTTTAGCTGTCGGTCATCTGTTAGCACCTCTCAGTCAAAGAGGAGAGGATGGAAAGTTGGAAACTGTAACGAGAAAATAAGGTACTGGGGAGTGTCCAATGGTTGTTGGACCAAATTCAGTCCGTTATTCGGTACAATCTGTTTAATCTACATCAAGATTCGTGCAAAAACTTCAAGTTTCGTACGGATATTTCTGCACGAACTCTAACGGTAATCGAACAGTTAATATTTGGCTTGGACCGAATTTAATCCGTCGCCCATTGGAATGCGTTCATATCCTCTAAGATATGTCATATTTTGCGTGACCGACGTGTCCGGTTTCTATTCGGGGATAGCGGAGGGGCAGTATTATTTAGCTTTGAGATTCGTGCCTAACTTATTTGAACGGTTGAAATATTCCAGAAGGTCGCGCATAATATGAGATATATCAGAGGATGAGAATTCCATCGGACTGCCCTTTTTTCGAGAAGCACAGAGTAATGTTGATTTCCTGTTCCCTATCTGAACTGACCTTTCCTATAGTGTGCGACTGGCAGCCTCTGCTCATAGTATATTAATTTTATATTTAATAGTTTGAATGGAGTGTAGTGCAAGGTGGAATAATTATTAATTATTAAATTTAAAAGGTGGAATAATCCGGTGGATAAGGAATTTTTTTTAAAAACCATAATTAAAAAAAAAATTAGCAAATCAACATGATTACTTTGGTTTTTACAAAAATCATAAGAACCGAAATGCCAATTCGGTCCGCATCTTTTTTTTTCTGGGACCGAATTGATTTTTCGGTCCCCCATGATTTCATAGCTTTTCAGCAGAGCTTCCACGAAAGATCTAAAATGGGCAGGGACCCAAATGGCAATTCGATTCAGTATGTTTTTTTTTTTTGAAACCAACAAAAGTATGAAGTATGTACGATTTAATTACTCTGGACTTTGAAGTTTGGAGACATTAAAATTCAAAACGGCCAATTTTCTGTCCTCATAGGCGATTTGATTACCACGTGTCAGTGGTAAAAAAAAAAAAAGGGTCGAAAGTCACTTCATACTTAATGGCAATCAAATTGGTCGTCAATTTCCTATCGATCATTAGACTAGTTAGTACATTTTATGCTAAAATAAAAAAAAGTAGGAACCGAAATGTCAATTCGATCTCTAATGAAATTACTCTGGACCAAAATGAGATCTCGGTCCAAACATGTTACACCAAAGGTCACAACGGTTCTGTTGAAAAGCTGTGAAATCATGGGGGATCAAAATGCCAATTCGGTCTCGGAAAAAAAAAAATGCGGACCGAATTGGCATTTTAGTTCTTATGATTTTTTTTAAAATCAAAGTAATAATGTTGGTTCGCTAATTTTTTTTTTAATTATAGTTTTTAAAAAAAATTAGTGGATAAGTGGTCACAAATGAGTGAAAATCCCTCGAAATTGGAAAACAAGATAAAGAATACGGAGCGAATATTCTGCTGGATTTCCTACTTGCTCAAGTCAACCCCTGTGTTGTTGAGGATATTCTGTGAAGTGGACACGTAACCATATATATAACGGGTCGTGGTTGGAGAAATAGAATCATAACAAGATTCACGAATTATTCGCAAATAATTCTGATTTGAACCCTCACCGAAGCAATTCATGTATTATTCGTTTTTCCGAATATTTTCTGAATTATTGGCGAAAAATTCACAAATTTTTACGAATTATTCCCGATTTTTACAAAATATTTTGCAAATTATTCACAATTTTATTTTTTTTATTTTTTTTCTCTCTTGCAAAACTAAGATCTTTGGTCTGAACTCAATATATAATTTTGAATTATTTATGAATTATACAATCACGAATTTTTCACCTCACCAAACTCCTGAATTATTCATTTATCACTATGAGAAATACTAGTTGAAAAATGACTCACTTCGTGTTTATACAATCAACATTTGTATTAGAAAGAAAAAAAAAAGTTTCGCTAATATTACGACATCACTCTCATTATCAATGTGTCATTGTATTTTAAAAGAAATGAACAACATAACAGAGACTTAAGCAATGTCATGCTTTGCACCTAGTTAAAAGAAAAGAGATATATTTTATTTAATCTATGAGTTTCGATGTAACTTGAGTAAATCCAGACTTTCTGGCTTGTAAATAATTTTCTTATTAATACAAAATAGTGGGATTAAAAATAGGTTTCCGGGTTTTGTCATCTCAATAGTTTATTAATAGTCTAGATTTGAGTTATGCAGATTCAAGAAAAACACCAAATTGAGATTTAAACAGAGAATAACCCGCTTTGAGATAGTGAGAAGACGAGAGTCACTACCAGCAGAGTTGTTACCAGGACGAACCTGATTGAGAATACTCACACAGTCAGCATACCCATAAAGCGAAATTAATAGCTCTGTGTTCCAACCCCCTGAATCCAGTGAAACCAAGCTCACTAACTTTCATGCGATTTTGCTGATAGGACAGTGGGACCTGCTCAGTGGCACTCAGGAACCAAGGTTCTCCAAAAACATCACAGTTAGCTCCGTCTTCCAACTTCATTTTGATACATGGTAGAAGCTCACCCCTCAGATGCATAATTGACCGCCAAAAAATTGTGCAATTGTAGATTCTTTTCGATTGCCACAGCTTTGACCTTGGAAGATATTTCGACTTGACAAGTTGCACCCACTGTGAGCTGGAGTTGGATGCCACCTTCCAGAGGAATTTTGAAAGCAACGCCTTGTTCATTTTTCCCAAATCTCTAATACCCAAACCTTCTTCCAGTACCAGTTTGTAAATTCTTTCCTAAGAAATATAGGCCATGCAACTTCCCTTATCTCCTTTCCTCCAAAAAAATTGCTTGATGAGGCTATTAAGTACCGGTTTGTAAATTCCAGTACCCGGTATTTTGGCTGTTGCCTTGTAGAAAACCGAAATTGAAAGCAATACGAATTTGATCAGAGTGATCATGCCCGCTTGAGATAACAATCGACTCTTCCAAGTATTTAGTCTTAGAGGAAAAAACTTCTACAAGGAAATCATATGCCTGCCTACCTTCTCCAATTGGAGCACCCAGATACTTAGTTACTGTATTACCAGTCCGTACCATCAGCAAAGCTGATAGCTGAACCCTTTCTTCTACAGTAGTGGGTCGACTGAACCAGATTGCACTCTTTTCGGGACCTACCTGTTGCCCCGAGATTGCCGTAAAAGCAGCTAAGTTCCTCATGATCAGGTATGTTTCCTGGACTGATGCCTTCTCCAGGATCAGTAGGTCGTTAGCATAGAGACAATTTGTAATTGGTGTCGATGTTGGAGAGATTTTAACACCTTCAATCTGCTTCAAATCCACCATGTATTGGAACCCCCTTGACAGAAGGTCCATCCCAAGGATAAATAAATATGGTGATAGCGCACACCCTTGTCGCAACCCGCATTCAAGACGAAAAAAGCCGTCGCCACGCCCATTGAACGCCAAAGAGAACTCAGCTTTTGTGACGCATTCCATAATCCATCCGGCAAACCTTGCCGGAAACCCGTATAGTACCAGAAATTGCCTAATGTAACCCCAATCCATTATGTCGAACACCTTTGATAAATCGACCTTTAGGCAAAACTCCATTTTATACGAAGATTGGTTAAAAGAGTGCAGGATTTCACGAAAGAGAATGATATTGTCAGAGATCTCTCTTACGAGAATGAAGATTGTTTGTGAGGAAGAGATGAGCGAGTCGATGTAAGGTTTCATTCTAGAGGCCAGCACCTTTGAGATGACCTTGTAAATTAGGTTTCATATAGATATTGGTTGAAACTGGGTTACTGAGTTGGAACCAGATCACCTACCCCTATGAGCAGAAAATTCTTGTCTCTAAGGTCACTGACACGTGGTTGAAACTACGTGTCAGTGACTTTAAAGACAGAAATTTCCTACCAAAGGAGGCAGGAGATTCGGTCCCACTCAGTTGGCATTCTTTGTCTTTGGAATTAACACCAAATTCCATCTTGCTACTCGAGAATTGAGCTGCCCTGTCAGAACAAACCAGTTGACCTCATTTAGGAATGATGGCCCAAAGTGTTCCGAGTTTTCTTGAACCATTTTCGCGAATTTTTTTTAAAACCATAATTAAAAAAAAAATTAGCAAACCAACATAATTAGTTTGGTTTTTACAAAAATCATAAGAACCGAGATGCCAATTCGGTTCCCAATTTTTTTTCCCCTGAAACCAATTGGCATTTCGGTGCCCCCCTTTTCACAATTTTTTCCCTTTCCACAGTTTTTCCACGCCATAGAAAATCGAAATGGAGTGGGAACCGAATTGCCATTTCGGGTCCCATTTTTTTTTAAATAATTAGCTAAAATGATGAAATATAATACTAAAAAATCGAATTTTTTTTCCCTTTGTCAAATTATTTTTTTGATAGCATATTTATACTAAAATACGCTAAATAACTTGAAATTATGTTAATTTATGCTGAATTACACTAAATTACTTGAAATTACAATAATTATGTAGAATTATGCTAAAATACGGTAAATTACGTATGAATAGGGATGATATCTTCACTGAGAAGGCGAAAAACGACGACGAAACTTCAAACGCTATAAAACGACGCTCGAGTGTCCGATTTCAGCAAATGACCACTTTTCGGAAAGCTCATGAAAATACGCATGCATTAGAACCTATGATGTTGGATTTTCAAATTCAAAATCGCCAAAAAACAAAGGAAAGAGTCTCAAAACTTCAGTTGAAGTTTCCGATTAAGATTTTCATTTCTATTGTTCAATCTACGTAGCTCAGTAAATTAGTTATATAATAAACTTGTAGAATACCAATTTTTATTATTTTTGGAACTTTGTTATCATTTTTTATGATTTATGAAAGATGGCACAAAATAGGCCCTATTCATACGTAATTTACCGTATTTTAGCATAATTCTACATAATTATTGTAATTTCAAGTAATTTAGTGTAATTCAGCATAAATTAACATAATTTCAAGTTCTTTAGCGTATTTTAGTATAAATATGCTATCAAAAAAGTAATTTGACAAAGGGAAAAAAAATTCGATTTTTTAGTATTATATTTCATCATTTTAGCTATTTATCTAAAAAAAAAAATGGGACCCGAAATGACAATTCGATTCCCACCCCATTTCGATTTTCTGTGGCGCGGAAAAATTGTGGAAAGGGAAAAAATTGTGAAAAGGGGGAGAACCGAAATGCCAATTCGGTTCCAGGAAAAAAAAAACTGAGAACCGAATTGGCATCTCGGTTTTTATGGTTTTTGTAAAAATCAAACTAATTGGTTTGCTAATTTTTTTTTTTTAATTATGGTTTTAAAAAAAATTCCATTTTCGCTTGGGGCAATGACACAGCTAGTGAGGTCATACCGAAGCGCGTCAATTGCTGGTTGAAAATCATCGTTATCTTCCAAAAATGAATTTTGGTGACTGCGACAAGAATGACACAGCTAATGTGTTTGCTGACTCTGCGTAAGTACTAGTGAGGCAATGACACAGCTAATATGTTTGCTGACTCTGCGACAAGAATTATCATTGAACAAATCAAAAAAGAAAAAAAAATATATCATTGAAAATTTTAACGCACAGTGTCCACGTATCTTTGGAAAAAAATTATCTGTACAAAATATAACAAAGAAGAGAGAAATAGAAAGAATAAGTTGAATTTTTATGAATAGAAGGATCAGTATAGATTTTATAGATTCAAACTATATTTTTTATTCTTCAAAAAAATAGAAATGTGTTCGGATTAGTATTTCTTTTGTCACTAGATCAAATAGAAGGATCAGTATTTTTTTTTGTCACTAGACCAAAAACTGCACATTATCTTTCTAAATTGCAATTTCTAACTAATTCATCACACAGATTGTTAATTAATTAGTTGCTAGTAAGTAGTAACCTATAGTATTCTCATGAAGATTAATATCGATATATCACAGCGAGGTAATAGTAATTAACTATAGTCTTAATTAAATTTGGCATTCTCTACTACAAGTGCATGTACTATAACCATTTTTTTTTAAACGTCTACAATATAATAGTGTGAATTTAAATGAACTTGAGACACTTAATAACTTGATGAACTCGCTCATTTACAGCTCATTACAGCCCTATTATCCATGACTTTTCTAAATAGCAAGCAACCACAGGTTAATTTGGGCATGTGATACACACTATTAACGCTGCAGTATAAAAAATAAGTGAAAAGTCATGATTTATAATATATATTTAGAAAATTAAGATGTAATATAATTAAGATGTAATATAATTTATAATCTTTTTGAATCTTAAGTACATTTTTCCTGATTGTTATTGAGAAAAAAATATTAAAAAATGTTTTTTAATTTCTTATCCTATATATAGGACACGTGGCTCCACACCTGAGTTAACTTTTTTTTAGGTTCTTTGAAACAATCAGAAAAATCTTGCTTTCATGCTTTCATTTTCATCAGAAAATTCTTCACATATTTCTCTACTACAAAAGCTCCAAACAGCTGCTCTGTTTTTCTAACACAAACCACTCCTCTGCTTCTCTCTTTCTTATATTTTTATTTTAATTCCAACGATCACCAAATTAGAATAAACAACCAATTATGGAGGAAGCAGGAGCACTCTATTTGATGGGCAACCTGATGCGTGCCCAATACCGCACACACCGTGCCATCATCCGTGCGGGTCGTGCTAGAGCACCAGATCAGGAGAACATGCAACTTCGGCACCTAGGTAGTAGCTTGGCAATGATGGGGAAAATCAATGCTGTAGTTGCATTTTATGCCTTCATCAATCTGCCGGCAAGAAACCTAGCCGATCAAATTCCAATGTACATGCGTATGATCATCTCAGTCGTTACCTTCATCTCTGGGATCATCGCAATGGCAATCGGTGGGCTCTTGGTCGTCCACGATAACCCCCTCCAACATCGCCGTCTTGCAAAGGTGATATTGTTACTAATCCAGTTTGCGTCTGCTTTCGCCTTGGGAATTCTACTCTTGGCCTGCTCTTCTTCAATTGATTTGCATTAGACCGCGGGGTGTGCGCGCGCGGCTCTTATTCGGGGAATGTCACGCTCTTAGTAACCACACTATCATCAGTATTTTGAACACTCACGTTGTTTCAAAATTGTATCCACAGTATAAATTTATTAGTGTATTGTTGATTTTCAATCATAGACACTCACGTTGTTTTAAAATTATATCCACGCTTCAAAACATATTATAGTAGTGTTCATATTCAATCGTAGATGCTCACGTTGTTTTAAAATTATATCCATAGTTTAAAACATATAATTGTAGTGTTCATTTTCAATCATAGATGCTCACGTTGTTTCAAAATTATATCCACAGTTTAAAACATAACATATTATTGTAGTGTTCATTTTCAATCATAGAAACTCACGTTGTTTCAAAATTTTATCCACTGTTTAAAACATATTATTGTAGTGTTCATTTTTAATCATAGACGCTCAGGTTGTTTTAAAATTGTATCAACGGTTTAAAACAAATTATTGTAGTGTTCATTTTCAATCATTAGAAACGTTGTTTCGAAATTGTATCCACGGTTTAAAACATATTATTGTAGTGTTCATTTTCAATAATAGAAACTTACGTTGTTTGAAAAAATTACAAACAATTTAAAACATATTATTGCAGTGTTCATTTTCAATCATAGAAACTCATGTTGTTTGAAAAATTTACCCACAATTTAAAACATATTATGGTAGTGTTCATTTTCAATCATAGATGCTCATGCTGTTTTAAAATTATATTCACGGTTTAGAACATATTATTATCAGAGGCGGATTTACCTTAGCCAAATGGGGGTCAATTGACTCCCATTTATTATACAATTCTTTTAAATTTGTACTATAAATTATAATATTAAAGATAAAATTACTATATGTAAGCTAAATTTGACTCTCATTTATTTTCTAACATTTTTAAGCTCGACACCCATACTTCTTTTAAAGAAAAAAAAATTAAGTACTATCAATATTTATGTGTATATTGACCCCTATATATTAAAATCCTACCTCCGCCCGTGATTATTATAGTGTTCATTTTCAATTATAGAAACTCACGTTGTTTCAAAATATTATTCAAAATTATATCCATGGTTTAAAACATATCCACAGTTTAAAACCTGTTATTGTTTTTCTTTTTTTTTTTTAAAGCTTGATAGATGCTACCAATTGTTTGCATTAGAATAAAACAGCATTACAAAGTCAGTACCACACGTACCAGCAACCCATACAATCATGCATAAAGCTGCATGTTATTACGTACATCTACATAAATTTAGAACCTAACCCACATCTTGAGCATCAACATTTCTGCAATGAACAACATTACCCAGCCGTTGCTGCACTCCATAATATCGCAACCATAGATAAGCATAGTGCATAATCCTAACAGCCAATTCTTTCGCCTGTAGCTTAATTGGTACCTCTAAAAATTCTAGAATTCCTCTCCATCCAGATATGCCAATTCTAAAACATGTTATTGTTAAAACATATTATTATAGTGTTAATTTTTAATCACAGACACTCACGTTGTTTCAAAATTATATCCACAGTTTAAAACATGTGTTCATTTTCAATCATAAACTCTTACGCTGTTTCAAAATAATGTTCACGGTTTAAAACATATTATTACAGTGTTCATTTTCAGAGTAACCACAGGTTAATTTGGGCATGTGTTTCATTTAATACAGGTTTTCTTGAGACAGAACAGAGCAAACTTCAGGAGACGCAGATATCTACCGATTAGTGCAAGTCAAAATTCTTGTCATCTTGCCTAGGCAGCGGAGGCAACTCCTGATTTTTAGCTATAGGACACGTGGCTTATTCGCACCTGAGTTATGAAAATTCTTGTGAACATACTACAAAAGCTCAAAAGAGCTGCTCTGTTTCTCTAACACAAACCACTTCTCTCTTTCTCTATTTCTTATATTTTATCTGTTAAATCCATCGGTCGCCGAATTAGAATAAACAACCATTTATGGGGGGTGAAGCAAGTGCCTACAATTTGATGGGCAACCTGATGCGTGCTCAATACCGTGCACACCGTGCCAGGGCACCAGACCAGGAGAACAGGGAACTTCGCTTCGTGGGTAGTAGCTTGGCAATGATGGGTTAATCAACGCTGCAGTCGCATATTATGCTTTCATCAATCCGCTGGCAAGAAACGCTGCAGCCGTTCAAGGTTTCACCTTCATATCGGGGATCATCACAATGGAAATCATCTCACTCTTGCTCGTCCACGATAACCCCCGCCAACAATGCCGTCTTGCGAAGGCGATATTGTTCCTAATCCAGTTTGCATTTGCTTTCGCCTTGGGAATCCTACTCTTGGCCTGCTCTTCTTCAGTTGATTTGCATTAGAATAATTGTGTGTTTGACTTGTATTTATATGCATAGTGCATATATCTGCACGCACGTGTGTGTGAGAGGGCTTAGTGCAGTAGCACGACCATTTCGTCTCGTCTCGTCTCTCTTCTAAGAAGATGCAACTTCAATTATAAAGAATACCATCTAAAAGATGCTGAAGTATACTGGAACCCTTTAATAAAAAAAAATGTAAATGAATTCGCATGTTCTAAGATATATCACTACTACAAAACCACAAAACATACACGGCACATTATAGACGTTTGCTCAAAATTCTCATTAAATCCGTGTCCAAAGCAAGAAAACACTATTCTGAAAATTTATGCACATTATACATGGTTTTAATGTTCACAACTGTGTATAAATTTGCTCCAACATTCATACACGGTTTTTATAGTCGCTAATCCTATTTATTTTCAACAATATCACACCTAAATAGAGAAAACATAAACCAAAAATATTACATCTGGCTAAACACAGTAGAACAAAGGGTACGTGTGGCCTTTATAGTGCAGCTTGTATTCTCTGGCAAGATTAACTAGACAATGTGCCCTTCTGTTATCTTCCTACAAAAATGAAGTAAGAGAAGCCATATGCTCGCTAGCCCAAACTGATGGGTTTCTGTTTTGAATTGAGACATCGCACCAACTCTTTAGAATCGGTATAGAACTGACAAGATTGAATCCCTTGATCAGCGGTTGCTGTCATGGCCATTAACAACGCCACGGCCTCCATATTTTTTTTTGATAAAAGGCCAAGGTCCGTTTCATTTCAAAAACCATAGTTAAGTTACATAACAGGGATCTAAATGGGATATCTCACATAACAAATGATATCCCAGAGAAGTATATACCAGTGCTCATAATGACAACCTGGTCAACACAGAGACAAACTAAAGTGCTTATTCTAACACTAAGTCACACACATGGGCTGTATATTCTAAGCCACCAACAACGCCACGGCCTCCATATGAAAGGGTGAGAAAACCTTGTGGTATGAATTGATCAGCAGGTCTGTCATCGAGAGTTAACTGACTAGTCTTCCCCCTCTTTCTCTCATTTCATCTTATCTTCTCAATTTACTGCTGTGTTTTTTTTTATCTTCTCTTTCTATCTATTTCAAATTTTTATGAGGAACTTTTTTTTTTTTCTAAAATCTGGAAGAAAGGAGACTGAAATCATGAACATATATTCTCAAAGTTAGCTTTTTTTTTTTTTTCTTTTTTATGTTGTAGCATAGTTTCATGGATATTACTTTGCTTAAATATGTCTTTTATCTAGTTCTCACTCTTTGATTGTTTTGCTTCAATATTTCAATGAGGAGGGATCCGATTACATCATTTTTGATTAACTACAAAATTACTCTCCTCATTTTTTATATTTTCAACTTCCAAATCGTTGATCCAAACTGTTCAACATGATTATCTAAATAAAATATACTTGCAGATCAAATTTTACATTTTTTTTGAATTTTTTTACTATTTATTAAGTATTTTACAAAAACTAGTCAAATTCAGACTATTGAATTTTGTACCCATCTTAATAAATAATAAAAAAATTCAAAAAAATGTAAAATTTGATTTGCAAACACATTTTATTTAGATAATCATGTTGAATGGTTTGGATCGAAGATTTGGACTTTGAAAATGTAGAAAATGAGGAGGATAACTTTGTAGTAACTCAAAAGTACGTGGTGTAATCGGATCCCTCTTCTATTTTAATTGTAGGCTATTAAGTTAAAGGGTAAATAGAAAGAAAAAAAATCAACTCTTGAATGTTTTTTTAAGGATACATAGAAAATTAAACTCAAAACTTCAAAATTAAAGTGAAGGGGCCCATATTTATTCTGGTTCTGTTCCAGCTACAACTACTCCCGAGATTTTTATTAATACCCTAAAAAAAAAAAATAATAATAAAAATACCCTCACTTTGAAAAAAATTTTAAAAATGCCCTAACCGCCCGTTCATTGGGCGGTTCACCCTACCCACCAAACCGCCCCTTCACTGGGCGGTTCTCTTGCTCTACCCAACCGCCCAGTGGCTGGGCGGTCCAGATTTTTTTTTTTTTTTTTTTTTTTTTTTTTTTTTTTTTTTTTTTTTTTTAGAGATTTGAGAGACAATATGAATGAAATTTAACAATAAAAATTTTAATATTTGCTAGATTACTTCTTTTGATGTATATCCGACATTTTTAAAAATACCCAAAGTTAATAAAAGATTAATAAAAATGCTCAGACCCATTCAACTTTTATTCAAAATGTCCAACCCGGCCGGTTCCTTGAATTTTTTTTTTTTTTGAGACAAATAACTAAAATGCTGAAATATAACACTAAAAAATCGAATTGTTTTTTTAAATATTTGCTAGATTACATTTTTGATATATAATTAGCATATTTATACTAAAATACGCTAAATTACTTCAAATTATGTTAATTTATGCTGAATTATACTAAATTACTTGAAATTACAATAATCATGTAGAATTATGCTAAAATACGGTAAATTACGCTAAATTACGTATGAATAGGGCCTATTTTGTACCATCTCTCATAAATCATAAAAAATAGTAAAAAAATTCCAAAAATAATAAAAATTGGTATTCTACAAGTTCATTATATAACTAATTTACTGAGCTACGTAGATTGGAGAATAGAAATGAAAATCTTAATCAGAAACTTCAACTGAAGTTTTGAGGCCCTTCTCTTTGTTTTTTGGCGATTCTGAATTTGGAAAACTGGCAGAGCTAGTCAGGACGCATGCGCATTTTCACAAGCTTTCCGAAAAGTGGTCATTTGCTGAAATCGGACACTCGAGCGCCGTTTTATGGCCGTTTAAAGTTTCGTCGTCGTTTTTCGCCTTTTCAGTGAAAATATCATCCCTATTCATACGTAATTTAGCGTAATTTACCGTATTATAGCATAATTCTACATGATTATTGTAATTTCAATTAATTTAGTGTAATTCAGCATAAATTAATATAATTTCAAGTAATTTAGCGTATTTTAGTATAAATATGCTAATTATATATCAAAAATGTAATCTAGCAAATATTTAAAAAAACAATTCGATTTTTTAGTGTTATATTTCAGCATTTTAGTTATTTGTCTCAAAAAAAAAAAAAATTCAAGGAACCGGCCGGGTTGGACATTTTGAATAAAAGTTGAATGGGTCTGAGCATTTTTATTAATCTTTTATTAACTTTGGGTATTTTTAAAAATGTCGGATATACATCAAAAGAAGTAATCTAGCAAATATTAAAAAATTTATTGTTAAATTTCATTCATATTGTCTCTCAAATCTCTAAAAAAAAAAAAAAAAAAAAAAAAAAAAAAAAAAAAAAAAAAATCTGGACCGCCCAGCCACTGGGCGGTTGGGTAGAGCAAGAGAACCGCCCAGTGAAGGGGCGGTTTGGGGTAGGGTGAACCGCCCAATGAACGGGCGGTTAGGGCATTTTTAAATTTTTTTTCAAAGTGAGGGTATTTTTATTATTTTTTTTTTTTTTTTAGGGTATTAATAAAAATCTCGGCAACTACTCAAATCAAACAAATTAAAATTAAAATGATGTAGGAAAAATGATGATGAATGATGTCATCATCATCTGACATTTCTTGTCATTTTCATGGCAATTTCCATTGAAATTTTTGCACATGTCCTAAGATATATATCTAAAATTTTGAGTTGATATGTCGAGAATCTGGACCGTTCAAATTCTTCTTGCACGAATCTCTAAGCAACAATAATAATGTCTCGTGCATTTTGAATATACTTATGCCGAATTAAATATGATCGGACTTTAGGTAAACTGAAATCTTCAGTTATTTCAAAGAATACGGACTCATATGTAAATATGGCTAAACATGCACTAAGGCTGGGATTATATTTTTGCATTGTAGTGTAAGGGTTCATAGAAATAACAATTCTTTTTTTAATTTGTAAACTATTTGCATGAGTAGATCTATATAACTAGTAATGTATGGAAATCCGTACTGTGGAGGATCCGTATCCTTCCAGGTACCTGACTCAACACAATTGAAACAGACGGTCCAGATTTACTCCCAGCCGGTGCCTACTCAGGATGGCGCAGGAGCCAGTATTATTTATGCTTTGAGATTCGTGCTAAGTTAAAAAGAATAATTTTGGACCGTCCGATTCAATTGTACTCAGTTAAGTAACCTGAGGGGATGTCAATTCTACTGTGGAACCATACAAATGTCTCTTATCCGTCCATTAAAATAAAATTTGAAAACCCACCGCAAAACATGCCAAATAAACTTGATGAAGTCACAAAAACGATATCTCAATGTAATGCAGATAAATTAAAGGAGATTTGTCTATCAAATGGCTCTTAGGTCTAACACTAACACATTTTTCACTAACTTCATAATGTTGATAAAAGGATATCATGCCTATCATAAAAGGATATCTTCTACCAAAGGGCGACCAAGTGGACATTTTTGGAGTTCTTTTATTTAGCGGTTGTGTCATGATTCTTCAATTTAATTTTTAATTCATCTAAATATGTATTCGTGTTTTTATATTTTCTTTATTTATAAAAAACAATTTAGTTAGAACCAAGGTTCTAAATAGCGTTTATAGCGTCGTAGCGGGAAGGTTAAAAAAAAAGCTATAGCGAATAGCGTCGCTATAGCGGAAGCTATTCCAAATAGCGTTTTTTTTTACATTTCGTATATTCAATATTTGTACTAAATATCAACATTATCTAAGGTCTCATAGAACAATAAATAACACCAAAATAATTAAGAAATTATAATATTCATATTGAACCCGTACAAAGTCCAAATTGCGGTTCAAAATATCCATAGTAATATCATAAACTATCGATTTTTCCTATTAAAAATATCTTAAGTATCATGATTCATGACATAATCTTTTTTTTTTTCTATTCAAATTTTAATTCCGGTTTGGACTTTTTTTCTATTCAAATTTCAATTTCTATTCCCAATTTCAAATTGATTTATTTGTAGCAAGTAGCAACAAATTCAATTTCGGTTTGAGATTTTTTTTATCTTTATTTAAAACCAATATAAATTGCTTAAAAAAAAAAAAAAAAAACCCATATTGTATAGCGCAAATAGCGCCGTAGCGGACCGCTATAGCGGCCGTAGCGCAAATAGCGCATTTTGATGTCGTAGCGTAGCGTTTGGGGTCCAAAAACGCTATAGCGCGCTATTTAGAACACTGGTTAGAACTGATTGCACATATATTTTTATTTTTTATTAGAAATGTAATTACATATATGTGAAATGAATGAACTTTTTCATATTTAATTTGTAAAATATAATAAAACTAATTATTATATTAGTATTATCTGTTATTCATCTGCTACTGTTTAGTTACCTGTAATATTAACGGATAAGGGTAGAGTAGAGTAAGATTAATTTTTAATGGGTATGAGTAGGATATAAGTAAAACCAATTTTAATGGGTATGAGTATGAAAATGCCTCCACCCGACCCGTACCTTACCCATTGACACCCCTGGGTTCTTTCATTCTTCGTAGATTACTTGAAAAATTGAAAACTAACTTTCTCACGGTGACACGGTTACTCAAAAAAAGGCTACCAAATGCAGGCACGTTCCGATCCCAGCTGTTGATATTGATTGAGATTCGCGCATGATTTTTTTTTTCTTTATAATTCACACTTGATAACAGCAAATTTATTCCCCATTCTCACACAAAACTTTCTGCATATGTGGGGCCACCACAATTTTTGTTTCCGAATTAGCCCCACATTCCCTATTCCCTTTTCACAGTCCCTATTCCCTATTCACAGAGTCCCTATTCCCTCTCCACATTCCCTCTCCACCGGAAAGAATTGATATGACACCCTTTTTTTTTTTTTTTAACAAGCAAAAAAAAAAAAAGGGTACACATCTTTCTCTATAAAGGCAGAAAAGAGTTGCTCTGTTTCTCCAACACAAGCCCTTCCTCCTCTGTTTCTTCCTTTTTTATTTGTTTATTTTAATTCCATAGGTTGCCTAATGGAGGAAGCACAAGCACTCTATTTGATGGGCAACCTGATGCGGGCCCAATACCGAGCACATCGTGCCATCATCCATGCGGGCCATGCCGGAGCACCAGATCACGAGAACATGCAGCTTCAGTACCTAGGTAGTAGCTTGGCAGTAATGGGGACAATCAACTCTGCAGTCGCATACCAAGCTTTCATCAATCCCATTCCAACATACATGCATGCAATCCTCTCAGTCATTCAAGGTTTTACGTTTGTCTCGGGGATCATCGCAATGGCAATCGGGTCCCTCTTGCTCCTCCACGATAACCCCCGCCAACACAGCCATCTTGCAAAGGTGATATTGTTACTAATTCAATTTGCATCTGCTCTCTCCTTGGGAATCCTACTCCTGGCCTGTTCTTCTTTGGTTGCTTTGCATTAGTCTGCACATTTCTGTGCGGGGTGTGTGAGTGCAATTAGGTCTAATGGCCATCAAAAGTAAATTTGAATCCGATGGACATCAGAGTCATCCGATTTGCTTTAAGTTTGGTGTGCGCCCTGCTCTGAGATCCGTACACACGGATATTAAAATGCATCAAACGCCTCCGATACCCATTTGGACTCCTTTTGGGGGGTGACTTGTATTAATTAATCTGCAGAGTGTAGACATCTCTATGGGTGTGTGAGTGTGTGTTTGCTCTTCTTTGTATCCAAATTTATGTTTCTGAAGTCAATTAAATATATTTGGATTATTTGTAATATTGCTAAATGTTAAAGGCATGTTCAGTTGTTATAGGATTTTGCCGGATAGTATTTTCTAAGTATAACACAAATTATTTTATGCGAACTCATATTTTTGAATATGCGTGAGAAAAATGGAAATATGCAGAAAGGAATGTTCGATCATAATGTAGAATTAGTTGTGGAAATCTAAAATTAAACAAGATATTCATGAGAAACTATATTTTTATATTTTTAGATAAAAAAAAGGTCATCATTCAAAAATAATTAAAAAATTTCAATTATTTTTCAAAAATAGTAAAAATCAGTAATCTACATGTTTATTATATAATTAATTTATTGAGCTACTTAAGTCGACGTTTCAAACATGAAAATATTAAAATTTGACCTGTAAGCACTTCGATCGAAGTACTTCTGGAAGTAATTTAGCCAACCCCTATATATATATATATATATGTATATATATAATAAAGTTAAATATTAGTAATTGAAATTGATATGACAAACACTTGAACGAGCCTTATATAAAATACAAAATTTTAAAGAATTAATATCTGAACATATCATTAAATATAATTAGACCAATTTGAAGTTAATTATGGCTAATCAGGTTATTTGAAATTGGTTCAAAAAAAGTATCATTACCCGGCGAATCAATTTTAATTGATTTGTGAGTCCAAATTGAAAAGGGTAATTAATAGATACATTTTTTATTGTCAGCTAAAAGAAATAGAAATTTAAGGTCCGGTTGGAAATGAATTTGCATTGCATTTGCATGAGTTGAGATTTTAATATTGAATTACTTGAGTTTTGGAGGGGATTATGGCTAAATTTGTAAAGAGATCTGTTGGGTCGAATTCAGAGTAGGCCCCATGGGCATCGGACCTACTTTGGTTCGATAGGTGTGATGACCATCCGATCAGCATCAAGATTCGTGCACTCTGCATCAAAATCCGTGCGAGTCTATATCAATTTCCGTGCACTCCTATCTCTGTTGGGTCAAACTTGGGGTTTTGTTTAAACCCTAAACTATGCAAAATTCAGAAAAAAGTTTGTTTGGAAATGTGCATGGAATTTGTTACAAATATGATTTCCTAATACTTCAATTAATTTAAAAGTTAATAGAAACGTTACTGGATTTTACAAAGTCTATCAGGGCTCATACTTGAACAATAAACTTTATTATGGCTAAATTTGTCAATGTGTACAGTAAATTGCTGAATTATCAGCAAAAAGTTAAAACTTTTATGGGATGTCCCCAAAAGGAAATGCACAAGGCTTCCACTCCAATTCTCCAAATCAAGCAACAGTAGAAACAAGGGCCTTGAAGAGAAAAGTCCCTTGAATAACATCATACACATTTAAGCACCCAAGCCAGGTGCTCTTCCCATTCAAGTTTTTGTCGTTGGTTTATAGTGACCTCCATTCTTTCTTTCTTTCTTTCTTTTTTTTCTTTTTTTGCCCATTAAATAAATTTTTGGATAAGACCGTTTTTTTTCCTGTAGTATCTGAAAACAAAAATAAACTTATAGTTTGGTTTTTGAGGAAATTTTATTTCAAAAATTCTAGTGTGACAAAATGCTGTTGTTGTTAGTGTTTCGCCAGATTTGAAACGCTAACAGTTTTGCCTTGTTCTGATATAAAATTATTTGTGTCACAACTTCTTCTTTTTAAATGCTGCAGATTAAAAAGTAGGTGGATAATTAAGGTCATAAGAATTATTATTTATGTTCGGTTCTTCTTCGGTTGATGTGTCATGGAGAAATCAAGACCGTTTATTTGGGATTGAAATCGGAGAATTGAAAATTATAGTCTACACATTGATTCAAAAAATTTGATGTGCTGATATCAGCACCCATTTCTTCCGATATCAGCACCCATTTCTTCCATATTGAACCGGTTTCCCATATTGAAGGTTCTACTTTTTTTTGTCCCATTGGTTTAGCTAAGCTTGGTCAAAAAGTAGTCTCCCAACTATTAATTAAGAATTTTTTTTAAAAACCATAATTAGAAAAATTCAAATTAGCGAACCAACATGATTAGTTCAGTATTTTCAAAAACCGTAAGAACCGAGATGCCAATTCGGTCTTCAATTTTTTTTTCCCCTGGGACCGAATTGGCATTTCGGTCCCCTCCCTTTTCACATTTTTTTCACATAAAACTGTGTTGCCTTCCGTGTAGCACCTTGGGACCGAAATCCCAATTCGGTCCAGGATATTTTTAGTGGGGACCGAATTGGGATTTCGGTCCCCCTTTTTCCTTTTTTTTTTTTTTTAAAGAGAAAAATAGCTAAAAAATCGGATTTTTTTTCCCTTTGTCAAATTACTTTTTTATGACATATTTATATTAAAATACGCTAAATTACTTGAAATTATGTTAATTTTTGTTAAGAGACAAATAGCTAAAATGCTGAAATATAACACTAAAAAATCGAATTTTTTTTAAATATTTGTTAGATTTTTTTTTTTGATATATAATTAGCATATTTATACTAAAATACGCTAAATTACTTAAAATTATATTAATTTACGCTGAATTACACTAAATTACTTGAAATTACAATAATTATGTAGAATTATGCTAGAATACGATAAATTACACTAAATTACGTATGAATAGGGATGATATATTCACTGAGAAGGCAAAAAACGATGGCGAAACTTCAAACGGCCATAAATCGGCGCTCGAGTGTCCGATTTCAGCAAATGACCACTTTTCGGAAAGCTTGCGAAAATGCGCATCGTCCGTGCTAGCAATGCCGGATTGCCAAATTCAGAATCGCCAAAAAACAAAGAGAATGGCCTCAAAACTTCAGTTGAAGTTTTCGATTGAGATTTTCACTTTTATTATTCAATCTACGTAGCTCAGTAAATTAGTTATATAATGAACTTGTAGAATACCAATTTTTATTATTTTTTGGAATTTTTTTACTATTTTTTATGATTTATGAAAGATGGCACAAAATCGGCCCTATTCATACGTAATTTAGCGTAATTTACCGTATTTTAGCATAATTCTACATAATTATTGTAATTTCAAGTAATTTAGTGTAATTCAGCGTAAATTAATATAATTTCAAGTAATTTAGCGTCTTTTTAGTATAAATATGCTATCAAAAAAGTAATTTGACAAAGGGAAAAAAATTCGATTTTTTTGTATTATATTTCATCTTCAAAAAAAAAAAAAAAAAAAAAGGGGGGGGACCGAAATCCCAATTCGGTCCCCATCCCATTTCGATTTTCTGTGGCGGCTCCGTGGAAAAAGTGTGAAAAGGGGGGACCGAAATGCCAATTCGGTCCCAGGGGAAAAAAAAATTGGGGACCGAATTGGCATCTCAGTTCTTACGGTTTTTGAAAATACCGAACTAATCATGTTGGTTCACTAATTTGAATTTTTCTAATTATGGTTTTTAAAAAAAAATCATTAATTAAGACCTTGTCTGGAGCTTTCGCCAATAATAAAGTGCTTCATATTATATTGGAAAAACAAAAAAGTTCATCTTGCTTAGGGGTGTCAACGGGTACTTGTAGTAACCTTTTCACTCCTTTCAGGTCTAGTACACTATTTGCATCCCGTTTAAAATTTGTACTTGTAACATCCTTTTTGAAAAATATTTTTTGGACTTGAATATAAATACTTCAGATTTAATGTCTAATATTTGGACCTATTTATGATACTAAAAAATTTAAAGACTAATTTGTAAATTTCACCTTCAAAAGAAACTCACTTTGC
Organism: Carex kokanica; assembly: GCA_025461125.1. Lineage (NCBI taxonomy): Eukaryota > Viridiplantae > Streptophyta > Magnoliopsida > Poales > Cyperaceae > Carex > Carex kokanica. Next base: position 1,338,546 of record JAJGRX010001229.1, read on the forward strand.
CTCTGAGATGAATCCGTACCCACTACATTAATTCAAACTTTGAGTTAATTCATCTCGACCATCCGATCAAGATCTGGACCAATCTGATCCAAGATAAAATGCACGGACCCCTTTAATATTCGTCAACACAGATCGAATGGTCTGAATTCATTATGCATTAACTCAAAGTTTGAGTTAATGCAGAGGATACGAGTTCCTCTTCAGAGACGTGTCGTTGACTCATCCAAGGGAGTAACTACTCTTAAAATACTAAATTTGAATCCTCTCCTGTACTGTAAAAAATAATCTTTCAGAATTAGTGGATCCAAACCGTTCTTTTAACTTTGCACAAATCTCAAAACATAAATAATACTGGCCTCCTGTGCTATCCCGAATAGGCACTGTTTTTCTAGTTAATCTGAAGTCCTAAATTAGTGGGCTCCACTTTACACATATCTAAGAGGATACGCGTTCTAAAATCCTTCCCCTCGGCAGCTGATGATTACTCCCATTTATTTATTTCCTGTTCATTCCAAAAAAAATATACAAGTTATCTGACCAGTTCAAACCTCAACCAGAATTTTTTTTTTGCTTAAATAAATCATTTGATCGGTAATTATGTTTGTTTGTCAAACAAGTTTGTTTTTTATACTTATGTTCTTCAATGTATAAGATTTAGTGAATTTGAAAATCATTTGATCACAGATCAAGTTACAATAAAGATTGAACTATTAGTTTTCCAAATCTCTTTTTGGTGACTAATTGGTTTTGAAATTATATCAACCTATGTAGTTGATTATTACTATTGTCAAACAGATTTATAACTTATCCTTTACAAGCATATCCACAAATTTATTTGTCTAATTTTGATTATCTTTGTTTGGTTGTAAAAATAATTAAAATATCCCTTCCGTATATTAACAACAATATTATTGTTGACCGCAGACTCACATGTACTAGTTTTCACCTTCATGGGCTAACAGGCTGGATGCCGCCCATTAGCAGAGAGAGTCAAAATATTGGGAAATTTTATAAAATGTCCTTCATTTTCAAACCAACAAACAAAATACCGCTCCTCATAAATAATTAACAAAATACTCCTGTGGATCTCACTTTTTCCCTCCCTCCCACCCATCCCCGTTTACTTTTTGTTTGACATGAGCTTAATTTGATATTATCCTCAAGGTGTTACTGTAAATGAGCAAGGTTCAAAAAATCACACGTAACCAATATCAAAAGGTTCAAACAGTTAAAGCTAACTTAGTAACACATAACAATATCAAAAAGTAAAAAAAATGTTTTACTGACAAATCTGCAACAAAATCGTTGGTAGAGGTGTTTACTAACCAAATAGCTCATATCAAATAACTAATTCAAATATATCGAATAATTAAATTCATCAAATTAACGGAACTTCCAAACAAAATGAGTATATATTGAAATATCTAAAACATATTGAAAGAAATACATAAGAAAAAAGATAACAAAAATCATGAAACTAAATAACAAAATTAGATTAAAAATCATGTTACGAAGAAATTTGATTACCTATTAACGAGCACGAGATGACACACCCGCAGCGAGAGGGAGTAAACCGGGAAATAAAGACAGAGGAGTAAATGGGGAGGCGATAGGTGAGAGGCGCAAAGAGAAAGGCGAGAGGTGAAGAGGCAAGAATAAAATTGAGAAAGAAAGGTATGAGGAAAAAAAAAAGCGACTAGGATGGGAGGGAGAGGAAGAGACGCTAAATTTGTTGTGGAAGTAAATGAGAAGAAGTATGAGGGAGAGAAAAGGAAGGGTAATGTGGGGTCCATAGGGGTATTTTGTTAATTATTTATGAGGAGGAGTATTTTATTTGTTGGTTTGAAAAAGAAGGGCATTTTATAAAATTTCCCCAAAATATTAAAGAGAGGTAAAAGTTTTAAAGTGAAATTTAATTTTAAAATTATTTTGAATATTAAGCATATTATTATATATCTTTTTAAAATGTATAAAATAAAAGTATATATTTGGAAAAAAAAAAAAAAAAGTTAGGATGTAAAATTTTTTTTGCTTTCATTTTCATTTTCATATGTGGGGATCGCATCGCCTCCCTTCCCATATTTCCCATATTTCATTTTCATGCCTCTGTTTCTCCAACACAAACTACTGCTCTGTTTCTCCCTTTCTTATTTTTTCTTTTAATTCCATCGGTCGCCAAATTAGAAGAAACAACCATTTATGGAGGAAGCAAGTGTCTGCATTTTGATCGGCAACCTGATGCGTGCCCAATACCACGCACACGTGCCGGTGCACCAGACCAAGAGAACAGGGAACTCCGCTTCCTGGGTAGTAGCTTGGTAGTGATGGAGAAAATTAGTGAAGGAAAAAACGAGACGTCACTAACACGCTGTAATCAAAATTTATTTTTACGTCACGTGATTAAAATAATGGACCACACATGAATAGTCACGTTATAACCACACATGACGTGATCAAACGTGACATGGCTGATCGCGTTTAATTATTGTTTTCAAGTTTTAAGTTAATTTTAAAAAATATATAACAAAATATAACAACAAAAATAAGAAACTATTACAAAATAATTTATAATTAAAAATAATGTTGGAAAAATTAATCACGTATGTGACTAATAGTGGAGGACAGTCACATCACGTGATCAACACACGTGATGTGACTAATAACGGCATGACTAATTTTTTGCTCTAGAAAAAATTAATATTGTAGTCACATATATTATGCCTTCATCAATCCACTGGCAACGAGTGTGATCCTCTCAATCGTTCAAGGTTTTACCTTCATCTCTTGAATCACCGCAATGGCGATCGGTTCGCTCTTGCTTGTCCAAGATAACCCCGCAAACACCGCTGCCTAGCTCGCAAGTGCAAAAGTGATAATGTTACTAATCCAGTTTGCATCTGATAATCTTAATTAGGGTTGATTTGCATTAGTCTGCCCATACCTTTGCGGGGTGTGTGAGTCCGGTCCACCTCTGTTTTTTCTTTTAAAAAAGATGTATCACCTATTTTATTTCAAAAACTTTATATGATTTTTTTTATATAGATTTTATATATGTAGTATATTGAAAATTTACGATAAGTGGAATGTTAATCATTTTAAAAATTTAGAATTGTCATGATATTAGAATATAGAAATATACCATTTCGGAAATTTAATACTACAGTAAAATAATAGTTTTATTTATAAAAATTAATATTAAATAATTAAAGAAAATAGAATGAGTGGCTTCGTGTTATCATGTGGTAGATGAATCCAAAAAATATTTTGAATCTGAAGTTTGAATTTAGAATCAAAAGACGATTTTAGATATAAATTTTTTTTGCTCCAAACTGGAATGAGTGACTCCTTCCTCTCTTTTTTTGAATGGAATAATTGGATGTGCAAAAAAATTCGACTTCAAACTTTGGATCCGAAAATTTTTATGAATCCATCTACCACATCTAAAAACGAAATCAGTCATTATATTTTCTTTTATTATTAATATTAATTTCTAAAAATAAAAAATTCTACAACTTTCTGTAAAACCTTTCTAAAAAATTGAAAACCAACTTCCAACTTCCTCTGATGAACCGAATTTTTTATTAATATCCTCCATTAAATAAAAAATTACAAAAATATTCATGGTTTCTGATATTTATTAAAATGCCCAAACCGTTAGAATTTCTGGCGGTTCTAGGATTTTTTTTTTTTTTGAAAAATTCTCAAAATGAAAACACTAAACTAAATTATCAAAATGATCTGAAATGATATGTTTCTATCAAAATGAATCGTCTTTATCAAAATTATCAAAATGATATGTTTTTTTTCTTGGAAAATTCTCAAAATGAAAACACTAAACTAAATTATCAAAATGATCTGAAATGATATGTTTCTATCAAAATGAATCGTCTTTATCAAAATTATCAAAATGAAAACACTAAACTAAATTATCAAAATGATATGAATATCAAAAACGCTAAACTAAATTTTAAAATGAAAATATTTGAATTAAAAAATGAAAATATAACAAAAAAAACTCTAGATCTTCGACTTGATACATTTATATGAACAATATGTAGAAAGGAGTATAGTAAAGGACAAAAAAAATAAAAAATTAGACTGAAAAAACTAAATCGGAAACTTCAATTCAAGTTTTGAGACTCTTCCCTTTGTTTTCTTTAATTCTGAAATCCCAATAACAGCTACGGGGTCAAAATCGATATCTCCTTCTCGTAATCTTTGTGAAATGTGGTCATTTGCTGAAATCGGACACTCGAGCTCCGATTTATGCCTGTTTCAAATTTCTTCATAATTTTTCGTCTTCTCGGCGAATATATCGTCTCTCTTGCCTTATTCCTTGCTTTAGCATCGCCTGTGTACGAGAGATGTCTCAGATAAATACATGTACAACCTACATGTGTTTTAGAAATGAGATAAATGACTTAAAAAAAAAAATAGAGATGGATTATAACAGGAAGGTACAAATCAATGACATGGAAAAGTTTGTATTTCTTTTATCACACATGAATCATGCAGTAAAACCGTGTACAATTGTTAGAGCATTCATATACACCCGTCTGAAAAAAGGATGCTCCTCATTTTTTTTTAATTGAATTAATACAATGTTTTTGTTTTGTTTTGTCATTGAGTGAAAAATTTATATTATCCATTTGATATTAATTATTAAAAAAAATATTTGATAAATAATTTTATTCTTCAATTACTCTCTAATTACTTAATTTTTCAAAAAAAAATTCTCAGATCGCCACAATTTTTAGTGGTTATGTAAAAAATGAACTGTCAAAAATACTAACGGTTTGAATATTTTTGTAAATATCAGAAAACCATGGATTTTTGTAATTATTTTATTGCATGAATAATGGATATTAATAAAAATTTCGGACCGACAAAGCGGTTACGAACGTGGAAAAAGACCTTCAAGAAAAATAAAAAGCATTTAGGAAAGGGACCTTATCTTCTAAGAACTTTTTTCCAATAAACAGTCGTTCATCCCCTCTCTACCGAATTCGGATCCCATAAAGTAGCTCAAATTTGGAGTTTCGATCTGAACCGTTCGATCTGTTCGGTACAAATAATAAAGGGACGTGGTCACGTCGTGCATTCCACCACTGACCCTAATTCTGATCGGACGGTCTAAATCTAAACTCAAAATTTGAGTTACTGTAGGGAATGCAGACCTCTACTATGTCTATAAAGTCTGAAAAGAGCTGCTCTGTTTCTGCAACACAAACCTCTCCTCCTCTGTTTCTCCCGTTCTTATTTGTTTATTTTTAATTCCATCGGTTGCCAATTTAGAATAAACAACCGTAATGGAGGAAGCAGGAGCACTCTATTTGATGGGCAACCTGATGCGTGCCCAACACCGCGCACACCGTGCCATTACCCGAGCAGGTCGTGCCAGAGCACCAGACCAGGAGAACACGGAACTTCGTCTCCTGGGTCGTGGCTTGGCAGTGATGGGTAAAATCAATGCAGCAGTTGCATATCATGCCTTCATCAATCAGCCGGCAAGAAACCATGCAAATCCAATTCCAACATACATGCGTGTGATCATTTCAGTCGTTCAAGGTTTCACCTTCATCTCTGGGATCACCGCAATGGCGATCGGATCGCTCTTGTTTGTCATGAATAACCCGGGGCAACACCGCCGTATTGCAAAGGCTGTCATGCTATTAATCCAATTTGCATCTGTTTTCACCTTGGGTATGCTACTCTTGTCCTGCTCTTCTTCGAGTTGATTTGCATTAGTCTGCGCATATCTACGAGGGGTTTTGTGTGCGTGCGCGGGCGCGCGCTTTTTTTAGGGTTTGACTTGTATTAATATGCACAGTTGCACAAAAGTAAACTTTGTTATTTTGTATATAAATTATAAAAAAAACATTTATATTGTACAAAGAATTATTGGATGATTAAAAACAAGTGAAAATCATGAATAGCTCTCACATGAGTGAGGGTATTCCTTGAAATTTTAAAATTAAACAGATTGGTAAATTCCATTGCAATACATCATGACCGAGTACAATGAGATCTCAGCCATCAGTTCTAATCTAGCACCAATCTCAAAGCAGACCTCTAATTTGAAAATTCTAAACTGTCTATAATTTGAGTTTTCTATCTGTTTGATTTAATGGAATCGTATATTGTAGAGATTCCGATGGATGGAGAAATATTTTTATACAAAAAATTTAGATCCATTTGCTATTACTGTTTAAATATCCAGAAATTTGATATATTTGTACAAATAAATCGAGAGTTATTTAAAAAGTACTTTATTTGTTTATTTTTAATTCCATAGGTTGCCTAATGGAGGAAGCACAAGCACTCTATTTGATGGGCAGCAGCCCAAAACCGCGCTCATTGTGCCGTCATCCGTGCGGGTCGTGCCAGAGCACCAGACCAGGAGAACATGCAGCTTGGATACCTGAATACTAAGGCCTGTTCGGTAGCATGGGAATTTTGTGGGAATGAAAAATTTTAATATGAGAATGGAAATAGAAATTTGTCAAAACCAAAGTTATTTAACCCATGAGAAATTTTAAAATATAGGTGTTCCGCAAATGCATGGAAAATTTGTTAGGTTGTTAGTTTGTTTTTCTTTTTATAGAAGATGTAATACTACAATTAAACTATATTAAGTGTATTAATACTAATCATTGATTATGACTTAACAATCAACATCGTCAAGCAAGGAATGAAAAAGAGATGAAATTGCTAGGCTTATGTGAGATGACTATGTTAGATGTCAGAACAGAAACTTAAATTAAAATTAGCTTAATCTATTAAAATTAAGTGTTGCTAGTTTAATTATGCTTGTTTAATAATTTATTGTATTATTAAATTGTACTTGTTTAATTAATTTTAGCCTTTGTATTATCAAATTGTGTTGTTTAATTGAGTGCTTGATTGTACAAGTTAATTTCAATTTAATTAATTAAACAAGTATTGATTAGTATAATTCCTCTTTTTTAAATCAAGTTTGTGAAAATGTACTCATATGCAACAATACAAAACAGTACAAATTAATGCCTTTTTGTAATTAATATCTTCTTGACAGCAAAAAAAAACAAAAAAGTACAATAGCTTTAGCTCTTGGAAAAAATATCGGAGCTTTGACATAATTTTTTTTTTTCTTACAAGTGATGAAGAAAGAGAAAGGTAAAAGAACCATGTGGGTATTGAAAATGGGTATTAAAACCAGCGTCTCAACAGTGAGTAGGAAAATTTATGAGTAAAGTCATTCTTCCTCTAAAAATCCATGGGATCAGCTGCTGCCGAACAAGATCTAAAGTTGTAAATAATGGTATCCGCTTGTCAATAACGTTTTCACAAGTTTATTTGTAACAGTTTGGTCACCACTAACGATTAATTGACCGATTAATTGAGCTAAACATATGTTTTTTACAAAGCGGTTGAACACGGCTCGATTCGCATCAAAATTCATACGAACAGTTTAGATTCATAGATTCATTTATATTTATGAACTTTTAAATATGTTCGCATAAATTTCAAAGCAGATAGGACAATTTAGGTCCGAACATTGAATAAAGTTTGTCCCTGCACATATATATATATATTTTTTTATTAAATGATTCGGTATACCTGACATATTTTTATTTTTTAGAGTAGAACTTGCATTTTTCTGTAGAGAGTATCAATTTAATGCAATCATGATTTTGGCCAGAATTCTCGCTTCAAGTTAATTTCCATTGCCAATAATTATTAGTCAAACATCTTTTTTGTTAGGTCAACTTTTCATTGGTGAAATTATGGATTATATTTCCAGTTGGTGGCATAAATATCGAAAATACTCACAGTTTTCAATTTATGTCAAATCGTCAATTTCAATTTTTTTATGAGAAAAAATTATTTTGGGTCCCTAAACTATTACAGTTAGTTAAATAGTCCTAAAGTCAACTATTTTTCATCAAAAAGTTCCCTACACAAATGTGTTTGCTTTATTATAAATTTTTGTATTGCGGATTTTTTTTAAAATTTTATTGGTAATTTAAAATACATAATTTCAAACGTTAAAATATAACTGCATGTTCTGTTAAATTCAGAGTTTGCTTGTAAAAGAAAACAATAAATTTTCGAATTAATTTAGTATAAGAATCAATTGGTAAAAAATAAGGTTTATAAGCTATTTTTAGTAGGATTCATTTTTCATTATTTTTTCATTGTTTTAATTTTACACTTTGCATGTAAAAACATCAATTCATAGAGTGTATCAATTCAACAATTTAGATTATCCGATAGACACCCTAGTTCTAGGTTTTCAGAGGAGGACAACAATAAGATATGTAGTACAGCTTAGCCCAAAAAAGATTTCGGTTAACTACTCATAAGCTCAAGAAAAAGAGGAGAGGCGCGATTAGATGGGCATCGGACTAAAATCGGTCCGATGTCCGCTCAGAACTGTCTGATTCGCTTCATAATCTGTGCGATTCACTTTAATATTTATGCACATCATTTTAATATTTGTACGGATCAAGTGTGCACGGATCATCGATCAGGGGTAGACAAAAATCTCTATGGTACAACTAAAAAGGAGAGCATATATGGTGGCAATTTTTTTTTTGGTACATGTCGTAAGTAAGGAGTTTTCACATAAATTGATAAATTTCAAATTTTAATTGAAAAATCAGTACATATACAAATTCAAGTGAATTTCTGACCTATCTACTACCTTATGTTCATATTTTCCTTTTAAATCACAATTTAAAAAAATTTGGTACATAAACTATGTAACAGAGAGTAGCGAGTAGTTAAAAAAATTAATACATGCATCAATTTAGAAAAATTAAAAATCGGGTACCAATTCTAATTGATAAATTGGTACATCAACTAAGTAATATTTTAGAAAAAAAATTTGCACACTTTCTAAAGTATAAATCACATTAAAAAGTTAGGGTAAAATTTGAAGGCAGTACCAAATGAGCAGAGATACAGCTAGAGAAGAAATTAGTCACACCGTTATTAGTTATATCATGTCACGTGTGTCGATCACATGATGTGACTATCATCCACCATTTTTGTCATGTCACGTCACGCCATGTGACTTGACACGTTACGTGACCAATTTTTTTCAAAATTACATCTTACTAAAATTTATTTTGTAACAGTTTCTTATTTCTTTTGTACATTTTGCTATTATTTTCTCTGAATTAACTTCAACTTCAAAACAATAATCAAACACGATCAGTAACGTCACGCGAATAGTAGCGTCACGTGTTGTCACAGTGACCACACGTGATGTGACTGTGATCTATTATTTTAGTCACGTCATCGCGTCATGTCATGTAAAAATATATTTTTGACACATACAGTGACGTGATGTGACCAAGTTACGGTGTGTTAACTATGTCACATTATGTTTTTTCTTCTCTAAACACAACAGTTAACAACACAATGGCGAAGAGAAAAGTTTCTCTTTCGCAATCTCCGTGTTTCTGAATTGAACTGGCCAAGAATAGATAAATCTAATTTCAGAGGTAGAGAGTAGGTAGAGAACTGTTTTTTTCCCGGGGTAAGCGACTACGTTACCCTATTTGTAGCTTGCCAATGTGTGTGTCGGTGGGTGCTTGATATCTTAAGCTTTGACCTGGTATGTGAGGGGTGAGGGATGCCAATTGTGATCTCTTTAGCTTTGACTTCCTCGTGTCTCGTGAAGTTGCTTCCTGTAATATTATTCAAAGCTTAAGAGATAAAAAAAAACATTGACACTACAGACATACGTGTAAATGTTAAAGGTATGTTCAATTGTTATAGGATTTTGCCGGATAGTATTTTCTAAGTATAACACAAATTATTTTATGCGAACTCATATTTTTGAATATGCGTGAGAAAAGTTATGAAAAAATGCTGAAAAGAATATTCGATCATAATGTAGAAATAGTTGTGGAAATCTTAAATTAAAAAAGATATTCATGAGAAACTATATTTTTTATTTTTCAAAGACTAGTTGTCAATAATTATTATTTTTATAATAATTATTAATATTTTTTATAAATTGTAATAATCTAAATTCAATATTAAAATATAATATTATTTAGGAAAAGAAAAAAATTATAAAAAAAGAAAAGTAGTAAGTGATGGTGAGAAAAAAATTATAATTTAATAATAAAGAAATCAAATAAAATATATTTGTGATAAAAATGAAAATAAAAATTGATAAGATGTAAAGAAAGAATGAGCAAGAATTGAAATGCAAGAAAAAAAAATTAAAGTTTAACTTCGGTTGTTTTTTCTATGTACAAATTCAAGAAAAAAAAAAGATACTGGTTGTTTGTAAATGGTTTAAATAAGTTGCAACTTATATTCCCCTATGACGTCATTAATTATATATTATCCTAATTTCAAAGGGTTGGACACCAAAGCATGATTCGGATATCAGACGTAAGCAAAGAGAGCGGTTGGTTGCGTTACCAGACGATTTGTGAGTTGTGATATAATCATGTTTTTAATTCCAGGGAGCATTTTATTTCATCCTTAGAAGTTTATAAATGTGAAAAAATGTACCAAACCCATGTAAACGGGTCAAGATATCGACAGAGCATATTTTGCTTCATGCAGTGCACAAATAATATAGTCAAAATAGTGTTGCATATGATTCTTGCGCTGCACAAAGTAAAAAATTCTCTGTCATATCTTTACCCGTGTAAACCGAGAAAAAGAACTCGAAAGATTTCATATTCGCTGCGTTGTGATGGTTATATGATATGAGAGTTGCTAATTGTCGTTCGGAATAATTCTGTTTCGGATTCATTCATCAATTTTATATAAACTGAAAGAAAAAAAAAATTCAAAAGATTTACGCATCGTTGCATTATGATTTACGGTAATAGATACAAGGGTTGTTAATTGTTGCTACTTGCTAGGAGTAATTTTTGTTTCAGACTCGTTAACTTTAAATTTGGGCACGTTGACCGTTCTTCAGCTCTTTGATAGTGTTCAGCAATCATTTGAACCTTAAATTTTAAGCTGCATTAAGAAGCATCCGTTCGGCAATAAAGTTGAAAAGTAATTTTCTTAAGAAAGCTTTAAGTTTGACAAAATACTTAATCATGTGAAACTATAGCTTAAAAACTTAGACAAGTTTAAAAAAAGAGAGCAAAAGTAGCACTAAGGAAGTAGCATTAAGCTTGATAAAGGAGCACCCGTTCGGTGAACTTAAAACTCCTTAGAGCACTAAGGAGCTCTAAGTCATGATTGCCGAACACTACCTTAAGCTCTGTCTGTTGTTTCATTCTTCATAGATTACTTAATAAATTGAGCCAATTTTTGTCTCCCAATTAGGCCCTGCAACCGCATTCCTACGTACCCAACTTTCTCTATAAAGGCACGAAAGAGTTGCTCTGTTTCTCCAACATAAGCCCTTCCTCCTCTGTTTCTCTCTTTCTTATTTGTTTATTTTAATTCCATCGCTTGCTAAATTAGAATAATGGACGAAGCAAAAGCACTATATTTGATGGGCAATCTGATGCGCGCGCAATACCGTGCACATCGTGCCATCATCCGTGCAGGCCATGCCAGAGCACCAGATCACGAGAACATGCAGCTTCATGTACCTGGGTACTAGCTTGGCAGTAATGGGGACAATCAACTCTGCAGTCGCATATCAAGCATTCATCAATCCCATTCCAACATACATGCATGTAATCCTCTATGTCGTTCAAGGTTTCATGTTTGTCTCTGGGATCACTGCAATGGCGATCGGCTGGCTTTTGCTCGTCAAGGATGACCCCCGCAAACACCACCATCTTGCAAAGGTGATCATGTTACTAATCCAGTTTGCATCGGCTTTCTGCTTGGGAATCCTACTCTTGGCCGGCTCTTCTTTGGTTGCTTTGCATTAGTCTGCACATAGCTGTGCGGGGTGTGTGAGTGCAATTAGGTTCGATGGCCATCGAAAGTAGATTTGGATCTGATGGACATCAGAGTCATCCGATGCACTTTGAGAATCGTGTGCACTCTGCTCTGAGATCCGTGCACATGGATATTAAAGTAAATCAGACGGCTCCAATACTTATTTGGACCCAAATTTACTTCTGATAGCTATCGAACCTAAAATGCACTCCTTCTGGGGGTTATTTGTATTAATTAATCTGCAAAGTGTAGACATCTGTACGGGTGTGTGTGAGTGTGTATTTGCTTTTCTTTGTATCCAAATTCATGTTTGTGAAGTCAATTAAATATATTTTGAGTTTTGTGTAGTAGTGTAAATGTTAAAGGCATGTTCATTTGTTATAGGATTTTGCCGGATAGTATTTTCTGAGTATAACACAAATTATTTTATGCGAACTCATATTTTTGAAAATGCGTGAGAAAAGTTATGGAAATATGCTGAAAGAAATGTTCCATCATAATGTACAAAAAGCTGTGGAAATCTTAAATTAAAAAAGATATTCATGGGAAACTATATTTTTTATTTTCGAAAGACTAGTTGTCAATAATTATTATTTTTGATAATAATTATTAATATTTTTTTATCAATTGTAATAATCTATATTCAATATTAAAATATAATATTATTTAGGAAAAGAACAAAATTATAAAAAAGAAAAAGAAAAAGTAGTAAGTGATGGTGAGAAAAAAATTATAATTTAATAATAAAGAAATCAAATAAAAAAAATTTGTGATAAAAAAAATTAGTAAGATGTAAAGAAAGGATGAGCAAGAATTGAAATGCAAGAAAAAAAATTAAAGTTTAACTTCGGTTGTTTTTTCTATGTACAAATTCAATTATCATTCATTATCCTGTTGTAATTTTTCTATTGTCAAAAGACAAACGAACACCAAATACGTAAAATATCTAGCTGGACCAAAATTTTCACGTATTCCCATGAAAATTAGGCGCGCTGAATAGGTCCTAAATCATTGTCCAAGGGCTTTAACAATATTTTATTTGAAGTCCAACTTCAACTGTCTAATTAGTTTCAAAATTCACATAGACGGTTTAGATATACATAATCATAAGTTCAAAATTAATTTGTACGAATTTCAAGTAGATCAAACAATTTAAATCTGACTTTAAATAAAATTTGTCCAAAATCATTCGGAAAAAAAAATACAATTATAACACGAAAAGCTTTTATTTATTTATTTTTGTTAAAGAAGAGAGCTAAACTCTAAACCCACTACATTTATATCGTACATAATATATCAAAAAATGAGTAGGGCTAAAGTGTTGAATTCGAAGTTCAAACAGTTGATCCAAACCATTCAACTTGATTTTCAAATTAAAATGTCCTTGAAGACCAACATTCATTTTTTTTTTTGAAAATTATTTGTTATTTTTTTAAGAATTTTTTAAAATCGTTATTTTTCAAAAAAATTTAAGCCATAAAAAAACAGCTATTTAAGTCACTGCCAATCTCTCGTCTGGTCTCGTCACAACAGCTTCTATGTGGGTGCTTTGATTATTTCTTTAATCTCTGCACTTGTCATACTGGTCCTTTAAACTCTTCCATAGTTCTAAGTGGTCTTTAATCGTTTTTAAATTCTCATAAAGATGATGACGAAGAAAAATTATAGCTTTAGCCTTAACCTATCTAGTTAATTTAGATTTTGAATTTGAATTTCTAGCTATGAAACGGCTAGACTCAAACAGTCGCAACCTTAGATCTATCATTTTTATGTCGACTCAAATATAATTGACTCAAATTATGATCGTTCGGATACGAAAAAGTATAATTTAAGTCATTTGTATTTGTTTGAAATATAAATATTTGTACAGTAGATTTATGTTATTTTAATATATATAATTGTTAGCTCAGATTGATGACCTTTGAAGTATACAGAAATTGCTTATTTCCTACTTCATTTGTACTAACTGCAGTATTACTTGCTTAAAATTAATTAAAAAAATTTGAGTTCTGCCGCAAATTTAGCCAAAAGTTCAAAATTGAAATTCATAACTTTTTAGATTTAAAAAAGACGAGAGGAAAACGTAGTTAGTAAGAAATTATTCAATTTATTTTCTTATATATAACTTCAATCAATCAGAGGTGGCTCAGCACCCTTTGAGCTAACGTAGATTTGCCCCTGATTATTGTTCTTATATTGTCGCGCTTCTTATAAAAAGAGGTGTGCTTTGATTTTTTTTATTTTTTATTTGTTAATCTCCATGTTCCAAATATTTATATCCGTAAGTTTAGTAAAGATTTTTCTTAGTTACAAATATATAATTGCTGGTATACCCATTAAAATATTCAAAATTGCCAATATTCCCATCAAAACAGTGAAATATCTGATTTCCCCATTCAAAAGTAAAAGTGTTTTCTTATCTCTCCATTTATTGATTTAATATAAAAATATTATATTTACTTCATGATTTAACTTTAACCAACTATTATCCCCTTTTTTTTGTGCCAATCTATCATTTTCCAGGGTCTGTGGATTAGAAAATTACCAGGCATGCAAGGCTTGGAAGTGGGATTTACCACTAGATTTGAAGAGGGGTGATAATTCACTGGATTTTTTTGGCAATCTATCATTTTTATGTTGTTTTGTACCACTCTAACATTTTGTATAAAGGTTTCATAATGTAATTTTATTACATGGACATATGTTGTGTTACTATTTATTTGATTAGAATATCTGGTTTTGTTAAATCTGGTTTGTTTCTTATATATGCCTCATGTCCAGATATATATTATTTTTGTAATTTTGTGACATGGACATAATTACTATATATGTTGTGTTACTATTTACAACAAAGGCATATACTCTGACTTGAAGTTTGAATTATGCTTTCCATCAAAATTCAAAAATAAGCAAAATTAGTAACGACAAAATTTAATATCTCCAGCATTCGCTCCTATAGTTTGAAAAAGGTGAAAAGGTCTGCAAACGAGAAACAAAATTATAATTTTTCTGTTTAATTTTAAGCTAAATAAAATAACAAAGTAGGGGGGCTTTATTAGACTCTCTTCATATTTACAAACAACTCCAAATAGATTTAATTGACTTCAGAAACATGAATTTAAAGTTAAACACACGCACCCACAGTCCTCAGATCATGTCCACATGACTCAGCATATTAATAAAACAACTCGAGCATGCAAGTGCTTCACGGCCACCACCTAATGCAAATCAACCGATCGAAGAAGAGCAGGCCAAGAGTAGAAGTCCCAAGGCGAAAACAGATGCAAACTGGATTAGTAACATCATCCAATTTGCAAGACAGCGATGCTGACGGGGGTTATCGTGGACGAGCAAGAGCCAACCAGTTGCCATTGCAATGATCCCAGAGACGAAGGTAAAACCTTGAACGACTGAGAACACGTAGGTTGGAATTGGATAGGCTAGGTTTCTTGCCCGTGTATTGATGAAGGCATAAAAATAAAATGCGATTACAGCGTTGATTCTCCCCATTATTGCCAAGCCAGTACCCACGATGCGAAGGTGCATGTTCTCTTGGCCGGGTGCTCTAGCACGACCTGCACGAATGATGGCACGGTGTGCACGGCGTTGGGTACGCATCAAGGTGTCCATCAAATTGCAGACAATTATTGCTTTCACCATTACTGGTTGTTTCTTCCTAATTTGGCGACCGATGGAATTAAAAGAGAAGGAGATCTAGAAGCAGAGCACTGGTTTGTGTTAATGAGACACAGAAGCTCTTATGTCTTATGAGCTTTTATAGAGAAAGATAGATGCATGGATGCTGATGATGTGGCCTGTGGGCCCCAATTCGGTTATAATATTGGTTTGCGCTGGGTGGATGCAGAATTTTGAACTGAGATAAAAAATGCTGCAAGTCTCAAGTTGTATAATCTATTTTTCTTGAAAAATGAATGGATCAATTATATAAAATTTTAAAATCTACGAGTTATTTTTTAGATACTCTTAATATTTAACTATAAAATATATAAAAGAGCATATATATAATAAGAGGAGGGATCCAATTACACCTTTTTTGGTGACACACTTTGACACCTACCATTTTTGAAGTCCAAATAGTCGATTTAAACAGTTCAACATGATGAATATATTAAAATGTGCTTGGAGATCAAATTTTACATTTTTTTTGAATTTTTTTGCTATTTATTAAGATGGTTACAAAAATCGTTGTTTTCATACCATTGAAAAACAGCAATTTTGTAACCATCTTAATAAATAGTAAAAAAATTCAAAAAAATGTAAAATTTGATCTCCAAGCACATTTTAATATGGTGATCATGTTGAACGGTTCGGATCGGCTGTTTGGATTTTGAAATCGCAAAATTGACCTATATAAAAAACGGTGTCATGATGTGTCACCAAAAAAAGTATAATTGGATCCCTCCTCATGTAATAATTACTTTTTGAATTCGCCTGTCTGTGCATTTGCTTTCTTACATTCGCTTTGTCTGTGCATTTGCTTTTGGAAATAATCTGTGCATTTGCTTTCTTACATTTGCTTTGTCTGCGCATTTGCTTTCTTACACTTGCTTTCTTACATTTGCTTTTCGCATATATAATCTGCGCATTTGCTTTCTTACACTTGCTTTCTTACATTTGCTTTGTCTGCGCATTTCGAGTCTTCGACCCCGTCAGTGCATTTCCTTTTCGACCCCGTCTGAGGATCACTGGGTTCCAGCGATTTCAATCCCAATCATTCATATGTTTCGAGATTCATGCACATAAACTGATTTCTCAAAAGAATTCTGGTTTTTATCGTCTAAATGGTTGAGATTAGAATCGCAGGACCCTGCGATCTCTTAGAATCGCAGCAGATTTGCTTCCATTACTTTTCCCCCTTGCCAAAATTATTTTAGTTACCACGGAAAAAAATTAAAATTAATTGATTACCACCCAATTCGAGATATTTCAAATCATACCACCAACGCGGACAGGGTTCGCGCACCAAACTGGACTGGCGCACCACTTAGTGCGCGAACTGAGCAGGCGCACCCTTGGTGCACGAATTGGGTAGGCGCACCACACGGGTGCGCAAACTGGGTTGGCGCACCAAGTCTTTGGTGCTATTTAGTCCCCCGCGCACCAAAATCGGTGCTCAAACGGGGGGTGAAGTGCACCAAGCAGCACAGTAAAGGTAATTTTAAAAAAAAAAATTAGTTAGTTGGGTAAATAGGTGTTTAAAATTGGCCAAAATAGAGTATAATTGTATTAAATAGTTCAAATGGTATCCAAAATTGGTAATATTCTAAATAAACTATATTTTGTAGTATTTTAGACCAAATTATGTTAGAAATGTACCAAATTAGCAAAAATTTAATATAAATGCACCAAATTGATCTTGTATTATTTGAATTTATCCAAAATTTTACTTTTTTTTACCCATGGTGTCCAAAAATTAGTAAATTATAAATTTACCATATTTGTGGTATTTTAGACCAAAATTGACTACAAATGCACAAAATTTACCTTGTATTGTTTGAATTAACCCAAAATTGAATATATATTTTTACCGACGGTGTAAAATAATTAGTAAATTACAAATGTACCATATTTGTGGTTTTTTATACCAAAATTGACTATAAATGCACCAAATTGACCTTGTATTGTTTAAATTAACCCAAAATTGAATTTGTTTTTTTACCGATGGTGTAAAAAATAGTAGTAAATTACAAATGTACCATATTTGTGGTTTTATACCAAAATTAACTAGAAATGCACCACATTGTAGTTTGGCTTCAACAAGTGGAACCAAACAAACCGGTCTGTCTTACGATGATGTGGATTTGGATATGGAGTTGGCCCGGACCGTCTTTCCACACTTGACGAGAGAGAGAGTATTTACCCTGTTTGCTGGTTCCCGTACAAAGACCACAAGAACATAAATTCATATGTAAGTTTACATTTGTTAACTACTTTCAAATAATTTACATATTCATTTGAATAAATAAATAAGTTATATTTTTGTTTATTTTGAAATTAAATGCAGACTCATGACCTCACGTCGACACGTAATAACCAGATGAATATCCTCTACGATGAGCAATTTGCACCGGCGTTATAGCGGATGGGTCTGTGGCATGTGTCCCAGCTCACTCCTTTAAATGTAGATGTCGCTCTTATATCTGTGCCTGTTGAGAGGTGGCGACCGGAGACGCATACATTCCACTTGCCTGTCAGAGACCATAGCGGACGTCAACTGCGCATGATCTAACCTGGATGCATCAGCGTGGCATGTGTGTTTTTTCTCATTCTTCGTGATGGCCCAAGCATTACCAAAGTCTGTGGCCCTCGCAACCAACCTCCACTTGCACCGATCGCTCTTGCACTTATACCTCATCCTTACTGTGTCGCTGTATGTCTGTTTGATCTCGATATTTTTTTTTATGTGCCAGTGGTGAATTTTTTCTTTCATTTGATCTTTGTTATTATATGTCATCCCTTTAAACAATTCATGTCTTTCTCCAACCTAATTTAGAATTTTCAAAAAAATTAAATTTATAAATTTTAAAAGTAAATTAAAATATAAATATAAATTAACAAACGAACATCTGAATCCGCAAAAAAGATGTCAGCCTCTTGAAACCCCGATGTGTCATGAAATGCTGGGAACGGGTGTAAACCCGATATCGATCACTTTCGCATACCAAGCACAGGACGACCAGACTCCTCATCACTATGATCTACTGTCCCCCATCGTCGTCACTAGCATCCCAATTTTCCTCTGCCTCCCGTTGTTCGGGATCCTCGTCTGTATTGTCAGCATAATAACGTGTTTCGGGCACGGTCAGATTGGTCCCGGGCACGGCTAGAGCTGAAGGATGGAACCCAAGATCGGCCCCGACTAGGACCAGCCCCTAAGGATGGGGACCGACTAGTACCCGCTAAAGTCAGGGCCCGAGTAGGACCCGTCATGCACTGAATGCTCAATGATCCGACCCTGGGTCAACTGCAACAATGGTCTGTTGTTCTTGTTGGGTTCTTATGGTACTTAAGGCAGCGAAATTTCAAAATTTTGACAAGAAAAATACCAAAGGAGATCATCATGTGCGACTGAAATCAAACAAAAATCTATTTCCAAATCAATAAGCATCATACCTTTAATTTCTTGTCTCCAAACAAGAAAGGAAGGTCCTTGAGATGTAGGGTTGTAGCCTCTACCTCCTTGTTGATGCTAATGGTGGTTGATGCCTTGCAGCGCCTTGGTGGTTGATGCGTGCGTGACCTAGAACGCCTTGCACCAAGATGAGACTCCAAAGTAGAAGTCCTCCGCGGTATCCACCAAGAAATTAATTAAAAACCAAATATTCCTCTTGCTAGAGAGTACTAACTTGGTTGCTCCTTAATCCCTATACTCCAAGAGAACTAGATCTTGAACTTTTATGATTTGTGGGTTCTCAACACATGAGAGATGAAACAAGAGAGAGAGAGAGAGAGAGAGAGAGAGAGAGAGTTTTTGGCAGAACTTCAACTCTAAAAAACGAATTAATTCTCAAAAGAAATGTGAGAGAGAATATATATAGCAAACAAAGAATGTGAATTCTGTTTCCAAAGTTAACCCCACGTTCTATCATATTTTTTACCATAATGAAATTCGAAATGGATTCTGTCTCAGAAGAAGAAGTCATAGATCTTTCTTTTACCTTTCCATCCATATATTGTACGTCCAAAATGGATATCGTATGAGGGCGTTATGGTCCAAATACAAAACATGCACAGCAGTTACAGAACATGGCGGTTCAAATTAACCACCACGTTCTATCACGTTTTTTACCATGATCTGTTTCTAATTTGGCTTTCCCCCAGAGAGATAAAGTTCTAGATATGTCTTTTACCTTTCCAGAAATATATATAATGTTAAAAACAGATTTCTTATGAAAGAGACATGGTCAAAATAAGAAATACTGCGCAGCAGTTTTCAGAAAACGTGGTAACTATTTTGGGTAAACTTTTAATTATGGAAATAATTTATAAAATAAACATGGACCATAATTAACAACTGCCACTGGACTTTGTTTATTGGGCCAAGTTATATTTTTCCTTATTTGAATTAATACAATTAATCTAATTAATTGTAGTATCATATATAATTATCCCAAATAATTATATTTCTCAAGTTTTGGTAGAGAAACCAATTTATTTGTCATGTCATACATGTCAAATAAATTAATGAGCATTTCTAATTAATTTCTTATAGGTGTGATCCTGTGAGATCTATGTCACATGGCAATGAAATTTGAAACTCCTTTCGATTCCATAAACTACAAGCAGCACCTAGCAATATGCATTGTAGTTACCCAAATGACACAGAGATAAGTACCATACCGTATTACGATCCCTAAGCAACAATTGCCTCGTGTCAATTCCATGTCTCATGATATCATAAATAGATCCAAGGTAAGAACGTGTCATCCTTGCAAATCTACTCATTTCTTGATTCCGAAATAATTCAGTAATTATGATTAACTCCTTAATCATATGTGCACATACTTGTAATATTTCATGAAGGGGCCCAGTGATATCATCACGCATTTACATGAGGGACATTGATATTCTTGATAATTACTATCTCTCCACATGAGAGACACATATTGAGATAGAATATGTATAACTACCTGTTACGGACAGCGTTGGATAATACCCACGAATATGTATTCTCATGTGAGAGAAACAATCATCTCATACCTTAAAATTCTAGACACAAATAAAACATTAATGACACAAACACAATCCATATTAAATGTTTTATTTTGGTCATGTCCAATCCCCTGATCTCCATCAGGTATCCATTTGATTAGATTGACAACCCCTTGTCACATGATCATCATCTAATCCAAATGTTAATCTTATACCAGTAATTAATATTCCTTGTTAATTACCAGACTAGGGACATTTTAGAGTATTTATTAAATCCTTTATAGAGTTCCACAATTCTAAGTCCTCAACCTGAATGATCTATAATTAATCAAATACTCAAGGAACAAAATGATAAACATAATCATTCAATTACATAAACAAAACTTAGAAAACAATCATCCTATGATTGGCTTCTAGATCACAACACTAACAGTTCTGTCTGCGGTTCTGTATGGGGTTGGCAAACATATAACTTTAGAAACTTGAAAGGTGTTGTCATATTCATGGTTATTTGGGTATACAACTCCTAACTGTTATCGTCTAGTACAGGGAGCTGTTGGAATCATGTTTGGTTGCCTTGGCCAATATTAATCCTTGCAGACATTACCAGTTCGTAATAATTCGGGTCAATACCAAGTTCCCAGTACACTTTCCTAGTTATACCTCTGAAATCTAAACCTGAGTCGATATTGAACATTTTCTGGGATGGGGTACTGTAATAAGCACCATTTGGCCCTTGTAATACTTCATTACCAAAATAACAAGCAATTACAATCATAATTGGTTGAATTATGGAACAAACCTAACAATTAATAAATTTACAGAAAATTAAAACTATAATTTAATAATTATAAAAAATAAAGGATTAAGGTAAAAAATACTTACTCTGGCTCCTCTGGCTCTTTGGTGAATGAAAAACAATTAAAAAATCGGGATTAAATAGCACCAAGGGCTTGGGGCGCATACCCAGTCCGCGGACCGCTTGGTGCGCCTACCCAGTTGCGCACCAAGGATGCGCCTGCCCAGTTCGCGCACCAAGAGGTGCGCCAGCCCAGTTCGCACACCTGTCCAGTTTGGTGTGCGAATCAAATCCGCATTGGTGGTATGATTTGAAATCTCGCTAATTGAGTGGTAATCATTTAATTTTGATTTATTTATGTAGTAACTAAAAAAATTCCGGTCCCCCCTGTCTGTGCATTTCGTTTCTAAGTTCAAGTTGTCAATGTTAGCGCATTTGCAACGTGAAAGAATTAAAAAAAGAGTTCGGAACTTGTCCGAAACGCTTTGGACAAAATTCGGATTCAAAGCCTTTCTGAATCGTGTGATGCAATTTGGATTGATGATATAATTCACCCCTCCGTTGGACAAAATATGGAAACACTTTTCGGGCACTTTTGAAAGAATCAAAGCATATGAGTAGGCCACCACATACTTGGTCTTCTTAACTTTTAATAAGGGTCTTTGTGTAGTGCACCAAATTAATTTTTGCTATAATTCAGTAATTTATTTTCTTTTTTTCTCAGAGGCGTAGGTGATGCGGGGCCCATGCATGTTCGGCTAAGCAAATACTATTTCTCCGCAAGTTTTAATTTTGAAATGTTTATGAAACAATATCTAAATCAACAAATTATAATTGTCATATATATAAATTTCTCTAATTTGTATGTCAATAATGAAATTTTTGGATATGGACTTATGTTGTTACTATTTATTTGACTACTACAAATTAACTTCAGATCGGCGCTGTAGCCAGTACGTAACTGAGTTAGAAAATAGAACAAGTGTGGCAAAAATTTAAGAATAAAACATAATTGTATTAAACACAAATATATATTTGTAATTTTTTTTTAGAATAATATGTCAAGTGAAGTATATTTTGAAAAAAAAAAAAAATTGAATCAGGAACAGAAAAATTGCCTTTCAAAGCATAATGTGACTTCGCCAATGGCCGGAGGACGGAAAAGAGAAACAATGGCTATAGTTTGTTTTACCATGAAATTGATATCAGTCAACTAGAGAGAAGAAGAAGAAGAAGTGATGTTGTAATTTCTATTCATTCATATTGATTCATTGTTACCATGGTGATTGCCTTAATTTTTATGTTTATACAAATGAATTACATTTACTAAACTATCCCTAATTCTAATACAGCATTCGGTATGTTTAGATGAGAGGAGATCTATCCAGTAGATGGAACAATGGACGTATCCATTTGTAATTTATCAATTATCCCGAGTCTAGGTCTGCTAATGGCCCGGATCAAATCCAAAGCTCGGTCCGGCTCTATTAACTTTCATTAAAGGTCCAACTCGGACTTAGATCAAATATGAAGGAAAAAGTCCGACTCGACTAGGTCCATTTGATCCTCTTGGCTCGGCCTGAACTCAACTCGTTAATAAAGAGTAGCTGAATTGCATTTATTGTACATGGCAATTTTTCCATAATAAACCTGGTTTTATGGTTGTACATGGCTCAATCTGTGTGGTTGTACTCGGCTCGTTAATGTAGGATGTCTCCTCTGAGTCCCTGACTTCCAAAGTGCTGTTTTCCAAATTTAACAACTGGGCTCATATTGAGAAAAAGAAACAGATTTGTCTCAATATTGCACATAGATGGTGATAGACTGAGCCAATTCGAATCTCGATTGGACATGGCAACTTCTGAAGTTAGAAACAATTTAGAAGTTGTTTTTTTTTCTTCCGAAAATCAGTACATTTTTAGACTAATTGCAGAACATGCATATACTAGGGACCTTCACCATCTATGTTAGGTTAGTGATTCGACTCGCAAACTCGGCTCGGCTCGACTCGGTTAGGTTAGTGATGGATTATTTCGAGTTCGGACCGAGTTTAGACTAAACTCAAATTGAACTCAGATCAATTTGACTCATTCAAGAGCCCAACTCAAAGTCCATGAGCCGGCTCGACTCGTTTAGCAGGCCTACCCGAGTCACATACCTAACTAACCGAGTTTAGATCCTATGAAGTAACTCAAGTTTTAAATTTTAACCTAGCATATCGAGTTTAGATTAATAATAATCAAAGCATAACATTACCACAATCCAGTCTTTTATATAAGAAGCGTGCCAATATACGAACAATAATATTATTTGCCATGAAATTGTAAGGAGCGAAATATTTAAGATTTAAAAAATTATTATCGTCAAAAGAGAGCGGAGAAGGTTAAAATCATTTAAACCATCTTTAAAGAATTTAACCTGTTTCAATCTATTGGCATAGTCATATTGATTTGATAGTACAGTAATTATGACATGCAATTTAATTTATGATTTAAGTTGTATATAAGAAAATTAGTATTGCGTTCGTGTGTTGCAATCAGAATATATTATAAGAAAACAAAATAAAAAAAATATGTGGTTTTTTTTTCTTTGTAGAAATTAAAAAAATAATTCTTCAATAAAGAGAATGAATATTTTTGTTCTTCGAAAATAGAGGAAACCACACTAATAGTGCGCCAGCATTTTTAAGACGTTAAACCTCATCTTTACGACATAGATTTGCTCAAAAATTACTGGGACCACACCAGTTCCTTGTTGGAACGGTTCCATCTATTTTCGCAAATTTCATTTTTTAATTTCTTAAAATAAAAAAATATGTGTTATGTGAATTTTTAGTTGGTAGTTTTGCTATCTACTCACAATGAAATAATTGCCTGCTGGCTACGGCTAGGTTTATCAAATTTGGGAGTAAAGTTAAAAGAAATTACAACGGAAAAATCTATGCTGTGGAAGTTTGAGGCATATTGGGCTACCCAGTTTAATTTTTATATGGGCCTTTTTCTTTGATCTCAGAATCTGACAAGTTTTGGGCTCCAATTTAAATAGCCCAGTATATCTATTTTTTAATACTAGAAGTCTAGAACACATTTTTTAGGTCTCAATTGTACCATAATATTCCTTCTTCTTTAGATTTAACTTGTTGAAAGCAATTGGTTTGGCTATAATTTGAAATTTTAAAAATAGTTTGGACGGGATTTTAAATTTTACGAAAAAGTATAATTTGAGTCATTTGTATTTGTATAAATATTTGTACAGTAGATTTAAGTTATTTTGATATATATAATTGTTAGCTCAGATTGATCACCTTTGAAGTATACAAAATAAAACTATTTACTACTTCATTTGTACCAACCTCAGTATTACAACCGATAGCAACCCTTTTTCAATTTCATGACCAAATGAATCCATTTAATCCTCTCCATTTCATCACCAAATGGACACATCCATTTCTTCTATATATATTTTTTTAGTCCCTTTTTATTTATTTCAAAATACCAACTTTTTAGGGTACAACAATTGGCGAGCCTTCAAGGAAGTGCTAGAGGTTTGGAAACTTTTCATAAAATTCAGAGGTTTCTCGTGTCAGCATATCAGTAGATGCCACAATGAGATGGCTGACCTTTTAGCACGTAAGGGCACGAGGGAAAGATGGACCTTTGAAGCATACACTTACCCTCTCCTGTTGGTTTGATAAGTCATTGTTTGTTTAGAACTCAGTCAAGGTAGTGTATGGACTTACTGTGATTGTATTTTTGTTTTGAATGTGGCGGGGCTGTGTCCTACTATACTCATGTAATAGCCAATCTCTAATCAATATATCTGCCTACGGGCTTTCAATTTGCAAAAAAAAAAAATGTATTGATTGACTGAGTCAAAGATGTCTTCTGGGCATTCTGGCATGAATTAATTTATGTAATCTCTACCAGACAAATCGTGCACATCTCCCTAATGCCAGCCGCCACTCATAATTATAACATCCTTTTTTTTTCAGGTAACTGCACTTCATGTGCTATTTTCACGCTTGCATGTGCACCGTCTCGGTTTATTATCAACTGATTCTCTTCAAGCTGGGTTCCTATGGAGAATCTCTGCTCATATTACTTAAAAAAAATGGAACACCTATTTTGTCGTTCTGGAACCCCTATTCTGTTCGGCCTAAAAATTTTGTCGTTCTGGAACCCCTATTCTGTTCGGCCTAAAAATTTTGTCGTTCTGGAACCCCTATTCTGTTCGGCCTAAAAATTTTGTCGCCCAAACCCCAGTTATGGCCTAAAGGTAGAATAAGGAGTTTAGTTCTTGTTATTTCATCAAACGAGTATTAATTGAGCTGGACTAAGATGTAATAAGCTGACTTTTAAGCCGGTCTAAATTAAACCACTTCACATGGTGGTTTAATTTTATTGTGTATCATAGCCTAACTCGAATTATTATAATAATATATTATTAGTATATTATTAGTATATTATTATTAATAATTATCATTAGTATATAATTATATAATTAATATCTTATATTGTTAATATATTAAATAGTTATTATAATAATATTATATAATTAGTATCTTTTTATCAATAATTATTATTAATATATAATTATATAATTAATATGTTATACGGTTAATATATTAAATAATTATATAATAATATTATAAAATATTATAGTTATTATTAATATATTAATATTATATAATTAGTATCTTATTCTTAATAATTATTATTAAAAATAATTATATAATAAATATTTTATATTGTTAATATATTAAATCATTAATATTATAATATTATAATATATTATAGTTATTATTAATATATTAATATTATATAATTAGTATCTTATTAGTAATAATTAACTAATGTAGGTTTCCAAAACTTTAGTCATCCACCAACTCTAACAAAAATAGAAATATCTGAAGTCATGATTTAACTTTAAACCTCAATCAAACATGAATAATTTAGACCAGTCTAAATTGAAATAATCAATTTAGACCTCCTTAGACACCACTATCCGCCTAAAGCTTGTTAGTTTTTTTATCTGTGGGGCCACAACAATTTTGTTTCCGAATTAGGCCCCACATCTCCTCTCGACGGACCCATCTTTCTCTATAAAGCCACGAAAGAGTTGCTCTGTTTCTCCAACACAAGCCCTTCCTCCTCTGTTTCTTATTTGTTTATTTTTAATTCCATAGGTTGCCAAATTAGAATAAACAACCAAAATGGAGGAAGCCGAAGCACTCTATTTGATGGGGAACCTGATGCGCGCCCAATACCGTGCACACCGTGCCATCATCCGTGCGGGCCGTGCCAGAGCACCAGACCAGGAGAACACGCAGCTTCGGTACTTGGGTACTAGCTTGGTAGTAATGGGGACAATCAATGCTGCAGTCGCATATCACACATTCATCAATCCAAATCCAACCTACGTGCATGTAATCCTCTCAGTCGTTCAAGGTTTCATGTTCGTCTCTGGGATCACCGCAATGGCAATCGGCTGGCTCTTGTTCGTCAAGGATAATCCCCGCAGACACCACCGTCTTGCAAAGGTGATCATGTTGCTAATCCAGTTTGCATCTGCTTTCGCCTTGGGAATCCTACTCTTGGCGTGCTCTTCTTTGGTTGCTTTGCATTAGTCTGCACATATCTGTGCGGGGTGTGTGAGTGCAATTAGGTTCTATGGCCATCGAAAGTAAATTTGCATCTGGACATCAAAGTCATCCGATGCGCTTTCAAATACGTGTGCACTCTGTTCCAAGATCCGTGCACACGGATATTAAAGTGCATTAGACGACTCCAATACCCATCGGATCCAAATTTAATTCCGATGGCCATCGGACCTAAACTGCACTCCTTGAGGGGGGGGGGGGGGGGGGGGGGGGGGGGGGGGGGGGGTCACTTGTATTGTGTGTTTGCTTTTCTTTGTATCCAAATTTATGTTTCTGAAGTCAATTAAATATATTTGAGTTATTTGTAATATTGATAAATGCTAAAGGCATGTTCAGTTGTTATAGGATTTTGCCAGATAGTATTTTCTAAGTATAACACAAATTAATTTATGCGAATTCATATTAATTTTTGGATATGCGTGACAAAAGTTGTGAACATGTGTTTACTCAAAAAAAAAAGTTGTGAACATGTGCTCAAATGAATGTTCAATCATACTGTAGAAATAGTTGTGGGAATCTTAAATTAAAAAAAATATTCATGAGAAACTATATTTTTTATTTTCTAAAGACTTGTTGTCAATAATTATTTTTGTGATAATAATTTTTAATATTTTTTTTATCAATTGTAATAATCTAAATTCAATATTAAAAATAATATTATTTAGGAAAAGAAAAAAATTATAAAAAAAGAATAGTAAGTGATGGTGAGAAAAAAATTATAATTTAATAATAAAGAAATCAAATAAAATATATTTGTAATAAAAATGAAAATAAAAATTGATAAGATGCAAAGAAAGAATGAGCAAGAATTGAAATGCAAGAAAAAAACAAATTCAATTATCATTCATTATCCTGTTATAATTTTTCTATTGTCGAAAGACAAACGAACACCAAATAGGTAAAATATCTAGCCGGACCAAATTTTTCACGTATTCCCTTGGAAATTAGGCGCGCTGAATAGGTCCTAAATCATTGTCCAAGGGCTTTGAACAATATTTTATTTAAAGTCCAGCTTTGATTTGTTTCAAAATTCATACATACTGTTTAGATATACATAGTTATTTAAATATATTAAGTTGAAAATCCATTTGTATGAATTTCAGATAGATCAAACAGTTTAAATCTGACTTTAAATAAAATTTGTCCAAAATCATTTGAAAAAAAATACAATTATAACACCAAAAGCTTTTATTTTTATTTTTTTGTTAAAGAAGAGAGCCAAACTCTAAACCCACTACATTTATATTGTACATAATATATCAAAAAATGAGTAGGGCTAAACTGTTGAATTCGAAGTTCAAACAGTTGATCCAAACCATTCAACTTGATTTTCAAATTAAAATGTGCTTGAAGACCAACTTTCATATTTTTTTGAAAATTATTTGTTATTTTTTTAAAAAATTTTAAAATTGTTATTTTTCAGAAATTTTTAAGCCATAAAAAACAGCTATTTAAGTCACTGCCAATCTCTCGTCTGGTCTCGTCACAACAGCTTCTATGTGGGTGCTTTGATTATTTCTTTAATCTCTGCACTTGTCATACCGGTCCTTTAAACTCTTCCATAGTTCTAAGTGGTCTTTAATCGTTAAATATTCAGTTTTAAATTCTCATAAAGATGATGACGAAGAAAAATTATAGCTTTAGCCTTAACCTGCCTGGTTAATTTAGATTTTGAATTTGAATTTTTAACTATGAAATGGCTCGACTCAGACAGTCGCAACCTTAGATCTATCATTTTTATGTCGACTCAAATATAATTGACTCAAATTATGATCGTTCGGATACGAAAAAGTATAATTTAAGTCATTTGTATTTGTTTGAAATATAAATATTTGTACAGTAGATTTATGTTATTTTAATATATATAATTGTTAGCTCAGATTGATGACCTTTGAAGTATACAGAAATTGCTTATTTCCTACTTCATTTGTACTAACTGCAGTATTACTTGCTTATAGCATACATGTCTTAAAATTAATTCATAAATTAATTCTTAAAATAAATTTATTCATAAAATTAATTAAAAAAATTTGAGTTCTGCCGCAAATTTAGCCAAAAGTTCAAAATTGAAATTCATAACTTTTTAGATTTAAAAAAGACGAGAGGAAAACGTAGTTAGTAAGAAATTATTCAATTTATTTTCTTATATATAACTTCAATCAATCAGAGGTGGCTCAGCACCCTTTGAGCTAACGTAGATTTGCCCCTGATTATTGTTCTTATATTGTCGCGCTTCTTATAAAAAGAGGTGTGCTTTGATTTTTTTTATTTTTTATTTGTTAATCTCCATGTTCCAAATATTTATATCCGTAAGTTTAGTAAAGATTTTTCTTAGTTAAAAATATATAATTGCTGGTATACCCATTAAAATATTCAAAATTTACAATATTCCCATCAAAACAGTGAAATATCTGATTTCCCCATTCAAAAGTAAAAGTGTTTTCTTATCTCTCCATTTATTGATTTAATCTAAAAATATTATATTTACTTCATGATTTAACTTTAACCAACTATTATCCCCTTTTTTTTTGTGCCAATCTATCATTTTCCAGGGTCTGTGGATTAGAAAATTACCAGGCATGCAAGGCTTGGAAGTGGGATTTACCACTAGATTTGAAGAGGGGTGATAATTCACTGGATTTTTTTGGCAATCTATCATTTTTATGTCGTTTTGTACCACTCTAACATTTTGTATAAAGGTTTCATAATGTAATTTTATTACATGGACATATGTTGTGTTACTATTTATTTGATTAGAATATCTGGTTTTGTTAAATCTGGTTTGTTTCTTATATATGCCTCATGTCCAGATATATATTATTTTTGTAATTTTGTGACATGGACATATGTTGTGTTACTATTTACAACAAAGGCATATACTCTGACTTGAAGTTTGAATTATGCTTTCCATCAAAATTCAAAAATAAGCAAAATTAGTAACGACAAAATTTAATATCTCCAGCATTCGCTCCTATAGTTTGAAAAAGGTGAAAAAGGTCTGCAAACGAGAAACAAAATTATAATTTTTCTGTTTTAATTTTGAACTAAATAAAATAACAAAGTAGGGGGGCTTTATTAGACTCTCTTCATATTTACAAACAACTCCAAATAGATTTAATTGACTTGCACCCACAGTCCACAGATCATGTCCACAACTCTGCATATTAATAAAACAAGTCATACCCCAACAAAAAGTGCTCGAGCATGCAAGTGCTTCATGGCCGCCACCTAATGCAAATCAACCGATCGAAGAAGAGCATGCCAAGAGTAGAAGTCCCAAGGCGAAAACAGATGCAAACTGGATTAGTAACAGGATCCAATTTGCAAGACGGCGATGTTGGAGAGGGTTATCGTGGACGAGCAAGAACCAACCTGTTAACAGTACACTCGGCACCTGCCACAGTAGATCGGAAAGACTAACAAGGAAAGAAGAAATTCTTGACAGATGCGCAGGAGCAGAATTAGAAGAATAGCTGTAGATTATATTTTTCCTATGGTTAAGAATAAATCATGTATTTCCTTCTGTGTTGAGAATAATTCCAAAAGCAAATATTACCATGGCTTATTATATAGAGCACGGCTCTCTGTTTTGTAAAAAATATAGAAGATATATGAAATAAAAGAAAGGGAGGGAGGTTTGGGGAGTCTTGTGTTATTTAGATTAATTCAATATTCTTGATATGGTATCAGAGCAAGTGTGACCTGGTGATATAACTTGAGAAATTGGAGTCCTTCTTGTCTCCTCTTCGATTTCTCAAATTATAACGCTCTAAGGAGTTACCCTGCTATTGATTTTTTTTTTTTCTGCTTCTAGTATCAAAAGATGAATCCCCAAAACAAAGATGAGAATGAAGGAGTCTCTAATACCTCCACTCTTATTGAACAGATGACACAATTGATGTCACAGATGATGGCTATGCAGGCTGTCGTAACAACACCGTCTCAAGTGATACCACAACCGGTTATGCTACCTCCTATCGAAACAAAATTTGATGGCACAAACTACTCATTTTGGTGTCAAGTGGTAGAGATGCACGTCCGTGGAAGAGAGAGGATGAATCACCTCACAGGAGAGCCAGCTCCACCTTCTATAACCGACGCATCATATCAGAAATGGGCAACCGATGATGTGGTGGTGAAAGGGTGGATTATTAACTCCCTTGAACCTCGATTGAGGGGGAGTTACATTCGATATCCTACTGCTAGGGATGTATGGAAGGCCATCGCCACAACATACCATGATGGCAGCGATGAGGCTCAAGTTTACGCTCTCAACCGGCAAGTCAGTCGTGTGAAACAAGGAGGGCGAGCAATTGAGGAATACTTCGACGAACTTCAAGGACTGTGGCAAGAGATCGACTTTCGATGCCCAAATCCTATGGAGTATGCAGCTGATATCGATAAGTTCAACATTTTTATTCAAAAAATGAGGGTGTACACTTTTCTTGACGGCCTCGATGACACATTAGATGGCATGAGGGCACAGGTGGTGCTACTAAGTCCGTTTCCCACGATTGAGCAAGCGTATGGATACATAAGAAGAGAGGCAACCCGTCAAGGGATCATGATTAAAGGGATTGAGTCAAACTCATTAGCTATGGTATCCAAAGGGTACAAATTTGGTAAAACATATGACCTCCAGAGCAAGAATTCTTCTCATCCTGACAAAGCTAAATTGAAGTGCACAAATTGTGGCAAAGGCCGGCACACCAAGGATCAGTGTTTCGAAATTGTGGGCTATCCAGAGTGGTGGAAGGGTGATAAGAAGAAGAGATATGAGGATAAGGGCAAAGGAGCAGCTGCCGCAACTTCCTCGGTGGGAGGTCTCGTAGCCAGTAGATACCCCTCAGAACCGAAGCACAATGGTCAACAGGAGGGGTCTCAGGAGCAGCTGCTGGATGTGAAGGCTGCTGGTCCGAACTATGCTCAAGGCACTGGAGCAGCTGTTGAAGCCAACTATGCGCATGGCACTGGAGAAAAAGGTGAAGGTAAAAATGGTAATAGTAAGAGTATTTTTAGAAATAATCTAGCTAAGTGCAATATCACAGATTTTAGCAATAATAATGAAGGTTGGGTTATTGATTCGGGAGCGACCGATCACATGACACATAATAACAAAGAATTAAGAACCGTGTGTACATCTCATAAAAGCGGCATTATTAATGCAAATGGACAAATTTATCCCGTAGAAACTGCTGGGGATGTAGTATTATCAAATCAGCTATATTTGAGAAAAACTCTTGTGGTTCCTTCCCTAGCAACAAATCTGATTTCTGTCAGTCAGCTCACAAGGGATCAAAAGTGTGCAGTGCTTATGTTTCCTGACTATTGCGTGTTTCAGGATATTCTCACGAAAAGGATCATTGGCCATGGTACTAGACGAGACGGGCTGTATTACTTGGATGAGCTAAAAACTGGCAGTAATTTTGTAGTAAGAGGAGATTATATATCTAATAGAGAAAAAATTTGGTTGTGGCATAGAAGACTAGGGCACCCGTCATTTGGGTATATGGAAAAGTTATTACCTAATATGTTTTTGAATCTTGATTCAAAGAATTTTTCTTGTGAAACTTGTATCAAATCTAAGAGTCATAGAGTAACCTATTATAGCAGTCAAAATAAATGTGTAATTCCTTTTGATATTATACATACAGACGTCTGGGGGCCCTCTCCAGTTATTTCCAAATCCGGTTGTAGATGGTATATTTCATTTATTGATGATTGCACTAGAATCGTATGGCTTTATTTGCTCAAAACGAAAGATGAAGTTCCCAAAGTTGTAAAAGATTTTCATAATATGGTAAAAACCCAATTTGGGAAAGAAATAAAAATCATGAGAAGTGATAATGGGACAGAATATCTAAATAAATGTTTGCAGACTTTCTTTCATGAAAATGGAATTATTCATGAGACAACATGTGTGGGAACACCGCAGCAAAACGGAATTGCCGAACGCAAGAATAGGCATCTCCTTGAAATAACTCGAGCACTGTTGTTCGAAAATAAGGTACCTCACATTTTTTGGGATAATGCACTTACATTTGCTGTGTACCTTTCAAATCGCACTCCCACAAGTGCCAATGGATATAAAACACCCATTCAAACCCTCTCTGCTCATATAAGAATACCATCTATACTCAATTTACCACCAAAAATATTTGGGTGTGTTGCCTATATTCATATCCAAAAACCATTTCGAACGAAGCTTGAACCTAGGGCAGAAAAATGTGTATTTCTAGGAATGGGAATAAATCAGAAAGGTTATAAGTGTTACAATCCAGACACTAGGAAATTCCACACGACAATGGATGTTACATTCCTTGAAAATGAAAAGTATTTTTCGAACTCGTCTCCAAGTCAGGGGGAGAGTGAAATATACTTGGATCCGAATTTCTTGTGTAGTTCGAATGATTTAATTCATGAAGGTGGCAGAGCCAAATCTCATCCTCCTTTATTTCCTGCCGAATCAAATAAAATTCCAAATTCTGCCGAATCAAATAAAAGTCCAAATTCTGCCGAATCAAATCAGGCTTTATTTCCTGCCGAATCAAATCAGCTTCCTTCAATTGCCGAATCTAATTCAAGGCATTTAATTAGTGAAGCCCAAACACTGCCGAACCCAATTAGTGAAGCCCAGAACCAAGTTTGCGAATTTAACTTGGATCCGATCCATGCCCAAAACCCAATTACCGAAAATTCAACAGAACAGCCACAATTTTCAGAAAATAACACAGAGGTACGTATTTCAGAAACTCAGTCTAAATTGCCTTCCCGTATTAACCGTGGTAGACCACCCAAGAGATATATCCCAGAGGATGGGACAAGTAAAGAAGTAACCTATCCTATTGCAAATTACACTTCAACAAAACCACTGTCACAGCCATTAAAGAACTTTGCTGAACAACTGTCCTCTGTTAACATACCGAAAAAAGTTGAAGATGCCCTAAAAAGTGAAAAATGGAATAAAGCAATGACTGTAGAAATGGAGGCCCTGGAAAAAAATAATACATGGAAAATTGTTGACTTACCACCTGGGAAAAGAACAGTAGGCTGTAAATGGGTGTATTCGATAAAATACAATGCAGAGGGAAAAATTGAGAGATATAAAGCCAGGTTAGTAGCAAAAGGGTATACACAGACATATGGGGTTGATTTTCAGGAAACTTTTTCTCCTGTTGCAAAATTAAATTCGGTTCGAGTTTTGTTATCTCTAGCAGCTAACTTCGATTGGCCGTTACACCAATTTGATGTAAAAAATGCATTTTTACATGGAGATTTGGAAGAGGAAATTTACATGGAGATCCCTCCTGGGTACGAATACGGTGGGTCAGCCAACAAGGTGTGCAAATTAGAAAAAGCACTGTACGGCTTGAAACAGTCACCAAGAGCATGGTTCGGAAGATTCTGCAAAGCCATGAAAGACTACAAATATAGTCAAGGAGACTCAGATCACACGATGTTCTTTAAAAGGAATGAAGGTAAAATTGCAATTCTTATTATCTATGTAGATGATATGATTATAACTGGAGATGATAAAGCTGAAATTGAAAGACTTGAGTTCAAACTATCGAAAGAATTTGATATGAAAAACTTGGGAGGCCTTAAGTACTTTCTAGGAATTGAAGTGTCACGAACCCGGACAGGTATTTTCCTTTCTCAGAGAAAATATGTCCTTGATTTATTAGCCGAAACTGGAATGGTGGATTGTAAGCCAGTAAGTACCCCAATGGAACAAAATATGAAATTTGAAATTAGTCCTGAACAATGTCCGACAAACAAGGAAAGATACCAAAGGTTAGTTGGAAAACTAATATACCTTTCGCATACCCGACCCGACATTGCTTATGCTGTGGGAGTAGTGAGCCAATTCATGCATAATCCAAGTGAGGATCACATGGGGGCTGTTACAAGAATACTACGATATCTGAAGGGAACACCGGGTAAAGGAATCAAATTTGAGAAAAACGGACATGTAGAAGTTGAAGGATATACTGATGCAGATTGGGCTGGAAATATTGTCGATAGAAAGTCAACCTCTGGTTACTTTACATTTGTTGGAGGTAATCTGGTAACATGGAGGAGTAAAAAACAGAACGTGGTTGCCTTATCTAGTGCAGAAGCCGAATTTCGAGGCATGGTAAAGGGAATCTGTGAGCTCCTATGGCTGAGGAAATTACTAGCTGAACTAGGGATGAATCCTAAAAATGAGATGAAGTTATATTGTGATAACAAGGCGGCCATTGATATTTCACATAATCCCGTACAACATGACAGGACAAAGCATATAGAGGTAGATAGGCACTTTATTAAAGAAAAACTTGACTCTCACATTATATCTCTACCATTTGTTAGATCTGTTGAACAGGTAGCTGACATTTTAACAAAGGCAGTGGCAAGCAAATCATTTGAAGAGAATCTAGAGAAAATTGGAATGATGGATATCTATGTGCCTTCGTGAGGGGAAGTGTTAACAGTACACTCGGCACCTGCCACAGTAGATCGGAAAGACTAACAAGGAAAGAAGAAATTCTTGACAGATGCGCAGGAGCAGAATTAGAAGAATAGCTGTAGATTATATTTTTCCTATGGTTAAGAATAAATCATGTATTTCCTTCTGTGTTGAGAATAATTCCAAAAGCAAATATTACCATGGCTTATTATATAGAGCACGGCTCTCTGTTTTGTAAAAATATAGAAGATATATGAAATAAAAGAAAGGGAGGGAGGTTTGGGGAGTCTTGTGTTATTTAGATTAATTCAATATTCTTGACACAACCAATTGCCATTGCGATGATCCCAGAGACGAAGGTAAAACCTTGAACGACTGAGAACACGTAGGTTGGAATTGGATAGGCTAGGTTTCTTGCCCGTGTATTGATGAAGGCATAAAAATAAAATGCGATTACAGCGTTGATTCTCCCCATTATTGCCAAGCCAGTACCCACGATGCGAAGGTGCATGTTCTCTTGGCCGGGTGCTCTAGCACGACCTGCACGAATGATGGCACGGTGTGCACGGCGTTGGGTACGCATCAAGGTGTCCATCAAATTGCAGACAATTATTGCTTTCACCATTACTGGTTGTTTCTTCCTAATTTGGCGACCGATGGAATTAAAAGAGAAAATTAAAATAAAAAAGAGAAGGAGATCTAGAAGCAGAGCACTGGTTTGTGTTAATGAGACACAGAAGCTCTTATGTCTTATGAGCTTTTATAGAAAAAGATAGATGCATGGATGCTGATGATGTGGCCTGTGGGGCCCCAATTTTGGTTTGCGCTGGGCGGAGGCAGAATTTTGAACAGTGGGATCAAAAATGCTACAAGTCAAAAATATATATAAAAGTAGCGTATATGATAATTGCAATCAGAATAGGTCCCATGCCCATCGGACCTACCTTGGTCCATGGGTTTGATGACCATTCGATCTGCATCAAGATTCGTGTACTCTGCATCAAAATCCGTACAAGTGTGTATCAATTTCCGTGCATATAGATCTTGATGCTAATCGTATGGTCTTAGAGCTAATTGAACCTAAATATGGGTCTGATGCCCATCGGACCTACTCCTATCTCATGATAATTACATTTTGAATTGATCAATGGGGGGTCAAAAGTGCATTTGCCTTTCGCCCGTCTGTAGATATTTCCTTTTCCCTCCCCGCTGTGCATTTGCTTTTCCCGAATTCACATCACCTCAGGTTACCTCTCATTACCTGACTGAAGACAATTACGATTGGACGGTTCTTTTAACGTGGCACGAATCTCAAAACAGACCCCCTACAGTCTCCATAGGCACCGGATTGAGTTTGGCCCATATAAGTTTAATCTGGGCCGTCCGTTTCAATTTGCTTGAATCAGGTACCTGGGAGGATACGGATCCGCTTTTCCCCGTCTGTGCATTTCGTTTCTAAGTTCTAATTGTCAATGTTAGCGCGTTGCAAAGTGAAAGAATTAAAAAAAAGAGTTCGCTAACTTGTCGAAACGCTTTGGACAAAATTCGTATTCAAAGCCTTTCTGAATCGTGTGATGCAATCTGGATTGATGATAGCCCTTAATTCACCCCTCCGTTGGACAAAATAGGAACCAGTATCCTCTGTGTTACTCGAGAAAATAAAATGAGCTCTCAGCCGGTGGATATTCGGGTGATTGGAGGGGGCAGTATTATTTGTGCTTTGAGATTCGTGTAAATTTAAATCCACCGGCTGAGACTCACTTTATTTTCTCGAGTAACACAGAGGATCTGAATTCGACAAAATAGGGAAACACTTTCCGGGTACTTTTGAAAAAGAATCAAAGCATATGAGTAGGCCACTACATACTTGAGTGTGTATCCTCTGAGATATCTCAATTTTTGCGTGACCGACGTTTCCGGTGCCTTTTTGGGGATAGCGCGGGGCTAGTATTATTTGTGTTTCGGGATTCGTGCAGAACGTATTTGAATGGTTGAGATTTTTCATAAAGTCACGCAAAGTTTGAGATATCTCAGAGGATGTGAATTTCACATACTTGGTCTTCTTAACTTTTAACTAGTATCGTGCCCGTGCGTTGCAACGGAATATATGATAAGATAACAAAAATAAATTCTCATACAAAATGACAAATTTTCATAAAAAAATAAAATTAGAAATATATTCTATATTTATCACAGTAATATGTATAGAAATAAGAAAGTAGATAAATAAGGAAGTGAAAAAAAGATTGATTTGCATTGTGATCCGCCGTATAGAAAATTTCAACTGGAGAGGGGGAAATAAGGAAACAAAATAAATAAGGAAACGGAGAATTATATCGCTAAATTTTAGAGTCTGTTTAATTTTAATTGTAACGCATCGTGTGGCGGTATGTGTGGCGAGTATGTTTGTAACTAAATTTAAACTTCTACACATAAAACAAATGCATTTAATCAAAAGAAGATAGATTATGTGATTGGAGAGCTGAGATTAAATCCAAAAATTAATCTTTCAATCGTAGCCGTTGGCGGATCGGACACCCAACGTGCTTAATAATGGAATGGAGATAAGGGTCTGTGTAGTGCACCAAATTAATTTTTTCTATAATTCAATAATTTATTTTATTTTTTTCAGAGGCGTAGGTGATGCGGGGCCCATGCATGTTCGGTTAAGTAAATACCATTTCTCCGCAAGTTTTAATTTTGAAATGTTTATGAAACAATATCTAAATCAACAAATTATAATGAGTGAGGCTATGGTGCTATGCATAGCACGGATGGCTAGTGTACTACGGCTCAATATGGTACTTTTTAAAATTTTAACGGTCGATCCGAACCGTTCAATGTGATATCCATATGAATATGTACTTGCAAACTAAATTTTATATTTTTTCGAATTTTTTTACTATTTTTTTAGATAGGTAGAAAAATCAGTGTTTTCTGAAAATTCTGGACCATCAAAATTCTACCTATCTAAAAAAATAGTAAAAAAATTCGAAAAAATATAAGATTTAGTTTGCAAGTACATATTCATATGGTTATCACATTGAACAGTTCGGATCGACCGTTAGGATTTTAAAAAGTACTATATTGAGCCGTAGTACACTAGTCATCCGTGCTATGCATAGCACCATAGCCTCACTCAATTATAATTGTCATATATATAAATTTCTCTAATATATTTGTATGTCAATAATGAAATTTTTGGATATGGACTTTTGTTGTTACTATTTATTTGACTACTACAAATTTAACTTCAGATCGGCGCTGTAGCCAGTAAGTAACTGAGCTAGAAAATAGAACAAGTGTGGCAAAAATTTAAGAATAAAACATAATTGTATTAAACACAAATATATATTTGTAATTTTTTTTTAGAATAATATGTCAAGTGAAGTATATTTAAAAAAAAAAAATTGAATCAGGAACAGAAAAATTGCCTTTCAAAGCATAATGTGACTTCGCCAATGGCCGGAGGACGGAAAAGAGAAACGATGGCCGTAGTTTGTTTTACCATGAAATTGATATCAGTAAACTAGAGAGGAAGAAGAAGAAGAAGTGATGTTGTAATTTCTATTCATTCATATTGATTCATTGTTACCATGGTGATTGCCTTAATTTTTCTGTTTATATAGATGAATTACATTTACTAGACTATCCCTAATTCTAATACAGCATTCGGTTTAGATGAGAGGAGATCTATCCAGTAGATGGAACAATGGACGTATCCATTTGTATTTTATCAATTATCCCGAGTCACATACCTAGCTAACCGAGTTTAAATCCTATGAAGTAACTCAAATTTTAAATTTTAACCTAGCTAACCGAGTTTAGATTAATAATAATCAAAGCATAACATTACCAAAATCCAGTCTTTTATATAAGAAGCGTGCCAATATACGAACAATAATATTATTTGCCATGAAATTCTAAGGAGCGAAATATTTAAGATTTAAAAAGTTATATCGTACGTCAAAAGAGAGCGGAGAAGCTTAAAACCAATGTTTTAAATAGCATTTATCGCGTCATAGCGGAATGGCTGAAAAAACGCTATAGCAGCACTGTAGTACCGCTATAGCGCGCTATTTTGAACCTTGTCATGGACTGCACTGCAATAGCGTCATAGCTTCTATAGTCCAAAAACGTTATAGCAGCACTATAGTGCCGCTATAGCGTGCTATTTAGAACATTGGTTAAAACCATTTAAACCATCTTTAAAGAATTTAACCAGTTTCAATCTATTGGCATAGTCATATTGATTTGATAGTACAGTAATTATGACATGCAATTTAATTTATGATTTAAGTTGTATATAAGAAAATTAGTATTGTGTTCATGTGTTGCAATGAGAATATATTATAAAAAAAAAACAAAATAAAAAAATATGTGGTTTTTTTCTTTGTAGAAATTAAAAAAATAATTCTTCAACAAAGAGAATGAATATTTTTGTTCTTCGAAAAATAGAGGAAACTACACTATTCGCCAGTGTTTTTAAGACATTAAACACCTCATCTTTACCACACAGTTTAACAGTTCCATCTATTTTTGGAAGAAAAAAACAATCAGTCTCTTTTTTGAAAATTTCATTTTTTAATTTCTTAAAATAAAAAATATGTGTTATGTGAATTTTTAGTTGGTAGTTTTGCCATCTACTCACAATGAAATAATTGCCTGCTGGCTACGGCTAGGTTAATCAAATTTGGGAGTAAAGTTAAAAGAAACTGGACAAGTGTTATATTACAGTAGGCCTTTATATCTTAAAAGTTCACATATTACACAATTCGCATATTACAGTAGAGGATCTCTTACTATCCACCACAATGCAATTCAACATGCAACATACTTCACACAAAAATGCACAACACACAATAGGTATGAATTCAATAAGAGGTACCATATATGCACCACTCTTTGGAAACCACCACCACTTGTTTGCCGACATTGCGGCCTTCAAAAAGACCAATAAGAGCAATCGGTGCATTTTCTAGCCCTTCGGTTACGTCTTCCACATAAATTATCTTGCCTTCTTTTATGTACTGCACTGTCATTTAGTTTAGGTAGTTTAAACTTAAATTCACAGGAACGGTGAAAGACTGATTTGCACTTAGCAACTATGCACCTATCTCCAGGATGAAAGCCTCTATAACATACTTTACAATCAATCTATACATAAATTAAAGATACATTGTTACATATAAAATAAAAGCAAGGAGATGAAAAACTTTGTAATACACACAATATCAGTAACAGCAGTTTTGATGCCAGAAAACATTTCGATCTCAATAGTTAGTCAAGTCTTTATCAGTTCTGATCCTCATGTTCCAAATGAACTTACATCTCCCCAACCTCTGTTCTGCTGATTAGCTAGAAGCTGCAACACAACAAACAGACAAATGAACTTACATGGGCAAGTGAGTTTAAAGTTTAAACACACCAAATCTTAAAAATTGAGAAAAAAAGAAGAAGAGGTACAAACTCAGGAATGTCATGTATACAAAAATTAAACACGCTCAATTTATAAATGTAATGAAATGAGGGTTTGACCCTTATTTTTTCTCAAAAAAAAAATTTATAAATGTCATGACAATATAATCACAAGAAAGATACCTTCATTCATTCAAAAAACATGCATGATATTTTATAATTTTTACATAATCACAAAAAATGTATATTTATTTATGAGTGAGGCTATGGTGCTATGCATAGCACGGATGGCTAGTGTACTACGGCTCAATATAGTACTTTTTAAAATTCTAACGGTCGATCCGACCGTTCAATGTGATAACCATATGAATATGTACTTGCAAACTAAATTTTATATTTTTTCGAATTTTTTTACTATTTTTTCAGATAGGTAGAATTTTGATGGTCCAGAATTTTCAAAAAACACTGATTTTTCTACCTATCTGAAAAAATAGTAAAAAAATTCGAAAAAATATAAAATTTAGTTTGCAAGTACATATTCATATGGATGTGCGACCGTTAGGATTTTAAAAAGTACCATATTGAGCCGTAGTACACTAGCCATTGGTGCTATGCATAGCACCATAGCCTCACTCTTTATTTATTTATGTTGTCATGTATACAAAAATTAAACACGCTCAATTTATAAATGTCATGACAATATAATCACAAGAAATATACCTTCATTCATTCAAAAAACATGCATGATATTTTATAATTTTTACATAATCACAAAAAATGTATATTTATTTATTTAAAGAATATCTCTATTCCATTATTAAGCACGTTCGGTTTTCCGGTTCAATTGCAGAGACGATCTTTTAAAGGAACCGAACCGGACAGGTAACCGGTTCCGGTTTTTTCCGGTCCAACCGCTCGGTCCGGTCTGGTTTTTTTCGGCCCAAAAACATGCTAGAAATTAAGTTAAAGGACAGGCCCACTATAGAATTCTAGCTTTAATTAATTATCTTCTTCATCTTCGTGTACGTCTAAAAGCCTTCTTCATGTTAAGATTGTCATATATAACTTGGTAATTAAATCGATTCCTTCACGAAAGATACGATCAATTGCCTTGTTAAAAGAAATAGAAATTAAGCCAGGCAAGAGTAAATTAAATATCAAATTTTATAATTAATTCCTGCCAACATGCATGCACATGGAAACATAAAAACAAAAATAAAATTAAAACCATTGACAATTAATATAGACTAAACTACTATATGATATATAGTAGCATGCAGCTAGGAGAAATTAACCAGCTTTCAGCAGAATCATCCCTGACGAAGTCGCCGAAAACAATAATAGCGATAAATGAAGTCGCCCAAAACAAGCACGGGGACTGCTACAAACATCAGCAACAACAGTCGGGCTGGTGCTGCTGTTGATGCCTTGATGGCATCATAATTCTGAACAAGTGGTCGAAAACAAATACATAAATAGACCAAGCTGGCGAAAACAAACACGGCGGTTGCTACATCCATGATGGTTGCTACATCCATGATGGTTGTTACATCTAACATCATCATGAACGACAATACGCGCAGTACACTTGTGATAATGGCGATTAGCGTCAAGACGATGATGGCCAACTTCAGACATACCTTAAGACATCCATCAATCTGATCTCCTTCCATCTCGCTAGCTAGATCGATCTCTTCTCTCTCTTTTTCTTGCTTTTTATATATCAAATTGACACAATTACATATATATGGGAGCTGGGGAGACAAATTAATTGTCGAATTTATAGATGGATTTCAAATAATGCCATATATATATATATATATATGGTCCCTCTCTTTCAAGATAGAAAATAAATTTGTCAATACAAAATTAGGACCGTCTCTTTTTAATTATATATATCCCAATTTAATATGTCTGTTGTAATTTTCAATTGTTATATATGGCCCAAATTCTAAAGGTTTTAGCTGAAGCATTTTTAGTGTTCAGTTAAATATAAATAGTTATAAATAACGAAATTGAAAAAAAAAAGTTAAAAATAGTAATTACATAAATATAAATATATACATTTTTACTTCTATTGGATATAATAGTAATCACATAAAGAAACTGCTTGGCGTACTTAATTTGGCAATTTAATACCTATTTAACAATTTAGAGTTTATTTATATATATAGCTAATTAATACAGAAACATCAGTTTAAAAAATAATAAATGCAATAGTTTAATTTCTATTAGCTAATCTTGTTAATACTTTATTCTAAAAATATCATGAAAAATATGACGTTTATAACTCGCTTAAAATATATATATATATATATATATATATATATATAGAGATAGACTAATGTGCTTTCGGTAGCACTTCGGCCGAAGTGCTACCGATTCAAAATCGAATTTTCAAAGTTCAAATGGCCGATCCGAACCGGTCAAGTTGTTCTCTATATTGAAATCTGCTTGGAGACCAAATTTTACATTTTTTGAAATTTTTTTACTATTTATTAAGCCACTTTGAAAATTGCTGATCCGGTGGTCCAGAATTTGAAAGCACTGTTTTTACTGTTCACTCAGATCAGCAATTTTCAAAGTGGCTTAATAAATAGTAAAAAAATTCCAAAAAATGTAAAATTTGGTCTCCAAGCAGATTTCAATATGGAGAACAACTTGAACGGTTCGGATCGGCCATTTGGACTTTGAAAATTCAATTTTGAATCGGTAGCACTTCGGCCGAAGTGCTACCGAAAGCACATTAGTCTATCTCTCTATATATATATATATATATATATATATATATATAGGGCTGGGCTTAGCTAAGCCATGGAGTAAAACGACTTGGTACTCCACGCCATATTTTCATTTTGAAAATCCAAATTACCGATCCGAACCGTTCAAGTTGTTCTCCATATTGAAATGTGCTTGGAGACCAAATTTTACATTTTTTGGAATTTTTTTACTATTTATTAAGCTACTTTGAAAATCACTTATCCGAGTGAACAGTAGCAAAACAGTAAAAAATTCTGGACCAATGGATCAGCGATTTTCAAAGTGGCTTAATAAATAGTAAAAGAATTTCAAAAAATGTAAAATTTGGTCTCCAAGCACATTTCAATATGGAGAACAACTTGAACGGTTCGGATCGATAGTTTGGATTTTCAAAATGAAAATAATGAGACGTGGAGCACCAAGTCGTTTTACT
This sequence comes from Carex kokanica, assembly GCA_025461125.1. NCBI lineage: Eukaryota > Viridiplantae > Streptophyta > Magnoliopsida > Poales > Cyperaceae > Carex > Carex kokanica. Next base: position 1,382,602 of record JAJGRX010001229.1, read on the forward strand.
CTATGGCTTAGCTAAGCCATAGAGTAAAACGACTTGGTGCTCCACGTCTCATTATTTTCATTTTGAAAATCCAAACTATCGATCCGAACCGTTCAAGTTGTTCTCCATATTGAAATGTGCTTGGAGACTAAATTTTACATTTTTTGGAATTTTTTTACTATTTATTAATCTACTTTGAAAATCACTTATCCGGGTGAATAGTAGCAAAACAGTAAAAAATTCTGGACCAATGGATCAGCGATTTTCAAAGTGGCTTAATAAATAGTAAAAAAAATTCAAAAAATGTAAAATTTGGTCTCCAAGCACATTTCAATATGGAGAACAACTTGAATGGTTCGGATCGATAGTTTGGATTTTCAAAATGAAAATAATGAGACGTGGAGCACCAAGTCGTTTTACTCTATGGCTTAGCTAAGCCCAGCCCTATATATATATATATATATATATATATATAGATAGGCTACCATGCTTTGCAAATTAAAGCACCTCTTGTGCTTTGCGCTCCTTTTCGGATTTTCAAAATTCAAAATGTCGATCCGACCGTTCAAGTTGTTCTCCATATTGAAATGTGCTTGGGGACCAAATTTTACATTTTTTGGAATTTTTTTACTATTTATTAAGTCACTTTGAAAATCGCTGATCCATTGGTCCATAATTTTTCACTGTTTTGGAGCTGTGACCATTGGATCAGCGATTTTCAAAGTGGCTTAATAAATAGTAAAAAAATTCCAAAAAATGTAAAATTTGGTCCCCAAGCACATTTCAATATGAAGAACAACTTGAACGGTCGGATCGACATTTTGAATTTTGAAAATCCGAAAAGGAGCGCAAAGCACAAGAGGTGCTTTAATTTGCAAAGCATGGTAGCCTATCTATATATATATATATATAGAGAGAGAGAGAGAGAGAGAGATAGGCTACCATGCTTTGCAAATTAAAGCACCTCTTGTGCTTTGCGCTCCTTTTCGGATTTTCAAAATTCAAAATGTCGATCCGACCGTTCAAGTTGTTCTCCATATTGAAATGTGCTTGGGGACCAAATTTTACATTTTTTGGAATTTTTTTACTATTTATTAAGCCACTTTGAAAATCGCTGATCCATTGGTCCAGGATTTTTTACTGTTTTGCTAGTGTGACCATTGGATCAGCGATTTTCAAAGTGACTTAATAAATAGTAAAAAAATTCCAAAAAATGTAAAATTTGGTCTCCAAGCACATTTCAATATGGAGAACAACTTGAACGGTCGGATCGACATTTTAAATTTTGAAAATCTGAAAAGGAGCGCAAAGCACAAGAGGTGCTTTAATTTGCAAAGCATGGTAGCCTATCTCTATATATATATATATATATATATAGAGAGAGAGAGAGAGAGAGAGAGAGATTGACTATGGTGAGTTGTGAAGTAAAACGTCGTTTTACTTCACGCTCATACTCCATTTTGAAAATCTAAACAACCGATCCGAACCGCTCAACATGTTCTCCATATTGAAATGTGCTTGGAGACCAAATTTTATATTTTTTGGAATTTTTTTACTATTTATTAAGTCACTTTGAAAATTCCAGATCCGGATGAACAGTAAAAAACAGTAAAAAATTCTGGACCATTCGATCAGCGATTTTCAAAGTGGCTTAATAAATAGTAAAAAAATTCCAAAAATTATAAAATTTGGTCTCCAAGCACATTTCAATATGGAGAACATGTTGAGCGGTTCGGATCGGTCGTTTAGATTTTCAAAATAAAAATATGAGCGTGAAGTAAAAATGACATCTTACTTCGCAACTCACCATAGTCCAGCTCTCTCTCTATATATATATATATAGACACACACGTACTCCTAGAAAGTAAAATATTATTAATTTATTGTGATTGTTATTGTAATTGGGAGTAGGAACTAATGTTGTTAGTGACGTTGGTATATATAGAATTAAGAAATTAAAATAGACAACACTAATAGTAAAAAATGTTAAGTACATCTATGACAACAAGTCAGTACATCTAGCTATAACAAAATTTGTGAAGAAATGAATAACATTTGAAACAAAAGATCAGAAATATATAGGGTTGCTAATGATTAAGTTTTGCCTAAAGCTCACGCTCGACTCAATGAGAAAAGCAAAATGACTCGGTTTAACTCGACTCGATTTCGGGGGGGGGGGGGGGGGGGCGGGGGGGGGGTGCTATGAATATTTGACTCGCCCGGCTCGAAGCTCATCATTTCTTAGCCGCGGATATTAGATCGATGCTCTTTTTGTTTGTTTGCTGAACAAGTTGACATCGTACCGTTGACGTGTTCCTATACGAACCGTCGATCACTGTACCTTCTTTCTGTCTATTCGTAATCTCAGTCGTCTGATTTCGTGCGCTATGAAGAAGACAAACTAAGCAAGTTTTGAATTATCCTGTTCAATTACTCAAAAAAGGCTTTGAATGATCCTGGTTTTAAAGTAATACTTTACAACAACAACAACAATGACTCTGGGCCCCACAGCCTAAGAATTAATTTGGAATGCGAGTGACAGCCTGACAGGTTCGTTCAATTGAGTTTCAGTAAAATACATGCTTTCAAAGGCTGGAAAATAATGACCTATAAGGCGAAGCTGCGTTAAAGCATCGACAGAACGAAAAATAATGTTCATTCAATTGTGTAACAAATAGACTCAATTCGATGGGGCCGTGAGCTGGCTCGGCTCGGCCCGGCTCATGGTTCGACTCTATTTTAAATCAAAATTTGAGCTGAGTCGAGTTCAGATTTTTTTAAATTTAGAGTCTAACTCAATATGAAATATTGAGCTATTTAACTTATTGGCTCACTAACTGGCTCGGTTCATTAGCAGGCTAGCAGCTAGCCCTAGAAATATATAGCACATTGAATAAAAATAATTCAACATTTAAACAAGTTTAATATAAAGCAAACACACAAATATAATTATGAGAACTAACATTAAGGATTGATTCTCCGATACTTTTACAAATAATTTAGTTACAACATGAGTACTTATATTTAATAGGGAGAAAGATAAAAGTAGGAGAAGTAAAATCACACATGTCATATAATCATAATAAATGATTATTTTTGAACCATTTAGGGGCACTTTTAACATCAGTGTGTCTATGCAAGGTTGTTTGAGTAACCGTAACTTAGTGACGGTGAAAAATACATCTATATTGGCGACAACAAGAATGCTAAATAACTGTGTTTAATGGAGAATTATTTTATTTTTTTCATGAAAAAATAGACAACAAGTTAACAACAAATAAAAAAAAATTATCACTTCTATTGAATTTATTTTATAAGTTGCTGATGCATTTTCTTTTCTTTATTATAAGATAAAATCAAATTTTTCAAATTTTAGACTTAATTAGATCCTACGACTTTTCACACAAAAAAAAATGTTATAGGCGAGATCTAGCCCTCATTTCATTAATCATAATCGGTTACATTTTTTGGGTTTTCGAGTGAAAATCCAGTTAAAGTAAAGATACATAGTTTAAAGGAAAGCTTAAACGAAACATAAAAAATAAAAAAAAATAAAAAATAAAAAAATTGTTATATTCTGAAATTTAAAACAAGATTAAATTGCTAAACCGATTATTACGCTTAAATAAATTAAATTAACGAATGTTCTGATTTTAAAATAACTTGTAAAACTTTATTTTTTTTTTTCATGTACAAAGTCATATTTTTTACTGCTTGACTGTATACTAAATAAATTCGAAAATTTCATAATTTTTCATGTACACGCATCACTCGTAAATTAGATCGGTTTCAATGGATTGGATATGTCTCCTTTGAAGTCAATATGATAGATTTTGGAGTTATGCTCACCATACTCTGTAGTGAGCACAACACACCCAAGCTTTGCTCTCATAATTATTTGAAATACCAAACATTATTATATTTTATTTTCTAAAAAAACATAGAAATAAAAAAATTATTTTAAAATGCAGCATAATGGATCTGTCTCCTTTGAAGTCAATATGATAGATTTTGGAGTTATGCTCACCATACTCTGTAGTGAGCACAACACACCCAAGCTTTGATCTCATAATTATTTTAAATACCAAACATTATTATATTTTATTTTCTAAAAAAACATAGAAATAAAAAAATTATTTTGAAATTATTTTAAAATGCAGCATAATTTTCTATTTTTCAGAATTTTAAATATATTGATTTAAATTTTATAAATTTTGATATATATTGTTTACCATTTGTAGTTTCCTTTTGAACAAATATTACATAGATCCTGAATGGGTAGTGATATTAACACCACATTTCATTATAATTAACATAACATCTTCAAAATATTTAAGTGGAATGGACAATTTTGTCCCCTCCTAAATATCACTGTAACTGTCGACATATATTTCCTTTATGTAATTATATGCTATGATCATTTATTACTAATTAGTTTCCATAACATATTGTTCGATCTTCTCTTTTTATTTTGTAAACCTTTAAAAAGAGGAGGAAACAAATTCTAAAATTTCAAGCATTGAGTGACAAGAAAATGAACCAATTTATTATCTTGCTCAATATTCTTTTCAATAAATTAAATAAATAATTTGGTATATGTATTTTTATTGATTCAGAACAACACACCGAATTTTTTATTTATATCCAAAAAATAAATCAAATTACAAAACATAACCAAGTTGGGGGCGAAATTCGAAATATACCCAAACCGGAAAAAAAATTTCCGGATTCAACGTCTAACTCCGGCAATTTTTTTTCCGGAAATTGAACTCTAATTTTTTTCCGGACTTAACAATTTTTTTTTTTTTTTTTTAGAGATTCCGGATAAAATTTTTCCGGACTTAACAATTTTTTTTTTTTTTTTTTTAGAGATTCCGGATAAAAATTTTCCGGACTTAACAATTTTTTTTTTTTTTTAGAGATTCCGGATAAATTTTTTTCGAACTTAACAAATTATATTTTTTTTAAGAGAAAAATAGCTAAAATACTGAAATCTAACGCTAAAAAATCGAATTGTTTTTTTAAATATTTGTTAAATTAATTTAAAAAAATTTCAAAATGGTGTAGAATAATTTAGAAATTATCAAAATAGCTAAAATGCTGAAATATAACACTAAAAAATAGAATTTATTTTAAAATATTTGCTAGATTACATTTTTTATATATAATTAGCATATTTATAATAAAACACGCTAAATTACTTGATTTATGCTGAATTACAGTAAATTACAATTATTATGTAGAATTATGCAAAATTACGCAAAATTACGTATGAACAGGGATGATATCTTCACTGAGAAGGCGAAAAACGACGGCGAAACTTCAAACGGCTATAAAACGACGCTCGAGTGTCCGATTTCAGCAAATTACCACTTTTCAGAAAGCTTGTAAAAATGCGCATGCGTTCATACTTGCTTTGCTAGTTTTCTAAATTCAGAATCGCCAAAAAATAAAGGGAAGAGCCTCAAAACTTCAGTTGAAGTTTCCGATTAAGATTTTCATTTATATTATTCAATCTACGTAGCTCAGTAAATTAGTTATGTAATGAACTTTTAGAATACCAATTTTTATTATTTTTAGAATTTTTTTTACTATTTTTTATGATTTATGAAAGATGCCACAAAATAAGCCCCATTCATACGTAATTTAGCGTAATTTATCGTATTTTACCATAATTCTACATAATTATTATAATTTCAGCATTTTAGTAAATTTACCGTATTTTAGCACAAAATCGGCCCTATTCGTAGTAAAAAAACAATTCAATTTTTTAGTATTAGATTCCAGTATTTTAGCTATTTTAATAATTTCTAAATTATTCTACACCATTTTGAAATTTTTTAAATTAATTTAACAAATATTTAAAAAAACAATTCGATTTTTTAGCGTTAGATTTCAGTATTTTAGCTATTTTTCTCTTAAAAAAAATTTTTTGTTAAGTTCGGAAAAAAAATTTCCAGAATCTCTAAAAAAAAAAAAAAAAATTTGTTAAGTTCGGAAAAAATTTATCCGGAATCTCTAAAAAAAAAAAAAAAAAAAATTTGTTCAGTTCGAAAAAATTTTATCCGGAATCTCTCAATATAAAAAAAAAATTGTTAAGTCCGGAAAAATTTTATCCGGAATCTCTATAAAAAAAAAAAAATTGTTAAGTCCGGAAAAAATTTATCCGGAATCTCTCTAAAAAAAAAAACAAATTGTTAAGTCCGGAAAAATTTTATCCGGAATCTGTAAAAAAAAAAAAAAATTGTTAAGTCCGGAATTTTTTTTTCCGGAATTAGAGTTCAATTTCCGGAAAAAAAATTTCCAGAGTTAGACGTTGAATCCGGAAATTTTTTTTCCGGTTTGGGTATATTTCGAATTTCGCCTCCAACTTGGTTATGTTTTGTAATTTGATTTGTTTTTTGGATATAAATAAAAAATTCGGAACAACACAACTATATTGCTTGAGGTTCTTTTAATTATTTCTCTAGTTATATACTTTTAAATCTGTGTGCGTATCTAAATAAAATTGAAAGAAACAAATTATAATTTTGTTTTGTTTTGTTATTATTTAAATCAAACAGATGAATAAGAAGCACAACAGATTGAGTGCAATCAAATAGGGTCAATTGGCCCTCATTTATTTTTAAATTTTTATCTTTATACATGTTTTTTTTTATATAATTTGAGTAAAAATGCTATGGGTACTGTATAATTGATCCTCATTCGCAGCATGAAAATTTTATATGACTGACTCTCATTTACGTTTGACTCCTATAATTTGAATGCCTGACTCAGCCCTTGAGAAGAAGAGAATATACTTGGACGGAATTGAAGTTCAGTAATTCAATAATGATGCTAAATGAAGAATCAAGACAGCTTCTTTTAGGGAAAAGAAGATATTATAGAAGTTGAAAGGTCACATACGAGACATGAAATTTTCGTCTTATTTTGCTATAAGACCCTACTACATATACATGGTAATTAATATGTACTATTTTGATTTTCACAAAAGAAAAGTAAACAGAGAAAGAAATATAAGTAGACATTAATATACAGTAAAATATTTATTTTGAAAAATAAATTATTAATGAAGGACAAATTTCCGAGATTTTTATTAATACCCTAAAAAATATATATATATTAAAAATGCCCTCATTTCGGAAAAATTTTAAATATGCCCCAACCGCCCCTTGATGGGGTAGTTCACCCTACCCGCCAAACCGCCCCCCCATCGAGCGGTCAACCAGGCCAAGCAAACCGCTCCCCCAATGGGGCGGTCCACTGTCAAAACAATAAATACCCGAATTCAGCGCACTCTCTCCCTCACATTTCATTTTCACTCTCGCCTCGCCTCTCACTCTTTACTGTGCTCCGCAGGTATTTTTTTATATTTTTATTTTATTATTATTTTTATTACTATTTATGTTAATGTTTGTTACTGTGCATTACTGTTGATTACTGTTGATTACTGTTTGTACTGTTGATTACTGTTGATTACTGTAGATTACTGTTGATTACTGTTGATTACTGTAGATTACTGTTGATTACTGTAGTTTTTTATTTTATTTTATATAATTTTAATTGTTGTTGTTTACTAATAATTTTCAACAATGGTGGAGGGCAAACTACGTAAACATAGGGAGAAGGGTTCAGTTATGACCGTTGTCCCGTATGGGGATCGCACCTTGGAATTCGAAGTGCACTCTCCGAATGAGTATGTTCTAACCAGCCGTAGAGCAGATGTGACTATGGAGTTTATTAAAAGACCATACAAGTATGTTGTCATTATCGGAGAGGACAATACTGTAACATGTACATGCCAAGGAATCCAACTAGCTCACCTATCTTGTTCTCATGTTATGGCAGTGTGCCGAGTGAGAAACTTCCGTGAGGATGATTTTGTCGCTGACATGTACCGTACCGATTACCTTGCGAGTACTTGGGGTGCATCCTTCCATCCTTATCCCAACCAGCATGCCTGACCAACCTACGTTGGGGATGAACTCAACCCACCCAAGAAGATCAGGTTAGGGAGAATACTTTGTATATGCACTGACCATCTTTTTAATATAGTTATTTAACTTCTTTTTATATCAAAAAAGGGAGAAGGCCCCACAAGCGTGCTGTAATGACAATGGATCAGATGCAGGGTAGGCGAATGGGACATCAGGCTCGCCGTTCAACTTGTGACAGGCAGCGAGCAGGTACATTTCATTTTGTATTTTATAATTCATTTTATATTTTACGATTTCAATAACATATCATTTTTGGTGAACTGGAATGCAGATGCCATCAACGAAGCCAACGAAAGAGAAAATGCTAGAGTTGTTGCTGAGGCCACCGGTAGCGGTAGTAGTCATGCAGAGGCATCCGGTAGCGGTAGTAGTGTCGCACAACATACTGGAAGCAGATCCAGAACTCGTCGATTTCTAAATTTGTTCGGTCGTCGTCGCTGAGTTTGTGAATTGATTTAATTCGTAGTTTGTAACTATTTTATATGCTTCAGTTTTGTTATTTTCATAACGCAATTAAATATACACAGATTGACAACATAAAACATAAATAAACAATAACTAGATGGAATAAATACTTCAAGGAATACAATATACAACATAAATCATTAATAATTAGTACAAACAACAATAAAAATACCTACATCTTAAAAATATTTATACATCTTAAAAATATATACATCTTAAATCATTAAAAATATATACATATTAAAAAATATATATATATATATATATATATATATATATATATAGATGGACTTAGCTACTTCATGGAGTAAAACGACTTTGTACTTCACGCCATATCTTCATTTTCAAAGTTCAAATAGTCGATTCGAACCTTCCAACATGTTCTTCATATTGAAATGTACTTGGAGACCAAATTTTACATTTTTTGGAATTTTTTTACTATTTATTAAGCCACTTTGAAAATCTGAAAATCCGGATGAACAGTAAAAAAACAGTAAAAATTTCTGGACCGCCGGATCAGTGATTTTCAAAGTGGCTTAATAAATAGTAAAAAAATTCCAAAAAATGTAAAATTTGGTCTCCAAGCACATATCAATATGGAGAACAACTTGAGCGGTTCGGATCGGTCGTTTAGATTTTCAAAATGAAAATAATGAGGCGTGGAGCACCAAGTCGTTTTACACCATGGCTTAGCTAAGCCCAGCACTATATATATATATATCAACGCTAATTTTCTTATAAAAATATATACATTATTTACAAACAACAATACATCTTAAAAATATATAAAATTTGAAAAAAAAAAAAATTGGAAACCGCCCCACCGCTGGGCGGTTGGCTAGAGGCAGTGGATCGCCCAGCAAAGGGGCGGTTTTCTAGCAGCAGTGGACCGCCCCATTATTGGGCGGTTAGGACATATTTAAAAAAAAATTCAAAGTGAGGGCATTTTTAATATATATATTTTTTTTAGGGTATTAATAAAAATCTCGGGACAAATTTGTATGTGTTACGTTAATAAAAGAATTACTGTTGTTAATATCAGCACCCATCCTGAATTTCTCAACATATATTTACCACAGTGTTATTAGAATCAGATCGGACCGGTGGTTGAACAGAAAAAAACTAGACCTAGTCACTAGTCAGAGTTTGATTTGCTTGAATAATCGTTTATGCTATTGGACCAGTGAAAATCTGTTAAATAGGTCGGTTTTAGTAAATATACGCTTAACCATTTCGAGCAGAAAACCTGTTTACTACAAATTTTTTAGATTCGTAGTAGTGGTTACAGGAAATAGATCGGAAACAAGAAAGAGAACAAAGCGAAATGGGGAAAATTAAAGAAGAGCAATCTGATAGTAACATCTGAGAAGCCCAATAAATTAACTTAGAGAAAAGTAGTCCCACTAACCTTTTAAACTTTAATACCAAATGCATTGTGGATGGATGATGATGATGAGCAAGTCATTAGTTTTTATATATATGACAAGAAAATATTAATTCCTCTGATATTTATATTAACACCTTGTTTGGTTGGAGAGTAGAGGAAGGAAGTGGATGTGAAGAATAAAAAGAAATAAAATAAAATAAAAAGGAAAATTAACATATTTAACTTTTTTTTTGTGTTTGGATGATTAATGAATGAAAATAAATTTAACTTCCTTTCCGTCTTATTTCTTGTTTGGTTGATTAAAATTTAGGAGATTAATGAGAAATTCGGTGGTTGTTGTAGGTTTGTGACAAAAAACTTGTATGAGAATTATATAGGTAAGATATAAGGTTGGATATTTGTGTTTTTTGTTCTAAAAATATTTGTAACAAAATTTATTTTCATCCGTTACATTCCAAATTGGTAGGGAAATTGATTATATTGATTATAATGATATAAGATTTAAACTTTCACCTCTTGTACTTTTCACCTCCAACATAATTTTGTTAACCAAACACTATTTAATGGAAAGTTTTATTTTCTTTCCATTCCCTCCCTTCCTCTACTCTCAATCCAAACAAGGTGCAAGTATGAGTTTCTTTTTATTTGCAAAAAAAATGTTGTGTACTTTCTCAAACATATTTATTTTTATCATGTAACATTTACTTTTTTTTTGTAAAAATGAAATTTACAATTTAACTCTATTAAAGTTTCTATTTATTTTTAAGTTTTATGTTCGTATATTGTATTTAAAATTGAATTATATGAATGTAGTATTGGCTTTAAATTTTTGCAATCAATATAAATATAATATTAGCTTTAATTATTGTGCTAGCAAGATCTAATATGAAACTAACATGCTGATGTGTGCCAATAAAAAAAAATTGTTTTGATGATTTATATTGTAATTAATAAAAAAACGGGTGTACGCTAGTTTAAATTGGAAAAAATAAATATTATTATTTAGATTATTTATGTAATGAATTTTGTTAAAATTAAGCTCTGTGTATGTGATATTAATGTAATTGACATTATAATAATGTAAGATACAACAACTCAATATCAAACTCAATTGTTGTAAAAAAAATTAGCGGTTGAATTGATTGACCCACTAGTTCGACCATTAAATCGTTGATATGAAACTTTACCGAATTAATATCCGATCTAGTTTTAATAATATTGATTTAGTTGATTCCCATGTAAAGGATGATAAGAATTTTGTGGGACCATTAACCCACTTTCCTCCTAATCCTATATATCGAGCAAAGTATAGAACTAGCATCTTTAGTTCGTTGTCTTCTTTTGTTGACGACTGCCCCCTGGCTATCCCCAAATAGGCACCTGACACGTCGGTCACGCAAAAGTCGAGATATCTCATAGGATACGCACTCAAACATTTGTTTGTTAGTGGAGCTTGGGCAACAATAATAAAGTACATATGCGTTTGGATGAACTAAAAAAATAGTGTTAAATTACATATTTGTTCTTTTAAAATTCATAATATTATATTTATTCTTCTAAAGTAATAAAACTCATAAATTTGTTAAATTTATTGACTTTTCTATTAATACTCATTCCAATTTATAAAGTACTAATTTGATCATTTATCAAATAACAAAAATATGTACGTAATATATATAAGAAAAATGTTCCGTCTTCTAATTAAATAGTCAGAAAATATTACATTTTTCTATTTGTGACACATACACGGTGACATTTAATCATACGCTTATTTGTAAGTCACAAATAAGAAATGAAGTATTTTCTCTCGCAACCATCTTTGTTTAAAAGGCAACAATCACAACCATCTTTGTCTAATAGGCAACAATTATTTTATTAGAACGTGCGAGAGGATCCAAATCTGCTGCTATCCTTGTACATGAACAGTAACTCTGCTATTTCTGCTTTTCCGAATCTAACAGTTCAACTGTTTCGAGATGCGTTCACATAGCAGTTCTTGAAAAATATTGCTTCGAAATTCGTTCTTAAAAAAAGTTGTATGATTGGATTTGAAAAAGCAGAGATAGCAGGATTACTGTTCACGAAAGAAGGATTGCAGCAGATTTGAATCTAGCTGAGAGGCCATTCGGAGCATCTTTGTCTAAAAGGCAACAATTGTTTTATTGTTGCAATGTTGGTAATTAACTTGAGGGTATACGGATTTATATTGAACTGGCTTCCCATCATTTCCAAAGGGCAATTTAATTATTGCAAAAAATTAGTTTCCATCCAAATCCAGTATGTTATTCAAAATCTTCATTTACGAACAAAAAATGAAGGTCTCCATGACCTTATCAAATGTTGTATTTTGTATAAACAGATGGAAGCAATTACTTTCGTCAGAAATGCAAAATATAAAAACAATATAGTTTAATATTAAGTAAATACCAATTTTAAAATTAAGTGAGTTAAATAATTTTCTATATAATATATATATATATATTAAAAATTTCTTTTATTATGGAAAAATCAAATTACTCGTACTAATAATTATGGATTTTGTAATAAAATATTGTGTATATTAGAAATTATTAATACTAATAATTATGAAAAAATAACACTTAAAATTTGGGTTGGCAAAAAAGCTCGTACCTGGTGAATCAGCTCGTGACTCGATTGTTAACAACTTGTTCGTTACTCACCCGAGCTGTTAACCAGCCAACTCATTACTAGCTCGATCTAGATTAAACAAGTTTGAGCTAGGACTAGCTCGCTCGTTAGATAGATTTTACGATTTGATCTGGTCAATTTGATGAAATGTTAGGGTTTACGATTTGTTGTTTTGTATTCAATATTCATGCATTTTTTTCATTCTTCTAATTGCTACATATGATGATTTGTTTGAAGGGTTTGTTTTATTTTGTTAACTGCACTTGGAAATCAATATATCTGGCTTTTTGTTTGATGGGTTTCATTATCAATTTTTTTTAATTTGTATGATAATATCTCAAATAAAAGCCTGTGAGCTAAACAAGCCAACTCAGTCCATCTCGTTACTAACTCGGTCCAATTACGAGCTGTAGCAAGCCGATCACGAGCTGGACCTAGCTCGTTGCCACCCCTACTTAAAATAGACACAATAGTTTGTAAGATATAGAACAATTAAGGTAATGGAGGCCTCCATTTTCAGAATAATGGAGGTTGAATTTAGAAAGTTTTACAATTATGGAAAGACTTGACTACCTAATTAAAGGACAATTAAATCACCCTTTGATTCATTAAATAAGTTTGTAACTCAAAGTATCTCGGGCGAAAAGCCTTTTATCCAAAATAAAAATTAAATAATAAACACTAGCACTAAACACTAGCGGAGGAATCATCGAAGATGTCAAGTTGGGGTAGCTAAGGAGCTGCCTTTGGGCATTGATATATTTTACTGTTCTATATTGGTAGCTTTTACCAATTTTTCAAAAAAAAAAAAAAAACACTTTGATGATATCATCTGTACGTATAGTGTTATAAAAGGCCAATAGGTGCTCTGTATTTCCAAAACAAGAAAAAACATCCTCCTCTCCTCTGGTTCTGTCTTATTTTTTTTTTTTCAAATTCCATCAGTTGCCAGATTAGAATAAACAACCGTTATGGAGGAAACCGAAGCACTCTTTTTGATGGGCAACCTGATGCGTGCCCAATACCGTGCACACCGTGCCATCATCCGTGCGGGCTGTGCCAGAGCACCAGATCACGAGAACACGCAGCTTCGACACCTCGGTACTAGCTTGGTAATAATGGGGATAATCAACGTTGCAGTCGCATATCAAGCATTCAACAATCAGCAAGCAAGAAACCTTGCCAATCCAATTCCAACCTACATGCATGTGATCCTCTTAGTCATTCAAGGTTTCATGTTTGTCTCTGGGATCATCGCAATGGTGATCGGATGGCTCTTGTTCGTCAAAGATAACCCCCGCATATACCATCGTCTTGCAAAGGTGATATTGTTACCAATCCAGTTTGCATCTGCTTTCGCCTTGGGACTCTTACTCTTGGCCTGCTCTTCTTCGGTTTATTTGCATTAGTCTGTAATTTTTTTTTTGCTTTTATTGATAGTGGGGACTCACACACAAACTCTCATCATTCCTGCACATACAAGAATGGAACAGTATCCGTAAAAAATAGTACTTTTCTATCGGTATACTCTCACAACTAGTTATTTTTTACATTCGCAGATACTGTCACATTCTTGTAGTGCCCCATTCGTAGATATATTATAGGCAGAGGTGGCCATTAGTCTGTAATTGTTATATCTAAATCTATTCTTTTTTTTTATTTGAATTGTTCGCCACCTTATTATTGAGAAATAAAAAGATTGGTAATTAGCGAAGAAAAAAAGAAAGGGATCAGGATAAAAATATTATTTTTAATTGATGGAGTTACATTACGTAAACATTGCTGGTGTAAATATTGATGCACGGTAGAAATTGCGCATACTAATGTTGATACGTCAGAAAAAATGAATCATGTACAAATACATATGAGCAGGATTAAAATACACTATTGATTTTGTGCTTCAACTATATCTCATATTTTTATCTCTGTTCTCAAAGTTCAAACAGTCATTCTGAACTGCTCAACATGATCTCCGTATTAAAATGTAATGTACTTAAGAGCTCAACACTTACGATGTGAGATATATAGTAAGAGCACAAAACTTTAACCCTACTCAATACATAAATAGATCATCCCATCGAGCGCATTAAATTTTTTATATATAATTAATTCTTTTCAAGCACATTAAAAATCTATCTGCGTGTCATGAATAGTGCGCTGGTGATTTTTGACTAAAATCTAAAAAAAAAAGCATGAGAACTGTACATGAACCATGTGCAGATTTGAATTTGTACATAATTCATCATTTTGGACGCTTCAAAATTCATGAACCCAAATCTGAAGAATTAAAAGAAAAAATTATACTTATGTTCTTCATTGTATAAGATTTAGTGAATTTGAAAATTATTTGGTCACAGACCTAGTTACAATAAAGATTGAACTATTAGTTTTCCAAATCTTTTCTTGGTGACTGATTGGTTTTGAAATTATATCAAAGTTAATATATAACCTATCTTAAATGTAAAAAAGAATAGGATTTTATATGGTTCTTTATAATTTAATAATTATGTAATTGATTATTATTATTTTCAAACAAATTTATTAACCATATAAATTATGAGTTCGTAAACCAATTGCACGGATTTTGACGCGGATCTAACGGCTCAGACCGGATATCGCAATCTGATGCCTATCGTACTCCTTGAATTCGATCCTTAAGTAACTCAAATTTTGTGTTTAGATACTGACCATCTGATCTGCTTTGGCACGAATATTAAAGTACTCCCTTGCATTTCCACCTCGGATAAATTTGGCCTGATTCTAATTGGACGACCCAGATTCAACCTCATAATTTGTGTTACTTCAGGTGATATTTATTCCTTCGCTCCCCTTACCAAATTGTTCGTTCCTTTCCAAAACCCTAACCCCTCGTTTCTCTTCTCTCTTTCCCTCTTCCCGACGGCTCCCCTGCTAGACACATAGAGCGACCTTCGACGAGATAATGGAGGGTTCCAGTTATCAAATCGATCTCGGCAATCTACTCGCCTCCGATCCAAATCACCATTTCCAATCCATCCCTTCCTCCCGGTGAATACTCTCTCTCTCTCTCTCTCGCTTTTGAATCGATTTGTGTTTGGGTATTGTTCTCATGGATTTGTTGTTTCAGGGAAGAACTGGTGAGACAATGCTTAGAGAAAGGAACAGAGCTGGTACAAGCAATAGCGGATTCTCTCTTCTCCTTGCCTTCCACTGAAGATCGTGATGGACCTCTCGTTAAGCTTCCTCCACCAATTACTAAACTCCCCCGTGAAAAACATGTAATTTGCTCCTTGTTTTCTTTTTTGTTCTTTTTATTTTTTGTTTAATTGCTGTATGTACCATCCCAAAATTAGTATCCCGCTGTTTTGATTACTTGTTCTTATTTGCTAAACCAGTTTAAACTTAACTTGGTAATAGAATGTTTTACCAGTATAATCGTAACCATAGAATACAGCCCTAATCGATATTGATTAATTAGTTAGAAATCAAAACATGTCATAACAAAAAATTCAATGCGTAATCTCAGCATTCAATGTGTATTCATTCTATTTAGTTCCTAACAAATTTCGAAGTTTTCCTGCCTCAACCAATTACTAAGTTTCCCCAGGAGAAGCATGTAATTTGCTCCTTGTTTTCTTTCTGTTCCTTTTTTTTGTTTATTTGTGAAATCTAACTTCTACTATCTCAATGTTTAATTGCTGTATGTTCCATCCCAAATTAGTATCCTGCTGTTTTTATTACTTGTTCTTATTTGCCAAACCTGTTTAATTCATTTTAAAGGATTGATTTTTTCCCCCAAGTTTCCTTACATATTTATGAAATCAATGTTTTCTTTTTTGATTGGTATACGTTTTTCTTCTGTTGCAGCTACCTAGGCCGAAGCCACCTACTAAGTGGGAAGCATTCGCTAAGATGAAAGGTTGCAACTTTGGATTTATTTAGTACATTTTTTAGGACTCATTGCTAATTAAATGATTTGCTTTTTGGTATAGGAATCAAGAACAGAAAGAAAAACAAGAGAGTATGGGATGAACAAACCAGTACATGGAAAAGAACCTATGGCTATGACCGTGTAAATGATGACAGAGATATTCCTATTCTGGCTGCAAAACCTACTGATGGTATATATCTTGTTTCTGTTTATATTTGTTTCCAAGCTATAAATTATACCAAACTCTTACAGAAATTTATAGCACAGGAGGCAACTCTAAAGTTGGTTTTCAACATTTTGAATCAACTATAACCATTATTTGGAGTAGCAAATATGCACAAGTTTTAAGTTCAAATTGAATAAAAGAAGGAAAAACTTGTCTCAAAGCAATGCTTGGTTTTATCTTGTTTGCAAATCTGAAGTTGCTTTTCAATGTTTTGAATCAACTATAGCCATTTCTTGGAGTAGCAAATATGCACAAGTTTAAATTCAAATTGAATTAAAGAAGGAAAAACTGTCTCAAAGTAATGCTTGGTTTTTTATTTTTATTTTTTATATTGTTCTCCTTTTGTCAAATATTTTTTTTATTTTTATTTGTGGGTTCTCTATAGAGGTAGGAGAGGATCCATTTGCTAAGAGGAAGGCAGAGAAGAAGGAAGGTGTTAAAAAACAAGAGAAGAATAGACTTGAAAATTTGAAGCGATCTGCTAAGACTGGTTATTTGCCTAGGTTTCATTTTCTTCTCTTTTTTCCCATTTTACCCTTTTGTTGTTTATAGCACATCAATTGCTTTTCTTTTATTTAAATAAAGAAAGAAGTTACTGTTCTCTTTTGGGTAGCATTCAATTCGAGTGATTTTTGGCAACTTCCCTTTTCTGTTCTCTTTTGGGGTTATAAATGCAATGAGCCTGGAATTCTAGAGAAGAACAAAAAAATTATCAGTACTGGTAAATTACTGTTATCAATGCCCAATTGCGAAATCTTTAAGAGCATCTCTATTCTAATTTCTTGGATGATAACATAATTTCTCATTTAGTAAGTTTTCTTTCAAAAAAGTCACTATCTAAAGATGCTAACATGATTTCTATTTAGTACTTGACAACTGCTTTTAATTTCTTCTTAATTTTACTGATGTAGATGCTCTTAATTGCAGCATTTCTGTCATCCTTCATATTTGTAAGAAAAGAAAAGAGAAAATATTAATTTGGATTCATATCTTCATTTTTAAAGTTCAAACAGTTAAACTGTTCAACATAATCTTCATATGAAAATGTTCTTGGAAACAAAAGTTCATATTTTTTGGATTTTCTTACTATTTTTTTAAATTGGTAGAAAATCAACTGATCTAAAGATTCTGGACCATCCGAAAGTAGTGATTTTATACCTATCTAAAAAAATAGTAAAAAAATTATAAGAAAATGTAAAATTTGGGTTATAAGTAACATTTAAAAATTATCATTACTGGTAAATTACTGTTATCAGTGCCCAATTATGAAATCTTAAATTACAACATCTCTGTCATCCTTTATACTTGTAAGAAAAAGAAAAGAAAAAAACGTATTTTATTTACTTGTTTTCTTTTCATGACAGCCATATACAACTAGCGGCAACATCGTTGCCAATTACGGGTACAAAAAAGGAGGTGCCGAAGAAAGCAAGCAAGAATGAGTTGGAAAGTGTGGCCGGCATGGTTGCTACTTCTACTGCAAGCGGTGGTAAATTTGACAAAAAATTACCAGGAGAGAAGCCTCCAAAGCACTCGGGGAAACATAGAAAGGTGTGTATTAATTTTTCTTTTATTTTGGTCGTCATGTTAGCATCTGATTTAAATGATTTTGGTACTTCAGCAAGCAACTGATCTGAACTGTTCAACATGATTTCCATACAAAAATGTACTTGCAGACTAAATTTTTCATTTCTTACATTTTTTTTACTATTTTTTTGTAGATAGGTGCAAAATCAGTACTTTTTAAATGGTCTAGACTCTAGAATCTTTAGATCAAGTGATTTTCTACCTATCTAAAAATATTCTAAAAAATATAAAATTTGATCCACAAGTACATTTTCAAATGGAGATCATGTTGAATGGTTCAGATCAATTGTTTTGACTTTGAAAATGAAGATATTGGTCCGTAGTATGGACCAATATGCACTATGCATAGTACTGTAGCTTCACTCAAATTTTTAATTCACCTAAGGAAGTAACAAACAACAATATTTTGGTTCAATCTGATTGGTACTGGTATGTATCAGTCAATACTGCAGCAACTTGACTGGTACATTTATTTTCTTGGTATAATAGGCACATTTCCTTGTTTAATCTATGCTGTGTATTTGGGTAAATGTGTTTTTGAAATTTAGAAGGTAAATATGATATCATGAATTTTAGAGGGGCAAATACGTAATTTCAAGGTTTTTGAAGGGTATACATGAAATTCCCCCAATTTTTAATTCACCTAAAAGGAGTAATAAACAACAGTATTGCAGTTCAATCTGATTTGTACTGATTTGTATCAGTCAATACTACAACAACATGAGTGGTACACTTATCCTTTGGTATAATATGCACATTTGTTTATTTGTTTTCCTGAATTTTTTTCTTTTCTTTTTTGACTGAACTAATAACAAAAATATAATTATTGGTGCAGTTTTTACCAAATGTGGAGGGTAAAGGAATAGGTTCAAAAGAGAAGCAACAAACAGACAAGATACTTAACCAGTTGCTCTCTAAGAGTTCACACGAAATTCTTGATGTCAACAAGGTATCAAATTATCTCCTATATACCCTTGTATATTTTAAATTATGTTGTATATTGTAAAATGTAAAATATATTATCTGTTACATGTTTTTGATAATTTTTTAATTTATTTTTGTTTTGTTGTTTAGGCTGTTACTATGTTTAATGTGAAGAAAGAGAAGCAACGGAAGAGGGAAAAAGATGCAAATCCGGGAAAATCTGGCAAATTTAAACCCAATAAGAAATCTTTCAAGAAAACCCCCTCGAAATCGAAATCTCCTGCAAAAAAGAAACCGTAGAATTATATTACCGGGGTTAAAAAGCTTACGGGTGAATTTTGTTTAAGTTGCCAATTTTAGTTTTACCTTTTTTGACTTGAGTTTGTACTATCTATTTATATATGAAATGCAAGTTAGGTTTTTTGAGAACAAGGCTTGAGAGTGTAACTGTCAGTCTTCAGGCAGCATCATTTTTCATGATATTTAACCTGAAAACAAACAATGAATTACAAATATCAACTCGATTATACTTACAAATGCACAGATAAGCCTGTAATACGAAAATTTGAAATTGTTCATAAAATTCAGCACAAAAAAGAGCCGCCTATTAGAAAGCGAGCAATCATGCAGAAAAATTTAATCTTCATTGCTTTCTGTTTTTTCTTTTTCTTTCAGTACTGATAGATCATCAGAGAATAAGAAAAAGGACACCGTAGCATATTTGAACCTAGAACGGAGAAATATACAGAGGAAACCTAAAAGAAAATATGAAAAAGTTGTGTCATACTATTCTTACAATTTTTTAACACATCCAAACAAAAGTTCAAGTTTTTATTTACAAAGTATAATGAAAACCTACACATTCCAACAAAATAATCCAATTATGTGTGTTCAAATATCTTTAATCTTATTGATATATGCGAGGAAAAATGCGTAAAAGCGGGGTCAGTGCTTCATATTCATTATTCGTTTGTCATTGTCCCCGCAAAAAGGAATTGACCTAAAATAGACGAATGAGAATAACAAAATTAAACCAAGTTAATGGGGAAAAAGATCAATGCCAGGTCTAGCGCAATAGCATGTTGTCGTTTAAATTTGTAAGAAATGCCACTTGTTTCATTAACAAACTGAGTTCCAACTACAAGATAAAAACAAAGCAAAAGATAAAACTACTCTTAACTATCCTAAAACTAGTACCACATATACCAGTACATTACTATAAAACAGCTATAACCTGATTTACACCATATCACCTGTACAGCTGTACCAGTTACTCATTTACAGCCCTAGAACAGTATAAACAACAACCAAACATCTTGTAAATCTTTTCTGTGTTGATGGAACTATCAATCCACTGTATCTACTGTTTATCCATATACCAGTGCTGCTGTAATAGTCACCGTCAGATTGAAATTAAACTGAAAATATTAGATTTAAAAAAGTAGGTAATTGCAAGGAAGCTTTTATCTAGTGTAACTATGCTGTTGACTGTGACCTAATTCAGACATCCAATTCAGATCAGCAAAACAGCAAGATTATTGAAGATAAAAGTATATTTGTTCAAAATAAACAAACTAAAAATAGGAAAAAGGGGAATGTCATATTTTGTTCCATAAGAGAGAACTCCAATACTGTATCAAATGAGCAAATTGCAATCATACTTTATATTTTTTCCAGTGTATCAACTAATCAACAAATTTAATATGAAAAATAGATTTTTCACTTACCATCAACTGTCACATTCAGTATTCATCAACCCATCTTATACATGCTCTCAGGTCAATGTGCACAGATATAGGGTAATTGGAAATTCAACATATAATTGGAACAAAATACAAAAAATTAGCACAAAAAATACCAGATCCAGTTTTTTTTTTAAAACCATTAGGAATCCTGTTGCAAAGTTAAATCAAGTTAAAATACAAGAATACTGACGAGAGCAGTCGACGCCTCTGATTTCATCAACAACAGAGGGAATCAACAGATCATATAGATCACCGCCTCTTCCTGTAATTGACAATGAACTTAAAATCCCTAATTCACTTAAATCTCCAAAGATTCGGGGTTAGTTCCAATTAATCTCAGATCCGGGATAATCAATCAGGCACGAACAGAAAAGCTGCATCGTTCTTGCAGGAAAAATAGATTGAATTGGATCGAATTGAAAACGATAAGATTTTCAAGATATCCAACCTGTCTTTCCTTCAAGAGCAATACAACAGATCTGATTTCATCAACGACAGAGGGCACCTACAGATCATAGATCGCCGCCTCTTCCTGTGATTCACAATGAACTCCTCAGCCGTCTTCACTTAAATCTTCAAAAATTCAATCTTTGTTCCAATCAATCAGGCGATATGACGAACAGAAAAGCTGCATCGTTCTTGCAGGAAAGATAGGTCGAATCGGATCGAATCGGACACGATCAGATTTCATCAACAAATCATAGATCGGCGCCTCTTCCTGTGATTCACAATGAACTCCTCAGCCGTCTTCACTTAAATCTTCAAAAATTCGATCTTTGTTCCAATCAATCAGGCGATATGACAAACAGAAAAGCTGCATCGTTCTTGCAGGAAAGATAGGTCGAATCGGATCGAATCGGACACGATCAGATTTTCGTGCTGTCCAACCTATCTCTCCTTCAAGAGCAATACAACGGATCTGATTTCATCAATAAATCATAGATCTGCGCCTCTTCCTGTGATTCACGATGAACTCCTCAGCCGTCTTCACTTAAATCTCCAAAAATTCGAGCTTCGTTCCAATCAATCAGGCTATGACGAACAGAAAAGCTGCATCGTTCTTGCAGGAAAGATAGGTCGGATCGGATCGAATCAGACCAGATAAGATTTTCGTGCTGTCCAACCTATCTTTCCTTCAAGAGCAATACAACGGATCTGATTTCATCAATAAATCATAGATCGGCGCTTCTTCCTGTGATTCACGATGAACTCCTCAGCAGTTTTGTTTGAATCAATCAGGAAATATGACGAACAGAAAAGCTGCATCGTTCTTGCAGGAAAGATAGATCGGATGAGATAGGATCGGATTTGGATTTGGAAGATATCCATCCAATCCAACCTATCTTTCCTTCAAGAGCAATGCGGCGGATCTGATGTGGGATTCAAGATATCCCAGCAGCAACTGGATGGAGGCATGGAGCACGAGATGTGGTTTCTCTTGGGATTTGAGGTGCTATATATACCTCGATTGGATGCTCCCCTGTGCTTTGTGGGAATCAATATCCTCTGCGGTAACAGAATATTTATGTATAAGTCGGCACTGTACGATCAGAATCCGGTCCGATGTGGAATTCACCCAACCTCTTTAATATTCGGGGAAATTTTGATCGGACGGTTCATAAATAAAGAGAAGTATTCTGTTACCTTAGGTGATAAGAATTCGCTTTGTGGCCTTGTGGGAGGGCACGCCGCATAATCTGATGAGATATTTAACTGCATTCGTTTTGCAATTGGGTCGACAAAAAGAAAGATTAGTCGGACCTGTTACATTTATACAACTGCAAATCAGCCCACTAACCTTTTTAACAATAACTATATATGGGCCGAAGCCCATTGTATGTTCTCTGGGTCTGGATCCCCTGAAGTAAATCAAAATTTGAGATTAGATTCGAACCATCCGATCAGAATTCAAATCAATCCGGTTTGAGGTGAAAAACACAATGCCCCTTTAATATTCATGTCGAAAAAGATCGAACAATCCAGATGCAAACTCAAATTTTTTGAGTTACTTTAGTAAATCTGAATTCAGCTTCTTGTACATTGTCGGGCTTCTGAGTTTGTATCCTCCTAGGTACTTGACGGAGTACAATTACCACCCAACCTAGCTATCGAAATTCAGTACTTTGAGGTATTAATATATGTATTTCGAAAATATACATTTTACGCTAAAAAAATACATTAATTATTCATACAACTTATTTTGGTAAAAGTAAAAAAGTTAAGTTATTAATATAGGTATTTCGAAACTTGAAAGATCCAAGTGTAAGAATAGTAGTTTGTATTTTAGAAACATCCATTGACAGGCGCATTTAACAAGGAAAACAAAATCTCTGAGCGATCGGCATTGATTCTACCGGAATTTAATATTGGGATAAAAATCTCTGAGCAAGGCCCAAACTATTATTCTATGTGTACCGGATCAAGAGAATTCAGAAACATGATTCGCTACACATAATATATAGCTCATGTGTTGCTTGTCTCCAGTTGACTCCGTACCAGTTGGAATTAATTATATTTCCAGTCCAACTGGGAAGAGCAAAGGTCACTGGGATAGTGAGAGAGTGATGGGATCGCTGCGGAGGCGACTGGCTCAGCTGCCGTGGCGGATGGTGGCGGCGGAGACATGGAATCCAACGGTAGCGCTGCTGGTCGGACTCAACTTGGGTCCCATGGACATCGGACCCCAGCTGCTCCCCCTCGTCAACAGTCTTTGCGCCTCCCAACTCATCAGCTCTTTCCTCGGCGGGTTTACTACCGTACGCCCCTCTCTCTTTCTCTCTTTGAAATCATGGCAGTAAATCATCGTGACAAACCTTGTCCATAATGCCGAGGTTTAGGGTTTAGGGTTTAGGATTTAGATGCCTCTCTTCTCCACAGAAAATCACGTCTCATTTTGTCTATTGTGTGAATAACCCATTTTGGAAGTCTGAACAATGCCATAAAATCACAGAGAATCACAGGGCACAAAGTTGGTTTTGGAGAAGTTAATTATTAGTCCCGAAATCTTGGTGAATAATCTCTAAATGGTGTTTAGAAGGTTGGATGAATATCCACGTAATCCACCTACTCGGGAATCCTCTTGCTCTCATGACATTTATCAAACAGGACCAATTGACCGAGTCAAACACTTTTGAGAAATCGGTCTTAAGAAATATGTATCGGCCCTTGACAAAGGCGGTTTGGTTATGTGAAATTAGGATGGGCAGCTCCTTCCTCAACCTATTTTCCAATAGCTTGGTTATGATCTTAGGTTTTTGGTTTATGACACTTATTGGTTGGAAATCCCCACGGATTTTTTGTGCTGGGTGACAAAATGAATAATGCTTAAAGAGAAACATATTGGGAAAAAAACAAGATTATAACAAAACATTATAATGTATTACAAAAGATTTATTATAATTAAGGTGAATGATGAGTATGTAACATAAAAAAAAAAAAATTCATGTGAAATATATAATCTATGGACTTTATATTGCTCTTGTCTAAATGTGGTCAGGCGATGGGTCCCAGCATGTTGCCGACATTGAACCAGGCAGGAGACATACTTGCGGTGAACAGGGTTCCTAAGTGGTGGGGCCAATTCAATACAGGAGATGTGGTGATAATGCGCTCACCAGGAAACCCTACATTACACCTTGCCAAAAGGATTTTAGGGGTTGAGGGAGAAAAGGTCACCTATCTGGTTGATCCTAACAATAGCAAGACAATAAAGACTGTTTTGGTATGACACCTATGAATAATGTTGTTCAACTGGGATTTCACAGGGTCTTATTAGGCAAATTAATTTCTGGTCTAATTCTGCATATCTGGTTTTGATATGTACTAATTAGAACCATCCTCATGTCAATTTGTTACTGATGAACCTTATCAATCGTTTTGGTTTTGCTTCTTTGTTTTTTCTAGTTACAAAAGGTGGTATTATTCATAATATACTTTATTTTTTAGCATATTTGAACTGACTGGAAGGAGTCAAAGCTAGGTCTAAAATACTGTTTCAAATAATGGCTGTGATCAAGTATAGTGTCTTCTGACTTGCAAATTGAAATCTTATCATTTGACTATTTTATCTATGATGGTTTTTCTAAACTGCTGTTTTTCTTTAAGGTGCCAGAAGGGCATGTTTGGGTACAGGGTGATAACATCCATAATTCATATGATTCGAGAAAATTTGGGCCTGTTCCTCGTGGCCTTATCGAAGGAAGAATCTTTTACCGGGTGAGTATATATTTTTATGTGCTGCCATTGCTCAACTTTGCTGTAGTTCACTCTAGATTACATATTTGGTGAAATTTCTAAGGTTCTAATACCTGTAAGTGTTGATTTATCTTTTGCCTTGTTTCTTTTTTATAGGTTTGGCCACCAGAGAAGATTGGCCCAATTGATTCAAAGGTGAATCCAAATGAATCACCAACTAAATGAATTCTTATGTTCATGCCATAGCATTTCCTTAATGTTTCATTTTCTAGCAGTTTTTACTGCCAAATGAAACATGCTAATTCATTAGGCCTTGCTTATTTCAGTAGAACAAATTTAGTTGTACCAGTGACTACTTAAAATGGTTACATAGGTCTAATTAAGATTTCCAACATTCAAGTTTTATATTCAAGATCATCTATCACATTAGATTTAAGTATGAATTCATTAGGCATTGTCATGCTTGATTAATCTAATCATACATTGAGTTAAGTCTGAACCGTCTGATTAAAATCCGCACTAATATTAAAGGGTCCCGTGTGTTATAGGCATGGGCTTGATAGGTCCGAAAATTAACTCAAACGGTACGTTAATGCAGAGAATGAAATATCGAATGGCCGAACAAGTATATGGAATAAGTTGGACAATACAAATAAAAATGGTGAATACTTGAATCTGACCAAAAAATCAAATGAAATAAAATCAATAATGCATCTTTCTTTTAACTTTTATTTTCACTATGCATAAGGGGTTAAAATAGCACAATAACTTAAAATCCACGTGATCAGCTTTGAAACCATTACCTTCTTAAGTTGAGATTGAAAAATTGAAAAAATAAGTGTCATAAAAATTAAAAATATTAAATAGAACAAAATATTCATATTATTCATAATTATTTTGTCTGATAATTATGTAATACACTTTATTAAGTTTGTTAATGAATAGGTTAGTATCCATATTATGATAATTCGATTTGGATGTGAATAATATACTTGTACTTAGATCTCAAAACTATACTCAATGGAGTATTAAATTTGCATTGGATATTGTACAATTTTGATATTACTATAATATATTTAACATATTTTAATTTATTCCGAAGCTGTATATTGTGTATATTGAAATTAAATAAAAATATAGCCACATAAATTATTTTAGTTAAAATTATTACTCGTAATTTGTACTTTTATAATTGTAGTTGAGACATTTTTACCGTGAGCCGTCAACGAACCAAGTCTTTTTTTTTTTTGAGTAAAGATTGGAGGTCAAGCCACCTAACTATTTAATACCCTTGTTATTACAACAAAGAATTTCTCTCATCTGAATTTTGAACCCATGACTTCTTACATGGAGGTCATTTTCCTTTGCCAAGCTCAAAGTTAACAACAAGGTTCTTGTCAACCTCTTCTGGACCAAGTCAAGCCGAGTTTATGCCCATCTTTTGATTTGCCAAGAGTGAGACTTGATATGTACATCTTACTCGGAAGTATTTAATTAGTTAAGGCTTGAAATGTACATCTTAATTACTAGAAGTATTTGTTATGAGAGTACTGAAGCGATGTTAATATACATATTACGGATCAACTCATACTATATAATTAAGAATTAATATCTCAATATTTAAAGTTCAAATAGTCAATGTAAACAGTTAAATATAATCTCCATATGAAAATGTACATCTTACTAGAAGTATTTAGTTATGTCAAGAGTACTTAGGCGATGTTAATATGCATATTACATATCAACCCGTGCTATGAATCAATATCTCAATATTTAAAGTTCAAACAGTCAATCCGAATTGTAAAACATAATTTCCATATGAAAATGTACTGGGAGATCAAATTTTATATTTTTATTATAAATTTTTTACTATTTTTTAGATAAATAAAAAATCACTTGGCTTCTTTTGATTTTTTACTGTTGTTATGAATTAACGAGCTAAATGAGGGTGCATTAACTTTCCTTTTTCCTTTTTTTTTTTTCTGATAATAACTACAAACTAGTACTATAGTTTAGAACCTTGAAGATAAAATTGCTATATGCACGACAATATTAACTCTCATTTATTTTATAAAAGTTTAAGCTGGTCCCATATTTCTTTATTATTTTTAAAAGAATAATGTCTTTACGTACATATTGACCTTCATAGATTCAGATCCTGTCTCCGCTCTTGATTTCAGGAATCAAACAAATTTGAAAAATGGTAGTTAATATCAGCTAATTACCAGGAAATTATTGTTGGTATTATTTGGATTTGATATGGTTTTGTCAGGTATATGTTTTCTCAGATGGTAATGACACTGATTTGGGTCCATTAGAGATGATACTGTTTTCTGTATCTACATTAGTTGAGATCACTCTTTGCCAATGTTCCATATTTTCTTTAAACGCTGGGCATCTGATTTTTAGAGGTTATTACCTGCATGTCCTTTCCATTTGATCTTGATCATATGGCCTAAATTTATTTCTTTGGAAAAAGATAACCATATTACATTATTTTTTTCCTCTACTTCGTTCTTTTTTAATAAGAGTTGCACGTCTCATCAGAAAAATGGATAAATTTCTTTTAATTTGTGATTAATTTGTGATTAATATGTGATTTGTGTGTTCTAATTGCATGTTTGATGAAATTTTATTTTAAGATATAACATATATTTTTTTTGGCAAAAATGAGGACGATGTCTCCAAGGAGCGACGAGGCAGTTGGCAGAGAACGCGGCGAAACACCTAGTGAGGGTGCCACGTGGCAAAAATTCAAGAGGAGAATCTGCTTTATATATATTTTTTTCTCTTTTAATCTTAATTTTCTTACAAGATTATCATAAAGTTAGTAAACTATTATGATCTTAAATTAAACAATACTTGTGCCAAAACCTAAAGGCTTAATTCAAGAACTATATATCAATTAAATAATATAGCTACTTGGTTATAAGAAGAAATAACAAGTGATCTATTGGTAGAAGAGTACGAAGTATGGTACTCAATCCATAAATAATTTTCTCTTCCAATCCGGGCTTAATTTGGTTTGTATATTTTGTTCAAACTTCTGAACTGGGCAGGATCTGAGCCGAGAGCTCCTTTATTAGCACCCGTAGCACCTATAGTATAAATAAATAGAAGTTGCATAAATTGAACTAAAGTAAAGCTGACACAAGCTTAATTAAACAAAAATCAAACCCACAATGACAACAACCTACCTATAATATAAAATATAAAATTGCATGCTCAATGTATGTGTTAGATTCAAAACTCTGATATTGCAAAATACCTAATTTTTTATGCATGGTTCAAAACAGAAATTTTAGATTATGACAAAAGGTTGGTACAAAAATGGTAAATTAAAAATACCTTTGGGTCTTATTCATTTGCAATCCGAATATATAAATAAATAATAATATCTTCATATATCGTATGTTCACTAATCAGTTAGAAATTAATGGCACGAAGTTTGTTTTTTAAAATTACAAATTTACTTTTTTTATTTTTTTATTTCATTATTAATGGTTATCCTCCAATATCTTCTTCATTTATTAGATAATGAATATCATTAAGTATATTTAGTATTTTTTATATTTTACATTTCAAACTTCTTTAACTGTGATAATTATATAATGAATATATGCTATACAGATAGTTGGCTAGCATTTTATAAAGAGACATATATCATGTAGAACTTGTCATTGATGCATGATGACTTTGTTTATTTATGAATGATTATACATGACACAACTAACTTTTCATGCAGTTCAAACAACTTCATCACGCAAACTACATTAATGTAGATGAAAGATTCATGCCATACGCATTTTACTATGTGACCGATTTTAATGGCCTTTTTTTTTTTTTAATATTCAGGAACAATATGTGCTGTGGAGACTCTAAACAGACTTTATTTGCTTTCATTGCACAAATCTTAAAGCGCATCGGACGGTTTTGATGCCCATGGAACTCAAATTTGCTTCTAATGGCCATCAGACACAAACTTTCTCTAATTTTTACAGATTTCAAAATTGCCATATTCTCTTAAATTGTTTGTTGAATTTCCTATCAATAATTCCCCTTTTTTTTATAAGAAAAACAGATATATTGGCAATTATAAATTTTTTCACAATCAACGTCGAATTTATCAAAATGAAAAATTGAATTTGTACATTTGTTCTCCATAATTATAAATATTGTATCAAAGTTTTTCATTCTTGGAACAAGAACATAATATCAAATTATTTTAATCAAAACTTAATAGTTGTAATTAAAGCTTTTATCTTTCTATAACTTTTGTTTCAACATTTCATGTAACTCTCATAGAATGTAAGCCTATTCAATGTTTATATATGTCCAATATCCACAATCATTTCAGATGTGTTAAAAGAAAATTTATTGTTCTAGAAAGCACCTAATATTTCTCAAATTAGGTTCTTGCATTAAGGCCCCTTGCATGTATTCCAACGGAGTTAAAATGAAATTTTAATTGTTGACAATTTCCACTTCCATTTCTCTGTGTTTTGTGTGGAGGAGAGAACTTTTGGGGGGTATAATCTAAATTATCTGTACAACTAATATATTTGATTTTGTTTTATTGAAAATAATAATAATAATGAATCTGACATTGAAACGGTACAGCTAATTAAGTTGACAATTAATTATCCCAAACGAGTTATCTAGAAATTATATAAAACAAGATTAAAAAATGCCATGCCTTGCTTAGAGCATCTGACAGTGTGGCATGAACCAATGCAATGTCTGTGTTAATAAATTCATCTAATATTCAAGAATATCTTTTAGTATTTCTTTCCCTTTTTCTAAATAAAATTAATAGCATTATTCTTGTTTTCCACACAGTACTAACTGTTGCTAAAATAAGAACACATGAGTTCAAGGGAGCGGGGTATAGCATTGATGCTCATTCTGGATCGTTCAATTCGCGTTAAAATTTATGCAAAATTAAAATTACAAACCATCCTGTGAATCTAATTAAGTCTGGTGCACTAATCTAAATGTGTCTAGACTAGATATGAGATCAAATTTGAAAGTGTCGGATTAATATATGTGTTTACATTTTTCTTTTTGTCTCATAGGACACAAACTTGAATGTTTGCATTTAAATCTCTGCAGGTTTGTTAAATTATTATTATGTATTTAGATTTTAGACAAAAAAAAATCATTAATCTTTCGAAAAGAATAATGTTTAATTTAATTTTCATTAAAGTCTGAATGGATATATTAAAAAAAAATAGAATCTAACACTGATTTTGTTATTTAGAATTAAAAAAAAAATAGAATCTAATGCAACTATACAAGAGTGGGTTAAAATTTATTATTGATTTTGTGTTCCAATTATATCTTATATTTATATTTTTGTTTTTGAATTTCAAATAGTAGATCAGAATCGCTCAACGTGATATTTAAATTAAAATATATTTAGAGAACAATTTTATATTTTTGGATTTTTGGATTTTTACTATTTTGTTAGATATATACAAAATCCTTGTTTGTGAATCATAAAAAAACAGTGATTTTGTATCTATCTAAAAAAATAGTACAAAAATTCTAAAAAATATAAAATTTGATCTCTAAGTACATTTTAATATGAATATCATGTTGAGCGATTCGGATCGACTGTTTGAACTTTGAAAATGGAGATAAAGACGTGAGGTATAATTGATACACAAAACCAATTGTACATTTTACCCCTACTCTTTATACAATATTGTATAATTAATATACTATTACTTATATTAAACTTTTCAAATTAATAAAAAATAAACTCAGAATTAAATGTCTAGAAAAATAACAGTTACATGTCGCAACACAAAGATGACAATGATCCTACAACCACATATTCATGGAGTTGACTCCTAGTCTTCTCCACATATTTTATCTATAGCATATGTGTATCGTTTCATACTTTCATATTAACACACAGAGGAGAAGAGAAGAGAATATAAGTGACTTTGCAATTTTAGATCCATGGGTCTCGGAGGAGTGATTTCCAACCTTCTCTCTTTGGGTGCCAGTTTGTTGCCTGTTATCATCACATCTGCGCAAGCTCCGTCTTCTTCCTCATCTCCTCATTTAAATCAAAACCACCAAATCAAGGCTGAATTGGAGAAAATGATGAGGATGTTGGAGCGGATCAAGGCCACACTCTATGATGCAGAGCAGAGGGAGATCGGAGACTTGTCAGTCAAGCTCTGGTTGAAGGATGTGTTGGGTGAGTACCACTATGATGCCCGTAAGTGTTTTGTATGATGCAGAGGATGTGTTGGGTGAGTACCACTATGAAATCTTACGGGCACAAGTTGAGGGAAGAGATGCTTCTCCACCAGATTCTCCTAAAATGAAGCTAATTCAGGTAACTAATTTTATTTAATTCCCTTATGATAGGTTTTGTGTTCATAGTCTCATAGTCTCACACTCTCACTATGAAGTCCAGGTAGACTGGTAGAGCCATATACAAGTACAAGGTACCAGTTGGACATATGGCATGCCAAAGGATATATGATGAGTCCATATAAAACCACATTGCCAACTGCACATATGTAGCAAGGACCTGTAATATATAACTATTATTATTTGTGTACATGAAAAAACTTTTCAGGTTCCATATGGCATGCTTGGTCAAATTCAACAAATAAGGAGCACATTTGATGAGATTGCGAATGATCGGATGGCACTTCAACTTTCTGAGGGAGATGGGCCCAAATGTTGCAACAACGAATTGCAAATAGCTCCAACTAGCAACTTTGTAGTTGAGTCGAATATCTTTGGGCGTGAGAGGGAAAAGGATAAGCTAATTCATTTGTTGTCATCTGAATGTGATGTTGTTTCGGTGGTGACAATTGTTGGCATGGGGGCATTGGCAAAACAACCCTTGCACAACTTGCCTATAATGATCAAAGAATCCGACAAAGATTTGATAAATTTGGGTGGATATGCGTATCAGAGGATTTCAATGTTGAAAGACTCACCAAAGAATTAGTAGAGTCTATTACAGGAAATGAGTGTAGTCTTACAAATTTGAGTGCTTTGCAAGAGAAAATTTTGAAAGAGATAAGTGGGAAAATGATACTTTTGGGTCTTGATGATGTCTGGAATGAGAAGCATAATCTTTGGGATCAATTTCAGGCTCCTTTTATATCAGCAACATTTGTTAAAATCCTAGTTACTACAAGGAACGATCCCGTCGCACGAATCATGCAAACAGAGCCAACATTCAACATTGGTTATTTATCAGCTGAGCAGTGTTGGCGATTGTTCGAACATTATGCATTTGGTGGAGTAGAACAAAATAAGAACCCAAAGTTGGTAGAAATTGGAAAGCAAATCATGAACAAGTGTGGAATGTTGCCCCTAGCTGTGAAGTCAATTGCTAGCCTTCTAAGGCATGAGGCGGAAGAAGAGAGTTGGAGAGATATTTTAGAAAGTGAGCTATGGGAGTCCGATGCTAGCAATGAGATATTTCCATCTCTTCAAATAAGCTATGCACGCCTTCCCACATACCTAAAGTCTTGTTTTCAATATTGTTCCATGTTTCCTAAAAATTACTGCTACAATGTCGGAGATTTGGTGAAATTATGGATGTACCATGATTTTATTGAGTCCAAAGGAAACAAGACTGCAGAAGAGATTGGTTTTGGATACGTACAACAGCTATGCCAGAGGTCCTTTTTTGAAAGAGAAGGTTATAATGAGGGGAATGATTTTGTTTGCCAAGAGTTTAAATTGCATGATATAGTTCATGATTTAGCACGATTTAATTCAGAAAATGGTTGTTACTCAATTGAGGTGAGTAAGGTCCCAAGTTTTCCTAATGTACTGTACCATTTGTATATAGCTGATGGTGTGAATCTAATAGATCCAATTCCCTTTGACAAATTCACTGCTCTGCGGACACTCATTACATGCTATTCTGTAAAAAACATTTTCTGTAATTTTGACCTTTCAATGGCACCAAAATTAAGAGCTCTAGAACTATGGAGTTTCAGTGAATTAGAATCTCTTTCCTCCATTGGTAATTTGAAACATCTTCGCTATCTTTCAATTAGGAATATGTTCGTTCAAAGGCTACATGAATGCATATGCTCCCTTTACAGCTTGCAAAATCTAACTCTTAGGAATATTGATATCGAACAGTTGCCAACAAAAATAGGAAATCTAATTAGCCTGGAAGAACTGTTAATTAGTGGTTGTTTTAACCTCAAGGTATGGCCTGAGTCCTTTTGTCAATTGAAGGCCTTGAGGAAACTCTTTATTAGTAGTTGCTCTAAATTTAAAGAGTTACCAAACAACATAGGAAATCTAGTTAGCTTAGAAGAGCTCCAAATTGAAATATTGTTGTGGCCTTGAGGTGTTGCCCGGGTCCCTTTGCCAATTAAAGTCCTTGAGGAAACTCGGTATTATTTATTGCGAGCTACTTAAAGAGCTTCCTAGTGACATGGGGAGGCTTACAAATCTTCAAAACCTAGAAATCAGTAATACTGGTGTGAGTTATTTATCACCTAGCTTGAGCAAATTTGTAGGAATTCAAGCTGTAAAGGTGAAGCTCAAATGTGAGAAAATAGGATGGTTAAAGGATTTTCCTGATTTGGGAGGAACTCTTTGTTTTTGTGGATTGACAAATATTACCAATTTAATGGATGTCCAATGTGCTAACCTTGTGAGTTTGCATAACTTGGAGCACTTGATACTATCATGGAAACGGGATTATTTTCGGTTCATAGATGGCAGTAGATTTATGTTGATCACTAAAAGTGGTCAGGACATATTTCTTGAAGATCAAAGTTGTTTTTCGGTGATGGTTAGTCTCGAGCCTCACCCTAATCTTACCAAGCTACAAATAGACGGTTACGGTGGCAGGATATTTCCAGAATGGATTGGTTGCCTATGCAAACTAAGGTATTTGAAAATTTCCTTCTGTAATAGTTTGCTATTCTTAGAAGCAGAATCCCTGCCATTACAACTTCAAGAATTGGAAATTTATGCATGTTGGAAGCTAGTATCTATGACTGGAATGCAAAAGCTGAAATCCTTGGTCAAACTTTCCATTGTAAGTTGTCTGAATCTGAACTCGGTTATGGGACCTTCCGTTGAATCTCATGACGTGATATTGCATGGATTCCAGAATTCATATGGGAGCTCATTGTTGGGGTTGACAAACCTTGCTTCCCTCAGAAGTTTGAAGATTTCAAACTGTTTCAAATTGCAAGTATCGGCAGATGAGTTGCTTGCTGTAGAACCTTGCAAAGTTGAGGTCTCTAATTGCCCCGGGTTAAAGGAGTGGTGCTTGAAACATGGAATAATCTACAAGGTACTTCAAAATTCCTATATTTTTATAATATTGTTGATAGATAACTGATGAGAGTGCCATCAAACCATTGAACTTTGGATTTAGATTTTTTAGTAGTCATGTTAATGATACTATTACATACAAGCTGTGATAAATGCAAGAGTGAGGCTATGGTGCTATGCATAGCACCAATGGCTAGTGTACTACGGCTCAATATGATACTTTTTAAAATCCTAACGGTCGATCCGACCGTTCAATGTGATATCCATATGAATATGTACTTGCAAACTAAATTTTATATTTTTTCGAATTTTTTTACTATTTTTTAGATAGGTAGAAAAATCAGTGTTTTTTGAAAATTCTGGACCATCAAAATTCTACCTATCTGAAAAAATAGTAAAAAAATTCGAAAAAATATAAAATTTAGTTTGCAAGTACATATTCATATGGTTATCACATTGAACGGTCGGATCGACCGTTAGGATTTTAAAAAGTACCATATTGAGCCGTAGTACACTAGCCATCCGTGCTATGCATAGCACCATAGCCTCACTCTAAATGCAATATCTGTTTATCCTCTAAATTATACTGGGTTGTATAAAGGACAGTGCATACACCTAAGATGAAATTTGCATGATATGGTGCCAAATAGAGTGACCTTTGTTGTCTTAATCCAAATTTAGAAGTTCAAATCTTAATTTAAGGAATGGTAATCAAAGAAGATGTGCAAGAGGAAGAGAACAAATCTGAAACCGATGGAGATGAAGAGGAAGCGATTTTGACAGTCCTAGGTTACTTGGATTTACTGCACCACGAGTAATTCACGACTTGAATCAAGATTTCACAACACTGGTCCTAGGCTAAGGGAATGATGCTCTTGCCATACAGCATTACCTACAATGTACTTTCTATTACTTAATTTGCTATCTTGCCATTATATATTTGAGGAAAGCATCATCATGAACTGTAACTTAACCAAATTGCTCATTATTGGTTGCAAGATTCAACATAATGACCTTTTTGCTCGGCTGTAAATAATGGACTTGAATTTCGGAAGAGATCTAGCAGTATAAATCAAAGGCCTGTATTTGAAACTCTGAATGAAAACAAACAAAAACAGAGAAAAAAGTATGATATGGTCCATTGCAAAAACTTAACTAGATGCAAAGAGGGGCTTGTGTTTCTCTTGTATTTTTTGACTTGGATATGAAATTCGATGCAGATTACATATTTTGCCCATTGAGGATGTTTAAGGATCATCAAGTGTGCTTCTTTTAGGTGGAGAAGAAGCTCATGATCTGGTGATATTATACAATTATAAATGATTTTGTTTCTTTTATTTCAGATAATGATCTGTACAAGAGATTTTTTAACCGGTTGAAACCTGCGAATTGAAAGGGGTGGTCCGTGGACAAACTAGCCAAGCAGTTAACGAGTTGATATACGTTTAAGGTCTGAAACTCAGCTGGTATTCAAAATTTGTCAATACAAACGGGCTGAGTATGGACGATTTTTGGACAGCCCACTGAGCAGCTCATACTCCTGTCCATTGAGCAGCTTGGTTACACCCCCCCCCCTTCTCCCAAATTTGCTTTGTCAGCTGGGTTTCTCTCCCTTCCTCTTTTATGCCTCTCACACCTTCCTGTGCGCCACCTCTCTCACCTCTTTAAGCTCTGTCACATGGCTTGCGCCGGCTCCTCTAGGTAAACTTTGTCCCTGAGAAGGAACACTGTTAGACCCATGACTTTGTCAGTCATACCAGCCCCAGATTCAGTCCCTCTCAACTGATCTGATTTGACCAGAGTCAAACAGTAACTGTTTTCTGTAACCAATTCTGTTACTAGGCTGATTAGTTGTCTATACTCTATATAAGCTACTACTGCATTGTATTGTAAAAATGGAAAATAATGAAATGCAATAAATCAAATATACTGTTCTGATTTCTCTCCTTCTCTCTACTCTATTACGATATGCAATTCTGATTCCCTTTAAACACGGATGAATCTTTTTTTTACAAACCTCAGCTCTATCAGTTTAAGGTTTTATGTTTCAGTGTATCTTTTTCCTTTTATCTTTTATATCATTTTTAGGGTTTCATTTGGAAAGTGTTTAGTTAGTGTTGTCCCGTTCTCACTTGATGGATGTAATTGATCTTGAAAATTCATTGGGTGAATGTTGTTACTAGAATTGGCCTCTTTCGTGTTTGTTTCTTTGCATCCTTTAATTCATGGTATTTGATTGAACTGGATGTAGCATTTTCAAATATTGACTTTATTTCATGTTGCTCTGTCAGGCATAGTTGAAGTTTGGGGAACTTACAAAAAGGAGGCTCTACGTTTACCTACAAGAGAACTGATTCGCCATTTCCTCTAGAAAACCAGGGTAATAAAATGTATGTAATAATTGATAATTCCATTTTCTTGATATAATAAAATTTGTCATATTGTCTTTAATGATTGGTTGTATGCTGGTAAATGTAGGCAAGTGTGTTACTGGTAGAGCTTCTACAGAAAAACGACTTGTCATATCTGAAGAACTTGAACAGCCTTGCAGGTTGGTTCAGTACAACATGTGTTGTTCATACTAGATACTTGATTGCTTCAAAACATAAAAACTGAAATTCACAAAAATGGAAGCTCAAAGTTTTAAATTTTAACAATACTGCTTGGTATTAGAAGTAAATTTAAATAAAGGAAAAAAAGTATGTAATTCTTTCAGTTGGAATTAATTGGATTGAGTGTTTAGAAATCAGAATTAGTGGACATGAGAAATTAATACTATTTTTCTGTTCCAGAACCAGATTTCTCCTTTTTCTTGTACCAGTATACCTTTTTTCTGAAAATCTTTGCAGTTGTTGCAAAGTTTCTTGTACCAGTATATCGAAATCTTTCCTGTTGCATAAGTCCTTTGTTTTCAGTGTCAATTCCTAGCAAGGTCACTCTTTCTGTATCTTTTTTTTTTCCTAAGAGAACTCTTTGTCTATGTCTCTCTTCCTGGTTTTCTGACATTGAATTAAAATCCTGAACACAAATTAATTTTCTTCTTTTCTCCCGTATTGTTTATCGTGGGAAGGGGATTGTACTCTTGTCTAGTCTCTCCCTTATTGTTTCAATATTCAACAATAAAATAAATATAAACTATGGCATTGATTGTGTATAATTCCTATAATTCACTGGTAGTCAAAATCTCAATTGAAGAAGCTTCAAATTATATACCAGATTTTATTTTTATTTTTGTTCATCTATCATCTGTGTATTTTGTACACCTCTGATTTTTGACAAATCTCAATCAATTTCAGGTTGGCAACTATCGACGCTCTGTACGGAAACTGGTACAACCCGAAATTTTTATTAATAGCAAAAAAAATAAAAAAATATCGAGAATGAAGAAGGATTTTGCTGAAATTCGACAAATAATAAAAACGTGATAGTCTATAACGTCCAAGAGACGTTACAGACCATCACAGCCAGCTTAAAAAATTGTAATTACATAACTAATTACGGTCCTGGACATTACAAACAATCACGTCCAGCGGTCTTGAAAAAAAAAATCCTGGATGTTACAAATAACAACAGCCTGGACCCAGCGGACCAAAAAAATAAATCCCTAGCCGTTCTCCTCTGTGACGTGATGGGTTGCTTAGTGGATTGTCAGCATAGCGACAAACAATTCAACTAAAAAATAGCGTCCAGGATTCAACTCAACATAGCGACAAACAATCCCTGGCCGTTCTCCACAAATAATTCAACTCAGGAGACGGAAATGAAGAGACCCACAAACATAGCGACAAACAAAAGCAATAAGAGAGCTCTCTGGCCGTGATGGACAAAAATGTCCAGGGTTTTATTTTATTTTTTTTCGTCTCTCTGGCCGTGATGGATAATGAAGTCTAGAGTTTTATTTTTATTTTTTCCGCCTCTCTGGCCATGATGGACAAAGACGTCCAGGGATTATATTTTTTCTATAGTTAAGGGATAATCTTTTGATTAATCTGACTGTGATTGTCTGTAACGTCCCCTGAAATTTAGAGACTATCACATTTTTGTTATTTGTCAAATTTCAACAAAACCCTTCTTCATTCTCGATATTTTTTTATTTTTTTTTGCTATTAATAAAAATTTCGGCTAGTACAACTGTCGTGATGACAAGGATTATTAAAAAAAAAAGTTGCTTTATTAATCTTTCAAGAAGGATTATAAATTTAGATTTTTAGACAAATTTTAATCTTTAGAAAAGAAGAAAGTTGCTTTTAATTTTCATAAAATTAGATAATAGATATATTAAAAAAAAGTATAACCTAACACTCAGTATATACCTTCATACATACAGTATATGACAAGTCCAAGCGCCATATAAGATCTACAATCCTATCTGGAGTAGAACTAGGGTGTGATGTGCTCACCGTCTACATAAACTATTGGATTCACTTCAAACGAGATTAATCTAACCGTTGAAACCGATGTACTTTACGAGTGATGCATGTACATGCAAAATTTTGAATTTTTTGAATTCATTTAGTCTCAAGTCAAGTGGTCAAAATTGATGAAAAATTCTTGATCCAAAATGAAGTTGTTTTAATGCATTCAAAAAATTCTCAATTTTGACCACTTGACTTAAAACTAAATGAATTCAAAAAATTCAAAATTTTGCATGTACACCCATCACTCGTAAAGTACATCGGTTTCAACAGTTGGATTAATCTCGTTTGAAGTGAATCCGATAGTTTATGTAGAGTTGTGCTCACCAAAGAGTTTGGTGAGCACATCACACCCTAGTTCTACTCATCCTATCTGATTTGATCTTCTTGTACCAATATATTTACTGAAAGCCTCATAACAGAACTATGTAGAGTGATTTGGTAGAGATTAAATTAACCACAATAAGTCTCTGCTTTTGTTCTTAACTCATAAGATATCACAACTAAGCAGTACATATATAATTATTATTGCTATTATTATTATTAAATAATTATTATTATTCCATGATAAGTTAAACAACAGCCTCATTACATTCTACATCACTGGTACATAATAGAAAGAACATAAGCCATGATGAGTCTTCAAAAGGCAACAGATCGACCACCTTCAAAGAAAATCACGATCGATATTTCTGAAGTCTGTTAATGATATAATGCAAATGAAAAAGAGTGATAAGACTTGAAACGTACCAAGTGGCATTATAAAGGAAGATTGTTGTGGGTGTACACAATGCCTTCGTCACCATTCACTACTTGCCCGTTTCCTTTCAAAATCCTGTAGATATTTTTACCATTAACTTAAAATTTTTGAAAGCTTGAAGGCAGTAAGACAATTTATTGTCCAATCAGTAAACTTAATTTTTAGAGTTCTTTATTTTTTTTTATAGGGAATTTCACGTAATATCCCTCGAAAACTTCAAAATTACGTATTTTTGCCCCTCTAAAATTTATAATATCATATTTACCCTTCTAAGTTTCAAAAACTCACAAATTTACCCATTTTATCGTCTTTTCTATTAAAACTCATTTAAAATTAAAAAATGACCCATTTTACCCTTTATTAAGAATTTTTTTTACCAGATCTTAAATTTTTGAAAGCTTGAAGACAGTAATAATAAGACACATTATTGCCCAATCAGTAAACTTACTTTTTAGAGTTCTTTATATTTTTAGGGGGAATTTCATGTATACCCCTAAAAAACTTCAAAATTACGTATTTTCTCCTTGAAAGTCCATAATATCATATTTACCTTCTAAATTTCAAAAACTCACAAATTTACTCATTTTATTGTCTTCTCTATTAAAACTCTATTTTAAATTTAAAAATTACCCATTTTACCCTTTATTAAGAAAAATTAAAAATATGTAGCATGAGTTCCCCCTTTATTTTATGCTGTTTGTTTACAACTACCCTTGCCTACAATCTAGTATTGACTTGAGTTTACAAACTTT
The DNA here is from genome assembly GCA_025461125.1 of Carex kokanica. NCBI lineage: Eukaryota > Viridiplantae > Streptophyta > Magnoliopsida > Poales > Cyperaceae > Carex > Carex kokanica. The sequence continues at coordinate 1,422,880 of JAJGRX010001229.1, forward strand.
GAGAATAGTAAACAATTTTGATGAATTATAGGCCAAAAAACATCAAAACATAACATAAATACAGAAAGAAATGGATTCATAAGAGCAATGTTAAATGGGAAATAATATTACCATCTAGTTGTTAGAAGCCCCTCAACACCAACAGGGCCCCGTGCATGAATCCTACCTGTACTTATTCCAACCTGCACAACCAAGAAATCAGCAAAACCAATAACAAAATGAAAAATCAAGTAACTCCTGAATAGAGAATTAAAAGGATATCTGGAAGAAATGTTTTTAATCAGTACCTCTGCACCTAGTCCAAACCGAGCTCCGTCAGAGAATCTTGTGCTTGCATTATGGAAGACAGCAGCGCTAAGAAGAGAGAGGTAGAGATATATATATATAGAGAGAGAGTGTGTTAAGTATCCAAATTTGTGACCACAAAAAAGCAAAAATTGATGATTGAGGCTATGGTACTATGCATAGCGCATATTGGTCATACTATGGATCAATATCTCCATTTTCAAAGTCCAAACAATCGATCTGAACCGTTCAACATGATAGGTAGAAAAATTTACTATTCCATCAATAATAGTGATTTTCTACCTATCTAAAAAAATAGTAAAAAGATTCTAAAAAAACATAAAATTTAGTCTACATTTTCATATGGAATTAATGTTGAACAGTTCAGATCGACAATTTAAACTTTGCACAGTACCATAGCCTCACTAGCAATTGATGCACAATAAAATAATACCTGTCAACTTGTTTAAGGAAGATATCAGCAACCTCATCATCTGAAGTGACTATACAATCCGTATGTGCACTAAAATTGTTAAATACAATTAAAATTCATGATAAAAATAAAATGAACAAAACATTTTCATAGTTCTAAGAAACTGGTGTTATTATACCTCCCATAGCGGTGAATATGATCAATGGCAGCATGAACATCATCAACAAATTCAACGGTGCATGCCAGTGAACTATACTCATGATGAAACGACTCCACCTTTGGAAGGCTCAATTCTTTGCTGGCAGTGGGTCCCCCAAAAATTGTCACTCCTGTCACATGTTGTCCAAATGTCAATCTTCCAGATATAATATGTACTAGAAGAGTGAGGCTACGGTACTATGCATAGCGCATATTGGTCCGTACTATGGACCAATATCTCCATTTCAAAGTCCAAACAATCAATCTGAACCGTTCAACGTGATTTCCATATGAAAATGTACATGTAGATCAAATTTTACATTTTTTAGAATTTCTTTACTATTTTTTTAGATAGGTAGAAAATCAAAAGTTATAATATTCTACCTATCTAAAGAAATAGTAAAAAAATTCTAAAAAATGTAAAATTTAGTCTGCAAGTATATTTTCATATGAAAATCATGTTGAATGGTTCAGATCAACTATTTGGACTTTCAAAACGGAAATATTGATGCGTAGTACAAACCAATCTGCGCTATACATAATACCATAGCCTCACTCGTACTAGAATATAAAATTTAAGAAAGTGGAGATATAAAACCTTTTGTTTCCAGCTCAAAAATAATGTCCTTTATGTCGGCAGATTTTAACAAGCTCTTATGCACAAGCAAAGTTTCCTGAAAAATCAAGTAATTTAAAAAAAAATATAGAAAGGAAAAAAAATACTGCAGTAAATATTTGAGTAAATGAGGTAACAAGAAAATAGAATCACCATAGCATTGCAGGCTGCAGGATAGTCGATTTTTGCATCCAATACAATTTTCTTTGCCATGCTCATGTCAGCTGATTTGTCAATATAAACATGACATACGCCATCTGGAGTAAAAGAGTCAAGAATTTTAGTTTTCTTTAGTCAATGAATCTCTCTCTCTCTCTCTCTCTCTTTGTTTGAAAATCTTGGCAGCGGCTGCCAAGTCATGTATTATTATGAAAAAAAAATTTGTTACATCATGGACACATCCTACGGCTTAAAAACTATAAAACCCCCACATCCCTACATCCATGTAACAGCTAAAAACAACATATCATTATTACAACTAAAAACTATAGATCAACAATGTTCCACCCACAGTTGCATCTCTCTCTCTCTCTCTCTCTCTATGAAGGTTAGGGGGTGAAATGCGCACTAACAATTTGTATTAATTAAATAAAAGTTTACAAACTAGGTGTACATTACAAGCTAATCATAAAAGTAGAAAATAAAGCAAGCAAATAACTGTTCTCTAATAGTGCCTGTACCACTGGTATATTTAGTCAATGAATCTCATAGATCAAATATAAAAACAATAAAAAATCAATCCATTCAGGTACGTTATGAGATCCCCGAAACGAAGACATAAGTTTAACTAAAAGTAATCCATAGGATAAATTTTAGCATCAAAATCTTACCAGCATGTCCTAAAACAGGAATTTTCGTTGATGCCTTGATTTGAGACACGAGCTTATTGCTTCCTCTTGGGATTACAAGATCAATCACATCATCAAGCTACAAAATAAACATTAAAGACACGTTCTAGTTTTCAACTCCTTTTAACTAGACAAATTAAGGTGTTTTAGTTTGGAGCCTCACATTTTTATCGCTAGTTTAAAAGTCCAAACAGTCGATCTGAACCGCTCAACATGATCTCCATATTAAAATGTGCTTGGAGACCAAATTTTATATTTTTTGGAAATTCTTTCTATTTGTTTAGATAGGAAATTAAGCAGTGGGGCATGGTAAAGATTTAATAGAGCAGGTTTGGCTTCATGCAGCGCACAAAACATATGCAGTGCTGTTTTGATTCTATTGTCTGTGCGCGGCATAAAGTCAAAACTGCTCTGTTAAAATCTTTACCCCATTTTAACCCTACTCTTTTTAGTTTGTTACTCCTTTTAGAGGAAATTATTTAATGAAATTTATAAGTACACTTGCTCACCTTCAGCAAATCTGCAATTTCATCTCTTGATGTAACAAGACCAATGAGTCCTTCCCCAACTGAGGCCGGAATTGCTCCAGTAATAACCTATTTTATCATCTTTTTTACATTAGGCATTTTCTTTTGCTTTTTAAATGACAGCGGTAAAATTAAATTCCATCACCTTGTGCAAAATTGCATTGGATCTCATTGCCTCCTTACCTCCTTTCAGAAGTAACCCATTACCGCTTCGAATTGCCAAAGATGCAATCTGTGGTTCCAAGAGAAATAAAAAAATATATATAAATCACTAAGCTACACTTAAGCAAGCAAGATGTAGTTAACATGTTTAATAAAAACCCAGTTGTTTCAATTTTTGAAACAATTTAAAGTCATGATATTATACCTGCACTAAGGCATCGGGACGGGACTCAAACACTATGAGAAGAACCCCCAAAGGGCTCGATGTCTTCTCAAGAACCAACTCATCAGCAACCTGGAAAATATTAAAGGAATTTGTGCCCTCATCATTTTATTAAATAAAGAACAGTGTTGGTAATGTAGATGGGTGCTTTTATGAATCACAAACAATCATGACTGAGGCTATGGTACTATGCATAGCACTTATTGGTCCATACTATGGATTAATATCTCAATTTTCAAAGTCCCAACAATCAATGTGAACCATCCAACATGATCTCCATAGACCAGATTTTACATTTTTTTAGAATTTATTTATTATTTTTTTAAATAGGTCGAAAATCACTTGTTCTAAGATTCTAGTCCATTCAAAAGTAGTGATTTTCTACCTATAAAAAAAATATAAAAAATATTGGACTTTGAAAATATAGATATTGATCCATAGTAAGGACTAATCTGTGCTATGCATAGTACCTTAGCCTCACTCAACAATCATACTTAATTCCTTTTTGTTCCTTTTTCTTACATTTCAGTCAAATAAAGGCAAAAGGTAAAACGGAAAGCAAGCGGTAATTGTGTTGTAGTATAGTAAACAAACCGAAACTGAGATCATTTAACACAGTGTATTCTAGCAACACTTGAAATGTAAGAACTAACCTCTGTTCTTTTGAGTATTTGGCCTATTGGATCATCCATGTTAGCAAGTACCCGGATCGATTTTGCTAGGCTAGATATCTGTACAGAATGTTGCAAAACACACCAAAATAAACAAAATTTAGTGGGACATAATCAGGCTAGGTCCAATCAGAGTATGAGCATTAAATACACATATCTATACAATATCTTTTCAAAGGAGCATACAACACAACCTTTGGTTCAAATCTATAGAGATGGGCTATGGTGCTTTGAAAATTAAAGTGGTCGTTTGAAGTCCAAATAGTCGATCTGAACTGTTCAACATGATCTCCATATTAAAATGTGCTTGAAGACCAAATTTTCACTATTTTTTGAGATAGGTAGAAAAAGAGTTGTTTTTCAAAAAATTCTGGACCATTACAAATCAGTGGTTTTGTACCTACAAAAAATATAGTAATTTTTTTTTCAAAAAATGTAAAATTTAGTCTCCAAGCAAATTTTCATATGGAGATCATGTTGAACGGTTCGGATCGATTGTTCGGACTTTGAAATTGCAAAATAGGGACGCAAATTAAAACAAAGGCTTTAATTTGCAAAGCACAATAGCCCATCTCAAATTTATATTGATTTTTTTTGAAACACGTAATGACAAACATGGAATAATTTACAAGATTACCTTTCCAGGCTTGAGAGTTAACCTAGAGACTAAAGCCTTCTCATACCCAGCTTGCTGCGCAACTGCCACATCAACCTCATTTTCTAATCTGATTTTAGCTTCATTTACTTCTAATGCATCCGCTACATCAAGTAGTATTTTTTTTCTCTCCTCTGATGAAATACTCTATTTATAAACAAAGTGCAAACAAGATATAGGTCTCATCCAACAAAAATAAGAAAAAGATTTAACGCATATGGTTCTGTAAGAAAATATTTAATAATGATGGACAAAAAACTATCTTAATTTTATTACTGATTCTCTCTATGTATTTAAATATTTCGTTAATTACATACATAACATACAGACAGACCTTGCAAATAGGTTCAAGTGTCGAAATATATTTAAAACCTCGAACAATTATATTGCAAATGAAATGTACCATATATGTTGCATTTTCTTAGCTGATAAAAAAATTTTACTTGTTGTGAGTGAATATAGTGTACATAATTGGTTAAGACTTTACCTGGAGGCGGCGGGAGCAATCTCTTGCTGAAACCGCCATGTCACGGGGGCTAATCTCTTTAGTGGACCCCACAATCTCTTTCAGCATGCTTTTTGTTGGGAAGAGAGTTCCGACCTTCTTCCCTTGTAGCACTTTCAAAATACTATCTCTTGTAAAACCACTTCAAAAAATAATGCCATATCAACCTCCAAAAGTTGTATTTACCACTTAACTAAATTATATTTAACAAGGGATTGAACTAGAGTGTCATACATGACTCAAGGGGTGTTCGTTGGGTCAGTTCGGTTAAAACTGAATTAAAATAGTCAAACCAAAATTTTAGTCGGTTTTCAAAAATATAATCGAACCAACCGAATTAAATTTGTCAACCGAATAACAACAGAACCAAAATAACTCAAGTAAATTTCGGTTTGTTTGGTTGAACCAAAATAAGAGATTAAATTTTAAAAGGTCAAAACTCAATACATACACAAATACATTTAATAATCATAGATATAAATTGAATATAGATATATTAGTTGTTGACATTACACACATTGGTCAATTCCATACAAAATATGTAGATGTTCTAAAATATCCTAACCAAAAATTTCTTCATTTTAAGTCCAAAAACCGAAGCATGGATTTGACATATAGAGTTCGGTCATTTCAGCCTTTTTGGTTTTGAAAAATATAAACTGAACTAAATATAAAAAACCGAAGTAATTAAAAAAATTCAACTGAATAGATCCATTTGAACCGAAAAACCGAACCATTTAATCCAAAAATATTCGGTTTGATTGAAAACCAAATAAACCGGACCCAATGAACACCCCTATGTGACTCTACTGATACAAAACTAATCCAGTACTGGATCTGACTGGCAAGTCACCAGTATCTAGTGCTATAACCTTTAGCTGATATCTGTAGTACAAAATAAAACACATAGAAGGCATGTTATATACATACCTAGTGATTACAACAGGAATTGTGAGTTATAATAGCAAAGGCAATATGTTGGGTAAATTTCTGAGTTCTTTAAATTTAGAGGAGTAAATATGATATTATGAATTTAGAGGGAGAAATACGTAATTTTGAGGTTTTGAGGAGTATACATGAAATTCCCCCTTATATTTAACAACAGACTGAACTAGAGTGTCATACAGAAATTCAAAATTCATGCTATTTACTGGCCATATGTGACTACTGATACAAAACTAATCAGCATTTTATGCAAATCTGATAAAAGGCTCTTTCTGCTATTAATTTCGTAAGATTACATCCATGTGATAACTTTTCAGCAGTAAACATTGAATGATATTTTTTTAAGTCACCAGTATCTAGTGCTGCAACCCTTAGCTGTATCATACAGATGTAGTACAAAAAAATAGAATACATACCTAGTTATTACAACAGGAATTTGGGTAGCAGCACAGGCTGCAGCCTTGACTTTGGCTTGCATGCCTCCTCGGCCAACCCTAGATTTGTCTCCAAAAGTAATCGTCTCATCATGCTTTTCTTTTATGTAGGTGTCAATGAGCTCTGATTTACTATCGCTAGGTGGGCCGTTGTAAAGCCCCTCGACATCACTCAATAATACAAGGAGATCCGCTTTTAATTCCAAAGCCAATAGTGCTGCTAAACTGTCATTGTCCCAGAAGATTCCAGAAGAATCCTGAGAACAAAAAATAATACATAGTTACATCTCTGAAGTACAACTTGGTAACAGTATTGTTGGTTCAAAATAAATAAGTGATTGAGTCTAAAGTGAATAGTGCTTGAGAATAGAAAAATATATATAAGACCTCATAAGGAGCCTTTCTGGTACTAACGGCATCATTCTCATTGAATACTGGTACCACTTTAAGTGACAGTAGGGAATTCACAGTATGGCTGAGTTGATTTCGAAATTCAGGATCCTTGAAATCTTTATCAGTCACAAGAAGTTGGGATGACGCCACGTCAAGCTGAAATCAATTTGTATGTTACTAAAACCAGTACGAACAAAAAATAAAAAATAAATAAGATAAAAATCTAAAACCTCAGTAAAGTGATTAGAGAAAGAAAAACTCACCTGACTAAACAAGGCATCATAAAGAGCCATTAGGCCACTCTGCCCAACTGCTGCACATGCCTTCCATCAAGCTCAACTTGTGGTTTTTGGAGATCAGAAAAACTGAACCAGAAGAGAAAAAAAATATATGAAAGAAAGATTACCAATAAAAAAAAACCTAGAAATTGGAAACAATGGGAGAGTTAATTGTGAGAAATGAACCTGCTGCTGAGAAGCTTACTATACTGCAGCCGTTCAACATGATCTCCATATGAAAATGTTTTTGCTGACTAAATTTTACATTTTTAAGAAACTTTTTACTATTTTTTTAGTAGGTAGAAAATAACTACTTTCGAATGGTCTAGAATTTTTAGATCAAGTGATTTTCTACCTATCTAAAAAAATAGTAAAAAAATTCTAAAAAATGTAAAATTTGATCTACAGATACATTTTTATATGGAGATCATGTTGAACGGTTCAGATCAACTGTTTGGACTTTGGAAACAGAGACATTGATCCATAATAACGAACCATTGCATGCCATGCATAGTACCATAGCCTCACTAGAAAAACCCTAGAAATTTGGAAACAATGGAAGAGTTAATTAAGAGAAATGAACCTGCTGTTGAGAAGTTTTCTATAACGCAAGCGTTGACGTCCCACACCGACAGCACCTGAACTCACCAAAATAACTCATACCCTTGAGTGTTCAGTTCTTGAAGCTGCATTTGTATGAAATTAAATTACAACATAGTTGTAATGCAGAGGTAAATAGAATGAGTGTATCTTTTGACCAGTTTAGTATTACCTGCTCAAATAAAGAACCCAATCGACCAACTGCCAACCTCCCATCTGATCTCGTCACAACAGCAGTTCCAATCTATTAAATTGAAAAACAAAACAGACAAATTGTTTAATTTAAGTCATTGACCTCCTTAAAAAAATTCACTCCTCTGCAGAGAGAAATACGAGAGACCCGAAAATATGACGAATTGAAAACGCTATTTTTTTCGATTGAGAGAGACAATGGAATCTGCCTTTTTCTAATAGGGAAAGTATAACGAATTTCAAGACACTCCTATATAAACAAAAAGAAATTAAGAGAAAATGCACTCGACCAGTTCAACAACAACAACAACAACCAATACTTTAGTCCCAAACAAGTTGGGGTAGGCTAGAAATGAAACCCAACCAGAGTCAGAAAACCACTTTGACTGGTACAAGAGTTAGCACAACAAGCATGTGGTCGGGACAAGGTGACCGGTACAAGAGTTAGCACACTGGACCGCACCATACTGTACCAGCCCCTACTTCCTTACCAGTTTACCAGTACCTTAAACCCTACACCCTAAACAAAGAGAAAAAAAAAAAACTAACTTTGACAATGAGGCGCTTAACATCCTTGACAAACGCTCTGCTTGAATCCATTGCCAATTTTTACCACCAACTGCCTAACATAAAAGAATAGCACCTGGGCAGAAATAAGCAAAATTCAAAAATAAGAAAAATTAATAACGACAAAATTGAATATGTAGAATGTAGAAGGAAGGATTAATTTGTAGTATACGAGATAGATATCTATAGCATTTGCTCCTATAGTTTGAAAAAATTTACCTTGCTGAGTAGACGGGGTGACGGAGAAGAGAAGCACTGGTTACTGGTTGATTGATTGCTGTGCTGAGTGCCAGAGCCGATCCGCGAGGCAGCGATTGCATGGGAGGCGGGGGTTTAGGTCTTTGAGGATTTGGGTTCCATGGACATGACAAAAGACAATCCACCGTAGATTAATTACATCAATCAACCCTCTCGTGATTTAATTAACAGTAACAGACAACATTTCGTTTCAGTTTTAATTTTTTAAATCGATAGACTGAATTTCTTTTTCACTGAATGGAGTACAGAGTATGTTCAATGGGCTTTGGACCTACTTTTAGGTCTAATGAGCACAAGAGCCGTCCGATTTACTTCAAAATTCGTGCACTCATCTCAGATCAAGACAGCGCGAGTCTTAAAGTAAATCGGACGGCTCTGGTGTCCATCGGACCAAAGTTAAGTCCAAAACCCATTGGACTTGGATCTGACTCTGCTGTTTTTCTCATGCTACTCTTCTTATCTTAACTATTTAAAATTTTTTATTTGTGTATCTTAATAAAAAAAAAAATTTATGTATAAATTTTAACGAATTTGAATAATTGAGATCGAAAAAGCTGACCGCTGCTTTTCTTTGACAAAAGCAGCACAGTCCGTTCCATCGGACCTACACCTTTCTCGAAATTTTGAGTTTATATAAGGACCGTCTGATCTGTTCTCGCACGAATATTAAAGGTCCCATGCATTTCCATTCGGATCCCTATCCTCTGCATTAACTCAAAAGGGAATCTTTTGAGTTAATGAATTTCAACCGTCTGATTTTAAACGGAGCCAATCCGCCTCCTGTCTATAACATAGGGAGCCTTTTAATATTAGTGCAGATCTAGTTTGCACGAATCATAAAACATATCGGACAGTCAAGATTCATTAACTCAAAAGATTCTCTTTTGAGTTAATGCAGAGGATATGAATTATTTCCATTCGGACCGAATTGGTCCAGATTCTTATCGGACAGCTCGGATCTACACTCAAAATTTGGGTTACTTCCGGATCAGGACCTACCCAGCCGAGCCTAGTTGGAATCTAGGTGTTCGCGATTCGTGCCAGATTGAAACGAACGAGTCAGATCTCATTCTACACGGTTGGACCCATGCTAGGCCTCTCTCTCTCGCGTCCGTGAAATCGGCCGATCAAGGCCCCAATTTCTCTCGGTCTTTCTTCTTTGCTTACTCCTCTCTCCAAGCCTCCAAGGTTATAGATCTCGCCTTCTTCTGGCATCACCGCGCTCCGTCCTCGTCTCTACTCGAGTTCAGTTCACTGGTGATTTGGTACCAATCCAATCAGGTTAGTTAACAGATATCTAATCTAGATTTATAAAATTAGTGTTTGGATTGGAATTGTAGATTTTCCATACCCTGGTATCTATGTTACCCTGATACTCCTCCATGGTCCTCGAACCCGTGTCAGACACGTATCAGAGACCGACGCGCCTCTGACACGGATACGATACGTATCAGATACGCAAGCTGGCGTATCGGGTGAGCTGGAGTGTCCTTGATACGGTCTGCGATACCTCGTTGAAACGTGCCGATACGGCTTGAAACGGTTCGATACGGTCGGGACACGCCTAAGTTAGGTTTTGTCTCTGCAGGCGCTCCGAAGCCAAAAAATTATCTCTTTCCTCTCCGCTCCGACAGCGCTCGTCTCCTCTCTCTGTCTCTCCTCCGCTCCGTCTCCTCTCTCCGGCCGTCTCTCTTCCGCCATCTGTCCTCTCTCTTACTGCCGGGTAAGTCTCCTCTCTACTGATTGTTAGATTTATTTCTCCCGCGGAACAACTTTGTTTATCAATTTAACATCGATGCCATCAATTTTTAAGGTGGTCAACAAGGGCTTGCGGTTTGCTATAACTTTCAATTGATCAACAAGTGGTTTAAAGAGACTGCTGCCCTTCTCTTCCTCGAATTGTTTAGTCTACGCTTCTCTTGTCTTTCTGTAAGTGTCTATTTTTTCTTCTTCTTCTTCTTTTGTCTTCCCTGAGCTAATTGTGATGTACTCAGTGGTGTTTCCAAATCCGAACAGCATTAGGTTCAGGATCTCAGTATTCCCTTGCTTTGTTGATTTTGATATTAAGAGGTTTGTTAATTTGGGAGAAATCTTCTTTGATCCATTTTTTATTTCGTCAATGATTGTTTGTAGAAGTTGTTAGGTTTGGGAATCTACATAATCTCTAACTGAGCTTATTTGATGTTTGCAAGATAAATGATTTGATGAAAAATTTAGAAGTAAATAAATGATTTGGGGCTTGTGAAAAATGGGATTCTTTTTATCCTCCGGTAATTGAGTTGTTTTTAGATGTGATCAGTTTAGTTCCTTCTTCTTCTTCCTTTTTTTTTTAGAAAAAAATTATGGGCTTGTCTGATTTTACCTATCTTACGTACTAAACTACCAATTTCATCTTCTTTTTTTCTATCTGTGAGATTCTAGATTTTTAGATCTTGTTTACTGGTCTGAGAGAGAAAATATTATCAGAATCTGGGTATATAACAAAGGTAGAGTGCTATGTTTTTTTGTAATATATCATTTTTTCTCTCCTTTTTTTCGTGGAGGGTTCAAGATAGGAGACAGATGCTTAAGACTTTCATTTCTATTGATTGTTCTTGATTGTTCTCACTAGCTGTTGTCATCCCCTTACAGCCTGGTAAACTCAATTTTAGTTTTATTATTTATGCTGTAGAAATTGAAGAGCTGAAGACTAAAGAAGTTATGGTTGATAAAAACCGGATGTAGATTGCTTAAGCTATACACTGAGGATTATTTAGTGTTTCATAGAGTTCAAGGTTGGTTAGATGCTTTCTGCAAATCTCTTAACTGTTATTATTTATTAACAATCTGTTTCATTAACATCCCTCTAATGGGTTCTGTTTAGTCTGTGCTATGTGATAATTGTTAAATATTAGTAAATTATTCTACAACTGGAGCACTACTATTGGTTTATGTTAATGAAAAAGATACAAGTAATCCCTCTTTTTATTGAGTCTATGTTAGGGTTAAATTAATAAAAAAATAATATATATAATAGCCGTATTGTATCCTCCATTTTTGAAAATTGCTGTATCGCCGTACCCGTATCCATTCAACATAGCCTGGTATTGATAGCAACATAGCAATGGAGTACAAATGCTAATTTTAATTTTACCAGCAATAGGATCACAGGATTCCAAATAAATGAAAAACCAGTAAATCATACCTGAACTGTTATTTCGGAATGGAATAGATTTACTGGTAGAGTACATAGATCTAACCTTTACATAATTTTTGTTCATAATAAGTGGCTCCTTGTTATATTAATTATATTAACATTTTATTTTGTTATGTTTATGTAGTGAAAAATTCTCTACAATCAATAAATCAATCAATCAAATTATACAAGTCAGATGAAGCACATATTAAAATAACATCAGTACTTGCTGCAATCTCGGCTATATGGATCAGCCTCCTTCAAACCTCTTTACTTCCTCCTAATTATACTTGGCTGGTCAGATTCAATTGCAAAACCTAGAATTTTGATTTTGATCCTTGATCAAAGTAAGGTTTTTTTATATTTTTGTTGTTTTTGAACAGCTTCCAATATACCTAGTTGTTGCATTGGGGTGTTATGGTCTTTTCATGGTCGGAATTGGATTGATGTTCTTCCCTACGTGCCCTCAAGAAGCTGTTCTACTACAACAGGTTTGAATTTTTTTAATTACAAGCAATTTTAAATGAGTCAATGAAATCAGATTAGATCTGTATCCTCTAGTTATACCATTGTTTCAACCTCTTTACTTTTGCATGCAAATCATCATAAAATGAACCATAGATATGCTGTTGTGTACTGGTACTGGTACTGGTACCAGTTAACTAGATTCAGTTTGGAGTTGCGATTTATTTTGACCTTCGATTATGTATGCAGGACATAGTGGAGGCGAAGGAATTTTTATCAAAGAATGGGGTTGATGTGGCATCTGATTGAGCTCTACTAATTTCTTAAAAGAAATCAGTAGAATAACTTTGACAACAAAGAGAGTGATAACCTTTTTTTGAGTTTTAACTTTTTCCTCTTTCTTCTAGTTTTGTTACTTTGAAATTTTGTATTGGGACTCAAATATGTTTTTCTCTGTTGTTGTAAAATATATGAGTGATTAATCTATGATGATTCATTCCACTAGAGATGAATCAGGTGTGAAAAAAAAAATATAACGGGTGCACCAGAGATTTTATTTATTTTCTGGATTGATTCTCAAGCAAAATATTAAACATTTTGAATCTTAAAATGATCTAATATCCCCATTCTGACCATGGTTCAAAAAAATTCTAGTTCAAAAGAACTGAAAAATAAATAGATATTAGTTAGTATTTTAAGTTTTCTTCAGCAAAATTGTAAAGACGTTTGAATCAGTATTCTGGTACGATTTTTTTTTATATATTTTTGAACAGAAACATATGGAGTTCTTATAGTAGGAGCAGTAAATTCTCCCTTGATAGATCATGCAACAAAACCAATTACTACTTTAATTTGCTTCTCTAAGGATTATGATGATTTATTAACAACAAGGAGTGATTACACAATGGATGCAAAAAAAAAACACCATAACATAAAAATTAAATCTTTCTTTATATTTTTCTTTGCTTGAGTACCACTTCCTATAGTTTACATGTGAACTTGTCAATTCTTTGAAACCATGATCACAAATATTGAACTATCCTAAGAAAAAAAAAAAAGAAAAAAAGAGAATGACATAACATGCTTTAATTTTGAACTTTGAATCATCCCAAAATTGAAAAAACATGAACTTGCTTCCATTCTTCGGCTTTGAATAAATTGGTAACTATTTTGAAAAATCTGACGAGGTAGATGGGAAATGCTTCACATCATCAGATTTAGGCTTATCGGTTTCTCTTTGAGCGATTTGATTATCAGAGGATTCGATTTGTGCTTCTTCATCTGGTATCGATTTTTCATCATTATCCACTGCCACTTGTGCTCGCCGCTCATCCTTATCAGTACCCCTGCATTGAATCAAAAGGATAAATTTGTTAATTTTTCTAATGAACAAAATGAGAGAAGGAAAAAAAAACTCCAATTCAGAAAAGAAAGAACAAAAGAATGCACACAAGGGATTAAAGAAGGAAAAAAGAAATTGCATTTATGCAATGATACAATGACAAATTAATATATAAATATGTTGAAACAGTACACATACCAGGAATAAATAGCAAGGCCCACTGTTACACCAGCAAAAGCTATGAAGTAGATATAGTCAACCTGTACAGTAAGATAATTCAAAAGATAACAAATTAGCCTAACTTTTTTTTTTTTGAGAAATGAAAAAAAAAAAGTTTTACAGGACTAATTTGGGAAGTAGAGATGAACCTTTTCGTGATAAGCAAAGATCCTGATCAAAACAGCCCACATGTCAGAGGTCAGAAGTGAGAGGTTCAGAACAGTTGCACCAACAATCTGCAGCATTAAGTCGAAATGGAGATGATTATTTCTTTGATAAACTTTGAAAAGAATAATTATAGCCAATTGGTTTTGGTACCCTGTTTCTTATTCAATAGGTTACATTTCAGTTATTTTTCTAGTTTACGATTGATATTTTTTTGTGTACCTTGAGTATGTATGGAACTGTAGAGTAGAATACGAACATAGCCAATGAAAAGCCGAAAAATGGAAATGCCTAAAAATTAGAAGAAAAAAACCACACATTAAACATCATAGACCAAACAAAATCTTCGTCAACATCATATACAATTTTTGTTTTTAAAAGAGAGAGTGCATACAGCACCAGCAGTCCAATGAACGTCTCGGAGCGCATCACGCTCTATGATGCTTCTGTAGATGTATGTTAAGAAACCAACAAAATAATATACAAATGATAATTTTAACTGATTCAAAGGTCAATTTATGAATTTTTTGTTCTAACCTCCTGTTAGAACTAAATTGGCATTTTATCTGGTTAAAACTAATCTGTTACAAACAATTTACTATAGAAAAAGGATACATTTGGACAGCACTGATGATTGCTCCAAAAACACCAAGCATAGCCATTACTTCAGTTCTATCGCCCTTTTTAACTAAGTACTCCTGTATTTTTCAAAAAAATACGAGTACAATATACTTTCAGTGATCAACCCTTTTTATATAATAAATAGAAAAAACTCTGTTAATCCTCCAATTGGATATCCAGTTGTGCATGCATCTAATATTATAATGTAATAAAGCAAGCTTTACGTAACTTATGACATTACAATTGGCAAAAAAAATGTACCTCACCGACATTACTGCACGCATAAAGAGTGGCCCCCGCAAGCACAAACATGTCGCCTTTCAAAGGATTAGGTCCTTCTGAACTTTGTTGAAAAGATAGAAAAATAAAAAATAAAAAAGAGTTCAACTACTTTTGATATAATTATATTTTTCTGGGTTATTTTAATTTTGTTTAAAGAAAAAATTTCCCAAGTAAAACTGCTTGTCCATAATTATAAACAGCACCTTAGATATATAGCATTTTCCATGCCCTTAAAGATAGTATTGAAACAGAATATACTCACATGCTCTTAAAATTTTGAGAAAAATTGCAAATCCCCACTCATCAATTGTAATTACAGTTTATTTTTTCATAGTATATAATTCTTAACTCTTTATAAAAGAAGAAGACTTAAAGAGTTGAATACTAAAATTAGGGATGAGCTTCATTCAAGTTACAGGGTTCGATTGGATGGTTTTTATATTCTAATTATCCAATTATACAAAAGAATCTTAGATACATTGTGTATAGGTGTTCTTTATCCAAAAAAAAAAATTCTGAACATTTATTAACTGCAATTAAATTGTAACTAGAAAGATATTTATTACTTGCACGATCTTCGGCATGGACATCGGAGAAGACATCCAATACAACACCCGCCACACAAATCGCCACACCGATAAATTTCTTGATGCCATATTGTGTTCTCAGAAAAACCCATGTGAGAAGCATCACGCAAGGAATAGCCCAACAATCCAAAAGCATCACACTTGTCAGAGATGTGTATTGATATGCCTTTACAACTACATTCCACAAAAATAAATAAAACAAATATATTTCAATTATGGTAATAAGAAAAGCAATTAAAAAGGAAAATAATTTATTTTAAGGGGGAATTTCATGTATACGTACCCCTCAAAGACTTGGAAATTATATATTCCCCCTCTAAATTTCATAATATATATTTACCCTTCTAAACTTAAAAAACTCACAAATTTACCCATTCTAATGTCTTTTCTAATAAAACTCACTTTAAATTTATGAAGTGCCCATTTTACCCTTCATTAAAAATTAAAAAAAAATGTGGCATGCTTTAGAAAAATATCAGTCTTCTTATTGGACGGTTTCCGAGGGGAAATGGGTCATTTATAGTGGGTAAATTTGTGAGTTTTTTAAGTTTAGAAGGGTAAATATAATATTATGATTTTTTTAAATTATGAATTTTAGAAGGGAAAATACGTAATTTCCAAGTTTTTGAGGCGTATACATGAAATTCCCTCTTATTTTAAGGTTTGCACTTACCGAGATAATTTGCCTCTACATCAATAATACCAAGAAGTAGATAGTAGTACCATGGCATCTGTATATATATAAAAAAATAAAAAAAGAATAAGGTTGTTAATTGAGAAACATGTCAGATAGGTTTAACAGTATAAACCCTATTTATTATTAGCTTCTCAACATGTCAGAATAAAAAAGTGAATTGATTCCTTCTGATAAAGCTAGATACGGTTTACTAATCTTTAATCATAGTTGTTTTGTGATAATATATGCTAAACTTGCACTTAAAAGGTTGAAAGCTAAATTTAGAAAAAGTAGGTCAAATAGAGAAGCACAATCGAATAAAGAAAGAAACAAATGATTTGATTGGTACACTACATAGACTAAACAACACTAGAGTTGCCTAATTACAAAAATTATAAAAGAATATCAGGGTTTATTATTATAAGGTCTCTTTGTTTGGACCATACAACACATATATAGAATCAAAAGTTTTTGTTCTTTTTATAGTTGAAAAGGAAATGGAATAAAGCTTTAGAATAAGTTAAAAATAACCCAAAATTAATTAACAACCAACAACACTAATAATTAATTCACTAAGGGAAAATTCTTGTACCTTAAGCCATTTTTTCCTTCTAATAACAAATATGCCATAAACAATTGCCAGAAGCACATAATTGAGGAATGACTGAGAAGTAGGGATATTAATACCTGACAAATAAATAGAAAAATTAGTAAAAAGAAAAATAAAAAATAAATTATACACTTCAAACTTACTAGAATTCTATAAGCAACAACAATAAATTGTAAAAGCAACAGAAGAAAATCTCAAATTTAATAATTTGTCAAACCAGAAATTTTTATTTCTAATTGAACTGTTAATAGAATTGAACAAAATAGTGAAAAAATATTGAAATTCATAGACAACTTGGGTAAATATTTTAACAGAGAAGTTTTGGCTTCATGCAGCGCACCAACCTTATGAACTCTGTTATGATTCTATAGTCAGTGCGCTGCATGAAGCTAAAACTACTCTATTAAAAAAAATAGAACTGAATTACGACATTTGGAACAGGAATTGTGACTTAAATTGGATTGAAAATGTGCAAACCTCTCCGTGCAAGATCAGAGGAGGAGAAACCAGTAGAAGTGATAAGAAGCGACACGAATTGCCCCAAAATTAAACCAACTAGCATCCATCTCTCCTTCAAGAACCTCTCTATCCTTCTCGCTCTTCCCTCTCCCACCAACCCAATCAGCCATTTCTCTGGCATCTCTCCACCTCTCTCTCTCTCTATAGTTTGAATAACTTTTTTTAAGGAATTCTTTTTTGGAGCTCCACTTGCTTATATATAGGTAGGTGAAGGGAAGGGAGGCCGGTTCCTCTGAAGTAACAAAATTAATTTTGAGTTTAGACCCAGACTGTCCGATCTGCTTTAATATTCGTGTTGAATCATATCGTACGCTCCAGATATAAACTCAAATTTTGAGGTAACTCAGGTAATGTGAATTCAGAGAGTTGATCATTACTAGGCGACGATCGGACGGCTGTGATGAGAGATTGACTTTGGTATCCTCAAAATTCGTGACATCATTTTGTTGGACTCGATGCGGTTTGCTTTTGTGTTGGGTCTCCAGTCCTTCTAGTTGGATCCTCTCCAGTTTCCAATTAAAAGGGGTAGTCCCTAATAAATGCTTTTCTTATTTTTTTCTTTGTTCTAAACTTAATCGTTTTTGTAAACTATTTAATAAAATGAATGGAATAGATGTCCGATTTAGACCTTTTTTAAACTAAATAAATTTTAAAAAATACATCTACAAATTTAGTTTTCTAATTTGAACAATGCTTGATATTTTTAATATATCAAACAAGGTTCTAAATAGCGTTTATAGCGTCGTAGCGGGAAGGCAAAAAAAAAGGCTATAGCGAATAGCGTCGCTATAGCGGAAGCTATTCCAAATAGCGTTTTTTTTTTTACATTTTGTATATTCAATATTTGTACTAAATATCAACATTATCTAAAGTCTCATAGAACAATAAATAACACCAAAGTAATTAAGAAATTATAATATTCATATTAAACCCGTACAAAGTCCAAATTGCAGTTCAAAATATCCATAGTAATATCATAAACTATTGATTTTTCCTATACAAAATATATTATGCATCATGATTCATGACATAATCTATTTTTTTTTTCTATTCAAATTTTAATTTCGGTTTGGACTTTTTTTCTATTCAAATTTCAATTTATATTCCCAATTTCAAATTGATTTATCTGTAGCAAGTAGCAACAAATTCAATTTCGGTTTGAGATTTTTTTTATCTTTATTTAAAACCCATATAAATTTCTTAAAAAAAAAAAAAAAAAAAAACCCATATTGTATAGCGCAAATAGCGGACCGCTATAGCGCTGTAGCGGCCGTAGCGCATTTTGATGTCATAGCGTAGCGTTTGGAGTCCAAAAACGCTATAGCGCGCTATTTAGAACACTGATATCAAATAGATGTATTTTTGAAAAAAAAAAAAAATCATATTACACAAGTACTGGTTAAGTAGGGTTTTTCTTTAATTTAGGTTTAGTTATTGATTTGGTTCAACTTAGTTTTCAATTTGTTAACATGAAACTAATTTGTTAACATGATGCGTTACAATTTATTTGTTATGGAAGTTTTCGATGAGGTGTTACTAATTTATTTATTTCCAAAAAAGATGCCTAAATCGGACAACTATTATTCATCTTATTAAATAGTTACAAGAATGATTAAGTTTAGAACAAAGAAAAAATAAGAAAAGTATTAAATAGGCGCAAATGTGGTATAATGGTAAAAAAAATTATAGTGCGCTCAATATTTGAAAGTGAGCCCTTAAAATAGTGCTACCCATTTTAAAAGACAATCAAGTGTGGCATAGTCTTTGCAAGAATAGAATGAATTGTTATGTATATAAACAATTTCAAATTAACAAATCATAATTTTTATATTTGTGTGGGGTGGGGGGGGGGGGGGGGGGTGGGGG